>OY776127.1:57914585-59164585 GCA_963675135.1 Galeopsis tetrahit
CTCAGAGGTGGAGAAAGGGATATTGTGGACAGCTTATATCCACAACTTGCAGAATTCCCAAGACTTCAAACCATATTCCATGATTTGAGGATGTTAGTGGAAGTGAAAGATAAGTCCATCATGGAGATTGCACAAGTCATTCTTGACAAAGGTGCAAATTGGTGGCAAATAGAAGAGGGCAGATTACTCAATTTTGCTGGAGTAAACAAAACAAGGTTCCTCACTGATGAGGAAGTATTTGCCAAGTTGGTTGCTGTCAAGATTGTAGAGGAGAAAGAGAGACTGGCTAAAGGGATCAAACACCCTGATAGCAGCTCAAGTGATGATGGTAAAGATTATCCTTCAAACCCCTCCAAACCTCCTCAAGACAACCCTCATGAACCCTCCCAGACCAACCTCCTTGAACCTCCCCAACCCAACCCTTCTGAATCCAGCAAGTTCTCAAACCCTCTTGTCACTTATCATAGAAAAGGCTCTGTATCTTCAGAGGTGTTGACCAGAGCTGGTGACACAGCCAAGGACACATCTGCCAATGAAGGTTCTTCTGAACTCAAGGCACAACTTACAGATGTGGAGGCTCCTATCCTAGAAGCTGGTTTGGTTAAGGCCTATTCAGTGTCAAGAGAGTTGGACACTGATCAGCCCTTAATCATTCAGGATGACTCAGTGGCTGCTGAGAAAAGCACTGTGATCTCCCAACAACTGCCTCCTTTGAACCCTGTTGAGGGTGAATGTGCTGCAGGTTTAGGAGAAGGGGTTGAAAAGGAGAGTATAGTTGAAAAACCAGAGGGAGTTTTGGATGATAGAGAGGTAGTAATCACTAAGATTGTGAGTGTACCACCAAATGAGGGTGGAATAAGTGAGGAAGGACAGGTTATTCTTGAAGTCAAATCTGAACTTCAGGAATCCCTTGATGAAAGGAGGCCCGTTCCTTTGTGTGAGGACATTATTCAAGAAGGAAGTAAAAAATTAGTTGAAAATGAGAAGAAGACTCTTGATGTATCAAAGTCTTATGCAAAAAATACTGAGGGTGATGAGTGTTTATTCACTAACCCATTTGACTTGTCTGATATTGCAGGAATTTCTTTTTATCAAATTTTTGCAGATGAATTACTCACTGATGCACCTATCCAAGTGGATTCCAGTTCAGCCCAAGCAATCCTTGGTGAACATTCAGCAAACCTGGACTCCTTGGCTCATCAAGTCCAAACTGCCTATGCTGAAACTTCAGGCACCTTGGATGAGCAAGGAAGAACATTGGCTTCAGTAGAAATGAGACTGACAGGCTAAGAGGATGTGGTGTTGCCCACAATTGAAGCCAGGATCAGTGGAGTAGAGTTAGGATTGCAAACTATCTCTGCAGAAGTTCAGAAAGCAAAGACAAGCATGTAATCAATTTCCAAAGAAGTTATTAAAGAACATAAGCTGCTAAGAGACAATCACAACTCTAATGTCAAAGCACTTAGGCTGACTGTCAAGCAGGCCCTTGGAAAGAAAACAGCTTTACAAAAGAAAAGGGCTGAAGAGTTGAGGCTGGCAATGCTGAAAGCTGCCTCAGAAAAAGTTTTCTCAAGAAGTAATGACCAGCATTGCTGAAAGTGTTGTAACACACCTTACTGAGTTCCTAAAGGCCCAACTTGATGCATCTCTGAAAGCAACCATGGAAGAGGTTGTTGAGCAAAAGATGAAGCCTGTTCTAGCCTTCCTTAGCTTGAGCAGTGACAGAATGCAAAATATACATGATGAAAATGTATATTTGCTAGAAGAGATGAAATCCCTGAACCTAGCCCAATCACTGATGGCAACAACCATGAGTGAGCTCAAACCTCAGTGTTTTGATGCTGCCAAAAAGGGGGAAAGAGAAAGAGCAAGGGCCAAAGGTGCATTGATAATTGGTGGTTCAGATAAGGGCAAGGAAAAGGCTGCTGAAGATAAGGGCAAGAAGCAAGCAGTTCTGAACTTAGAAGACCTTGATGAAGAAGAGCAGTTAGCCATAGCATTGAAGAATTCAATGGCATCAGCACAAGAGGAAAAAGCAAGGCTTCAGCAAAGACCTGGAGGAGAAGCTTCTGGAATGGAAAAATCCACTGAAGGAGTCCAAACAAGAGGCCAAATCAAGAAAGCAAAAGGAAACAAAAGGAAAGCTGTTGAAACTTTTACAGATTTTCCTAACAGTCTTGATTTGCCACTTGAATTCAGGATTGAGGAAGAACAGGCAAAGACTGAAGTCCACTGAAAGTGCCAAAGCTTCTGAAACTGATAAGTCTGCTGAAAAGGCAAAGTCTTCTGAAACTGATAAGTCTGCTGAGACCAAGTCCACTGAAGGTGCCAAAGCTGCTGAAAACATTGAAGAGCTGTATGATGAAGGCTTTGGACCTGGACCAAAAAAGAAGACAACTGTGCTGTTAAATGATCCATCAAAGCTGTTTCAAGAAGGGTATGGCAAAGACCCTGAAACACAACAGAAGCTGGCCATGATGAGGGCCCAAGAAAAGATGGATCTGATGGAAGAAACTAATAGAGCAAGAGACAAAAGAAGAGCTGATTTTCAGAAACCAAGAAGAAGAAGAGCTACATACAGCAAATTAAAGCCACAGCTACTGATCCCCATGGACACCAAATATCCACACTTGGATAAATGGGTGCCAATACAGCTGAATGATACATGGGAAGAGGCAAAAAGGGAGTTTGTCTATGACTACTATGTCATTGACAAATGGAATGGAAAAGATGTCAACTCCACTTTTACTGAGTTCATGATAGAATATCACAGGGAATTATATCAGCAATTGCTTGCAGCTGCTGACATTGCAAGAATTGAACTCACTGCTCCTAAGCCAATCATCTACATGCCTCCAAAGCTGAATGGATGGATAGATCAGTCAAGAATCTTCCAAGAATTCTTTGAGATCCTGAAGTTGAACAGGATGGAACTTGGACCTAAGGGCACTAACCAAGAGGCCATAGAATTAAAGAAGAGGGTGTGGGCACAATATGGGATGGTGCCACCTCCTGAAGATAATATCTGAATTGGCTAAGTCCTCTTGACCCTTCTTTCTGCTGATCTGAATGTCTTGACTACTAACTTGTTGAAATTGGTCATTTATGCTGAAATTGCTCAAGACTGCTGATATGTTTTGCTCTAATGACTTTTTGCTCTGATACTCAAAGATTAATGCTCTGATAGAACATCTTGTTAAGTATTGCTCTAATCATGTATTTTAGTTATCTTATGCCCTGATGTAATGTTCATGCTCTGATATGTTTGTTCAACTATCAACATGCTTGTAATGATCTCTTATTTGAATGATAGCTGAACACATTTTGAATCAACATTACTGAATTGCAACTCGTCTGACTTATCAACCTCTATGATCTGAAAAACAGAAAATACACTAACACATTTTCTTTCAGGGAACTTGACCCCAGTCACCTTTCACTGAAGTAAAATGTAATGAGTGTAATCAAATCACCTTAGCATAGACTGTATAGGTTTTGGCATCATCAAAAGGGGGGAAATTGTTGGGAATAAAATGAGTTTTGATTATGATACCAAAACCCCCCTGAGACATGCCAAGTAGATAAGTCATTTTGAATGAACATGTTTCAGGACTATTGGAACATGTAGACTAAGACAAGTAGAGAAGTTGATGTGTTAGGCAGATCTTAGATAAATAGATGCACTAGTTGAGGGGGAACACATGCTTATAAGCTTGAATCTGTCTAGGAACCCTCAAGGCTCAATTTTGAATTGACCCCAAGTATGCTGAAGGACAAGTATGCTGATCAAAGTCAAGTCAAAATGAAACAACCTATCTGAAGATCAACTAAGTAGAATAGATCTTGAAGGTCAAGTCTACAACAAGAAATATCAAGTTCAGAAGAGTTGTCCAGCAATATTGTCTTAGCACAATTGAACTAGAACAAGCTTTGAAGCTCAAAGCCAACTATGCTGAAGAAGTCAAGTGCACTTTTCCAAGATATATAAGCTCAAGAACTATTCTAAGAAGTCATGGAAAAAGAAAGAGCCAAGTCATCTGAAGAGCCAAAGAGCCAACACTGCTGATAAGAACACTCTGCTGAAACTAATAAGTAGAGTTGTCCAAATGATAAGGAATGTTGTCCTTATCTCAGGATCATTGATAAGAAGAGATGTCCATCTTTGACCAAGTGAATCTTGAAGTCAGACATTGGGAAAAGTGCTGCAGAATGAAGACAAAGTGGTTACAGCCGTTTATTTCCCAAAACAAGGACATGTCACTATCAGAATCTGTCTTCCAGTTTGAAGATTTCAAGGAAGACATTTATAGACATTTGAGGCTGCCTCTCCAACGGGAAAATCCTCAAATTTGTCTATAAATACAGAAGTGTGAAGACCATTTGAAGCATTGAATCCAATCTACTGAATCCAACTACAATTACTCTGAAGCTTCAAAGTCCTCAAAAGACATTCTTAATCTTCAAACACTTCATCTAAGCTGAACCCCATTGTATAATTCATACAAAGCTTAGAGAGATATCCTATCCTTATACACTGACCTTCATTGTAAAGGATATCTCATTAGTTGGAACCTTACTTCAACCCTTATACCTTTCAAGAGAGAAAGTTAGAAGGTTGTAGTAGTAGAAGTGGAAAGAGCTGACTGTTGAGAGAAGAACAATTCAGTTCTAAGTTGAGAAAGGGTACTAGGACTCTAGACATCCTAGGGATCAAGGCACCAAGGAGTGGTGTGGTTGATCAAGTGCACCTTGACACTATAAAACAAGTTAATTCCAAGAGTGAAGGAATTATCCTGTTAAATCAGGGAAAGTGGATGTAGGAGTTTGAGTCTCTGAACCACTATAAACCTTTGTGTTGATTTACTTTCAAGCATTTACATACACTCAACACTGCACAAATTGGACTTTCAAAGATACATATCCTAAACTGTGCAAAACAAGATTTGGACAAGTTCCCTGAACTGGATAAACTGTTAAGGTGATTTCAGAATTAAAAGGAGTTTAAACTAAAAGGCCAACCACTAATTCCGCACATATAACTCCCTTATATAGTTATTCAACTAAGTACTCAATAGAGCTTAGTAGACTGATTATCTTTAAGGAGTTATTCATCTCAGCAGAGTTGTCCAGGACAACCTTGCTGAAGACTGGTTTGATCAAAGTTTGAAAAGAAATTGCACACAAGTGTATTCCCCCCCCCCCCCATACACTTGTTGTATACTCCTTCAGGACCAACATACCTTCTTAGCCCTAATACCCAAGAAAAAGCACTCAAAAACCCTAGCCGATTTTTGCCCTATAAGCCTCTGCAATGTCACCCTAAAAATAATTACCAAAGCCATAATCAACCGCATCAAACCTTTCTTACCGTTAATCATAGACCCGTGCCAATTAGCCTTTGTGCCTGGTAGATTGATCACCGATAATGCCTTACTAGCCTATGAGATTTTCCATTACCTTAAAACCAACACAGCAAGCACAAAAGGATCCTTTGCTTTCAAACTTGACATGAGCAAAGCTTATGATAGGGTGGAGTGGGATTTCTTGGAAAGAGTTTTGTTTAAAATTGGGTTTACAGGTTCATTGGTGAATGTTATAATGAGATGTGTGAGAACCCGGTATCTTTTGATGTACTCATTAACAGTGCCCCATCTTCTACTTTTCAGCCATATAGGGGCCTTCGCCAAGGGGACCCCCTATTACCGTACTTATTCTTGTTATGTATTGAGGCACTTTCAGGTCTCATACGAAAGAAGGTGGAGGAAGGAGCACTACATGGGGCTTGGGTCAGCAGACATGCACTACCGATTTCTCACTTACTCTTTGCCGACGACAGCCTCATCTTTGGAAGGGCGAACGAGATGGAAATTGGTGTGATGAAGAGGGTGCTCGAAGTGTACGAAAGAGCATCAGGGCAGTGCATCAACCTCACTAAGTCCGATATCTGCTTTAGCAAAGGAGTACCAAATGAGAAAGAAGATGACCTGGCACGGTTGCTGGGTGTGAACAAAGGGTCTCAACATGGGTTGTACCTTGAGATCCCAACTAATCTTTGAAGAACAAAAAGTGCTATACTTCAGGCCCAAGTTTTCAGAATTGAAAAGAAGTTGAAGGACTAGAAAAGTCGAATGTTGTCAAGCTGGAAAGTTAACACTCTTAAAATCGATAGCTCAATCGATACCCACTTACTTTATGAGTGTTTTTCGGATTCCACAGGGGATTATAGAAAAGATTGAAGGTGCAATGAGTAGATTTTGGTGGGGTCAACAAGCTTATGAAAGAAGAGTACACTGGATAGCCTGGAAAAAGCTTTGCAAAACAAAGAAGGAAGGTAGAGTAGGGTTAAGAGACATCGATACTTTTAACAAAGCAATGCTCGCCAAGCAGGGATGGAGAATCACTCAAAATCCTAATACCCTATTAGCACGAACATTGAAAGCCATATATTTCAGCAGGGGTACCTTCCTAACAACAAAGGAGGGGATGAGGCCAAGCTACACTTGGAGAAGTATACTAGAAGGGAGAAGAGTCCTTGAAACGGGACTGTCAGGAGAGTGAGAAATGGACAGACTATCAGTGTATGGAATGATCCGTGGCTGGACGATGGAGGGAACCCATGGGTACAGAACTGGACAGAAGTCGAAGATATGGAGGTGAGGGTCAGGGACCTTATGAATGCGGACTACTCTGGTTGGAATATACCAAAAATCACCATGATATTTGCAGAACAAGAGGCTAAGCGGATTACCTCCATTCCGCTTCGACGTCTATCTGACCCGGACATTCTAACGTGGAGGCACTCAAAGGATGGTATTTACAGTGTGAAGACTGGATATTTTAAGTGGCTGAGCTGCAGTAGCGAGGGAGGGGAAATCGTGACGACAAGGAACCCAAGAAGATGGTTGTGGGTTTGGAACGTGAGGGTAATGCCAAAAATCCAAATATTTTTATGGAGATGCCTCAAAGGAATACTACTGATGTGCACTAATCTGATAGGCCGCTTCATTGATGTGGACCCGATTTGCAAGAGATGTAGGTCGGAAGTGGAGATGATGGAACATGCTCTTCAGGACTGTGTATGGGAGCGTCGACATGGCAGGTATCTTCATTGCAGGTTGCTCCCGCGGATCTTGACAATGGCCCAAAACAGATCCATGACTTGATTCTTGGTACCATGCGGACAATTGATCACCACGATGCCCCCATGTTTTCAAAAATCTTATGGATGAATTGGTTTGCTCGTAATAAATTCTATTTTGAAGAAAAGCAGCTGAACCCCCTGTTCGTTTGCGAATCTGCTAAATCTGTAGTCCAGGAATATGAAAGAGCCGCGAAGAGAGGAGGAGCTGGAAGAAGCAACCAACGAAGAGAAAGGGCTTCATGGAAGCCGCCCAAGCTGGGCTACATTAAAATCAATACCGATTGCAGTTTTACGGAAGGCCTGAGAGCTGGGATAAGTGGGATTTCCCGGGATGAGGAGGGACGAATAATCCACTAGTGTTTTGCTGAACGGACAAAGGCAGTCAGATTCGCAGAAGAGGCGGAGGCTTTAGCACTGCTCCGAGGAGCCCGTTATGCGATCGAACAAGGCTTACAAAGAGTGTGCTTGGAAACGGACTCACTGGTTTGCATCAATGTCCTTTCTAATCACAAACCGGATTTGTCAAGATTTGGGGACATTATAACTGATATCAAAAGGGAAGAAAACGTCTTAGCCCATAACCTTGCTGGGCTTAGTTTTACTCTGGATTCAATTTTTTTTTTCTCATGCATTACCTTTGAATGTGGCAAATGTTTCGCTGGATGATTCCATTTAATGATATAATACTAATTTCCCCGTTCAAAAAAAAAAATTGTAACTTAATTTAAGTACGTCTTTTTAATTGCAGTGAGTTGATAATTGAAAAACCTTTTTAGTGAAAATTTAAACCATTACAATATCCGTGCAAATATTCATACAATGCGCTTTATTTTTTTCATTTATTTATTTCTCATTGAAAAATTGAGACGTTCCAAACAAAATCTCTCTCGCTCCGATTGATCTTTCTTTCGTCTGCGAGACAACAGTCAATTGCCTCTCTTTCACTGTCGCCGTCGAGTTCTTCAAAATTGATGTGATTGCTCTAGATTTAGCGATTTTTAATTCGATTTTAATGGGTTATAAATTCTAACATTTTTTCGAATCGCTCCAATTATTATGTAGTTGTGGATTTCTTTATTTTGGATGTATGATTTAAATTTGGCAATTGGGGGTTCCTACTAGCTCTAAATTGTTTGAATTTTGGTTTCTGCGTATATTTCGCGTCTCAACTTTGCAACTAATTTGAGGATGATGATGACGACGGTTTAGAGTAAATTTTGAATGCAATACAGTTTAATGTAATATTGTCAAGTGTAATAGCATAATATTGTCAAATATATATATTAATGATGTAATGCTATTTCATATAAATTGTTGTATTGTTATATATTTACATCTAAAATATATTACTCTAGATGTAAAAACAATATCATAGTCGACACATCCCTTTAATTCCTATATGTGGTGAATTTATGCCATCATCTGTGCATTGTGCATGCCATTTTCCAATGCGATGGATGGAGTGAAAGATGTGTGGAAGGAGGTAGGATGGTGGAATTTTCTTAAAAGAGGGATGTATCTTGAGACCATGGATTTTGAGCAAATTCATGTCATGGTAGCATGGGGATATGGCAGGAGCTATGCAAAGTGACACATGAAAAGGGAGATAATAAACATAAAGTGGCAAGAAAAGTAGGGGATCAAGTCTTAAGATACTTAAAGAATTTTCAAGATATTCATGACAAGAATATGAAAACAAAAGAGGATGAAAGTGCATGAGATTGGGGACCCAAGTGACAATATTAAAATTTTCGAGGTGGATGCTGCCTTCAATGAGGACCTTAGAAATTATGAGGTGGGAGGTGTTGAGTACAACCAGGCAGGGGAAGCTATTAATTCATTCTCGGAGCAGATCATTCCACAAAGAAGCCCCCTTAGAGCGGAACTGATGACAATTGAAATGGCAATCAAGATGGCTCAAAGAAATGGAGATAATAGAGGAGATTAAAAGTGATTCCAAACAAGCCATTTCTTTGTGTCATAAACACTTAAAAGGGGAAGGCGGAGGGCTTGAAGTAAACATTGCCCGACAAATTGCATTAATCAAAGAGGAATTTGTAGTGTGCAAATTCACATACATTCCCCAAGGCAATAATCGAAAAGCTCACCTTTTGGCTCAAAGAGTTGTTCACTCTTCCATCTCTCAAGACAAATATGCAGCAGTTAATGTAGAACCATAGCTTTTTTTTTTTTTTGGAACTTTTCCATGTTTTCAATGTTATGTGATTCTGCCTCAAAAAAAAATAAAAAAATAAAAAAATATCATAGGCTAATTTTTTGATCGGACTACTATGTATGTTAAAGAGTATCCACCTTATAAGTTAAACAATATTTTTTTTTTTTTTTTTTTTTGAACGGTAAACAACTTTGTGTTATTAATTGAGTACAGGGGGTACTCAACCCATATGAGATACAATTAACAGGAAATTAAGAGGTTTGCATATTGACACAGCTTTGGCCCCTAAGTCCTGAAATTAACAGATACATATCTCCAAATCGCAACACCATGCCGAGATTGAAGAGTTTGGTTTTATCAATTGCCTCCCTTCCAGCCACGCCCATAGGTTTATCTTGATTTTTTCCACGATTTTCTTAGGCTCGATCACACCTTTATCGAACAGAATTGAATTTCTCGTCTTCCATACTTCCCAAATAACTCCTACCCAAAGGCTCGCTGCTATCTTCCTGCGAGTCTTCTCCTGTCCAAGGAGTCCGCCGAATTGAACGAAGTGACGTTTAATGATATTATGAGACGCCGAACTAACCTTGAGCCATTTTTGGCACTCCCTCCAAATCAAATTTGTAGCTGCACATTCCAGAAAAATATGATTGTGTGATTCATCTGCTGTTCCACACAACCTGCATTTGGCCTCCTAATAAGTTAAAACAATATTAAATATTGGACGTAATATTGTATAGACAAACGAGTAATACTGTTTAGACAAATGACTAATACAATTGACCTAAAATATATATTACCTTATAGGAAGTAAATCATCAAGTTAGTTAGTAATTTCCAATTTTTTTAAATTTTGACCGAAAAGAAAATGGGTCAAATCCTTTAGAATTTTGTTTTCTATTTTGAAGGACTTGTACCGTGCAAATTTGCACAGAAGACCTCCTCATAATACTTCATCCGTCCAAGTTTTCATACTTTTTTTTTTTTTAGTCTGTCACACAACACAAAAGTTTGTATACTCAAAATAAAAATAGTATAATTCTCACAAAGCATACATATATTATCCTTCATAAACTTAATCTAACTACTTTATATATAAAAATTTGTAAAATTATTCATTAATACTCTAATAATTACACATTTTTCTTAATTATGTGTTCAATATTCACCATAAACATTTATAGAACAGGAGTATTAATATTTATAAAATTTATATTAAAAAAAAAAGTGAACATTAACCAACCGTATAACAATTTATATGAAATAACACCAAAATTAAACCTGATACTATAATTTATTCGACAATGACTTAATTAATTAATAGTGTAAGTGGTAGTAATTAACATGGGTATTTGCAAGTACACTCCTCAGCAGCTGTGCAACGCCCCTGCGCAAACTCCCCATGGTGATCGGTACAATCTGTGGAACAATCTTCCGTGTCGCAGAATTTGCCCCTATGCGGCGGAATTTGATCCAAACAAGCACTGATCTTAACTCCTGCATTCACACGCCCTCAAATATTAGGGACCTATATATGATAGATCGATAATGGACAAAAAACAGTTATAACAACTATAAGCTATTTTTGGTTACAATTGTGCAAATAATTTATATATGTACAAATTGAATTTTATAAAATACTTAATTTGTATTGGGTGCATGTCACATTAATTAAATTCGTATAATGAACATGAAATGATAAGAGGAAACAAAAGAAATAACAAACCCTTGCAGTTGCAGATGACAAGCAGCAGTAGAAGAATGATGGCCCTCAAAGCTAAAGGCTTCATTTTCGTGAGATTAAATTTATTTTGTGTGGTGTTTTTCTTTAAAGGTAAATGTGTGAGATATCTTTCTTGAGTTTAGAGGGACTCAAAGGGAATTTATAGGCTTCAAAGGGAATAAGTGTAATAATATCTTGAAAATAAATCGACTTACATGTGAATTACTACCTTCCATTCAACATTTTATTATGAACATTTAAGCTAGAGTCAAAATCTTGAAAATAAACCGACTTAATTAGTTACATAACTTACATGTGAATTACTACCTTCCATTAATACAACATTTAGTTTGAACATTTGCTTAAATGAAAATAAAACATTTTCTTATTTACTCCCTTCCCTTTGTTCCATAATAATTTTCACACTTTTCTTTACTCTACAATAACTTTCACGTACATCTTTAAAATGGAAAATCATATATTTTATAAATTTCACCCTTAGAATATCCTCAATTTTACATAAATGTCATTACTTTTTCTCTACATATACACACAAATCAACTCATTTATTTACTTTATACATAAAGGTTTACAAAATTATCCCTCAAATCTTCACTTATTATTACATTTTTTTAATATGTGTGTCCATCTACCTATAAAACTTATTATGGGACGGAGGAAATATTAACTATCACCTTCAAACATTTTGAAAATATACCTTATGTCAGGGGCGGAGCCACAATGGGGCCAGGGGGGCCCAGTGGCCCCCCACCAATTTTTTTTTTTTTTTATATATATACTCATTTTGTCTCATAATTATTTACACACTTTTTTTATTGGAATGTCAAAATTATTTGCAAATTCTTAATATGGAAACACCAACAAAATTAATATTCACCCAATATCATTTTATTTTTAAAATTGTCACTTATTTTTGCATACATTTTATTTTACCTCTCACCAAATCACCCAAAATATTCATACTTTATTCACCAATCACTAAATTCATTTTTCTTAAAAATTGTGCCGATCAAACCGTGCAAATAATAAAGTATTGGAACACATTAATGTATTAATTAAAAGACATTTACAACCGAAGATGAAAGTTAGATTGTGTTTTGAATAAAAAGTTTAATTTTAAATCGAACTATCAAAACTTCAAGTTAAAACGTTTTTAATTTTTTTGAATAAAATGTGTTAATTAAAAGACATTTAATAAAATGTTTTTTGAATTTAATATTTTAGCAATTTTTAAATTGTTTCGCTTAATTTTGAATCGAACTATCAAAACTTCAAAACAAAATGAAAGTTAGCTTGTTCAATTTAATTTAATGAAATGTATTAACAATTTTATCATGTAAAATTTTGATGAGTATAATAAGTACATATTATTTTATTTTTAAAGTAATGGTAATCGGGCCCCCCTACCAAAATTTTCTGGCTCCGTCACTGCGTTATGTCATTACTTTTTTCGCATCACTCCCTTTTTTTTTTTATTCTCTTCCTTTGATCATCATAACCTTTCTTTTTTTCTATACCAATCATCATAACCTCTTAAAAAAAATGAATCATTTTAATACTAATAAATAATTTATCCATTAAAACTTATAAAAACTGTAAATGTTCAATCTAATACATCAAATCACATAATAAAACCTATAACATTTACAAGAGCAAGGTGGATAGAAATTTGAAAAGAAAAAAAAGAAGAAGAAGAAGCTTGCAATATTATTCCTATTGTAGGCAACCAAATTTAAGGAGGGATGCTTCTGAAAATTATGCATTAAAGTAGTGTAAGACCCGCGTAGTTACACATATTGTAAAAAAATTGTTTTTTTATTAAGATTTATTATAAAAAATTATATGTAGATATATATGTAAAATGTAATTTTATTTATTTTATTGAAGAAAAAAATAAAAGAAAGATTGAGATTTTTTTTTTAAAAAAAAGAGGTTAAAATTGATATAAAATTAAATTAAAAAAACACGGATGGACAAGAAAGAGAAGGGAAGGGAAAATAATTTTAAAATTCAAAAAAATAAATCCAAGTTATAGAATTATAGAGATTTCAAAATTGAGATTTGATCAAATTAAAGTCACATCAGCACACAGAGAAAATGTGTAATTGTAGCTTCCGCTACATCGGTTTGGTATCCAGAGATCGGGTTTTTCTTGGAATTATGCCTCCGAAATGGCAAGATATCGTCGATTCGCAAGCTATTGCGTCAACAAATGGAGTTATTGGTTACAGAGGTGACGGTTGTGGCCTCTTGGCAAGAAGAGTTAGCCACACAACATAACGATCTTCTTGCCGCCTTGCATGATCATCTACCAGCACTCAGTCGCACACCCCCAGCGGGGTCCCAAGTATAGAAGTTATAGAAAATGTATTTGATTGATTTGTTAAGGTGATTTACAAGAGATATTTATACAGATGGTTTGTACATAGAATAAGTTATGTTTGACTAACTATACAAGAGTTAGGGCTTGACATAAGAAGGGGGAGTGCTTAATCTTTGGGATTGGATATTATGACTAATGGGGAGTGCTTAATCTTTGGGATTGAATATTATGACTAATACGCCCCCGCAAGATCGACGTTCCATCTGCGACAGCAATTTTGGAGCGTAGATCTTGAAATCTTATTTTGTGAAGTGGCTTGGTGAGAACATCCGCAAGTTGATCTTGAGTGTTGACATAGGCAACGGACATAATGCCTTTCGAAGTAAGGTCGCGTACAAAGTGGAGGTCTATGACAATGTGTTTCATCCGAGAGTGTTGAACTGGATTGAGAGCCAACCGAGTGGCCCCCATGTTGTCACAGAGAAGGCGAGGAGGTTTGGGGAGATGAAGATGTAGGTCAGCGAACAGGTGCCGGAGCCAGCAAACCTCCGAAGCTGCTGTTGCCAGTGCTTGGTATTCAGCCTCTGTCGAGGATCGAGCAACACCTCGTTGTTTGCGTGATCGCCAAGAGATAGGTGTGGATCCGAGGAACACAATGTAAGCAGAAGTGGACTTACAATCAAAGAGGTCACCTCCAAAGTCAGAGTCCGAGTAGGCTGTGAGTTCGAAGGTGGGAGAGCTTCGGAGGAGGACCCCATGGTGGAGAGTGTGTTTGAGGTACCGAAATAGTCGTTTGACAGCAGCCCAAGGAGTAGGGGCGGACATATGCTGAGCAAGGCGATTCACTGTGAAGGCTATATCTGGTCTCGTCATTGTTAAGTATTGGAGGCCGCCAATTGCACTGCGATATTCACTAGGATATGCAAAAGCGGTGCCGACGATGGGTTTTGGCGAGCATCGTGTAGAGACAGGTTTGACACCCTCCATTTTGTGGTGACGAAGTAGGTCGACCAAATATTTGTGTTGAGACAAAAAGAGACCCTTTTTGCAGTGGGTGACTTCGATACCCAGAAAGTAGGAGAGTCAGCCAAGATCTTTTACTGCAAAAACAGATTGAAGATGTTTAGTGATGGACGAGATTAGAGTTGTCGAGGTACCTGTTAAGACCAGATCATCCACGTAGGTTAGGACAAGAAGTGTGTCGGTACTGGTGTGGAGAGTAAATAAGGAGGAGTCAGCTTTTGATCGTCGTAGGCCGAAGCGCTCAAGTGCAGAGCACAAGGAGTCATACCAGGCCCGAGGGGCTTGGCGAAGGCCATACAGGGAGCGACGGAGTAAGCACACATGAGATGGTGTGGATAAGTCCTTGAACCCTGGTGGTTGCTGCATGTATACGGGAACAGTCAGATTGCCATGTAAGAAGGCATTGCTTACATCCAGTTGGTGTAAGGACCAATTATGAGTGGCAGCAAGCGTGAGGACTGTGCGGATGGTCGCAGGTTTGATCACGGGGCTGAATGTCTCAGTAAAGTCCACCCCTGGTCGTTGGTGGAATCCCTTAGCGACTAGGCGAGCTTTAAATTTATCCACTGAGCCATCAGGTTTGCGTTTTGTTCGGAAGACCCATTTGCAGCCTATGATGTTTGCATTTGGTGGTGGTCGAACTAATTTCCATGTCCCATGTTTTTGCAGTGCTGTAAACTCCTCGGCCATAGCTGATCGCCAGTGAGGAATGGTGAGGGCCTGTTGAACTGTGGCTGGCTCTGCATCATCGGGCAGTGGATATTTTGTCGCAGCGAACAACCTTTTGGGACGGTGTATGTTGTTGAGAGCACGAGTTCGCATTGTGTGTGTTCGCTGTGGAGCAATTTCAGGAGGGCGAACAACATCGGCTGGTGGGTTTATGCGAGCAGGAGTTTCCTCGGCAGATATAGTAGGCTCGGTAATGATTGAAACAGGCTGCTCGTCAGTGGCTGGGATAGGCTGATTGGTAGCAGAGTCAGTGGGCGAGGATAGAAGCAATAAAGTGATGGTTGTCGGCTGCTGTTGCTCGGGCGGCATAGGATCATTGAGAGTAGGGAAGTTATCCTCAATGAAGCGAACATGTCGAGATACAAATAGGCGACCACTGGAGATTTCATAGCAGCGGTAGGCACTTTGGGATGTCGAGTAGCCCACGAAGATGCACATTGTGGATGGTGGATTTAGTTTTCCAGGAGCATAGGGGCGAATCCATGGGAAGCAGAGACATCTAAACACACGGAGTTTCTCATAGTTTGGGGTCTTCTTGAATAAGACTGAGAATGGGTTGCGCTGATTCAGAACTCTGGTGGGCATCCGATTGATTAAGTACACAGCTGTCTGTAAGGCCAACGACCAGAATCGATGTGGTAGGCGAGCATGAAGGAGAAGTGCTCGACCAACTTCAAGGATGTGGCGATTGTGTCTTTCAACAAGACCATTCTGTTGCGGGGTGTGTGGCGCAGTGGTGAGCCAGTTGATGCCAGATTTGTTAAGTGTTGGACGAAGAGCCTGAAACTCGCCTCCATTATCAGTATAGAAGTTTGTAATGGAGTGTCCAAATTGTTTCTCGACAAGAGGTTTGAAGTTGGTGAATACGGATTACACCTGTGATTTTGCAGCCAAGGGAAATAACCAACAGTAACGGGAATAAAGATCAACAAATAATAAGAAATACTTTGACCCATCTAGAGATGGTGTTGAGGCTGGCCCCCAAACATCCGCATAGATATAGTGTAGGGGATGTAGAGCAACAAAAGAGGTATTATTGAAGGATAGTTTAGTAGATTTGCTCAAGTGGCAAGGAACACAGTTATTGTCCAAAACATGGGACTTATTCAACATAGGTAATTTAAATTGACTGATAATTAAGTGACTAGTATCCACAGACGGATGACCGAGTCGAGCATGCCAGCGAGTAGAGGAAGTCTTGATGCCAGTCGAGGCGAGCACAGGAGATGGGGTAGTACTTGCTGGTAGATAGTAGACCCCATTGTAGCATGATCCTTTAAGAAGAACCGCCCCCGTGTTCCGATCCTTGATAAGAAAATGAGTAGGAAAGAATTCCATGGTGACATTATTATCCTGTGTGAACTTGCTGACAGACAATAGGTTCCGCATAGCTCGAGGAACACATAGAACATCAGATAAAATAAATGATGCCGACGAAAAATTTAAATGAGATGTACCAGTGTGTGTAATAGGGAGGCCAGTTCCATCTGCAATTTGAACTTCTTCCGTGCCATCATATTTTGAGTGAATGGAGAGATTGTTGAGGTCAGCGGTCAAGTTGTGAGAGGCACCCGAGTCAACCATCCACGGAGGATTTCATCCTGAAGGTGAGCGAGCAAAGTTTGCTTGAGCCGGAGGAGGTCGGCGATAAGTGAGGGCAGAGTATCCTTTGAATCCACACAGTTGGCATATGATAGGAGTGTGGTCGCTGTAGGACGAGTGGCCTGAGCGAGATTGCGGGCGAGCAGAGGAAGGCGGCCGCAAGGAGAGAGTAGGTGGGGTGCTGAAACGGGGCGAGGACGAGTACCGGTTTCCACGACCATGAGTGGGCGAGGAGCGAGATCTGAAATTTTTCTGACTATGGCGAACAGTGGCATTTGCAGTGGCAACCAGATTGCGAGCAGCCCTGTCTTGGGCTTTTAGAGAGAGCTCATGTTCATAGAGAAGATTATGAAGTTCTTCAAACTGAAGGGAGGTTTCGCGTGTGCGAATTGGGCCAACGATGGTTGCATATTCAGGTCCTAGACCATTAATCACAAAAAGGGTAAGATCATCAGAACTTACCGGTTCATCAATCAAGGCTAATTCGTCAGCCTTTGACTTTATGTAGTGGAGATACTCCGTAATTGATCGGTCATCAATGGTGATCCGATGGAGTTCACTTTTGATCTGGTTGACACGAGATCTCGACTTGCCAGCGAACATTCTGGACAAGATCGCCCAAGCCTTCTCCGATGTAGTGGATGAGGAGACAACAGGTAGTATTTCAGGGGCCAGGGAGCCAAATATGGCGGCCAGGAGAAGTTGGTCTTGCTGCACCCATGTTAGGACCTCCGATGAGTTCGATCCGTCGTCACGGCGAGTGGGGCATGGTTTGGAACCGTCAATGAATCCTAGGAGGTTGTGGCCACGAAGGAGGGCCATGAGGTGGGCACGCCATGAAGGGTAGTTTTTGTGGGTGAGTTTGATGGGGAGATCATGTCGGGTGGAGATCGGGACAAGAGTGGGAGCGGTTGTCGGCAACTGGGTGGTTGCTGCGGTGGTGGTGGTGTTGTTGGGTGCCATGAGGGATGAGTAGTAATGAAGAAGAAACGAGGGTTTAGGATCGTTTCCCTACTGATACCATATAGAAGTTATAGAAAATGTATTTGATTGATTTGTTAAGGTGATTTACAAGAGCTATTTATACAGATGGTTTGTACATAGAATAAGGTAAGTTTGACTAACTATACAAGAGTTAGGGCTTGACATAAGAAGGGGGAGTGCTTAATCTTTGGGATTGGATATTATGACTAATGGGGAGTGCTTAATCTTTGGGATTGAATATTATGACTAATATCAAGCTCTTACATCGGAGGATGAAACACCTAATGCGGAAAATCCATTTGCGCCGCTTGATTCCCATTATCGGTCCCGCCCCCTGCATGATGATCGACCTCCTGCTCGCCTAGAAGACAATAAATGGGAATTGGGATTTAAGATGAAGATCCCTGAATTCCATGATAATTCTGAGGAGTCTGATTTGTGTGATTGGTTAATAACGGTTGAGGATGTCTTGGATTTCAAGAATGTGCCCGCGGATCGTCGTGTGGCATTGGTTGCCACTAGTCTTCAAAGTCGTGCGTCTCATTGGTGGAAAAACCTGAAGACTTCTCGCGTTCACTTGGGGAAATCACCGATCTTGGCGTGGCCAAAGTTCAAACGAAAAATTCAACAAGCATTCACCTATCAAATTTTCAAATTGATTCTCCAACGATTAATTTTTGTAAACTAATATAAATACGTACAAGGTCTTTCCCCATTGAAAGGTTATGAATGACGAACACGCAAACACAAGAAGGAGAATACAAGAACAAACCCAGCTTACACGCATCTACCCAGAATTTAAGGATTTTCAAAAAACAATCTTAGCAAGCTAAATATTTACCTTGTAATCTAAACAATATACTTATATATTATAAAAAAATCATTCAAGTCAAGCTTGTAAGAAATATTTCAATAAGTTGGAACCCTACATCAATTACCCTACCCTTTGAAAGTATACATGTTTGTTGTAAACAACTTTGTAAGAGTACTAGAACTCATAAAATTCTAGTAGGACGAAACTCGCAAAAAAATGGTAAGTTCAAAAGTGTCCCTTGGCACTTTAAAATCCAAGCATTCCATATGAAATAATTAATACGTAAGTGAGTGTGTGGAATGGATGTAGAAGCCGAATTTTTGAACCACTATAAATCTTTATGTCTTTTACAACTTTGATATTATCTATTATCCATTCATTATATATGTTATATTTATCAAACTGCATTCCACACACTCAAATGAACACTAATCCTAGTTGGTACCTATTTTTCTTTGAAATAAAATTAACAAGAATTTTTACTAAGTTAAAATACAAGTTTTTTTTTCTAAACAAACTAGTTTATGCCTCATCCGACGAAAAATTTTCGTCCCCGAACTCCAACGAATATTTTTTTAAATTCACATCCTCATCCCCGACCTAGATTAAAAATTAATTTTTTTTATTTATTTTATTTTAATAACTTTAGTATCTCCCTAAAAAAGTACTATGTATTATATCTTGGTATATGAACTCAAAAATATTTATCGTAGGAACAATTAAGACATGCATCATTTGTTAAAGATTCTCACCTCCTTATAAACCGTTAGAATATATATTTAGTTTTGATGTTCAAGTAATCTATTAGTCAGTGTAATTTATAATCTGATAGGTTATAAGTTGAAAATGTATTGATCAACTTTGGCTCTTAATTAATTTTAAGTTATATGGAATCAACTAAGATGTCAGTTGATATCATAACAGGTCAGCATGCGACTACAAGAATAGAAAATTAAAGATTAGAAGACCTTGAAGATAAAGTCTATTAGTTAGATTAGATGACAAGGCGCTTATATGCATCAGTCAGTTGATACTCTCATCATGCAATTCACTACAAAAAAAACTGAAATTTAGAGACGAATTAGATACCATAATCATTGTCTCTAAACAGGTTAGAAACGGATTTTGGAACCATTTTCTATCTGTTCCTAATCGCATGGTATCTAATGTTAGGAACGGTTTTCTAAATTCTATTTCTAATAAGAGATGGATTTGAGACCGTTTTTTTTGTTTATAATGAGAGACGAAATTTGACACCGTATATTCCCGTATCTAAACGATGAACGACCCGTTTTATATCCGGGTCAAAATTCCGTTTCAAATGTCGTTTCGTCTCTAAATCCGTATTTAAACGATAAATGACCCGTTTTACATCCGGGTCAAAAATCCGTCTATAATTTCGTTCTTAATTAGAAACGACGTTTTGTCGTCTCTAAATCCGTATCACAAGGCAAAATAAATCTGTCTCCAAGAGTTAACAACCCAATCCCCATTCCAAGCCCAATCCGTCTCTATATGGGAATTGAACCCAGGTGGACAAGTGTCTATTATTGAGCATTTGCCATTAGGACAGATAACTCTTTTATTTTATCTTTTAATATTAATTGTATATGTATATTAATTTATTTCTTTTACATGTATTCAAATTGTAACTTTTAAATTTGTAAATGTAATTTTTTTTATTAATTTCTAAAAATTGTAATTACTCACAGCCGTCAATAAATTTAAAATATTAAGAACTATGCTTAGTATAGTTTAGACACTTTATTTTATTATAATAGTTTAACATATATAATTAATTGATTAATTTGTAACTTTAAAAATATATTAAAAAAATTGTTATTGAATAATTTCAATTGTAAAAGTCGGTCTTACTTTATAAATTAATTAAATTACATTTAATCTTCATATTCATAATCATCTTCATCTTCTTCTTCTTCATATTCATCTCGCAGCGTTAAATCTACAAAGAGATTGAAATCTCCCGCAAACACCTCAGTTTCAGTCTCTATTTTTTCTGTTTGATTTTGAAAAGTGTAAGTTATATATTAATGAAAAGTGTGCAAAAAAAAAAAATTTTAAAAATTATTATTAATTTTACACATTTTATTATTTTTTACTTGCACTTTTATTACTATTAATGATATTATTAGTACTTGCACTCTTACTTATAATGTATAAAAAAATTTATGCTAATTTTTTTTTTAAATGTTATTAATTTTACACATTTTATTATTTAAAACTTGCACTTTTATTAGTAGGGTCACACACTACAAAAAAACGCGTGGTTTACCGACGGAATTGTGGTCGGTAGGCGTGGTTTCCGACAGAACTATCGACGGAATAATTCAGTCGGTTCTAGGCTCGTCGGCCCGGTTTACCGACGGAATTTTTTTTTCCGTCGATAGTCCCGACGGATTCCCAACGGAATAAATCAGTCGAGTCTGCCGACGGATCTCATTCCGTCGGTAGGCCGAATGACCCGTTTTGAAACCGGGTCTGATTTCTGTCGGCAATTCCGTCGGCCGTCCGTCGGTAGTACCGACGGAAATTTATTTTAGAATTTTTTTTAACAAAAATATATCCGTCGGCTTCTGTCGGGAATTCCGTCGGTACCTTCCGACGGATCTGCCGACAAGACTCGATTTTATATTTTTTAAATTCGGAATTATATTCAGTCGGTGCCCGTCGGTAAGGCAACCCAAAAAAAAAATAACTGGGGCGGATCGGACCCGACCCCGCCCCGACCCGACCCGCGATCTGTTATTAAGGCCACCATTTATTCTGGCCTTGCTAGGAATCGAACCCGGGTGTGTGGGCGCCTAGTGAGGGGCGCCTACCACTCGGACAGGTGTGTTACTTGTTCGTAATTGTAATATTAATTGTATATGTACTCATTTTCGGCCTTTTTTTTTTAAAATTCATAAAATTAATTTCTTTCATATATATCAAATAATTAAATTTGAAATCTATAATTTATATTTTTATAATTTATATATTTTTAAATACTAAAATATTCATATTTTAACTAAAATACTAATATTTTTTAGTAAAAAAATCATTTTTTTGCTAATTATTTTTTAAAAAATTTCAAAAAATTAATTTCATTCACATAAATTAAATAATTAAATTTGTAATCTATAATTTATATATTTTTAAATACTAAAATATTCATTTTTTTACTAAAATGTTCATTTTTTTGCTAATTATATTTTAAAAAATTTCAAAAAATTAATTTTTTTTCACAATTTTTAGTTGTAACTTAATGATAAATAAATATTTTTAAATTGTACATCTAATAAAATAATTAGCTTACATTATATAATTTATTATTCATCTTCTTCCTCTTCATCTTCTTCATCTACATTTTGATTATTTGTCTCATCTTCCTCCTCTTCATCATCCTCCTCCTCCTCCTCCTCCTCTTCCTCTTCATTTTCATCATCTTCCTCATTTCCATTATCGTTTTCAATTTTGATCAATTGTGAATTTCCACCCGTCAAGTCTACGTGGATATTCAAATCTCCCGAAAAGACTTCAGTTCTAGCCTCTATTTGTTCCGTTTGAAACGGAGAATCATCTTCATCACTCCTGTCCTTTGTAGGGACTTCTACCATTGATCTTGCCTTTACTTTGTAAAAAGCGTGCCATTCAATTTTACTACGTGATCGTACTGGATACTTGCAGTAGTATACTTGAGATACTTGATGGGCAAATACAAATGGATCATTCCCGATATAGCTCCTTTTCGGATTAACATCGACGAGTTTGTACTCCGGATGAATCCTTGTTCCTGAAGGGCCTGAATCAAACCAATGACACTTAAACAACACTACAGTCTTTGTTGGATATCCCGGATATTCTACTTCAACGACTTCGTGCAACACCCCATAGTAGTCACTTGCATCTGCATTGTAGTTTGCACTGCTAATGCAAACACCACTGTTGGTAGTCGCTTTTCTTGATGCATACTCGGATGTATGAAATCTGTAGCCCTTCACAATATAACTGTTGTAAGTCTTTACACGACGTAGTGGTCCTTTGCTGAGATCCTTTAAGAATCGATTCTCAAAATCGTTTTACTGTCCCTATACAGTTCAAATAATTAACATTAATTATGAATCATATTGATTTACGTAAAATTTAAGGAAATGGTACTCACACAACGTTGGAACCATCGGGCAAAATCACGTTGAAGACGAGCATCTATATCTGTATCTGAGATGTTTTGTTCTGTTCGTCTTAGTTCTTGAGTATACATCCTAATTCACAACATCCAATCACAATTAATATTAAATTACATAAATGAAGTAATGATAAAAATATGAAATACTTACTCAATGTAAGGCTGAACTTCATCACAATTCAATAACACATACGTTTGTGCTATTTCTGCCTCTCTGTTCGACTCCCACTCTCGTTCTGTGAATTTTCCTATTGGTCGTCCCTTAGACTTGAATATAGACAGCATTCCATCGACCTCTTCACCGATATTGTCTGTATCTCTACCACCGTAGTTACGTGGTTCACTTCTCAACCGAGTGTTGACATGGTCTTCAAAATAATAAGAACAAAACATGCCAACCTCTTCATTCAAATATGCATTAACAATCGATGCTTCCACATTTGCCTTTTGTTTAGCATTGCGTTTCAAGTTGTGGAGATATCTGATTTATAATAAAAAACATATATTTTAATTCAGTGAACATGCATGTAGTATATATAAAAAATGAAAAATGTAAGAGTTTACCTTTCAAATGGGTACATCCACCTGTACTGCACTGGACCACAAATTCTGGCTTCATACGCTAAATGAACGGGTAAGTGTTCCATGGAGTTGAAGAAGCTAGGTGGAAAAATTTGTTCCAACTTACACAAAATCACTGAAATGTCTTGCTCCAAACGAATCATATCATCGATCTTGATCGTTGAAGATGTTAAATCTCTAAAAAAAAAGATTTAATTCAGTGATAGCCCTCCACACATTGAGAGGTACAACGTCTCGGAACGCAATCGGTATCAAGCGCTGCATAAAAACATGACAATCGTGACTCTTCATCCCTGAAACCTTACCCCTGTTTTTGTCTGCGCATCGACTCAAGTTTGACACGTAGTTGTCTGGAAAATTCAACTCGTGAATCTAACGACACAATTGTTGTTTATGTGGCTTATCCAGTGTGTAGCAAGCCTTCGGATATTTACCTGTACTGAGATCTATTTTCAACTCTTCGCGACAACAATAAATGTTCAACTCTTCCCGGGACTTTGGAGTATCTTTCGTCTTGCCTTCTGTGTTCATCATTGTGTGGAACACATTATCAAACACATTCTTCTCAATGTGCATCACGTCCAAATTGTGTCGGATCAATAGTGAACTCCAGTATGGCAAATCCCAAAAAATACTCTTTCTATTCCATCCACCTGGGATTCGACCTTTGTGTTCAGCTGCATTAGCCTCAGTAGATTTTTTCAAACCCGTCCACTGAATCTCATGTAACAACGTTTGTCCTGTACGGTAACATTATACTAGAAGAAATTAATAAAACATATACGTATAACATTATACTAGATCAAATAATTGTATAATTAAAATACCGTTTCGAAGGGGCGGTCGATTGTGTGTAACTGTTCTGTTCTTCAAGAAGTTGTTCTTATTTCTTCTAAATGGATGATCTCGAGGTAAGAACTTTCGGTGATTATCGAACCATGTAACTTTCCTACTCTTCTCAAGACTGAAAGCTTCAGAAAAATCCATACAATACGGACATGCTTGAAACCCAGCCGTTTTCCACCCAGACAACATAGAATATGCAGGAAAGTCGCTAATGGTCCACAATACAGCAGCACGCATCGTGAAATTCTGTTTTTTGAACACATCATACGTCAAGTTTATTCTTTGGATTCGACGGACCTGGCACCAATACAGTTAGAAACATTGTTTGAGGTTTCAAGCACATCCATGGAGGAAGATTATACGGAGTCAGAATCACCGGCCACAACGAATACTGCTTTCCAAAGCTCCCAAACGGTGCAAAACCATCAGTACACAAACCTAGCCTCACATTCCTCGGTTCAGAAGAAAAATTGGGATACACGTTGTCAAGGTGTTTCCAGGCCTCCGAGTCCGCCGGATGTCGCATCTCCCTAGACTCGGTCGAAGACGAATCTGTTGCATGCCACGTCATGTGTTGTGCTGTGGCAGTAGATTGATACAATCTCATTAAACGGGGAATGATTGGAAGATAATACATCTTCTTGTGTGCCACTTTCTTCTTCGACGACTTCGATTGACCAGCGGGCCCCTTCCGACGTGGCTCTTTGTAACGAGGATGACCACACATCTTACACATGTTCAGATTGTTATCTTCATCACCCCAATATAACATGCAACCGTTTACACAACAATCAATCTTCTCGACCGGCAATCCCATATTTTTCATCATTTGCTTGCTTTGATGATACGTTGTAGGCACCTTATTCTCAGGAGGGCAGATCTCACTGCATAATTATGTCATTTGCTCATATGCCCTGTTAGAAAGCTTGTTCTCGGTCTTGATAGCCATAAGTCGGGCATTAAATGACAGTTCAGAGTGAGAATCACAACCCGGATACAAATCTTGATCGCATAATTTGAGCATTTCATAAAACCGAAATGCTTCATCCGTCGGCTGCTCTTCTACATTTGAAAAATCGGCTTCCATTATCATTGTTTGATACATATTGGGTTCTCCCTCCCCAAATTGTTCTTCCCCACCAAACTGTTCTTCCCCACCAAACTGTTCTTCCCCACCAAACTGTTGTTCCCCACCAAATTGTTGTTCATTACTCGTGCCGGCTTGATTACCATATATTTGTCTTTCATAGATACCAGCAGTGTAATAGTATAAAACTTTATCAAAGTTATAAGGCCAACGTCCTTCGCCGTGAAATGTCCAGTTATAATAATTAACAGTGAAACCATTCTTCAGAACATGTACCAAAACCTCATCAATCGACTTAAATATTTTATTCTGACATTTTTTGGCATTACACGGACACTTGATACAATCCTCATGCATGTAATGTGGGTGGAGCTTTGCAAATTCAACAAATGACACAAGTTCATTGTAAAATTCACTATTCACATTTCCTAAAATGAACCTAGAAGTTTCATACATCCATCGACGATCCGGCAATTCCATCTGTTAAACATTTAACATAAAATTCTTACAAACATATAAAAAAATGCACAACTAATTAAACTACACAACTAAACTACAAATATATAAAATGCACAACTAATTAAACTATAACCATATAAAATGCACAACTAATTAAACTACACAACTAAACTACAAATATATAAAATGCACAACTAATTAAACTATAACCATATAAAATGCACAACTAAACTACAAAATTTAACCAAGTAAAAAAGAAAAACGTACCGAAATTTGCTTGCTCTCATACAATTTCCACAATTTTTTTCGACTGAGTGAGAAAGGGGAAAAAAGTTTCTGTAAATATTACGCGCTACCGACGGATTTTGAAATTCCGTCGGTGCGTACATTTTGAATCTACCGACGGATTTCAAATTCCGTCGGTAAGGTGCCGCCCAAAATTACGTCGGTAGAGTACTTGGCCGACGGAATTTCCGTCGGCAGACTTTATTTCCGACGGAATATTTATTTCCGTCGGCAGACTTTATTTCCGTCGGTAATATTGGCGGGATAAAATAAAAATCGAAAAAAAAATAGAAAATACTTTACTTTATACCAAAATCTAACGAAAAATTATGTATTATGTATAAATTAAAAACAATAACATAAATAAACAATCCATTGACAAACAAGCATCAACTGAAATAAATATGTCCAACGGAAAATTAAATAGTTTGACAGAAAAAATAAATAGTTCGACAGAAAATTAAATAGTTCGACAGAAAATTAAATAGTTCGACAGAAAAATAAATAGTTCAAACATCAACCATTAAACTGATCAAAAAACTCATCATCACCACCACCAATGAAATCCAAGTCGTCGTCTGCCTCTGCATCTGGAGCATTGAAAGGGGGAACTGAACCAATCGGAGCATCGAAATGCGGAGGGGGAACTGGACCAACCGGAGCATCGAAAGGCGGAGGGGGAACGCTCATCGCCTGTTCAAAGCATGTATTTATTTGTTCAGAAGACATCCCCAACGATCGACCCATAGTGTCAGTTAGCTGTCGGAAGTAGTGGTTCATCATGTGTACTACGTTCGGGTCCGGAACAGCAGTGGAGGATACAGAGGTCTGCGATGCACGCTGGGACGAACTGGACGACGCAGCTCTCACTGAGCGGCTCATCCGGCCAAGGCCAAGGACCCGTCCTCGATCAGCCGGGGCAATGTCCAGGTAAATCCGGTTAAGATCAGGCGGAGCACTGGGCCCGGCTTCAGCAGAAGCCTGTGTCGTCTCCTCTTCAATCCTCCGGTTCACATCCAACTACATAATTACAAAAAAATGAAATTAATACATAGTTCAATACATTTAATTAATTAAATATTAAAAAAAACATCACAATTTAATTAAACTTACGTGAAGCTGGGTAGTGCGTCCATATGTGG
Organism: Galeopsis tetrahit; assembly: GCA_963675135.1. NCBI lineage: Eukaryota > Viridiplantae > Streptophyta > Magnoliopsida > Lamiales > Lamiaceae > Galeopsis > Galeopsis tetrahit. Next base: position 57,941,712 of record OY776127.1, read on the forward strand.
ACGTCTGCGAATCTGGATCAAACGGATGAAGAACGTTCAACCGATCCACGTGTGTGGGTTCACGCCCAAGTTCCCGCTTCTATTTCGTACCAAATGAGCATATAAAAATTATTTTATATAATATAAATAATTGAAATAAATTTAGTGAACCCTTACTAGAGCAATTGAGTGCTCATACGCGGATCGCCCCCCCCCCCCCCGATGCCTTGACATCCCACCTCCCCCATCACTTATACGGTTGGCTCGAGCAGTTGCACACTTCCTCATGTACTCCGGGCTACTCCAATACGTGGTCAACGTGTTCCACACGTCGACTCCATTTTCGTCCTCCCCCAACGTCTGCACCACGCCACGTCTACGCCAAGCATTCCTCCAGGTGTACATTATCTCATTATACCTAGACTGACATGAAAATAGCCAGTGACTGTGGATATCGTTGTCCGAAAAAAACTCCCTATGCCAATAAGCATGTTTCTGCACATATTCGATCAGCATATTTATCAAATAATATATATAATAAATTGTTTATTAATATTTAATTGAATGCACTCAAATACCTGGAATTCCTCCCAGTATTCATCCTTTTTCGTCTGCGGCACCTTCAGCCAAGAGTAGGCATTCGCAACAATCTTGCACTTAGTAATCACCACAGTGCAAATCTTCGATATCTCATTACCAGGAAGTAAGCTGTGACATTATATATTAAGAAACAAACACATTATAAATTAAAAAACGTACAAAAATTGATGCTATTAAATATTGTTAAACCTTAAAATTATTTAATTAATTACTTACTGTACACCCTCAATCCATATTTTCAGTCTGTTTTCTCGGGCCCGCGTGGGATGTCCACGAGCTGCCGGCGACTGAGATGACGGCGGCGAATGCTGTGGAACGGATGCCGACGACGTCAACGTAGCAGGCTCAACAGGCCTAAGTGAGCCTCTCCTACGTCGAGATCCTGAGGCCCCACTAGCATCTTGACTCATCTATTTTAATAAATAAAATTTAAAAGTATAATAAATTAATCAATAATTAATATAGTAATGAAATCAATAATTTTCTATTTTAATTAATAACATTTTAGTAATTTAAGTCAATAATTTCCTAATTTAATCAATAACAAAATCACGTTACTAATGAAATCAATAATTTACCAAACTAATTAATAATGACTTAATTTAAACAATAACAATAATTACTATATTTACAACACCTCTACTTATAAGAATAATTACTAATTTAATCAACAATAATAACCTAGTTTAATTATAAGAATAATTACTAATTTAATCAACAATAATAACCTAGTTTAATTATCAAAACGAACTAACAAAACTACATTATACATTTGAACTAACATACATTAATTAATTACAATTAACCAATAAAAACATATAATCCACGTACTAACATATATTTCAATTAATTATACATATATATTCATCAACTACGTACATGAAATTTTATAATAATTAACATGCAATTTATAATACAATAACTTAATTAAAATTAATTAAGAGTTTATAAAACGTACCGTTTAAATTGAAGAAAATTGGAGTAGATAATCGTAATGCCCTTTGTCGATCAATTCACGCACCACGCACAAGAAAATCCAATCCACGAGGACAGAACAGGAGACGAACAGGGAGAGGGGGACGAAAGCCAAAAAAAAAATTCCCTTATGGGGAAGAACCGCCTCCTTCGGCAGTTCTTATAAAAAAAAAATTGTGGCTACCGACGGATATTTTCGTCGGTAGCACGCGAATATTAATGTGTCAGTCAAAGCAGGTCGGCTACCGACGGATATTTCCGTCGGTAGCACGCGAATATTAATGTGCCAGTCAAAGCGGGTCGGCTACCGACGAATATTTTCCGTCGGCAGTCGAAATTTGAACGACTGACGGAAAAAATCCGTTGGGACGCAAGGCTAAACGACACCGTTTGGCCGCGGAACTGAATTCCGTCGGACGGTCCCGACGGATCTTGGATTCCGTCGGGAGTTAGTCGATTCGAGAATTCCGTCGGCGATCCGTCGGGGCGGCCGACAGAATGGATTCCGTCGGTAGCCTTCCGTCGGCAAACTCCGTGTTTTTTGTAGTGACACTTGCGTGCCCTCGCGTGCACCATGCATACATCACCAAAATAGAATATGGGCCAGGAGATTATCTGCACCTGTTATTTTTTAAGTTCACCACAATTTTTTTTACCCAATTCTTTTTACCACAGTTATCTGCACCCGCTCATTTTATAAATTCACCCAAAATATTTTTTTTTTAAATAATTACATTTAAAATACTATATTATCTTTTTATTAATTTACACAAAATATAATAAAATCAACCATAATTTGTATATTTATAATTTGCAGTCGGATCATTGTTGAGTTACCGTCGATTCACCACCAAGTCACCCATATTTTTAGAAAAAAATCATAAAAACATAATTAAGAAAAGAAAAAAAAAAAACTATCGAAATTAAGTATAAATCTCAATTTTTTTTCTTTTTAATTTTTATTCCCTCTCCTCTTTTCCTTTTTTGTTTCCATTTTCAATTTTTTTTTAGACTTTTTATTTCTTTCATTTTTTCCCTTTTAATTTTTTTCTCTTTTTTATTTTTATTTTTCTGCCTTTCTTTTTTTTTTAATTTTTTTCATGTGAATTTTCTTAAATTTTAATACAAAATAATATTATAGTCGATAATACAATAAGTAATAACCAGTAATACAATAATCAGTAATACCATTAACAATAATCAGTAATACCATGAACATTAATCAGTAATATATTATACAAATAACAAATAATTTCACAAATCTAATTATATTCAATTATCAGTAATACCATATGCATTAATCAATAAAATTTTATACAGTAACAAATAATTCCACACATACAATTATATTCAATAATACCAAAAACAATTATTAGTAATACAATGAACAATAATTAGTAATACCATGAACATTGATCAGTAATATCTTATACAAAAATAAATAATTTCACAAATCTAATTATATTAAGTAATACCATAAACAATAATATGTAATACCATAAAAAATAATAATAATTGTTGGTCCTTGGTGGAGTATAACACAAGTGTATGGGGGGGGGGGGGGAATGCACTTGTGTATGCAAATTCTTTTTCTTTTTGACAAACTGGTCTATCAGGCAAGTTGTCTCACAACTGGCCTGAGTGTGAACTTTGATAGATATTTGTCCTACTGATTACTATTGAGTGATCAGTTGGCTAAATATCTAAGAGAGTTGCTAAGTGCGGAATGTGGTTGGCCTTTGACTTAAAGAAATACTCCAAGTTAATTTTTGAAAAATACAGGTTATCAGGGACTTTGTCCAAAACAGATTTTCTTACTTACTGAGTTATGTTTCTTTAAAATATGTTTGAATGTAAGTGAAATTAAGAATGCAGTAAGTAAATGGCACACAAGTTTATAGTGGTTCAGAGACTCAAGCTCCTACATCCACTTTCCCTGATTGAACAGGATAATTCCTTCTCAATGGAATTAGCTTGTTTTATAGTGCCAAGGTGCACTGATCAACAACACTCTCTTAGTGTTTTGATCCCTAGGATAACTTGAGTCCTAGTGCTCAATCTCTCTGAGTTAAGACTGTGTTTCACACTAACAGTCCTTAACTCCTCACTTCTACAACAAACTCTCTCTACACTTAATGAGATAAGGGTTTGAGGTTTGGTTCCAACTAGTAGAGATATCCTTTACAATAAGAACAGTGTAAAGGCTTAGGATATCTCAATGCTAAGCTTTGGATGTTTACAAAGATTGGCTTAGCTAAAAAGAAGTGATTCAGGAAACTTGGGATTCTTAAAGAACAGCTTGGTTTCCTTTTGAAAGCTTGATGACAGTTTGATAGCTTGTAGTTGGATGATTAATCCCTTTGATCACTTCTGTATTTATAGGCAAATTTGAACAACTAACCGTTGGAGGGATAGCAATTCAAATATGTCTATTTGCAGCACCATTGAAACAGTTAAGAAGTTTGGCATCCTTTTATCCACTGTGTAAAAGGGCTCTTCAATGGTTGCTTGAATGAATGTGTTGACTTCTGACAAATGCGGCTGAGAAGACTTGTGTCAGTTTCCAATTTTGCACATTGTCCTAGGTTGATTTGTGGCAAACTCTATACACAACCAACGGTCAGATGGGACAAGCTCCCTGAACATTCCTGCTGCAGTTTAGAATGTTCCAGCATTCATTCAATGCTTCACTCTTTAATGCTCTAAGTCTTCAATGCTTGTTTCAGGCATGATTGGCAATAAATGTTTCATTGAATGTGTCTTTTGCATTCAATGCTTTTGATCATTTGTACTTCAACTGTCTTGATCTTTTGCATTTATGAACACAACTTTATTGTTCTTGATTTCTTCAGCTCAGTTGTCCATTTGATCAGCTTGTCTTGAATGGATCAGCAACTTTGTCCTATAGACCTATCAAGCTGCCTAACATTCCAGCTTTGGACAACTATCCTGATCACTAAAATCTCATAACATTTCTGAGATTTTTACTTAAGCATTCTACATACTAAAGTGCACTGAGACAGCTTGCCTGAACTTGACTTGAGCATATCTCAACTAATCTGATCATCATCAATCAGGGGTTTTGGTATCTAATTCAAAATCATTTTATTCCCAACAATTTCCCCCTTTTTGATGATGCCAAAACCTATTACAAAGGAACCTTGACTTATATTATACATTACCTTCAGGGAGAGTGAACTGGTCAACTTCCCTGAAAGAAACTGTTAGCACAATAAATCAAGTAAGATATGTCATGATAGGTTAGTTGAGATAATGAGTTGTTATCTCTTGATAAAAACATAGTGATCCTTTTATATAAGTGATAAACCATTACAGAGCTGAAAATCAAAAGGGCACACTAGTCTAGAATAGCAAAATAACAACAGAAATTATATCAGCAGAATAGGGAAAAAGATGAACTTATCCTTCACAGAGTTCCATCATCTTGAGGAGCAATGCCATACTGAGCCCATACTCTCTTCTTCAGTTCCCAGATCTCTTTGTTGGTTCCTCTAGGGCCAGGCTTCAGCTTCTCCATCTTCATGATGTTGATGAATTCTTCAAGTATCTTTCCCTCATCAATTAAGTTCCCATTGAACTTGGGAGGCATGTACTGAATAGGACCAGGGGCCTTGAATTCAACTCTTGCCATCTCAGCTGCTGCAAACAGCTTTTGGTAGAGGTCCCTATGGTTCTCAAATATGAACTGAACAAAGACTTCATCCACACTCTCTCCAAGCCACTTTCCAATGACATAAAAGTCATATACAAAACTTCTCTTGGCCTCCTCCCATGTATCATTCAGTGAGATTGGAACCCACTTATCATGGTGAGGGTACTGAGTGTCCCATCTTTGCAGCATTTGAGGTTTGAGTTTTCTGAAAGAAGCCCTTCTTCTTGGAGCTTGGAAGTTTGCCCTTCTTCCATCTCTTGCTTTGTTGGCCTCAACCAACTGATCCATTCTTTCTTTAGCTCTTAGAAGAGCTAGCTTCTCCTGTGTTTCTGGATCTTTCCCAAATCCTTCTTCAAACAACTTAGAAGGATCATCAGCAAGCTTGGGCACAACCACTTCAGGCTCTCTGTCCTGTACTTCCTTTTCACCTTCTTCTTCAATGGCAGGCAACTTGGCTGCTCTCTTCAATCTCTTTGATTGCTTTACTGGAGTGGATTCTTCAGACTGAAATTCTGATGGCAAAGTCAGGCTGGTTGGGAATTCATTGAAGACTTGCAATTCCTTCCTTTTTCTTTCAGATGACCTTGTCACCTTCCCCCTTACTTCAGCAACCTTTTCTTTGGGGTCAAGTCCAGCTGACTCACCACCAGGCCTTTGTTGCCTCCTTGCCTGACTCTCCATTGCAGACATCATGGACTCTTTAACAGCAATTTGAATCTACTCTTCTTCAGTCAAATTCTCAATATTCATTGGGCCTTTGCCTTTCCCAATGTCTTCTACTACCTCTTCCTCCATCTCAGGAACCTTCTCCTTTCCCTTGGATTCACCAATCACCAAGGTTCCCTTTGCCCTTGCTCTCCCTCTTTCCCCCTTTTTGGCATTATCAAAACACTGGGGCTTCAAGTCACTTATAGTGACAGAGAGATGTGAGTGAGCATGAGTGAGGGACTTCAACTCCTGCAGTAGGTAAACATTCTCATCATGAATGTTTTGCATTTTATCATCTGCCATGCTCAAAAAAGTGTGAACTGGCTTCATCTTTTGAGTAACAATTGCATCCAATGTGGCTTTCAGTGATTGATCAAGTTTGGCCTGAAGTTGTTCAGTGAGATTGGCCACAACTTGATCAGACACTTTGGCCATGAGTTCAACAGTGAACTTTTCAGCAGCCTCTTTCACCATTGCAGCTTTTAATTCTTCTGCCTTCTTCCTCTGAGCTGCTGTCCTTTGCCTTAGAGCATCCTTGATTGTCTTTCTCAAGGCTTTCACATTATGCTTGTACATATCTTTGAGACCCTGCTGCTCTTTCTTCACAGATCTTGTGAATTTTACCATAGCATCCTTGGCCTTTGTCACTTCAGTTGAAACTGTTTGCAGTCCAGTTTCAACTCCACATATTCTTGCATCCAATGTGGGCAAAATTACCTCTTCTGAGCCAGTTAGTCTCATCTCCACAGAGGCTAAAGTCTTTCCTTGGCCATCAAGAGTATCAATAGTTGCTGCATGTGCCTTACCAACCTCCTTGACCAGTGTGTCCAACTTCTCTGACTGTTCTCCAATAATGGAAACAGTCTGAGTAGCAATCTGAAAGTTAGCCTCAGTTGTGTTGGCTTGCTCAAAGTAAATCTGGTTCAGTGTGGACACATTTGCTGAGACTGCTTCAAGGTCAGTGTCAGCATCAACTGGTATATCTGTCAGGGAGGCATCTGCAAAAATTTGCTCAATTGTGACAGCAACAGAATTTGCAAAACTAAGAGTATTAGTAAAAACTCCCTCAACACCCTCATTTTTTCTTTCTCCCATAAGGTCTGATACATCAGCACCTTCTTTCTCTTTTTCAACTATATTCTTTTCTTCAATATTCATTTCAGATGGACTCACATTCATTTGAGAATCAGGCCTCCTTTCACCAAGGGATTCATCAAGTTCAGATTTGACTTGAAGAATTGCCTGACTCTCATATTGGGCTGCACCCAATATTTCTACCTCATCTCCCTCTATTTGTGGTGCACTCAGGGAACCTGTAATCACACAATCCTCACCATCATCTCCCTCTGAGTTTTTACCACTATCAGCCTTTTCAACTCCTTCCATTCCTAAACCTGACACCTCTATATCCTCAACAGGATCCACAGAGGGCAGTTGTTGGGAGATCACAGTGCTTGGGCATCCCAAGGCCACTGAGTCATCCTGAATGACTAAAGGCTGGTCAATGTCCAACTGATCTGACATTGATGAGGCTTTAGCCAAACTAGTTTCTCCCACGGAAGTCTCAACATTGTCAAGCTGTGCCTCAGGTTCAAAAGAACCGTCCTTGGCCAATGCATCTTGGACTAAGTCACCATCTTTGGTCAACTCCTCTGAATGATCAGAGTCCTTTTTAGAATGATAAGTCAAGTAATGTACCTGAGCAGAGTTGAGGCCTGGAGGGTTGGGATTGGTGTTATCATCATTATCATCATCATCATCAGATGGACTATCAGGGTGCCTGAGTCCTTGTGCAATTCTTTCTTTCTCAGCCTGCACCTTCTCAGAGACAATTGTGCAAAACAGGGCCTCAGTGGTTAACACACTGGATTTCTTCACATTTGCAAAGTTTAAGAGCCTGTTCTCTTCAACTTGCCACCAGCTTGCCCCTTTGTCCTGAATAGCTTGAGCTATTTCCACCATAGTTCTATCCTTGATCTCAACAAGGGCTCTGAGATCATAGAACTGTTGCTGCAGTCTAGGATAGTCCTTCAACCCTGGGTATAGTGCATCCACATTAGCCTTGGCAATCTGCCTTAGCATCCCCTCATAAGTGTATTCTTCACCACTTTCATCTTCAGAGGAGTTGGCTTGGGATTCAGGAGGGTTAGATTGGGAGTCAGGTAGGGTGGACTGGATTTTAGGAAGGTTGGGTTCAGAAGGGTTAGAGCTTAAAGCAAGTTGGGATTCAGGTGCTTTTGAGAGCAATGTGCCTGAAGAGGTAATTGGAATGGCTGGAATGGATGGGAGAGAAACTTGATCTCCTTCTTGAAGGACAGTTTCAAGAAGTTTGGTATAAGAGAGAAGTCTTGGATCAAGTGGGGAGAAAGGTCTATCCTCAAGATTGACCAAATCTGCCAGCACATCAATACCTGATCTATCAGGGGCACCTTCAGGGGAGTAAACTTTCTTGGCAATGATTGGGGCATCCTCAGGAGTCTTGCACTCCTCTTCTTCATGCCTTGATGGGGATATTCTTTCTGATTGAATATCAGGAGAGTTGGCTTCAGGGCTGTTGGGCTTTGATTTGGATTTGGAGTTAGATCTGCTAGCTTGCCTGATCTCCTTGAAGAATTCTTTCTTCTTTTTCTCCTCTTCCATCAATCTTTGCTTCTCAGAAGTTTTAATTATTCTTTTCCTCCTTTCAGATCTTGTGGGCTGATCAAGATCTCTGAATTTAGTTACACTCTCAGGCTGTAAGGGGACAACCTCCCTGAATTCTTCACCTTCTTCAGGAGGGTTGACTCCTTCATCAGCAACCTTCTCTATCTCCTCAGAAGTGGCTCCTCCACTTCTTGACCTCCTTTCTGGTGAAGATTCATTCAGAATCTTCTTCATCTTCTTCATCTTTGGCTGAGCTTTTGGTGGCTGGGCTTTCCTCTTTCTTGAAGAGGCTCTTGTGACTGGAAAAATTGCAACAGCTTTCTTGGAGGCAGCCTCCTGCTTTCTCTTCTCTGTCTTAGAAGACATTTTTCTAAACATCACCTTTTGTGCAGGAAAAGGCTTTGGCTTTGCTTGTAGATGAGTGTAATGAGCAAATCTTTCCAAGAGCAGGCTGGCTCTTGTGCAGAACTGGAGTCTTCCATCAACCACCACCTTGTGGTGTTTCACCTCCTTAAACTTGTATTTCTCATTCATCATCTTGTCCAAAATAAAACTTTTCCAGTCAAATTTTACTCTCTTTTCAGCAGAGTCAATCACAGCATCCATTACCCTGAGCTTTGGCATGCTGATTTGTTCAACACTCCCAGAGTGACTTAACAAACTTTTCACCACACAATCAAATAAGTGCCTATAAACAGGTTTTAAAGTGTTTTTGTTCTGAGCACTAACAAGCTTTTTGGGTGTAAGCAGCCATGGAAAGTAGAACTCCTGATCATCTCCTTCCTTGTATGATTCAGGATTCTGGCCTTCTGAGGGTAGCCCAAAGCTAGCATCTAAATCCTCTGTAGTGAAGATGATTGTGTGTTGGCTTTATTCTTCTTCATCTTCCTCAGCATATGTGAGCTTAGTGCACACATCACCCTTCTTGCCCTTCCATCTTAGATGGGCAAAGAATTCTGCCATAAATGGATTTAGGCATGAATCAGGCTTGGTGCCAAGAAACTTTTCCAGGCCTGCTTCCCTAAGCCAATGGAGTACTGGCTCAACCTCCTTGTCTAGGCTGTCAAAGGCAACCAGCTTTTCAAACCATAAGGAGTTTGGGTGGCTAAGGTAAGAAAAATCAATGTCCAAGGAGGAATCATTGAAATCTATAAGTTCTTCTCTTTTGATTTTGGGAGCCATGGATAATTTTTTAGAGTAAGAAAGGTTTTGGAGAAAAGTTGCAGGTTGAGAGGTTTTGAAAATCCTAAGGGTTTGGAAAGTATGAGTGCGTGAGGAAGACAGTGAAAATTGGGGAGTTTATATATGAATGGAATTTATTAACCGTTGGTTAATAGAATATAACCGTGAGTATTTTTGAAAGATCAATTGGATATAGTGGGGTAGTGGGCTTTCAACGGTTTGATGGAGCCTTGAATGTAAATCAATGGTCTTGATGGTGGCTCAAGAATTCATGAAATCTTAATTAAGATTTTGCATTTAATGCTGATTTGCCATTTTGGAGGCAAAGATCTTCATAGTACACGCCATCCTAAAATTGGCCTACTCTAGGATCAAGAATTCTTTTAAATGTCTAATCAATGCCAAAAATAGCAAAAATTATCCAATTAATTCGGACAAACATCCTGAGGTGTGTTTTGACTTCCTTCTTGGTCAAACTGCCTGATTAACTTGCCTGAGTGGGTTCCAACATTGCTGACTGGGTCCCACTTGGACAAAGCTCCTGACCAACATTGCTGAACATCATAAGGACAACTTTGCTGAGTTTCCCTTTTTGGCTGACTGCTTCAGTAAGGTTGGTCAACTTTGCTGAAGTTTAATTTAATCAACTTTCCCCTTCTTATGAGCTTCCTTTCTTCATTCCTCCATCTTACCTGGATCAAGCAAGCCCAATTCTGCTGAAAGTTCCAAGAACCTTGCTTCAGCCAATGGTTTAGTCAAGATATCAGCTTTTTGCTTATCAGTGTGGATTTTGACAAGCTTGATATCTTTCTTTTCCACATGATCCCTTATGAAGTGATGCTTTATATCCACATGTTTGCATCTGGTGTGGAGCACTGGATTCTGTGAGATAGCAATTGCACTATTGTTGTCACAGAATATTGGCACTTCATTTGAGATTACTTTGTAATCTCTCAATTGTTGCCTGAGCCAAAGTATCTGAGCACAGCAACTTCCAGCTGCTACATACTCAGCTTCAGTTGTTGAAGTTGCAACTGTATTTTGCTTCTTGGAAAACTATGAGATAAGCTTGCTGCCCAAGAATTGACAAGTTCCAGAGGTGGATTTTCTGTCAATTCTACATCCTCCATAGTCTGCATCTGAATATCCAGTGAGCTCAATGTTGTCATCAGCTGGATACCATAATCCAAGATTCTCAGATCCCTTGAGATATCTTAGAATTCTCTTGGCAGCATCAAGGTGACTTTTCTTTGGATTTGCTTGGAATCTTGCACACACTCCAACTGCAAATGTGATATTAGGTCTACTGGCAGTGAGATATAGCAAGGATCCTATGATTCCCCTGTAATTAGTGGAGTTTGTTGGCTCTCCACTTTCATCAGGATCCATTTTCCAGTTAGTATTCATAGGAATTCTGACTGGCTTGCTTGTAGCACATCCAAATTTCTTGATCATGTCCCTTGTATACTTGGCCTGATTGATGAATATTCCCTTCTTTGATTGAGTGACTTGAAGTCCTAAGAAGAAATTCATCAATCCCATCATGGACATCTCAAATTTGCTTTGCATGAGTTTGGAGAACTTCTCACATAACTTCTCATTTGGAGATCCAAATATAATGTCATCCACATAGATTTGGACTAACAAAATATCATCTCCTTCACAGATTCTGAACAAGGTTCTGTCAACAGTGCCTTTGACAAAACCATGATCTAGAAGAAACTGTGATAAAGTGTCATACCAAGCTCTTGGAGCTTGCTTTAAGCCATAGAGAGCTTTCTTCAATCTGTACACCTTGTCTCCTTCTTCAAATCCTGGGGGCTGTTCAACATATACTTCTTCTTTGAGCACCCCATTGAGAAATGCACTCTTCACATCCATTTGATACACCTTGAATCTCATGTGAGCTGCATATGCTAGGAAGAGTCTGATTGCCTCAAGTCTGGCCACTGGAGCAAAAGTCTCATCATAATCAATCCCTTCAGATTGACAATATCCTTTGGCCACCAGTCTTGCTTTGTTTCTCACAATGATGTCATTTTCATTTTTCTTGTTTTTGAACACCCATTTAGTTCCAATGACATCTTGATGAGTTGGCCTGTCTACCAGCTCCCAAACTTCATTTCTGGTAAACTGGTTCAGCTCTTCTTGCATGGCTATGATCCAGTTGGTGTCTTGTAGTGCTTCCTCAATGTCTTTAGGTTCCTGTTCTAAAAGAAAACAACAAAACAGAGCACTTTCTCCATGAAATCTTCTAGTTTTGATCCCTTCACTTGGATTACCAAGTATCAGGCTATATGGGTGGTCTTGCAACCAAGTCCTTCTAGACCTGATCCTTTCAGGAGGATTGTCCTCATCTGAAGTTGGATCACTAGATTCATTAAATTCAGGAAAGTTAATTGAAGGATCAAGTTCAGGATCATATTCAGGGGTGTTGTCCTCATTGTCAGATAAGTTGACATTTTCATTGGTTCCCCCTTGAATAGTGGATCCATTAACTACCTCAGCATTGCCTGCTTCTTCATTGGTAGTTGTTACCTGGTTTTGAACTGGGATGGGGTCAGTCAGTTCAATTTCTCCTTCAGGTTGGTTGTCTACTGGTTGATTGCTATCAGGTAGGTTGTCCAGTTTTTGATTTTCATGAAGTTCAGGCTGGGCAACATCCACAAACACTGTTTCCTTGCTTTGAAGCCTTAATCTGGTTGTTCTTTGTGTTATCTCATCAATATTCAGGTTTCTATCCCTGAACTCATTAATAGATTCATCAAACACAACATGAGGTGTTTCTTCCACAATAAGAGTTTTGCAATTGTAAACTCTGTAAGCCTTGCTGATTTGTGAATATCCAACAAATATTCCTTCATCAGCTTTGCTATCAAAAGCTTTCAATTGCTCTTTCCCATTATTATGGATGAAACACTTACAACCAAATATGTGAAAATAGGCAACAGTGGGCAATCTACCTTTCCATATTTGATATGGGGTTTTACCTTGTCCTTTGGTGATTAAGGACCTGTTTTGAGTGTGACATGTAGTGCTAATGGCTTCAGCCCAGAACCTTTTAGGCAATTTGGATTCAGCAATCAAAGTTCTAGCTGCCTCTTTCAAAGTTCTGTTTCTTCTTTCAGCAACTCCATTTTGTTGAGGAGTTCTTGCTGCTGAAGTTTCATGAGTGATGCCATTCTTGCTGCAGTACTCATTGATGTATGAGTTTATGAATTCGGTGCCTTTGTCAGATCTGATCTTGACAATACTTAGGCCCTTTTCATTGCTCAATCTCATCATTAATTCAGGTAACTTGACTTGGGTCTCCTTTTTGTTCAACAAGAATACTACCCAAGTGTACCTGGAAAAATCATCAACAACAACTAATGCATATTTTCTTCCATTTAAACTTACTGGGATAATTGGACCAAATAAATCCATATGCAACAGTTGAAGAACTCTCTCAGTTGAGATGACAGGTTTTCCTTTGAATGAGGCTTTGATCTGCTTTCCTTCCTGACATGGCTGGAATATGTGTTCTTTGGTGAACACTTGATTAGGCAGCCCTTTAACTAGAGAGTTTCTTGCAATCTTGTTGATGGTTTTGAAATTCAGATGATTCAATCTCTTGTGCCATAGCCAGCTTTGCTCATTTGTGCTTTTGGCAACAAGAAAAATTGCTTCAGGGGTTTTGCTCCAATCTGCAAAATAGACATTTCCCTTTCTCACCCCTGTTAGTAGCACCTGTTGTGTTGATTTGTTTTTGATGGTACATTCATTTGGTGCAAATTCAACACAGTATCCTTTATCACAAATTTGACTTATAGACAGCAAGTTATATTTTAGGCCTAGGATATATGAGACATCAGTAATTTTAACACTACCAATGTTTAATGTACCATAGCCTCTTGTGATCCCTTGAGAGCTGTCTCCAAAGGTTACTGAAGGACCATCTTTTTCTATGAAGTCTGAGAGAAGCTCCTTGTTTCCAGTCATGTGCCTTGAACATCCACTGTCCAGGTACCATGCTGTTTTCTTGTTGATGCTTCTCTTCTTTTTGGGGTCCTTGCAGCCCTGCAAAGTCAAAATTTAGGTACCCTTTGAGTGTTGGGTCCTAGAGGGTTAGTTGTACCTTTTGGAATCCAAATCTGCCTGATTACTCTGATTGACTCAAAGTGACTGACTTGGTTTCCATTTACATCTACATACACAGTTTGACCCTTAAATGCCTTGGGTGCCTTCTGTGTATAAGTGTTGGTCTTGTAAGGTTCAGGAGGGTTGGTGAATTTCCTTGGGACATTTCTCCTGAAGTTACTAGACTTAGGTGCAGCTTGGAAAGACCTTTGTGGATAGGGGTTTGGATGGCCTTTTCCTTTTGTCAAGAAGGGTTCAGGCTTCCTGAATGTTTTATACCTATCAGAGGGGATTGGCCTTAATCCATTCAGTTGAGGTTGCCTCTTTTGAGTTGGCCTTTTCTGAACAGATTTTGGACAACTTCTCTGATAAGGATTCAGATAGGTTGGCCTTCCATTGGTTCTACCTTTCTGACCCTCATTTCTCCTGTAAACAATGTCTTTAACCTTTTCCTTAGGTATGGGTTTAGGGACATTGTTCACTTGAGTTGGTATAAAAATTCCTTTTCCCTTATCCTTGATCAGTGGTTGATTTACTTCCATTTCATTTTGTTGTGCCACTGATCTTACAAAAGTCATCTTAGAATTGCTTGAGGAAGCAATACTAAGACCAGGTGAAGGTTCAAATGGACTATAGCCTAATCCATCCTTTTGAGCAAATTGTCTTTGAAACCCTTGAATTTCCTCTATTGCCTTAGCAGATTTGTTCAAGGCAGACATTTTCATTTTTAAGCTCCCCTCACTTAATTTCAGAGTATCAAATTCACTTGAGAGATTGTTGAATTTGGCTTGAAGAGTTCTAAGTTCAAAATCCTTTTTCTTTAGAGCCAGAGTTTGTTCATCAATCAGCTTTTGTTGTTCAGAGATTCTGAGAGACATTTCTCCATGTTCTCTCATAATCTGCTGATACAACTCAGATGATTTAATGTCAACCTCGGATTCAGGAAGATTGGGCATTTTAATTTTAGATCTCAACTGTTCATTTTCTCTCAGTGTCATATTGCATACTTCTTGCATTCTGGTGAAATCTTCTAACAATTTTTCAAAGTCAAGTTGGATTTCACTAGATTCATGTGTGTTAATTGAAATATTGGAAGATGAACATACCTCTTCATTTTCAAATGCCATTTGGCAGTCATCTTCACTGTCACTGTGGGAAAACAGTCCATCATCAGAAGAGTAGACACTTTCTTCACTTGCTGATTCTCCAGCTACCATGGCCTTCCTGTTGTTCATCCTCTTGTCTCTCTTGTTTTGCCTTTCTTTTCTTTCTTTGGCACTTAGGTCAGGACAGTCATACTGAAAGTGACCCTTTTTCTGGCAATTGTAACACACATCTTCATCATCATTTTTCTTGCTTGTGGACTCCTTCCTCCTTGATGATGATGGTTCACCTTTGCTATATCTCTTTTTATCAGCATATCTGTCTTCTTTCTTTTCATCAGAGACTTTGTCCTCTGATTTGTTATCAGGAGAGCTGAATCTCCTTCTGGTTCTATTATCTTGGTAGAACTTCTTGTATCTACCAAATCTGGAGTTCAACTTCTCAAATCTTCTAGCCATGAGTGCCAGCTCCTCCTTCATTTCTGATTTTGAAACAGATTGAGAAGATCTTTGAGTATTTTTCTTCTCTGTTTCAGTAGCTTTGAAGGCAACACCTTTGCTTGAGGAGGATGGCTCATCATGCACTTTCTTTCTGTTGAGATCAAACTCATATGCTTTGAGTTCAGAGAATACTTGCTGCATTGGCATGTTGTCAAGATTGCTGGTATTTTGCATCATGACAGAATATATATCCCATTTTGATGTGAGACTTCTCAGAATCTTCAAGGCAACTTCTCTTTTGGCATAGAACTTGCCCAAGGAGTTCATCTCATTCATGATGTCAGTGAATCTGCCATCAAGATGATCAATAGTTTCATTTGGCTCCATAGTGAATTGCTCATATTTTTGGATAGCCACTTGAAGCTTGTTTTCCTTTATCTTTTGAGTACCTTCACACATAAGTGCAAGGGTATCCCAGATCTCCTTTGCTGTGGTGCAGTGATACACTCTTCCCATCACTGCATCTGGAATGGTCTGGTACAAGGTATTCATGGCAATGTAGTTCAGATTGTGCCTATTTCTTTCTTCTGCTGTCAGCTCACCCTCATCTTTTGGCAACAGCTCCCTTGGATCTGCTTTTTGAGCATCAGTGACCTTGGGATTGAGCTTGGTGAAGGTGAATGGTCCTCTTGTGATGACTTTGAGCATTTCATCATGCTGGCAGGCTAGATGTGCTCTCATCCTGATTTTCCAGAAATCATAATTCTCAATTGAGAACATTGGCAGTTTGTGATGAGAAATATGATTGACTTGGTTTGGACCCATGTTGTTGGTGGTGTTGGCAGCATCTCCTGGAACTGCATTGTTAGCCATTCTTATACAGATAGACAAAGGAAAATATAAGTAGATTTTTCAGAAATTTGGATCAGTTTAGTGACCACAGAAAGTGAGATTTTGAAAATCAATGATTCTCAGAAGCAGTGGTGTTTGAACCCCTGCTCTGATACCACTTGTTGGTCCTTGGTGGAGTATAACACAAGTGTATGGGGGGGGAATGCACTTGTGTATGCAAATTCTTTTTCTTTTTGACAAACTGGTCTATCAGGCAAGTTGTCTCACAACTGGCCTGAGTGTGAACTTTGATAGATATTTGTCCTACTGATTACTATTGAGTGATCAGTTGGCTAAATATCTAAGAGAGTTGCTAAGTGCGGAATGTGGTTGGCCTTTGACTTAAAGAATACTCCAAGTTAATTTCTGAAAAATACAGGTTATCAGGGACTTTGTCCAAAACAGATTTTCTTACTTACTGAGTTATGTTTCTTTAAAATATGTTTGAATGTAAGTGAAATTAAGAATGCAGTAAGTAAATGGCACACAAGTTTATAGTGGTTCAGAGACTCAAGCTCCTACATCCACTTTCCCTGATTGAACAGGATAATTCCTTCTCAATGGAATTAGCTTGTTTTATAGTGCCAAGGTGCACTGATCAACAACACTCTCTTAGTGTTTTGATCCCTAGGATAACTTGAGTCCTAGTGCTCAATCTCTCTGAGTTAAGACTGTGTTTCACACTAACAGTCCTTAACTCCTCACTTCTACAACAAACTCTCTCTACACTTAATGAGATAAGGGTTTGAGGTTTGGTTCCAACTAGTAGAGATATCCTTTACAATAAGAACAGTGTAAAGGCTTAGGATATCTCAATGCTAAGCTTTGGATGTTTACAAAGATTGGCTTAGCTAAAAAGAAGTGATTCAGGAAACTTGGGATTCTTAGAGAACAGCTTGGTTTCCTTTTGAAAGCTTGATGACAGTTTGATAGCTTGTAGTTGGATGATTAATCCCTTTGATCACTTCTGTATTTATAGGCAAATTTGAACAACTAACCGTTGGAGGGATAGCAATTCAAATATGTCTATTTGCAGCACCATTGAAACAGCTAAGAAGCTTGGCATCCTTTTATCCACTGTGTAAAAGGGTTCTTCAATGGTTGCTTGAATGAATGTGTTGACTTCTGACAAATGCGGCTGAGAAGACTTGTGTCAGTTTCCAATTTTGAACATTGTCCTAGGTTGATTTGTGGCAAACTCTATACACAACCAACGGTCAGATGGGACAAGCTCCCTGAACATTCCTGCTGCAGTTTAGAATGTTCCAGCATTCATTCAATGCTTCACTCTTTAATGCTCTAAGTCTTCAATGCTTGTTTCAGGCATGATTGGCAATAAATGCTTCATTGAATGTGTCTTTTGCATTCAATGCTTTTGATCATTTGTACTTCAACTGTCTTGATCTTTTGCATTTATGAACACAGCTTTATTGTTCTTGATTTCTTCAGCTCAGTTGTCCATTTGATCAGCTTGTCTTGAATGGATCAGCAACTTTGTCCTATAGACCTATCAAGCTGCCTAACATTCCAGCTTTGGACAACTATCCTGATCACTAAAATCTCATAACATTTCTGAGATTTTTACTTAAGCATTCTACATACTAAAGTGCACTGAGACAGCTTGCCTGAACTTGACTTGAGCATATCTCAACTAATCTGATCATCATCAATCAGGGGTTTTAGTATCTAATTCAAAATCATTTTATTCCCAACAATAATAATCAGTAATGTCTTAAACAATAATAAATAATTTCACACAATCAGTAATACCACAAACAATAACCAGTAATACCATAATTAATAATTAATAATACCGTAATCAATAATCATTAATTTTAATTCAATTGTATATTAATAGTAATACTGCAATCAATAACTAGTAATACTAGTACCAATAACTAATAATACCATATAAAAAAAGTGGAGGGAGTGCAAATTGGGGTGTACTGAAGAAAATAAGGGGTGCACATTACCAAGCCCAATTGAAGGGAACCCTAGCCCAATGGGAGGGCACCCTAGGTCAGCAGTCGTCGTTTGGGATTTCATCAGCAAGGTCACCGGCTCTGAGTGTCGGCCGGTTAGAGATCCATCGGCAACATACTCACATTCCTCCGTCGGGCTGCCGTCAGCCGGAGGAAGAGGATGCGCAGTAGCATGATGAAGAAGACGAACAAAAAAAGCAATGTAGCTTCGATTTGGGCAGAGATGAACGACGAGAGAGAGGTGGCGTCGATCCGAGTGTTGCAGGCGAAAGCCATTGATGCCGAAGAAGCTCCTAGATCGCGAACGCAAGGGAGATTGATCGAAGCAGTCGCGTCGGTGGTCGAAATGAGAAGAGGATTTCAGCCGCCATGGATCGTTGCCGAGATGGAAAATGATGCCAATTGTCATAGAAGTGAAGTATCGCGATTGCGATTCGAAAAGGGGTCTTGGGCTTCAGCAGCCGGGACGGAAGCGCCGCCGTCACCGTCAAGGGGGTGGTCGGGCATGGTGGTGGTTGGGTCACCCGCCAACCTGCATGAATTTTCGGCAGGTCCTTTACTCATCAAATTAAAATTGAAATTCAAGTGCACCGCCGATCGACTATAATAAAATCATGCCTATAATATTATATTGTATTAAAATTTAAAAAATACATATAT
Source organism: Galeopsis tetrahit (assembly GCA_963675135.1). Classification (NCBI taxonomy): domain Eukaryota; kingdom Viridiplantae; phylum Streptophyta; class Magnoliopsida; order Lamiales; family Lamiaceae; genus Galeopsis; species Galeopsis tetrahit. Next base: position 57,960,668 of record OY776127.1, read on the forward strand.
TAAAAAAATGTAAAAGAAATGTAGGAAAATTTAAAATAATAAAGGAAAAGGAAAAAAATGAAGAAATAAAAAATTTGGAAAAAAAAATTAAAAATGAAAAAAGAGTAGGGGGAAGAAAAATTAAAAAGAAAAAAATCGAGATTTATGGCTAATTTCGATAGTTTTTTTTATTATTTATATTTTTACGATTTTTTTTTTAAATATGGGTGACTTGGTGGTGAATCGATTTTTTAGAGTTTATTTTATTATATTTTGAGTAAATTAATAAAAGGATAATATAGTCTTTTAAATGTGATTATTTTTTTTAAAAATATTTTGGGGTGAACTCATAAAATGTGGATAATCGTGGTAAAACAATAATTTGTGGGTGAACTCATAAAATGAGCGGGTATAGATAACTATGGTAAAAAATAATTTGGGGGTGAACTCATAAAAATGAGCGGGTGTAGATAATTGTTGTAAAAATATAATTAGGAGGTGAACTCATTAGATTAGTGGGTGCAGATAAAATATAAATAAAAATTGAAATTGAAATTAGGGGGTGCAAATCATTATTGGGTGAACTAAAGAATTTTGTGGGTGCGAGTTCATTGAGGGTGAACTGAGTAAACAGCTGGGTGTGTGACTGGAATCTGAGGCCCAATCCCAAGGAAGGCCCAATAGCTGGAAACTCATAGGTAGAGGGCATGGTGCAACCGAGTGCATACAAGTATTTGACTTATTAGTATTAATGAAATGAACTTAGGTGTAAAATTAAATTAAATTAGTTATTAATATTTGCACTTTTATTAATATAGAAAAACTGGTACTAGGTGCTAAAATTAAATTAAATTTCAAAATTTGGGTTTTTTGAACCTGTGACATTATGGTAAGGCAATTCAAAGACAACCACTAGGCTGTGACTCAAGTATACCGTGTACTTGAGTACACAGCAGCCCCTGGATAGGTGTAGTAGTATACTTGACACACATGAATGACAAATACAAACGGATCATACCATTTATATCTTTGTTCCTATACCATTTATATCTTTGTTCCTAAGGGGATGTGATCAAACCAATCACATTTGAACAACACTAGGATATCCCGGATATTCTACTTCAACGACTACAGTCTTTGTTGGTAGTCGATCTTCTTGATGCTCGGATGTATGAAATTTGTATATTCAAGGTGTTTGCCTACTTGAATTTAGTTATGTGTACGTGTATATGTGTTCTAGATGCATGCTAATTTAGTTATGTGTACGTGTATATGTGTATGAGCATGATAAATCTCATTTTTATAAAATAATTTACTAAATTAAATGATAATTGTAATTTATAGTAGGCGAATTGATAAGTAAATTGATATATTATAATAAAGACTTGAGATGCACAATTTATCTCGTCAATCCTAGAGACAATATTATTATGGGTAACACTTGTGTGCATCCGTATACACCGTACCCCCTAATTTTAATTAAAATTTTTTATTTATATTTTATCTGTACCCACTAATTTAATGAGTTCACCCTTAAATCATATTTTTATTACAGTTATCTGCACCCACTCATTTTATGAATTCACCCCAAAATCATTTTTTTACAACTACACCCGCTCATTTTATGAGTTCACCCCCAAATTATTTTTTACCACAATTATCTGCACCCGCTCATTTTATGAGTTCACCCCCAAATTATATAAATTATATTTATACTACAGTTATCTGAACCCACTCACTTTATGAGTTCACCCCCCAAATTATCTGCACCCGCTCATTTTATGAGTTCACCCCCAAATATTTTTTTTAAAAATAATTATATTTAAAAAATTATATTATCTTTTTATTGATTTACACAAAATATAATAAAATCAACCTTAATTTATACAATTTGCAGCCGAGTTATCGTCGATTCACCACTAAATCACCTATATTTTTTAAAATAAAATCGTAAAAACATAATTAAAAAAAACTATCGAAATTAGTCACAAATTTCAATTTTTTTTTCTTTTTAATTTTTATTTCAATTTTCAGTTTTTATTTCAAACTTTTTATTTTTTCATTTTTTTCCTGCTTTTTTTTTCTTTTTTTTGTTGTTTAGTATTTTTAAATTTTTTAATATAAAATAATATTATATGTATAATTTTATTATAGTCGCTAGTACAATAAGTAATAACCAGTAATATCATAAACCATAATCAGTAATATCATTAATAATAATCAGTAATATCTTATACAATAACAAATAATTACACACATTTAATTATATTCAATAATACCAAGAACAATTATTAATAATTCCACGAACAGTAATCTGTAATACCATTAATATTAATTAGTAAAATTTTATACAATAACAAATAATTTCACACATCTAATTATATAAAGTAATACCAAAAAATAATTATCAGTAATACCATGAAGGAATGAACAGTAATTAGTAATACCATAAACATTGATCATTAATATCTTATACAATAACAAATAATTTCACAAATAAAATTATATTTAGTAATACCAAAAACAATTATCAGTAATATCATAAACAATAATATATAATACCATAAACAATAATAATAATCAATAATGCCTTAATTAATAATAAATAATTCCACACAATCAGTAATACCACAAACAATAACCAGTAATACCACAATTAATAATCAATAATACCGTAATAAATAATCATTAATATTAATTCAATAGTGTATTAATAGTAATACCACAATCAATAACTAGTAATACCAATACCACTAACAATAATACCATAAAAAAAGTGGAGGGAGTGCAGACTGGGGTGTACTGAAGAAAATAGGGGGTGCACATTATCAAGCCCAATTGAAGAGAACCCTAGCCAAATAGAAGGGCACCCTATGTCAACAGTCGCCGCCTGAGATTTCATCGACAAGCTCACCGGCTCCGAGTGCCGACTGATTAGAGATCCATCGACAACATACTCACAGTCCTCCGTCGGACCGTCGTCAACCGATGGAAGAGGCTGTGCAGGAGCATGGTGAAGAAGACGAAGCAATGTAGCTTCGATTTGGACAAATATGAACAACAAGAGCGAAGTGAGTGTTGCAGGCGAGCGTCATTGATGCCGGAGAAGCTCCTTGATCGCGAACACAAAGGAGATTGATCGAAGCAGTCGCGTCGGTTGTCGAAATGAGCAGAGATTTTTGACCGCCATGGATCGTGGGTGACTTGAACGAATTTTTGGTCACTATATGTTGACTAACTACTTCCCCTCAAGCATAAGGGTTCGTAGTAGTAATGGAAGTATTCGACCAAGTAGTATCGAACCACGGGAGGTGGGCTAGTGCAATGGATCCCTAGAGTTGTATGTCGTCATACTAATGTAACTACGGTTTCGGGAGAAATTTGAACTAAAACTAAGAGACGATCGAAAGATAATAAATAAAGTTAAATGCAATTCTAGTAAGTAAATTAACTACTAATCACGAAAACAAGGAAATGACAATTCAAAACAAATAACAACTACGAATGAAATTCGAAGAAGTGCAAAAGTGGGAATGCTTCGGGTGTTCTCTACCTAGTGAAATCGAGCGGGATTGCTTATACCATTTTTATGCTTCAATTTGGATTTGCTAAGAAAATCAAGATGCTAGGATGAAAATCGTTTCCCTTCGGGTACTATAGCCTTACGTCTAAGGTGTTCCCAAACCCGGTAATAAGACATCTTCCTAATCCTCACCAACTATCCAAATAACCATTTAAGTAATTAATGTCTCCTAATGAGAGTTCTAATACGATTAACTCTCTCTCGACGAATTAAAAGTATAATAAACGCATTTGTATACCAACAACTCACACCATAAATTTAAACATGTTCATGTAACTCTCGTCTACGCTAAACATGTCTCAAAATATGGATTAATAGAAGCTAATACTCAAAGCACCAATAAAACCCAATAAGAGAAGCAACAATCCAAATATCAACCATGGTGTTTGATGAAACACCCATGGCTAAAATAACAATTTTTTTTTTATTTATGGAAGTTAAATACCCATCCCTTTTTCCCCTTCCCATGACTCGAACCCAGGACCTAAGGCCTAGGTAGTGGTGCTCTAACCACTTGAGCTATCCCACTTTATCCCATGGCTAAAATAACAAGAGAACTAGAAATAGACATAAAAATATCAATAATATAACAAAATAGAGTTTGGGTGGAAGTCACCTTGATGATTCTTCAACAATCTAGAATATTACACGTGAATGTAGCCAAAATCTTCAAGAACCCAACCTAAATACTAAATTTGAAGCTAATCTATGGAATTAAACTTGCAAAATATGTTAAAAATCTACCTAAGAGTGAAACTAGGGCTTGAGTGTGTGAAAGTGAGGCCAAGCCTTCCCAACAATCTGATTTGAGATGTATTTAAGCCTTCCAAAAGTGTGTGAGACGAAATTGACAAGTTGGTCCTTGGAGTTCTTCAAAATTCGCGAAATTCTCCAAAAAACGTAAGTTCAAACGGCCAACCGAGTGAGTTCACTCGACCGCCCGAGTGAAAATGGATTACAGTACAAACCTGGGTTCCAGATCCCAAACGGGTGCCAGTGTGGGCTCAAACGGCCGCCAGTGTGAAATCATTTCACTCGACCGCCAGTGTGGGCTCAAACGGGCGCCAGTGTGAAATCATTTCACTCGGCCGCCAGTGTGGGCTCACTCGACCGCCCGTTTGGTTTCTGCTCCTTGGACTTTTTCTTCTATTTTCTTGGCTTTCCTTGCTCGTCCTTCAACCGAACATCAATTCCCATGCGCCAATGCTCGTTTTCCTTCTAAAATGGACTATTTCACCTTGTTTCCTACACTTTGAACACATTTCTTGACAACAAGGTTAGTAGCACCATTTCTATCAATTACGACCAAAATCACATCAAAATGCTACAATAATATAGCAATAATGAGCACAAATACGAGCAATCTCACACCCAATCAGTGGGCGAGATGGAAGATGATGTCGATTGTCATGGAATTGAAGAATCATGATTGCGATTTGAGGAGGGGTCTCGGGCTTAAGCGGCCGAGACGGAAGCGCCGCCGTCGCCATCGAAGGGGTGGTCGGATATGGTGGTGGCTGGGTCACCCATCGACCGACATGGATTTTCGGCAGATCCTTTACTCATCAAATTAAAATTGAAATTCAGGTGCACACCTATAATATTATTTTGTATTAAGATTAAAAAAATACACATGAAAAAAATGAAAAAGAAAGGCAGGAAAAAAAAGTAAAAGAAAAAAAAACGAAGAAATAAAAATTTTGAAAAAATAAATTGAAAATGGGAAGAAAAAAGGAAAAGAGGAGGGGAAAAAAATTAAAAAGAAAAAAAATCGAGATTTGTGGTTAATTTCGATAGTTTTTTATTAATTATATTTTTACAATTTTTTTTAAAAAGTATGGGTGACTTGGTGGTGAATCGACGGTAACTCGACAATAACTCATCTGTATATTGTAAATATATAAATTATAGTTTATTTTATTATATTTTGTGTAAATTAATAAAAAGATAATATAATTTTTTTAAATGTGATTATTTTTTAAAAATTATTTTGGGGTGAACTCATAAAATGAGTGGGTACAGATAATCATGATAAAATAATAATTTGGGAGTGAACTCATAAAATGAGCGGGTGCAGATAACCATGGTAAAAAAATGATTTGGGGGTGAACTCATAAAATGAGCAAGTACATATAATCGTGGTAAAAAAAGATTTGGGGGTGAACTCATTAAATGTGTAAGTGCTGATAATTATAGTAAAAAATATTTTGGGAGGTGAACTAATTAAATGAGGGTTGGTCTGCTATGGACTCGACTGCATGTTGTGCACCCTAGTCCATGTTGCACTTTTTGGTAAATGGTGTTGCATTTTTCAATTATTAAACTGTATAATAATATTTTTAGTAATAATTGAAAAGTGCAACACCATTTACCAAAAAGTGTAAGTCAGTAAACTAAAAATGCACATGGACTAGGGTGCACTGCATGCACTCGAGTGTATACTAGACTTTATCATTAAATGAATGGTGCAGATAATTTGAATTAATAATAAAAAAAAAAAATTGAGGAGGTATTCGCCATGCACTCGCATGACATATTATTAGGTTTAATTTCCTTTAAAATATATTTTTCACAAATTTAGTAAAATTAAATAAAATTAATTTCTATAAAGATTTTCAATTTTTATTTCAAGTTCATTCTGACACAAAATGATTTTTGATTTTTATCTCAATTGATCTTATTCCTTTTAACTATTAGACTATTTTACAATTAGCAATGCTTCACATATTTATACTTTTTCTTTTTATCTTAATTGATCTTATCCCTTTTACTATGCTACACTATTTTATAATTAGCAATGCTTCACGTATTTATACTTTTTCTAAGTGGATGATAGAATTATTTTTTAATCTAAAACTTTTTAAAAAATACTATGCAAGTTTCTTTATAAGTTAATAGTAGTTTTATAACGATTTAGAAACTTTTAAAAATTATTGAATGACTCTTTTTTTTAATCTAACGTTCATACAAAATTGATATACGTATATTGATTAGAGAATCAATTCTTGGAATATTTTCATTAGTTTATACTTTTTCCAAATTGACAATAGAATTGTTTTTTAATCTAAATCTTTTTAAAAAATATTATATAAATTTAAAAAAATTATTAAAAGACACCTCCTTTTTTTTAATGTACAAAATTGATATAAATTGATATACGAGAATCAATTCTTGAAATATTTTCATTAGAGAATCAATTTATATATATATTGGCATAGGGAATTGAAGATATAATATAATATTATTATTATTATAATATCTATATCTATCCTAAAATATAGGGTTGGTCTGTTATGGACTCGAGTGCATGCTGTGCACCCTAGTCAATGTGCACTTTTCAGTTTACTAACTTACACTTTTTAGTAAATGAGTAATAAATGAAACGTGCAACACCATTACCAAAAAGTGTAAGTCAGTAAACTGAAAAGTGCACATTGACTAGGGTGCACAGCATGCACTCGAGTGCATACTAGACCTTACCTAAAATATATCTACATAGTATTATTCTAACATTTATATTTATTCGATACATAGAAGATACATTAATTAATTTTTTTATTTTTTTTTAACTATTTATTAATTAAGTAAAAGAGTAAATAAATTAATATAACTCAATTCACTATAACTCAATTCACCTGTCCATATTCTCTCATTCTCAATTCTCTATATACATAATAAGGTTTTGATTTATTTTTTAATTTAATTTTATCATTTGACTAATTAGATACAGATTAGAGATGGTTAGATTCCGTATCGCAAATTCCGTGTACCACCTTATCTCGTTTTATATTGGGGAGAAAAAATTGATTGTTTAGAGACGGTGGTATGTGTATCTAATTCGTATCTAAAACTCTCGAAATTGAAAGTCGTGTATCTAGTCTGTATCTAAAACTTTCGAAACTAAAAGTCGTATCTAATCTGTTTATAATGAGAGACGGTTTTATTTTCGGTTTCAAATCTCGATTTTTTAACAAATCTGTATATATTAGAGACGAATTAGGTGTCCGTCTCAAAATTTCGGTATCAAAATCAGGCTTTTTTTGTAGTGAATCAGTCGATAGATCAATGGCAGCTGATATGGATTTAAGTTATGCAATTCAACTATTCTAAACCCTAAGAACCACGACCTACGCTAAGGGAAAATACTCTTCAAGATGACATAAAGAATGTTTCAGCTTGACTGATTAACTTTCATGTCTCATATATAGATCCATTGAGAAGTCTACAATAACTCCGATGACGTGGACCAATCAAAAGACGCCAACACAGCTATTGAGTTGACAACCACTACAGAATTGACATAACATGTACGATGCAAGTACAAGAGCATTCAATGCAAATCTTGAAATAGCAATCACCATGGCCGACCAAGTCATGAAGATTTGCATCATTCAAAATGGAAGATTTTATTCAACGGCTAGTTTCTATAATGATTATGTTTCAAACCATCCTATAAATACAAGAATTCATTCTTAGTGATGAATAAGTCCAACAACGGAAACATCATGGAGATATTATTATTACAGGTGCATACTCAAGCTTTCAAGCCTACGGAAGATACAAGAATTCTCAAGAGCCAATGTTTCAATCTCCAAATCTGAGAGCTCTAAGGAGGTGTTTACTTTGGGCTTTGGGTGGTTTTAAAAATCGGATTTTTGAAATTCCAATGAATAGTAATATGAGTGTTTCTTTTGGGTTTTGGAATAGTGAAGGATTTAACTTTATGTCAAATCAAGTTGTAAGATTGAATGAGTTTGTATTATTATATTATTGTTTGATGAGATTATAATGATTAGTTAAGTGTGTAATGATTAAATGTATTATATTATTATTAAATTATTGTTGAAAAAGAATATAATGATTGGAGTAATATTATATAGATATAACTTTATGTCAAATCAATATGTTTGATATGGGTGGTTTTTAGTGGATTTTGAAAACTGATTTTTAAATCCCCAAGTAAAACGGGTTTTGGATCTTGAAATCCAAAACCTGGTTTTTAAAATCAAAAGTAAACATACCCTAAGAGTTTCCGTCCCTAAGCCTGTTCAAAAAAATTCATATTTTTAGCTTAGAAATAGTGATCGAACCTATGATTGATTCAGTGTTTTTATAACCGAACCGGTGATCGAACCAGACTGGTCACCGGTTCGCGGTCCAACCGATTGGACAGGTCTAACCGATGTTTCAACCGTTAAAATGATTATTAATTAATTGTTTATAATTTTATATTATTCTATATTTTATTTAGTTGGGCCATTAAATATATTTTTTTAAGATGGGCCCTTTTTTTTTTTTTTGAAGATGGGCCATTTGATTAATTATGTTGCTTATATAATAAATGGCCCATTGAATTGTTTATATAACAATTGGGTAGGGTTTTCTTTACTCAAGAGGCCTCAGTCGCAAGCCACGTTTTTCAATTCTCAGCCGTAATCTGGAACTTCCATTTTTTATGGGGAAGCAGCCGTCGACTGAACCAGAGAAGAAAAAGTAGTTGACTCTTGACAGAACTAAGAAATTAGATCGAGAAGATGTCCTCGTTGGTGTGCCGTCGCGTTGTGGTCGATCTGCCGTCGTCTTTGTGCCTTCGTCTCCGGCAACCAAAGGTAAGATAGGTTCACACTTCACGACATAGAATATATGCAGCGCCGTCCGTGACTGTCGTCGCCCGTGGCTGCCGTCGCGGTGGCTGCTGAGCGGCTAGGGTTGTGCAGGGAATTTGGGGAAGAAAGGTATTTGGAGTCTTGGACTTTAGGCGTGAGTGATTTGAAGTCTCGGACTCTCAATTTTATGAATTGGCGAAATTCAAATTTAATTTAATAAAAAAAATAGTTAATCGATTTGACCGGATTTTAACCGGTTTGACCGATTGAACCGATTTTGATCGGTCGGACCTGAAAAACAGGTTTTAGGGGGTTTCCGGACCGACTCTGTGACCTGTTCACGGTTGAACCGGTCGAACTGGCCGGTCCGGTCCGATTTTAAAAACATTGGTTTAATTGACTAAGTTGGCACCCACATACATCTAAACAAGTTCTTCTATTATAAACCCTAAAAACTCGTTGTTTATTGTATCCAATGTCGATTGTAAAAGTACTTATTCTTACAACAAGTAGATCCAAGTGCACGCAAAGTGTATCGAGCTCACGTCTTATTATTGGGACGTTAAGCTACAAGCTAGTCCTTTTCGTAAAGGAATTAATTTCACAGTTGGGCTATGAGAGTAGATGTAGACCTGGAGGCCGAACCACTATAAACCTTTGTGTTATTTACAATTTTTTTAGTTATTGCATATGTTTTTTATAACTATCAAATCAACATTAAAATCAATTTAAGTGTCAAAATCGCACCAGTATCTTCATCAGTTGATACCAAATCAGTTGTTAGCATTATTCATTCATTACATTTTTTAAAACGAGTTTTTCATTAGTGTACGAGTCTAAATATTTAGGGTCTCACACAATTCGGCACTAACAACTAAATGAGATAGTTGTTAATCTGATCAGTTAACAAGCAACCAAATGAGCAATTGTCTTTCTTTATTATTTAAACACCCGCACTAAATATCATATCATATTACTTGCAGACGGCCCGATCCTTCAAAGGTCCATCACCTCATCTAATCACGAAAAGTTTTGAAAATTAAAGGAAAGTCTATTCACCCCTCCCCTCTAAACTTTCCAAGCCACAACTTGTTTAAGGGACCTACATTATATCATTGAGAATCAATTATATTATAAAATTATTTGTTTAAAAAACCATAAATAATCAAAACAATATTTGAATATATACATATATAGATATATATACATACATAAATATAAAAAAAACATGTACATAATATATATTGGGGTGGGACACGGGGTGGGGCATATAAATATTGTCCTTGTCCAATTTCTGATTTAAAGTTTTTTTTTTCTCAAAAATCGAAACGAAACGAACAAAAGATCCAATAACCACCCTGATTGGGGCAAGGTGGGTCACTACGGGTCTAGAATAAATTGTCATCCATACATATAGAGATGTTTATTCGGATTGGGCTAGCCCGTTTAACCCTGAAAAATGCAAATGCAGGGTTAGGATTCATGAATCATATGCCCGTTTTAATTCGAGCTTTTTTTACCCGGATCGGTTAGCTCGCGTGTTAAACCGGGCCAGTCCGCTAGCCCGGAATGTTACCCTTTTTTTAATAAACAACTTGCGAACAAATTTTGGATCATTTGACCCATAGCCATAACTATGAATATTAAGCAACTCATTACCATTCATTAGTCATTATTACTATTTTTTAATTAGATTATGATATTTGTTTAGGTTTATTTGGGCATATTAAGGACCAATGAGTGGTAGAATTTTGTTTAAATCATACTTTTTTTTTCAATTTACTGATCATTAACTAATTAATTATATATTTTTCTATTTTATTTACTTGTTGGACGTGCCCATTAAGACCTTTAATTTTAAAAGAAAAAAATTATTGTAGCCTGTTAGTGGCCCGTTTAACCCGTGGCTCGCTAGGGTTAGAGTTAGTTCCAACAATTGTAGGACCGTTAATTACGAATCGGTTAAGGCCCTATCCCGTTTAGTCTGTGGCCCTGTAGGGCTGACCCTATAGGGCTAGGACCAACCCGATAGACATCTTTACTTACATACAATAACACACCTCTCTCCATAAAGTAACACACTTGTGTTAATATAGTAACACACATTTTTAATAACTTACATGTGTAACTATATTGATAATTATGTGTTACTTTTTCTTATTGTAACACACATATTTCCTTATAGTAACACACATCTATATATATATATATATATTTACAAACTTTTGTTGTGACACATGTCACAACCACATTGATCTATTTCAACTCCTCTTCTTGAAATTGCTCCATTTCAAATTTCTTCTACTCTCTTTCATTCATTCTCTTTTCCAAACTTTCAATCTCAGCCTTAAAGTTTTAAATCTTAATATGTGCTCGCTGATTTGGGGTTAACTTAATTACATTTTAATTTATTTATTTTCACTTATACCTTTCATCTTTTTCTACGCACCTCCCAACCCTCTTCCACGCCTGCTTCACTGCTCCACCACCTAAATTACACGTCGTTGTGGTAAGCGTTTTAACAGGTGAGTCAATTTTTAATCTTAATTAATTCATACAATTTTCTCCATTCTTCACTATTTTTCAGATTCTTTTTCAGTTTTACAGATGTTGTGTGAATTTTCTAAGCTATCGTAAGTTCATATATTGCAACCATTGGTTTAAGTTCCATTTCGTTTATTTACCTTCTTGGAAGGACTTTAATTCTTTAGATTAATCGATTATATTTTTATTTTTTTGAGAATGCTCTTGCTACATTCAAATATTTTGGGGTTGTTTCGATGTGATACTTTTTTCATTTTTAGATTGTAATATCTAATCATTGTTGTTGCTGAATTAGAATGGCTAATGTTTTGCCCTTTTTTTGAAAATTTCAAGTTTGGTACTAATTGATTTGTTCAAGAAATATGCAAATTGCGTAATAGAAGAACTCTATTATGATATAAATATGAATCTCATTTGCTTTTTTCATGTTGTAACCTGACAATTGCGTAAGTGTTTGACAATTGCGTAAGTGTTTGGCCTAATGTTTGAGGTATTTTTTCCATCATGCAAGCGCGTGTTTATGCATTCAAGACGTGGAGTAGTAGATGTATGTGCTTGCTACACTGATACATCAATATTCCCTCTAAATTAATTGTCGAATGATGAATGTGTTTTTTATTACAATGATAATTATGTAGATCTATTTTAATTATAATTTATTTTGTGTAGTTTTATAACTTTGCAATGTATATTGCTACACATGGTGTTAATTCAATATTTTAAAAAAAATAATCATTTTATGTTGAATTGGTCAATGTTTTGATTCAATTATTTGTAATTTTCAGGCATTTAACATGGTATTTTTTAAACTATTTTCGAGTTCTTAAATATATTAGTGCTACTCAAACAAAAATTATAGAAATTAACTTTATTTGCCGATTTTGTAAATTCAGATTTACTTAATTAATTAGATGATTTGGTCTATGACAATTAAGAATTTCATTTTATACTAAGTGTAAAATTTTACATAAACCAATCCACTAATTATTTAGCCAAAATCATTAATGATTACCATATAATTAATTTTACTCCATTGATACCTTAATATACGGTGATTAATTTCTACCATTATTTGTATTAGTTAACTACCATCTCTTAATTTTAGGCAATTCATTGATTATATAAAATTAAGACACATATTTTATATTTATTCGAATATTTATTTTAATAACATTTTTTATTCAATTTAGTTAGATTTTGAAATTAAATTAATGTAATTGATTATCATATTTATATAAACCATTGTAGGGAACTTCTAAAGGTAGGCAACGTGTAAATTAATTTGAATAATTAGATTTCTAATCTAAATTTAATGACCTGTTATGTTTTATATTACGTGTCGTACTATTAATCGTAATTTGTCGTACGGTCACTTTTATAATTACTACTTTTGTAATTTTAAAAATTGAGCAATATATTATTTTCATTTAAGGTCAATTTCAAATAATAATTTTTGCCTTTTTAATATCTAATTTATAATCAAATCTACTCTTAAAAAAATCTATTATATCCTACGTGCTCTCCAACTTTCTACCCCTTCTATTTTTCTAATTTTATAGAATTTCTATTTTTTTCCCCTTTCTCTCAAACTGTTTTATTTATTTATTATTATTTCTCCTCAACTTCTATTTTTCACTAGTGTATTTCTTACTTCTCTACACATACTTTCCTATTAAGTCCTATTAAGTCTTAACATTTTCTCTATCAAAATTACTCAACTGCCCATCTTCTTTCTCTGTAAAACAAAATAACCGTTCTCTCACACCGTTATTCTTTTTTCACTCAATAGCTTTAACTATTCATCTCCCAACTATTTTAACTCTGCATTTTTTTTCTCTCTTATTTTAAAATTCTATGAATTTGGTTTAGGATTAAAAATCATTTTTCTTTCTCTTACTTTTTCTGTATATTTTATTTCTTCACTTTAATTCTTTGAATTTGGTACTCGCCTTATAACGTATTACTCCTAAGTCTGCCGTCTTGGGCTCTTTCTATGGTTGTATCTATGGTTGTAAGTGTTTCGAAAATTGTCCCGCCGTCATTAGAATTTCATGTATCTCAATTTGTTTTGGTTTTATATTGATTCTATGGTTTTATGTGGCCACATATATAATATATTCCATGTGTTTTGAATATTAATTTTAATTTGTTCGTTTGTTCTCTTACATTGTTATCTTACATTAGCCGCATAAAGTAATAAATAAAATTAATGTATGAATTTTTTTTTTCATTTGTTCTCTTACATTGTTACTCTAATAAAATGGTGAATGATTGTGTATATTTGAGGTACAAATTTCTACGTTAACACTGATAGTGATGTATTTCTATGTCAGATTTCTACTCTAAATAGAAATTTCTCTTATTTCACATTTGAATTTACATTTATTAATAAATCATTTCAATTTATTTTTTAGGACTAATCACTACTCCATTTTATATTGATTGTAAAACCACTAGCTGTACTCTTTTACTTCTGTATAAAAAAAAAAAAAAAAATGTATACTCTTTTATGACACAAATTGATACTCTGTATTTAATCGTCATGTTATTTCTTGCAAATGTATCTCACTTTATTTAGTGTTTGGCCAATGAAAGTTACATGTATAATAACTGATAAGTGAGTAGATGATGAAGATTGTTAGATTAACAATTATTTGTGTTTTTTGTTTTTATCAACAAATTTCATCCTCATATAAATAAGAACTCAAATTACACAAAACTTTCCATGAGCACAAAATGTGCCCCTAGATAGAGCAAAAGTCTTAACATTACAACAAGGTTAGAAAATTAAATAAACAACAGAGTAGCAGATAATATTCTAGCAACCTAGAACCATTCGTGGATTCTTCAATAAATTGTCGAAGGAGGTGAGATTAACAATTATTTGTATGACAAGATCATCATTTGAAATACCTTAACATTACTTTTTTTAATGTTGTAATTTGACAATTGTGTAATATTTTGATTTCTTATATACAATTTTTTTATAAATTATATAAAATCTTATTAAATAATAATATAATTTTTTTCCAATCTCGCGAAATCTGCGGGTCTTACACTAGTTTCTCTTATAACAACATATATTTGGAATCAAGTTATTCTTTTTTGTTTAATGCAATTTTTGTAAGAAGATTCATTTGACTTCTTGGGTTGACCCAAATAAAATCTGCGAGATTTTCTGTCTCCTTTCTACTTTGTGCTAATATTGCATATGCAATATTCTACACAAGTTTTTCTCTATCGATAGATGTAAAATCATGCAATCAATTACGAGTACAAATCAAATATTAAAATTTCTCAGAAATCATAGAATACGAGGTATTACACATTTTTACTCTAAAAAAAAAAACTTAGACTCACAGTCCCACCCGTGTAGGCCCTTTTCTTAACGAACTTGCAATTACTCAATCTAGCCCTCTATATCAATGGGCAGCGACAAATGACCCAACTGACTTGACCCATGTTAATGAGTCTATATGTGATTCCCACATGCATATGTAATAAAAAAGAGGTATTGAATAGTGTTCAAGCGCAGATCAAACTAAATACTCCATCCATCAGTCTATAATCTTTTAATTTTATTATTTTGATTTGTCTAATTTCATATTTTTTTAATTTTTCATTTTTACACTTCAATACTTTTTTCTTATATCTCTGATCATATTAGTTATATTTATTATTTAATCACTTTTTTTTTAATTTATGTGCTTAAAAGTCAAACGGAGTAAATTGCACTACTAGATTGTTCAAATAATTTAAATTTGGCCCCACATTTCACTTTAAATATTAACGACCTTCTCGTATCAAATCCAATCAGTTTTTTTCCCTTCCAACTTTCTTCTTCAGCTGCAACCTTCAATGGCGACTCTGTTCCACTATCTCCGTCGCCTCATCTTCTTCTACTTCTCCCTCGTCGCCGCCGTTTCACAGCGCCTCTTCCCACCATTTACCAAAATCCGACGCTTCCCGATCTTCGTCCCCATCATCGATGCAATGCTGTCCCTCTACTTCTCATACTCCTGCGGCCTAGTTCAATGCACCATCGATTTAGACGATCAAACCACCATGCACTTCTGGGCTCCCCGACACCGCCGATTTAACAAACCTAATTTGCTTATGATCCATGGTTTTGGGGGAAACTCGAAATGGCAATTCGTTTACCAGGTACAGTACAGTGAAATCGAGAATTTGAATTTGAAATGTTTGAAATTCTGATTTGATTCTGGATGTTGAAGGTGGGTACATTAGCTGATTCCTTCAACGTCTACATTCCAGATCTCCTATTTTTCGGGAAATCCTGCACGAACCGGAGGAACCGCTCCGAAGCATTCCAGGCGGAGTGTGTGGGATCGGGATTGAAACGATTGGGTGTGGAGAGGTGTTCGGTTTACGCCATCAGTTACGGCGGCTACGTGGGTGGTCGAGTGGCTGAGATTTACCCGGAGATGGTGGAGAAGATGGTGATCGTGAGTAGTGGAATTGGGTGCACAGAGAGCCTTAAGAAGGAGCAGCTGAACAGAGTAGGGATCGATGCAGTCGATGTGCTCTTGCCGGAGAAACCGGCGGCGCTACGGTTGCTCGGGGACCTGTCGATTTACAGGTCCAATCCTTTCAAGTGGATCCCGGATTTCATACTCCATGAATTCATTGATGTAAGTGCTTCCAAATCCTTTTTAGTATTCTTTGATGGTGATTTCTCTTGGCCGGTTGAATGTTTTCCTTTTCAATGTTTGATAGTGAGTTTTGGCCCACTGCTATTATATTAATTATTATCATTATTTTAAAGTAATAAATTCTAATTGTTCTACTGTGAGATAGTTTATAAGAATAAGTAATAAGACAGTCTCAAACAAGTTTTTATTATCGAATATGAATCAGCTCTGGTGTTAAAAACTGTAGTGTTTAAAGTTTAATGCCAAATAGAGGATGTGTTATGACTTATGTGTATGCATTCATATTGCTTCTGCTATTATTTTGTCTGTGATAATTGACGTTTGCCTAAATCTCATGATAATCTTGTTTATGGCTAGATGACAAGATTTGCGAGCTGTTGATCATGTGGAGCACATGTAATGTAACGTGTAGTCGAAGCATGATCAACATTTAGTAGCATTGGAGCTGTTATATTTCAGAAGATAAGTAATTGATGACTGTTTGCTTCATTTCTAACCTTCTAGCCATTATTTAATAAGGACAGGAGAGTAATCTTTCCTTAAATGGTGCTCCTTAGACGTATACTCCTGTCTTTTATGGCTTCACTATCTTGAGGGGCTTATAATCATAATAGAAGTAAGTGATGACTTGTAAGCAATACCTTACATAATCTAATAATTTTAGTAGCCAATAGTTTACATTTTTCAGAGTAAGATTGTTTGGCTCTTTACGGAAAGTATATGATCTTTTACACTATGTTTACTTTGGATTTTAAAATTCAGGTTTTGGATTTTAAAATCCTATACCGATTTTACTTCAATATTTAAAAATCGGCTTTCAAAAACCATTCATATCAAATCAAAAGATTTTGATTTGATATAAAGTTAAATCATTATAATCATACTCAACAATAATATAATAATAAAATTTCATTCAATCTTACACATTGATTTTACATGAAGTTAAATCTTCCTCTACTCAAAACCGTAAAAAATAAATTACTATTTCAAAAATCCAGAATTTCAAAAATCGATTTTATAAAACAATCTAAAAGATTGTGTTGCTCTTTAGCCAAGGCTGCTCGTTTATCTATCTTCATTTGCTTTCTCACTTTGTTTGCTAGGATACAATGTAGAAAACGAAAAGTACCTCCAAATATACAGCATTGAAGTTTAAAATTTGAAATTTTCTGTGAATGATTGTGTTGCTTAGAATTTCAACAGGGCATATAATATGTTAAACACAAGATCTCACTTGATACATTATGTTGAAAGGTAATGTGCAACGCTAACAGGAAGGAAAAGCGTGAGCTAATCGAACATTTGTTGGCGAATACTAGTTCAGAATGTACAATTCAAACCATGAGTCAGGTAAGTTCTTTATTGCCTATCATATAATCATGATACATAAAGTTGTCACCAAATAGAAAGAGAAATCATCATGGAAAATAACCACACGCCTTTTCTGATGAATACTTATAATCTCTTTTCACAATGATTTGTGAAGGAAACATTGCTTGTTTGGGGCGACAAAGATAAGATCTTCCCTCTGAACTTCGCCAATCATTTGAAAAGGTGCTCGATATTTCATCGTTAAATGGGTGATCTCTTGCTTTAATTCTGCCAATTGTTCCAAAATTGTGGTTTTCCTCTTTTATATCCATAGGGTGGTTGGCCTAATGTGTATTTTAAATCTCACTAGTAGAAATATGAGATTTTTAAAATATACATGGTGACAATTCAACAACTGGAATAGGAGACGAAATATAATTGTGGAATAGAGCATCCCGTCTGGTAGTCAATACATACGCGTCGTGTAACATATCTATTGTGAGTGCAGCAACTTGGGCCCGAATTCTAAGCTGGAAATAATTCGAGATACAGGACATGCAGCAAACATCGATGCTCCCGATACCTTGAATGCTTTGATAAAAGAATTTATCTTAAAATGAATTAATGAAGCTATATTCTCATCATTCAGCCTCATAAATCTAGCTACATTGCTTCACTTCAAATCGAAGCATCCACAATCAATCATCAATTAGAGCTTCTTGAGAAAGCAAAGGGCAGACTGCAGAGAGAAGCTGTAATGCAGCTGCCTGTTCTTCACAGTCTACTAATTTCAGATTCTAGATTTAGCTTGTAGGATTTGTACAGACTGTACAGTAGTACGTTGTATTGAAAAAAATTGTTGGTCTCCCTTCAAAATGTGCAAATAGTGTGTGATAGTGGGATGTTACGACCCCGTCCCTGTCTTGTTCTAGTTTGTGATAGTTATTTTTTACAGTACGACTACGAAGTATACTTTAGACAGATCATTACCGAAGTTTCCAACTGAATCAGAGATAAGAAGTACAGAGGGTGCCGAATAACAACTGATGTAATATTCTTGTAAAGGGTAATATAAAGTAGTGTGCTTATACTAAGCACAATAAACATGTATTGTTTCCTTTTGTAACTTCCTTTTGTTAGTTAGTTTGAATAGTTAGTGGTTAGTTAGTAACTACTAGTTGTTACTTAGTCTATAAATATAGATTAGAGTCTTTTGTATTCCTTATGCATTTTAGCATTGTAAACATTGTAACACTCAATCTATAAAATACCTTTTGTTTTGTATTTCCTTCTTTACAATTATTAGATGAGTGTGTGTTTACATCTCTACCATTCTCAAGACAAGGAAGAGAAATGCTAATTTCTTCATTGTATATTTCTTATTATCAATTAACATGTTTAAAACAGCTAACATTTGCTCAATGTATTTGTTTAATATTTTTAATTTTTTTCTTTGGGGCACAACTCCGCAGAGATCTTGCAATTAGCTAAGAGTGGTCTTTAAATACAAAAGTAAGTTTAGTGTGTGGTTTTCGATTGCTGGTGCAATATTTAAGGAGTGAAAAATGGTAGGAAAAAAATTGAGAGAATGATTAATACTTGTGAAATTTGACCACTTTCTGCGTTTCTTACCTTCAGTAATTCTCTTTATAAACTTTTTTTTTAAAAAAAAATATTACCGTCAAATTCAATAATTCTCTTTATATTGTACGAGCACTAACTTTTTTTAAATTATTTATAAATACTCCACGTTTACTATTCCAGAGAGTTTACATGCCAGTATAATTTACCAAGGTTCCAACAAAACTATTTCTTCAACACAGTTCAATAATCTGTTAATTTAATTTAACCAAAGCAAATGACACGCATAAATCGAATTTCAGTCTATTTTGATTAATAGATATATATTTCTTCTATATTTTGATTAATAAAATGCAAAATTGGATTGAAAATACTTTGACGAAAAAGGAAAATCATGGAAACATATTAAGATGTTGATTGCAAATAAGTATTTAGAAATCTGTAAATTATAATTATTTCTCATGCTTATTCAATGGATTTGAAACACTCTTTTTTAGATGGTGTCTAAAGATATCTTTTTGATTAGGTTAAATTTGTTTAATATTTCCAATTTATATTTCAAATGCGTTTCATATTCCTTTAAAAAAAACATTTTATATTGAATCAATTTAAAATATAATTTCAATACAATGTCATTTAAAAACTACATATAATTCATTATGTAACATCTAACATTTTGTTAGGATTAATGCAATATTGGATGTCATCTAATTCTATCTATCAGAAGAGTTGCTATTGTTCTGATCTTGGAGTTCAGCAAAGTTGAGTTAAGGAGTAATTCAACTGATAAGGTTTAGTGGTCTTATTAGGAGTCAACTAATCTGAAATTATTGAGCTTGGACAACTCTGCTGGACAAGTTATCTGAAGTCAGTTCAGGAGAGTTGGGGGCCAAGTCTGCTGAAGACAAGTCTGCTGAGACAAGTCTGCTTAGCCAAGTCTGCTGAGACAAGTCTGCTTAGACAAGTCTGCTGAGACAACTCCGCTGAAGTCTAGATTTTCAGAGTTAGTTAATTCTGGTTTTTCTGTTAGTTAGTTAGTTGGTTAGTGGCGGTTATCCAATGCATTGTACATCTATAAATACACCATCTAGTGCATAGGTTGTGGGTTACTGAATTTGAGAGTTTTGAGAGATCAAGCTTAGTGAATACTTGTAATCTGTAACTTTCATTTGAGATTAGTGAAGAGAGTCTTCTATCCTCCGTGGACGTAGATCATTTGATCGAACCACGTAAATCCCGTGTTCTTTCTTTGAGTTCTTTATACGTTTCAATTCATTGCGTTTCTAGTTGTCTTGATTTATCATTTGTAAGGAGTTGCTTTGTGAATACAATTCCGTAACAATTGGCGCCGTCTGTGGGAAGTCGAAGATAAAGTCAAGAATCAGAAATGGGCTCTGTGAAGTTGGAGATAGAGAAATTCAATGGTAAGACAGATTTTGGCTTATGGAAAGCCAAGATGAAGGCTCTGCTGTCACACCATGGGCTGAAAGAGGCCCTTACTCCTCTTGACCCCGCTGCATCCGATGCAGACCAGGCCAAGAAAGAAGAGCTTATGGAAAAAGCTTACAACATTGTTGTCCTGAGTTTGGGAGACAATGTGTTCAGGGAAGTTATGAAGGAGAAGGATGTTGCTGCTGTATTTGAGACCCTTGATGATCTGTATTTGACACAATCTTTGTCAAACCAGATGTTTATGGAGAGGAAGCTCAACAATTTCAAGATGACAGATGATAAGACCCTTGATGAGCAGTTAATAGAGTTCATGCAAGCTGTTGATGATCTTGAAAATGTTGGAGTCACCTTAGATGATCACAAGAAGTCTTTTCTACTATTGGAGTCCTTACCACCTTCATATGATAGCTTCAAGGATGCTTTGCTGATTACCAAGGAGGGTAAGGCAAAATTCAAAGATGTCTTGTCCATTCTGAAAACTAAGAGTTTACATGTAGCAAACTCAACCAAGAAGACCAAGAACCAAGCTGAGGGTCTTAATATCAAACTCAAGAATGACAAGAAAGGAGGGCAAGGCAAGAAGTTTCATGCCAAGCCAAATCAAAAGAAGAATGGGTTTGTAGCCAAGAGCAGAGCTTGCTACAAATGCCATAAAGAAGGACATTTCTTTAAAGACTGTCCTGAGCATAAGAAGTCTACTGATCCTGCCAAAGCTGATGTAGCAGAGGCAAAAGGATATGATAGTGCAGAAGTCATGAGCATAACAGATAGCAAACTTGTTAATGAATGGGTGTTGGATTCTGGATGTTCATTTCACATGTGTCCCACCAAATCTTGGTTTCAAAACCTGGAAATGATGGATGGTGGATCAGTTCTGTTGGGTAATGATGAAAGCTGCAATGTGAGGGGTATTGGCACTGTGAGGGTGAAGATGTTTAATGATAAACATGTGATCCTGACCAATGTCAGATTTGTTCCAGATTTGAAGAGAAACCTTATATCTCTTGGCACATTAAATGCTTTGGGTTATGAATTCAAGACTGAAAAAGGATGTTTGTTTGTCACCAAAGCTGATAGAATAGTGATGCAAGGGAAGAAGTCTAATGGTCTATATTCTTTAATTGGTGAGACAATCACAGGTGCTGCTGATGTTACCATGAGTTCTGAAGATGCTATGCTTTGGCATAAGAGGCTGGCACATGTGGGTGAGAAAGGTCTGATGGAGTTATCCAAGAAGGGGGCATTCCACCAGAAGACATTCAAAAGCCTGGAGTTCTGTGAGCAGTGCATTCTTGGCAAGGCCAAGAAGAAGTCATTCCAGAAGGGTGAGCACACTACCAAGGAGCTGCTGGATTATGTTCATTCAGATGTCTGGGGGCCATCAAGAACTGAAACCATTGGTGGAGGTAAGTATTTCATGTCAATTATAGATGACTATTCTAGAAAAGTTTGGGTGTTCATTCTCAAACAGAAGAGTGAGGCCTTTACAAAATTCAAAGAATGGCTACTTGAGATAGAGAACAAGAAAGGAAAGTCCTTAAAACATTTGAGGACAGATAATGGCCTTGAGTATCTATCAGCTGAATTCAATGAATTTTGTAAAGAGAAGGGCATTACTAGACATAGAACTGTCCCTCTTAATCCACAGCAAAATGGATTAGCAGAGAGAATGAATAGAACTATTCTAGAACGGGTCAGATGCATGTTAGCTGATGCTAAATTACCTAAAAGCTTTTGGGGAGAAGCTGTATGTACTGCATGTTACTTGATAAACAAAACTCCCTCATATGCTTTAGAAGGTAAAACCCCAGATGAGATCTGGTATGGCAAGTTGTCTGATTATTCAAAACTTAAAGTGTTTGGATGTCAGGCATATGCACATATTAGACAGGATAAGCTTGAGCCAAGGGCTCTGAAATGTATATTCATTGGCTATCCAATAGGTGTCAAGGGCTATAGACTGTGGTGCCTTGAACCTGGTCATAAGAAAGTGATAATCAGCAGAGATGTTGATTTTAATGAGAAGGTAATGGGATATCCTCATAATGGAAACTCCCATGACCTAGATGGAAGAATTGTAAATGAGTCAGAAGAGAGTTTCTCAGCTGAGGTGGAGTTTCCCACATCAGGAGAGTTGACCCCAGAGGAGGTGGACAACTTTGCTGATACAGGAGACAACACCCCTGATGAGGTTGTTCCAGAACAGGTCCCAGAAGATGATCCAGAAGATCATTCAGAAGATGAGGCCATGGAGGACAACCCTGCTGATCTGAGAAATTACAGCCTTGCAAGAGATAGGCTCAGGAGGCAGATTCACCCCCCATCTAGGTTTGGTCAGGCTGATCTTGTGTCATATGCTCTGATCACAGCAGAAGAGGTGGAGCATTATGAGCCAAGAAACTATAAGGAAGCTATCACCAGTCCTGAAAGAGAGCAGTGGATAGCAGCCATGTCAGAAGAGTTGCAATCCTTAGAGAAGAATGAGACCTGGATCCTTGTGGAGAAGCCAGACAACCAGAAGTTGGTCAGCTGTAGATGGCTGTTCAAGAAGAAGCTTGAAGTTGGATTTGGTGGTGCTAGAGAGCAGATCAGATTCAAGGCTAGGTTGGTGGCAAGAGGATTCACACAAAGAGAAGGCATAGACTTCAATGAGGTATTCTCTCC
Organism: Galeopsis tetrahit; assembly: GCA_963675135.1. Taxonomy (NCBI): domain Eukaryota; kingdom Viridiplantae; phylum Streptophyta; class Magnoliopsida; order Lamiales; family Lamiaceae; genus Galeopsis; species Galeopsis tetrahit. The sequence continues at coordinate 57,984,061 of OY776127.1, forward strand.
TGTTGTTAAACACTGTTCAATAAGATTACTTTTGTCTAAGGTTGCTCAAGATGATCTTGAGTTACATCAGCTAGATGTTAAAACTGCATTCCTACATGGAGAACTAGCTGAAACAATATATATGCATCAACCAGAAGGGTTTATCATGCCTGAAACTCAAAGTAAGGTATGCTTGCTTAAGAAATCATTGTATGGGCTCAAGCAGAGTCCTAGACAATGGTATAGAAAGTTTGATACATTCATGCTTTCTATTGGTTTCTTAAGAAGCAAATATGATGGATGTGTATATATTGGTAAACAAGATTATCTAGAGAGCACCTATCTACTGATCTATGTAGATGATATGTTAATAGCTAGCAAGAGTATGAGAAAGATTACCCAGCTGAAGCAGCAGCTGAGTAGCAAGTTCGAGATGAAGGATTTGGGTGAAGCCAAGAGAATATTAGGCATGGATATTCTCAGAAACAGGAAAGCAGGGAAGTTGTTCTTGTCCCAGAAAGGTTACATCCAGAAGGTGTTGAGAAGATTCCTTATGCACCAGTCCAGACCTGTTAGTACCTCATTTGGCCAGCAATTTAAGTTGTCAGCCAAGCAATCTCCTCAAACAGCTGAAGAGAAGAAGCAGATGCTTATTGTTCCTTATGCAAATGGAGTAGGAAGTCTCATGTATGCTATGGTTTGTAGCAGACCAGATCTTGCCTATGCTGTTAGTATGGTGAGTAGGTTCATGGGAAATCCAGGAAAGCTACATTGGGAAGCTTTGAAGTGGATTCTAAGATATCTGAATGGTTCAGAAGACTTAGGATTATTGTTTGAAAAATCAGTTGATACCAAGAGACCTTTGATTGGATTTGTGGATTCTGATTTTGCTGGAAACATAGATACAAGGAAGTCTTTATCTGGTTATGTGTTTACATTGTATGGCACTGCTATCACCTGGAGAGCAGCTTTACAATCTATGGTGACCTTATCCACAACAGAAGCTGAATACATAGCCTTAACAGAAGCTGTGAAGGAAGCAATGTGGTTGAAGGGCATTCTGAGAGATTTTGGCATATTTCAGAAAAGTGTTCCTGTGCTGTGTGATAATCAGAGTACAATTCATCTAGCAAAACATCAAGTGTTTCATGAGAGGTCAAAGCACATTGATGTGAAGTTACACTTTGTTAGAGACATCTTGGAGAAGAGCATTGTTGAAGTTCAGAAGGTAGCTTCAGAAGAGAATGCAGCTGATATGTTAACTAAGGCATTACCAAGCAATAAGTTCAATCATTGCATAGAGTTGGTAAACCTTAGCACCTGGGATGTTCATTAAGAAGAGAATGGACAAACAGCCTTGAGGAGGGCTGGGAAGAAGGCAATCTTGCATTAAGGTGTAGAATTGTTAGGATTAATGCAATATTGGATGTCATCTAATTCTATCTATCAGAAGAGTTGCTATTGTTCTGATCTTGGAGTTCAGCAAAGTCAACTGATAAGGTTTAGTGGTCTTATTAGGAGTCAACTAATCTGAAATTATTGAGCTTGGACAACTCTGCTGGACAAGTTATCTGAAGTCAGTTCAGGAGAGTTGGGGGCCAAGTCTGCTGAAGACAAGTCTGCTGAGACAAGTCTGCTTAGCCAAGTCTGCTGAGACAAGTCTGCTTAGACAAGTCTGCTGAGACAACTCCGCTGAAGTCTAGATTTTCAGAGCTAGTTAATTCTGGTTTTTCTGTTAGTTAGTTAGTTGGTTAGTAGCGGTTATCCAATGCATTGTACATCTATAAATACACCATCTAGTGCATAGGTTGTGGGTTACTGAATTTGAGAGTTTTGAGAGATCAAGCTTAGTGAATACTTGTAATCTGTAACTTTCATTTGAGATTAGTGAAGAGAGTCTTCTATCCTCCGTGGACGTAGATCATTTGATCGAACCACGTAAATCCCGTGTTCTTTCTTTGAGTTCTTTATACGTTTCAATTCATTGCGTTTCTAGTTGTCTTGATTTATCATTTGTAAGGAGTTGCTTTGTGAATACAATTCCGTAACACATTTCATAAATACAATACAAAATTGTAATAATAAATACTGTATACACTTTTAAAAAAAAATACATTCAGTTTAAATTCATTATTCACATCTTTCTTTTTGTGCTATTCAACTTTATTATTTTCATTCAATTTTTAAAAATAATATTATTCATACAAATTTATCTTCATCCTTCCACTATCACCTCCATTGTCAATAAAATAATATTCATTATTCACATCTTTCTTTTTGTGCTATTCAACTTTATTATTTTCATTCAATTTTTAAAAATAATATTATTCATACAAATTTATCTTCATCCTTCCACTATCACCTCCATTGTCAATAAAATAATATGCAATGCAATTCTATTTGTTTACTGAGTCTCCTATAAAAATAATTAAATAAGGAGTCTTAGAATTATACATAAATTAAGTCTAAATCTAAATTACACGTATACAGTGAAATAATGAATTGGAAAATAAAATGGTGACTCGTTAAAAAGGAATCTAAATACAAAACTTGGTTTCAATTGTTTATTATACTGACATTGGTCTTTCAATGGCTAAATTTGGGTATTTTACGAATTTATTAAGATAAATAAATAAGCTACTGGCTTTATTTTGAAAAATAACAGAAGATAGGTTTGGTTTTGCATAAAATGTGTTCCAACCATTTTTTTGTCTAGAAAAGTCTTCAGTTTTTTTTTTTTTTTTTGTCTAGAGAAGTGTTTAGAATTTATTAGCAACTGCCATTTGATATGTATACTTTAGTATTGATCATCCGAAAAACTTAAGAAATTTGAGAAAAAAATATGTCTACTATATGGATTATTTATATGAAATGATCGAGTATTTAGGGTTGAGGAGATAGATTTTGATTTTTAAATATATTGGAATAATATTTGATGGTGGATAATGGTCTTCCCACTTTTTTGAAAATTGAAAATAACTAATTTGAGAGAGATTTGAGTTTAAAGATTACTGAGTAAATAACCTTTAATATCATATCATATATAGATATGTATATAAATCTTTTTAAATAATAGTACTATCTAATATTATTATTAATTCAAATAAAATATAAAAAAATTATATGGATTATTGCACCACATGAAAAATACGTGTTAAAGATTTTTTGACTAGTTTATGGAGTAAGATTTAGAGCTTATAAGATCTGATAAATATTACTCGTATCAAGTCGGACTTGAAATTCGGCCCATTAAGTGGGGGTTTAAGGATTTAAATCCCATTGATTTTAGATAATAATAATTCACCTGCAAAAATACAAATTTCTTTTACGCGCAGAGGCAAGCGAGGAATTCACCCGCATAAAAGGGGGAAAATGTCGATACAAGACCGCGCGACGGCGGCGGCGCTGGTGCACCTGGCCACGGCAGCGGACGGAGCTTTTACCGGAATCGGCTTTGCCTACATGGCGTATCGTATCTTCCGTAAATACTCTACCACTTCATCTGCTCTTCGGAAAATACGCCGGGCGCCCTATGTACAGCCTTCCGATATCCGGTCAATTCTTTCCGACGGTGTTGATGATTCGAATAGTTCTGATCGAGATGGAGAGACTGCTTCTACTTCGGATTCGGATTCTGGCGCTGGAAAATTGGTGATTCTTAGGGGTAACGTGGAGGCGAAATCGGCTCTGGAGGGGAATTGGAAGAATTTGATCGGTAATAATTTGGTCGTTTCTAAGGCCTCCGGCGAAAAAGGAGTAATATTACAGAGCTCTGAAACGGTGTGAGAGAGTTTGTTTTTTTAAAGCTTTTTTTTCTTTCTAATTGTTTTAATTATGAGTATCTTTCATGAGGACGAACTTTAAATTTCTGCATTTGTGATTTCGCTTCATGAAGTGTATATACAATGAATGGACGGGATTGTTCAAATGGACTGCTGAGCTACGCTCTATGCTCAAAAGGTCCGTGAAAGAGCACCGAACTTCGTCAATAAAAATGGTAATTTCTTGGCTATTGTTACTACTGCCAACTCTCTCCTTTTGGTTTTTCTTGTTGTTCAATAGTAGGAGACATATGCTAGTTGTTGATACATGAAATCATCTATAGATTGCTGTGGTTATTTATCCTACAATTATGTGTGCATTTACATGAAATCATCTTAATAAATTCTGTTGTTATTGTAATGAATCATAAACCTCTTCCTTAGAATAATTTTCTGTTTCAGTACCAATAATGTTCTCAGTGAAGTATGTGTTGTGGGATTTTCTCCTCAGGTTCCTTTTATTCTTGTTGAAGAGGGGAAAGTGCCTCAGTCTGAACATATTGTTGTCAACATGGAAGGATCAAATCACTGCCTACCTCTCACAACCGTTCATCAGCATTTGCAGCCTATTGATGCTTCTCCTTACACTTTCCTTCAGGCACTTGGCGGTTTTGAATACCCAGTTAGTGCAATCTGATTATATAACCCTTGTGATATAATTTGTTTTTACACTCTTCTTTATTTCTTATACATGTAAATTTTATTTTTGGCTCAGGTTGGGCTGCTTTATGAAGAGAAAATACTTCCTCTCGGGAAGGATATAACTGCTATTGGCATTTGTAATCTCAAAAATGGGATTCCTGAGATTAAATCATGCAATGATCTTCCTTATTTTCTGTATGTGAATTTTCCATCTACAATATTTATTTGTCATTGTATTGAGCTGCTATTTTATCCTTTTCCTTACAAAGGTGTGGTCAAGTTTCCCATGCTAGTGCAGAAATGGTTTTCTCTGAGGCTCTAGATTCTGCATCTTGCTTGATTGAAAAGTCTTGTTTTCATCATAAAATTGAGAAGATATTTTGACTAAAGATCCAAGCTTCAGTTGTAGGTGGAGGATTGTACAAGGTGTTTTTTATTAGGCATATAAACACAAGATAATTTTGTTTGATGTGCATCTTCTGCAACAGATGCAAACAGTGATTTATGGTGTGTGTTCTGTGTTGTACACAAGGAGTGTGATTTTGAACTGTTGCATGATCCTCATAATTCCACAAGTTTGGGCCTTGAAATGTTAAGACAGCTTCCATAGATGCTGGGTTTTGCTATATTAGAAACGGTGGATTATCTATTTGTGCTTGATTTGTATTCAGTTAGTTATTCTGGGGAAATACGTACCGGCGAAGGCCAGAAGATATAGTTATGCCACATGTAGTTCTACATTAACATCTAAATTAGTCTTTTTTTTATTCCCCTTTGTTTTTTCTTCAAACAAGGGACATTTTTGGAACTGACAGTTGTTTGGCTCTGTTTGCAGGTCTAATTTGACTAAGGATCAACTTGTGGCGGACCTTTCCTTTAAAACAAAAGTATTGATGTGGAGTGGACTTGTTTTTGGTGCAGTAACTATGGGTGTCCTTGGCTATTCTATTTCAAGGTACATTTCTCCAGCCATGTTTCCTGCTCAAATTTAGTTTTACATTATCATAGGAAAAATTGTGCCTTATTCGACTGATACCACTGTTTCTGTAATTAATGTACTTGGTCAATCAAAATATTTCTCCATATTCCTGAACTTTCACATTCACATGGAATTATATACACGTGGTGCGCACACAGACAACAGCAATAATATATTTCCCAAGAAAAATGTTGTGGGGAGACTCATCTTTAGTTCTCATTTATCTATTAGAATAAGGCTAATATCCATGGCTGAGTTGTTGATCTCATTAAGTACGCAGATCTCTCTCCCAAACCTGAGACTAAATTTGTGTTATTTATAAAAATTCATTGAATTTGAGAAGGCGAAAAATTTCATACCAACTTTTTGTAGGAATTGGACTAAATTGAAAGAATGGAGACACTACAGACAAAGTCGGCAGGAGCGGCAACAGGGTGTGGTCGATGTTGTTGCTGAGGATGAAGAATCTGAAGAAGTTCCGGACGGTGAGCTATGTGTGATTTGCCTGACGAGAAGGCGGCGATCTGCCTTCATCCCGTGTGGACACAGGGTTTGTTGTCAACGTTGTGCCTTGCAAGTCGAGCGTGAAGCAACACCTAACTGTCCTGTTTGCAGACAGCCGGTCAGTAGTTCAGTAAGGATATACGATTCTTGAGAATACTCGGATGTACACAGGAGTTCGATTTGACGGGAATGCTAGTGCATTCATGTATATTTAAGCTGATTTTTTTTTTTTTGTGAAAACTAAATTTTGGAACCACACTAGGGATTCATACGAGAACAATGATTTTACTGCCGGGTTTATTGTCTTGTTCTTTCTCGTTATTGCATGGGAATTGGTGTCTCAATGGTTACATTATTATTGTATTGCCCTAACTTTGGAATAAAGGAGACATCGATTCTTTCTGGTTATTTGGAGATGGAATTGAATTGCCAAGATCCCACTTTCCAAAACTAATTCCACCTGCAAACATTCCTCTACAAATTCAGACATAAAAAGATATACACAAAACAATATGGAATGATTGTTTAAAGTGTCTACTTGATCAAGAATTACAGGACTACAAGAAGACTCAGTCACACCAACAAGGGAAATAACTACGTCTCTTTCAAATCCACCTTCCAAAGTGAGCAGAAGGACACCGGCTGCCCCTTCCACCATAACCCGACACACCCATCTTTCTCCTCCGACCGAATCTCCCAACTGCTATCGTACTTCTTCAACAATGCTTTAGCTCCATCAATAGTCTCATCCCCAAACATTTCTCCTCTGAATCCAGCACTTTTCATTCTCTCACACCATTTCTCTTCTCTCTCATTCATCTCCACCATATTTATCAGCACATTGGCTGCTTCTGCTTCCATCATCCTTCTCTCCTCGCTCTCGCGTCCTTTATACGCAGCACTAGTCGAGTCCAAGAACCTCCACAAGTTTTCAACTCTCCTTGTGAAGCCTGTTGCAAAGTCCCCACAGTTAATGCAGCTGCAATCAGTGTTGTTTTCACTTAAGATTACTCCTTTTGGCTGTAAACTTCTTAGCACTTTGAGAAACTCTGTTCTATCATCAGGGGTGCTGTGGTTCAGATTATGCAATCTGAACTGCGCGCAGATGACTAAGGTTTCTTCAGCTGAGGAATTGATCACTTGGGAATTCAGATTCTGTAGCTGGAAATTTTGTATCTTGTTGATCTGCAGGTTGACATTTAGGTCCTTGGCAAAGGAGAGGAGTTTGGAGGAGAAGTCATAGTTTGGCGGGCCGTGTGTGAATGGAGTAGTGTTTCTTGATTGGTCGTCGAAGATGGGAGGAGCCACCACCGTGAGACGGACTAAAGGTGGTGGCCCACCTCCCCGACGAGCCAGCTCTTCAAGGAGAGTAGGCCACTGGACTCCATGTGAGACTCCAATATCAAGAATGTGAAGATTGGTTGGTTGATTCTGTTCACCAAGAATTTGAAGGATTGAAGTGTTTGCAACATTGTTTGGGATTCTAAACCAAGGGTTGATGTCATTGAATTTGATCAAAGAATCCCTAAAGAATTTAGGGCTATTAGAAGCAAAAGTGTTGCTAGAGGAGGAAAAACTGCTTGTTGGGGCACCCGAGAGGTGATGTTTCACAGCCTGGAGGCCGTGATATGCTAGCCGGTGATTAGCATCACCGGTTAGGGACGCGAGATCATGCAGAACGTACAAGAAGTGCTGGACTCTGGACAGATTACGGGCAGTGATAGCGGCAGCACAAGGGTTGAGCAGCTGCTCAGCCCATCTCCCTTCTTTGGTGTTACCATTGGAATTACTATTTCCTGTTGGTTTGTTTCCTTTCTTTCCAGTTGATTTTTTCTGTTGAGTCCCTTCCTTTTCTGCCTGGTTCTTTCGAGGCATTTTTGGACACGAATCATCGGGCAACTTCCTCTTCTTTCGCAAATCTAGTGGGAGTGACTGGTCGGAAGCTATGGAGTTCGCCGGAGTTGGGGTTGCACTGGTGGTGGCAGCAGCAACTGTGGTGGAAAGGTTGGTGTTAAAGCAGTTGAAATTGTTATCCATCAGTTCTTGATCAAGGCTATCACTAGGAGCCCAGAATGGATCACCAATGAAGTCTGTGGTATCATAGGGATCATCGAAGGTCGGGAAGTAGGATATCGACTCTCCGATCCATTCCAAGATTTGATCGGGAGTAGGGCTCGTCTCCGATTCATCGATGGTCATGATTTCAAGAAACGACAGAGATGAAATGAGAGGAGATGAAAAATGTGTTGCGGTTCTTGATCATAGATCAGAAGAATGGGATCATAACATGGGGAGTTGTGGACTCAGGTTATTTCAAGTGTTATAATAAACCCTCTATAAATATTTTATTTAGGAAGAGACAACTGAAAGCATATTCAAAGGTAGGGTGTGCTGTTATTTTGGAAGTTATGATGTTCTTATTAAGGTATAGATTAGTGGAAAGTAAAAGGTTATTATATTAATTAATGATATTCGTGTTTACGTCAGAGTTGTTGGGACAAGAAGAGGAGATTAAGGATTTGAAATTTTAGGGAAGGTGATGTGGGTGCAGTTTGAATGGTCAGAACTCAGAAGACGGCAAGTTCTTGAAGACTTTTGATTTAAACTATGAAAGAATTCCACCAAATTTGTATATAAATTGATCAAGACTTGTTCGTTTCTGAGGATGTAATTGACTTGCAAGCTGCTCTTGTCTGCTTAGAATAATTCAATTTTCAATTACAAAACCGTCTGCTGGTTTTGTATGCTGACTGGGTTGTGGTATTGGTGTTTACCCAATTTTAAATGATCTGCAGCTTAAACTCAATAATACTCCCACTTTAAGAACCAATTTGGCATGGGAGATTAACCCAATATCTATCAGACATAAAATAAGATTTATACCCAACACGCAAAAACACACTTGATTGTGTACATACCAAATGATCGAAAGACACGTCATTTGTGATTCAATGTGGGTCTAACCATAGATATCTCAACATTATCTACCAAACGAAACCTAAGATATCATATTTGAACTTCGCAAGACAAATTTGAGAGAATATGTCCTCGTGTAAAATCATCTCACGGATTGCATTCTGTGAGATATATCTTCAAACTCAACAACTCAATGAAAAATCAAAACTTAAATTCACAATTTTGCAATTGAATGGCCCTAACAAATTGACAGATTCTTACATGAGGCGGCCTCTTTCTTTATATGACTTACTACAAGTTATGATTTATGAATATGCAGAGCAATCACTTTACCTGAACATTAATCTAGGGAAAACTTCATAAGAACGAGTTTCGTTTGTTTTTAAAATGAAGATATCAATACATCATAACAGCAATATCAACTAGCAATAGATATATAATTATCAATGAAACGATTCACAGGTATTAATAACAAACTATACTAATCTTAGTATATGTAGTCGGACTAGAATCCAAGAATTACAAATCAATTGGCAAACATAATATGTATGCTCTTTCTAATATCAATAAACAAGTGTTGCTGCAGTACATTTCTCCGTAGGGACTTACTTATAATATCTGTCAGCAGTCTGGGATATATAATATGTTAGTCCTTCAAATTTTGATAAAAGAGATGTTCCATCGACAAACACTCCTCCTCCATTGCCTACAAAAAAAAAAAAAAGAGAGAGAGATTTCCCATGAGTTTGGCATATCAATGAAATGTTGTATATATCAAATATGATATCCAAATCAAGATTTTCGAGCTGATGAATTCAAAGTTCAAACTATCTTGATGCAATAGAAACATGACACCCAAGGAAAAAGGATAAGGACGCCACGCCACACAAAGTGGTGGGATGTTGCAATAAATATGAAATAGAGATCAAATAAATGGGACGCTAATGGAATATATCAATAGCAAGAATACATTGTCTATCCAAGCTCAAGCAGTTAAGTCTTTGTAATTGTGCAGCCACGCTGCAATGGAAAATCCAAATTTTCAAACTTTCTAACTATTTTAATCTTTAATTCTTAAAACTGCATTATTCAATCTTTAATTAAACCCAAGTTGTCTAATAAAACTAAATTACCTAACATGATTAAAAATCATTGTTTACTACAATCTTGATATGCAATTTGGCATTTTGTGTTTGGCCAATCAAATGAACAAAGTGTCCTGCTCAATAAGACTATATATGTGTGAGACAGCACTGACATTAAAAGTAAAAACCTCATGTATCCTAGACAAGTTGATTAAAAAAAAAGAACCAAAAACATAAACCAGGGGGCATGTCTCTGAATCCAAATGGTATGGATATTCGAACCTATACAATAGGCCTATATAAACCCATGCATTTCAATCATAACATGAAGGTACATAGTAAAATTACCAATTTGAAAGTGCTGTGTACACCTCCCGGACATCCTCAGTAAAATTAATGTGTCACCTCAGTCTCAAGCCACAAGTAAATAATCTCAATCCAGCCATTGTAGTAATCTAACAAGAATGAATATATGTATATACACACACAGAGAGAAATATTTAAGTACAAGTATTTGCAAACGAATCGTTGTGATACTATTAATAGCCTTCTTCACTCTTTAATAGTTGTCTTCTGCTGATCAACAAGAAGGCCAGAATACAAAATTGCAAGATTGCAGCAACTCCAATGAACATCAACCCAATTTTCTTCCCCATATTGGGTTTTACTCTTCCACGTGGGGGGCTCAAATTTTTGCTTGGATTATAATTACCGTGGTTTGGAATAGCAGGCTGGAGGTGCTTCCTTGGAGACGGCGGTGGTAATGGTAATCTGGGCGATGGATGCGGCAACGGTTGTGTTGGAGTATGAGGCAGAGGTTGGGGTATGGATGGTGGAGTAATTAACCGTGGATGCCGTTGGGGTGGTTGTTCCGGCAATTGAGACGGCGGAGGAATCACGGCAGGCTGCGACTCAACATTGACCGCAAAGAAAAGAGCGACGACCAGAGTCAACACCGGTGATTCCATACGAATCACGCAACAAATTAACAATGTTTATTTGTTTTTTCCAGCGAAAACTGCTTTTTTACACCCTCTTCGCATCTGCAATCACATCCAATTCCTCTTCGGCTTTGAACCCCATGAGAGTAGCTATATGAAGAAAAATTTAGAAAATTGGTGATGGAATCAAGACGTGTTTCGAGGTTTGGAAGAATCGACGGAAAGGGTACAATGATTCGGCTGGAAAAGCTGAATCCTTCTTCAAAATTGGGTGATTCTTCAATTTGGGGGAGTTAGGGTTAGGGCATTGCGTTGGAATCTTGAATCTAAGTAAGGTTTGCAGGTCCAGGTAATATATATCTGATGGATTTAGGAAGTGAATTTCTTCTGATTTACATTCCAATCTTTCTGATTCTCCCTTAGGTTTTTGCCCTAATTTAAGAGGGGGGAAATTTATCGGAAGGGAGAAAGAAGGCGGGATTCAACCGTTAATTGCGAATTGATTGGATTTTTAGGTTTTATTTTGCCACGGAATTTTTTGGAATATTGCATATTTTCCTTTTCGGTTTTTATTTCATGTATTTTTTTGTTAACATTTAATTTAAACTTGGGTCAAGCGGGTATGAAACGTATAGAAAAGATATTTTTTTGTAGGTACATTTGTGTAAAAATATTGTGTATGTAGTTTTCAGCATAAGATGAATATGAAAGCTATTTTAGACAATTATACGTTTAAAATCGAATTATTTAATGTTAAAATAAAGATATTGTATATATTAAAATTAATTTTAAAATACTACAAAAATTAAATGGGGCGAGATGTGTTGGACCTGACGGGTTCGCATACGGGACAAGGCGTGGATTTTGAATCCATAAATTTTTTGATAGGACGGATCCTGAAACAGACAAACTTGTCCGACTTGTTGCCATCCTTAAGAAAAATGGGTGTAAGCAAGCATCATAGAATGAGCTAAGTTGACAAAGTGAGATAGCTCAAGTGGTTAGAGCACCACTATCTATGCCTTAGATCCTGGGTTCGAGTCATGGGGAGGAAAAAAAAAGGATGGTTATTTAACTTTCATGAGATGATCTTTTGCGCGCTTCATGTACAAAGAATAGAGATGAATGTCATGCAATTTATGATGAATTATGAATAACAGTAAGTTTTCCACATTTTCTTTACAAATGCCTTCTTCAAAGAGTGTAATTTTGTTAAACGGATATTCCCTCTTATTCTTATTATGAGTCATTTTGATTTTTTTTTTTTTTTTAAATTATATATGATTTTACATTTTTCAATACAAATTAATTGCATTTCTTCCTTAACATTAAGATTATTAAATATTTACAAATGTGTTCCATTTTTTTTTTTTAATAAGATGTACAATCATTAATTAACATGAGAATTAATTTATTTTCTTAAGATGACATATATTTTAAATAGGAAAAAGTATAAATCTTAATATGAGTAATATAGAATTTTATTTTGTAATTAAATTTAAAGTAATTTGAATATATAATTAAATAATTAATTGTCTAATTGTTTTTTTTTTTTTAATCGGAAAAAGTATATTGTCATTGAGTATAAGGGGTACTCAACCCGGTTTGTTTACATGACCAGTTTTCTTATCAAAAGAGAATTATAAGTTGATACAACTATAAGGATTACAACACCATGCCTAGATAGAAGAGTTTGGATTGATGATGTTATACCCTCCGAACCAAGACCACACTTGTATTTTGATATTCTCCATTGATTTTTTCACCACTTGCTCAACTCCAGAGAAGTACTTCTCATTCCTGCATCTCCACAATTCCCAAATCACTGCTGTCCAAATGCTGGTGGCTAGCTTTCTTCTACCTTTCTCATTTCCAAACATTATGCTGTGTTGTAAAAGATGTATGGCTAATAGTATTGTGGGGGACTGTACATACCTTAAGCTACTTGTGAACTTCCCCCAGATTGATCTTGCAAATTTGCACTCCAGTAACAAATGCTTGTTCGACTCCTCCATTTCTTCGCATATCCCGCATTTTGCTTCCTCTGCTCTCAACGAAATTCCTCTTTTTTTCAGATTGTCCATTGTAGCCCGTCTGTATTTTAGAGTTTTCCACACGATAGTTTGTATTCTTCTTGGAGCGAGACTTTTCCATAGGGTTATGAATTCCTCCCCCTTGTCGACCGCTGCATTGCTCGGATTAGATCTCTGCTTCAGCGCCTTGTAAGCCGCACTAGTCGAATAAATTCCACTAGGTGTGAATTCCCATTTCCAAGTGTCGTTCCTGTTTGATTTTGTACCTGCCGATGATAGATAACATTTCTTCAAAAGAGTTATGTTCCCTATCACTAAGCACCCTTCTCCACTTCCATTCCCATTCCCATTCCCACTCCCACCCGTCTACCCCCACCTCCCCATCTCACAAATAAAATCTTCCTTTTGATTACTATAATTAAACAGTCTGCTGAATTTATTCTTTAGATTCCAGCCCTCTCCTAACCACTATCACTCCAAAATTTTGTTTTCTCACCATTTCCCACCTCTCTATAAATATTTGTTTTGTACCCACTGCCCTCAACTCCCTCCACCACCCCGACTCGAACCTTCTACTCCCTCTTCTGTGGTTTCTACCTCTCTCCCCTCCTAAGTCTCCATATTTTGATTTTAAAACTTTTACCCAAAGATTATCTTCCTCATTCAAAAATCTCCAAACCCACCTCCCAAGAAGTGCCTTGTTAAATAAATGTACATCCCTTAAACCGAACCCCCCCCCCCCGTTTTTCCTCACACATCTGATCCCAGCTAACCCATGGTATTTTTTTATTGTTGTTTCCCCCACCCCATAAAAACTCCCTGTGTATCTTGATAATATCCCTCAACACACCCTTAGGTAACTGAAAGAAAGACAAATAATAGGTTGGCACTGCGGCTAACACCGGTTGGACTAATGTGACTCTTCCACCCAACGAGATGTGACGATCATTCCAACTTCCCCCGAATCTTTTGTAATAAGCCTTTCCATGCAGCCTTTCTGTGGTGGTTTATGCCAATATTAATGCCTAATAACACCATTGGGATGCCTTCCACCTTGCAATTCATGAATTCTGCCATATCCTTTATTTCCTCTGCCTTCATGTGGATTTCTGTTATGCTGCACTTTCCAAAATTTAGGGGGTGTTTGCAAACTCTATAAATATAAACAGGTTAAAAGCACTTCTGAAAAGTAAAAGTTGTGAGAGGGATAGAGGGTCTCCCTGTCTTAATCCTTTTTCTAGCCTGAAATCTCCGGACGGGCTCCCATTTACTAACACTGACGCACTTGCAGACGTCACACACTCCATAATCCAGGATCTCCATTTTTTTGAGAAATTCATAGCTATCATCATCTTTTTCAAGAAGGACCATTTCACTGAGTCATAGGACTTTGCAAAGTCCACTTTGAACAGAACTCTTGGCTTTCTCTTCTTTTTTGCTTCGTCGGTTTCGTGGGCTACCAAGCATCATACATACATTCTCTCATTTGAATAAGAATGTGATCTTCTCAGGTATTATTGGTACGTCAATGGATAAAGGTTGGTGATGTGTTCTCGAAAGTCGAAACACGATTTGGTTGTGGAGATTTCCTCAAACGTGATTTTGAATTCAAATTTGTGTTGGTCGTGCAACACCTTTTTTTTTTCTTTTTAATTGGAAAACAAGTACACTATCCACTTCATTATGAATGTAAATATTATTTTCTATCTAGAAAAGTTATCCATAACGAAATTTAAAAAATATAATTAATAAAATAAATATATATTAAAGGTCATGTAATTAAAGGAGATAAAAATATAATAAAATGTAAAATAAAGTACTCCCTCCGTGATTACTTGCACACTTTTCTTATTTGGATGTCCCAAATATTACTTACACACTTTTCTTATTTGGAAGTCCCAAGATTAATTGCACACTTTTCTTATTTGGATGTTCCAAAGATTACTTGCACACTTTTCTTATTTGGACGTCCCAAAATTACTTGCACTCTTTTCTTATTTGGACGTCACAAGGATTTTGAATGTATATAGTTGCTATAATACTTACTTACACACTTTTCTTATTTGGAAGTCCCAAGATTACTTGCACACTTTTCTTATTTGGATGTTCCAAAGATTACTTGCACACTTTTCTTATTTGGACGTCCCAAAATTACTTGCACTCTTTTCTTATTTGGACGTCACAAGTAGATTACTTGCACACTCTTAATATGAAAATACCTCCACAAAATTAATACCCTCCCAACATCATTTTATTTTCAAAATTGTCACTTTTTTTTATATACATTTTACTTTAGACATCATCATATCTACTTTACACATCACCAAATCACCTAAAATACCCCTCATTTATCTTACATCACCAACCATTAAATTCAATTTTCTTAAAACTTTTGTCGGTCAAACCATGCAAGTAATTTCGGAACAGAGAAAGTAATTTACAAAAAATAAAAAATAATAGTAATTTTTATTGTAACGGACAAAAAAAAATTTGATAGCTTTCCCTCCAACTAAATAAATAATAAAATCAAGCCGAACATTTCTTACAAGTTACTCCCTCCGTCCCGAAGTAAGTTTCCCACTTCTTTTGGGTGTTTTTTTTTTTGGAAACGGCTAAAATATTATCACTGGATATCAGGAATACCCCGAAAATTACAATGAAACAGAGTAACTCAGAAAGATATAAGAAAAGATTACACTACTAATTGAAACAAAGAGTGGGTTCCCTTCTCCAGTCTTCAAAAGATGCCCATTTACTGATATTGGATTGAGCCTTGATCCACCGAAATGCCACTAACCTTATACTCTCAAAAATGTTTTTCTCATCAAATGGAATTCCTTGGAAGGTTGTTTTGTTTCTGGATCTCCAAATAGACCAGATAAAGTAATGCCAAATGACTTCCCAACTCTCCCTCCAACTGCTATGCGCCAAGTTCCCATGCTCCTTGAACTGCTCTAGCATACTAAGACCCCCCGAATAGCTAAGATCAAACCAATTGTATAAGTTCTCCCAAAGTCTGATTGTTCGGGAACAACGAAAAAACAAATGATCCGAATATGATAAAATAATAGATGTAGTACAAGTGATGTGATGCTGAGAAAGAGAGTAATAAATTAGTATGAGATGAAGTATAATAAAATAATAGATAAAGTATAAGTGACGTGATTGGGAGAGATAAAATAATTTGTCAAAAATGGAATGAGAAACTTATTGTGGGTCATCCAAAAAAAGAAAGTGAAAAACTTATAGTAGAACGGAGGGAGTACAGTGCAATACATGAAGATATGATATACTACCTTATACGCTTTGCCATACTGAAAGATTTATAATGCACAAATCAATGCAAGAAAATGACTTGACAAATCGATCCAGTTTCCCCGTGATTCCATTATAAAAAAAATTGGGGGACAAATTGTTTTTATTAAAATTGTCAAGACTATGTCTTACGTGCCGTGCACACTAATTTATTTGTACAAAATAGATAGCCAATTCAATATGTAACATAAAAACTTGTTAATTAACTGAGTACGGTGGTGGCCTAGTGGAAGTGCGACCATTTTATATGCATTAGTAACATAGTTTGAATCCCCTTATATATTTTTCGCATTATGTAGTTAGCGATGTGGTAAAGAGATAAAAAATATAAAAAAAATAATAGATAAAATGTTTATCATAAATATAATAAATAGGAGTAATATTTAATGGAACAACACAAAAAGGAAAAAAAATAGATAATATACCGTGGGACCATTAAGAAAGAAGTACGAAAAGCACCATTAAAATTTCAATGGGAAATTAAAGAAAATATTTTGGAAATTAAAAGTCACTTACGAACTGAGTATCATTTCAATGGGAAACTAAAGCAAGAGAGCCTATATATTTAATTAGAAATCTACAAATCTAAACCAAGAACAAGATGGACGAAGAACACTTGAAAATTCAACAAAAATAAACAGAAAATAGAATTTTCAGAGAACAAGGAAAATCGGAATAAGATTTACATCCATATGCATGAACCCCAACAATGTATAAATGTGTAGCAGTAATGTAAGTCTATCATATTACTAGCACTTATACAAAAAAAATATTACTAATAGTTTTCAATAGTACTAGTACTTTTCAGTTAAGTATACTACGGAGTAACATTTTTCAATTATAATTAGGAGCAGTCAACGAGATTCTTAAAAGGGTTGTGGGCATCCCGTCAGATTCTTAAGACGGTTTAGCGCAACCCCCGAGATTCTATAAATGGGTTGGCCTAGACCCGTTCACATCAATACATTAAAATCCATGGAAATAAAATTGAAATAACGGTAGGTAAGAAATGTCCTTATGTTTAGTATTCATTTTGTTCTATGACTACTTGCACACTTTTTTTATCTAGACGTCTCAATATTACTTGCACACTCTCAATATGAAAATAACCCACAAAATTAACATTCTCACATCATTTTATTTTTAAAAATGCAACTCACTTGAGCCCACATTTTACCATACAACTCACCAAATCACCATAAATGTTCCTCTTTTATTTGAACTCGTATCCCACTAAATTTATCTCTCTTACAGTGTCGATTTTTGTATGTAAATCATCTCGAGACGGGCGGAGATCGAGAATAGTATTTACGTGTGCAGCAGATGTACATATGAATAAAGCAAATTGTGTGGTAGAATATATTATTAAAGTAACATTTGTGTGAAATATTTTACACATAAAATATGACTAATTAAGACCGTTTCAAAAAATCGTGGTCATCCAAAAAAATTATTGACTGGCAGGACTACAAGGGAAAGGCCAAAATATAATACTTCATGGTCAAATATATATTGTAAAGACACTTAGTTATTTTGTGAGAAGTAGCTGGTTGGCCAGACCAAAAACATTTGGCTACTACAAGATCTAAAATATTTTGCTATCAAAAGGTTAAAATATTTTACTACGATGTCAAAAACATTCTGTTACTATACGATCAAAATATGTTACTATAAGAATAAATTGTATTACTGTAAGGATTTTTACCTGTGAATACGCTTAAAAAATTAAATTTTTGTTATTGTCTTTAGCAGTGACGGACCGAGGAAGTGCCCAGGGGGGTCACTGGGCCCCCCACCAATTTTTTTTTTTTTTTTTTATATATATATTATATATATATTTTTAGTAATTATTTATATTATGTTTTATGTTTTAAAATTACTTTGTACACTTCAAATATAAAAATAATTCACAAAATAGATACATTTACTATATCATTTTATTTTTAAAATTATTATTAATTTTATATCCACATTTTCTCTTATTAATACACCTCACTAATTTTTTTTTAGACCTCACAAAATCTATTTTATACTTTATTAAATCACGCAAACTGATTCTTACTTATTTGATCTCACACTCCACTAAATTTACATTTTTTAAAAAGTGAGTCAATTAAAATATAAAAATCACTATGAACGGGGGAGTATATTTTAAGTTCTACATTTGACTAATAGTGACTAAAGTCTCAACAACGATCGGAGTTGTGTATACTTTTTCAAAGCTAGAACAATCAAAATTGTTTTATTTCAAAATATAACAAAAATCGTTAAATTTAAATTAATGAAATGAGATGTATTGAAAAATTTATAATAATTTTTTTGTATATATAAATATTTTATCTTTGTATTAATGTAAATTGGGCCCCCCAATCTGTAATTTCTGGGTCCGTCACTGGTCTTTAGAATATATTTTGATCTTGTTGTATCATACTTCATATTTTTCACTTTGTTGTATACATAAATTTAGATTCTGGGACGAGGAAGTATTATTATATTGATTTGATGATCAAAAGAAATGTGCTTTTATAATCAATTGGATATTCAGAAACATGGCTAGATACAAAAAAAATAATTAATGTCTTAATTCTACAATTAAGAGACAGCATAACAATGATTAATACAACGTAATGATCACTTGTTTTATAGGAGTATCTATAGTCGTATTTAGCGTCCGACAAGATGGAAGGAAGTAGGAATGGGGCGTGTAGGTTTATGAGAGCAGTAATTGGCACACAAATTTATGCTCTGCGTTTCTTACTTATAATTTATGACACAACATAAAATATCTATTCCTCCCTCCATTCGTTTTTTTTTTTTTTTTTTTGACGGGGTAAGTAATTTCATTAAGTAGAAATAGAAGGCATATGCCGTATATAGTTTATAAGTAAAGAGATACAATTTCTAGGAACTTTTTCAATCCAAATTCTCTCCCATCCGATCGAATCGTCCATGTGAGCGAGGCTATTTTAGAGGGTAAATTTTGTTTTAAATTTAGATTCGTGAAAATGAAGTTTAAAATAGATGTCTAATTAGATTTAAAATAAAGTTTATACTTAACACGTTAAGACACTCGATTATGTATATATCAAATGATCGAAAAATCATCATCTGTGATTCAATTTGAGTCCGTTGAGATCAGAACTTGACTATAGACTTTTTGGACCGGAAGAACCAACAATTGATGAGTTGCGAAGGGCTGTTGAACTAGAGATAAACAACTATGCAATCACCTGTTGGTTCTTCCGGTCCGTTGAGATATAGAACTTACTTTTTTGTAAAAAATAAACCGATAGTATTAAATTAAATTGAATAAAAGTATAGTCGTCGTTTCCTTTTTTTTTTTCTTAAACAGTTTTTTTTTTTTAAAGAACAAAATATAAGGGGAAATTTATAGGATATTAATACATCAACGGATCAACCTCATAATAATACATCAACGGATCAACCTCATAAGGTGAAGTGTACATATTCCTCTCTAGTAGGCATGTCTAACATAATTTTCGTTTGACAAAATTAAACGACGTAGAGAAAATAAATAAGACTGCAAAATCCATTTTCCTCTACTCTATAGACTATAGTAGCTAAATTGCCATTTAAAAAAGACTATAGTAACTAAATTTCTCCAGTAGGGATCCAAATTTTGTCTCAAAGCATTCCCATTTCTTCATCCTTTTTCAATCAGTCCACAAGGCAAACATAGGTGTATGATGCACCGATCCGATATCAGGTACCCGACCCGAACTACCATGATCCTCCCCTCCATCCTCGTACTTCTGTCCCTCACAAGAAAAATACTCATGCGAATAGCCTCCACCATCTCCAATCTCCTCGTCTGTCCGGGCTGGGCCCACGTCATTTCTCGGTGGACTCAATGAGCGACGGTTGCCCTGCCCACGACCTAGTTGCACATCATCTTTCACGGCCTCATTATGCTCATCTGAGTTGGCATTCCACATCATCTCAGCCAGCTCGTCGGAGGTTGATTCCCCATTGGTTATTGACAAAAAAGCCTGCGGCGAAGCTGACGAGGCACAAGAATTGTAATCACTCAGGGATGCGGGCCCCAAATGTTTAGGCGATTTTTTAGCAAGATCACCCCCAATAAGGGTCGAGCTCGAACAAATCCTTTTCACATCATATCGACTTATATCAAAATTTGTAACAGCGCTCGTCCCTCTAAACTTAATCGCAGCAATATCATACGCTTCCGCAGCTTCTTCTTGCGTACCTAATAATTTAAACTCGGAATTTTAGACTTTTTGAACAAGCTCGTCGCAACCATAACGTGCAATACGAGTAGCAATATTGAAAAAATGGAAATATAATGTGATTTGAGACAAAAAACAGAGACATTAATATAGGAGTTGGGAATGTGAAAACACAGCAGCATTAAGCATTTACATCATCTCTTTTGAAAACAGTAGCAGACCCTATTTACAGCAAGTTATGGGATGGGCATTTAAGTTATGGTGTTGGGTTTTCAAAAGGTACAACCAATGAAGCTTCAATGTACTATGATGTAAATAGAGACACACTTACTGAAAGTACCAAGGTACAAGTCCTTATTGCCTGCAACCCTTCCAATTCGAGCCTGCCATCTTCCATGCTGGTGATGCCTGCAACATCCAACAGTGTGATTAGACCAAACTAAAGAGAAAGAAACAGACAGAGTGATGGGCTGTTTCTTAAATTCTATACTAGATATTTATAGAATCTTTGTATTTTGCACATTATAGAAGATGATGATAATTGCAATAATTTTAAATTAATCACCTTGTTACTCCTCTGTACATAGATGCCCCTCTTGAAAATCCACTACTTTTTCTGTACATCAAATTTCAAACTCAAAATCCCAAATACTATAAAGTTGACTTAAGTCAAATTTCAACATAATACTAAAATAAATGCAATTTCACCTTCTCAAATGGGCTACAAATTCTTGCCTACTCATTTTATTCATCTCTTCAAGCTCTTTCTCGTACTCGCTTAGCTGATTAACACAACAAACATCGAATTTCGACTCGTGAATTCGTAATCAATCATCAGAAGAAACATTTGAACAAACAAAATTCAGCAACATACTGGGAAATTAATATGTGTAGATGGTCCCCAGTATTTCAAAGCAGCTAAGTCATAAGCATGAGCTGCTTTCTCTTCTTTATCATACCCCCCTTTAAGAATGAATAACAAAAACACATGTAAATGTAAATTCTTGAAAATATATTTTAGAACTAATTACAAATTGCAAAGATAGCATAAACTTACCAAGATACACTGATTTTACAAAGCCGGCCCCAAAAATTAGCAAGAAACTAGAATGTTAGCAACAAAATCATAAAAATTCTTGTATGAGATTAATTGAATTAGAATATATTTCACCTTGCCTTCCTTTTCTTGTTTGCCCTTCCTTTCTGCAACTGTTATCCCACAAATGAGCTTCATATCTACCAGTCCACCTATGTCTAAAATACAATATTCCCCCATTTAATAACTCAAGAAAAATCCTTCTAAAATAAGAGATTGAAATAGTACTATTTTGATATTATAATTACCTAGTAACACCGCGATACTGGGAAGTTCTTTGCCCAAAAGTGTCGATTGATTTACGAGGGCCCGCCTCTTTAACCGCCACCGCCCGTTTCTTCCCGTCAGCCGCCGCCTGCGGCGGCGCTACAACGAGCTGAGAATTCGGCGGCTTCACAGTTAAAGAAAGCGCCTGAAAATCACCATGTCCACTTCCCTCCGCCACCGGTTTCTCCAACCAAGACTTGAACCCAGTTGCACCGCCGCCGCCGCCGCCGCCGAACGCCGACTGATAGACACCATCGGAATTTCCAGCAGCTATTCCATAACTATATGGCTGATAAAAAACAGAGGGATTTGTGAAATCCTCTGTTTTGTGATCATCACAAGCGCCACTGAAACTTGGTGCAACATTCACGTTAATTTCCCCGGTTTCATTTGGAGATGAATTTGAGTAACAACACCCAAGAAAATCTTCGAATTTCGGAGCTTCTTCATTCGGGTTCGATTCGTTCATACCATTATCATATCTCCAATCTACAAACACAAACACCCCCAAAAAATTAAAAAATCAAGATTCAAATCTGAAGTGCGAAAAACCAAAATCAAACCAAACCCCACTTGATAATAACCCAAAATAAGAAAAAAGGAACAAAAAAACGCATACAATGTTCATCAGGGATAGCCGGAATTTGAGCAGGGAAGCTGTTTTCATCTACCGCCGCCTCACCGTCTCCGTCGACTCTGAGGTGGGGGGTCAGAGAAAATCCCAACCAATTACTCATCATAAACTTTTGTGGGTTTTAGTTTTCGTTTGGTTGTGGGTTTAGCACAAACTTCAAAGCTTATATTCACAAATAGAGATATATATACAGAGTGTGTACGTATATGTGATGAAGAACACCTCATGCAAAAGATATTTCCATTTTGAATTTAGTTTTTAGTTAATAGTAATTGAGAATCTTTGAATACGATCGTTTTATTATTGTGATAGGTCTGATACAATTCTGCTGCTACATGAAGCCTCGTTTTTCGTTCCTCCTCTGTGAGAGACGTTTTTTGCAGCAGGTTTTAGTGGTGATGGGAGGGCAACGTACAATCAACTGTGTCGCGGGTGCATGGGCTCCTTTGTGTAGCTGCGGCGCAGAAAGGGTGCTACATGTGGGTTCGCCACGTGGCTATGTACTAGTGGTGATATCCATAGGTGTTTATTGGATGTAGTGTAGCTAAACGTTGCCTCTTTGTTGAATGACTTTTATACCCCTTTTTGTCTACAAGTAAAAGTATACAACATTCACTTTCTATACTACGATGTATACGACTTGTTAAATTTTGAAATATACCGTCCCGGAGATAATCTAATGCATGTCAAGTCAGAATTAAAGATGAGGTTTGGGGTAAGTTTGTGATTTTTTATTTTTTTTAAGAATTACAAAATCAAAATAATAAGATGGATTGAAACGGTTCAACTCGACAACGCTGCTCTCTTTTAGTCGTGAGGAAGTAGAGAGATGAGTATAATTTTTACCCACAAATACTTTCAGATCTTCATTCTTAATAGATATTCTACACTAAGGTATTCTGGTGTCAAAAAATCGGAAAAAAAATAAAGGACAAACATTCACCAAACACCAAGATCACAAGGACAAATCAACATAAATGAATAAGGACATGCAGAAAATCCAACGCCGCACAAATACGTGAAAAAAAATTACATCTAGTAAACTAGAAGAGGAAAAAAACTAAAAACAAAGAAAACATAAACGAAGAACAAGAAAAACACATAAAAACAACAAACTAATGCCAAAAAAATTAATGGGTCAGCAAATCGATCTATCGATCGACCACCGAATGAAAGGTGTCGTTGGCCAAACACCTACACCAAATAAATTAAAGTTCTTGATAGATGGAGTTGAAATCTAAATTGATGCAAGACTAAGAAGAGTAGCGACAAGCGGCGGTCGACGACCGGAGACTAGTGGACTGCGGCTTAGAGAAGAGTGGTTGCACTAAGGGAAGAGATAGAAGGTGGTGGTGGTGTAGTGGCGATAGTATATCGGTTCGATTCCTCTGTGTTACTTTTCGTGTTTCACCCTACTGAATATTTAACAAGTTTCGCCCTTAATATTATAGAACGTTGATTATTTTTAATATGCCATGTGTCAATCATCCATAAATTGGAATAGAATGTGAAACATAAAAAGTGGAACATTTGATTTCAATCCATAGTATATTTGTTTGTGTGAGAGAAGATTTTAGAGAAAAAAAAAAAAAAAAAGGATCCCTCTGTCTAGAAGTGTGTTTTTCTTTGTGGTGACCTTAGACCTTTTGTTGGGTAGGTTTGTGATAATTAATGTAAAATCTCGTTACATTGTCATGAGCTAATTATCGATTTTTTTCTGAGTAATCTCTAATTCGTGCATGTGATCAGAGGCGATTCTATAACGAGTTAAACAAGGTGTTGGACACAAAATTATTGTAAATATTTTGGTCAAAAATTAAATTTTTTTATTTTTTGTATATGATAAAGAGCAAGAATTGTGTGAGACCGTCTCACCGCGAGACTGATATCACTTTATAATTAAATGTCACAGAGTATCACTTTTAAAAAAAAAATTTGTATCACTTTTTTAAAAATATATATAAATATATCATTTTAAAACAAAAGTTTGAAAAGTGATACACTTTATATTAAAAATTGATAAATGTATGTTAAAAAGTGATAATAGTCTAATCTAATATCATGACATGACGATCTCACCCGTAGCGGACCTAAAATTTTAAATTTGGGGTACGATTAATTCATAATTTTAAATATTTATATATAATTATTTAAAATGCACACCATCAAATTAAATGTGGAAATAAATAAGATATTCCATAGAGTTTTTTTTTTGGGGGGGAAGATATTTATCGAAACACATCATCTTTTAATAAAAGTGGTCAAACAATCTGATGAAAGTGATCATCTATACTTTTTCACAACCTATTTTTATATAGTGTATTCCAAAAAATATTATGTTCACACATGGTATCAAAATAACATGAATGTTATAT
The DNA here is from genome assembly GCA_963675135.1 of Galeopsis tetrahit. Classification (NCBI taxonomy): domain Eukaryota; kingdom Viridiplantae; phylum Streptophyta; class Magnoliopsida; order Lamiales; family Lamiaceae; genus Galeopsis; species Galeopsis tetrahit. The sequence continues at coordinate 58,008,856 of OY776127.1, forward strand.
AATTAATCAATATATAAGAATTTAGAACAATTAATTTACTAAACATACATATTAGGAAAATATACAAATTTATGAACAAGTATAAACATATACTATCAATTAACATAATAATAAACAGTAAATCATTAAATATGTTTTTATGAATTGAAAAAACAATAATAAACAGTAAATCATTAAATATGTTTTTATGAATTGAAAAAACAAATTAAAAATTTACATATACCATATGCTGTCTAGATTGAATTGATGGGTGTGTTAATATTATGAATGGGCTATTATGGAGGGAAAGAAGGAATGGTCAAAAGGATAGTTAAAAAGTTGTGATTTAAAAAAAAAAAAAAAAAAATTACTGAAACAAATTTTTTGACAATGGAGTACCCCATGTCACTTGCTTGGATCCGCCCCTGCATCTCACACAAATTTTTATCTAATGTACTATATAAGGCCGTGACTATATATTCCTCCAGCTTTATTAAGTATACTCCCCCATTTCATTTATTAATTTAATATTTATATAAAATACTTATTTTACCCTTTCATTAAAAATTCATTAGATAGATACACCCTTCAAATTTAAATTAAAGTTTAGATTAACCCTAACCCTAATTTAAAAACAGCCGCCGTCGTCACGCATCTTCGGCCGCCACTGCCGCCGCACCAGAAATAGTTAAAAAAAACTTAGTTTAAAAAAAAATATATATTTTTCGACACTGATTTGTCGACGAAAAACACTATTGTCGACACTGATTTGCCGACGAAAAGCACTCTTGTCGACACTGGTTTGCCGGCGAAAAGCACTCCTGTTGAAACTGGTTTGCCGACGAAAAGCACTCCTGTTGAAAGATAATTTTTTTAAAAAAATATTAAAATTTTCGACACCTCTTGGTCGACGATATACACTATCGTCAACAATTATTTATCGACGATAGTGTATATCGTCGACCAAGAGTTGTCAAAAATTTTAAAAAAAAAAAGAGAGAGAAGGAACTGTTGCTGTTGCGGGAGAGAATGAAAAAACAAAAAAAGAAAAAAAAAAAGGATTAGCGGCCGCCGGCGTCGCAAAGGAAGGAGGGGCGGTGACGCCGTGAGAGGGAGGAAGCGACGATGGAGGGAGGGAGGGGGCGGCAATATTGGAGAAGTTGTTGAAAAGGGAAAAAAATTGCAGATGGTGAAAGTGAAGGAGGAGGGGGCGGCGTCTGTGGTCGAGAGAGGGAAGAGGGGCGGTGACGGTTGTCGTGGGAGGGAGGAGGGCAGCGAAAATTTACAGAAGAAGAAGAAGAAAAAAAGCAGTACATGGCGGCGACGACGCTTTGTCCGGCGGCGAAGGCGACGACGGTGCCGAAGACGAAGGTGGCGTTGTTGCCGGCGGCTTGGAGGGGTGGTGGAGGGGGAGAGGAATTATGGTTTTAGTTTTTTTTTTTGGATTTTAAAAGAATGAGGAAGAAGAAAGGTGGAATTAGGGTTTTAACAGGGGGAGTGCATTTAACATGTCATTTAAGAGGGTAATTTGGGAGAGTACATCTAACATATATCACTTTAGGGGGTGTATGAATCGGGGAGTATACTTAACAAAGCTGGAGGGTATATAGCCAGGGCCTATATAAAACTACCCACATTTTATGTTTGAAGTGTAAGTGACCCAGTTGTAAAGGCCCTCGTTTATCTTTTAATGGAACCAAGTTTTTGGGTTGGGGTATATAACCTCCAGCTTTGCTTAATACACTCCCCTCTTCCATTTATTAATACAATATATATATGAAATACTATATTTGCCACTTTAGTAAAATGTTAGATACATACATGACTTGAACGAATTTTTGGTCACTAAATGTTGACTAACTACTTCCCCTCAAGCATAAGGGTTCGTAGTAGTAATGGAAGTATTCGACCAAGTAGTATCGACCTAGGAGGTGGATTTGTGCAATGGATCCCTAGAGTTTTGTGTCGACATAACTAATGTAACTACGGGCTCGGTTTTGGATTTCTAAAATTTAAGCTAACTTACTACAAAGATGCAAGAAATTAAATCAAATACCAACCTAGAAACTAACAAATGATTTATACTACTAAAAGTGAGAAAAACACCAATAAGAGAAACTATCACAACTTAGCAAAGAAAATTACTAATAAAGCAAGAGATCAACAATTAAAACAAAGAAAAACTACGAATATAATTCGGAGAAGTGCAAGGGTGAGAGAATGCTTCGGGTGTTCTCTACCTAGTGAAATGGCGAGGAATTGTTTTTACTTTGTTATTGCTTCAATTACGACTTGCTAAGAGCACCTAAATGCTAGGACGATAACCATTTCCCTTCGGGTAATATAGCCTTAATTCTAAGGTGTTCCCAAACCCGGTAATAAGGTTCTCTTCCTAATCCTCACCAACTACTCAAACAACCATTCAAGTAATTAATGTCTTTTAATGGGATTCTAATACGATTAACTCTCTCTCGACGAGTTAAAAGTATAACTAACACATTTGCATACCAACAACTCACACCATAAATATAAACATGTCCATGTAACTCTCGTCTACGCTAAACATGCATCTAAATATGGATTAATAGAAGTTAATATACAAAGTACCAATAATACCCAATAAAAGAAGCAATAAACCTAATATCAACTATAACAAAGCTCAAACAATTCCAAACTTAATATTCACATGGTTTTAGAACACCCAAAGCATAAATAAACTTAGCTCATGGTGTTTTGAGAAACACCCATGACTAAAACATCAAAAGAAATCAAGATAAACATTAAATATGGAATTATATAGGAAATGAGAGAATGGTTTGAAGTCACCTTGTTGTTTCTTCAAAATACCTAGCTAATACAAAAGTGTAGAACCTTCTTCTTCAAAAGCCTATGCTAAGTACTAAATATTGAAGCTAATCTAGGAATTAAATGAGCAATAAATGTGGAAATGAGGGTTAAGATGAACTAGGGTTTAAGAGTTGTAATAAATGAGGCCAAAAATCTTTACAAACTGAGTTTTGAAGCTATTTAAAGCTTCCAAGAGTGTGTGAGACGAAATTAGCACTTTGGTCCTTGAAGTTCTTCAAAATTCGCGAAAAACCCCGAAAAAACGTGAGTTGACTCGGTCAACCGAGTGAGAGGAACTTCCAGAACCAAAAATGGTTCCAGATGTCAAACGGCCGCCAGTGTGAGTGCCTCGGACGCCATTGTTAAGTCATTCGGCCGCCAGTGTGAAATCACTCGGCCGGCCGAGTGACAATGGAGTTCCAGAAAGTTTCTGTAAGTTTTTCTCACTCGGCCGGCCGAGTGACTTCTGCTACTTTGATTTTTCTAACACTTTTTCTTGGCTTTCCTTCTTGTCCTCCAACCGAACTTCAATTCCCACGCGCCAATGCTCGTTTTCCCTCTAAAGTGGACTATTTCACCTTGTTTCCTACATTTTGAACATATTTCTCGACAACAAGGTTAGTAGCACAATTTCTATCAATTACAACCAAAATCACATCAAAATGCTACAATAATATAGCAATAATGAGCACAAATACGAGCAATCTCACACCTAATCAATACACTGATACACACTCTCTATAACTCTAATTTCATCTTCTTCCCCAACTTCTTTCTCGACCGCTTCTTTCTCTGCCGCCTCTCTCTTCCCCTCCCCGTTTTTTTTCGTTTTCTACACTCCCCATCTCTATCGCACTGCCCCCTCCTCTCGTCGTCGCTCTCCCCCTCTACCCCTTTCGACGTCGCACTTTCCCCTCACTCCCCCCTGGTCATCGCACTCCCCCTCCACCCTCCTTGCCTCCATCGCCGCCCATCTTCTTCCTCATTTTTTTAATTCTTCTATTTCGCTCCACTCGGCGCCGCCCTCCAGCTCGCCCTCGCCGCCGCTCCAGCTCTCCCTCGGCCGTCGCGGCCCTCCCCCAGCGCTCGCCACCGCTCCGGCTCGCCCTCGGCCATCGCGGCCCACCCCCACCAAAAATAATCCAGCTCCCCACCCTTAGCGCTCGGACCGTCGCGGCCCACCCCTAGATTTTTTTTAAAAAAATAAAAATTATTTTCGACCATTATTGATCGCCCAAAAACTTCTCGTCAACAATATGTTGACGACAAGAGCATTTTTTGGCGATCAATAATGGTCGAAATTTTCAATTTTTTTAAAAATTTTCTTTCAAAATTTGGTCGACAAATGGTGTCGACCGAAGTATTTTTGGTCCACAAACCAGTGTCGACCGGAGTATTTTTGGTTAACAAACCAGTGTCGACCAGAGTATTTTTGGTATACAAACTAGTGTCGATCGGAGTGTTTTTTTAAAAATACTAAGGTTTTATTTTCTAAATTTTATATGTGGTGGTGGCGGCGGCGGCGGAGGCAACGCCGGCTGTCTAATTCTAGGGTTAGGATTAGGGTTGTGTTTTAAATTGTAGGGGGAGTGTATGTATCTGACATGATTTAGTGAAAGGACAAAATTGGTATTTTATATATATTGAATTAATAAAAATGAATTTGGTATTTTATATATATATATATATATATATATATTGAATTAATAAAAATGAAGGGGAAGTGTATTAAACAAAGCTGGAGGAGGGGTATATACCCCAACCCAAGTTTTTTTCTTGTGACAAATTTTCATTCCAATTTTTTTTTCTTTTATATGTGCTATGTGGCATTTTTTTTAATTCTATTTTTAAAAAAATTAAAGACTAATTTATATTTATTACTTTAGAAAAAATTATGAATATTAATTCAAATATAAAATAATATTTTAAAAAATCCGAAAATAAAATTTGAATAATATTTAAAATACTGAAAAAATTAAAAATTTTGAAAGATTATAATATATATGGTTAAAATTTTAAAAATAATAATAATAATAAATTCATTCATTCATAAATTAATTAATTAATTATTAAAAATATTAATTAACTTGCCTGATAATTCCCCAATTAACTTACCTAATTAAAAAAAATCTACAATTACAAAATAAATATTAGAAAATTAGTTAGTTATTTTGACACAATCAAATAAATATATGATGTAAATAAAATGTATCGTCATGTGAAATAATGACACCTGAAAGATGGGGAAATTATATCATTTGAGATTTATTAAAGATGTGATATGATTATATGTTTATTTGATTATTTATTTTCATTATTATGTGGATAATTGTTGATATATTGATGATGACTCTTTATGATAATGGATTGGGTCAAGCCTTGAACCTAGCCCTACAAGAATTGAAGTAAATGAGTTGCATCGTGAAAGGAAACGACCTTGATATGAAGAAGTCTTAGGCCTACCGTCTTTTTAGGTAGGTTGTTAGGTTGAAACCTAGATTAGCGGAGTTTAAACCTGTAGGAGCGCGCACGAGCATACGTAAGTCTACGAGGTTTGAAATTTGAGGTTCATGCGGGTAGTTTGATCCCACAATGCGAATAAGGGAGTGTGCGCGAGTATCTCTCCCACTCCGACTCCCCATTTTTTCGGAGCTCAGTTGAGCTAGATAAGGCCGGTAAGCCCCATCATGACCCAAGTCTGAACGTGGTCAACAACTTGAAGAAAAATCAAGAGGCAGTTGAGGTAAAGGGGAGACGATTTACCCTTCCCCCAAAATATAATTTAAGACAAATTCTTCTATGCAAATACACTTAAATTTTAATTTTCAATTTACTCAATTTAATCTTTAACCTTAACATTTGATCCAATTTATTGTAGCTCAATTCTAAATGTATAGGTGCAATCAATTGCATTCAAGTATCACTCATGATTTAATATAGATTTAACATATCATTTTCGATATATTCTATAACACACATTGACACACACCCACCAAAATACACCATTGATATTGGTTCTGGTGCATCTTTGATTCTCTATACACTTCAAATAAAGATCATTTAACTCGTGAGATCCATGAGGTCTCATTGATTTGTTAGGGGGGGTTTCGAAGATTTAAATTGCTCATCACCGATTTTTAAGATCATGGATTCTAACTTAAACGTTGGAGTTTCCACGACGGAGATCTCTTTAATGTAATTTTGCAGGTACTGAAGTTCGTTCAAAGGAAAGTTACAGTTTGCATTCCAGCCCTTAATTATTATAATAACGTATTAATATATAAATTTATCTTTAGAATAATAAAACTCCAAAATAAAAATAAAAACTTACTAAAACTTATTACACCTTCTGTCCATCAAAAGTGTGCTTATTTTTTTTATACATGCTTTTAAAAAAATCATATTTTATTTATAAAGAATATATTTTTGATAAAAAGTAAATAATATATTTGATAGATACGCAATCTTGTTAGTAAAGTAGAAAAAACATTCAAAAGTAAACTATTTAAATAGAATAAACATATTTTTTGTGAACTCAAAAAAAGAACTTAGCACACTTTTGGTGGATGGAGAGAGTAGTAAAAAATCCTCACTTAAAATCTTACTTTGATTTAAATAATTTAAATAAATTTAAAAATCCCCAAATATTTTAAATATCTAAAAATACCCAAATAAATCCCCGTAATAGAAAGAAGATGATGTATAATGTTTTTTTTTTTTTTAACTATTTGTTATTTTTATTATTTTTAATTTTCTTTATATATATTTTTGTTTGATATTAATTAGTACAAAAATACATGGATCCATTTTTTTGTAATACTCAATTTAGATAAATATACTTCTATATGTGAAATTAATTTAATGATTTTAGGGGATTTTTGGATCTATTTGACAATTTTTTGGGTTTAAAATTATTTTGGAATTTTTCGGATCTTTTAAATATTAAAATATAAGTAAGGATTCAGTGAGGATTTTTGACAGTTTTAATTATTTTTATCATTGGGGACTTTTAGTATTTTTAAATATAAAATTTTATATTTATTTGATTATGTTAAAATAACTAAATAAGTTTTTAATAATTATTTTATAATTATAGATTTTCTTAAGTTAATTGGATTTTCTAATAATTAATTAGATAAGTTAGTTGATTTTTTTTAATAATTAATCGATTTAGGAATATTTATTAATTTAATTCACATTATAACTTTTCAAATTTTCAAAAAAATATTTATTATTTTAAATATTATTTTCAGTTTTTTTAAAATATTTTTATATTTGAACTAATATGCATATTTTTTTCTAAATTAATAAATATTCTCTCGCTCACACTTTATATGCACACTTCTATTGACAATAATTATTCCCCCAATGCACTAATACATCCTTTAATTTTTACTCTACATAAACTATCAATATTCCTTAAAATATGTGCACAAAGAAAATGTGCATATTAAGTGTGAAAGAATAGAGTATAAATTAGTCTTTCATTGATATAAAAAATAATAATAATAAAAGAAATCGACACATGCACATAAAAATGGAATAAAAATTCACGTGCGCATGAACGGTTACTTTAACTGCTAATGGCGGTAAAAAGATTGTTTTTAAAATTTGAGCTTACTTATTGAGTTGAAATTAAAATGTGTAATCCGTTTAGATCAAATTCAAAATCAACTCAACTTACTGGATTGCAAAATCTTTAATTCCCAAAAAGTACATCTAAACTTTGTGTGTAAGCTAGTATTCGTTTTTTGTCCTTTTGGACTGGGGATAACTACAACAGGTGAAAATTCAAGCCAAGACACAAAAGTCAACATTCAACTTCTCAAAGAGAAAGATACAAGATCTACTTCTAAAGGTTTCTAATTTTTTTTTTTTTTTTCACAGCATGCAAATTGCAAAACAATCCATTTGGAGGTTATATTATAACATAGATAATTTTGAATTTCTCATATCTATTAATAAAAATACTCTATAATACCCTCTAACGCATTTATTTTGCACATAACACTTAATATTCTTTGAAATCAACGTTAAAGAAATTATAATACAAAATATGGACCGTGAAAGTAATAAAACAACTTAATTAATTTAAAAAAAATTACAACTAAAAGGTTGGGACATTTTTTTCTAACTCAGTGCAGTTTTCACCGTGCATTTTTCAACAGTCCTTTTAACTTCTTCTACGTACCTAGGCACCTTATTAGGCTTTTAATATATTCCTTAAGAGTTTAGGGTGGAAAAAAAAAAAAAATATATATATATATATATATAAATCATGAAATAAAATATTAATATTCAAGTAGAAATATTTTGAACTTTCCTGATCCTATATGACCACCTCGTAATTATTTACAAATTGTACGCGTAACTTACTTGATTTTTTTTTTACACTTTAACGGAATTTATGAGTTTACCCTTAGTTGATGATGTCAATTTGTTGAGATTTGGCCAAATAAAAGTTCAATTTTACTTGCTCTCTTATGTATTGTTCAACCTTTTCCGCCATGGGCCGAATTACATGCAACAAAATAATAATAATAATATTAATATAAATAATGCATTTGTATTGCTTATTTATGAATGCTCATAATGTTATATCTAAACATCAATGATTAAAATAAATGTAAGTGATATCCTCCCCCAATTCATCTTCACTCGTTTTTATCGACATGTTCAACTTTTTCTCCATCAACATCTAGGTTATTTACAATTGCATCAAAATTTAGAGAGTTGAACCCGCAATAGTTGTGAATCATCTTGTGTCATTATCTTTAATACATTACACATGTCATTAATAATGATTTGTAATGTCATTTATTACACATGTTATGTATGCGCAGTAGTGAAATACGAGATGAAATACTAAAGTGGAAGAGAAGACATGTGCAACATAACACCTGGTTCTCTATGTGTCAACTCAACTCGAAATGAACTAATATAATGGATTTCTATTTTCATATATGTTGTGAAAAAACATTCAATTTAAAAAAATAAAATTGCAAAATAAAAGTTCAGATTTGCTTGCTCTCTCTATGTGTCAGCTCAACTCGAAATGAACTATAGTGATTCCTATTTTTATATATGTTGTGAAAAAACATTCAATTTAAAAAAAAAAAAATTGCAAAATAAAAGTTTAGGTTTGCTTGCTCTCTTATATTTTTCTACCAATCCTGGTATGAACGAAATTTACCTTTTACAAAATAATAATAATAAATGCATGGAGGTATTGCGTTGACGTCATTTATGAATATTAAGAATGTTATATCTCAAAAGTAGTGATTAAAGCAAATGATAATCATATCGTCACCAAATTCATCTTCACTTTGTTTCCATTGATAACTACAACTCCTTCTCCAGCAACATCTAGCATTTTCACATTTGTATCAAAATTCAGTGGGCTGAACCCACGATAATTGTCTCAAATAGTACAACAACAAATACATGTAGATGGACCATCCGCAACACCAATAACAATCGTCGTTTCCACGACAACAATCACCAAGAATGTTGAGCCCTAAAGACCAATAAACTGAAAATTTGATCGGATCACAAGCAGATGATACTGCATTGGGACAACTACACCAGGCGGAAGTTCAAGCCAAGACACAGAAGCCAGCGATCAATTTCTCGGAAACAAAAAGATATTGTATCTAATTTCACATTCCTATATTTTTTGTTTTTTTTTTTAACTCTTAAATTATGCAACATGCAAAACAATCAAGATTTTGAGGTTATACCATATGAATAATTTTGAATTTTTCTTATCTAATATTAATGAAATATTTTACTACATAATAACCTCCAACACATCTAGCTAATACATAATAATTAATATTCCCTAAAATTCGTGTAAATAAAATCATGTAAACAATGCTGGGACGAAGAGAGTAATAAAGTAACTTAATTAATTTAAATATTATTTTACTGATTCCTCTTTTTTTTTTTTTTTTTTTTTGGCAATGAATAGGTTGTGGCATTTTTTTAATGCAGTGCATTTTTTAACCACTCCGTGCATTTTCCTCTTTTTAAAATCCTCTCCTTAGATTACCTTAAGCTTTAAATATACCCCTTAAGAGTTGTTTGGGGTACAAATTATGTGCGTACCCTACTTTTTTTTCTTCGACACTTTAACGGGATTATGAGTTTACCCTTCATTGATAATGTCAATCTGTTGAGTTTACCCTAACATTCAACTTCTCCGAAAGAGAAAGATACAAGATCTAATTTTAAGGGTTCCTAATTTTTTTTTTATTATTAGTTTTTTTTTCTCATTTTTTTACCCTTGATTTATGCATCGTGCAAAACATTCAATTTGGAGGTTATATTATATAGATAATTTTTAATTTCTCATATCTAATAATAAAAATACTCAATAATACCCTGCAACATTTGTTTGTTTTTTCCACTTTGGGGTGGGGTGGGGTGGTATTGGGGGTAGGGTTTCCTCACTAAATAAATTTGAAAAAACACATTTGCAAGTGAATGATTAGGTGTTTGAATTTAGATTCCTTTTACAAAGAGTTAAGATTCTATTGAGTTGTCGCCTTCTCTCTAGAAAAGAAGTAGAATGGTGTTCTTGATGAATTAACATCATTGATTTATGATCTTCTGAAAGGTTACCCCCTTTTCTCACTCCCGAATTTCAATCTAGTTTATTCCCTCATTAATTGCGTGTTTTTGTTACCAACATCCTTTCTGCCTTTTGGATTTCATTGGGATACAAATATCTTCCTCATCATTGTGGCAAATTCGGTTATCTTTGGAGCGTGACATCAACTTGCGCTTGGACTGGTGGTGAATGGAACGCAGGTTAAGTTGTATGGAAGTTTTTATTGAAGGATCATCATTAGCCTTGGTTTTCGTAATGGATAGCCGATATTTTGGCTCAAAAATTCGACACAAAACAACTTTTCATAACAAGCCAATGGTAATTCTTCTCTCCCATGGTTTTATGCGCAGAAATGGCTCTATATATTTGTGGATGAGAGAATGTAAAGAGTCACACTCTAAACTGTTTCTTCTCTTATACGATTTAGAAAAAAACTTCTCTCTCATGGCGATGGCTATCCAAGCACAAATGAGTGCATGTACTATCTCTGAAAAGGAAGTCTCTAACACAGAGCTCCAAAATAATGAACTCATTATCCCCACAACATCTGTGGCTCTTAAATTTGTGGCTCGTCGTTTTTTCAATACGGCTGAACTGAAGAGGCTTCTTTTATCTTCATGGAAGATAGCTTCTCACATTAAAGTTTCAGTGGTGGGAGAAAGCCTATTTGTTGTGGACTTTCAGGAAAAGGCAGATATGGAGGATGTACTGGACATGCAACCATGGAATTTGCGCAGATCACTGATGGTGCTTAGGCAACTAACTGGAACGGAGAGGTTTGCCACTATGAAGATGGATCAAGTGCCCTTTTGGATTCAGATCCATGGGCTCCCAGTACATGCAATGTCGAAAATCACTGGAGAAAAGATAGGAAAGATCATTGGGGAGGTGCTGTTGGTTGATGCAAAGGAGGGTGAGAAAGCTTGGGGTGAATCTTTGCGTGTCCGTGTCCTCTTGAGTACGATGGCCCCTCTATGTCGGTTTACTTATCTAACAGTGAATCAGGTGAAATATGTTTTATTCTTTAGATATGAGAGGTTGTCTGATTTTTGCTCTTTTTGTGGACACCTTAACCATTCTGTTAAGGGTTGCTTTCAAGTGAGAGATTGAAATGATGACTGGATTGAAGCACATAAGTTATTCCCGGAATGGCTTCGTGCTGATAAACAAAAAAATCCATCTTTGAGGGACATGCATAGCTTTTTCAGACTTATGGGGGTTGATGTTGATGAAGATTTGGTATTTGGTGGTACACATGAGGATGCTAGTGATGATGATGGGGCGGGAGGAGCAGTCCAGGTGCAGAATGCAGTTATCGAAGATGGGGTGGAAGAAGGGCGTGAGCAGGTGATTCTTCAACTAGGGGATGCAGGTCAAGGTAACACGGAAATTAGGGCTGGATCAGGAGGACAAGATGAGCGTGAGGTGAGGGATCAGACATGCACAGAGTCGGAAGAACGTAGAAGGCGAAAAGGTAAAGCTATCTTAATTGATGAAGGTGTGCTTGAGCTATGGAAGGAGGCAGAGCAGCAAGAGATTGAATCTAGGAGGCGAAGTATTGATGTCAATGTTCGTGATGTTCAGACTGAGAGAGAAGTGGTGTACAATTTTCAGGAACTTATGCCCAGGGGGGACATTGGTGAAGTGGCTGTTGGTCGGGGCAAAACAAAGGTTGATCCAAGAACAGGTATGATTTTGGAGCCTTTGAACTTTACCATTCCGGCGGGTTTTGAATATAGAATTACAAAGGAATCACTTAATGGGCCTAAGAATGACAATGGGAAAGATTATAGGGTGGTTCATCATGTTGGCAGAAATTTTGGGGCTTTTGATTTTAATGACTTTGTTGAAGTCATTCATGAAGGGGAGGAGCCATATGTACCATTTAGGGAGGAAGTAGGCCAGAATATGCTGAATGAGTCACAAACTTTGGGTGCAAGTGAGGGAAACTTAACTGATGGGGGGAATCTTTTCATACCAAATGACATGAAAGCTGGAAAGAAAAGAATGTGGAGGGACTTTTCGGCTGATCTTGCTGACTACGAGGGAGCAGAAAGAATCAGAAATGAGATTGATAGCTTGATCTTTTTCAAAAAATCAAAAAGTATGCTGGAGACTTATGGCAATGCGCTTGGATATCCAGATTCGGCAGAGGTTGAGGTCACTCAACCCTGCCATGATGAATGAAAATTATATGTTGGAACGCACGGGGTATTTGCAGCCCGAGTGCGTTCAGAAGGCTTCAGCAGCTAGTTATGATGCATCATCCTGTTATTTTCTTTATTTCTGAAACTAAGTGTAGTTCTACTTTTGCTAATGTTATTAGAACTAAGTTAGGCTTTACTTCAGGCTTTTATGTGGATGCTAATGGTAGATCTGGTGGATTAATGCTGCTATGGAATGAATGTGATGTTTCCGTTTTGTCTTACTCGAAAGGCCACATTGATTGTCAAATTTCTGAAACTTTTGGTAAGTGGAGGTTTACTGGCTTTTATGGACATCCAAATATTAATAAAAGAAATGCCTCTTGGCAATTGTTGAAAAGGCTTAAGAATTACCTACCAACTCTTCCTGATTCTTGGATTATTGGTGGGGATTTCAATGAAGTGCTTTTTAATCATGAAAAGAAGGGAGGCAGGGATTGTAGAACAACAAGGACATTTTCTTTTCAAGAAGCTGTGTTACATAATTATCTCAAAAGTTGTAAGATGTATGGCCCAAAATTCACTTGGCATAATAGGAGAAAGGGCAGCCAGTACATAAAGGAAAAGATTGATCGATTTCTGGTCAATGAAAGCTGGTGTGAGATGTTCCCAAACTACAATGCAAAAAATTTAAGTTTTCTAGGATCAGATCATAGACCTATTATGATTGAGCTTGGTGGACATAGAACAAATTGTTTAACAAGAACCTCTACAGCTTTCAAATTTGAGAACTATTGGATGAAAGAGCCAGATTTTGATAAAGCTATGTGTGTGGCCTGGAACAAGCATGATCACCAAATGCAGTTGCCAGAAAAATTAGGAAAGTGTGGTCAGATTATGACTGATTGGGCAAAGAACAAGGGTGGTACACTATCCTACAAGCTTAAGCAGGTCCAACAAGAGATCAATACCATTTTGGACAATGATAATGTTGAGCCAAACATGGAAAAAGTGGGATCATTAGAAGCTGAATTTGCTAAAATATCATCACAGGAAGAGTGGTTTTGGAAACAAAGGGCTAGGGTTTCCTGGCTCCAAGATGGGGATCAAAATACAAAGTTCTTCCATTCCAGGGCTAATATGAGGAGAAGAGTTAATAGGATTTCAAAAGTGTTAAATGAGGATGGGATTTGGCAATATGAGGATGAGGGGATCAAATCGACATTTAAAGGTTACTATGAAAAATTATTCACTTCGGGGCAGCCATCTATTGATGATATTAGAAGGGCTACTCAATTCTTAACAGCTAAATTATCAAGCTTGGATGTTGGCATGCTGGATTTACCATTTACCAAGGAAGAAGTATTCAAGGCGGTTAAAGACCTCTCACCATGGAAAGCGCCAGGACCGGATGGATTCCCAGCATCTTTCTTTCAAGCTAACTGGAGTGTTATTGGAGATAATGTTTCAAATGCTATCCTTCATGTTCTCAATGGTGATGGATCTTTACAAGAATGGAATCAGACCATTATCACACTCATTCCGAAAATTGGGAGCCCATCTTTGCCAAATCATTTCAGGCCAATTAGTCTTTGTAATGTTTGCTATAGAATATTGGCTAGAACAATGACTAATCGATTGAAGCATACATTGGAAAGTGTGATTGACCAAAATCAAAGTGCCTTTGTACCTGGAAGAATCATTACAGATAACATTCTCTTGGCATATGAAGGTATGCATTATCTTAAGACAACAAAGAGTAAGATAGGGTATGCTGCCTTGAAAGTGGATATGACAAAGGCTTATGACAGAATAGAATGGTCTTTTCTTAAGACAACTTTGCAAGTTATGGGCTTCTCTCAGAAATGGATCAACTTAATATGGAAATGCATTACTTCTGTTAAGTATTGCATCAAGATCAATGGCTCCAACTCAGAATACTTTGTACCCTCTCGTGGTTTAAGGCAAGGAGATCCTTTATTGCCTTATTTGTTTGTGTTTTGTGGCCAGGTATTCTCTTCCATTGTCTCCTCAATGGTTCACTTAAAGCAGGTTACAGGCATTAAAATTGCAAGATCAGCACCTGTGTTATCACACCTTTTCTTTGCAGATGATAGCTTGTTCTTCTTCAAAGCATCCAAAAATGAGGTACAAGCAATGGCCAACGTGATTTACACATACGAAAAAGCTTCTGGCCAATTGGTAAACAGGGAAAAATCTTCGATTACTTTTAGTAATCTCACTTGTCAGGCTAATGTGGATCAAGCAAAAACTATTCTTGGGATTCAATCATCACAGGGACATGATCTTTATTTAGGTCTCCCAACTATGATACCCAGAGCAAAAAGATTGAAATTTAACTATTTGGTGGAGAGGGTGAAAAAGTAGGTGCTCTCTTGGAACAACAAGCAATTCTCTGAGGGCGGAAGAGAAGTCCTTATCAAATCTGTCCTCCAGGCCATTCCAGCTTATTCTATGTCTTGTTTTCGAGTTCCTACCTCAGTTTGTATGGATATTGAAAAGATTATTGCAAATTTTTGGTGGGGCAACAAGGAGAAAGGAAGTCGAATACATTGGAGAAAATGGAGTGACATGTGTGAACTGAAGGAGAATGGTGGGATGGGATTTCGTGATATGGCCCATTTCAATAAAGCTTTGTTAGCAAAGCAATTGTGGAGGATCATCACGATGCCTAACAGCTTGATGGGCAGGATTTTTAAAGCAAGGTATTTCAAGCACTCTTCAATTTCCGATATTGAGGTGGGATCGAACCCATCATTTGTTTGGAGATCCCTTTTATGGAGTAGGGAGCCTGCTGGAAATTGGTGGAAGATGGAGGATTGGAAGTGGAAAGGATGTCCAAGTTTTTAAAGATAGATGGGTAAGTGGCCTTCAAAATGGGAGAATATCATCACGCATTGCAAGTGCTTCTCCCGTCAGTCGCTTTATTCTTCATAATGGGGGTTGGAATGAACAATTAATACGACAAGCTTTCTTACCATTTGAGGCCGAGAGGATTTTGGAAATGGAAACGCTGGGGCCTGAGGCTAAGGATGAATTATACTGGGCAGAGACATCCAACGGAAGGTATTCGGTTGCATCGGGATATTCACTATCTAAACAAATGGTACAGCGGTCTGATTGCTCAAACGTGGCCAGTGCATCGAATCCAAAAACCAAATTGACTGTGTTTGACAAGATTTGGAAGCTTAAAGTCCCACCAAAGGTACGCATTTTCACTTGGAAACTAGCTTCCAACATGATTGCATCAGAGGGTAGATTGGCTATGAAACATGTTCCTGTTGATCCAAAATGCATTTTATGTGGTTTCTTCTGTGCCAATACATTGCATTGCATTTTTGAATGCCCTTTTGCCAAAAAATCATGGAAATGTTTAGGGTTTTGGCATGAAATTAAAAGGACAATAAAGGGTGATTGTCGAGGGTTCGTGGATTGGTGTGTGGATCATATGAAGAGTGATCATATGGCTCTAATTATGATGGTGGCTTGGGCAATTTGGAAGGAGAGATGTAAGATCATACATACTTATATGCATAAACCTTCATGTTTAAAATTTGAGGTGGGATGGGTTGTTTCTTACTGGAATGAGTTTATAAATGCTAAAAAGATGGATTCTATTTTGGTTGATGGTATTGCAAAATCGACGCAACATGAGACAATGAAAAGAAATGGGAATGTGCTATACACAGATGCAGCCTTCCACCCCAACAATAACTTTTTTGCTATTGGATATGTGGTTCTGAGCAAAGAAGGGGATATTAAAATAGCGGGGGCAAGAAGGGTTTTGAATAATGGTACAGTTTGTGGAGCAGAATTAAAAGGCATTGAGGCTGGATTGGAGAAATGTATTGAAAATAAGGTCCAAATTTTGGAAATCAGATCAGATTCAGTTGATGCCATTAATGCTATAATGGGCTCCGGAATAGTAGGAGTTTTGGAAAAAAGGCTGGTGAACAACATTTTGAAACTTATGCAAACTATCCTAGTGTGGGATTGCATTAAGGTACCGCGAGATAATAATAAAATCGCTCATACACTAGCTCAGAGTGTTTATAACACTTCATCGCCTCAAGATTGGTGTGAAGATGATTGCCCACAGTATCTCAAGGATCTAGTCTCAACTCGCTCTTAATTTCAAGAGTATATTTGTAT
Organism: Galeopsis tetrahit; assembly: GCA_963675135.1. Lineage (NCBI taxonomy): Eukaryota > Viridiplantae > Streptophyta > Magnoliopsida > Lamiales > Lamiaceae > Galeopsis > Galeopsis tetrahit. Next base: position 58,025,611 of record OY776127.1, read on the forward strand.
TATCCTTGTTTTATTGTCAAAAAAAAAAAAAATAATAATAATAATAATACCCTGCAACGCATTTATTTTGCACATAACAATTAATATTCTTTGAAATCAATGTTAAAGAAATTATAATACAAAATATGGACGGTGGAAGTAATCAAACAACTTTTTTTTTTTTTTTTTGTAACTAAAAGGTTGGGGCATTTTTTTCTAACTCAGTGCGGTTTTCACCACTCCGTGCATTTTTCAACAGTCCTTTTAACTTCTTCTCCCTAGGCACCTTATTAGGCTTTCAATATATTACTTAAGGTTGTGTTTGGAAGGATGGATTTAGGTATGAATTTTAAATCCATAGTCTAAATTCACTCCACTTGTTTGGATTAAAAAGTAAATTAATGGATTTCAAATACTTAGGATCTTTTTTCTAGTTAAATTTGAGAGGATTTTAAATTCCCACTAAAACTATGTCATTTGAAATCTATCTATTTTTAAATCCTTTCATTTGAAATACCTTCTCAAATCAAATCCCCTCATCCAAACACAACCTAAGAGTTTGAGGTGCAATAAATATATATAAATCATGAAGCAAAATATTAATATTCAAGTAGAAATATTTTTAATTTTCTGACCCTATATGACCACCTCGTAATTATTTACAAATTATACGCGTAACCTACTTTACTTTTTTTTACACTTTAACGAAATTTATGAGTCTACCCTTCATTGATGATGTCAATCTATTGAGATTTGGCCAAATAAAAGTTCAATTTTACTTGCTCTCTTGTGTATTGTTCAACCTTTCCCATCATAGGCTGGATTACTACAAAATAATAATATAAATTATGCATGGTGATATTGCGTTGACGTTATTTATGAACGCTCAAGATGTATTAAAGCAAATGTCACTGATATTCTCCCCCAATCATCGACAGCTACAACTTTTTCTCCATCAACATCTAGATAATTTACAATTGCATCAAAATTTAGAGAGTTGAACCCACAATAGTTGTGAATCATCTTGTCTCGTTATCTTTAATACATTATATGTGTCATTAATAATGATTTATAATGTTATTTATTACACATGTTATGTACGTATGAGCAGCAGTGAAACACGAGATGAAATACTAAAGTGGAATAAAAGACTTGTGCACACCCGGTTTTATATGTGTTAGCTCTACTCATAATGAACTATAATGGATTTCTATTTTCATATATGTTGTGAAAAAGCATTCAATTTTAAAAATAAAAGTTCAGGTTTGTTTGCTCTCTTATACCATTCCATCATTCCTAGTATGGACGGAATTTACCTTTTACAAAATAATAATAATAATAAATGCACGGAGGTATAGCATTGATGTCATTTATGAATACTAAGAATGTTATATCTCAAAAGTAGTGACTAAAGAAAATGACAATAATGTCTTCACTCAACAAATACATTTAGGTGGACCGTTCGCAATAACATCAACAACTGTCATCTCCACGACAACAATCACCAAGAATGTTGAGCCATATAGACCAAAAACTGAAAGTTTGATCAAATTACAAGCATATGATCATACTGCATTGGGGGAAAACTAAACCAGGCGGAAGTTCAAACCAAGACACAAAGCCAGTGGCCAATTTCTCGGAAAGATAAAGATATTGTATCTAGTTTCACGTTCCTATTTTTTATTAATTTTTTTTTACTCTTGAATTATGCAACATGCAAAACAATCAAGATTTTGAGGTTATATTATACGAATAATTTTGAATTTCTCATATCTAATATTAATGAAATATTGTACTACATAATAACCTACAACACATCTACCTTATACATAATAATCAATATTCCTAAAACTCACGTAAATAAAATCGTGCAAACAACGCTTGGACGAAGAGAGTAATAAAATAACTTAATTAATTTAATTATTTTTTTCTGGTTCCTTTTTTTTTTTTTTTGGCAATGAAAAGGTTGTGGCATTTTTTAACCACTCCGTGCATTTTTCACCCCTCCTTTTAACATCCTCTCCTTAGAAACCTTAAGCTTTAAATATATCCCTTAAGTGTTGTTTGGGGTACAAATTATGCGCGTACCCTACTTTCTTTTCTTCGACACTTTAATGAGATTATGAGTCTGCCCTTCATTGATGATGTCAATCGATCTGTTGAGATTTGGCAAAATAAAAATTCAATTTTGCTTTGCGTGCTTTCTTTTGTATTGTTCTACCTTCTCCGGTATGTGCAGAATTTATCTTTTACTACAATGTAATAATAATAATAAATGTAAGGTGGTATTGTGTTTACATCATTTATGAAATGCTTAGACTGTTATATTGCAATAATAGTGATTAAACCAAATGCCAGTGATATCCTCCCACAATTCATCTTCACATCGTTTTCATCGACAACTACAACTCCTCCAACAACAACTAGCTTCTTCACATTTGCATCAAAATTCAGAGGTTGAATCCACAATAGTCGACTCAAATAGTACAACATTTACTCTAAGTAGGTAGTAGATGTGATTTGGTTGATTGAGAGACAGAGAAAAGTATAATTAAATGTGAGAGGAGTAGTTTGCTAAAAAAAAAAATGGATAACTTTCATTGGAACACATGAAAAATGAAAGTTGAATAATTTTTACTGATACGGAATGAGTAAAACAAAAATGCATGTCAACTGGTGTGTGGAGATGGATACGTTGGTTATATTGGAGAGGAGTGATGATGATCAAAATGCATTGGTTACCAAATGCGCAATTAATAATCGGCATTATAACAATTACAAGAAAAAATAGTAAAATTGCTACAATTTTATACCAATTTAAAACTTACCCATCAGTAGTGCTTGAATAAACGATTGGAGGGATTTGTGTCTACATTTCCCCATACTTAATTCACTCATCTAGGATGCCCAAACTGAAATTATGTATACAGTTTGGTTCCTTTCAATTCATAATTTGAACTCTCGGTTTGGAATCACTTTGAACCAGCAATTCAAGAGTCCTTGCAAGACGAAGGGTCGAGATTAAAGAGTTGTTGGAGTCAAACCAAAATCGCTTATTCTCCTTAATTAATTTTTTTTTAGATTCGATCTCATTTGGACGGTTAGTCCTAACTCTTTTTTTTATCCAACCGGTAGTCGTAAAAGTGTTGTTAAAATTGACTCTTTTTTTTCCTCTATAAATACACCTCCATTGTGGTGTAAATTTCACACCAAATTGATTATTTCTTCTTCATCTCTCACTCATTCTCTTGTTCTAGCTTCAAACTAATGCACTTTTGTAATATTATTGTCTCTCACGAATCTTCTTCGATGGATCCCTCTTATTCCTGTTTAGCTCACTTCATTTTGAAAACTGTTTCTATTTCTACATCTCTTTTATATATTTTACTCAATCATTGAAATTGATGTTTCACCTCTCCCTAACTTCCCATCTATCCTTTCAAAGAGCTTTTGCAGTTCACAAACGAGAAGCCGATTTGTCACTGTTTTATGCTAAGGAAAAATCTCTTTCCTTTCTTCATTGAAAAACATTCCCTTCATTCGTGTGTCAGAATGTAGTGCCCAGGTCTTCACCTAATTGTGAAAGAGGGGGAGGGGAGGTGAGATGAGTTGAGTATCAACTCTCACACACCTTTTAACACTTAGAAAATCAATATTTTTTTAATAATTGAGTGAAAGTCGAGGATTGAACACATGGTGTAGCTCTTAGCACATATTCAAATAAAGATAGTGTGATGCACACAATTGATACCGGAAGTGATGCTTAAGCCTACTCAAGATTTAAGTCTTAAGTTAAGATACTCCCTCCGTCCCTAAAAAGTTTGCATTTGATGGAACGAAGTTTAAGGAAAAAAATATAATAATTAGAGTTTTGAAGACAATTTTGTAAACGTTTATATATAAAATAAATACAGTAGTTTGATTGAGTGTATGATGAACCCCAAATAATATTGTATATTGTATGAAGGATAAATATTTGTATATCGTGAGAGTAGGTAATATAAGTTAAGAGAAATCAGTGGATTTTATTACGAGATGGTACATACGCAACATAACTTTAAGGGCATGATTGGTATGATGGAATGAATTTGAGGCTGAATGAAATGAATGGGAGAATGGAATGAATGGTTGAATGGGAAATGACATAAGAATGATCATTCCTATGATAAAATGTACTCTAATACTCAATAAATTAATATTAAATGTTGTTAAAAATATATTATTATTTTAAATTAATAATATTATTATATTTAATAAATTTATTATTATTGATTATTGTTAAAAATATATTGTTTTTATTATTAATATTTTAATAATTATTATTGGTAGAAGAGTTATTATTATTAATATATATTTATATTTTAGTATTATTTATAATATTTTATATGAAAATAATATTTTTATTTTAAAATAAAAACATTATCATTATTTTTAATATTAAATAAATTAAAAAAACATATTATTATTTATATTATCAAGTATTATTATATTATTAAAAATAATATATTATTTATATTTTTGAGAAATTTTAAATTATTTTTTATGTTATTATATTTATAATTTAATATTATTAAAAAATATTATTATCATTAAAATTTAATATATTATTATATTTTTTAAATTTATTATATTATTTTTTTATTATTGAGATGATTTATTATATTAATATTTTTATTAAATATAATTTTTATTATTATTAAATAAGAGTAATATTATTTTTATAAATTATTTTTAAAAAGTTGATTACTTAGCCAAACCGGGTAGGAATGAATCACAATTCCTTACTTTTGAGAATCACCATTCCATAAGGAATGGTGATTACATTCCATAAATTATACTCCCTCCGTCTCATACTTGAATGCACATTTTATCATTTTAGGCGTCCTATACTTGAAGGCAATATTACCTAAAATAGCAAAAACACTTTTATACACTCCCTTTACAACATCACAATATTACAACAAATGTCACTACTTTATTACACTAAAAAGTAACTTTACTACTCCCTCCGTCCCGTGATTACTTGCACACTTTCTTTATTGGGACGTCCAAAAATTACTTGCACACTCTTAATATGGAAATACCCCACAAAATTAATAACCTCACAACATCATTTTATTTTCAAATTTGCCACTCATTTTTTCCATACATTTCACTTTACACATCATCAAATCCACTTTACACATCATCAAATTACCTAAAATATCCCTCATTTATCTTACATCATCAACTACTAAATTCACTTTTGTTAAACAATGTGTCGGTCAAACTATGCAAATTATTCCGGGACGGAGGGAGTACTATTTATAAAGTTGAAAAGTTTTTACTACCCCCACTTTATCTTACACAATATTAATAAACAATTCATTCATTAAAACTCGTGTTCAATTTATTTGAGCCTTCAAGTATGGGGGAGAAAGTACCAATCATTAAATTTTGAATAGATCCATGAATGGTGATTCCATTCATGGACTATTCCACCGTATCAATCATACCCTAAATTTTTAACTTAGAATTTTTTAAGTTTGAATTATAAAATTTTGCTCAAGCTTTTAAATATATATATATATATATATATATTACTCCTTTTTCATTATTTGTAATTTTTTTAATTATAAATTGTAACTTGTAATTTGTAAGTGAAAAAAAATGAATTTTTTTAAAGTTTATTTTCTAATTTCTTGTAATATTTTTTAGTGGTAATTTGAAATTTTAGTGTTTCTTATTTAAAAAATTGTACATTCTTAATTATTTGTAATTTTGTATGTTGAATTAAATAAGATCTTCAAATTCACTTTCGATTAATTGTATTTTTATTTAATCAAATTCTCTTACCTTATATTCTCTCTGTCCTATAGAAATTTGCACACTTTTCATATATTGATGTCTCATACCAATTTGCACACTCCATAAAAGAAAATATTGTCATAACTCTCACCCTCAAAATATACACATATTTACCCATATACCATTATTTTTTCACACTCAATCTATCTTTTACTTTACATTATTCATAAAAGTTTACAAAACTACCCCTCAAAACATTACTCATTACACTTTTTCTTACACATTTATTAAAATGTGTGCCATCCCAGAGGTGCAAGTTCCTCTGGGACGGAGGGAGTAATTTTTTTAAAATTATTTAAAAAAAAAAAAAAAAGAATCGACCAAACCACTAGTTTAAGGGTTGTGTACCAATAACCAATTAAAAATAATACATGACTCATTTACTATATTCAAGTCAATAACCCATTACAAATAATACATTTCTCATTTACTATATACAATCCAATAACCCATTACAAATAACACATGACTCATTTACTATATCAATTTAGCATATTGCCTTTATTTTACTTCAATTAATTCTTTTTTAATTTTATCATTAAAAAATAATACTCCATTAATTTTTTAAAATTTTATTTTTTATTTTACTCCAATTGATATTTATATTTCTCTTTTTAATATTATTTTTTAAATTTATTTTTCTTCCTATTTATCATTTGTGTTTCAAATGATAATTTTTTTCATGTACTTTCTTTTTATGCCACAAATAATTATTCTAAAATTTTAAAGTCTAATAAGAAAATTTTAAAAATAATATTAATTGTTTTTTTAAGTATTAAATAGTATAATAGTAATTTATTTTAAAAAATAAAACTCTCATCTCTCTTAGCTCATGTGTTCAATTCTATTGGTACTATTTTACTTTAATTAATTGGTGTATAATTTTCACCTTATTCTTTCAAATTTTTACTTCATTCCTTACAAATTTTACTTCGTTTTACATTGTTTAATTATTTTTTCATTCTTGATAAGTATTATGGTATATTATTAGTTAATGGATTGGAGGGATTTTTATTTAGTTACAGAACAGAGATTTGTATTGTTTGTCTGCTATACTTTTTTGTGGTTCATGATGATAATTTAACTAGTCAAATAAAGTTTCTAATTTGTTAATGCTGACGAGATTTTTATTTTCACTGCAGAAAATTCACGATCTACTCATGTCTCTGAATTTCAATGGAATTGAGATCAAGACAATAAAATCTCTGGAATCATGGAAGAGAGGTGTCCTTGTAGTTGTTTCTGGTTGTGTTCTTACAATTAGGGCATGTTTATTTTGGGATGGGAAATCCGGATTTGGGATTTCGAAACTCCACCCCCGTTACAGTTTGGGATTTTGATTCAGGATTTCAAAATCCTACCCTATAAACTCTATAAAAGTCAACCCTATAAATACCTACAAACCCTATATAATTACCTATAAAACCTATAACTCTATTCTATAAAGTTAAATCATACCCTACATAAATCCCAAAACAAACACAAAACATAAAAAGCATTAGGATTTTAAAATCCACTAGATTTTAAAATCCGGATTTCAAAATCCTCAAAATCTCAAAACAAACATGCCCTTAGGGTTTTGGTGAGGTTGTGATTTCTTTCATGGGTAGATTTTCTGCAGTTTGCATCCATCTTCACATAGAATTTATTTCATTTATCTGTTAAGTGATAAAGCTTTTAAGCTTTAAGCCATTAGTCTTCTAATATTGAAAGTAATTCTAGTGTTTAAGTTGACTTGTATTCATATTCATATTTAAGGGGTCATAATAATTTGCATTTATGAAGATTCCTTAATTTATTTACTTCACGAACTAGGAAAATCATAATTATTATAAAATTTATGATAAAGTCTTATATTATTATTATTATGCAAATATATGCATGTCACTAAGAATATGCAACAATTTTTTATTTATGATTTTATTTGACAATTTTTATAGCTAAAATAACACATGGACATATTAAATTTAAAGTATATGCATCTTGTAAAAATATTGTAGACTTATTCAACAAGTATTTGTTAATACAAGTTGTTCATCAAATTATTTAAACACTTTTAGAGGTGTATCGAGTAAAATAATTTTTTTGAATGTATTAATTTTACTAAGTATTTTATAATATAATTTATATTTTAATAAAGATATGGTAATATTTTTTATTAATAAGAAAATTATTGAATATATAAAAATATAAATGTGAACAGGCAGAAGGTTTTAAGAAAGTAATTTGAAATGAAAATTGCGCTATAATCGAGGGATAATCTCGAATTTTAGGAAAGTAATTAATTTGAAATGGAATTGCCCTATAATCGAGGGATAATCTCTTAACTTTTTAAAACTTAATTCGTTTGACTTTGCATATTAGGCATTAATTAAATTAAATGATTCGAAAATTGAAATTAAATGTAAGATGAGGGTAAATTGGTACAATTATGTGGCATTTTGTCTTTAATTGTTTTACTAAAACTTTTTAACTTGAATTATAAAAACTAGGAGTGGTTTGTCCTATATTGGTTTTCCTCATAAACATATAAATGCATCAACGGCGATGACCACAAAGAAAAATAATAAAACTGATGCAATATTATGCTGGTTTATTGAAGGCAACAAAACGTGGTTTAATAAGAATTTGAGGGAGTAAAATAGGTTTAAAACATGAGGAGCTAGCTTGACTTCAATTTCACTTTCTACCCTACAACCAAACGATCCCACCACATGAACAGCAGCATCACAACAACACAAATTACCAACGCCATGCATAATTCTCGGTATCGGATCTTAAGTTCATTAATAGTTGCATCTTGTGCATTCATTCTTCTCAGAATTCCGGGCATGACTTCGTTGTAGTATCTTTTACCCATCTCAGTGCGTCCTGTTGCTGTTTGTAGCACAATCAAAAAAAAAAAAGTGCGTCCTGTTGCTTCCAGAGACACAGAGCCGGTCCTGAGATTTTATAGGCTTGAGGAGAACAACAAAATGGACCCCTTCTCTGAACAACATCAAATAAAATAAGTGAAATATACATACACATATTAAAAATGAATGAACGTTTAAAATTAAATGAGCATATTTTTTTTAATACATATCTTCATAGACTATGGAGGATCATAAATATCTAATTCTACAATCGGAGTTGGATACTCTTTATCTAATTCTGTAATTTACATTTGTTTACATTTGTTGTAACTCGTCGTTTCGTTTCCGTGTTGGGGTATTCCTGATACCCGAGTAATAAAATTTTGCCGTTTCCAATCATTCAAGTCTTTCGATTGTCCTAAATTTTGGATCTGAGGCCTAGGTAGTGGTGCTCTAACCACTTGAGCTATCCCACTTTGTATTATCCAATGCTCATTTTTTGATAAAACTAGCTGTTCAAATCTCTTTCTTTTTTTTCTTTTCTCACTACTAGATTGTTTTTTAGAAAACATATTTATATTAAAAAAAAAGTAAAAATTGATAACTAAATAACAATAAAACAATAAATATAGAGAATCAAAGATAAAAGAAACTAAAATAATAAAAAAAAAAAGAATAATATAACCGTAATCGTGGATCGTGAAAAAGGGAAAGCTGGATGTAGATTGCCAAACGTGATCACCGATCTGATGTCTTGATGAGATATAGCCACAAGCCACTTGAATGCAAATTATGCAACAAAGTATATTGAAATGAAAATTAGAAATATGGAATACAAAATTTGAAAGCACTCTGGATAATTTATTGGCACAACTCACGCCTTCTTATTTAATTAGATATTGGACTTTGGCCCGTTGGAGTAATTATAATATTATTGTAAACTTAGATTAAATATTCAGATTCAATATATTTTTTTTTACCTTTTAATTTCTTTTAAAAATTATTAATTAATTAATTATATATATATATATATATAAAGTAGGCCCAAAAAATTTGGGGCCAGGCGGTCGGCCCTCAGGGCCACCACTGCTTCCAGACCACAATGGCAGTACACAGATTGTGGCTGACTAACACTGAAATCACCAAGGCTAGTCTTGGAATTCTCTAGTTTGGAGCCACCTATAGTCAGATAATTGTGTGTGTGATCTTTGCGCTTGGGGCAATGGCGCAGCTAGTGAGGTACTAACCGAGGCGCGTCTATTGCTGGTTGAAAACTATAGTCAGATAATTGTGTAGATTAGCATGAGTGTCATGGACACAGTGACAAAAACAAACATTAAGTTAAATGGCACACCTCTATGAATCTTTCTTTTTTTTTTTTTTTTTTTATGGAGGAAAACAAGCATTTATACAGTTTTTAAATTTGGAAGTTGCAAGTGATTAGCTCTGAACTGCAATGTTATAATACTGGAATGAATAACGTGTAGCAAAAAAGAAGTCAGCATTCATCACAAACCTGGATGCAGCAGCAATACATGCATCTTTCGAATCCGAAGTTGAAGATTTGAGATGCTTAGCCTGCAGCGCAGTAACCTACATTATGCAATACAGTATATATATATATACCTTAGGAATTTATGCATGGTAGCTGCTCCAATAACAGTAAAGATTGGGCACAAAATATAAAAGTTATGGAAGGAGTAAAAGAAAGGAATTAGGCTTGGATTAATAATGAACCTCGATCACAAGTACGTACTTCACCCCCAATAATTTCAATGGTCTAATATTACACAAAAAAAGGTTAATTGACGAACCCTAGGCAAATGAAAAAACAGTAACAACTAGTACAAGAATATATACTTGTTGTAGGAAATGGAATCAATAAAGTAAGTTACCAGCAATCTCAAAAACAAGGCCTGCTGAGACTTCAGGATCCAGATTTCCCTTTAAATCCAACTGCAACACAGAAATGCTAATCAGTCTTCATATTAATACACCTTAATCTCATCACGTGATTCATTAAAATTAGACTGGAAAACTCAAACTCAGTGATATAACATAACCTCCAAATTCCAATGAAATTTTGATTCTTGTGATTGTCGTGAGTAAAAATATAAAGAAAAAAGAAAATAAAGTTAGTGACAATTTGAGTGATTGTTTATGAATAAAGTTAGTGACAATTTGAGTAAATAAGTGATGGTTGGAGGGTGGAGATAAAGTAGTGTGAATAGTATTACTTCCTAAAAGCTAATGGGCATAATAAAATTGTACAACAAAAAAAGGAAAGTGAGAATAATGAAATTTGACGGAGGGAGTAGTTTTTTTGAAACAAAAAGGTGTTTAAAACAATCTGAGGGGGAGTGCATCTATCTTGACAAATTTTGGGGAGGGTACATCAATCGGGAATCGGGGGTGTGTTCTAAGCTAGATTGGGGGTGTAAATAGTCAGCCACTAAAACAAGTTGATTTCCTCCAAAAAGCGCATAGAAGCCGTGCAGAATTCAAGGCCCACAACAGGGAAAGCATGAGTCCTGGATTAAGGGTTGGGGTATATACCCCTCCAGCTTTGTTTAATACACTCCCCCTTCATTTTTATTAATTAAATATTCGTGTAAAATACCAATTTTGTCCTTCTATTAAAATATATTAAATATATTAAGATAGATACACTCCTACTCCAATTTAAAAACAACTAACCCAAACTTTCCACCTCCGCCGCCACCACCACAAAACAGCACAACCATAAAAACAGCGCTTGATTGTTCTTATGACAGTGAGTAACCAAAACATCAAAACTCCAAGATTATATGGGAAATATTCTTCATTCAAGAAACAAAGAAACATGAGCGTATATTGGATAAAAGAAAATGAATTAGCTATATTTATATGTTAAGGAGCAGAGACCACAAATGCTATGTCAAATAAAACAGCAAAATCAAGCGTATCAATTCGTGACCAAACACCTCTCCGTCGACACTGGTTGGTCGACCAAACGACTCTTCGTCGACACTGGTTCGTCGACCAAACGCCTCTCCGTCGACACTGGTTCGTCGACCAAACGCCTCTCCGTCGACACTGGTTCGTCGACCAAACACTTCTCCGTCGACACTGGTTCGTCGAAAAAAAATTAAAAAATTAAAATTTTCGACAATAAAGGATTGACCATAAATACTCTGATCGACCCTTTATTATCGATGAAAGTATTTTTGATCGACACTTTTTTTGTCGAAATTAAAAAAAAAAAAAAAACCTAGATGGAAGCGGAAGCGGCGACGGAAGTGGGAGGAAGACGGCAGAGCGTGGCTGGCTGGGGGAGGAAGAGCCGGCGGCGTCGCTCGACAAAGGAGGCGACGCCGCCTGTTGCAGAGAGGGAAAAAAAGAAGAAAATGGGAGCCCCGTTATAGTTGGGGGAGGAGGAGCAGCGACGCCTTGGGAGGGAGGGGGCAAGTCGGGCGACGGAGGTAGGGAGGGGGCGGCGACGGGGGAGGAGGAGGAGGTAGAAAAAAAACTGGGCGACGAGCGGTGGACAGGTGGGGGCGGCGAGCGACGGGTTGTGGGTAGGTGGGAGCGGCGAGCGACGAGCGGCGGTGGGCAGGTGACTGGGGCGGCTAGCGGCGGTGGCGGCAGTTGTTGTGAATGTTGGAGAAATAAAAAAAAAAATTGAGAGGAAGAAGAAGTTTCTTGGAGAAGATGAAGAGATTTATGTTTTTGGGGGTGTGTATCTATAAGGTAGAATTTTAATTGAAAAGGGTATATAAGGTAATTTAGGGGGAGTGCATCTATCTCAGAAGTGTTTTGAGGGGAGTGTGTGTATCGGGAGCGTGTATTAAACAAAGCTGGAGGGGTATATACCCCAACCCCTGGATTAAAGGCCGAATTATTTTAGTCGTGGGTTATATATCCCTCCATCTTTGTTAAATATACTCCCCTCCCCATTTATTAATTTAATATTCATGTAAAATATCTAATTTGTCCCTTTAGTAAAAAATCATTAGATAGATACACTCCCCTATAAAATTGAAAACTTAATCCTAACCCTAATTTTTGCTAAGATATATTTTCGACAAACCAGTGTCGATGTCAAAAATATGGTATATGATCGACAATAATGTGTCGAAAAAAAACAGTCTCGTCAATAAAAACAAATAAAAAATAAATTGAAATATTTCACCAAAAAGTGCTCGAAAATGAACACTATCGTCAATAAATTGTTGTTGACGATAGTGTTTATTGTCGAGCACTTTTTGTCAAAATTAAAAACAAAAAAAAAACAAAACATGCATTTAGTGTTCTGGCGGGCGACGGCGGCTAGGCTGAGGGAGGAGGGGCGACTTGGGTGGCGGCGTAGTTGCAGAATTAAAAAAAAATGAAAATAGATGGTGGGGGACGGCGACAGCTTGGGTTGGGCAGTTTATGGGCGAGGGAGGAGGGGCGGCTTTGGCGACGACGTCTCGAGGCAGACTTGTAAAATAAAATAAAAATGCAGGCGAAGGGCAGCTGGCGACGATAGGTTGTAGTCAGAGGCGGAGGGAGAGGGGTACTTAGGGGTACAGTTGTACACCCAAAATTAAAAAATTTCTACATTTAAAAAAAATATTGTACCCCCAATTATATGTTAAATTAATTAATTGAGATAAAATTATTAATGAATTGTTGCTTTGATGGTAAATTTATTTAATTGCAATAATCACAATAGTTGTAATCTTAATACTAACTATCAATTCAATTAGAAAGTGATGAATGATACACCTAATTTCTTCCTGAATGACATACAACCAATATGTAAAAGAGTATTATTTGGAGGTCAACCTATATTAAAAATGAATTGTGAAAAAGTGTGGATGATCAATATTTAATGATTGCTTGATTACTTTTATTAAAAATGATGTGTTTCTACAAATTTTCAATGATGATGCCATATATTGCAACTAAAAAAAATGATTGACTTTACGACAGTTGTATTTATAGTTTGATTTGCATGTTATATGTTTTTTTAATTTTATTTGCATCGAGTTGTATGACTTTAAGTGTTTAATAATAATATATTATTTATAATATTTCGTATCCCCAAATCTAAAATTCTGGTTCCGCCACTGGTTAGAGTGGTGTGTACGGTGAGAAAGAAGAAGGTGGAAAAGAATAAGGAATAAATTAGGGTGTGTTTGGTTTGGGATTGGCCCATCCGGATTTGGATGGGTCATCCCTAGAGCTGTCAAAATGGGCTAGGCCCGTTGGGTCGGCCCGCCTCCGCCTATTAAAAAGGTGGGTTGGGTTGAATAATACAAGCCCGTTTAAAGCGCAGGCCCGTTTGGGCTAGACCGTATGGATTGTGGGTTTTGGCGGGTTTGACCGCGGACGGGGCGGGTTGGCCCGCGGGCTTTTTATTTTTAAAATTTTTATTTTTATTTTTTAAGGTTTAATGAAACAGTAACGCGTTTTTATTAAGTTGAACTATGATTGTAAGTAAAAATGTGATATTAGAAATTTATTGATTCAATTCAACTTTAAATTAATATACAAAATTATAAAATATCATTCTAAACAAAATTGAGATTTGAGAATGAGAATAAACCACTGTTATGTGGTGATAATGTTATATGTGTATTCACAAATTGACATTTGTTACTGATAGTTGAGCTGATTTGTTCATTAAACTTTCGTTGAATATTCTATATTTTTGTTACTTATAGTTGAGTTGATTTGCCCATTAAACTTTGTTTAAATTTTAGTTCGATTGATTTGTCAGTTAAACAAAAAATCTTTTTTAAGGTTTACTTTTTAATTATAAGAGATTAAAATTATTCACGTGGTGAATTTAATTAAAGACTATTCAAATTTATTCATACTTTATTTTTTTTATTTTTAGTAATTATTAATGTATTGTTTAAAATTTATTATGAGAATAAATGTGAAAAAGTAAAAAATAAATATATTATAAAAAAGCCCGTGGACTAACCCGCAACCCGTCATGGGTTGGGTTGGGTTGAGTATTTTTCAACCCGTCCCCGCCGTGGACCGGCCCGCCAAAACCCGCAAAATGATGGGTTGAGGTGGGTTATGGACCGCACCGCCCCGTTAGCCCGTTCTGACAGCTCTAGTCATCCCCCATCCCATCCCTACATACTTATTTTTATATAATCACATCACTCTTTTTTTCTTTTAATTACTCATTCTCTCTCCTACTTTTCTTCCACACATTTATTCTCTCTCCTACTTTTCTTCCACACATTTATTCTCACTCCTACTTGATTTGACATAAAGTTCTCCATCCACACCTATTTTCCAATCTCAATCCAAACACAATTTTTATTCAATTACTATTCATGGATTACCCTATCCATATTTTTCCAATCTCCATCCCCATCCCATCCACCACTATCCCTAACCAAACAGCACCTTAGGATTTTTGGGGTGTCCATGTATCGTAATGAGTTTAAGAAAAAAAACAGTATAATAAGGTTTTGGGTTTGACTATATGCACCTCCATTTTGGAGAGATGCACTCCCCCTTTAAATTTATTAATTACTCCCTCCGTCCTCGAAAAGTTTGCGGGAAATCTTGGGCACATGGTTTAAAAAAAAGTGTAATGATGAGAGTGTTGAGGGGTAATTTTGTAAACTTTTATATATATAATAAATAAAGTGGGTGGATTGAGTGTATGGTCCCAAAAGTAATGACATGAAGGGTAAATATGTGTATATTGTGAGGGTGGAAATTGTGATTTATTTCTATTTTGGGGCATGCAAATTTTTTGGGGACAAACAAAAAAGGAAAGTATGAAAACTTTTCGGGGACGGAGGGAGTAAATAATAATGTAAAAGACCTAAAATACCCTCGTAAGTAAAATACTACTCCCTCCGTCCAATTTTATTATGCCCATTTCTCCGGGCACAGATTTTAATGAATATTAAAGTGGATAAGTTGGGGGTATGATGAGATGTTGTAGGGTCCATTTATAGGTAAAATAATTATTTATGAATAAAGTTAGTGGCAATTTGAGTAAATAAGTGATGAATGGAGGGTTTAGATAAAGTAGTGTGAATAGTATTATTTCCAAAAAGGGAATAGGTATAATAAAATTGGAGGGAGCAAATAATAATGTAAAAGACCTAAAATACCCTCGTAAGTAAAATACTACTCCCTCCGTCCAATTTTATTATGTTCATTTCTCCGGGCACAGATTTTAATGAATATTAAAGTGGATAAGTTGGGGGTATGATGAGATGTTGTAGGGTCCATTTATAGGTAAAATAATTGTTTATGAATAAAGTTAGTAGCAATTTGAGTAAATAAGTGATGAATGGAGGGTTTAGATAAAGTAGTGTGAATAGTATTATTTCCAAAAATGGAATGGACATAATAAAATTGGACAAAAAAGAAAGAAAGTGGGAATAATGAAATTGGACAAAGAGAGTACTACTTAATACACCCCTACTACTATCTACACCCCATTCAACATTTAAGCCCTACAACAGCTGCCACCACTTCTGTCGGCGCCGGCACCACCGCCAGCACCACCACAATCTCATATAAAAAAAAATTACAACAGCTGCCACCACTTCACCACTTTAGGACCACCACCACAATCTTAAAAAAAAAAAAAACTTGTATCTCAGAATTATTTTTTTATTTTCGACACTGGTTTGTCGACCATATACACTCTCGTCGATAAATTGTTGTCCACGAAAGTGTATATAGTCGAAGGTCGAAAAAAATTTAATTTTTTTAAAAAAAAAATCGACACTGGATTGTCGACTATATAAACTTCTGTCGACAACGATTTGTCGACGAGAGTGTATATGGTCGACCATAAACGGTCGAATTTAAAAAAAAAAGAAAAAAAAACTTCCTGCACAAAAAAAAGCACAAAAAAAGAAAAAAAAAAACTTACTTGTGGATGGGGACGGTGGCGAAGGCCGCGCGGCGGGGTGGTGGCGGAGGAGGGGGCCGCGGTGATTTGAAAGAAAACGAAAAAAAAACAGAAAAATTAAAAAAAAAAAAAAAAAGGGGTGCCGCGGTGGCTAGGGCGAGGGCTACGGCCGACGTCGGATGGACGGAGGAGGGGGGCGGGACGAGGGTGGGAAAAAAATTTGCAGAAAAGAAGAAAAGAAAAATGGTGGGGGAGAGGGAGAGGGAGGGGAGGGGACGCGACGGCGGCAGCGAGGACCGTGGTGGCGGCGGCGGGTAGATAGTGTGAGTGGTTGGGGGAATGAGATGGAGATGAAGTGAAAATTAGGATTTTGTGAGGAGGAATTAGGTTTTATATTGGGTGTTGGTGGTATTGGGAATTTTATGGAGAGAAAACTATTTATGACATTTAAAGGGGGTGCATCTATCTTAAACTGATTTTAGGGTGGTGCATCAATCGGAGGAGTCCATCTCTCTGAAATGGAGGTGCATATAGTCAAATCCTAAGGTTTTTGGAGGGAATACAACTAACATATACAATTAATTTATATTTAACAAAGGTGGAGGGGTATATAAACCAGGCCTTACTTTAGTTCTTCCAGAAGGCCCGATAAAGCTTGGTTTGATAGTCAAAGCCCATCGTAGGAAACATGGGCCTAACATTATTTGTCAAGTTAATTTCCATTAGAAAAAAAATCAAGAAGTTTGTTTCTTAAATATTGCCGATTCTTTATGCTATATTCTCTTAACCGAATAATATCAGATGATTTACCAATACATATCTTTGTGCAATAATAATAATGTAAATGTATTGTATGTATGTATACTATAAAAATTAGAAAATTATAACACGCATAAAGAATAACTTTTCAAGGTAAAAGGACCATTTCAATTACTTGCAATATGCAAATTGTTGTGATGCGGCTTTTTTTAATTAAATATTAATTTTTTTAATTTTTTAAAAATTGAGTATTAATCTTTGGCTGGATTTTATTAAAATATATTAGAGCGTCTTTTGAAATGACGCTTTGATTTGAGAAAAGTGTGAGGGCACCATTTAAAACGGCGCTCTAGCTGACTGCTTTGATTTGAGAAAAGTGTGAGGGCACCATTTAAAACGGCGCTCTAGCTGACTGATATTCTGCAAATTACTGACATTTTAAATAGTTTTTATAGTTTTATATATGATTATCTTTTGTATAGTCTATTAATTGGATAAAATCAATTAATTATGTATCACTCAACAGAAGTTTTCTTTTTAATATTTTAAATACAAAAATAAAAAACTATTAATATAAGAGTTTCAAATGGTGGTCTCACTATTTCAAGATAGATTGTAGACATGTTCAAATCGTAACCGGGAAACCGGTCAACCGGTAAAACCGTCGGTTTTTAACCGCCGGTTACGGTTTAAAAACCGAACCGTAACCGTAAAATAGCGGTTCGGTTACGGTTTGACATTTTGACAAACCGCAAACCGCCGATTTTGACGGTTAACCGCCGGTTTGCCGGTTAACCGAAACCGCCGGTTTGCCGGTTTATAAAAAAAATATATATTTTTTTTTAATACACAATTCTTCTATTTTTAATGTATAAATTTAATTTATATAATTTTTATTCAATTCTAGTAATGTATTTTCTAAAAAATGAGTTAAAATGAATAAAAAATGAACAAAAACGGAGTGAAAACGAGCGAAAACGGAGATAATATTTAAAAAATTAGAAAAAAAATAAAAAAAAAAGCAAACCGGCAAACCGGCAGTTTTTAACCGTAACCGGCGGTTAAAAACCGTAACCGTAACCAGCAAACCGGCGGTTCAGTTACGGTTACCGATTTTCAAAAACCGTAACCGGCGGTTTCTAACCGTTGCGCATGTCTAATAGATGGTAATTTTTATAAGAGGGTCGTTTTAAAGCTCGCTCTAATCTCACACACCAATATTTAATTTAAAAAATTAAAATATATACTTAATTTTAAAAACAAAATATTTTATTAAAAAAACTGCTAATTAATATGCAACTTCAAGTACAAAATTCGTTCTTCACATGATCTCGTAATGAAACGATTTGATGACTCAAGATTCATAGTGTAGTGGAGTTTGACAATCCAATTCGCTTCAAGAAATAGAATTAATTTCATACTCTATGTAAGCAGTTAAATACAACAATGGTAATAAAAAAAATACTACCTCCCTTCCTACAATATACTCCCTCCTTCCCCCTATAAGTTTCTCACTTTTCTTTTTTGAATGTCCCACAATAAGTTTCTCATTCCATTTTTGACAAATTATTTTTTGTCTCTCAATCACATCACTTCTACTTTATCTATTATTTTATCATACTTCATCTCTTACTAATTTATTATTTTCTCTCTCACCATCACATCACTTCTACTACATCTATTATTTTATCATACTCCTTAATCTAAACACCCAAAAGAAAGGAGAAACTTATACCGGGACGGAGGGAGTACATGTTATTTCCTTTCATACAATATTTTTTAGGGTCTATCATACACTCAATCAAACTACTTTATTTACTTTGTATATAAAAGTTTATAAAATTGTCTTCAAGGCTCTAATTATTAAACTTTTTCCTTAAACTTTGTTCCATCAAATGCAAACTTTTCAGGGACGGAGGGAGTATATGTTTACAAATATGTGTTCAATAATCGATCAAAATGTTAAATCCTTTCTTACATTTAAGATCACTTGGTAATGAAATTGTTCCTACATGAAGTGCTCAAAATTTCGACACAAAGAAGTGCATAGTAACTAACAGACAAGTTCCTTGTGTCGTCTGCTCTGTATGAGATCTGCCGTACTCATGACCCCGACTGGGTTGCCATCTACGAGCCGAAGGTTATGTTCTCTAGCCTTCCGCCTCATTATTTACGTTCCTTGAATTTAGTTGGATTTGCTGTTAATTCTAGAGATATCTCGGTACCCAATATTTGGGTTCTTTGTAAGTCTGTGCATGTCCCTACTTCTAGAGTCTGTCATATGTCGGAGCAGGTCATCTTGATTGAGACTAGGGATTCCACACGTGTTTGGTCTTTTGGTTTTACGCATGCTAGTAACTCATATATTACTCGTCGCTTGCTTTGGGCTGATGTCTTAGCGTCTCCTGCCACGTGTCTTTGTGTTTTGGGTTATTTTAATGTTGTGACAGGAACACATGAGCGGAGTACGGGTTCAGGGGCCACCCCTAGAGCGTCTCTAGACTTCAGGGAGTTTTTGGATGAGTCAGACTTAATTGATTTGGATACGGCTGGGGCCCAGTTCACCTGGGTGACTCGGAGTGGTCCTCATGGTTACATAGCTGCTCGGTTGGATAGAGTTTTAGCCAACCAGGAATTTTTGGACCTTTGGGCTGGTGTTGAGGTTATGGCTCTCCCTCGCCTCAAGTCAGATCATCATCCGTTGCTTCTCACAGTCAGATCAGATTGGGTTCAGGTCAGACGTCCCTTCAGATTTCTCAGTATGTGGTGTCAACATGATTCCTTTAGAACGGTTGTGGTTACTTCTTGGGCTCAACCGTTGGATCATCTGAATCCCATGGTCCGGATTATGTGGAAGTTGAAGAGACTCAAATCTGCTCTGCGAGTTTGGAACAAGACGGTCTTCAGGAATGTGTTCACTTAGATTGAGACGGTCACTCGACATCTTGCGGATATTCAGCATCGTATCGAGTTGGAAGGGGACTCAGAGGCCAACTTTGCGGAGGAGATTCAGGCTCAGGTCGATCTGAACAGTCTGCTCTCTGCCAGACAAGAATTCTACACACAGAGGAACAGATTGCAGTGGCTGACTGATGGTGATAGGAACACTCGTTTCTTCCATATCTCCCAGCGTATTAAGAATTCCAGAGGTAGTATTGCTTCGATGGTTGTTGATGGGGACCTCACCACGGACTTGGACGCCATTAGTGCCCACGTGGTTTCCTACTACTCTCAGTTGTTCGCTAATGATATGTCTGCATCATTTGATGCCTCCATTCTGGATAGTTTTATGCACACTGTGGTGACCGCTGACCAGAACGAATTGTTGTTGAGTGTTCCCTCGACTGAAGAGATTCGGCGTGCAGTATTTGGAATGGATGCTTCGAGCGCTCCGGGACCAGATGGTTTTGGGGGATCATTCTTTCAAAGTTGCTGGGACATTGTGGATCATGATGTGATAGCTGCTATTAGACACTATTTTACTAGTAGACTTCTGCCACCTGGGTTAAATTCGTGCTTCATGACATTGATTCCTAAGACAGAGGGAGCCACAAAGGTGGAAGATTTTAGACCGATTGTGATGGGTAATTTCATCTTCAAGGTTATGACCAGGGTTTTGTCATCGAGACTTGGTACTTTCATCAGCAGTTTCCTTTCTACTTATTAGTTTGGGTTTGTTCCTGGTAAGCGAATCCACACGTGTATTGCGCTGGCCTCAGATGCCATTAATACCCTAGACTATCCGAGGATTCGTGGGTATATGGCACTGAAGGTGGACATGATTAAGGCCTTCGACACGATCTCCTTGCAGTTTTTGGAGGCGGTTTGGCAAGGATGGGGTTTAGAGTAGACTTCATTTCTATGGTTAGGAGAGTTCTGGATTCAGCTAGGATCTCCGTTCTTGTTAATGGGGAGCCGAAAGACTACTTTTCTTGTACGAGAGGTGTCCGTCAAGGTGATCCTTTATCTCCTTTATTGTTTTGTATCGCGGAGGAGGCTCTTGGAAGATATATCGATGGGAGACAGACAGAGGCAGACTCCAGCCCATTTGTAATGTCCCCCGCTACCTCTTCTACGCGGATGACATCATGACATTCTTACGGGCCACGGAGGCTAACGCCAGGAACCTGCACTCCATCTTGCAAGGGTATGGGCGACTATCGGGTCAAATCTATAGTCCTTCGAAGTCCAGGGTGTTCTTTGGGAGAGCTGTACCTCGGAGGCTACGTCGTAGGACACTCAGGATTACTGGCATTACTGAGGGCTCACTCCCCTTCACATACCTGGGGGTTCCAATATTCCGCGGTAGTCCAAGGAAAGCACATTTACAGCCAATTGCAGATTCTGTCATAGCTAACTTTAGTAGATTGAAGGGTAGCACTTTGTCCCTTGTCGGCCGTCGTTGCCTGATTAACTCAGTCATTACAGCCTCTTTGGTACATTCGATGATGGTCTACAAATGGCCCAGTTCTTTGCTACGACAGGTGGAGTCGGCTATGAGAAACTTCCTTTGGAAGGGGGATGTGAACCGCAAGAATGGGGCTTGTTCGGTTTCTTGGCAGCGAGTTTGTGCCCCTTTGGGGGAAGGAGGACTTGGGGTTCGTTCTATACGACTGGCGAATGCCTCATTTCTCTGTAAGCTGAGTTGGGATATTCTTCAAAACAAATCGCCAGATACAGAGCTCTTGCATCGAAGACACTTTAACTCAGAGCACATGCTGAGACCTTATGGTAGAGTCTCTTCTATTGGACCTGGCCTTCGTCTGCATGATACAAGACTTAGGGATGGGTCGAGGTGGCTGATTGGTAGAGAATCCCGTATCAGCTTTTGGCACGACAATTGGCTCGGTTATACTATCTTTGAGAGGATGGGTCTGCCTGACTGGTTCGCTCCTACCCTCACTTCCACGGTTGGGGATATCTTCTACGATGAGTGCTGGCACTTTTCGAGGGGCTTTATCATGAGATTTACGGAGATTGTCAGGGATATCCTGCAGATCACGGTGCTTAGACGACCTGACAAACGTATTTGGGAGGGCTCCCTTTCAGGTGAACTCTCCTCCAGCATGGCATATGATTTGCTCAAATCACCCTTACCCAGGCTTGGTTGGGCATCATGGATTTGGGGCACCTTCATGTCAATGTGTCGATCCACTGCGATTTGGAGAGCAATTTGGGGCAAGCTACCCACGGCGGATTGGCTCTCGTCTTTTGGGATTCAGGGTCCGTCGATTTGTGTGCTATGCCGCGGGAATTCTGAGTCGCTAGACCATCTGCTTGCCCATTGTCCGTTCACGTTGGAGATCTTACACAGCTTGACTCACATGTTTGGGATCACGATTCCCACAAGGGTCAGCTTCCTAGACATCTTCCTTCAGGCCACTAGAGTTCAGTTGGGTCCGCAGTATTTGGAGTTATGGAGGGCGGGCTTCGTCACTGCTATTTGGGTCGTTTGGACTATGCGGAACAAGGTAATATTCGATGAAGTTTCGCCCTCTGTTAGGAGATGTATGGCTCAGATCATTTCAGGCATTAAGGAGGCCAACAACATAACTAGGGGTTTTTCGGACGGCACAGTTCGGGATCTACTGATTTCTAGGGCTCTTGGTATTTCGAGCAGACACAGGCCAACGAGACAAGGTTCATCTGTGATTTGGTTCCCGCCTGATCCGGGTTGGTACAAGGTTAACACGGACGGTAGTGCCTCTTCTTCCCCGGGTAATTTGCATGCGGGGGCGGTATTTAGGACCTTCAGGGGATTTTTCGTGGCTGCGGTCGCTACGAAGGTGGGTTGGGGTCTCCCTTTTGAGGCTGAGTTGGCAGCGGTACTTATGGCCATCAAGTATGCATATGATCAGGGATGGCACTTCCTTTGGATTAAGTCGGATTCGACACTCACGATTGACACTTTTATGAGCACCAATCCCTCTATTCCTTGGCGTCTGCAAGGCCTTTGGAGCCAGATCCACCCTCTTACACAGGACATGCACATCAGATACTCACACGTCTTTAGAGAGGCCAACCAGGCGGCGGATGCTGTGGCCAAGACTGGCCTTGATTGTGTCTGGAGAGGCTACCCACCAGACTTTTTAATCTCATTTCTGCATAATGAT
Source organism: Galeopsis tetrahit (assembly GCA_963675135.1). NCBI lineage: Eukaryota > Viridiplantae > Streptophyta > Magnoliopsida > Lamiales > Lamiaceae > Galeopsis > Galeopsis tetrahit. Next base: position 58,049,034 of record OY776127.1, read on the forward strand.
TTACATATTGTTTTCTATAGACATTGATTTTTAGAGGAGTGTACTTTTTTCCTTGACCTGGGTTTTATCCCTAAGGAGGGTTTTCCCAGGCAAGGTTTTAATGGCACTCCGGTCTCTGGCTCGACATGTGAGCTTATGGTCCTAGATTTATTTTCTTCTTTTATATGATCTACCTTTTATTGTCCTTCTCTCTAACAACACAAGAGGACAAAGGAAAAAGGACCCCCGTATGATGGTTCTGGTTCCAGTTGTTGGGTTTTCAACACCAGTTAAGATTTTGCCCCACGGTTCGAAACCGCCGATTCTAATTTTGTCCGTTACAGTTCTTGTCGGTTTAGTGTGTTAGAGATATTTATTGGACATTGATAATATTAGTCTCGTACAAATTAACTTTTTTTTTAATTAAGTTTCATACTTTCCGCTCAATTTAGTGTTTTTTTTTTTTTTTTTTGTATGAGGGAGGCTAAGAATGGTAAGAGGACTTTCAACTTAATTGCATTAACCTCACGGAATTATCATAAAACCAAACCCAAATGACAAAAAAGTTGATTTAATTTCCATCAGTTTACTCAATTAAAACCGAAAAACACACACAATAGATCATCTATCTAGACGACAGATTTGCAAAGGTCCTCGTAAAAAAATCAAAGAAATAGAAAGCTGAATCAATGCCACAACAGTTTCCTCCTCATAACCAGATATATAAACAAAGGACTATTATAATAATACACAAGTAAAATTCCCTTTACAATTCGTCTGATATTTACAGTCCCATTCAAAATAGCACACAAGCTTACTCTACAAAAAGTTTATGCTCATGGGATTCGCAAAATAGTGAACTCGATATATCAATTTAGATTTGTTAGCCCTGTCACCAAAAAGGTTACGGAGAATGGATGGAGGCTGAGCCGAAGAAGTCATCTGCTGCAGTTTGCGTGGAATGATGTGATTATCCATAATCATTATCTCTAATAATTGCCTGGTGCTCTGCAAGCCATTAGATTTAGATATTACCAACAATTCAAATCATTATCGAAAGCTTTTCATCGTTGGTACTTGGTTGACAAAGAAGATAGCTGCATCTACATACCTGAGGATTTAGACCTTGCATCTGGTTTATGATGTCATCCTGTAAGGCAATAACAAATAATATATCAAGTTACTTTCTATAAAACAGAATGAGAATTATAAAAAAGCTGATTAGTTTAAATCACAAGACATAACACCACCACCAACGAAATAGACGGTAAAGCAAGAAGCAGATTTACAAGAAAATGGAATACTTATACTACAAAAAACAGAATGAGAATTGATGATAAGGGAACTGGGTAGGGAATACTACAAGAAAATAAATTCTAAAGCACTCAACATCAACCGGAAAATGAGACAAGTGTGCTTAATAAGGATTGGACATCCTTAGAATGCCCTAATAGTGTTTAGAAAATAGAGTGATTAATTCAAATTTAAAGAGGAAGGAAAAGCCTAAAAAGAATTGAAAGAAAAAACTATTAAAATACTAGATATAAATAATGCTTCAACTGAGTACAATGTCAAAATATGCTCCATATATCCGACCAAACATGTGAGATAAAGTATTAGTTGGCATTGTTGTGGTATTCACCACCAACAACAAGTGCAAAGAAACCCAAAAGATGGTACACCACAAATTAGGGAACTCGAAACTGATGCTACATCGTGAAATCATTTTGCATTATTGCATACCTGGATTTTGCATAAGGAAAAAAAAAAACTAAAAGCTTATATACACAAAGTAAATAAGAAGCTTGCATAAGGAAGAATAAATAACACACCTCTAATATCCCTGGATTTTGCATCACAATACCAAGAAGACGGCGGATAAGCCCCTTGTACACGAGTTCATTTATGGTACCATCTCCATTCATCCATGGCAACAGGGGCCTGCATATATGAGGATCCGTAGAATGGAGTTCTAAGGTTTCAACTCTATTCATTATGGGTGGAGGAGCGACTTCAGAATGTTGATGGTGTGCAATATTATTCTCTGTTGATATTTCCGTAGGAGGATCAGCAACATCTTCAGGACGATTTAATATTGTAATCCTATGTACTTCACTATCATTCGTGTTAGTCAAATCCTCCGAGGCAGCAAAGCTCTCTTGATGATCATCATGAGTAGGAGATATACGCTCATCCTCAAATTTTCTTTCTGGACCTTTCAGATGATGACCAGCACGATCATGTACAGAAGTCAAGAAATATTTGGAGCGATACAAAGAATCAACCATGTGAACGGAATCATAAGCATTGACCTGAATTTAAGAGTAGAAATTTATAGAATTTAGGTCAGGTCATCAGACCAAAAAAACAAACTAAATATAATAAACACAAATAACTGAAGCGATCATGACTTCAAAAGATGTAAAATCTGATCAATGAATGGTGCATGAAAAGGCTTGAAAAGCTACAATAGAGGATGATAATACTCAGCCGCAAAAACAAACCTTTAAAGCTCGCCCAAATACTCCAAGCACCTCAAACATAACTTCCAACATCTTCTCATCTGAAAAGGATGTTCATGGTCACATATTTAGTGGAAAATGTGCAATCAAAGTTTAAAAAAACAAGAACAGTACCCTTAATATTCAGAACTTTGCGAATTTCTTTCATGCTCAAACCATTGTCACCAGACTTCTGAATGGCTGAATAGAGAGTTTTGAATAAGTGGGGACGAAGATAAGAAACTTCATACGAACACGAAGACATAAGATATTCAGCATAGCTGACCATAGCCTCCCATGGTGATTCACTCACATCAAGTGCAGTATGGTTTGTGGTAACAGAATCAAGAATTTCTCTCACGTAATCAGTTACATTAGAATGTGACGGGTCAGATTCAACATTCAAACCAGATAAATTATCACTAAGATCCTTTTCACCAAAAAACGGGACTGGGTAAATGTTCCCATCTTTAAATGAGTCAATAGCAAGTGATCTTGAAATAGTTTCACGGTGCAAGCATAGCTTTATACCAGGAAAACCTTTTTCCCGGCGACATGTCATCTCACCCTCTCCAGCAAAAGTTTTAATTTTTTTTGATAATTCTCCACCATCAGGTTCACTATCATCAAATTTGCGTTTGCCAGTTCTGTTATCTTCTGCCTCTCCAACACCTTCATTGGGTAAGCATGGGGTAATTGACATTTCACCTGACGATACTAGAGCACCTAAAAAGAAGATTTCACCACATTGCAGATCTGATGGAACTTCAATGCCCTCTTCAATCAATTCCTTTTCCCTCTGATGAAGCCAGATAGCAAACTTAGCAGCTCTGTCTCCCATATCAGAGGGAAATGCAGAAGATGAAATACTTTGCAAGAATTGCTGTGATAGGACAAAGTGATTATTACTACCACCAACCTGCCAAAGGGAGAAAATTTTCTTCCGTTAGTAGCCAATGATAGAGAAGGACCAGCAGGATCAATAACTTCTAACAATATCAGATAGTAAATATGTACACAGTTGTTATAGTAGTGCCTGTTTAGATATTTTACAGTGAATATGTTATAGCACAAATCAATGTCGGTTCCTCTCCCTCATTGTGATGTATTATAAGCCATTTGAGTCATGCCTGCCATGGCATATTGATAACAGAGGCATCATATTGTAGATCATACAGTTCATCCATACGACGCAGGGAAACAACCATGAGTAGTGCATGGGTTATTTTTTTGGTCAGTCAAGTAGTGCATGGGTATTACTTACCATAATTTTATTCTCTCTCAGATAGTTAAAAGCAGCAAAAAGATCATGCTCAGAATAACGACGCAGTGTTTCGGCCAGCAAAGTCGGCACTTCTGGAGCAGTCGAATTGCTTAAAAAAATAAGCTTAAATAACTCGACAGCATTTGCAATTGCAACTGATTCGTGCATTTGTCTGCTTACAGTTGCACCTTTACTCGTAAGCTTCAACTTTTTTCTGGGAAGCTTTTTGGAGCTTGATCTTTGACCAGAATCTTTAGTCCCACCACAATCCTCAACATCCTTCATGAGAAGCAGACAGAATTAACAAGACAAAAAGATCATGAAAGAAAACGTATCCAGAAACCAGCCAATGCTTGTAACCAAGATGGACCTACAGAGCAACGTAGAATATAGACAAAGAATAACCTACATGATCCATGGTAACAGTCGTGACAAATATATCTATGACACTCCACAAAACAGAATACAAAATTTGAAGCAATTAGTATATGTATGCACTATTATTTAATGCATACAAGATATGCAAAACTTACATCATCCTCACTATATTCATGGTCTGAAAAAGCATCTCGCACGCCCTCTATTTTACCCATTATTTTGCATCTGATAACATCATCTAGTGCTTCTTTGATAATATTATCATCAAAGTTAGCCCAACTTCCAGGCATGGCAGCTGATGAATACAACCTATTTTCTGTAAATGCTTGATCCCGAACCATCCCTCCAGAAACTCGATAATTCAACATCTTGTCCTGGAATTTCTCAAGGTATTTTGCATACTGTTCCGAAAGCAAAGAACATAGTTTCATTACAGCCTCTCTGAATGGGGTGTGTCTGTTCAATATTGACATTCTTCTTTTACATGGATCAGGAGGGGCAGGAAGGTTTGTCATTGAAGCCCAATCAGCACGGTGAAATTTTGCTCCTAGAGCAGCTCGGTTTGTAGCATATTCAATCACCAATTGTCTGAAAGAAAATTGTGCATCAAACGTCTTCAGAGATGAGAAACTTAAAAGCAGGCCAAAAAAAGAGTGATAATTATAAGAATAATATAAGGAGTCAATGACTCTCCCAATGCTGTATAATATAGCTTGAATGAGGATATAGGCAGGTCATCACAAATGATATTCACATCTAATTCAATCTGATAGAAATTGCATGAAAACAATGCCTGAGAAATTATTAGTTGCTGCTATTGGCATATAGAATCCATGAACAATGTGAATCTTCGTATTACCTATCAGCCTCTTCTGTCCATAAGAACTTCTTCTGGCGTACTGGGTTCAACCTTGATAAGGCTTGTTTGTGGATGAATTTATGTACCTCCCTATCTTCTTCATTCAATTTAACAACATCTGAAACGTCTTCACTATTACCTGCAGAATTTCTCCCTAAATTGCAATCATAATCTTCCACAGTAGTTAAAAAGGAACCTTGTTCCATGGTAGATTCTAAAAGCGGGTTGGCTGCCTCCAAACTTGAATGCCCATCTGCAACACTACCTTTTGAAGGCTTTGAGGGCATCCTATCTGAAACAAGTTTCCTTTTCCGTGAAGATAGAATTGGTTTTCCTTTGACTGTCTGAAGGTCCTCACCTTCAGGATTTAAAACACTCTGAAGTCTAGCAAGTGACCGCTGTCTCTGGTCATAATAGACATGAAGCACCTGCAGTTCATATAATAACCAACAGTTCGTCAGTTGAAGTCTGCAGTACCATTCGGTTGAGAATGTTACTCTATATTAGTTCGAATTATCAGTTTATCTATTAAAAAAACTAGTGCATGGGAGTGTTCGAATTAATGTATGGTCAAAATGGAGCTTGAAATTTTAACTTTAACCCAGCACACTCAATTTGCAGCTTGAGGTTAAAAAAATGTTGAGAATGATTGACATGTGAATATAAGAATTCACTTCAACCATCTCATATATCCATTTATACGTTGTTTCATAAGAAAGAAGCACAATGTTAATGATTCACAAATTAACCAACCTGCTCCAGGGTCAAATTGAGATCCTCAGCAATCTTCTCACACTCATCAAATGAGAACCTTTTCTTTGTGCCATCTTTCGCAACACGCTTGAGAAGTTCCGCTCGCTGACTAGCTGTCATGGCCCGGGCAGATACCCATGATCGGGGATGAAAAACCTGGACATAGTTCAGTACCCATAATGATGCAGACCAGCTTAATCGTATCATGCTCATACATCCAAATCTACGTGTGTTTTTCATAATAAGATGATCCAACAATAACAATGCCTTCTGGAAATTTCAAACTTTACAATATATATGTTCCCAAGAACAATATGATTGATTTTGTCAATGGAATCTAAAAAAATCAGCAGTCTCCATGGCAAGTTCAGATATGCAAGTCCCAATTCAAATTTCTGTATAACACATTTACACTCGTGGGGGTATATTTCTTTGAAGAAAAGCATACATATACGTACACACACACACACACATATAAACGAAAGAGAACTGATAATCAAATGCGCAAATAACAGAAATAAATTACTTCGCAACTTGGTATATCATAAACCTCACTTCTTTTTTCCAACAAATTTTGTAGATTCTTCACTTCATCAACTTCTAATAATCTCACAAAGTATACTAGAGCACATAATCAAATATGCAGCTCCCCCTTAGCTATAAATTTAATGTTTAAAAGAGTACATTTAGGAGAATCCTGATTCCTGGGTATTACAGCACTGATCAACTTTCCTGATAGTTTAAACAGGCTTAAAGATCCACAAAGGGATGCAGGTAACTATGTGAGGTAATGGTCATGTGAGCCACTCGTATTGGAGAAACCAAGTAGAGCTCCTAAAAGTGCAGCCTCACTTTCTTTCAGGAGAGCAAAAATAATTTCACCATAACCAATCAACAAATGAGACAACTTAATGAATCATTGCAGTACATGTACCAAAATGAAATTGAAAAGCATTTAATAAATATATAAATTGGCAGAGAGTGACAACCTCATGAACTGCAGATCCTGGAAATGCAAGCAAAGCTGCTTTTGATTTTGCAGCAGCATAACAGTACTCCAAAGTATTCCAGTATTCATCGACGGCTTTTTTGCTTGAAAGAACAAAATCATGCCTGACTTGAGGGCGCAGATCAGTAAAAGCATAACCAGACGACGCAGCTATTGATACTGGTTCCTCAATGTAAGGCTTAAGTTCCAATGCATGAGTGAGAGTAGTATGTGGACTGCCGGATCCATCTTCTGCTTGGCCCTTACTCACTAGACGAATCAACTGCCCAAAAGTCCAATTTCCCAACCTCCATGAGTTACTTAAAACACAATGATGCCAGAAACTTGAAAAAAATAACTTGTTCCGAAAATTTTGAAAAATAAATAAAATAAATGATACTCCCACCGTCCACCAAAAGTATGCTCACATTTATGTCCATTCCTTTCATGGAAACCATCTCTTTATCGATCTTCGCCCTCCAACCATCACTTAATTACTCAAATGCAATTCAAATTACACACAAAAAATCACTTTATTCATAAATGGACCCCACAATACCCTTTACTATATCTACTTTTTCTTAAAACCCGTGCCCAGCTCTTTGAGCATAGTTTTTGTGGACAGAGGGAGTAATAAAAAATATCTTTTGACAAAATCAATGAAGTATATTTGTGGCTAGAAGTTACAAGCTACTCTAATATTCCCACAACAATATTTTAGCCTTTCTTTTAAGCTATAGTGGTCATGAAATAAATTATCTAGCAGCATGGCAAGCATAGAGCAATTTATTATATGATAATTCAAAAGGTTTTCGGAACCATAGGAGCATCTAAATGTATGTCTTGATAAAAATAACATTGATATCAAACTTCATTTAACAAGAATCATGCATCATACCTTCAAACGACGTAGTATATCAATTAGCCATGACAATCGTCCAGTTGCTCGAATATCCATAAGGCCCTTGTATTTCTCCATAGGAAGATCACGAAGTAGCAAGTCACTATTACATTCCTCATTCATGTCCTCTAACTTTTTATCTGATCCTACTACTTTTAGGAAAAACTCAAGTGGCATGTAGCTAGTGGCAAGTTCTAACTCAAACAACTTACAAGAGCTGTGCGGGTTTTTCATATCAGAAGAATGGTTGCTAGACAGTAAAGAATCATCCCAACCAGGAGAACGGCAGATCCAATCCCAAAGAAAGATGTGAAGAAGCCTCGTTCGTACCATTTTTGCTAGTACAAACCCATTAGCACGCATGGCCTCCGAACGCTCTGATTGGATTCCTAATCTTGCACTATTTGGAATTCTCTGCACATTATCGAACATGGGAAGTGATTGGGCCTTCTTCTCCCGAATATAGGATTGTTTCCGCACTTGGCTCTCAAAAGACCTCATTTTGTCATGAATTTGGCCCAACAATTCTTGCGATACGTTATAAACAGATGGGTGGAGGACCACTTCTGTTGTCCTGCTGCGCCCACAGTTAGTCACGTTTGGGACACTCACATGGATACATTTACAATGTCCTTCTTGTTGAAGTTTGTTCAGACTGCGTATTAAGGTCTTCCGGTCCATTACACTATTCTTTTCCTTCTCAAGACTTTCCAGACGCCTGTGGAGGTCCGGCTTTATAAGGAACTTCTCCTCCTTCTCACAAAAAAGGATTGTATGAATATAAGCAAAGTAGGCAGAAATAAGAATAAGTTTTGAGAGATGAAGTAACAAACCTCCAACATTTTGAGTATATGCTGCTCCCTCAGTGAGCTGGAAGCGCCGATTAAAAGACGGGGATACCTTGTATGTGATTGACGCCTGGTAGGAGTCACAAGAGCTAGAGAGTGTGTTTCCCGTACATTATTGTTTGTTACTGATTTACTGTCCTGCAATAGTTCCTCGGCAAGGACTGCGCTGCATTGCTCCACATCAGAATTCTGTGTGTTGAATTGTAAAAGTGGAACACTGGAACCTTCATCCTCTGTTATGCCCGCTTCATTGCATTGCTCCATATCAGAATTCTGTGTGTTGCATTGTGAAAGCAGGTTACTAGTACCTTCAACATCCAGAGTTGAGCCCTTAGAGGCTTCTGTCAAGACTGCTGAATGACATTCACTTTTATTGTTATCTAAAGTATTCCCTTCAGAAACGCATGCATCTAGCACCTGCTTCGGCTGAGGCAAGTTTTCAATAAAGTCAGAATCAGCAACGCGTGATTTAGATATATCGCCTTCCCGCTGAGCTGTTTCTCTTTCAACAGGGGGCATGCTGGACGATTTGAGTTTGAAGTTACCAGCCGTCCAAACTCGGTAGACCTCAGTTCTATTTTGGCTTTCCAACTGCAAATGCACTCCAAACCTGGAGATCATTTGTTTAAAAAATCGCTTGTGGTACGCCTTACTGCATAGTCCAAGCCTTTTACACACCTGCTTGCATAAATTTCACGGGAATTAGCATCCAACAACATAATATTGATGTCTCAGACAGACCCGCCAATTGTGGATCCCCAATTACATCTTCTTCAAAGAAATTCATAGCATTTCAAATATATATGCCTGAAATTTTGTATGATATGACCCAACATGTGACATTCTTATCTAGGTAAAGCTATAATTGCAATCCTAAGTTACCTATATAACAAAGATTACCAAAGAGATGTACAATTACCCAAGAATTCAACATATGAACCTAAATCGGTAAGAACAATGAGTACCCATGCTTTATCAAAGCCCTAGTGATATCTTCAAGAGTCGTGAAGATTCATCCCATGAAATGACGTAAGAAAGAATTTTGCAAGTGGACCAACAAACTTCATTAAAGAATGTGATGCAAGGCAACAGTACAAGCATCCAAAAAAAGTTGGAGGATGCTTTCTCTAACTAATAACAAACTACTAACATGCCAAGCCATCAAGTGTCTTTCTGAGGAAACTAGGAAGTTAAACTTGATGAGAAAATGCTATCCTCAGTAAATCTTTTCAGGGTTCAGAATAAATAGTGCAGATGAAGTAGCATGAATAATAGAAGGCCAAGGATAAAAGAACTAGATTGAGATGTAAAAACAAAGAGAACAAAGTTTTTTTTTTTTTAAAAAAACGTAATTGCATATTTCTTATTTTTAACTGCATTAATTGCACTTACTTCAGAATTGGTCAACCCTTTTGTTCCTGCAGCATCAATCATGTCATATACCTGACGCAAAACAGGAAGCTCTACAAGTTCTTCTGTAATTTGTCCTCCCTTCAAAGACAGTGATTGGTCCATGTCATTATCATCATGCCCACGTCCATGAAGTTTTGGCTCAAAGTGTGACGGTGAAAAACTTCGAAGTAGACGTAAACAATTGACCTCCTAAAATCAAAAGATATAAAAAAGTATTGGGTGTGAAAAATTCAGACTTTCTCAGGGTTCCACACTTACAATTAGTTGCATACTTAAGAGTCTTCAATTCCACAATAGCCCCACCTCCCACTCTCACCCCCGCGCCACCCCCAAAAAGATAAATAATGCAAGCAAAAATTAATACATGGTAAAAGAATTGAAGTTCAGCACTAGCATTCCACGAAATAATTTGGTCAAGATTGTATTAGAATAGTTTATTTCCCCTTTAATCACACAGTACAGCCACAATGAATATTCATAACTAGCCTATGCAAATTTAGGTTCAGCTAAATTTATAATTTAAATACATTTACGTTATGTGTTTGATCATCACCAAAAGTTCTATTTCATACAAATAAAATATGCCAAGAAAATCTAACTGTGTGCTTGAGTCCACATCCATGCCATGTTGTATGCTGAAAATAGTTTAAATTGTCTTCAGCAATTAACTGTCAGTTTTCGAAACAACGTCTAACTGAAAAACTATTGTCAGATGTGAATTCTGTAAAGGGACATTCATGAAGCAACATTTGGCAGAAAAACCAAAATAGTGAACTTTTTAAATGGTGGACATGGCATATTAGCTCACCAAATGCCAGCTCAATTTTTGTTATGTTTAATATAAGTAAAACATCATCAAAGTGATGCATTATGCATATTTTAACTTTGAAAAGCAAGCACAGAATTGTTTGTTAAAAAACACTCATTACAGAATACAGAGAACACTACTCAATTAAATAATATGTACGGAGCTCAAACATCTACATAAAGCACCAATAAACACAAAGTACGGGTAGAATTATGTAAGATATTTGGTTGCAACCAAACCATGCTGCTCTTGCCTCAAGGAACAGAAATAGAATACCAAAGTTGCTTTAATACATCCAACTAGTTATAAATCGTCATATGCATCTACCAACAAAGTAAAGAATTAAAATAAAGAGAGATTGCAGAAGGCCACACTACAAGGTTTGAAAGGGAACAGATGAGTAAGGCCAACGAGTCTGATTCATCATTCCCAGCGCAATAAAGAAGGTAATATTATATAGCCATAACTCAAGCACACATACCTTATTGTTAATCATTGTAACACACTCTTCTACAACTCGAGCATCTTTCAACTTGTGAAATATCTATTGGATAGTAAATAATTCAACGTCAGAAATAGGATAGCTTAAGATAATACCAAAGTAAGATTTACCTTTAGGAATGAAGAGAAAAGGAATATTAAACAAGCTTACATTTCTCCAAGCTCTGTGGCCAGATACCATTCGATAACCAAGATCTCGCTTTATATCTGAAACAACCAGAACCTTCGGTGGTAGACAGTGATAAAATAGAATTAGCATGAGTACCTAAAGAGAAGAAAATGTAAATGGAAATGTTACATAGTACTGACCTTGCCTTCAGCTTTTTCAAGTTTATCACAGATGGCCTTCAATGCAGGTATAAAATCTTTCACATGCACATTTTCTGTCGCAGTTTCTTTACCAAAATCATTACCAGTTTCAGTGTGACCATCTGCAACCTCACTGTCCATGAAGATTTGATCCTCCTTAGTGATTTCAAGCCTCTGTTGCGAACCCAAATGCTTCCCATAACGATGTAAGTAGAGCATGTTGGTGGCCACAATAGAACCACTTTTCTGCTCTTTGCTATTTGATGCGTGTTTCTTTCGTATGACAGACTGGTGCCTAACTATCATTCCTTGGGTTTCTAGTTTCTTAAATTGATAGAATAAATTGTTTGCAGGGATTCGAAATTCCTTTGTAAGCTCACTTTGAGCAACTCCATTATCCCTGAATACACAAGCACAAACCAATTATATAAGGACTTTGAGCTTCCCATGTAAAAACATGTCTCCCTCTATATTTCAAACTGAAATTTCAAACTGAAATTGCATATAACTCATTATCTTAGCCACAAGGTTATGCTCAAGAAACCAGTCAAAGAAAAAGTTGAAACACTACTATGTAAAGAAGTGACCTAAACGCATTTAAAACTCAAACACATACACGAGCATACTGATGATAAGTGGCGTAAAATCCCCACCTAGCAACGGCTAGGCGCTCAAGGATGCGACGTTGAGTATCAGATAAACTAGATTCCGAAGAATCCATTTCGTATATTCCGAGAAAATTCTTCCTCATTGCTTCTGGTGCCACTATTTTGACATCCATCTTTTCACATTCTTCAACTGTACACTTAATAAAATCCTCCGTAGACTTATCAGAAGCGACTCCATAATCGGCCACCACTTTGAGACCCGGAATCTCCACGAGATTCTCCCATACTGCCCGTTTCACATTCGGGCAAATTGGCATGCCTCGGGCAGCAAGAGATGGACTAAGTTTCGCCCAGAGATCGTTGAGGTGGAGTCCATTAGCCGCTTCGCAACATATTTCATCCAGTGCTAAATGGACGACGGAGTCCATACGGCTGCGGATGGCGGTTGATCAGCCGTTGTTACTTTTTTCTATTTGGCGCGGAATTGAGAATTTCAGAGAGTCTGTCAGTCAGTAAATGGATGGATTAGGTTTAGGGTTCGAACCATTTTGGGGAAATAGCGGATTTTGTATTTTACAATAGAAGAACGATCAATTTCAATTAAGTCCTTAAATTATAAAGTAATGGCTGGTTGACCTCCATATTTCTGTGTCGTGTGTGGCTGTGTCCATAAGAGAGGGGTGAGCATGGTCGGTTCGGAACCGAATTTCCAAAACCGAAAAAATCGAAATGGTCAATATCGGTAATCGAAACTGAACCGAAATTGTATAAAACCGAAAAATACGAACCGTTATTAACCGAAAAACCGAAATTTACCTTTAGGCTCCAGGTGTATACGGACTACGGATTGGAGCTAGTGTCGCCGGTGTGAGTAGTCGTTGTGCGCCGTGCGCCGTCCGTTGGCCGCCGCCGCTGTGCGCCGTCCGTTGGCCGCCGCCGCTGTGCGCCGTGCGTTGGCCGCCGCCGCTGTGCGCCGTCCGTTGGCCACCGCCGCTGTGCGCCGTGCTCTGGTTGTTGTGCGCTGGCCGACTGAAATGGGGGCAGAGGCCGGAGAGTGAGGATGGGAAGGGATGGAGGGTTGCTGGATTTTGGGGGCGGACTGCGGAGAGGAGTAGGACTAGGATTTTTCTTTTCTGCCTCTTTTCTGGAATGAGGCTTACAAGTTACATTAGGTAGTATAAAATATATTAAATATAATATAATATAATATATATATATATATATATAATTTTCGGTTTTTCTGGTTTTTTCCATAAAAAAAATCGAACCGAACCGAAAACCGATTTTTGGAAAAAATTAAAACCGTGACCGAACCGAAAAACGAATAACCGAACCAAACTTGTATTTTCGGTTCCGTCGATTTTTTCGGTTTCTTCCGACTTCTGCTCACCCCTAATAAGGACCATGTTTCTTTTTTTTTTATGGAAAGTTAAATACTCATCCCTTTTTCCCCTCACCATGACTCGAACTCTTTCCCCTCCCCATAACTCGAACCCAGGACCTAAGGCCTAAGTAGTGGTGCTCTAACCACTTGAACTATTCCACTTTGTCTGATTTTAGTATGATTCGATATTTCATTATATTACATTCCTTGGAGCTCACACATATAATCATTGATTATTTATACGTCATTTCATAATTTTATTGACATTTTTATTCTATTTAGTCATAATCTTATTCAATTATATCAATTAAAAAAATATCACAATCTTTTAAATATAAAAATATATTATTAGTTACAAAAGTATTACAACATCATCGCACTTTGAGCGATTTTATAATGCAAAATCCTTAAGCAACGACCTTTCCTCAAACTATGACATTTAAAAAGCTAAAATAGAGTATTGAAATTTCGATTTAACTCGATATTGATTTTTTTTTAATGTAAATACATTTATTTGTCCTTGTTCTAGTTTTACTTTTTTACCTTCTAAATTTTTAAACTTTGAAATTAGTTTTTTTTTTTAAACAAGAAGACTTAGTTTTCATTAGTGTAAACGCAAAGCATAATAGGAAGTTCATCCACATTGAACGGAGCGTCTATCCAAATAAAAGAGTTATCAAAGTTTTCATTAGAACCTAGCATAATTTTTTTAATCCGTAAAGTCTAGTATGCACTCGAGTGTATGCTGTGCACCCTAGTCCATGTGCATTTTTCAGTTTACTGACTTACACTTTTTGGTAAATGGTGTTACGCTTTTCAATTATTGCTAAAAATATTATTATACAGTTTAATAATTGAAAAGTGCAACACCATTTACCAAAAAGTGTAAGTCAGTAAACTGAAAAGTGTAACATGGACTAGGGTGCACAACATGCACTCGAGTCCATAGTAGACCAACCCTTTTTAATCTAATAGAGTCAAAATTTGATTTTTTTGTCAATTATGCCCTTCCACCATATTTTAAAATTTCGAATTTATAAAATACACAATTATTAGTCAACTAAACTTCCAATCAATTCTTAAATGCAATTTCTCGAATTCCCGAAAATCTATCACCTTCTAAAATTTAAAAATTTTCCTAAAAGGTAGGTCTCTTCATTTATTTCGTTTAATTTTGTTAAGTTAAGGGATTCTGGAAATCTGCATTTCAAACCACATATGAACTTGTAACCTTTTAACTATAGAACCACCTAAACTATCAACAACTAAGACATTGCATATCCGTATGACATATATCATGTGCATACATAATAATATGCTTGAGTAGGTGCATATCATTTAAACACTTAAATATCGGTAGAATATGTTTGTGCACAGGAGTGGACATGTTTGTACATGTTTCAAATGCAGAAGTTAATGCACATGTAGGATATGTGTCAATGTAGTATTTAGTGCATGTGCATACTATCAATGATTGATTTGATGATATGAACAATAATCGAACGATAAAAAACAATAGAAAAGTATTGGATACCTCATATCATCTCTCACACACTCACTGCGTGAATATACACACACTCACATCCTTCAAGAATGGACTGAATCCGCGACTGAGTTGCCGGTGAAGAGACAGCGGGAGGAGGAACAGAACGGCGCCACTTCGGTCGATATGGAACAAAATAACGGCACTACGACGGCGCTACCCGACTTTATCTCCTCCGTTATTTCTGGATGGTTTTCCAAGATTGAAAATTCAATTTGGAAAATTTCAGTGCATATACGAAACTCGGAAGTCGATTTTGAAAATGAAATTTGGGCAATTATACAGAAACGATTTCAGGGAATGACAGAGGATCTGATAATTTAATTTTCCAATTTGGAAAGTGAGTGACTTTCTGTTATCATAACCTAAATTCTAGGAATTAACTAGTTGCCCATTTTATGGAATTTAAAAAATTCGATTTAGTTTTAAATCAAGCAATTAATTTAAATAATGAGATTAAGGGCATTATGGGTTTTTGGCTTCAATTTGACTCTATTAGATAATTATTAAAGTTGGTGTTTCTATTTGCTTAATGGATAGTAATAGTGACTCTATTAGGGAATAATCTCCAAAGATTATTCAAACATTCACGAATTGGGAGAATAACTCCCGACAAGCTAATATGTAATCCCCAAATGTATTGTCATAATAATTCGTAGAATTAATAGCATCAACGATAATCTTTGCATCACTCACAACCACACAGTTATCCAAATATTGAGCCTTTAACCATAACAAAGCCTCAAAGAAACTCATAGCCTCCCCTAATGTAACCTCATAACACCCTTGGAATAATGGATTTATCCATCATGATGATCGTGTGGTTGTTATTACCCGGGCCTGTCTGATTTAGTGTCCGCGAAGAAAAAAGTATATGTATTAAGTTTAATCATTCCTGACGGTGGTGCATGCCATGTCGAGCAGGTCGGCCTCCTCTCAGCGGGTGTTGTATTAATATTTTCCTTCGTCACAAGCGATTTCTATTCTAGCCAAAAAGTAGTCGAGGCATGTACTGCTTCATTAGATGTCCTCTTTGTGCCCTCCCACACAATAGAGTCCTGTTTTTTCATATTTGCCAAAAAAAATATATATATGGCAAAGCAAGATGCAAAATTAATTTTCTATATTACCAAATTAGTGTTTTAGTTATTTTATCAATAGACACATTCAGTTTAAGGATGATGATATGTTATGTAGTGATGATTACTTTGATAGTGCTAAAGAATCAGATAATAGTAGCGACAATAAGGATAATGAGTATCTAATCTTTAAATTAGGAAAAAAAAAACTATATTTGTTGGTAAAATGACTAAAACGCTAAGTTTTTTTAAAATAGATAACAAATTTCAAAGTCGAAAAACTTAAGATAAAATTCAAAACTAGTACCCTCCCCGTCCCCAAATAACTTTCATGCGTGTATGTAGGGGTGTGCACCGGTTCAAAATCGGACCGAAACCGGAATCTACCCTAAAGGGTGGACCGGAGATCGGACCGGTTCAAACCAGATTTTTTTTTAAGTTTTTGGAAGTGATAACAAGAACGATGAATTTGTGTATGAAAATTAGTGTTGGTTCTTCATTTGAGATCAATTTTCGTCAATGTGAATTTTATTTACAATATTATTAATGGTATTTTGACACTAAAAGTAAATTGATTGTTTTTTTTCAATTATATACTTGAAAAAATGTAATAGATCTCAACACTTTTAGAAAATATAAAGAATATAAATAAATAAAATAAAATTCCGATCCGGACCGATAAATTCTGGTCTTAACCCGGATCGAAAATCCGGAATCCTAAAATTCAATGGACCGGAGATCGAACCGAAAACCAATCGGTCGGTCATAACATTTTCTGTAAAATTGTAGATATCATGTAAGAACTATTTACGTAAAATGTCATAAAAAACTCTCATTTTTAAAAGTAATCATATTTTAGGTAAAATTCAAAAAAAGTAATCATATTTTAGGTAAAATTCAAATTAAATAAATAAAAATTAAATAAATTTACTACTACGTATTATACATCTCAAATCATCAATTTAAACAAAACATTAATTCCCTGGAACTAATATATTAAGGGCATATGGGGTAATAGATTTGGAATGAAATGATATTCACGAGTCTTTGAGGAATCGGGTTCTCAAAAATAAAGAATTCTGATTCCACTCCACTCCCTTGTCTTTACCTATTTCATTCTTTGTGGAATCAATTTTTTTTTTTTTTAAATATTAACTCATATTTGATTTTATGACATTATCCTCTCAACAATTAAATAAAAATTTCATTAATTTTTTCAACCTTTCATCGCCGCCCCTGCAGCCTTCTTTTCCGTCGACTACAATCGATATTGCTAATATCACAATCACTATCAGGATGCACAAAATTTATGCTTAGTGAGATGACGACACAGACGAAGCTTTGTGATGCTTTTTCCACCGGAAAGAAGCGGAAGGCGTTGGCGACTCATCCAACTACAAAATCCACCATCAATGGCGACTCATCCGCAATATAAAGTCTTCTCCGGCGACATTTGAACGCATTTCAATCAAACAAAATTTAGCCCAGAACACAAGGAAATGATGCAAAAATGGCGGAGAAGATCAACTGAAAAATTAACGAACAAGTGTAGCGGTTATCCAGTGAGATGGGAGTTACGAAGAAGATGCACATCACCATATCTTTGATTATACCAAGTCCAATATCAT
The DNA here is from genome assembly GCA_963675135.1 of Galeopsis tetrahit. NCBI lineage: Eukaryota > Viridiplantae > Streptophyta > Magnoliopsida > Lamiales > Lamiaceae > Galeopsis > Galeopsis tetrahit. The sequence goes on from OY776127.1 coordinate 58,066,778, forward strand.
TAATATAAGATTAGATCGATTCACAATTAATGTTCACCATTTTTTTAAATGAATTAATTTTGTAAAGTTTTATTATTAAAACAATAATTGACTACTTTAATATATTGTTATAAAATGTAAATTAAAGGATATTTTAGTTATTTAATATAATTTTTTTATATTATATCTCATTTCATTTTATTATACCAATCATGAAACTGACCATTCTTATTCTTATGTTATTCCATTCATAAGTTGATTCAGCCATATCAATTATATCATAAATATGGAGTATAAAAACATTATAAACTAATGTTCATGACCATTTAGTGGATGTAGCCCACTTGCATTTTGAAAATGAATAATAAGGTCAAGTCTCAAGTTAAATTAATTTTAATGTTACGAGTTGGTGGGTCGACGGTTCCTATATTAAATGTTATTATTGCCTTTTAGATTGGTCAACATATAAATTGGATGTTATAATTATTGAAGTAGAAAATCATATTATGAAATTGAAAATCTGATGACACAATCTCTACTTTTTAAGCTCGTAATTTATTAATAAGTTAGGCCATGGATTTATTAATTAAGCATAAACTCAATCAATTGAAGTTGGAATTATTCGAAACGTTGACCCGAAAGCAAAATTTTGCTCAAGTCTTGATTTACTCTACTCCAATTATATATCTTGTGTCTTTTAATACTCTTATAAGATATCTTTTAATACTCTTATTTTGTTAATTCATTTTCACACAATTAGGGAATGTTTATTTTTGGATGAGAAATTCAGATTTGAGATTTTGAAATCTCACCCATATTTTAATTTGAGATTTTAGATTTAGTTTTTTTTTTTTTTTAAAGATTTAAAAGATCATCAATACATGATAGATAAACAATTTTAAACTCTAGATCTTCAAAATCACATTGAATCAACTCGGCATAGTTGCCCCCATTCAATCGAGAGGAAGAGGAAAACGAGTGAAACCTTTGCCTACCAAGAGAGCACATACTAAGGTATGAACGTATCAAAACAATAGAGATACAAACATACCGCCAAAGGATCACCATTCACCAAGCATTTGAATTCTCCAGAGACATTCAAATTCCAATCACTAATAGGTCCCAAAAGAGGGAAAAACGGGTACCAAAAGATTTCGATTTAGGATCTACTCTAACAATATCTATAAATCCTATAAATATCTACAAATCCATACATATAAATACATATAATCAATCATATACTATAAACCTAAATTCTACTTAAATCTCAAAACAAACACAAAATATAAAAAACATTAAAATTTTAAAATTTTAAAATTCATTAGATTTTAAATTTCGGATTTCAAAATCCAAAACAAACGTACCCTAGGAATTTCACCAAGATTATGAGATTATTTTTGTAAAAAATTGAAGTATCGATTATACCGAATAAAGGCGTGATTGCAATAGAAAAGAAAAGGTAAGGACTTTGAGCTTCCCATGTAAAAACATGTCTCCCTCTATATTTCAAACTGAAATTTCAAACTGAAATTGCATATAACTCATTATCTTAGCCACAAGTTATGCTCAAGAAACCAGTCAAAGAAAAAGTTGAAACACTACTATGTAAAGAAGTGACCTAAATGCATTTAAAGCTCAAACACATACACGAGCATACTGATGATAAATGGCGTGAAACATTAAAATTAAAAATAGATACAGTGTATCATAAGCATATCAGTTTACGATTTTCAAAACACAATAAAAAAAAATCCCCACCTAGCAACGGCTAGGCGCTCAAGGATGCGACGTTGAGTATCAGATAAACTAGATTCCGAAGAATCCATTTCGTATATTCCGAGAAAATTCTTCCTCATTGCTTCTGGTGCCACTATTTTGACATCCATCTTTTTGCATCTTTTCGCATTCTTCAACTGTACACTTAATAAAATCCTCAGTAGATTTATCAGAAGTGACCCCATAATCGGCCACCACTTTGAGACCCGGAATCTCCACGAGATTCTCCCATACTGTCCGTTTCACATTCGGGCAAAGCATGCCTCGGGCAGCAAGAGATGGAGGCATTCGCCGCTTCACAACATATTTCATCCAGTGCTAAATGGACGACGGAGTCCATACAGCGGCGGATGGCGGTTGATCAGCCGTTGTTACTTTTTTCTATTTGGCGCGGAATTGAGAATTTCAGAGCGTTTGTCAGTAAATGGATTAGGTTTAGGGTTCGAACCATTTTGGGGAAATAGCGGATTTTGTATTTTACAATAGAAGAACGATAAATTTCAATTAAGTTCTTAAATTATACAGTAAATATCTATTATATTTATAATATATAAACTTTTTATTCTAATATATTTATAACATATAAATATCTATAAATTTGAATTTGTATTTATATATTTATATATTATAATATTTTTTAATATATTAATAAAATGTGCATTAATAAAATTATAATTTTAATTGTAAAATTAAAAATATTTTTAATAAGAATGAGCATTATAAAATAATTTTATATAGGTTATTATATGTATCTTAGAGTTTATAAATATTTATAGGGTTGATTTAGTAAGGGTTTATACCTATATTTGTAGGATAAGATTTTAAAATTATAAATCTAAATTTTAAAATAGAAACTTGTGGAATTTTTCAAATGTTTTTAAAATTCTCTAAAATCCTCCACAATACTTTATACAGTAAATTTATTTTTCTCAATAACTCTAATTTATTAAAAAAAAACTCTATCTTACCATTAATATTGATAAACTTATATTCATTTAAAGTGTATATTTATTAAGGGTGTCTACAAAATACTGTACTAATCATTTAATATTTCAATTTGTTGCAATGTAGAATTTTTATGTGTGTACCTATTTATAAATAAATTTAAAAATTAGTGCAATAATTTGATATATATTAAATATGTAAAAAAATATTAATAATAAGTCAAAAATAAATAGCATCATTAATAAAGGTGGAAGATTTTTTTTTTTTTTAAATAGGATGTGACCTACCGATTGATTCTAATTAAGTTAAAAAAATTATAATTAAAAACATACGACAATAACTATCAACAAAATCCTAATTCTATTAATTTATTGTTTGTGAAAAAATAAGAAACTGTAAATCTATAAATAAAAGAGATAGAGAACAATAAGTAAAATAACAATACATAAAAAAAATGAAATGAGAGAGAACTAAAAAAAAAAAAATTAAAGAAAATAATTGAAAAAATAAAGGAAATTGTAAAAAAAAAAAAATGAAGAAAATTGTAAAAAAATATGTAAAAGAATCAAGAGATAGATAGAAAAATATATCATTTAGTAAGATATCTACAAAAGAAATCGTACATGTTGATAACAAAACATTAAGAAAGTAGAATGACAATTTAAGAAAACAAAAGAATAAGAAAGTAGATTTAAAAAAACAAAGAATAAGAAATAGACTTAAAAAATAAAAGAATAAGAAAGTAGAATGAGATGGGACAAGATGACCATTTAGGAAATGAGATTTAGAATATACGGTATTCTGTTTCATTTAAATTTGAATATTAAAATGATTTTAAATTTAAAAATAATAATTATGAGTAAATAATATTAGAATTATTATTTTGAGATGAAAATAGGAAAAATAGATTTTTTTAATCAAAATGCATGAGAATGCAAGATTCTCACAAATATGGAGTACTAATGTAATGTAAGAACACACGCGGCGCGGGTTGAAATAAATTTATAATATATTTTAATTTATTAATTAAAATAATACACTTTAAAATATGTATAAATTTGTAAAAGAATTATTTTATTAAAAGATAAAAAAAGTTTGAATGTTTAGAAATTGCTTCCACAATTTTCGATTCTTATGTTTGAAAATAGGTAAAGTCTAGTATGCACTCGAGTGCATGCTGTGCACCCTAGTCAATGTGCACTTTTCAGTTTACTGACTTACACTTTGACTTACACTTTTTGGTAATAGTGTTGCACTTTTCAATTATTACTCATTTACCAAAAAGTGTAAGTCAGTAAACTGAAAAGTGCACATAGACTAGGGTGCACAGCATGCATTCGAGTTCATAGCAGACCAACCCTTGAAAATAAAACTCGAATTCAGTAAGTTTTGAAAATTCAAAAAAATATACTTACTCCTATAGTTTTCGAGTCTTTGCAAATAAAACTCAAATTCAGTTAATTTCGAAATTTTAAAAAGATATACGGAGTACTTATTTTCATAATTTTTTAGTCTTATATTTATATAGTCAATATACAAAAATTAGATACATATAATGTTATACAATTAATATTAAAAAAACCATCAAACTCGCTTGAATAATAGTTAAATTTATATAATTATAAATAAACTTGTTTTCAATTTTCAATAGCACCAAAATTGAAACATCTTATTTCTGTTATTCATGTTTAAAATGTAATGTTTGGTCAATTAAGTTTGTGTCAAAATATATATATATATATATATATATATATATATATATATATATATATATATATATAATCCACTGTTTAGGAAGTGAAAAAATAGTTTTTCTTGTGAAAAAAGTGAGGGATGATGATGAAAATTTTATAGATTTTTTTATTAAATATTATTTCATAGAAAAATTAAATTAATACTAATAATAAGGAAAAAAAAATAACGGCAGAATCTGAAATAAAAGTTGGTGGCTTGGGAATTTTTTTTTTTTTTTGAAACGTGGGTGAGAGTAGATAGATAAATTTTTCTGCAAAAAAAAATAAAAATTACCTCAACAATTTTTATAAACTGTATGGAAAAAAACATGAATAATTTTTACTAAAAAAATAAAATAACCCATGAATGCAGTCGAAGAATCCTGAATAAACCATATAACCTACATGAAAAATGACCAAATTTTAACTAAAATATGAAAGAAATGCAAATATTAAGAATAGGAACCCATAAATTCCAGAAACTAAATTACAAAATTTTTTTAATCCGTAAAAAGGTGTACCTCGATTTAAATAAGATATTAAAAAGATAAAATTATATTTTTTTAATCGATAAAAAGGTGCACGATTTAAATCCCTTATATTACTAATTGGGAAAATATCACTTTTGGTCACTGAACTTTACCACTTTTCACATTTGGTCACCCACATTCCATCACTATCAAAATTGGTCACTCACTTGTTCGTGACTATCAAATCACTCACTTATTCTTTCTCTATCAATTTTGATGTGCTGTTAAAGAATCCGTCATTCACTAATGGAGAAAAGGTTTTGAGCGCCAACTTTTATTTTCCCTCTTTTAATTCCTTAACCCTAAACTCCGAAACCACAATAGAAGTGATTTTGAGTTTGTACGAAGTGAAGATGTATAAAAGGAACCAGAATGCTTCTGCACCCAATACGGTAAGTTTCTATAACTTTTACGTTTAAATATATGGGGTTAATTAGTGATTCATCAACCAACCCTTTCCAACCCTTTCCAACTTTTTATCAACCAACCCTTCACGTTTAGTGATTCATCAACCAACCCAGAGTAGTCAAGAATTATCAGTAAGTTATTAATAATCATATAACTCAATTATAATTTATTATCATCTCATTGTTCTTGTTGTTGGTTTACTTTTCATTTCACAAGGTAATCAGGAAATGGGAAACTCATGAGGTGGTACAAAAAGAAAAAATCACAAACAAATGTGAGTGTGTCTTGGCTTACAATGTCATTTTATAATTACTGTAATGTACGTGACTAATTTTTTATTTTATAGGTTGTGCAATCATCAGAGTACATAATACAATTATTGTGAAAGGAGGAGTGAATTACATCACTATGTCTATGTACTGGGAAAGAGTTGAAAAACAAGTGAGAATGATGGCAAGCCAAATTAGTCAAACTGTGTGGTAGTCATGTACTAGTTATGTACTCTGTTTTTATAATTATGGTCTGTTTTTATAATTATGGTGTGTAGTTTGATTATTTATAATTATTGTATTCACTGTCGTTGAAAATTCAGGCTTGCTTTTGTACTCAGTTTTTCAGATTTTTTTAATAATATTTCAATTATTGATTTATAATGATTGAAAATAGAAACTTATTTCAAAATAATTAATTATTAGAATTATTTGGGTTTGATAATATATTCTTAACCACACATAATATATAATATTAATTGAAGTAAAATAAAATGGGCTTGGGGGTTTAGGGTTAATGAATTAAAAAAGGGAAAATAAAAGTTAGCGACTCAAAACCTTTTCTCCATTAGTAAATGACGGATTCTCTAACACCAGCATCAAAATTGATAGAGAAAGAATAAGTGAGTCACCAATTTTAATAGTCATGAATAAATGAGTGACCAATTAAATTGATAGAGAAAGAATAAGTGAGTGACCCAATTTTGATAGTGATGAAATGTGAGTGACTAAATGTGAAAAGTGGTAAAGTTGAGTGACCAAAAAAGAGTGATATTTAACCTTACTAATTCTAAATCTTTTTCTGCTGACGTGGCCTCATTAAATGTCTCCATTCCACAATCTCTTAAATTCCTTAGTTTTAATATTTTTTAAATTTTAAATTATTTTCTCTCTCCTCTAACTTCTCTCATTTTCATAGGGCGTAATTTTCGCGAGTCTAATACTAGTAAGATATTAAAGAGATAAAATTAACTGTCATAAAAGGTGCACCTCAATTTAAATAACATATTAAAAAGATAAAATCAGATCAAATTACATTTTTTTAATATCAGATAAAATCAACTGCCATAAATTTCAGAAACTAAATTACAATTGATAAAAAAAAAACTTATTTTTTTTCTGAAATATACCGATCTAAAAGAAATAGCAAAAAAAATATTATATTAATGCAAAAAATTATAAATACATAAACAATCTCTTCAATTTCTAATATATATCTTTGTACTAAACAACAAATCTATTAAATTGAATAAAATGAAAAATAATTGAAAAAGAAAAATAAAAAAAAATACTAAAAATTAGGAGAGAGAAAAAGAAAAAGAAAAAAAAGGAAAATGGAAAAAAATTATATTAACATGACAAGTAATTGAATAAAATGAATGATAATTGAAAAAGGGAAATAAAACAAATACTAAAAAACAGCCAGAGAAAAGGGAAAAAGATAAAAAAAAAACCTAAAAAAAAAAGGAGAAAAAAAAATTATACTAACATTATAAACACATACGATCTTAAAATATATTTAGAAGATCTTAAAAATTGTACTAAACTACAAACAAATGAAAGATTTGATTGATTGAAATGAGAAGAAATGTGTTGATATTTATAGAGTACAAATGGGTGGTTGGGGTGTTTGTGTATGAAGTAATTTTATTTCAATTAAATTTTAATATTCAAAAGTGAAGATGAGATTAAAAAAAAATGTACGATTAATATTAATGTTTAAAATAATTAAAAAAATAATAAAGGTGAAATTAATAAAAAAAAAAAGAGTTTTTGAAATGGATTGATATTAAGATATTAAGATAAGATTTAATATTTAATATAAAAACAACTAATTTATATTTATAAATTTTATTATTCAAATTAATATTGAAATGTGATTATTCATAAGATTAATGATTAAGATTAATAAAATAATTAAAACGTGAAATTAATGAGAAAAAATAGATTTTGAAATTGAGTGATTTGTGAAGAAATAGATTGTGATAAACCAATCAATCATTGTTGTTGAAATGTTTGCAAATATATGATATTAAGATTAGAGTTGCACTCTTGTGTACTAGTTACATGTATGTAACTACTATATCCAATCCAGTAGTTACATGTAACTACTATATCCAATCCAATAATCCATTACAAATAACACATGACTCATTTATTATATCCAATCAAATAACTCATTACAAATAATACATGACCCATTTACTATATCAATTTAACACATAAATTTTTTCTTGGGCCTTTATTTTATTTCAATTAATTTTTTTTTAATTTTATCATTAAAAAATAATACTCCATTAATTTTTTAAAATTTTATTTTTTATTTTACTCAATTGATATTTATATTTATCTTTTTAATATTATTTTTTTAATTTATTTTTCTTCCTATTTATCATTTGTGTTTCAAATGATAATTTTTTTAACGTACTTTCTTTTTATGTCATAAATAATTATTCTAAAATTTTAAAGTCTAATAAGAAAATTTTAAAAATAATATTAATTGTTTTAAGTATTAAATAGTATAATAATAATTTGTTTTAAAATATAAAACTCGCACCTCTCTTACGCAGTGTTTAATTTTATTGGTACTATTTTACTTTAATTAATTGGTGTATAATTTTCACCTTATCCTTTCAAAATTTTACTTCATTCCTTACAAATTTCACTTCGTTTTACATTGTTTAATTATTTTTTTCATTTGAACTTTCATTTTTTAATCACTTTATTTTAATTTTTTATGAATATAATTTTTAGTTTATAAGTGTTATGATAACAGTTGATAAGTATTATGATATATTATTAGTTAATATGCAGTATTATATATTAGTTTATACTGGTACAAGTTCTAATTTTTTCGAGTTTCGAGTTCAAATATTTTATGGTAATAGTTCAAATATAGTATAGTATTAGTTCACATATTGTATAGTATTAGTTCACATACTCTATGGTACTAGTTCAAATATAATATAATATAAATTCAAATATTGTATAGTATTAGTTCATATATTAAATAATATTTTTATACCCACATTAATCTCTAGTATTATACAATATATTAACTAGTACTATACCATAGGCGTACTAATACTATATCGTATTTAAACTAATATTTATATTTAACAAAAAATACATAACTTAACACATTTATAATCCCAAGCATACCATGCAAATTAATACATCAATATTAAAAAATTGATATTAACTAACTTGTAAGAAGAACAAAAGTGAGAATGAATCACACTGAACAGACAATTCAATTAATATATACGATCACACTCAATAAACATATGAATGCATCAACATGGCGATGACCTCAAAGAAAATAATAAAGTTGATGCAATATTATGCTGGTTTCTTCCCCAATTCTCCACTCATTTAAGTTTCTAAATATAAATTTTATTTTTCAATTAAATTATGTTATTAATTAGTTTTAAAAAATAATCTACAACCTTAAAAAACTTGTAACAAATCAGATATCATTTTAGAAATAATGAAGACTTAACAAAATAATCTTAGTTATTATAAATTAGATTAAAGCTAGAAAGTGAGCATGTCATATTCATACATTTATACCCAAATTAGAAAAAAAATTGAATTTTTTTAGTTTAGTTTTTTTTTTCCATTTTTTTTGAATTTTTTTTCTAAATTTTGGTTATTTTTTGAAAAAAAAAAACTGGAAATTTTATTTCATAATTTTATTTTTGAGTTTCATATTTTTTTAATATTCGTTATGTTTTTTATATTTATTTTTTAAAAGTTAAAAAAATAGAATAATATTTGACTTCGTGGTGTTTCATTGGTGAATCGATAGTCGGTGTATAATTATAAATTTAATGAGTTGTATTTTAATTTAATTGATATAATGGTAATATAGTATTTTACATGTATTTTTGTTTTAAAAAATTTGGGGGTGAAATTAATAAAAAAGAAGGTAAATAACTAATAATCCATATAAATAATTGGATTTAGTTACATGTATGTAACTTGTACACATAAGTGCCTAAAAGAAGAAAGTGTGGACTTAGTTAAAAAGGAGGGTAAATAGCCAGTTACATACATGTAACTGGTACACATAAGTAATTGCCTTAAGATTAAGATAAGATTAAGATTTGAAATTGAAGAATTTGACAAATTAGAGGATTTTTTTTTTTTTTTTTTTAATAAGGATGCTTCACAATATTGGGATTTTGAAATGGAAGAATTTGAAGGGAAAGAGATTAAAAATAATAATTATAATTTAAAATTTTGAATTATAATTTTGAGATTAAAATAGGAAAAAATGATTTTTTAAGTGAATGCCTGAGAATGCAGAGATTTTGAAATAGACGATTTTGGATGAAAAGATAGATTGTATAGAGAGATAGAATTGTGACACGTGTCCCATTATATTCTCACAAATATAGAGTATTAAGATAAGATTAAGATTTTGAAATGGAAGAATTTGAAGGGAAAGAGATTAAAAATAATAATTATAATTTAAAATTTTGAATTATAATTTTGAGATTAAAATAGGAAAAATTGATTTTTTAAGTGAATGCCTGAGAATGTAGGGACATTTTGAAATAGACAATTTTGGTGAAGAGAGAAATTGTGTAGAGGGATAGAATTGTGACACGTGTCCCGTTATATTCTCACAAATATAGAGTATTAAGATTACATTCCTTGGAGCTCACACATATAATCATTGATTATTTATACGTCATTACATAATTTTATTGACATTTTTATTCTATTTAGTCATAATCTTATTAATTATATCAATTATGTCTTTTAGTAAAAAAATATCACAATTTTTTAAATATAAAAATGTATTCTTAGTTACAAAAGTATTACATCATCACACTTTGAGCAATCTTATAATGCAAAATCCATAAGCAACGACCTTTCCTCAAATTAGGGAGTAACATTTAAAAAGCTAAAATAGAGTATTGAAATGTTGATTTATATAATTTTTTTATATATATATATATATATAACTCGATATTGATTTTTTTTTTTTATGTATGTACATTTATTTGTCCTTGTTCTAGTTTTATTTTTAGTCTTCTAGATTTTATTTTATTTTTAAAACAAGAAGATTTAGATTTCATTATTGCAAACACAAGGCATAATAGGAAGCTCATCCACATTGAACGGAGGGTCTGTCCAAATAAAAGAGTTATCAAACTTTCGAGCATTTCTAACTATCTTGTGTGTTAAGACATTGACACACCTTTTAAAGAAGATTATCCGAACATTCACAAATTGTGAGAGTAACTCCCGACAAACGAATATGTTAATAGAGATAATGTTAAATAGTATTATTTGTTAGAGATTTTATTGTATTCTTAGAATATATCTTTTATGATTTGGTCTTCCTATAATTGTGGAAGTTTGTTGTAGACTTTGTAAATCTCACTATTATATATTTCAGAATACTCAATCACTAGATTACGGTGATTTTCCTCTCAATTATTCTTTTCCAAAATATGTATTCTACATATTCTGTTATGGTATCAGCCTAATATTACCGATCCTAAACCCTAATTCTTTTCTTTCGCTTCTACATCCGATTCTCTCTTCCTCCCACTGCACGGACTGGTAGCCTCCGTCCAGTTTTCCTTCTCGTCGAGTGTTATATCAAGGACTGGTCCCCTCCTTCATCTCTCTCGATCGACAAGATGACATCCTCCGCCACCGATCCTCTTCCGGTGACGACGATGATTAATATGATGCAAATCAAGCTTGAGGCGTCCACTTATCTTATGTGGCGTCGTCAAACTATTCACATGGCCGAATGCTTCGATATACTCGGGCATCTTGACGGCACTTCTCCCTCTCCCGCGGCCACTGTACCGGCGGTTGCACCTGCTGTTGATCCGACACCGAATCCGGAGTATACGACATGGCGACTCAAGGACAAACGGTTGCTCAGCGTTTTGTACACCTCTCTATCCCCTGATGCCGCGTCTGAAGTGATTGATTGCACCTCTGCAAAGCAGGCATGGGTGGCGCTCGAATCTGTTTATGCCTCATCTTCACGATCGCATCAATTACGTGAAGAATTGTTATCTCTCCGTCGCGGTGATCTGTCTGTGGAGGAGTATGGGCGCAAGTTTAAACATCTCTGTGACCAGCTGCAAGCAATTGATCGTCCGATTGATTCATCTGATAAAGCTCACTGGTTTTTACGTGGGTTAGGACTTCAGTTTGCGGGTTTTGCCGATACCCGTATGGCTATGTCTCCGATCCCCGCGTTTCGTGACCTTTTGCACCAGGCTGTGCAATTCGACATGATGATGAAGTCGATGGAAGGGCCTTCTCATGCACCTGCGGCGTTTTCTGCTACTCGAGATGGGCAGCCTTCTTCGGCTGGGTCCAGGCAGGTGTCCCGATCCCAGAACCGTGGCCAATCTCAGTCCCAGCAGCAGTCCAGGCCGTCAGGTTTTTCTGGTAATGCGGGTGGCTCTGGCAGGCGTGATGGGCAGCCCTCTGGAGGTGGTTTCCGTCGTCCTTTCGTGCCTAAATGCCAACTCTGTCGTGGGGAGCACTACGCAGATAAATGCCCCAGGTATCTGAATGCTATTGGTTCGAACTCTGCTGCAAATCTTGCTGAAGCTTTCACCTCGACTTGCAACGTCTCAAACTCTACCCCTGATTGGTATCTCGATTTCGGAGCCTCCGCTCACATGACGAACCAACTGTCCGCCCTTGACTCTCATGAGTCTTATTCTGGTAACGGTTCTGTTATAGTTGGTAATGGTAATGCGTTGAATATTTCTCATATTGGCACTACTAAACTTTCAGACGATGTTAAGTTGTTAGATGTACTTGTTGTACCTCATATCACAAAGAACCTCCTATCTATCAGTAAATTAACTGCGGATTATCCTGTCGATGTTATTTTTTCTGATAAATTCTTTGCGATCCAGAACCGACTCACAAAGAAAATACTGGCTCAGGGAAGGTGTAATCAGGGGCTTTACCTACTTGATCGGGGTGTTCCAGCTTTGGTTACAGCAATTCGGGTCAGGAGATTGAAAGCTAGCTTTGACTTGTGGCATTTGCGTTTGGGGCATGTCCCGTTTTCAGTTATCTCATTGTTAAATAAACAGGGTTGTTTATCTGTTACTTCAGTTTTACCAAACCCTCGTTTATGCTCTTCTTGCCAGTTGGCCAAGAGCAAACGTTTACCATTTATGTTGAATGAAAAACGAGCTACTGCTGTTCTTGATTTAATTCATTGTGATTTGTGGGGTCCAGCACCTGTTTCTACATCTGATGGCTTTAAGTATTATGTTGCCTTTGTCGATGATTTTTCACGTTTTTCCTGGATATATCCATTACGTGCTAAGTCAGAATTTTATAATGTATTTGTTCGATTTCATGCCTTTGTCTGCAATCAATTTTCTCGAACTGTGAAGATATTTCAGTCTGATGGTGGTACTGAGTTTGTAAATGGGAGGGTTCGTCACTTTATGCACGAGCATGGTATACATCATCGAATTTCATGTCCATATACACCTCAACAAAATGGCAGGGCTGAACGTAAACATCGTCACATCTCTGAAACTGGGTTGTCCATGCTTTTTCATGCACATGCTCCAGCTTCTCTTTGGTTTGATGCCTTTGCTACTGCAGTATATGTTATTAACAGGCTTCCATCTGCGATACTTGATAATATTTCTCCCTTTCAGGTATTATTTGGATACTCGCCTAGTTATGATACCTTTAAACCATTTGGATGTCGTGTTTATCCTTATCTTCGGGATTATGTTGCTCACAAATTAGAACCTCGCAGTCGGCCGTGCATCTTTCTTGGGTATAGTAGTACTCAGAAGGGGTTTCGTTGCTTTGATCCAGAGTCTTCTCGAGTTTTTATCACTCGCCATGCTCAGTTTGATGAGCTCTATTTTCCATTTTCTCGAGCTCCATCTCTCACACAGGTCACTGATTTGGATATCTCGACTTTTCTCGACATCTCCTCTGATTCCCCTTTGGCTCCTGTTTCGGCACCTATCAGACAACCGCATCGGTTTTCTGTTGATCATGATACTCGTCCTCCCTCGCTGGTTCATGATGAACTGGTTATGCCGCCACATGTGCCTGATCCTATTATAGCGCATGTTCCCGACGTTGGGCCTCCTGTTCCGCCTCCTGCTCAGGACTTGCCACTTGTATCCACTCATCCCATGATCACCCGAGCTCGTGTTGGGACATTTAAACCTCGTTATCCAGTCGACTTCGCTTCTTCGGCTCTACTCTCTGCACTTGTTACCACCTCTGAGCCTCGTGGTTTCAAGTCTGCTGCTAAGCATTCCCACTGGCTTGCTACTATGCAAGAGGAGATTGATGCACTTCGTTCGAATTCCACTTGGGATCTGGTGCCTCGTCCATCTGGAACGAACATAGTTGGTTCAAAGTGGGTTTTTCGTACGAAATTTCTGGCAGATGGTTCGATTGAACGTCACAAGGCTCGTTTAGTGGCGCAGGGCTTCACTCAGATTCCTGGTTTGGATTTTCATCATACATTTAGTCCTGTTGTGAAGGCAGCTACAGTTCGGATAGTCTTGGCATTATCGGTTCAGCATGGGTGGCCTCTTCATCAGCTTGATGTCAAGAATGCTTTCCTTAATGGAGTTCTTGACAACCCTGTCTTCATGTCTCAGCCTCCTGGCTTTGTTGATCCTCAACATCCTGATCATGTTTGTCGCCTTAAGAAGGCTCTATATGGCCTTCGCCAGGCCCCTCTTGCCTGGTACCAGCGTTTTAGCACATTTCTGTTCAGCTTGGGCTTCTCTCAGAGTCGTTCTGACTCGTCTCTCTTTCATCTGCATCAGGGTAATTCTATTATTTATCTCCTTTTGTATGTTGATGATATCATTGTTACAGGCAATGATTCTGCTGCCCTTCGTCGCTTTATTGCTCGTACTGGTGACGAATTTGCTATCAAGGATCTTGGCTCTTTGAGTTATTTCCTTGGCCTTGAGGTCTCCTCCACTGACGCTGGTTTGTTTGTTGGCCAGACCAAGTATGCACTTGACATCCTTGAGCGTGCAGACTTGGTCGAGGCTAAACCTGTCTCAACTCCCTTAGCAACAGGTGAATCACTTGTCAGCACAGGTCCTACGTTCAAGGATCCCACCCTATATCGATCGCTTGTTGGTGCTTTGCAGTATTTAACTATCACTAGACCTGATCTCTCGTATGCTGTAAGCTCTGTGAGTCAGTTCCTCCAGTCTCCAACGGAGGACCATTTTCTGGCAGTTAAGCGTATCCTTCGCTACGTGAAAGGTACAATTCATTTCGGTTTATCCTTCACTAAGCGCTCGGATATTTCCATTCTGGCCTATTCTGATGCAGACTGGGCTCGCTGCATTGAGACTCGTCGTTCGACATATGGGTACTCTATTTTTCTTGGAGGTAATCTTGTATCCTGGAGTGCCAAAAACAACCGACTGTTTCTCGCTCTAGTTGTGAATCTGAGTACCGTGCTATGGCCAATGCTGCGACCGAACTTGTTTGGGTTATCAATCTTCTGAAGGAACTTCGAGCTCTTCCTTCTACTCGGCCTACTCTGTTATGTGATAACAAAAGCGCCATCTTTCTGAGTCAAAATCCTGTTGCACACAAGAGAGCCAAGCATATAGATTTGGATTATCACTTTGTTCGTGAGCTGGTGTCTTTGGGCAGAATTTCTACCGGGTTTGTCCCATCTCATCTACAGCTAGCAGATATCTTCACTAAGAGTCTTCCGCGTCCAGCCTTTGAGTTTTTACGTTCCAAGCTTTGCGTGTGTCTTCACCCCACGCAGCGCTTGACGGGGGGTAATAGAGATAATGTTAAATAGTATTATTTGTTAGAGATTTTATTGTATTCTTAGAATATATCTTTTATGATTTGGTCTTCCTATAATTGTGGAAGTTTGTTGTAGACTTTGTAAATCTCACTATTATATATTTCAGAATACTCAATCACTAGATTACGGTGATTTTCCTCTCAATTATTCTTTTCCAAAATATGTATTCTACATATTCTGTTATATGTAATCCTCAAACGTAGTGTCATAATAATTCGTAGAATTAATAGCATCATCGATGATCTTTACATCACCCTCGACCACACGGTTATCCAAAGATTGAGCCTTTAA
Source organism: Galeopsis tetrahit (assembly GCA_963675135.1). Lineage (NCBI taxonomy): Eukaryota > Viridiplantae > Streptophyta > Magnoliopsida > Lamiales > Lamiaceae > Galeopsis > Galeopsis tetrahit. Next base: position 58,082,547 of record OY776127.1, read on the forward strand.
CCACAACAAAGTCTCAAATAAACCCATAGCCTCCCCTATAACTTCATAACACCCTTGGAATAGCATTGATTTACCCATCATGATGATTATGTGGTTGTTGTTGTTATGATTAAACCCAAACTTGTCTAATTTATAGTCAGCAAAGAAAGAAACATATGAATTAAGTTTAATCATCCCCGACGGTGGTGCATGCCATGTCGAGCAGGTCGACCTCCTCTCAGCGGGTGTTGTGTTAATACAAAAAGTAGGTGAGGCATGTACTGTTTCATTAGATGTCCTCTTTGTGCCCTCCCACACCATATATATAGTTATGTTTTTCCATATTTGCAAAAAAAAAAAAAGCACGGCAAAGCAAGATGCATATTTAATTTACTACTAGGTAGGTAGGGTACACCTCAATTTTGAGGTGTTAACCCAGATATTTGTATTTAAAAAAGAAAGAGATGTTTATTAAACAGGAGTTCATACAAATACATATTTAAACATGTGTATTGTACACTGCAAAAACATACAAAATGATAACATACAAATACATATTTCTAATATTATAAAGTATTTATTATAATATTGTGCTATTATACACTGTGATTTTGAAGCGTACGATTGGCATTTATTTCTTCTTCAATATTTGCAACGTAATCAATCAGTAGAGAGAGTCTCCAGTCCATGTTTAGCACCCTTCGTAAAATGATGGCCCATACTGAATTAGAAAGGAACCTTCTTATTAATGCTTCAACTTCTTGTTGGAGTGTGTAATTGTATTGACATTGTCCACAGTCGATGCAGGTACAATACCTATTAATATCCATGGTATTTGTAAAAGTAGTAGTGAAGAAGTTATAGTTTGTATGAATTTGAGGTATAGGTATATATATATACTGTGAAGAATGGTGACTCACTTTTAACACTTGTCAAACAGCATGTACATTATCATGGTGTTGTTACACGTGTATGTGTATGTGTATGTGTTATGAATTGAGTGAAACATCTTTTGTTTTGTATCCATATAAAAATAAAGAAAATAAGATAATGCACAATTGCTGAAAAGTGAAATAAGATAATGCAAAATTGCTGAATTTGAAAATGGATAATATGATAAAAAGGTAATTTTATAGATATAGTTTTATTATAATTTACACAATTTAAAAAAAAAAAGTTGTTGACGCAATTCAGTAAGTTTGGTAGGTAAGTCCTAACTTTAAAAATCTTATACTTTGGCTGAAATCATTCTAATGGTTAATAACATTATTTAAACACAACATTAACAGTAAACAAACTTTTAGAAATAGGGTGAAATATAATTTTATTTTTTTGATTTTACGCATGCGATTATGCATTAGTTAATGTGATTTAATGAATGAAAGAGGTATATATATGTACCTGTTGTAAATTTGTTAAAAAAAAAATTCTTTCATCCATTAATTAGATTTATAAGCTTAATTAAATATGAAAAATTATGTATAGTTAACATCATTTCTAAATTTTTTGTTAAATAAAGTTTTAAAATATGTGGTTAACATAATGTTAAAAATTTAATTAAATAGATTTTGATTAGGCATATATTGACAAATTTAAAATATAATGCATATGTAAAACAAAATGTTATTATACAAAAGTAGTTTCAGAATTGCAAAAGTGATTTCAAAATGAGTAACTTGAGCAAATATATGCAGACAGAAACATATGTGCAGCAAAAAGAGTTTTAAAAGTTTCAAAAAATTGATATGCCATGTGTGTTTTCGGTTCTTAGTCTTGTTTGTTGTGTTTTGGGTTTTTACCTGATTGGTCTTCTGAGGAGTACAAACTTCTTTTACCGGTTGATTTTGAAGGGTGGGTATCAGGAGTTGTTGAAGATTCTGGGATTGGTGAGGTAGTTTTTTGAGATTCAAGCATTGTTGCATCTGTTTCCCAGCTTTGTTGAGGGCCTGAAGTGAAGCTTTTTTGTTGAAGGGTTTGCGATCCTGAAGCCATGTCTGTTGATGGAAGGCATGATATTATTGTGTTTCGGACAGTTTTTTTGCCTCTTATTTCAAACGTAGTCGTTCTTATGTGAAATAGCAATTGCCTGTCTTTGAATGTCTTGTTGATTTCAGTGGAACTTAACTTTTTATCCTGATAAACATGGGAAAAAGAAAAATGTAAGTAGAAGTAAAGGATGAAAATCATACATTAGATAAATATACCTCTAGATCTGCCTCGATAACCTTTTCGGTTGGCATGCCTAATACAATTTCTGCCTCTTTTTCCTCTATGAACGCGTTCAAACTTCCTGTTCCATCAAATAATTCTACCTCGAAACGTAACCTACGTATATATGTGTGTGTATTTGTGTATAAAATTGAGATTAGATTGCTACAACAGAAACAAAAATGATAGACAATCCCAAAAACCATGAACTAACTATTTTTCTTCAAGACAATGAATAGAATTGTTGCTCAAATCTTTTAAATTGTAATGGTTCTTAATCTTTCCTCTAACTTTGGTCCACCCCATATCATAGATAACCATATCATAGATAACAGAAACATTCTAATGTCTGCACACCAATGTAAAAGGTATGCAAAAAGCTTAACCTCAAATCTACATTGAATAACAAAAATGAAAAGACCTATATAAATTATTGAATTAGTAAATATAGAAACTTTTAATTTGTAAAGTATGTGTATGTTTTGCATTGGTAAATAAGTATGGCGTAATAAACTTTTAACATATACTTACAGTGGTTTTGGGCTGGGGAACTCATTGTTACAGTAGAAACATGTGAAATCGTTTTTGTAGATTGCTCCGGAAGGTTTGGAACAGCCTGGGCAAGTTAGAAGGTAGTAACACTGTGCTGGCTTTGTGATACATAGATTAGCTTTAATCCAAAAGGATCTTGCCTGCCAATTAAAGTGTGTTCATATTATTGCATGTGTAGGTGATATTGAGATTAAGTTTACAGTAATTATACCATGAATTTTGAATTACCATTTGAGCTAAACTTAATATTTGGCTTATTTTTCGTATTTGAGAATGAAGTGGAAGATCTTTGCTTTGATTTTTTTTCTCGTACAGCTTTTCTGCAACAACAGTCTCAACATAGTCTTTGTTGATTTTCAGCCTGAAAAAGTAAATAATTGAAATATGTATGTGTCAATGAACAATAAATATGACATTTTAGGTAAGTTTTTTGTACAGTAGAATTAAGCTTACATGTTTGGAAAAAGTCATAATGTTTAAAAAAATTTAACTAAGTTTTCACTTTCTAGACTGTCTTAGTCTTCCAAAGACTCCATTGATCATTAAAAATTACTGGAACAAACACAATAGACGGGGATGCATAAATAATAAGGAACCTACGAGGTACCTTGCACTTACAAAGTGATCATATGGTAAGCAAATGAATGAATCCTACAATCAGTAATCCAGTTAATCTCACCCTAAGAACTTGGCAGTTGTTATAACATGTTGCATTGTTCTTTATCTTGTATAAAAGCATCGACACCTCATATAAATTTCATTCAACTACAGAAAATTCATCGTAATACAACGGATTTCTAATGAATGACATTTCTTACTATGTTATTCTCCTTTCAGCAATTCAATAACTACACAAGCAATAAAGAACTCCTACAGAATCAGAACTGGACAGCCTTAACATTAGTGCAGTCCAAATTTTTTTTTTTTTCACGATAGTGCAGTCCAAGTTCAACCTCACAACATTAATAGAGTATAAAATTCTATATACAAAAAACATGATTATAATACCTGATTAGGGATATAAGAAATCCCTTTGTAATCCCTTTATAAAAAACCTTTAAACATTGGGAGTATTTAGATAAATAGAAGAAGTGTGTTGTAAAATGAGTTTTTTTTTTAGAATATTTTAGAAAAAAACAGTAACTTGGAGGGTAAAAGTAATATAGAGGGAGTTTATATTACCATGATTCAAGCTGCTTGGTCTGTGATATTGGAGGGTCAAATAAGATAGTGCTGTTTGATGATGTTCCAATTGATGTACCTGTAATAAAATGTTAACCAATTGTAATATATTTAGTAATGTGGTATGAGTATGTATTTGTTAATGAAATAAAGGAGAAACAATTTTTATTTTAAAATGCTAATTACCGTAGAAAGTGTTAACAGATAGTCGCATTCCTAATATTACAGGCATTTTGTGAACATTTTCACTTAGAAGTGGTGCCTCAGTTTGTAGAAACTCTTCCCATAGCGTGAGAATGGTAGGTCTTCGCCTGTATGTATCATAAAGTTTTGATACTTGTTATATTAAAATTGAATAATTGTTGTATGCATAATTTGTATTTTACATTAACTTACTCTTCATTGATGACAACAAATTCCTGCACGTTTTTTTCCAATTTTTGAGATATGGCGCGGTGGGAACACGTGTATTACACCACACAATAGATCTGAGAAAAACAATATAATAGAGAAGTAAGATCACATTGATATTTTAATTGTCTACAAAAATAAGGAATTGTAAAAGAACTTAGCTGATTCGCTTATCACTGGAGTCTGCAATTTGAGGACATTCTGCAAATGGTGTTAGCTGATAAATGTGCTCTAATTCGAATTCTTCTTGCTTGCTCACGGCCTTTATGTAAACACTCCTGTTTAGTATTATTTGGTATTTTGTGTTGGGCAGTGCAGCTGCATTTGAAGGTATTTCTCGAATTTTTCCATTTCCAATCAGGTATGTTTTGTAAAGCTGGAGCACTTTATCAAGTTGTTCAACATCTTGATTGTAAATTATGCATTGCATGATTCCTTGCTGTAGAAAAAAAAAGGATTAAAGGTAAATTGCTTGTAATAGGAATTGTATTGACCTAATTGAGGTTACCTCTTTGTCAATAAAAACAAGCTTTAGCTGTTTCCCCCATTTGAAAAGGCGAACATGGGTTTTTTCTGCTATTAAGACTTTAACAAACCAATTCTGAGCACCTGGTTTCAGACTTTGAAGAGTCGTATTTGAATCTTCCATTGATCTGAATGTAGAGATAATATGGAAATAAAATACTCGGTATGATAACAATAAAAATCTAAATAGCTAATTTCAGCACATAATGAATGTATTTTCTGAAATTTGTAATGGATATAATAGTAAAACAGTAACTTTTCACAACATAAATGTGTTTTTAGTACATAAATAATAGTTAGTGTAAAACTAATATAATAAAACATGTAAAAAAAATTAGAATTTACCTTGGTAAGCAGTTTTGTGAGGCCTAGTTAGTATTGGCAGCCATTAAAATCTCATGGTATACAATATTTTTTGTATAGTTAGTACTTGGCGCTACTGGTGTTATTGGTCTAATGAGCACCTTTAATTGGTCCATGGTTTTTGCTCTTGACAATGCAACATACAACTGGCCATGTGAAAATACAGGTTCTTTTAAATAAACACCAACGAAATCCAAAGTTTGACCCTGTGCTTTATTAATAGTCATTGCATAACATAGACGAATAGGAAATTGTTTTCTTTTGAATGGTATAGATGAGAAACTATCATGTGGAGCTTCTAATGTTATACGCGGAATAAATACAACTTTTCCTGTGTGTGTGCCAACGGAAATTTCAGCATAAATAACATTCTTGTCAAAACTTTTGCAGAGGAGGCGTGTACCATTACAAAGACCCTCATTTGGATTAATGTTTCTTAGCAGAATTATTGGTGCATTTATTTTCAAAGTTAGTTTATGTGGAGGAAGCCCTTGAGGAGTTAGAGAGTGGAAAAATTCTTGTTGGTCAGGTACAATATAAGTTCCAGTACTTTCATCACAACTAAAATATGTAGTTTCTACACCAGAAAATCTATTTATTAAGACATCGTTTATTTCATGGACAAAGTCGTTTCTTGTAGTAAGTATAGCTCGTTTCACAAATAGCGAAAAATTCAAATTATGCTCACTAATATTTGGGAAAACAGAATCTATTAATGAATTTAGTGATGTAATGTCATCGGTAAAAGGAATATTAATTCTGGATGGTATTTTGATCTCATCTTTTTCGTTAGTGCACTCAATCCCATCACCTATTTTTAATAAATAATTTGAGAACTCAGGATCAAGTAGTGCTCGCATGTTTTGTCTAAGTTTCAGCTTTTCAAATTGATCCCATAAAGGTGACATGACAATTGAAGCATCTATAATATCATCTTTTGAACCTTTAAGAATAACTGGTAATGTTTGACGAAAATCTCCTCCAAAAACGATAATTTTTCCACCAAAATTTTTTTTTGAGTTCATTATATCTTTCAACATTTCGTCAAATTTTTCTATAGTGCTACGTTTTGCCATTGTAGCTTCATCCCAAATAATCAATTTTGCAACCCTTATCAAGTGAGCTAGTGAGCTTTGTTTGCTAATGTTACAAGATTTACCGTCATTTTCATCTAAAGGTATTTTAAACCTTGAATGTGAGGTTCGTCCTCCTGGAAGTAGTGAGGCTGCTACACCTGAAGTAGCCGTAGCAAGTGCAATATGACCAGCTGATCTAATTGTAGCTAGAAGTGTTTTATATAGAAATGTTTTTCCTGTACCCCCTGGACCATCGACAAAGAAAATGTTTGGTAAACTATTATTAACATGGTACATTATTCGATCGTAACAATTTTTTTGTTCTTCATTTAATTTCTCGACAGCAGAAAATTCTTCATTAGGTGTAATTATATTTTGTTCAGTTTGCAATTCTTTTTCTAAACTATTATTAAAGCCTACTATGACATCATCATCTTTAGGGAAAAAATCTGCGAATGTTTTCCCCATTGAATAAAGATTATAAGCAATAATGTCTAAAACTTTACACCTAATAATTGTAGAACTTAAGGTTTTGTTACAATTAAAATCTTCGGAGAGCAGGAATTCAAACTTAAGCCATAGTTCTTTGGGGCTTTTTGGATTACAATAAACAAGAACTGTAGCAAATAATTGGCGTAAAGCTGAAGGCATCAAGTATGTAGCAGCTTCTGCAATGCACATTTCAGCTGTGTTGTCTATTTCTGTTAATCCTAACATTTGTACAGCCTCTCTATTTGTGTAAAAAGTCTGCCCATTAATTGTTCTTAAGTTTGTAAAAGAATCTGGTCCTCTAATGTGCATTAATAATAACCTTAAATAAAACTTTTCTCCTTCAGATGGTCTACAACTTGCGATTCGGGCTATAACCTGGCCTTTTTTACGTTGTTTCCATTCTTTCAAATTGTTATGCCAAGTAAAGTATTGTGAAAATTCAGCATATAAACAGTTTAAGTTTTTTGCATATTCGTTGTGTTTATTCATGTAAAAGAATTGTGTTAGCATTGTTTTTTGAATTGCAGGATTGTTAGCAATACTTTGTAATGATTGATTACCAGGGAAAGTGACAGGTTGTTCATTCTCTAAATGAATTGGTAAGCACATTACAGATGGATGCATATGGTTAAGTTCAAATTCAAAAATTCGCCAAATTGCTTCAGGGGGTGAAATCCATCTAGCACATTGAAAATTTTTAATTTCGTCAATTATTTGTTCATTGGGGTCTGTAATTAATGAATATGCAATTTTATCATGTCCTTTATAAATATATTTGTATAAATATTTTATGGCCTGAAATGTTGAGCAAATTTCAACATTAATGTGACAATTAAATTTAGCTAGAAGGTATGGATTGTAAGGTACAACCCATTGGTTGTTAAGTTGTGATCCCCTAATAGTAATTGTGCGTTTATTATTTGGGCGTCAGTATATTGGGTAGGAGTTTGTACCATATTTAGTACTTTCTGAGAAATCTTTAGGGTAATGAAATTTGCAAGTACCTTTTTTCATACAAGGACATGCTGGGTTAAGTGAACCACAAGGGCCATGCATCATATGTTTTATAACCAGTGAAAACAAGTATGGATGAGTATGTGGATCAGGCAGTTCTGCACAAACAATCCTATCAAATGCCTCGGGAGAGAACATTTTTGATGTTTTGCTTAAAATGAGCAAGAAATGAGCATGAGGTAAACCTCTTTTTTGAAACTCAATTACATAAGCATAAGCAACAACATGGCCAAAAATTTCTTTTTTAAATAATTCATTTTTTAGAACTTATAGTTTTGCACGAAATATTCTAGCGATTAAATCAGGTCTATTTTGTATTTCATCAGAAGGTAAACACAATGCCTTTATTTCAGGCCAGTTTGGATTTGATGTTATTGTTAAAAATATATCTGGTTTCTCGAAATGTTGCACTAAAGCTATACCATCCATATATCTTTTACGCATATCTCTAGGTCCACCAACAAATGATGTAGGTAGTAAAAAATGTCTGCCAATTTGACCTCCTACTTCATACCCCTGTGTTATTCCGTCTATTAAACCACTGTAAACCTCATTTCTTAAACGATTTTGCATGTCAGTGCTTCTAAAAAAATCCAACCTTGAGGTCTCAATTTTAATGTACATATCTACTACATATTGTTGCAAAAGTCGACCAACATGTAGCAAAAATGATTTATCGTGTTCTCTTATTTGTAACTTATAACAATAATATTCCCGACATGATACGGTTGTTCTTTTAGGGCTGTTCGTTGTAGAACCTTGGTTTTCTGATTGTATAAATTCAATTGCATTTGAAAAAATTTGGATGGTGTGTGAAGTCTCACCATCACATGTTGATGTAGAATTTGTAATTTTACGTTTTCGATCCAATTTTTTAATTGTTCTTTGCCAACCAGTTTGTCCATTTGGGAATATAAGAGGGTATTGCATGGGGTCATAACAACCAAAATAATGTTTAATAATTTGAGGTTGACAACTTTTTGGATATACTTGAATTTGTTGACTTGTATTTTTCTCGCTTGCATTAGATTCTAGCCATATTCCAGCAATTTTAGATGCCGACGGCTTATTATAAACATGCTGGTCAATTAGAGGGTCAGCTTGTAAAGCAATTTTGTACTCATTTAAGTTTTCAATATTATTTAGACTGCGGAAAAAGTTTCCACATGGATTCACTTTTAAGATGTGCATTAATTTTTTCACAACAGGTTCCCTAAATTTTGAACTAACAGACATGCGATTCGACGTCTCATGCTCGGTATCAAAGAAGTATAGTTGAAGGTTTTTTGGTTTTTCAGCAGTTGGTGGTATTAGTTGGTCCATAAAATGATAAAGTTGACCTTGCACACGAAATGTGTAAATTCCATGGTTTCTTTTAGTTAAAGATTTGTCACAATGTACACCCATTGATGTAAATGCAAACATGTTATTATAACTACGAATGGAATTACGAAATTCTTTAGCATTTTCGTCGGTCCCAGCATACAGTTGAACTAACTCTAAAGGCATTTCAGTTTGTAGTAGACTAATTTCCCCTAATGAACAACAAAATGTTGGTGGTTCTAAATAAATACGTTTCGCATTGCAAAACTCATAGTCTGGTACAATAGGCAATAAATCGAAAGTTTGTACTATATAGTTAAGTGGATCAACGTGAACATTTTGTGTATCAGTAATACCTATAGTTACCCTTTTCTGTGACTTTCGTCGTCGCTGATTTTTTGCATCTCTTTGGTCTTCTAAAGAAGCATATTTTCTTTTATAAGAATTTGGCATCTTAGCTATGATAACCTTGCTATTTTTTTTTTTAGGTAGTGATTGATAAACTGAAACGTTTTAAGGTCTATGCACCAATGCAAAATATATCATAATATAGCAAAAGAAAGATAAAAGTAACACTAAAATATGTACGAAACTCACAAAATATATTAAAAACAGTACACAAACTATAACTAAATAACTTAAGAAAACATACCTTTTTGGCACTTCGCTGCAAGAAAGAAGTAATTTTTGTGGCGTAATTGACAGTAGTAGCAGGAACCTGAAATTAATAAACAATAATCAATTAAAATTAACCCTTGCTACCTCCAATTCCCTGTATGTTCGATAGAGCCAAAGATTCCCCCCCACTGATCGGAGTACGCCGATTACCCCCCGAACCGTACAAGAGAGTTTCCACCTATCATACGGCTTTAAATACATAAGGTGCAAATTGTAATCTCCTTTGTAAAAGATGATAATGAGGCATATTATGTCCTTTTTTTGGTAGTTAGAAGATAGCATCCGATATATGCATATATAAAACCCAAGAAATGATAATGAATATTACACTGTAGTACTACTCCTACTGTATGCACATTAACTAACTTGTTTCACATTCCTGGACTTTAAATTGAAATTTGATTTTAGTTTTTGTGACATATAAATTAATATTGCAAATGATTATAGGCAACTCCAGATTAAACAGTTAGGAAAACTTTGTTAATACAACCAGTTTATATCCATCTACCCACCAAAAAATTCATAGACCCGACCTTAGTTTAGAAAACCACAGAAAACTCAAGACAACCGTAGATTGACACATGCGCCACATCAGATGTTTAGATAATGTAAACAATATGTTACACTAAAATTTAAAAAAATACATGTTTTTAATTTATACCTGTAATTGAAACTCGCGAACCTCGGTGTGAATACCAGCTGCAAGTAGAAACAATAGGCTTAAATTCAATGTTTTTCAAGGAGACAGTAAGGAAGACGGAGGTACAAAAAATTTAAAGAAAAAAGAGTGAATTGTAAATAGAACCTCTTGGAGTAGACATAAACCTCAGGAACACAAAGAAAATAAACAAGATACTAAGTGTTCTTTCGAATTATAATTGAGTTGGAGGGCGTTTAGTTTAAATTATTTTTGATACTTGTCATGAGTTTGTGAAATTTAACAAAAAACAAATAAAAACCAGCAAATAACACTCTAAGTGCAAGTACTACAATTATCTTTTTCTCAACAAACGAATTTTAAAACACTTGGTGTGTATAGATACCACAAACAGCAAGTTAAAGCTTTGTTTAAAAACCTCTCAAGGGGCTGGAATGAGCTATCAAGAATGTAAGTTAAAACAGGGCCATATATATACAAGTATCCTTTTTCATAATTTGGTTGAGTAATTAAGGTTTTAACCTCTCAAGGGGCTAGAATGAGCTATCAAGAATGTAAGTTAAAACAGGGCCATATATATACAAGTATCCTTTTTCATAACTTGGTTGAGTAATTAAGGTTTTCACTTTCTGGACTGTTCTTAGTCTTCCAAAGGCTCCACTGATCATTAAAAATTACTGAATATATGATACTTAAAGATGCATGTTTTTCCACCAGTTACTACTTTTCAATTGGAAAAATAAAATTGTTATATGTTTGTGGCAAGTTTCTTATTAGCAATTTCGTAAGTTATTTATAAACTTTTGCACGGAGAAACTCTGTTGCATGTGCATTTTCTCAACAAACATTTTTTCAAGCAGTTGGTGTGCATATAAATACCTAAAAAAAAATGAATTTTTCTTGCTTTTCCCTTTCTATGGCTGATTTATGCTGCTACAGGGAGTGTTTTTTTTTTTTTTAAGATATACAAAACTCTGTTTTTTCTATCTTACAGAAAGGAGTAGAAGAGCACCCAAAAGAATTAAGTAGTTGAGCATTTAGTTCTTTAAAAAAGCACTCCAAAAAAAATAAATCGAAAAAGTTGCAGCAACTCACAAAGGGGAAAATATGAAAGGGGGAAACCGCATAGGAATGAAAGAAGACACATGCATATAGACCAAAGAAAAGAGAGCAGGAAGACATACCGGACGAGATGTACCGACGGCCGAAATTGCTGCAGCAAATCAGTTGAAGATAATGAAATCGGTCGAAATGAGATGAGACGTGAGAGCTGTATTGAAATGAAGAATTGTAATGAGAAGAAAGGCAGAAAAAAAGAAATACAGCTAAATTGTGAGTTTCAGTACGCTAAAGATGTAAAAGAGAGTAATTAGAGCTTACGTTTGAGCCAGAGATGTGAAAGAGAGTGAGAGAAAGCTTGTGTTTGAGAATGAGATAAAGAAGAACAATGAATTCAAAATGATGAGACACGTGCCCTTTTCTTATGTTTGTTGGACACCCAAGCTGTTTTTTTACCTGTAACCGGCTGCATACCTGACCCTTTTTTTTTTATCCACACATTATATATAGTGTTAGATTAGATATTACAAAATTAGTGTTTTTGTCCTTTTATTAATAGACACATTCGATTTGGTTTGGGATGATGATATGTTATGTAGTGATGTAATCTGATAGTGCTAAAAAATAAGATAGCGAGTATGACAATAAGGGTAGTGAGTATCCAATCTTTAAATTAGGCAAAAAATATATATATATTTGTTGGTAAAATGACTAAAACGCTATGTTTTATTAATATAGATGACTAATTTCAAAGTCGAAAAACATAAGACAAAAATCAAAACTAGTACTCTCTCCGTCCTAAAATAACTTTCATAAATAGATGAACACACATATTAAAAAAATGTAATGATGATGAGTAGGGTTTTGAAGGTTAATTTTATAAAATTTGATGTATAAAATAAATAAATTAGTTGATCTGTGTGTATGAATGAGGTAACAAAGTAATGATATTTTATGTAAAATTGCAGATATCATATAAGAACTATTTATGTAAAATGTCATAAAAAAAACTCTAATTTTTAAAAATAATTACATTTATGTAAAATTCAATTAAATAAATTTACTACATACATTTCAATTTTCAAATCATCAATTTAAACAAAACCTTCATTCCCTGAAACTAATATATTATAAAAACATTATAATCTAATGTTCATGACGGCATTTAGTAGATGTAGCCCACTTGCATTTTGAAAATGAATAATAAGGTCAAGTCTCAAGTTAAATTAATTTTAATGTTACGAGTTGGTGGGTCGACGGTTCCTATATTAAATGTTATTATTGCCTTTTAGATTGGTCAACATATAAATTGGATGTTATAATTATTGAAGTAGAAAATCATATTATGAAATTGAAAATCTGATGACACAATCTCTACTTTTTAAGCTCGTAATTTATTAATAAGTTAGGCCATGGATTTATTAATTAAGCATAAACTCAATCAATTGAAGTTGGAATTATTCGAAACGTTGACCCGAAAGCAAAATTTTGCTCAAGTCTTGATTTACTCTACTCCAATTATATATCTTGTGTCTTTTAATACTCTTATTTTAATTAATTAATAAGATAAATTCATTTGTATACCCTATAATTTTATAATTTTATCAGTAATCTTAATCTTAATATCATATATTTTTGCAAACATTTTCAGAGCCACGTGTCATAAAATAATTGATTTATCACAATCTATTTTTTATAAAATCTTCTATTTCAAAATCTCTTTTTTTTCATTAATTTCACTTTTTATTATTTTTTTTTATTAATCTTAATCATTAATCTTAAAATCCATATTCATTTTGAACATTAAAATTCAAAAGCATAATCTTCTACGGAGTATTCTATATAAATCATCTCCATCTACGTTCATTTCAACCATTCTCACATTTTTTGTTTTCATTTTACAGAATTTATTTATATAATTTTATTTTTTTTGTTAATTTCATCTACTATATAAATCTCTTCTACTTTCATTTCAACTATTCTCACATTTTTTGTTTTTGTTTTGCAGAATTTTTTAGATAATTATTTTTCAAAATCTCTTTTTTCTCATTAATTTCACTTTTTATTATTTTTTTTTATTAATCTTAATCATTAATCTTAAAATCCATATTCATTTTGAATATTAAAATTCAAAAGGAAAACAGAATTCCGCATAATCTTCTAGGAGTATTTTATATAAATCATCTCCATCTCTTCTACTTCTTTCATTTCAACCATTCTCACATTTTTTGTTTTCATTTTCAGAATTTGTTTATATAATTTTATTTTTTTTGTTAATTTCATCTACTATATAAATCTCTTCTAATCTCTTCTACTTTCATTTCAACTATTCTCACATTTTTTGTTTTGCAGAATTTTTTAGATAATTATTTTTTATTAATTTCATCACCCATATAAATCTTTTCTATTTTCTTTCATTTCAATCATTCTCATATTTTTTGTTTTTGTTTTTTCTTTTGCATAAAATTTTTAGATTAAATTTTTTTTGCAGAAAATTTGTTTTCGTTTTGCAGCAGAAATTTGCAATATGTTTTAATTTTGTTTTCTGCCCTTCAATCTGCCCCGTTTTTAAATATGCACTTTTCTTCTCTTTCTCATCATAGTATTTCTTTTCACTTTCATTTTTTTTTTAATTATTTGGTAGATTTATAATCTATATTTTATGAATTTTTTTTATTCCATTTCTCATTCAATATATAATGTATTTGTATCAATAATATTACTAATTAATCTTATATCTACCTTAATTACTATTTTTCTCTTTTTATTTTTTAATTTTTTTCTTAGAATTTACATTTTTTTCTCCTCTCTCCTTTTTTTTCTCGGCAATTTTGTTTTATTTTTTTTAAATAATTGTTTTTTTTATTCTTTATACGGTTTTCTTTTATATTTTTCTTAAAAAATTGTTTCAATTTTCGCCTCTCTTTTTTTTGACAATTTTTTTAAATTATTATTTTTCTCTCTCCTCTCTCCCTCTTTTTCGTTTGTTTCTTTTACAAAAAATTTCAATATTCTTTCTTTTTAAAAAAATAAAAATATTTTTAAATTTCCTTCTTTTATTTTTTTCTAATTGTTTCAGTTTTCTCCTCTCCCTTTTTTTTAGACCATTTTTTTAAATTATTATTTTTCTCTCTCCTCTCTTTCGTTTCTTTATTGTTTTCTTTTTACAATTTTTTTTTTAATATTCTCTCTTTAATTGTTTCAGTTTTCTTCTCCCTTTTTTTTTTCTTTTCGACAATTTTCTTAAATTATTATTTTTCTCTCTTTCTCTCTCTTTACATTTCTTTACTGTTTTCTTTTACAAAAAAATTTCAATATTCTTTCAATTTTTAAATTTTCTTAAATTTTTCTCCCTAAATTATTATTTTTCTCTCTTTCTCTCTCTTTACATTTCTTTACTGTTTTCTTTTACAAAAATTTTTCAATATTCTTTCAATTTTTAAATTTTTTTAAATTTTTCTCCCTCTTTAGTGCATGATATATTTAGGGTAGATTTAAATATATGTCCTACTTTGCCCCACTGCCCCCATTGCCACGTACATTCAAATAAAATTTTCAATTTTATACTCAATGTAATTCTTTTAATTTTATACGGCTTACAAATGTTCTCTATATTGTTTTACAAACTTCTACAAAGAATTATAAATTTCATTTTTATCTTAGTAAAAAAATAATTTCAAAAAAATAATTTTATATATTCATTTCATGTAATTCTCTCTTAATTTTAAAATACTGGATTATCATTAATTTTACTTATAAATCTCAATATCTTCCTTTCATTTCAACAATCATTTTTTTTTTTTTACAATTTTAGTTTTTCCTTCTCCCATATGTATATGTAGTCTAATATGTAGATATGTAGTCTAATATGTAGATTTTTCTACACCAATTTTCTCTCTTTCTTCTTTAGTATGCATTTTTTTTTTTTTGTTTCTTCAGTATGATTTTTTTTTTCTATCTATTATTCTATTCTTATATAATTCTCTTTTAATTTCTTTTTTAGTATGCCTTTTTTTTTCTTATTTCCTTTTTCAATATGTAGATTTTTTCCTTTTTTTATACATTAATTTATTTTTCTTACGTATTATTCTTTTTTTGTCCTTTTTTTTCAGACTTGAAAATCTTCTATATTAGTTTTCTCTCTTACTTCTTTAGTATGATTTTTTTTTGTTTCTTCATAATCATTATTTTTCTTATTTATTGTTATACTCCTATATAATTTTCTTTATATTATAAATTGAATAGATTATTTAATATAATTTGTTGCTGTTTTTTTTTCTTCTTTTAAGAGTTAGAATTTAAGAAAATGCAGAAACTGAGCGAAAGAGTGAAAACGAGACACCACGTCGGAGCTGACATCGACATCGGGGCCTAGGTCGATGGGACCTGGAAGGGAGGCGACTTGCTTGCCCTTACTCTTTTTCCGGGTAACTCCGCCATCAGAAGGAATGGGGCCCTGCATACTGGTAGCCCGGCCGGAGGAGGACCTGGTCCTCTTTGATACTGAACTAGGAGCCTGGAGTGGAGGCGCTTCGAGGGCTGGAGCCTTGGAGGAGCTCTCTTGTATCATAACTGGGCAGGTTTGAATGGAATTTGAAGGAGCCGGGGCTGGATCGCGAGTGACCTGAGAAAGCCAATCCATCTCTGAAACATAAAAACATTGAGAATCATTAATGCAAGATAGTCATTCGTATAGGTGCTGAAAAAATGAGAAAACATGAATTACCATCGGAAGGTTCGAGGGATAGTTCTTGAATGTTTAACCCAAAGTGGGAAAGAGCTCTTGGATTATTGCAGATAGGGGAAACATCAAAAGGACCACAAATTTGGGCATGCACATTGAGATTGGCTATGATGGGCATATTGAAAGACAGACTCGGGGGAGAAAGAGAGCCTCGGACCCTGGGGTTGTCATAGGCCCATCGCTGATGAGGAAAATCCCAAACTGTGTGAGGAGTTACAAAAAACCAATAGTCTCTCCAATCGAAGCACCCATCAGGAAGTTTTTCCAAAAAAGCACATGCGCGCTTTACACGGCCACAAACATAAAATAAACTGTCTAATAGCTTATAGTTAAACTAACTTAGGAAGAGATTAGCGGAGGTTACCCCCCCCCCCCCGTCCCGTTTCCCCTGATCAGGGCATAGAACCCGATCATCGTTCTCAAAGCATTTAGGGTAAACTGGTTCAGAGGAACTTAGAGTAAACTAGATACCTGACAAAGATAGTCAGGCATCGAAAACCTAAGGCCAGCCTGTATCTGGGCATCCCAGAAGGCTAAGGTCGGGGCTTGAACAAAATTTGGCATTTTGTCACCGTGGGGCACCCTAATTGAAAAGCTGGGGGGAAAAGCTTGGAGTCGATGGTATGATTCTACGGTAGCTCGTGTTATAAGAGAATTATTTGCGATTTTACTGGCTAAATGGGGGTTCATGACCGGAAAAAGTAAAGTGGGAGCGGATTCAGAACTACTAGAGGAACCTAACTCTACGGAATCGAAGGAAGTGGACATTATTATAAAGTTCTTGGGATCTACGAAATAAAAAAGGAGTACAAAGAACAGTACCTGGGTTGAACAACCTAAGTGGAAGAAACAGCAACGCGGGGTTCTGGGCGTGGAATTTCGGTGGGCTAAAACCCTCGTGCGTCGAAGCGAAGGTGGAAAAGTTGGAGGAAAATGTGGTATATTCAAAAGGGCAGAGTTATATATAGAAGGTGAAAATCTGAAGACGGTTCAGATATTCTCGCGTGGGATGAATGGACCTAGGAGTTGGCCCCAATTAATCGGTTGTAGCCAAAATGCGGAGAACCTTCAAGATATCGAGGTAATGCAGCCTGAAAAGAGAGAGAGAGACATATTTAATGAGTGTGCCAGTTTCCAAGAAAAAGGTGATTTGATGGCACAGCTGCAGAGATTTGCGCGGAAGCCGAGGCGTCACACGCCTGGAAACTTAAACAAATTTAACTACTACTCTGAGTCCGAATAACCCCCAGCACCTCGAGGTACTAGAGGTCCCGAGATCATGGAGCATACATCTAACGCCTATGCAAAAGATTACTCAATCCAAGTCCGAACCTGAGATTTCCTAAGGACCCCAAGGTCCGTAAGCATGAAAATGTCAAACGACGCCCTTGATATTATTATGATACCCATTGAGTATATGTTTTAAAATTTGAAACAGGGTCTCCCCGGCATCAGATTCAAAGTCACACCTAGGACCTCTAGGCCCTATAGGTACTAGAGACATGAAAAATAATCGACTCATTTACTTCCTACTCTCATAAGTGTGACCCACTTTACGAGAGTAGGGGGAGTGGTTGATGTGGATAAAATGTGTCGTCATATCACAAATTGACACATGGCCACCGGGTAAATTATATCCAAATTAATTATATATTTATTCATTTATTTGTTTTCATTATTATATTGACCAACACCAACAAACACCACCATTTCCTGTAGAAACCAAACAAAAAAAAAATCAGAAATTTCTGAAAAAACTTAGAAAAATATCAATTTTTTTAAAAATAAATTTAGATAAATCAGTGTCGATTATATACACTTTCATCGACAACAACTTGTCGACGAGAGTGTATATGGTCGACCTACAAAGGTCGAAAAAAATTAATTTTAAAAAAAAATCGACAATGTAATGTCGACCATATACACTCTCATCGACAAGAGAGTGTATATGGTCGACCTACAAAGGTCAAAAAATATATATATATTAGGGGTGTGCAAAGTATGGTTCAGACCAACCAAACCGACCGAACCAAACCAGACCATTAAATATGGTTCAGTTTTTGGTTTACGGTTCGATTTACGGTTTTTAGAATTTATTTTTCTTTAGTATGGTTTGGTTTACGGTTTTCACTAATGAAAAACGCAAAAAATCGAACCAAACCGAACTTATTTTATATATATAAAATATATATTATATATAATATTATATAATATTATCTAGATAAATATTATATATATTATAGACGGAAATGATATAGAGCCCACCAATTCTGCTCATTACACGTCAATAAATTCTTATTTATATTTAATTCAAATTTAATCTAATATCAACATTTTTTTTATCTATATCAAAATTATAAAAAAAAATCTTTTTTTATATTTAATTTAATATTATTAGGTATTAATTTTTCTCAAATTTTTTCATTGCTATTAATTTTTTCTCAGAATCTCATATCAATATTTTATTTTATCCATATCAAAATTATCAAACCATTAATCTTTTCTGAAATCTTTCTACCACCATTGATTTTTTCTCAAAATAAGGATACATGTAATATCTCGTGTATTCCACAAACTAAATATTAGTAAGGAGTGATGAGTTTGAAAATCGGTGATTGAAATTCGATATCGATGAGTCAGAGAGTTGCCTGCGTATTTTAGACATGCCTTTGTTGCTGGTATGTCTACTAGCTAGCCGGAGGGTTGAAAGTAATCATTCTTTTTTAAGCATATATAGTATTGTTCGTACAATCGTACTAAAAGGATGTGGTAATGTCGACATTTAGTTCATTTATTGCATTTTTATATTTCTTTCACTTTTAATGAAGGTTGTGATGAACGAAATTCTCATTTGATAACATGTAAGAGATTTTTTTAATGTATGATACATCAAATCTTTCTAAAATATTTTATGGTACATGAAATATCATGTTTCAGGCCGTTAAAATAAGTTCTCAGATCTCTTTTTCTCATGATAATACTTAACATTAATTTTTGTTATGGCAATCAAATTATTTTTTATATTGTTTAATTTTTCTTTATTTTTTTTTGTAGAGAAAATATTTTAAGAAAAAATTAATGGCAGATGAAAAGAGATTTATAGTCTCTATATTATATAATCTCTAAACTAGTAAACCCAAGACATTTTTTAAGCCGACAAGCCCTGAAATTTTGAAGAAGACCCAAGCCAGAAACCCTACCCATTCTCTTTTACCAGAAACCCTACCCATTACCCTACCCATTCTCTTTTACCAGAAACCCTACCCATTACCCTACCCATTCTCTTTTACCAGAAACCCTACCCATTCTCTTTTATTTAGTATTTAGCCTTTTACCAGAAACCCTACCCATTCTCTTTTATTTAGTATCCCTACCCATTCTCTTTTATTTAGTATTTAGCCTTTTACCAGAAACCCTACCCATTCTCTTTTATTTAGTATTTAGCCTCTCAGCCTCACTAAATCTGAAGACAGAAGTTTGTTTCTTTTGATGGTTATTTAGTTAGTATTTTTTAACAATTAGTTTGTGAATGTTGTAATAGCATTTCGTCTATTTGAATTATATTTTGGATTATTGGGATTTCATTTTGTCTATTGTATTGAGATTGTGTTTCACTTTGTTATTAATTATTGTGTATAGGGAAAAAATGAGCAAAACTACGGTTCGGTCAAACCGACCAAACCGCCCGAAATATTATGGTTTCAAACCGAATGGTTTTTATAAATACGATTTGGTTTACGATTTTGAAAAAAAAAACGATTTATAGTTTGGTTTGCGATTTACGGGCGGTTTGGTTTGGTTAACCAAACCGAACCATGCACACCCCTAATATATATATATATATATAAATAAAAAAAAGGGTTTCTGCATAATGTAGAAAACCTTAAACAAAATTCGGTCGTTACAGGCGGCGACGCCCGATGCACATACTCAGTACTCAGGGTGGGGGTGGTCGGCATCTTGAACTGGGAGGCGGAGGCGGCGAGGTCGATCGGGAGCGACGACGGCGGGATGAACAAAAAAAAATGCAGAAATCGAAGAGGGATTGGAGGTCATCCGTCGCGGTCGACGGAGAGGGAGGCGGCTGTCGCGGGGTGGGGCGACGAGTGGGTGGGTGAGGGGGGTGGGCGACAGAAAGAAAAAATGGGGAAGGAAAGGGGAGAAATTAAGATTTTGAGAGTGTTTAGTAAATAGTTTTTTTGAAATAAAAAGGTGTTTAAAACAATTTGAGGGGAGTGCATCTATCCTGACAAATTTTGGGGAGGGGACATCAATCGGGAATCGGGGGTGTGTTCTAAGCTGGATTGGGGGTGTAAATAGTCAGCCACTAAAACAAGTTGATTTCCTCCAAAAGGCCCATAGAAGCCGTGCAGAATTCAAGACAATTCAAGGCCCACAATGGGAAAGCATGAGTCCTGGATTAAAGGCCGAATTATTTTAGTAGTGGGTTATATATTCCTCCATCTTTGTTAAATATACTACCTTCCCATTTATTAATTTAATATTCATGTAAAATATATAATTTGTTCCTTTAGTAAAAAATCATTAGAGAGATACACTCCCCTATAAAATTGAAAACCTAATCCTAACCCTAATTTTTTTGAAAAGATATATTTTCGACAAACCAGTGTCGATGTCGAAAATATGGTATATGGTCGACAATAATGTGTCTAAAAAAAAACACTCTCGTCGATAAGAACAAATAAAAAATAAATTGAAATATTTCACCAAAAAGTGCTCGAAAATGAACACTGTCGTCAATAAATTGTTGTTGACTATAGTGTTTATTGTCGAACACTTTTTGTCAAAATAAAAAACAAAAAAAACAAAACATGCATTTAGTGTTCTGGTAGGCGACGGCGTCTGGGCCGAGGGAGGAGGGACGACTTGGGTGGCGGCGTAGTTGCAGAATTTAAAAAAAAAAATGAAAATAGAGGGTGGGGGACGGCGGCAGCTTGGGTGGGGCAGTATTTTTTTAAAAAAAATGAAAATAGAGGGTGGGTGACGGCGGCAGCTTGGGTGGGGCAGTTTATGGGCGAGGGAGGAGGGGCGGCTTTGGCGACGACGTCTCGAGGCAGACTTATTTTAATGCAGGCGGAGGGCAGCTGGTGAGGAGGAAGAAGGTGGAAAAGAATAAGGAATAAATTAGGATTTTTGGGGTGTCATGTATCATAATGAGTTTAAGGAAAAAATAGTATAATAAGGTTTTTGGAGGGAATACAACTAACATATACAATTAATTTATATTTAACAAAGGTGGAGGGGTATATAAACCAGGCCTTACTTTAGTTCTTCCAGAAGGCCCGATAAAGCTTGGTTTGATAGTCAAAGCCCATCGTAGGAAACATGGGCCTAACATTATTTGTCAAGTTAATTTCCATTAGAAAAAAAATCAAGAAGTTTGTTTCTTAAATATTGCCGATTCTTTATGCTATATTCTCTTAACCGAATAATATCAGATGATTTACCAATACATATCTTTGTGCAATAATAATAATGTAAATGTATTGTATGTATGTATACTATAAAAATTAGAAAATTATAACACGCATATAAAGAATAACTTTTCAAGGTAAAAGGACCATTTCAATTACTTGCAATATGCAAATTGTTGTGATGCGGCTTTTTTTAATTAAATATTAATTTTTTTAATTTTTTAAAAATTGAGTATTAATCTTTGGCTGGATTTTATTAAAATATATTAGAGCGTCTTTTGAAATGACGCTTTGATTTGAGAAAAGTGTGAGGGCACCATTTAAAACGGCGCTCTAGCTGACTGATATTCTGCAAATTACTGACATTTTAAATAGTTTTTATAGTTTTATATATGATTATCTTTTGTATAGTCTATTAATTGAATAAAATCAATTAATTATGTATCACTCAAGAGAATTTTTTTTTTAATATTTTAAATACAAAAATAAAAAACTATTAATATAAGAGTTTCAAATGGTGGTCTCACTATTTCAAGATAGATGGTCATTTTTATAAGAGGGTCATTTTAAAGCTCGCTCTAATCTCACACACCAATATTTAATTTAAAAAATTAAAATATATACTTAATTTTAAAAACAAAATATTTTATTAAAAAAACTGCTAATTAATATGCAACTTCAAGTACAAAATTCGTTCTTCACATGATCTCGTAATGAAACGATTTGATGACTCAAGATTCATAGTGTAGTGGAGTTTGACAATCCAATTCGCTTCAAGAAATAGAATTAATTTCATACTCTATGTAAGCAGTTAAATACAACAATGGTAATAAAAAAAAATACTACCTCCCTTCCTACAATATACTCCCTCCTTCCCCCTATAAGTTTCTCACTTTTCTTTTTTGAATGTCCCACAATAAGTTTCTCATTCCATTTTTGACAAATTATTTTTTGTCTCTCAATCACATCACTTCTACTTTATCTATTATTTTATCATACTTCATCTCTTACTAATTTATTATTTTCTCTCTCACCATCACATCACTTCTACTACATCTATTATTTTATCATACTCCTTAATCTAAACACCCAAAAGAAAGGAGAAACTTATACCGGGACGGAGGGAGTACATGTTATTTCCTTTCATACAATATTTTTTAGGGTCTATCATACACTCAATCAAACTACTTTATTTACTTTGTATATAAAAGTTTATAAAATTGTCTTCAAGGCTCTAATTATTAAACTTTTTCCTTAAACTTTGTTCCATCAAATGCAAACTTTTCAGGGACGGAGGGAGTATATGTTTACAAATATGTGTTCAATAATCGATCAAAATGTTAAATCCTTTCTTACATTTAAGATCACTTGGTAATGAAATTGTTCCTACATGAAGTGCTCAAAATTTCGACACAAAGAAGTGCATAGTAACTAACAGACAAGTTCCTTGTGTCGTCTGCTCTGTATGAGATCTGCCGTACTCATGACCCCGACTGGGTTGCCATCTACGAGCCGAAGGTTATGTTCTCTAGCCTTCCGCCTCATTATTTACGTTCCTTGAATTTAGTTGGATTTGCTGTTAATTCTAGAGATATCTCGGTACCCAATATTTGGGTTCTTTGTAAGTCTGTGCATGTCCCTACTTCTAGAGTCTGTCATATGTCGGAGCAAGTCATCTTGATTGAGACTAGGGATTCCACACGTGTTTGGTCTTTTGGTTTTACGCATGCTAGTAACTCATATATTACTCGTCGCTTGCTTTGGGCTGATGTCTTAGCGTCTCCTGCCACGTGTCTTTGTGTTTTGGGTTATTTTAATGTTGTGACAGGAACACATGAGCGGAGTACGGGTTCAGGGGCCACCCCTAGAGCGTCTCTAGACTTCAGGGAGTTTTTGGATGAGTCAGACTTAATTGATTTGGATACGGCTGGGGCCCAGTTCACCTAGGTGACTCGGAGTGGTCCTCATGGTTACATAGCTGCTCGGTTGGATAGAGTTTTAGCCAACCAGGAATTTTTGGACCTTTGGGCTGGTGTTGAGGTTATGGCTCTCCCTCGCCTCAAGTCAGATCATCATCCGTTGCTTCTCACAGTCAGATCAGATTGGGTTCAGGTCAGACGTCCCTTCAGATTTCTCAGTATGTGGTGTCAACATGATTCCTTTAGAACGGTTGTGGTTACTTCTTGGGCTCAACCGTTGGATCATCTGAATCCCATGGTCCGGATTATGTGGAAGTTGAAGAGACTCAAATCTGCTCTACGAGTTTGGAACAAGACGGTCTTCAGGAATGTGTTCACTCAGATTGAGACGGCCACTCGACATCTTGCGGATATTCAGCATCGTATCGAGTTAGAAGGGGACTCAGAGGCCAACTTTGCGGAGGAGATTCAGGCTCAGGTCGATCTGAACAGTCTGCTCTCTGCCAGACAAGAATTCTACACACAGAGGAACAGATTGCAGTGGCTGACTGATGGTGATAGGAACACTCGTTTCTTCCATATCTCCCAACGTATTAAGAATTCCAGGGGTAGTATTGCTTCGATGGTTGTTGATGGGGACCTCACCACGGACTTGGACGCCATTAGTGCCCACGTGGTTGCCTACTACTCTCAGTTGTTCGCTAATGATATGTCTGCATCATTTGATGCCTCCATTCTGGATAGTTTTATGCACACTGTGGTGACCGCTGACCAGAACGAATTGTTGTTGAGTGTTCCCTCGACTGAAGAGATTCGGCGTGCAGTATTTGGAATGGATGCTTCGAGCGCTCCGGGACCAGATGGTTTTGGGGGATCATTCTTTCAAAGTTGCTCGGACATTGTGGATCATGATGTGATAGCTGCTATTAGACACTATTTTACTAGAAGACTTCTGCCACCTGGGTTAAATTCGTGCTTCATGACATTGATTCCTAAGACAGAGGGAGCCACAAGGGTGGAAGATTTTAGACCGATTGTGATGGGTAATTTCATCTTCAAGGTTATGACCAGGGTTTTGTCATCGAGACTTGGTACTTTCATCAGCAGTTGTCTTTCTACTTATCAGTTTGGGTTTGTTCCTGGTAAGCGAATCCACACGTGTATTGCGCTGGCCTCAGATGCCATTAATACCCTAGAATATCCGAGGATTCGTGGGTATATGGCACTGAAGGTGGACATGATTAAGGCCTTCGACACGATCTCCTTGCAGTTTTTGGAGGCGGTTTTGCCTAGGATGGGGTTCAGAGTAGACTTCATTTCTATGGTTAGGGGAGTTCTGGATTCAGCTAGGATCTCCGTTCTTGTTAATGGGGAGCCGAAAGGCTACTTTTCTTGTACGAGAGGTGTCCGTCAAGGTGATCCTTTATCTCCTTTATTGTTTTGTATCGCGGAGGAGGCTCTTGGAAGATGGATCGATGGGAGACAGACAGAGGCAGACTCCAGCCCATTCGTAATGTCCCCCGCTACCTCTTCTACGCGGATGACATCATGATATTCTTACGGGCCACAGAGGCTAACGCCAGGAACCTGCACTCCATCTTGCAAGGGTATGGGCGACTGTCGGGTCAGATCTATAGTCCTTCGAAGTCCAGGGTGTTCTTTGGGAGAGTTGTACCTCGGAGGCTACGTCGTAGGACACTCAGGATTACTGGCATTACTGAGGGCTCACTCCCCTTCACATACCTGGGGGTTCCAATACTTTAGTAGATGGAAGGGTAGCACTTTGTCCCTTGCCGGCCATCGTTGCCTGATTAACTCAGTCATTACAGCCTCTTTGGTACATTCGA
This sequence comes from Galeopsis tetrahit, assembly GCA_963675135.1. Taxonomy (NCBI): domain Eukaryota; kingdom Viridiplantae; phylum Streptophyta; class Magnoliopsida; order Lamiales; family Lamiaceae; genus Galeopsis; species Galeopsis tetrahit. The sequence continues at coordinate 58,108,012 of OY776127.1, forward strand.
TGATGGTCTACAAATGGCCCAGTTCTTTGCTACAACAGGTGGAGTCGGCTATGAGAAACTTCCTTTGGAAGGGGGATGTGAACCGCAAGAATGGGGCTTGTTCGGTTTCTTGGCAGCGAGACTGTGCCCCTTTGGGGGAAGGAGGACTTGGGGTTCGTTCTATACGACTGGCGAATGCCTCATTTCTCTGTAAGCTGAGTTGGGATATTCTTCAAAATAAATCTCCAAATACAGAGCTCTTGCATCGAAGACACTTTAACTCAGAGCACACGCTGAGACCTTATGGTAGAGTCTCTTCTATTGGACCTGGCCTTCGTCTGCATGATACAAGACTTAGGGATGGGTCAAGGTGGCTGATTGGTAGAGAATCCCGTATCAGCTCTTGGCACAACAATTGGCTCGGTTATACTATCTTTGAGAGGATGGGTCTGTCTGACTGGTTCGCTCCTACCCTCACTTCCACGGTTGGGGATATCTTCTATGATGAGTGCTGGCACTTTTCGAGGTGCTTTATCATGAGATTTACGGAGATTGTCAGGGATATCCTGCAGATCACGGTGCTTAGGGGACCTAACAAAATTAACATGGTGGAGATGTCTGTGTGGGTTTTTTTTTTTAATTATTATTATTATTTATTTATTTCTAAAATGAGGTTTGTACAGTAAATTGTAAAATTGTAAAATGAAGTGTGTAGAAAAATTGGAGATTTATTTTTCCGATTGGCTTTTTTTTCATATATATATTTAAAGTATGGGTATAATTGTAAAATATTGGGGTGTGGATAGTAATTTTTTTTAAAAATCATCTTTTATATGGGGTGTGAATAGTAGTTGGGGTGTGTATAGTAGAACTGGGGGTTTGTTTAGCCGGGGCCTTTCCAAATTGTAACAGAATTTTACACAAAAAACAAAATGCAGAAGTGACAAAATAATTGTGTGAAAACCCCAAATTATCATTTGAGTAATATTACACTACTAACTACACCCTTGTTCAACATTTGAATCCTAAATCTAATTTCTACAGCAGTAGTTGCTGCCGCCCCCACTACCAACACCAACAAACACCACCATTTCCAGTAGAAACTGACTTGGTTCGTATTTTTTTGCACTTTTTACAACTATACGATCCCCACAAGCGTATGGGTTCGTTAGTAGTAAGATAAGTGTCCCAAGTAGAATTTCGTTCCAAGGACTTAATTGAGTGAAAATGAGTCCCTAAAGTTCCAAGTTATCATGCTATTGTAATAACTAAATGATGTTGTTTGGATTTTCGGGAATAAGCACAAAAATATTAACTAGATTAACTAAGGTATTGAGAACTAGTAACAAGAAATAACAAGCTATCTAACTTTCGTTGGAAAGTGCAAGAGAAGTGTATTGCCTCGGGTGTTTCCGTTTTGTGAGCAATTGAGTGAACTAGTGAACCAATTACATGATTTTACGACAAATTTGGGTCAAGCTAAAGGCTATCACATAAGTGTGCAAACCCCCTCGAAAGGCATAGGTAAACATCGTGCATTGATTAGCAATTATAGGATCTAACCAAATACCATAAGCTCCTAAGATAGTGTTGCATAAGCACTTTCAACACGGTTACTAATGCTTATGAAACGCCCTCTCACCAAACTCCTAGACGACCTCTACTCGTTTAGTGTCTAAGGTTGTCGGTCTAGCCATTAACCCCCCTCTCGGGTGAGCTAATTACTAATTAACTTCTATTCAATTGATCAAAGCTCACACTCACACTCCCAATCATGCTACCCAACTCTCGTTGCAATAAACATAATCGAACATGCTTGCTAATAGGGTTGATCAACCAAATGAATCATCAAAATTACAACACTAGAAACATAAACACTCAAATCATAAGCTAATCATGCAATTAATCCATAATTACACTAAACACCCATCAAAACATTCACACCCAAGGCAATAAGAGCTTAGCCCATGGTTCTAGAAGAGAATCTCATGGCTACAACAACAATTATCATCAAACTCATAGTATAATAGCAATAGAAATGAGAATTTAAGAAAATACCAAATTGAATTGCAAAATATAGTAATGTCACCTTGATCATGGAATTGTAGCTACAAAACGAGGTAATAGACGATGCCCGATGATAATCGTAGCTTGATTCTAAGTAAAAACCACTATTCTATCTAATCTAATGAAAAATCTAAACTAAAAATGAAGAACACCTACAACTATGTGAATGTGTGTGTGGAATTGCTTGTAAAAGGAGTAAGACTTTCCTTTAAAACTCAAATTTGGTCTATTTATAGTTGGGGTGGAAGTCTTGGGTGAATTTTGCAATTAGGCCCTTCAAAAATGGAGAAAATGGGGCAAAACCCCCGAAAATGAGTTGGAAACAGTTGGCCCGGCCGGTCCAGCCCGGCCGGGCCAAAACTTCGTAAGTTGATTTGGGCCAAAAATACGCGCGGGGGTGAACTTATCAAAAATGTGGTTGCGCAAAATGGGCTGGAAGCAGGTGGCCCGGCCGGGTGGGAAAAGTGGCCCGGCCGGGCGGAACTTTCGTAAGTTGAAATTTGCAAAAATATGCGCAGTGGGTGAACTTAACAAGAAGTTGGGTGCAGATACTGTGGCCCGGTCGGGCGGATACTTCGGCCCAGATTTCTTCCTCTGTCTTCGTCCCTTCATATCTCGAGCTTCCGACCTCCGATTGACTTGATTCTTTTTTTCATTCCACTCCATTTTTCGAGACGAATCCAATGGTGCAATCCTCTCTTCAGTCCAGTGAGTGAAAATAATGATTGACACTCGTTTTTGCGATTTTAATGTCTAATTCACATCGTATTCCTACAAAACGAGCTCAAACACCTTTCTCAATCAAATCAAGCATATTAGTGTGAAAATGAATGAAAACCCCTCAAATTTTATCACTAAAACACATGAAATCTTATGCAATTTACAACCGAATCACCCCCCCAAACTTACACTGTTGCTCGTCCCCGAGTAACGAAAGAATTAAAACATGAGGTTGTACGATTGCAAATAGATGATCAATGAAAGATCCCACGTATCCAATGAATGGAATGAATTCTTCTTCCTCAAGATACATTCTCAAAATGATCACAAGTTCATTATTGAAAATCAATGTAATTACCCCACACATGCTCAATATACAACAACAAGTGATGGTGATGACAATATCAAAATGTTCAAGTTCAACTCACAAGATATAGTGTTTCTCTCAAACACTCAAACAAATTAAGGACAATAAACACTCATTAATCAAATCATGCATTGCAATTTCCATAAGCTTGCCTAAGCTCTACCATCTTTCCACCACAAACATGTTCAACTATGAGATCAATAGGTCTTAACCTAGGACGTAACATTGGCTCTTTGGACGGGGTATGATGAATATGGAAGAAGTGACTCGTCTAGTGGAGAACGAAAGTTGTTTTTTCAACACATCAAGCTTATGCTCATAAGGTTTACAAACCTTCATTCTCACTTTTCATTCAAATTTCTCACAAGCAATCATCTCCTCATCTTTTTGTAGCCTTTATTTTCTTCTTAAGCACTTGGGGCTCATTGTCCCTTTTTTCTCTCTCAAATTTTTTTATTTTCTCATTTTCTCATCACTTCCATCTTTTTCTTTCTTTTCACAACCTTGCCAATTTTTCTCTTCAAACCAAAGGCACTTAAGCATATGTTTTCCCACTTTCTTTTTGTTCTCCACTAGAATTGGACATCAAAGGCTCAAAAAGCTAAATGGTTAAACATGGTAGGTTGCCAAGAGAATGGAAACCCAAGCTCAAACGGTCTAACTACGGAAGATTTCTTTGGTTATTGGGAAAAATATGGCTAAGTGACTTGTAGTACGAAAGATGGCCTACATCATATCTCAAAGTATCACACAAGTATGATCTCAAGCAAGAACTTGGGCAAGTTCTAGAAAAGCAAGCAATGAATTGATCCACTCAAAAATGAAATAAACCGGATTAATGCATCGGTTCAAAGCTCAACTCTCACCGGTTCATTCAAGACTCAAATATTCATCAATCATCACCACACATAACTCATTGTGCATGCAAAACATCCATAGGCAACAAGATGACAACAACACAAACAAGATGATTCATTCCAATTATGTACACATTCAAGGAATCAAATTCACAACAAATCATCATCAAATGTGTCTCAATGATCACTAAAGCTCAAATTGCGCGCACACACAAAAGTACACATTGGTGTCAATAGAAAATGTAAAAACGAACATACCCCCCCCCCAAACTTTTTCATTGCCAAGCAATTAAAAGTTTGGAAAATTAGTTTTGCAATGATATTGACACCAAGTGCTAAACATACAAATCTACACACATGGGCCACTATCCCAACAATTAAAAACAAGAGTAGCTAAGCAATCAATATTATGAACAAGAATATAAATTCCACTACCCCCCCCCCAAACTTAGTAATTGTTATGCAATTCCTAAGTTTGGAGTGGGCGTACCTCTTACGATTGCTATAACTACACCTTCTTCAAGCACAAAGTTCCACTTTCGATATCCAACCGTCCATTTGATCCAAGCTTCTTCATCTAATATCAAAACTCACAAACACATCAAACTACACTAACAAAGCAAATACAATTAAAAAAAAATGAAATAAAGCAAGTAAAAAATGGGTTGCCTCCCATTTAGCGCTAGGTTTAACGTCCTATGCCGGACGGAACTTAACAAGTTCATACTTCTCTTTCTTTGAATGGAGGATGATAGTACTTGACATTGTGCTCATCGGTGATGAACACTTCATCCTCCTCACTTTCCAACGCAATGCCTCCTCCATAGACCAATTTCTTCATGACCAACATTTTCCGTTCCTTGATCTTCATCTTTCCAAGGACTTCCATCACTCCCAAGGTGCCCCATACCACCGTATCTCCAATTTCAAAGCCTTTTTCGATCATTCTCTCCTTCGAACTCTTCCTTCTTCCCTCTTCATCTTCACTACCCTCAAGGAATTTACCAAAACTCTTCTCCTTATCAAACTCCCCCAAACTTGAGTTTTGCTCAAGTTTAGGTGTTTGCTTCAATTTTTTATCATCTCCCGGATCTTTCAATGGAGCTTTTGGTGAGGGCTCTTTCACACAAATGTCAAGTTCTTTGACAAAGTGAGATTCCTTCTTTCTTTGGTCACTTTCAATTGAACCATGCTTTGTGAAAATCACCTTCTCTCCATTCACTTCCAATGTCACCTCCCCTTTTCTCAAATTGATGTTTGCTCCCCCCGTGGCAAGAAACGGCCTCCCAAGAATCAATGGGATATTTGCATCTTCTTTCATATCTAACATCACGAAGTCGGCCGGAATGATGAACTTGTCAATCTTCACCAATACATCTTCAATGATCCCTTTAGGATGGGTGATGGAACGATCCGCTAATTGGAGAGTAATTGATGTGGGCATTACTTCTCCAAGTCCCAAACGCTTGAAGATTGAAAGTGGCATCAAATTGATGCTAGATCCCAAATCACAAAGAGCTTTCATCATGGGACCATCACCAATCTCACATGGGAGAGTGAAACTACCCGGATCCTTGAGCTTTTCGGGAGGGGTTCGTTGAAGGATAGCACTACACTCCTCGATCAAATTGATCTTCTCATCATCCACTAGTTTCTTCTTGTTTGCTATTGCATCCTTTAGAAACTTCATGTAATGAGGTATTTGCTCTAAAGCATCCGAAAGTGGAAGATCAATGTGGATTTTCTTGAAGATATCCAAAAACTTCCCAAACTTCTCATCCATTTTCTTCATGTATCTTCCCGGGTATGGAAGTGGCTCATATGTAATGGGAACCCCCCATCTATCACAAGGTACCTCAAGCTTCTTCTTTTTCAAATCTTTGGCAATTCTCCACTTTGGAATTCTTGGAGCAACCTTTCCACTTCCAACTTTTTCTATCCTCTTCTTTTCCTCTTCCTCCCTTTCTTTTGCCTTCAACACTTCACCCTCTTCCAATTCAATTGAAGAAACTCCATAATGTTCACCACTTGAAATTGTAATAGCATTACAATGCTCACGTGGGTTTACCTCGGTGTTTGAGGGCAATTTACCCTTTGTATGTTGAGATCCAATGGAAGTTGCCAATTGTCCCATTTGAAATTCCATCGATTTTTGATTACTCATGAGTTGGGCAAGCATTGAGTCGGTGGATTTTTGGTTACTCATGAGTTGGGCAAGCATTGAGTCGGTAGATTTTTGGTTACTCATGAGTTTGGCAAGGATGGAGTCGGATGCTTCAGATTTCTTCTCACTTGTCTCCATTCTCTTCATGAGGAGTGCAAGAAGCTCATCCGTGGAGGATTTCCCTTCTCCACTTGGAAGTTTTGCACCGGGATCAAATCCGGGAGGATATTGAATAGCACCTTTGGGATTGGAATAGGACAAATTCTCATTCTTTCGAAAATTTTGATTTTGAGGAGTTGAGAATTGTGGAGACGGACCCCCTTGACCTTGATAAGATGAGGATTGGCCTTGGAATCGGTTTTGAGTAGGACCTTGAAAGCCTTGACCACGATTTTGATATGGTGGTTTCCCTTGATATTGTCGATTCCCTTGAAAGTTTTGAGGATACCCTTGTTGACCCATGTATTGCACTTCTTCCATAGGTCCCATTTGAGGGTCCTCTTGCACAAAGGGTAAATGATTATCTCTTGATTGAGATAAAACATTCACCTTTTCAATGAGTGTGGCCATCATCTCTCTCATGCTATCATTAACATCCACTTGAGCTACCCGATTTTGTGCTCCACGGTCTACTCTCATCTTGAAAGTATTGTTTGATATCCCTTCTATTATGTCATTGATCTCCTCCACCGATTTCATCCAAATTGAACCCCCCGCACAAGCATCAATGTGGTGTTGATCTTCCAATCGTAACCCACCAACGAACCAACATGTTGTTTGTTCTATTGGGAAACCATGATGGGGGCATGTGATGAGAAGATTCGTAAACCTTTCCCATGCCTCTTTGATTCCCTCCGTTGGACCTTGTTGGAATGTAGAGATCTTTTGTTTGGCTTCCATAGTCTTTGAAGGAGGGTAGTACTTCAATAGAAATCTTTTCTTCAACTCTTCCCACGTCCTCACTTCTCCGGCGGGAATGCTTGATTGTAGCCAAGCTTTTGCTTTCCCCGTTAATGTGAATGGGAATAGCCTCATCTTTTTAGCATCTTCCGACACTCCATTTTTCTTGAGAGTGTCGGCCATCTCTAAAAATTGAGCAAGGTGTTCATTCGGGTCTTCCTCAAATCCTTCCTCCGTCCTTCCTTCAAATTGCCTCTCCCTCAACATCCTTAATAAAGAGGCACTAATCTCAAAATTGTTTGCCTCCACCCTTGGTCTTGCCAACCCATCGTAATGCTCCCTAGGTTGAGGCTCAAAATATTCTCTCATTGGCCTTCCATGGTACACACGTTGAGGTTCTTCTATATGTGGAGGGGGAGGGATGTATTCTTCTTGAATGTGTTGAGGATGAGGGTATTGGTAAGGTGGAGGGTAAGGATGTTGAGGTTGTGGAAATTGATGTGGTGGAGGTGGATAGTAGGCTTGTTGTGGAGGTGGATAAGGGTAAGGATAGTATCCTTGATATGGAAGGTGGTTTTGAGGTGGATATTGGAGATTTTGTGGTGGATTTGGAGGTGGGTTACCTCCAACTTGGTTTCCAACTTGTTGGTTCTCTCTTATAGGCTCGTCATCTCCAAGTGGTGGAGGATTCATCTCTTCAATGTTCTCCATCTCAAATGATTCTTCTACGACTCTTTGTCGGTTCCTACTTCGATTCCTTCTTCTTGAGTGTGCCTCGATCTCAAGGTCTAACGGTTCAAGGTTTCCTCCACGTGATCTTGTGATCATGCACCTACAAAAGGAAAATGTCAAATCCCACAAAGATGAACAAAAACAAAATAACAAAAATAAATGGTACTATCAATAACACTTAACAAACTCTAAGTCTCACTAACAACACTCGCTTAAGTCCCCGGCAGCGGCGCCATTGACTTGGTTGTATTTTTGCACACTTTTTACAACTATACGATCCCCACAAGCGTATGGGTTCGTTATAGTTGAGTAAGTATACGACCTAGTAGTTATCGTCCAAGGACCTAGAGAGAGCATGGAGCCCCAAAACTATAAGTTAAAATGGTGTTATAGAAGCTAAACGGGAGGATAAAGCTAATACCAATTAAGAAAATAAACAACTAATGCAAACAACTAAACTAACTCTCAATAATGAAAGTGCAAGGTGGGAAAGTATTGCCTCGGGTGTATCCGTTTTGTGAGCAATTAAGTGAACTAGTGAACTAATTACATGATTTTACTAAGAATTCGGGTTAAGCTAAAGGCTATCACATGTGTGTGTAAACCCCCTCGAAAGGCATAGGTCAACATCGTGCATTGATTAGCAATTATAGGATCTAACCAAATACCATAAGCTCCTAAGATAGTGTTTCATAAGCACTTTCAACACGGTTACTAATGCTTATGAAACGCCCTCTCACCAAACTCCTAGACGACCTCTACTCGTTTAGTGTCTAAGGTTGTCGGTCTAGCCATTAACCCCCATCTCGGGTGAGCTAATTACTAATTAACTTCTATTCAATTGACCAAAGCTCACACTCACACTCCCAATCATGCTACTCAACTCTCGATGCAATAAACATAATCGAAAATGCTCGCTAATAGGGTTGATCAACCAAATGAATCAATCAAAGTACAACTCTAGAAACATAAACACCAAAATTCTAAGCTAATCATGCAATTAATCCACAATTACACTAAATTATCATCAAAACATCAACACCCAAGGCAATTAAGGATTAACCCATATCTAAATTAACAACTAGAATAAAACTCATGAAAATTAAACTACAAAACATGAATTAAAATCAAATAACCAACTAATATTGAAATAAGGAAAGAAAGCACATCATTTGTCTTCAAATCCTCCAATGCTTACAATAAAATGAAATACTAGATTAAACACTAGCTAAGAAATGAAAGAACAATTAAAACTAACTAATCTATTGAGTGGAGTGGTGGGGAGGAGAAGAGATTTCTCCCCCAATGGAAGAGCCCTCTCTTTCGTGCGCCACTCCTCGCGTCTGTGTGTGTGTGTTGCTCCCCCCATCGATTTTTCTGCCCATTAGCCGATTAAATATCATGGGCCTTCCATTATGAATTTCGTGAGTCTGCCTTCACATGATGGGCTTCTAATTAAAAATGGTGCGGACCTTCAAATTATTGAAGATGGGCCTATTTAAATGGTGATATGGGCTGCTGAATTTTTGCTCATGTACAGTAGCAAATTGATTGCTGAATAATCAACATGGCTGTTGCAGGGCCAGCCAAAATGGGCCTCAATTAATTCTTCATGTGGGCCCTTTAAATGAACATTTAAATTGGGCCTAACCTAATCACCATCTTCTTGCTTTTAGTTCTCAAGCCCAATTATTATCTCTTTCTTCTCGATTTATTCCTTCGATTGACTTCACAATATAATCTAGGCGTGTTTTGCTCTAAAAATGCTCGTTTTCCTATAAAAATAGCAAACAACACCATTTCTCCAAATCAAGTGCAATTAGTCAATTTAGTGTAAATAATGCAATGAAATCCTATAAATTATACAAAATAAACCCATGAATTTCTAGCAATTTTCACACTAATCAGAAACCAAACAAAAAAAAAATCAAAAATTTCTGAAAAAACTTAGAAAAATATCAATTTTTTTAAAAATAAATTTAGATAAACCAGTGTCGATCATATACACTTTCATCGACAACAACTTGTCGACGAGAGTGTATATGGTCGACCTACAAAGGTCGAAAAAAATTAATTTAAAAAAAAAAATCGACAATGTAATGTCGACCATATACACTCTCATCGACAAGAGAGTGTATATGGTCGACCTACAAAGGTCGAAAAATATATATATATATATATATATATATATATATATTAGGGGTGTGCAAAGTATGGTTCAGACCAACCAAACCGACCGAACCAAACCAGACCATTAAATATGGTTCAGTTTTTGGTTTACACTTCGATTTACGGTTTTTAGAATTTATTTTTCTTTAGTATGGTTTGGTTTACGGTTTTCACTAATGAAAAACACAAAAAATCAAACCAAACCGAACTTATTTTATATATATAAAATATATATTATATATAATATTATATATATTATAGACGGAAATGATATAAAGTCCACCAATTCTGCCCATGGCATTACACGTCAATAAATTCTTATTTATATTTAATTCAAATTTAATCTAATATCAACATTTTTTTTATCTATATCAAAATTATAAAAAAAATCTTTTTTTATATTTAATTTAATATTATTAGGCATTAATTTTTCTCAAATCTTTTGATTGCTATTAATTTTTTCTCAAATCTCATATCAATATTTTATTTTATCCATATCAAAATTATCAAACCATTAATCTTTTCTGAAATCTTTCTACCACCATTGATTTTTTCTCAAAATAAGGATACATGTAATATCTCGTGTATTCCACAAACTAAATATTAGTAAGGAGTGATGAGTTTGAAAATCGGTGGTTGAAATTCGATATCGATGAGTCAGAGAGTTGCCTGCGTATTTTAGACATGCCTTTGTTGCTGGTATGTCTACTAGCTAGCCGGAGGGTTGAAAGTAGAGCTGTCAGAACGGGCTAACGGGGCGGTGCGGTCCATAACCCACCTCAACCCATCATTTTGCGGGTTTTGGCGGGCCGGTCCACGGCGGGGACGGGTTGAAAAATACTCAACCCAACCCAACCCATGACGGGTTGCGGGTTAGTCCACGGGCTTTTTTATAATATATTTATTTTTTACTTTTTCACATTTATTCTCATAATAAATTTTAAACAATACATTAATAATTACTAAAAATAAAAAAAATAAAGTATGAATAAATTTGAATAGTCTTTAATTAAATTCACCACGTGAATAATTTTAATCTCTTATAATTAAAAAGTAAACCTTAAAAAAGATTTTTTGTTTAACTGACAAATCAATCGAACTAAAATTTAAACAAAGTTTAATGGGCAAATCAACTCAACTATAAGTAACAAAAATATAGAATATTCAACGAAAGTTTAATGAACAAATCAGCTCAACTATCAGTAACAAATGTCAATTTGTGAATACACATATAACATTATCACCACATAACAGTGGTTTATTCTCATTCTCAAATCTCAATTTTGTTTAGAATGATATTTTATAATTTTGTATATTAATTTAAAGTTGAATTGAATCAATAAATTTCTAATATCACATTTTTACTTACAATCATAGTTCAACTTAATAAAAACGCGTTACTGTTTCATTAAACCTTAAAAAATAAAAATAAAAATTTTAAAAATAAAAAGCCCGCGGGCCAACCCGCCCCGTCCGCGGTCAAACCCGCCAAAACCCACAATCCATACGGTCTAGCCCAAACGGGCCTGCGCTTTAAACGGGCTTGTATTATTCAACCCAACCCACCTTTTTAATAGGCGGAGGCGGGCCGACCCAACGGGCCTAGCCCATTTTGACAGCTCTAGTTGAAAGTAATCATTCTTTTTTAAGCATAGATAGTATTGTTCGTACAATCGTACTAAAAGGATGTGGTAATGTCGACATTTAGTTCATTTATTGCATTTTTATATTTCTTTCACTTTTAATGAAGGTTGTGATGAACGAAATTCTCATTTGATAACATGTAAGTGATTTTTTTAATGTATGATACATCAAATCTTTCTAAAATATTTTATGGTACATGAAATATCATGTTTCAGGCCGTTAAAATGAGTTCTCAGATCTCTTTTTCTCATGATAATACTTAACATTAATTTTTGTTATGGCAATCAAATTAATTTTTATATTGTTTAATTTTTATTTATTTTTTTTGTAGAGAAAATATTTTAAGAAAAAATTAATGGCAGATGAAAAGATTTGAAAAATTAATAAGAATTTATTGACATACAATTGGTGGGCAGAACTGGTGGGCTCTATATCATTTCCGATATTATTGATTTATAGTCTCTATATTATATAATCTCTAAACTAGTAAACCCAAGACATTTTTTAAGCCGACAAGCCCAATTGCCCAAGCCAGAAACCCTACCCATTCTCTTTTACCAGAAACCCTACCCATTCTCTTTTATTTAGTATTTAGCCTCTCAGAATCTGAAATTTTGAAGAAGACCCAAGCCAGAAACCCTACCCATTCTCTTTTACCAGAAACCCTACACATTACCCTACCCATTCTCTTTTACTAGAAACCCTACCCATTCTCTTTTATTTAGTATTTAGCCTTTTACCATAAACCCTACCCACCTCTTAGCCTCACTAAATCTGAAATTTTGAAGAAGACAGAAGTTTGTTTCTTTTGATTTTGAAGAAGACAGAAGTTTGTTTCTTTTGATGGTTATTTAGTTAGTATTTTTTAACAATTAGATTGTGAATGTTGTAATAGCATTTCGTCTATTTGAATTATATTTTGGATTATTGGGATTTCATTTTGTCTATTGTATTGAGATTGTGTTTCACTTTGTTATTAATTATTGTGTATAGGGAAAAAAATGAGCAAAACTACGGTTCGGTCAAACCGACCAAACCGCCCGAAATATTATGGTTTCAAACCGAATGGTTTTTATAAATACGATTTGGTTTACGATTTTGAAAAAAAAACGATTTATAGTTTGGTTTGCGATTTACGGGCGGTTTGGTTTGGTTAATATAATAATTCACAATTTCAATATAATAATTCACAGTTTCACATACTTACATTCTTGACTTCCATATTTTGCTTTAAAAACAAATTGCAATATGCATTTTGAGTTTTTTAAAATAAAATTTATATTAAATTTAACTTATTTAATTTTTTTTTATTAAAAATAATAGTCATAATACGGCGAATATTATTTATTTTGACAAAGCAATTTAGCCCAAGTGCTCAACACTTTACAATTATCCCGATATCAATTTAAATAATACAAAATAGTCTGCGTATCCAAAAGTTGTCATCTTGCACAGGATTGAGGAAAGCCTCCCTTTATCTATGGAGCTTGCATAGAACTTATCCTACAAATAAAAAAAAAAAATTATATTTTCGAGGATAAAATGAGAACCATCATAACTTTTTGGACTGACAATTTAAGGACAATAACTTTTAGAAGTTACGAATTGAAGCCAAAGCAGACCAAATCAACCAAAATCAGACTAAATTTACTACCTTTAAATTGTCAACCCGAAAAGTTACGGTCCTAAAACTGCCAATCCGAAAAGTAAATTATTAAATTCACGAAAACTGAACTTAATTACCTCTATTGGACGAAGAGAGCCAGAATTTGAAAGTTACTGCCCTTAAATTGTCAACACAAAAAGTTACGGTCCTAAAACTGTCAATACAAAAAGAAAATTATTAAATTCACAAAAATAATACCTATTTCGAATGAAGGGAGCGAGCTAGAATCTGAGTAGAAAACTATAATATAATAGATTCATGTTGAAAATGAGATGTATTTAAAGCAACAAAAACCATAATAGATTCATGCTATGTAGAGGAATCATAACATCAATAATGAATTTAAATATTAAATTTAGAGTATTGGAATGTAACTTACTGTGTCTATAGTAGCTTTCTCATTTACTCTGCATTTAGAGCAACAAAAAACCATTAATCTAATTCTTCATCGAACCCAAAATTCTTAAATAATAGATGACACACTTGCAAACCTCGATCGTCTAAACAATTAATTAAAAATTAATGAATTATTACTTTGCTTTAGAAGAGAACAACCACGTATATAGAGGTGCTAATAAGCAAGTAGTAAGTAATATTGCAATTTTACAACCTAAGATATAAAAGACGTGTGACATAAAATTTTTAGAAAAACATACAATTTTCTGTGTTAAAAATAAATAAATTACAGTGTTAAATTGTAACTTACCATTAAAGACCAGATTTGTTTCCTATCACTTAGGATTGAGAATGTTTCTCTGTCCCATTTACTCGATTGGCTGCTAGAGCAGCAAAAAAAAATATATAATAATCCATCCCCAAAAGAGTCTCAATACAATATTTTCTCCCCTGGATCCCTTTTACGTTTGCTGCTAATATCTTTTGTTTTTTCAGAATTTGAGCAAGTCTTGTTTGTGTATAACGTCTATTATGTATGTTAACATTAGTTGGCTGAGAAAAATAATTTAATTATTTAAAAATAAAAACACCCTAACTTGATGGATAAATATTTTGACTTGTATGTTATGTTAGCCGAGTAATCTGATTTGTTATTCAGTGTTTGGATGCAGATGCAACCTCAACTCCTCGGGATCCATTATAATTTGTAACCTGAATTTGAGAATGGGATCCATATCAATGTTGCACTAATGTGCATGATATAAGAGGATATGAAAAAAAAATGATTAAATAAAAAACTGCAGAATATGAAACTTTTCAATAAAAAATTCAGTAGTGAATTGAGCTTTTATACTCTCATTTGACAAATTATAAATTTATATGTAATCAATAATGGTACAGAGCTAATAATTGTTATTTACAATTCAAATTTATCGACGTGAATGAGGTTTTTGCTTGGGGACACACTTCGGCTTTAACCATCAAATAAAACAATTAATCAAGAGAAAATAGAGATTAAATTTCACTGGACAGAGAGAGTCTCAAACACCAAACAGATAAATATGAGTCTCAAACACCAAACATTAGTTAACACTTGCAGCAAAAATAATGCTAATGACTTCAAGAATTAGCAAGTGTACGAATAAAAAGAAATATTCTCAAATGAGTGAATGAATTTGTAGAGATTATTGCATATTGGGAAGCCATTGGATAGACTTTGACTCAGAGCAAGATAAAAAAAAAAAGAAAAAAAAAACTGCAAAACTAAATGAATTAAATCTGAAGTTAGATAGGCATGTGACGAAAAAGATGAAGAAAAGATATTGAAAGAGAGAAATGGCTTATGGAATAAAAAACAAATGGTAGTAGTATAATATTCAACTATTAATCATTCAAATCATTATAGAAGGCGAATGACCAGAAGTTCGTAAAACAAACTTAAACCTCAAACTTCAAACTTAAACTCTTCTCCAAAGAAAAAAAAAAATCTTCTTCTCAATAAATTAAATCTAATTAAAGCCCCACAACACAGTAATAACCCACTTCCACGAAGATGTGAAGAATTAGAAAACAAAGAAAATTAGGCCTGCAACAGAACTCATTAAGGACATTGCAGTATTGGAGGTAGAAGTTGGGCATTTGGAACAATATCTTCTTTCTCTATACAGGAAAGCATTTGATCATTCCGTATCTCCACCAAAGAAAAACGAAGGATTTAAAACTCCCTTATCAACACCAAGGAGAAGGCGCCTCGATTTTTTAAGATCAGATATTGCACTGTCAAATGTAAAAAAGGAAACAACCGGTCCATCTGAACCTGAACCTGAGTATCAAGCACTGTCAAATGTAAGAAAGGAAACAACCGGTCCATCTGAAGAGAACAAATTACTGCAGTAAAATCTCACTAAAATTCAAGAAATTACAGAGAGGGTCAAGAACTAACTATACCTTCTTTAATTTTCTCCAATGAAGCAAACATGGCTTTCCTCTTTGTTTTCTTCAACCACTGTAAGAATCCACAAAAATGAAAAAATCAGAAAAAAGTTACTGTAGTCAGAAAAAAAAATCCAGAAAAATGAAAAAAAAAATCAGAAAATTGAACCATTTTTTACCCACCTTCCAAAATCTGTAAATTGATCTTTCAGCAAATAAACAGGCAAAAACCATGATTGTAGCAACTGACCATGTTGGAGTTTCCTAAAGATCTCCCTTGCCTTATTACACCCACCGCCATTTTTGCAAAGCAGAATGTTTTTCTGCAAAAATGTATAGAGCAAATGTTGGTCCCAAAGTTGAGTTAATAATATTGAGTAAGCTAGTGAAAATGTCTAGAGGTGAGGGGTGAATAGACTTTTCAAAAATCTTTCAATATATCAGAATACACAATGCGGAATAATCAGATTACTAATGAGCCCAATCAAATTTATACTCAACTTTTATCTAGATCTTTATCTTTGTTAATTCTTAATGTCCTTAGTCAAACAATTCAAACAAACATCAAACAGTAAATGTAAAGAACACAGAATTTTATAGTGGTTCGACAAATGTCTACATCCACTCTCACAACTCCAGTTGTGAAGTTTTATTACTCTTCTTGAGCTTCTTGTGGCTTAGAGTCCCAAGATTAAGACTTTGATCTTTTCGATTATACCTCCAGGTATATCTTCGATCTACTAGTAATTCTACAAGTAACTAGCACACTTGTTTTACAAAATACAAACTTAAACTTGAAAAGTAAAACTTCTCTTTGATTAGCCTTTGATTCTTCTCTTCAATTCAGTGGCTTCTTCTTGCTTCGATTTCCTTAACTCTGTGAGTTCTTGCTTGTAGACTTGCTCTTGAATTCTCTAAGATCAGTAATTGCTCAGTAGTAGCAGTCTTTCAGTAGTCTCTTTAAGTAGGAGATCATACAGTATTTATAGAACTTAGTATGACAGTTAGCAGTTTGTGAACTAACTCTCAACTAACTCTAAAACTGTTTTTGTAACTTTTTCTTGTAACCAACTTTGTAATTTCCTTCAACTTCCAAGTCAGCATATCTTCAATAAATCTTCAGTTACACCTTAAATAAGCTTTCCAAACTTATTCTTTAATTTCACCAAATCAGCACAGTAACTTACTGTTCTGATTTTTACTCTTCGGATTTTACTCTGCTGAGTCAGTCAGCACAGTAACTTAAAACTTTCAAAACTTCTCCAGATTTCTTCTGAGCTTATCTTCAATTCTTCTTTGAAGTCTTCTTATTCTGAAGTAGTCCTCCGAGTCTTCATTAGTCTTCTGATCTTCTTCTAATCTAGTGTTCTAAACTACTGTTCTGAACTTTACATTGCTGAATACAAATAGAATACAACTTTACATATATAAAACCTATCTATACATCAACTGAACTATATACAGATGAGTATTTCTAAGTCCTACACTACAAGTTGTCTATACAATACAAAACATCAGCTTAGTTCCTAACAGTTCATATATCAGATCAGTAACTAATAAGATCAGTAACACATGTAAGTTCAATAACTTCCATATAAGATCAGTAAATACTAAGATTAGTAAACACTTAAGATCAGTAACTTACATATAAGATCAGTAAGCATATAAGATCAGTAACTCAGATTTCAAATATCTCATATAAGATCACTAAAATTATTCTCAGTTTCCATACTCAGATCAGTAATCTTATTTCATATGACTCAGTTAAGATCAGTAATTTTATTCTTAATATTACTTCATAAGATCAGTAAACTTACTTCAGTTAGCATTAAGATCAGTAATCTCAATTTAAGTTTCTCATCAGATTAGTAAGCTTATATTCAGATGACTTAGTTAAGATGACTTAGAACCACATATATCACTAACTTTAAGTTGCTTTTGGCCATCAAAACATACTTTCATCAACTAGAACATTGTTTATAGGATTCATATCCCAACAATTTCCCCCTTTTTGATGAAGCCAAAACTACTTAAATGTTAATAAATCAGTAGTTAAGTATGTAGTCTATCATAACAGTTCATCAATTCAGAAATCATATCATATTCACAATCAGATTAGATATTTCACATATTACACATACTCACAAAATATGAAATGATCACAAAATATAGAAATAAAGATTAAGGATAGAAATGTTATCTTCTGAGCTTGTCCTTCATCTTCATTCTGTATCTTCAGATTCTGAATGCAACATACATCCTTGCTTTGATATCCATCATATGTTGATGATCAGATATTCCTTCTTCCTTGATAATCTCAGCAATAATGTTGTTGATCTCTTTGTAATCAGGTTCTCCACTTTCCAGTCTTGGAGGTTCCCAATTAGGTTCTTCAGGACACAAAATCTTTGTTCCAGCACGATTAGCAACTTGAACTATGTCTTCCCAGAATTCTTGATCAATATTCAGCATGAATTCTTCAAAATCAATAAATTCTGCTTCCTTGCTCAAATGATCACCAAAATTCTTCACAATGAAGTTAGCAATCTGCCACTTCTTCTTCAAATTCTTCCAGTATTCCATATGTTCTGTCAAAACAATGAAATCCACAAAGTTTTCATCTTGAAAATCTTTGTCAAACTCTTTTCCTTCAGCTTTCTTTTGAGTATTCATCTTTCTCTTTAGAGCTGTAACTCGATTATCAAATCTTGTTTTCAAGAACTTGACATCCTTTTCTTTCTTCTTTTTCAAGTTTTCTTCTTCACTTGCCATAACAGCTTTCATCTTGCTTTTTGATCTGGTAATTCTTCCAGCTTCTTCTTCTTGTTGTTCTTCATCAGACAAGACTAATTTCCTCTTCTTCTGACTAGAACTTCCAGCAATATCAGGTCCTTTCTCAACAGTTTCTTGACCTAGCTGTTTTTGTTGCTTCCTTTGCTTCAGCCTTTCATTCAAAATAGCAATTTCAGCTTTTAACTCATCCTGACTCACAACCAATTGAGCTTGTTGTGACTGTGTTTGTTCCATCACTTCCCTTGTCCTATCTTCCCCCTTTTTGGCTTCATCATGCCACTCTTTCAAGGAAGATATGTGTTGCTCCAGCTTTTTATGCAACACTTGAGACAGGTTCTTTTCTTGTACTCTATGAAGATCAAAGATTTTGGACATTGTATATTCCATAACCTTTTCATAAGAGTGTTCAGAAGTCATTTTATTCATTCTCTCAGTAGCTTCTTGAAACATCTTTACAGCATCTTCCAACTTTGCTTGAAGTTCTGCATTCTGCTTTTTCAACATCTCAAAGTCAGAATTATCAGATTCCTTCTCAACAGGAACTGTTCTGATCTGTTCTTGCACATCCTCAAGAACAATAGGATCAGCAGAGTGAATTGGAATGCTTTCCATTTCTTCAGCATCCAAAGCTTGATTTTCAACAACTTCTGTTTCTTCAATTACAACAGTGTTCTCAAACACCTCTGTTGCATTGTCAACATCTTCATCAATGTCCATTAAATCCTTTTCAGCAGCATTCTCAGCTTCATCAACACCTTTCTCTTCACTAAATAAATCTTCATCAGAGTTAGGAGTTGCAATCTTCTCAACAGTGTACTTGATTCCTGTTAGTCTTTCAACAAGAAGTACAACAGATTCTGGAGTGACCAACTCAAGAAAAGAATTAACATCAGCTGCTTGCATCTGTTCTGCTTCCCAATCATCAAAGATTGAAGCACCACCCATACCTTCCATGATGGCTAAATTCTCCTTCAAAGTACTCCTCTTAAGATACACCCAAGTGCCAATCCTAAGGAGTTTCTCAAACTCAACTGAGCTTTCATCCAATCCAGGAAATTGCTTCAACAAAGCTATCCTCAAATCTATCCTGATTCTATCCTCTTTATCACAGATAGTGTACTCCATCAAATCAGCAGGTTTAGGAGTAATAAATTCAGGTTCAGGAGATGATGAAATGTCAATTGGTTCAGTAGAAGGTTCAAATTCATGTTCAGTAGAGTGAGCATGAACCTGTATTGGGGTTTGATGTGGTGAAGGTTGATGTGAAGTTTGATGTTGAGGACTAGAAATTGGGGTAGGATCAAAGTTAGTGTTCTGAGGTGATGAATGGGGAGTGTTCTGAGTCTCAGAAAAATAGTGATCTGATCTTCCAGAACATGAAGGTTGAGGGTTTTGGGTTTCAGTTTGGCTTGGTTCAGAGTTTGAAGGGGTAGGGGAGACAACAATCAATTTCCTCCTAGCACTCCTTGTCTTAGTCCTTTTATGAACAGTAATCGGACTAGGAACACTAACCTCTTGCTCATCTGAGCTTGATTGCACCACAGTTTCAACAAATCTAACTGTTGGTTCTGAGGCAGCTGTAGCAGACCTTCCTCTCCTTGGTCTAGTACTGCTCGGATCATGCCTTGCCTTCGACCTAACTTCAGGTTGATTGTCCTCAGATTGGTACATTGAAGCTCCAGACTCTTCTGCTTCAAGCTCTTCAGGTTGTTCCAAAGGGTTCTCTTGTTCAAACTGAACAAACTCCTTCTTCATCAAGAATTTTCCATGATGAAATTTCTTGGGATTACTCCAATATGGCTTTTTAACCAGCTGAGGCAGCAAGAAACTCAGCTTGCTTCCAAACCCTAATTTCGATTTAATCGAAAATTCCATGGTATCCTCATCGAACAAAACTTTGTCTTTTTCAGTCAGAAGCCTTTCCAAGAAAAATCCTTGCCAATCACCTTGAACTCTGTCAATGATTGCAGCCATAATTCGAATCTTGGAACTTGATAAAGCATCCTGGCTATGATGTTGCCCTAACAAGCATTTTCCAGCTATGTCCATCAAAAACTGCAGACCAGTAGGAAGAACATCCTTCTTCAGATTAGTCAATGTCTCTGTTTCAACTCCTGACCACTTTCCTACACATTCCTTCTCCTATCCAGCTTTGTAATTCAAGATGTCTACAGGACCTTGAGGCAAGTCCAACATCACTTCTAGGATTTCCCTAGTGATAGTGACCTTATGCCCAGAAAGCATAGAGTGAACACCATTTTTATCACCTTTGAGCTGTAGATAAAATTCCATTGCTTCCGGTTCGTAGACATTGAGTGGAGATGATTCCAGAAATTTTCGTAGCCCACACTCTTCGCACATAGTCAGAATGGCTTGATTTTCAGCACTGTGTCGGCCATTGAAATACACAGCATTTTCCACAAAAATGCCCTTTTTGCGAATCCAGAAATTAGAATCGAATGTTCCTGCAACTTGGTTAGCTTCATTGATAATATTAATGGTTGCCATTTGAGAATTTTGTAGAAACCAGACTTTTCAGAAGTTATGAGGTTTAGAGATTTCCAGAAATGAACTCGTAAGAACGAAGAAGATGAAGTGTGATCGTTTTTGTTAATTTCAAAACCAATCTAGGGCTAGGATTGAATCAGATAATCACAAAGAATGGTTGGGATTAAGTCTCGAAATTCGAGTTAAACAATAACTGTTCACATTCTAGTAACATTCTTAATTTTTGGAGCCAACTTGTGTTTGATAAATACACCACAATTTTTAGGTTAGAAATAGAAGAGTGTATTAATCTTCTCTATTAGTAATCTAAAATTTGAACAATTTTTGACTTAGAGTAATCTAAACCAAAAGACTGTTCTGATGCAGATCAGCACAGTAGTTTCCAAAACTATTTCACTTCATTTTCTTACAAGTATATAAATAAAATATCACTTATCTGGATCAGCTGAGTACTGTGATCAGCTGAGTAACCTTTTTAGAAATCAGATCAGTAGATGAATCAGCACAGTAGATTTCAGATCAGTAGATGGGTCAGCACAGTAATCCTCAGATTAGTACCCAAATTTCCTGATTTCACCTTTTTGATATCAGCACAGTGATCCCCAGATCAGTACTGTGTCAGATCAGTAGATTTATGTAGATAGATTAGTTGTAAACAAATCTTTCTGTAGACAGATTAGTCAGTAATCAGATTAGTTCTGTAGAATAACTGAATTGTAATCAGATCAGTACTGTAGACAAGTCAATTTATTAATCAGAATATATCTATAGACTGCTATGTTCTGTAATCAGATCAGATTAGTAAACTTTTCAAATCTATAATCAGATCAGTTCCCCCTTCAGTGGAGAATTCCTCTTCTGTGCCTGTTTCACCTTGGTAGAAGTGTCAGTTCATGAGATATAAGTGGTGAATTACAGTACAAATTAGTAAAAATATGTTTAATTTAATGATCACATCAAGGTTTATACTAAAGTGACTTAGTGTTCTGAGTCAACAAAAGGATCTTTAAGAAATCACAGATTCCCCCTTAATGTGTGTTCTCAGGGTCCCTCAGCTTTACCAGCTTCCTCATTGGGATTAAGGTCACTTTAGTAACCTTGTTACCTGTTTTGAGTGTAGTGATCTGACATGGGGTTGTCTCTTCTGAATTTTGGCTTTTGATGTACTGCTCTTAGTTTCTGCTTCTAATCTAGTGTTCTAAACTACTGTTCTGAACTTTACATTGCTGAATACAAATAGAATACAACTTTACATATATAAAACCTATCTATACATCAACTGAACTATATACAGATGAGTATTTCTAAGTCCTACACTACAAGCTGTCTATACAATACAAAACATCAGCTTAGTTCCTAACAGTTCATATATCAGATCAGTAACTAATAAGATCAGTAACACATGTAAGTTCAATAACTTCCATATAAGATCAGTAAATACTAAGATTAGTAAACACTTAAGATCAGTAACTTACATATAAGATCAGTAAGCATATAAGATCAGTAACTCAGATTTCAAATATCTCATATAAGATCACTAAAATTATTCTCAGTTTCCATACTCAGATCAGTAATCTTATTTCATATGACTCAGTTAAGATCAGTAATTTTATTCTTAATATTACTTCATAAGATCAGTAAACTTACTTCAGTTAGCATTAAGATCAGTAATCTCAATTTAAGTTTCTCATCAGATTAGTAAGCTTATATTCAGATGACTTAGTTAAGATGACTTAGAACCACATATATCACTAACTTTAAGTTGCTTTTGGCCATCAAAACATACTTTCATCAACTAGAACATTGTTTATAGGATTCATATCCCAACAGCAAATTTTACTGGAAATATGAGTGAAAAGAGAGAAAGAGATCTTGGAAATGGAGAATCGTGCTATTGTTACACAGGTTTATATATACAATGTTAGTGAAATGACAATAATATTAGAAAAGGGGCAAAAAAATTCGACAAAAAATTGTGAAAATTTTCCAGATCTAGCATTTGTATAATCTTCCTCTTGGAAGCATTCCCAGAAGAAGGGAACTTGAAATTTACTGTCAAACTTAGGGCCATTTGTATAACATAGGAAACAAACACCAAAAATCCAATTAAATAAATAGACTGGATGGAAGATGTTTTGCAGACTTTCTCAGATAAAGAGATACTCACACACTTATGTCCTGTCTACCAAGGAGCTTTTTAGGGGTCACTGATCTGAGCGTGGGCATACAATCCTCCGAAAGTTCTTTCGGCCCAAAAATCCAGTCGGGGCGCCATGACCCGTTTCTCCTACAGATCCAAACCAAAGCAAACCGTGCGGCGAGGCTGGGAGGGGTGGGACGACGGCGACGACGCAGGGGACGGACCTCAGCCGCCTTCTTCAAGGCAGCGGCAACGTCGACCGCCTTTTTCTTCAGCGGTGGCGCCAGCCGGCTTATGCAAACGGCAAGGAAGGTGGGAGAAATGGAGAGAGTGGGTGTACCCCTCTCTGTCACAATGTTAGTGAAATGATGAATGTAAAGAAATGGGAGAAGAAGAGACCATTAAAAAAACCGTAAACGGAGTTCAAAGGACAAAAGTAGTGACTAATACTGTACTTGTGGGCCACATAGAGAATAATTTAATATTTTAGTATTTAGGCGGGAACTTGTCCAGCAAGCTACTATGTTGTTATTATATATATATAGATTAGAAAATTATAACACGCATAAAGAATAACTTTTCAAGGTAAAAGGACCATTTCAATTACTTGCATTATGCAAATTGTTGTGATGCTAGTTAAGGCTTTTTTTAATTAAATATTAATTTTTTTAATTTTTTAAAAATTGAGTATTAATCTTTGGCTGGATTTTATTAAAATATATTAGAGCGTCTTTTGAAATGACGCTTTGATTTGAGAAAAGTGTGAGGGCACCATTTAAAATGGCGCTCTAGCTGACTGACATTCTGCAAATTACTGACATTTTAAATAGTTTTTATAGTTTTATATATGATTATCTTTTGTATAGTCTATTAATTGGATAAAATCAATTAATTATGTATCACTCAAAAGAAGTTTTCTTTTTAATATTTTAAATACAAAAATAAAAAACTATTAATATAAGAGTTTCAAATGGTGGTCTCACTATTTCAAGATAGATGGTAGACATGTTCAAATCGTAACCGGGAAACCGGTCAACCGGTAAAACCGTCGGTTTTTAACCGCCGGTTACGGTTTAAAAACCGAACCGTAACCGTAAAATAGCGGTTCGGTTACGGTTTGACATTTTGACAAACCGCAAACCGCCGGTTTTAACGGTTAACCGCCGGTTTGCCGGTTAACCGAAACCGCCGGTTTGCCGGTTTATAAAAAAAATATATATTTTTTTTTAATACACAATTCTTCTATTTTTAATGTATAAATTTAATTTATATAATTTTTATTCAATTCTAGTAATGTATTTTCTAAAAAATGAGTTAAAATGAATAAAAAATGAACAAAAACGGAGTGAAAACGAGCGAAAACGGAGATAATATTTAAAAAATTAGAAAAAAAATAAAAAAAAAAAGCAAACCGGCAAACCGGCAGTTTTTAACCGTAACCGGCGGTTAAAAACCGTAACCGTAACCAGCAAACCGGCGGTTCAGTTACGGTTACCGATTTTCAAAAACCGTAACCGGCGGTTTCTAACCGTTGCGCATGTCTAATAGATGGTAATTTTTATAAGAGGGTCGTTTTAAAGCTCGCTCTAATCTCACACACCAATATTTAATTTAAAAAATTAAAATATATACTTAATTTTAAAAACAAAATATTTTATTAAAAAAACTGCTAATTAATATGCAACTTCAAGTACAAAATTCGTTCTTCACATGATCTCGTAATGAAACGATTTGATGACTCAAGATTCATAGTGTAGTGGAGTTTGACAATCCAATTCGCTTCAAGAAATAGAATTAATTTCATACTCTATGTAAGCAGTTAAATACAACAATGGTAATAAAAAAAAATACTACCTCCCTTCCTACAATATACTCCCTCCTTCCCCCTATAAGTTTCTCACTTTTCTTTTTTAAATGTCCCACAATAAGTTTCTCATTCCATTTTTGACAAATTATTTTTTGTCTCTCAATCACATCACTTCTACTTTATCTATTATTTTATCATACTTCATCTCTTACTAATTTATTATTTTCTCTCTCACCATCACATCACTTCTACTACATCTATTATTTTATCATACTCCTTAATCTAAACACCCAAAAGAAAGGAGAAACTTATACCGGGACGGAGGGAGTACATGTTATTTCCTTTCATACAATATTTTTTAGGGTCTATCATACACTCAATCAAACTACTTTATTTACTTTGTATATAAAAGTTTATAAAATTGTCTTCAAGGCTCTAATTATTAAACTTTTTCCTTAAACTTTGTTCCATCAAATGCAAACTTTTCAGGGACGGAGGGAGTATATGTTTACAAATATGTGTTCAATAATCGATCAAAATGTTAAATCCTTTCTTACATTTAAGATCACTTGGTAATGAAATTGTTCCTACATGAAGTGCTCAAAATTTCGACACAAAGAAGTGCATAGTAACTAACAGACAAGTTCCTTGTGTCGTCTGCTCTGTATGAGATCTGCCGTACTCATGACCCCGACTGGGTTGCCATCTACGAGCCGAAGGTTATGTTCTCTAGCCTTCCGCCTCATTATTTACGTTCCTTGAATTTAGTTGGATTTGCTGTTAATTCTAGAGATATCTCGGTACCCAATATTTGGGTTCTTTGTAAGTCTGTGCATGTCCCTACTTCTAGAGTCTGTCATATGTCGGAGCAGGTCATCTTGATTGAGACTAGGGATTCCACACGTGTTTGGTCTTTTGGTTTTACGCATGCTAGTAACTCATATATTACTCGTCGCTTGCTTTGGGCTGATGTCTTAGCGTCTCCTGCCACGTGTCTTTGTGTTTTGGGTTATTTTAATGTTGTGACAGGAACACATGAGCGGAGTACGGGTTCAGGGGCCACCCCTAGAGCGTCTCTAGACTTCAGGGAGTTTTTGGATGAGTCAGACTTAATTGATTTGGATACGGCTGGGGCCCAGTTCACCTGAGTGACTCGGAGTGGTCCTCATGGTTACATAGCTGCTCGGTTGGATAGAGTTTTAGCCAACCAGGAATTTTTGGACCTTTGGGCTGGTGTTGAGGTTATGGCTCTCCCTCGCCTCAAGTCAGATCATCATCCGTTGCTTCTCACAGTCAGATCAGATTGGGTTCAGGTCAGACGTCCCTTCAGATTTCTCAGTATGTGGTGTCAACATGATTCCTTTAGAACGGTTGTGGTTACTTCTTGGGCTCAACCGTTGGATCATCTGAATCCCATGGTCCGGATTATGTGGAAGTTGAAGAGACTCAAATCTGCTCTACGAGTTTGGAACAAGACGGTCTTCAGGAATGTGTTCACTCAGATTGAGACGGCCACTCGACATCTTGCGGATATTCAGCATCGTATCGAGTTAGAAGGGGACTCAGAGGCCAACTTTGCGGAGGAGATTCAGGCTCAGGTCGATCTGAACAGTCTGCTCTCTGCCAGACAAGAATTCTACACACAGAGGAACAGATTGCAGTGGCTGACTGATGGTGATAGGAACACTCGTTTCTTCCATATCTCCCAACGTATTAAGAATTCCAGGGGTAGTATTGCTTCGATAGTTGTTGATGGGGACCTCACCACGGACTTGGACGCCATTAGTGCCCACGTGGTTGCCTACTACTCTCAGTTGTTCGCTAATGATATGTCTGCATCATTTGATGCCTCCATTCTGGATAGTTTTATGCACACTGTGGTGACCGCTGACCAGAACGAATTGTTGTTGAGTGTTCCCTCGACTGAAGAGATTCGGCGTGCAGTATTTGGAATGGATGCTTCGAGCGCTCCGGGACCAGATGGTTTTGGGGGATCATTCTTTCAAAGTTGCTGGGACATTGTGGATCATGATGTGATAGCTGCTATTAGACACTATTTTACTAGAAGACTTCTGCCACCTGGGTTAAATTCGTGCTTCATGACATTGATTCCTAAGACAGAGGGAGCCACAAGGGTGGAAGATTTTAGACCGATTGTGATGGGTAATTTCATCTTCAAGGTTATGACCAGGGTTTTGTCATCGAGACTTGGTACTTTCATCAGCAGTTGTCTTTCTACTTATCAGTTTGGGTTTGTTCCTGGTAAGCGAATCCACACGTGTATTGCGCTGGCCTCAGATGCCATTAATACCCTAGAATATCCGAGGATTCGTGGGTATATGGCACTGAAGGTGGACATGATTAAGGCCTTCGACACGATCTCCTTGCAGTTTTTGGAGGCGGTTTTGCCTAGGATGGGGTTCAGAGTAGACTTCATTTCTATGGTTAGGGGAGTTCTGGATTCAGCTAGGATCTCCGTTCTTGTTAATGGGGAGCCGAAAGACTACTTTTCTTGTACGAGAGGTGTCCGTCAAGGTGATCCTTTATCTCCTTTATTGTTTTGTATCGCGGAGGAGGCTCTTGGAAGATAGATCGATGGGAGACAGACAGAGGCAGACTCCAGCCCATTTGTAATGTCCCCCGCTACCTCTTCTACGCGGATGACATCATGACATTCTTACGGGCCACGGAGGCTAACGCCAGGAACCTGCACTCCATCTTGCAAGGGTATGGGCGACTATCGGGTCAAATCTATAGTCCTTCGAAGTCCAGGGTGTTCTTTGGGAGAGCTGTACCTCGGAGGCTACGTCGTAGGACACTCAGGATTACTGGCATTACTGAGGGCTCACTCCCCTTCACATACCTGGGGGTTCCAATATTCCGCGGTAGTCCAAGGAAAGCACATTTACAGCCAATTGCAGATTCTGTCATAGCTAACTTTAGTAGATTGAAGGGTAGCACTTTGTCCCTTGTCGGCCGTCGTTGCCTGATTAACTCAGTCATTACAGCCTCTTTGGTACATTCGATGATGGTCTACAAATGGTCCAGTTCTTTGCTACGACAGGTGGAGTCGGCTATGAGAAACTTCCTTTGGAAGGGGGATGTGAACCGCAAGAATGGGGCTTGTTCGGTTTCTTGGCAGCGAGTTTGTGCCCCTTTGGGGGAAGGAGGACTT
Organism: Galeopsis tetrahit; assembly: GCA_963675135.1. NCBI lineage: Eukaryota > Viridiplantae > Streptophyta > Magnoliopsida > Lamiales > Lamiaceae > Galeopsis > Galeopsis tetrahit. Next base: position 58,136,028 of record OY776127.1, read on the forward strand.
GGGGTTCGTTCTATACGACTGGCGAATGCCTCATTTCTCTGTAAGCTGAGTTGAGATATTCTTCAAAACAAATCGCCAGATACAGAGCTCTTGCATCGAAGACACTTTAACTCAGAGCACATGCTGAGACCTTATGGTAGAGTCTCTTCTATTGGACCTGGCCTTCGTCTGCATGATACAAGACTTAGGGATGGGTCGAGGTGGCTGATTGGTAGAGAATCCCGTATCAGCTTTTGGCACGACAATTGGCTCGGTTATACTATCTTTGAGAGGATGGGTCTGCCTGACTGGTTCGCTCCTACCCTCACTTCCACGGTTGGGGATATCTTCTACGATGAGTGCTGGCACTTTTCGAGGGGCTTTATCATGAGATTTACGGAGATTGTCAGGGATATCCTGCAGATCACGGTGCTTAGACGACCTGACAAACGTATTTGGGAGGGCTCTCTTTCAGGTGAACTCTCCTCCAGCATGGCATATGATTTGCTCAAATCACCCTTACCCAGGCTTGGTTGGGCATCATGGATTTGGGGCACCTTCATGTCAATGTGTCGATCCACTGCGATTTGGAGAGCAATTTGGGGCAAGCTACCCACGGCGGATTGGCTCTCGTCTTTTGGGATTCAGGGTCCGTCGATTTGTGTGCTATGCCGCGGGAATTCTGAGTCGCTAGACCATCTGCTTGCCCATTGTCCGTTCACGTTGGAGATCTTACACAGCTTGACTCACATGTTTGGGATCACGATTCCCACAAGGGTCAGCTTCCTAGACATCTTCCTTCAGGCCACTAGAGTTCAGTTGGGTCCGCAGTCTTTGGAGTTGTGGAGGGCGGGCTTCGTCACTGCTATTTGGGTCGTTTGGACTATGCGGAACAAGGTAATATTCGATGAAGTTTCGCCCTATGTTAGGAGATGTATGGCTCAGATCATTTCAGGCATTAAGGAGGCCAACAACATAACTAGGGGTTTTTCGGACGGCACAGTTCGGGATCTACTGATTTCTAGGGCTCTTGGTATTTCGAGCAGACACAGGCCAACGAGACAAGGTTCATCTGTGATTTGGTTCCCGCCTGATCCGGGTTGGTACAAGGTTAACACGGACGGTAGTGCCTCTTCTTCCCCGGGTAATTTGCATGCGGGGGCGGTATTTAGGACCTTCAGGGGATTTTTCGTGGCTGCGGTCGCTACGAAGGTGGGTTGGGGTCTCCCTTTTGAGGCTGAGTTGGCAGCGGTACTTATGGCCATCAAGTATGCATATGATCAGGGATGGCACTTCCTTTGGATTAAGTCGGATTCGACACTCACGATTGACACTTTTATGAGCACCAATCCCTCTATTCCTTGGCGTCTGCAAGGCCTTTGGAGCCAGATCCACCCTCTTACACAGGACATGCACATCAGATACTCACACGTCTTTAGAGAGGCCAACCAGGCGGCGGATGCTGTGGCCAAGACTGGCCTTGATTGTGTCTGGAGAGGCTACCCACCAGACTTTTTAATCTCATTTCTGCATAATGATTTACATATTGTTTTCTATAGACATTGATTTTTAGAGGAGTGTACTTTTTTCCTTGACCTGGGTTTTATCCCTAAGGAGGGTTTTCCCAGGCAAGGTTTTAATGGCACTCCGGTCTCTGGCTCGACATGTGAGCTTATGGTCCTAGATTTATTTTCTTCTTTTATATGATCTACCTTTTATTGTCCTTCTCTCTAACAACACAAGAGGACAAAGGAAAAAGGACCCCCGTATGATGGTTCTGGTTCCAGTTGTTGGGTTTTCAACACCAGTTAAGATTTTGCCCCACGGTTCGAAACCGCCGATTCTAATTTTGTCCGTTACAGTTCTTGTCGGTTTAGTGTGTTAGAGATATTTATTGGACATTGATAATATTAGTCTCGTACAAATTAACTTTTTTTTTAATTAAGTTTCATACTTTCCGCTCAATTTAGTGTTTTTTTTTTTTTTTTTTGTATGAGGGAGGCTAAGAATGGTAAGAGGACTTTCAACTTAATTGCATTAACCTCACGGAATTATCATAAAACCAAACCCAAATGACAAAAAAGTTGATTTAATTTCCATCAGTTTACTCAATTAAAACCGAAAAACACACACAATAGATCATCTATCTAGACGACAGATTTGCAAAGGTCCTCGTAAAAAAATCAAAGAAATAGAAAGCTGAATCAATGCCACAACAGTTTCCTCCTCATAACCAGATATATAAACAAAGGACTATTATAATAATACACAAGTAAAATTCCCTTTACAATTCGTCTGATATTTACAGTCCCATTCAAAATAGCACACAAGCTTACTCTACAAAAAGTTTATGCTCATGGGATTCGCAAAATAGTGAACTCGATATATCAATTTAGATTTGTTAGCCCTGTCACCAAAAAGGTTACGGAGAATGGATGGAGGCTGAGCCGAAGAAGTCATCTGCTGCAGTTTGCGTGGAATGATGTGATTATCCATAATCATTATCTCTAATAATTGCCTGGTGCTCTGCAAGCCATTAGATTTAGATATTACCAACAATTCAAATCATTATCGAAAGCTTTTCATCGTTGGTACTTGGTTGACAAAGAAGATAGCTGCATCTACATACCTGAGGATTTAGACCTTGCATCTGGTTTATGATGTCATCCTGTAAGGCAATAACAAATAATATATCAAGTTACTTTCTATAAAACAGAATGAGAATTATAAAAAAGCTGATTAGTTTAAATCACAAGACATAACACCACCACCAACGAAATAGACGGTAAAGCAAGAAGCAGATTTACAAGAAAATGGAATACTTATACTACAAAAAACAGAATGAGAATTGATGATAAGGGAACTGGGTAGGGAATACTACAAGAAAATAAATTCTAAAGCACTCAACATCAACCGGAAAATGAGACAAGTGTGCTTAATAAGGATTGGACATCCTTAGAATGCCCTAATAGTGTTTAGAAAATAGAGTGATTAATTCAAATTTAAAGAGGAAGGAAAAGCCTAAAAAGAATTGAAAGAAAAAACTATTAAAATACTAGATATAAATAATGCTTCAACTGAGTACAATGTCAAAATATGCTCCATATATCCGACCAAACATGTGAGATAAAGTATTAGTTGGCATTGTTGTGGTATTCACCACCAACAACAAGTGCAAAGAAACCCAAAAGATGGTACACCACAAATTAGGGAACTCGAAACTGATGCTACATCGTGAAATCATTTTGCATTATTGCATACCTGGATTTTGCATAAGGAAAAAAAAAAACTAAAAGCTTATATACACAAAGTAAATAAGAAGCTTGCATAAGGAAGAATAAATAACACACCTCTAATATCCCTGGATTTTGCATCACAATACCAAGAAGACGGCGGATAAGCCCCTTGTACACGAGTTCATTTATGGTACCATCTCCATTCATCCATGGCAACAGGGGCCTGCATATATGAGGATCCGTAGAATGGAGTTCTAAGGTTTCAACTCTATTCATTATGGGTGGAGGAGCGACTTCAGAATGTTGATGGTGTGCAATATTATTCTCTGTTGATATTTCCGTAGGAGGATCAGCAACATCTTCAGGACGATTTAATATTGTAATCCTATGTACTTCACTATCATTCGTGTTAGTCAAATCCTCCGAGGCAGCAAAGCTCTCTTGATGATCATCATGAGTAGGAGATATACGCTCATCCTCAAATTTTCTTTCTGGACCTTTCAGATGATGACCAGCACGATCATGTACAGAAGTCAAGAAATATTTGGAGCGATACAAAGAATCAACCATGTGAACGGAATCATAAGCATTGACCTGAATTTAAGAGTAGAAATTTATAGAATTTAGGTCAGGTCATCAGACCAAAAAAACAAACTAAATATAATAAACGCAAATAACTGAAGCGATCATGACTTCAAAAGATGTAAAATCTGATCAATGAATGGTGCATGAAAAGGCTTGAAAAGCTACAATAGAGGATGATAATACTCAGCCGCAAAAACAAACCTTTAAAGCTCGCCCAAATACTCCAAGCACCTCAAACATAACTTCCAACATCTTCTCATCTGAAAAGGATGTTCATGGTCACATATTTAGTGGAAAATGTGCAATCAAAGTTTAAAAAAACAAGAACAGTACCCTTAATATTCAGAACTTTGCGAATTTCTTTCATGCTCAGACCATTGTCACCAGACTTCTGAATGGCTGAATAGAGAGTTTTGAATAGGTGGGGACGAAGATAAGAAACTTCATACGAACACGAAGACATAAGATATTCAGCATAGCTGACCATAGCCTCCCATGGTGATTCACTCACATCAAGTGCAGTATGGTTTGTGGTAACAGAATCAATAATTTCTCTCACGTAATCAGTTACATTAGAATGTGACGGGTCAGATTCAACATTCAAACCAGATAAATTATCACTAAGATCCTTTTCACCAAAAAACGGGACTGGGTAAATGTTCCCATCTTTAAATGAGTCAATAGCAAGTGATCTTGAAATAGTTTCACGGTGCAAGCATAGCTTTATACCAGGAAAACCTTTTTCCCGGCGACATGTCATCTCACCCTCTCCAGCAAAAGTTTTAATTTTTTTTGATAATTCTCCACCATCAGGTTCACTATCATCAAATTTGCGTTTGCCAGTTCTGTTATCTTCTGCCTCTCCAACACCTTCATTGGGTAAGCATGGGGTAATTGACATTTCACCTGACGATACTAGAGCACCTAAAAAGAAGATTTCACCACATTGCAGATCTGATGGAACTTCAATGCCCTCTTCAATCAATTCCTTTTCCCTCTGATGAAGCCAGATAGCAAACTTAGCAGCTCTGTCTCCCATATCAGAGGGAAATGCAGAAGATGAAATACTTTGCAAGAATTGCTGTGATAGGACAAAGTGATTATTACTACCACCAACCTGCCAAAGGGAGAAAATTTTCTTCCGTTAGTAGCCAATGATAGAGAAGGACCAGCAGGATCAATAACTTCTAACAATATCAGATAGTAAATATGTACACAGTTGTTATAGTAGTGCCTGTTTAGATATTTTACAGTGAATATGTTAGCACAAATCAATGTCGGTTCCTCTCCCTCATTGTGATGTATTATAAGCCATTTGAGTCATGCCTGCCATGGCATATTGATAACAGAGGCATCATATTGTAGATCATACAGTTCATCCATACGACGCAGGGAAACAACCATGAGTAGTGCATGGGTATTACTTACCATAATTTTATTCTCTCTCAGATAGTTAAAAGCAGCAAAAAGATCATGCTCAGAATAACGACGCAGTGTTTCGGCCAGCAAAGTCGGCACTTCTGGAGCAGTCGAATTGCTTAAAAAAATAAGCTTAAATAACTCGACAGCATTTGCAATTGCAACTGATTCGTGCATTTGTCTGCTTACAGTTGCACCTTTACTCGTAAGCTTCAACTTTTTTCTGGGAAGCTTTTTGGAGCTTGATCTTTGACCAGAATCTTTAGTCCCACCACAATCCTCAACATCCTTCATGAGAAGCAGACAGAATTAACAAGACAAAAAGATCATGAAAGAAAACGTATCCAGAAACCAGCCAATGCTTGTAACCAAGATGGACCTACAGAGCAACGTAGAATATAGACAAAGAATAACCTACATGATCCATGGTAACAGTCGTGACAAATATATCTATGACACTCCACAAAACAGAATACAAAATTTGAAGCAATTAGTATATGTATGCACTATTATTTAATGCATACAAGATATGCAAAACTTACATCATCCTCACTATATTCATGGTCTGAAAAAGCATCTCGCACGCCCTCTATTTTACCCATTATTTTGCATCTGATAACATCATCTAGTGCTTCTTTGATAATATTATCATCAAAGTTAGCCCAACTTCCAGGCATGGCAGCTGATGAATACAACCTATTTTCTGTAAATGCTTGATCCCGAACCATCCCTCCAGAAACTCGATAATTCAACATCTTGTCCTGGAATTTCTCAAGGTATTTTGCATACTGTTCCGAAAGCAAAGAACATAGTTTCATTACAGCCTCTCTGAATGGGGTGTGTCTGTTCAATATTGACATTCTTCTTTTACATGGATCAGGAGGGGCAGGAAGGTTTGTCATTGAAGCCCAATCAGCACGGTGAAATTTTGCTCCTAGAGCAGCTCGGTTTGTAGCATATTCAATCACCAACTGTCTGAAAGAAAATTGTGCATCAAACGTCTTCAGAGATGAGAAACTTAAAAGCAGGCCAAAAAAAGAGTGATAATTATAAGAATAATATAAGGAGTCAATGACTCTCCCAATGCTGTATAATATAGCTTGAATGAGGATATAGGCAGGTCATCACAAATGCTATTCACATCTAATTCAATCTGATAGAAATTGCATGAAAACAATGCCTGAGAAATTATTAGTTGCTGCTATTGGCATATAGAATCCATGAACAATGTGAATCTTCGTATTACCTATCAGCCTCTTCTGTCCATAAGAACTTCTTCTGGCGTACTGGGTTCAACCTTGATAAGGCTTGTTTGTGGATGAATTTATGTACCTCCCTATCTTCTTCATTCAATTTAACAACATCTGAAACGTCTTCACTATTACCTGCAGAATTTCTCCCTAAATTGCAATCATAATCTTCCACAGTAGTTAAAAAGGAACCTTGTTCCATGGTAGATTCTAAAAGCGGGTTGGCTGCCTCCAAACTTGAATGCCCATCTGCAACACTACCTTTTGAAGGCTTTGAGGGCATCCTATCTGAAACAAGTTTCCTTTTCCGTGAAGATAGAATTGGTTTTCCTTTGACTGTCTGAAGGTCCTCACCTTCAGGATTTAAAACACTCTGAAGTCTAGCAAGTGACCGCTGTCTCTGGTCATAATAGACATGAAGCACCTGCAGTTCATATAATAACCAACAGTTCGTCAGTTGAAGTCTGCAGTACCATTCGGTTGAGAATGTTACTCTATATTAGTTCGAATTATCAGTTTATCTATTAAAAAAACTAGTGCATGGGAGTGTTCGGATTAATGTATGGTCAAAATGGAGCTTGAAATTTTAACTTTAACCCAGCACACTCAATTTGCAGCTTGAGGTTAAAAAAATGTTGAGAATGATTGACATGTGAATATAAGAATTCACTTCAACCATCTCATATATCCATTTATACGTTGTTTCATAAGAAAGAAGCACAATGTTAATGATTCACAAATTAACCAACCTGCTCCAGGGTCAAATTGAGATCCTCAGCAATCTTCTCACACTCATCAAATGAGAACCTTTTCTTTGTGCCATCTTTCGCAACACGCTTGAGAAGTTCCGCTCGCTGACTAGCTGTCATGGCCCGGGCAGATACCCATGATCGGGGATGAAAAACCTGGACATAGTTCAGTACCCATAATGATGCAGACCAGCTTAATCGTATCATGCTCATACATCCAAATCTACATGTGTTTTTCATAATAAGATGATCCAACAATAACAATGCCTTCTGGAAATTTCAAACTTTACAATATATATGTTCCCAAGAACAATATGATTGATTTTGTCAATGGAATCTAAAAAAAATCAGCAGTCTCCATGGCAAGTTCAGATATGCAAGTCCCTATTCAAATTTCTATATATATAACACATTTACACTCGTGGGGGTATATTTATTTGAAGAAAAGCATACATATACGTACACACACACACACACATATATAAACGAAAGAGAACTGATAATCAAATGCGCAAATAACAGAAATAAATTACTTCGCAACTTGGTATATCATAAACCTCACTTCTTTTTTCCAACAAATTTTGTAGATTCTTCACTTCATCAACTTCTAATAATCTCACAAAGTATACTAGAGCACATAATCAAATATGCAGCTCCCCCTTAGCTATAAATTTAATGTTTAAAAGAGTACATTTAGGAGAATCCTGATTCCTGGGTATTACAGCACTGATCAACTTTCCTGATAGTTTAAACAGGCTTAAAGATCCACAAAGGGATGCAGGTAACTATGTGAGGTAATGGTCATGTGAGCCACTCGTATTGGAGAAACCAAGTAGAGCTCCTAAAAGTGCAGCCTCACTTTCTTTCAGGAGAGCAAAAATAATTTCACCATAACCAATCAACAAATGAGACAACTTAATGAATCATTGCAGTACATGTACCAAAATGAAATTGAAAAGCATTTAATAAATATATAAATTGGCAGAGAGTGACAACCTCATGAACTGCAGATCCTGGAAATGCAAGCAAAGCTGCTTTTGATTTTGCAGCAGCATAACAGTACTCCAAAGTATTCCAGTATTCATCGACGGCTTTTTTGCTTGAAAGAACAAAATCATGCCTGACTTGAGGGCGCAGATCAGTAAAAGCATAACCAGACGACGCAGCTATTGATACTGGTTCCTCAATGTAAGGCTTAAGTTCCAATGCATGAGTGAGAGTAGTATGTGGACTGCCGGATCCATCTTCTGCTTGGCCCTTACTCACTAGACGAATCAACTGCCCAAAAGTCCAATTTCCCAACCTCCATGAGTTACTTAAAACACAATGATGCCAGAAACTTGAAAAAAATAACTTGTTCCGAAAATTTTGAAAAATAAATGATACTCCCACCGTCCACCAAAAGTAGGCTCACATTTATGTCCATTCCTTTCATGGAAACCATCTCTTTATCGATCTTCGCCCTCCAACCATCACTTAATTACTCAAATGCAATTCAAATTACACACAAAAAATCACTTTATTCATAAATGGACCCCACAATACGCTTTACTATATCTACTTTTTCTTAAAACCCGTGCCCAGCTCTTTGAGCATAGTTTTTGTGGACAGAGGGAGTAATAAAAAATATCTTTTGACAAAATCAATGAAGTATATTTGTGGCTAGAAGTTACAAGCTACTCTAATATTCCCACAACAATATTTTAGCCTTTCTTTTAAGCTATAGTGGTCATGAAATAAATTATCTAGCAGCATGGCAAGCATAGAGCAATTTATTATATGATAATTCAAAAGGTTTTCTGAACCATAGGAGCATCTAAATGTATGTCTTGATAAAAATAACATTGATATCAAACTTCATTTAACAAGAATCATGCATCATACCTTCAAACGACGTAGTATATCAATTAGCCATGACAATCGTCCAGTTGCTCGAATATCCATAAGGCCCTTGTATTTCTCCATAGGAAGATCACGAAGTAGCAAGTCACTATTACATTCCTCATTCATGTCCTCTAACTTTTTATCTGATCCTACTACTTTTAGGAAAAACTCAAGTGGCATGTAGCTAGTGGCAAGTTCTAACTCAAACAACTTACAAGAGCTGTGCGGGTTTTTCATATCAGAAGAATGGTTGCTAGACAGTAAAGAATCATCCCAACCAGGAGAACGGCAGATCCAATCCCAAAGAAAGATGTGAAGAAGCCTCGTTCGTACCATTTTTGCTAGTACAAACCCATTAGCACGCATGGCCTCCGAACGCTCTGATTGGATTCCTAATCTTGCACTATTTGGAATTCTCTGCACATTATCGAACATGGGAAGTGATTGGGCCTTCTTCTCCCGAATATAGGATTGTTTCCGCACTTGGCTCTCAAAAGACCTCATTTTGTCATGAATTTGGCCCAACAATTCTTGCGATACGTTATAAACAGATGGGTGGAGGACCACTTCTGTTGTCCTGCTGCGCCCACAGTTAGTCACGTTTGGGACACTCACATGGATACATTTACAATGTCCTTCTTGTTGAAGTTTGTTCAGACTGCGTATTAAGGTCTTCCGGTCCATTACACTATTCTTTTCCTTCTCAAGACTTTCCAGACGCCTGTGGAGGTCCGGCTTTATAAGGAACTTCTCCTCCTTCTCACAAAAAAGGATTGTATGAATATAAGCAAAGTAGGCAGAAATAAGAATAAGTTTTGAGAGATGAAGTAACAAACCTCCAACATTTTGAGTATATGCTGCTCCCTCAGTGAGCTGGAAGCGCCGATTAAAAGACGGGGATACCTTGTATGTGATTGACGCCTGGTAGGAGTCACAAGAGCTAGAGAGTGTGTTTCCCGTACATTATTGTTTGTTACTGATTTACTGTCCTGCAATAGTTCCTCGGCAAGGACTGCGCTGCATTGCTCCACATCAGAATTCTGTGTGTTGAATTGTAAAAGTGGAACACTGGAACCTTCATCCTCTGTTATGCCCGCTTCATTGCATTGCTCCATATCAGAATTCTGTGTGTTGCATTGTGAAAGCAGGTTACTAGTACCTTCAACATCCAGAGTTGAGCCCTTAGAGGCTTCTGTCAAGACTGCTGAATGACATTCACTTTTATTGTTATCTAAAGTATTCCCTTCAGAAACGCATGCATCTAGCACCTGCTTCGGCTGAGGCAAGTTTTCAATAAAGTCAGAATCAGCAACGCGTGATTTAGATATATCGCCTTCCCGCTGAGCTGTTTCTCTTTCAACAGGGGGCATGCTGGACGATTTGAGTTTGAAGTTACCAGCCGTCCAAACTCGGTAGACCTCAGTTCTATTTTGGCTTTCCAACTGCAAATGCACTCCAAACCTGGAGATCATTTGTTTAAAAAACCGCTTGTGGTACGCCTTACTGCATAGTCCAAGCCTTTTACACACCTGCTTGCATAAATTTCACGGGAATTAGCATCCAACAACATACTATTGATGTCTCAGACAGACCCGCCAATTGTGGATCCCCAATTACATCTTCTTCAAAGAAATTCATAGCATTTCAAATATATATGCCTGAAATTTTGTATGATATGACCCAACATGTGACATTCTTATCTAGGTAAAGCTATAATTGCAATCCTAAGTTACCTATATAACAAAGATTACCAAAGAGATGTACAATTACCCAAGAATTCAACATATGAACCTAAATCGGTAAGAACAATGAGTACCCATGCTTTATCAAAGCCCTAGTGATATCTTCAAGAGTCGTGAAGATTCATCCCATGAAATGACGTAAGAAAGAATTTTGCAAGTGGACCAACAAACTTCATTAAAGAATGTGATGCAAGGAAACAGTACAAGCATCCAAAAAAAGTTGGAGGATGCTTTCTCTAACTAATAACAAACTACTAACATGCCAAGCCATCAAGTGTCTTTCTGAGGAAACTAGGAAGTTAAACTTGATGAGAAAATGCTATCCTCAGTAAATCTTTTCAGGGTTCAGAATAAATAGTGCAGATGAAGTAGCATGAATAATAGAAGGCCAAGGATAAAAGAACTAGATTGAGATGTAAAAACAAAGAGAACAAAGTTTTTTAAAAAAAAAACGTAATTGCATATTTCTTATTTTTAACTGCATTGATTGCACTTACTTCAGAATTGGTCAACCCTTTTGTTCCTGCAGCATCAATCATGTCATATACCTGACGCAAAACAGGAAGTTCTACAAGTTCTTCTGTAATTTGTCCTCCCTTCAAAGACAGTGATTGGTCCATGTCATTATCATCATGCCCACGTCCATGAAGTTTTGGCTCAAAGTGTGACGGTGAAAAACTTCGAAGTAGACGTAAACAATTGACCTCCTAAAATCAAAAGATATAAAAAAGTATTGGGTGTGAAAAATTCAGACTTTCTCAGGGTTCCACACTTACAATTAGTTGCATACTTAAGAGTCTTCAATTCCACAATAGCCCCACCTCCCACTCTCACCCCCGCGCCACCCCCAAAAAGATAAATAATGCAAGCAAAAATTAATGCATGGTAAAAGAATTGAAGTTCAGCACTAGCATTCCACGAAATAATTTGGTCAAGATTGTATTAGAATAGTTTATTTCCCCTTTAATCACACAGGACAGCCACAATGAATATTCATAACTAGCCTATGCAAATTTAGGTTCAGCTAAATTTATAATTTAAATACATTTACGTTATGTGTTTGATCATCACCAAAAGTTCTATTTCATACAAATAAAATATGCCAAGAAAATCTAACTGTGTGCTTGAGTCCACATCCATGCCATGTTGTATGCTGAAAATAGTTTAAATTGTCTTCAGTAATTAACTGTCAGTTTTCGAAACAACGTCTAACTGAAAAACTATCGTCAGATGTGAATTCTGTAAAGGGACATTCATGAAGCAACATTTGGCAGAAAAACCAAAATAGTGAACTTTTTAAATGGTGGACATGGCATATTAGCTCACCAAATGCCAGCTCAATTTTTGTTATGTTTAATATAAGTAAAACATCATCAAAGTGATGCATTATGCATATTTTAACTTTGAAAAGCAAGCACAGAATTGTTTGTTAAAAAACACTCATTACAGAATACAGAGAACACTACTCAATTAAATAATATGTACGGAGCTCAAACATCTACATAAAGCACCAATAAACACAAAGTACGGGTAGAATTATGTAAGATATTTGGTTGCAACCAAACCATGCTGCTCTTGCCTCAAGGAACAGAAATAGAATACCAAAGTTGCTTTAATACATCCAACTAGTTATAAATCGTCATATGCATCTACCAACAAAGTAAAGAATTAAAATAAAGAGAGATTGCAGAAGGCCACACTACAAGGTTTGAAAGGGAACAGATGAGTAAGGCCAACGAGTCTGATTCATCATTCCCAGCGCAATAAAGAAGGTAATATTATATAGACATAACTCAAGCACACATACCTTATTGTTAATCATTGTAACACACTCTTCTACAACTCGAGCATCTTTCAACTTGTGAAATATCTATTGGATAGTAAATAATTCAACGTCAGAAATAGGATAGCTTAAGATAATACCAAAGTAAGATTTACCTTTAGGAATGAAGAGAAAAGGAATATTAAACAAGCTTACATTTCTCCAAGCTCTGTGGCCAGATACCATTCGATAACCAAGATCTCGCTTTATATCTGAAACAACCAGAACCTTCGGTGGTAGACAGTGATAAAATAGAATTAGCATGAGTACCTAAAGAGAAGAAAATGTAAATGGAAATGTTACATAGTACTGACCTTGCCTTCAGCTTTTTCAAGTTTATCACAGATGGCCTTCAATGCAGGTATAAAATCTTTCACATGCACATTTTCTGTCGCAGTTTCTTTACCAAAATCATTACCAGTTTCAGTGTGACCATCTGCAACCTCACTGTCCATGAAGATTTGATCCTCCTTAGTGATTTCAAGCCTCTGTTGCGAACCCAAATGCTTCCCATAACGATGTAAGTAGAGCATGTTGGTGGCCACAATAGAACCACTTTTCTGCTCTTTGCTATTTGATGCGTGTTTCTTTCGTATGACAGACTGGTGCCTAACTATCATTCCTTGGGTTTCTAGTTTCTTAAATTGATAGAATAAATTGTTTGCAGGGATTCGAAATTCCTTTGTAAGCTCACTTTGAGCAACTCCATTATCCCTGAATACACAAGCACAAACCAATTATATAGGACTTTGAGCTTCCCATGTAAAAACATGTCTCCCTCTATATTTCAAACTGAAATTTCAAACTGAAATTGCATATAACTCATTATCTTAGCCACAAGGTTATGCTCAAGAAACCAGTCAAAGAAAAAGTTGAAACACTATGTAAAGAAGTGACCTAAACGCATTTAAAGCTCAAACACATACACGAGCATACTGATAAGTGGCGTGAAACATTAAAAATAGATACAGTGTATCATACGCATATCAGTTTACTATTTTCAAAACACAATAAAAAAAAATCCCCACCTAGCAACGGCTAGGCGCTCAAGGATGCGACGTTGAGTATCAGATAAACTAGATTCCGAAGAATCCATTTCGTATATTTCGAGAAAATTCTTCCTCATTGCTTCTGGTGCCACTATTTTGACATCCATCTTTTCACATTCTTCAACTGTACACTTAATAAAATCCTCCGTAGACTTATCAGAAGCGACTCCATAATCGGCCACCACTTTGAGACCCGGAATCTCCACGAGATTCTCCCATACTGCCCGTTTCACATTCGGGCAAATTGGCATGCCTCGGTCAGCAAGAGATGGGCTAAGTTTCGCCCAGAGATCGCTGAGGTGGAGTCCATTAGCCGCTTCGCAACATATTTCATCCAGTGCTAAATGGACGACGGAGTCCATACGGCGCGGATGACGGTTGATCAGCCGTTGTTACTTTTTGTTACTTTTTTCTATTTGGGCGCGGAATTGAGAATTTCAGAGCGTCTGTCAGTAAATGGATTAGGTTTAGGGTTCGAACCATTTTGGGGAAATAGCGGATTTTGTATTTTACAATAGAAGAACGAGGGGTGAGCATGGTCGGTTCGGAACCGAATTTCCAAAACCGAAAAAATCGAAATGGTCAATATCGGTAACCGAAACCGAACCGAAATTGTATAAAACCGAAAAATAACCGAACTGTTATTAACCTAAAAACCGAAATTTACCTTTAGGCTCCAGGTGTATACGGACTACGGCTCGCCGGTGTGAGTAGTCGTTGTGCGCCGTGCGCCGTCCGTTGGCCGCCGCCGCTGAGCGCCGTCCGTTGGCCGCCGCCGCTGAGCGCCGTCCGTTGGCCGCCGCTGTGCGCCGTGCTCTGGTTGTTGTGCGCTGGTCGACTGAAATGGGGGCAGAGGCCGGAGAGTGAGGATGGGGAGGGATGGAGGGTTGCTGGATTTTGGGGGCGGACTGCGGAGAGGAGTAGGACTAGGATTTTTTTCTTTTCTGCCTCTTTTCTGGAATGAGGCTTACAAGTTACATTAGGTATAAAATATATTAAATATAATATAATATATATATATATATTTAATTTTCGGTTTTTCTGGTTTTTTCGGTTTTTTCCATAAAAAAAAATCGAACCGAACCAAAAACCGATTTTTGGAAAAAATTAAAACCGTGACCGAACCGAAAATCGAATAACCGAACCAAACTTGTATTTTCGGTTCGGTTCGGTTTGTTTTTTCGTTTCTTTCGACTTCTGCTCACCCTTAATAAGGACCATTACAATTAGCATGATTTTAGTATGTTTCTTTTTTTTTTTATGGAAAGTTAAATACCCATCCCTTTTTCCCCCTCCCCATGACTCGAACCCCTAATAAGGACCATTACAATTAGCATGATTTTAGTATGTTTCTTTTTTTTTATGAAAAGTTAAATACTCATCCCTTTTTCCCCCCTCCCCATGACTCGAATCCAGGACCTAAGGCCTAGGGAGTGGTGCTCTAAAGCTCTAACCACTTGAGCTATCCCACTTTGTCTGATTTTAGTATGTTTCGATATTTCATTATATTACATTCCTTGGAGCTCACACATATAATCATTGATTATTTATACGTCATTTCATAATTTTATTGACATTTTTATTCTATTTAGTCATAATCTTATTCAATTATATCAATTAAAAAAATATCACAATCTTTTAAATATAAAAATATATTATTAGTTACAAAAGTATTACAACATCATCGCACTTTGAGCGATTTTATAATGCAAAATCCGTAAGCAACGACCTTTCCTCAAACTATGACATTTAAAAAGCTAAAATAGAGTATTGAAATTTCGATTTAACTCGATATTGATTTTTTTTAATGTAAATACATTTATTTGTCCTTGTTCTAGTTTTACTTTTTTACCTTCTAAATTTTTAAACTTTGAAATTAGTTTTTTTTTTTTAAACAAGAAGACTTAGTTTTCATTAGTGTAAACGCAAGGCATAATAGGAAGTTCATCCACATTGAACGGAGCATCTATCCAAATAAAAGAGTTATCAAAGTTTTCATTAGAACCTAGCATAATTTTTTTAATCGGTAAAGTCTAGTATGCATTCGAGTGTATGCTGTGCACCCTAGTCCATGTGCACTTTTCAGTTTACTAACTTACACTTTTTGGTAAATGGTGTTACGCTTTTCAATTATTGCTAAAAATATTATTATACAGTTTAATAATTGAAAAGTGCAACACCATTTACCAAAAAGTGTAAGTCAGTAAACTGAAAAGTGCAACATGGACTAGGGTGCACAACATGCACTCGAGTCCATAGTAGACCAACCCTTTTTAATCTAATAGAGTCAAAATTTGATTTTTTTGTCAATTATGCCCTTCCACCATATTTTAAAATTTCGAATTTATAAAATACACAATTATTAGTCAACTAAACTTCCAATCAATTCTTAAATGCAATTTCTCGAATTCCCGAAAATCTATCACCTTCTAAAATATAAAAATTTTCCTAAAAGGTAGGTCTCTTCATTTATTTCGTTTAATTTTGTTAAGTTAAGGGATTCTGGAAATCTGCATTTCAAACCACATATGAACTTGTAACCTTTTAACTATAGAACCACCTAAACTATCAACAACTAAGACATTGCATATCCGTATGACATATATCATGTGCATACATAATAATATGCTTGAGTAGGTGCATATCATTTAAA
Source organism: Galeopsis tetrahit (assembly GCA_963675135.1). Classification (NCBI taxonomy): domain Eukaryota; kingdom Viridiplantae; phylum Streptophyta; class Magnoliopsida; order Lamiales; family Lamiaceae; genus Galeopsis; species Galeopsis tetrahit. The sequence goes on from OY776127.1 coordinate 58,152,396, forward strand.
CACTTAAATATCGGTAGAATATGTTTGTGCACAGGAGTGGACATGTTTGTACATGTTTCAAATGCAGAAGTTAATGCACATGTAGGATATGTGTCAATGTAGTATTTAGTGCATGTGCATACTATCAATGATTGATTTGAACAATAATCGAACGATAAAAAACAATAGAAAAGTATTGGATACCTCATATCATCTCTCACACACTCACTGCGTGAATATACACACACTCACATCCTTCAAGAATGGACTGAATCCGTGACTGAGTTGCCGGTGAAGAGACAGCGGGAGGAGGAACAGAACGGCGCCACTTCGGTCGATATGGAACAAAATAACGGCACTACGACGGCGCTACCCGACTTTATCTCCTCCGTTATTTCTGGATTGTTTTCCAAGATTGAAAATTCAATTTGGAAAATTTCAGTGCATATACGAAACTCGGAAATCGATTTTGAAAATGGAAGTTGGGCAATTATACAGAAACGATTTCAGGGAATAACAGAGGATCTGATAATTTAATTTTCGAATTTGGAAAGTGAGTGACTTTCTGTTACCATAACCTAAATTCTAGGAATTAACTAGTTGCCCATTTTATGGAATTTAAAAAATTCGATTTAGTTTTAAATCAAGCAATTAATTTAAATAATGAGATTAAGGGCATTATGGGTTTTTGGCTTCAATTTGACTCTATTAGATAATTATTAAAGTTGGTGTTTCTATTTGCTTAATGGATAGTAATAGTGACTCTATTAGGGAATAATCTCCAAAGATTATTCAAACATTCACGAATTGGGAGAATAACTCCCGACAAGCTAATATGTAATCCCCAAATGTATTGTCATAATAATTCGTAGAATTAATAGCATCAACGATAATCTTTGCATCACTCACAACCACACAGTTATCCAAATATTGAGCCTTTAACCATAACAAAGCCTCAAAGAAACTCATAGCCTCCCCTAACGTAACCTCACAACACCCTTGGAATAATGGATTTATCCATCATGATGATCGTGTGGTTGTTATTACCCGGGCCTGTCTGATTTAGTGTCCGCGAAGAAAGAAGTATATGTATTAAGTTTAATCATTCCTGACGGTGGTGCATGCCATGTCGAGCAGGTCGGCCTCCTCTCAGCGGGTGTTGTATTAATACTTTCCTTCGTCACAAGCGATTTCCATTCTAGCCAAAAAGTAGTCGAGGCATGTACTGCTTCATTAGATGTCCTCTTTGTGCCCTCCCACACAATAGAGTTCTGTTTTTTCATATTTGCCAAAAAAAATATATATATATATGGCAAAGCAAGATGCAAAATTAATTTTCTATATTACCAAATTAGTGTTTTAGTCATTTTATCAATAGACACATTCAGTTTAAGGATGATGATATGTTATGTAGTTGATTACTTTGATAGTGCTAAAGAATCAGATAATAGTAGCGACAATAAGGATAATGAGTATCTAATCTTTAAATTAGGAAAAAAAAACTATATTTGTTGGTAAAATGACTAAAACGCTAAGTTTTTTTAAAATAGATAACAAACTTCAAAGTCGAAAAACTTAAGATAAAATTCAAAACTAGTACCCTCCCCGTCCCCAAATAAATCTCATGCGTGTATGTAGGGGTGTGCACCGGTTCAAAATCGGACCGAAACCGGAATCTACCCTAAAGGGTGGACCGGAGATCGGACCGGTTCAAACCAGATTTTTTTTTTAAAGTTTTTGGAAGTGATAACAAGAACGATGAATTTGTGTATGAAAATTAGTGTTGGTTCTTCATTTGAGATCAATTTTCGTCAATGTGAATTTTATTTACAATATTATTAATGGTATTTTGACACTAAAAGTAAATTGATTGTTTTTTTTCAATTATATACTTGAAAAAATGTAATAGATCTCAACACTTTTAGAAAATATAAAGAATATAAATAAATAAAATAAAATTCCGATCCGGACCGATAAATTCTGGTCTTAACCCGGATCGAAAACCCGGAATCCTAAAATTCAATGGACCGGAGATCGAACCGAAAACCAACCGGTCGGTCCGATTCTGGTCTTTTTTTCGGTTCGATTTTTTTTTTTTTGCACACTCCTACGTGTATGAGTGATGTAAAAAATAATAACATTTTCTGTAAAATTGTAGATATCATGTAAGAACTATTTACGTAAAATGTCATAAAAAACTCTCATTTTTAAAAGTAATCATATTTTAGGTAAAATTCAAAAAAAATAATCATATTTTAGGTAAAATTCAAATTAAATAAATTTACTACTACGTATTATACATCTCAAATCATCAATTTAAACAAAACATTAATTCCCTGGAACTAATATATTAAGGGCATATGGGGTAATAGATTTGGAATGAAATGATATTCACGAGTCTTTGAGGAATCGGTTCCAAAAAATAAAGAATTCTGATTTCACTCCACTCCCTTGTCTTTACTTATTTCATTCTTTGTGGAATCAATTTATTTTTTTAAAAAAATATTAACTCATATTTGATTTTATGACATTATCCTCTCAACAATTAAATAAAAATTTCATTAATTTTTTCAACCTTTCATCGCCGCCCCTGCAGCCTTCTTTTATGTCGACTACAATCGATATTGCTAATATCACAATCACTATCAGGATGCACAAAATTTATGCTTAGTGAGACGACGACACATACGAAGCTTTGTGATGCTTTTTCCACCGGAAAGAAGCAGAAGGCGGTGGCGACTCATCCAACTACAAAATCCACCATCAATGGCGACTCATCCGCAATATAAAGTCTTCTCCGGCGACATTTGAACGCATTTCAATCAAACAAAATTTAGCCCAGAACACAAGGAAATGATGCAAAAATGGCGGAGAAGATCAACTGAAAAATTAACGAACAAGTGTAGCGGTTATCCAGTGAGATGGGAGTTACGAAGAAGATGCACATCACCATATCTTTGATTATACCAAGTCCAATATCATTAATATAAGATTAGATCGATTCACAATTAATGTTCACCATTTTTTAAAATGAATTAATTTTGTAAAGTTTTATTATTAAAACAATAATTGAGTACTTTAATATATTGTTATAAAATGTAAATTAAAGGGTATTTTAATCATTTAATATAATTTTTTTATATTATATTTCATTTCATTTTATTATACCAATCATGAAACTGACCCATTCTTATGTTATTCCATTCATAAGTTGATTCAGCCATATCAATTATATCATAAATATGGAGTATAAAAACATTATAAACTAATGTTCATGACCATTTAGTGGATGTAGCCCACTTGCATTTTGAAAATGAATAATAAGGTCAAGTCTCAAGTTAAATTAATTTTAATGTTACGAGTTGGTGGGTCGACGGTTCCTATATTAAATGTTATTATTGCCTTTTAGATTGGTCAACATATAAATTGGATGTTATAATTATTGAAGTAGAAAATCATATTATGAAATTGAAAATCTGATGACACAATCTCTACTTTTTAAGCTCGTAATTTATTAATAAGTTAGGCCATGGATTTATTAATTAAGCATAAACTCAATCAATTGAAGTTGAATTATTCGAAACGTTGACCCGAAAGCAAAATTTTGCTCCAAGTCTTGATTTACTCTACTCCAATTATATATCTTGTGTCTTTTAATACTCTTATAAGATATCTTTTAATACTCTTATTTTGTTAATTCATTTTCACACAATTAGGGAATGTTTATTTTTGGATGAGAAATTCAGATTTGAGATTTTGAAATCTCACCCATATTTTAATTTGAGATTTAGATTTAGTTTTTTTTTTTTAAAGGTTTAAAAGATCACCAATACATGATAGATAAACAATTTTAAACTCTAGATCTTCAAAATCACATCGAATCAACTCGGCATAGTTGACCCCATTCAATCGAGAGGAAGAGGAAAACGAGTGAAACCTTTACCTACCAAGAGAGCACATACTAAGGTATGAACGTATCAAAACAATAGAGATACAAACATACCGCCAAAGGATCACCATTCACCAAGCATTGGAATTCTCCAGAGACATTCAAATTCCAATCACTAATAGGTCCCAAAAAAGGGAAAAACGGGTCCCAAAAGATTTCGATTTAGGATCTACTCTAACAATATCTATAAATCCTATAAATATCTACAAATCTTATATAGATACATATAAATACGTATAATCAATCATATACTATAAACCTAAATTCTACTTAAATCTCAAAACAAACACAAAATATAAAAAACATTAAAATTTTAAAATTCATTAGATTTTAAATTTCGATTTCAAAATCCAAAACAAACGTACCCTAGGAATTTCACCAAGATTATGAGATTCTTCTGGCTAAAATTATTTTTGTAAAAAATTGAAGTATCGATTATACCGAATAAAGGCGTGATTGCAATAGAAAAGAAAAGGTATTTAGATGTGGGGCCGTGATAGGAAAATACTTTGAAAAGGGGAGGAGGGCAGTAGATCACGATTCACAAGCACAAGAAAAAATACACAGGGTCCTCCACTCCTCTTTCGTGTTATACTCAAATCTCTAAGTACCAAATAATATCCCTTTTCATCATTTCAGGGCCTTTTTTCAATTCCACTATAGTTTCTTGCTCTTGATTTTTATTCCACCGCCGACGTTCAAGAATAATGGTCTTCAATTCCAAGGTAAAAACAGCTGGAAAATGCTTCTTACTTTGTTTCACTACATATATTTTATCTTAATTTAACATGGGCTATCCTCAAGTTTTGAACTTATGTCTGTTTACTAGTATTAGATTATACTTTGTTAGTAGATAATTCTCGTGTGGATTTTCTTGAAATTGAGGTATTATTGTGTTTTATATTTGGTTGTTCATCTTCTTCTTGATTCTTGAGGTGTGGATCTCATTTATTTATTGTGTTTTATATTTGGAAGAACATCGTTTTACATTCTATTAGCTGCCATAAACGTTTAGCCTTTATATATGCCATCACTTATTGTCAAGGATTACAAAATCATTTGAATACTTCTTTGAAATGATGGTCCGTGGCTTTTTTTAGGAAAAAGAACGAGCAAAAAAAAGTTGGGTTTTTGTTATGTGAGTTAATCAGATTATAGCTTACACAAACTTTGTGGTGTAGAATGTGTGTAGCACTTGTTTAATTATCCTAGTGAGTTTTTTCAAATGGGGGTGTTAGTGAAATCTCTGATTCTTAGGTTGTTTTGCAACATCTAGAAGTCGATTGTTCCGATTAGCTTTGTTCCTGCATAAGTAACAACAAAAGAAAGTCTCTTCATCAAGTAAGAGAAGTCAATTTTTGTTGCAGTTATATATTTATCCGGATATATGACTTTTTGTTGGTTCATAGATTGCTCACTAGCACATATCTTAGTTTTGATGAAAGAATGTTAAGGGGAATATAGAATTTTGTCATAAAACAAGAGTCTTTTTGAGATTCAGATGCTATCTTTTGTTCATTGTTAAAGCGCTTTAAAGATAAATAACTCGTGGATTCAAAACAATTTGCTCGGTGCTGCATTTATTTGTTTGAGAAAGTGAAGCATTTTTTTTTAATCAACTAGATTCCCCTCGTAATAGTGAATTTAATGTTTTCTTGGAAACCACAGTGAATCTTAACACGTTTATGCATAAGGAGCAATGGAGGACGAAATATTTTCCGGCATGGATAATGGTCGACAGATCGAGAGAAAGATTGTTCAGACATTTCAAAAAAGTTTTGTGCAAGTCCAGAATATTCTGGACCAGAACAGGCTGTTGATCACTGAGATTAACCAGAATCACGAGTCGAAAATCCCAGATAACTTGACAAGAAACGTGGGATTGATTAGAGAGCTCAACAGCAACATCAGAAGAGTGGTTGATCTGTACGCTGATCTCTCCAGCTCCTTCACCAAATCCATGGAGGCATCGTCAGAGGGTGAATCAACTGGGGTGACTAAATCTGATGGGCGAGGTGGACAGAAGAGATTTAGGCCTGGTAATTGAGTATATTCAGTGTTATCTAATTCTGGAACTGGTATAATTTAAAATAGTGTAACTCAGTTTCTTCTGAAAAATTAGAATGAGCATTTTGTTGAGACAGATATAACATTGGATAAATTATACCTACATTGGTAGTTTTATGTAAATTCATTCTTGAAATATTGCAATTTGGATATCCTCATAAATAATTGCTCTTTCGACAGTCCTAAGTTTGATTCTTTTGTGCCTACATTGGACCATACGTTTATGATCATATATTCTTTTGTTATCTGGTCCCAGACTTCTCTTCGTTTGGTATGGCTAGTGAGCCCCATGTGCAGGTGCTGCTGCCATATCACCGAATAGGACAATGACCTAAATTGCATTAGGTTGACCTTTTTCGATTGGGTATGGCTTTGAATATTCCCGTAGCTGGATGTTGTTAGTAGGCTGCTTGTTTGTATGGATTAGGATTGTAATCAAATCCAAAAGTTGTGCAGGATATTTCATTGGTGGACCCTCTCGTATGGGAGGGGATCCAAATCCGCCCTAACGGGCGCCATCAACGAATGTTTGCTTTAAAAATGTGCATCAGTTAGTTTTGGTCCAAAGTGTTTTAGCTACTTGTGTTGCATCATTATTTCCCTTTATTGCTTATTGTTGGGTACTTCGAACAGGCATCTTTATTTGATTTCCATTTATGCCAAAGTTATTCCTCAAAGTCTCCACTTTTTGGCTTTCAACTGCTGGGGTTCTTATGCCTAGAATGCATTTCGATTTGAACGAGAATTTAAATTCCAGTTCATAAAACAATAAACAATTAGGACAATGTGTGAAATCTACCTGATAATGCATTATTATTGAGAGGAAGGACAATCCTGTTCAAATTTCGAGTTCATTTTTCATTTATTTTGGGTAGGTATCACGTAGAATCGATTTCTTATAAGAAACTGAGTTGATCAAGTCAACGGTTAACCATTGACTTTTTTTAAAAAACACTTTTTAATTGTAGTGACTTACACTTTTTTAAATAATATTTTTAGTTATATTGATGTACACTTTTTTGTAATGTTATATTGCACCTTTTAGTTATATAGACGTGCAACTTTCAGTAATATTGTGTTGCACTTTTCTTTTTTTGATCTAAAAAGGTAAATAATTATGTTATACTTTTCAGTTATAATAATAACTTACACTTTTCATTAAATATTGTGTTGCATTTTTCAGTTATATTGACTTGTACTTTTTAGTTATAATGATTTACACTTTTCATTAAAAACTGTGTTGCACTTTTCAATTATAATGACTTACACTTTTCAACCTACACGTTTTCGGAAAAAATTTATCAGTAAAAAAAAAAAAACTGAAAAGTTGAGTAGTCAACTTGGTTCCTTCTATACTAGTATACTACATCCTTCATTGTGCTTATGCCGAAGAAAGAGGTTTGCGAATCCGGCTGCATATACAAAGTGTTATCTAAAATATTGGCGAAGAGGTTCAGTTTAGTCCTTGACAACATAATCTCAAAAAATCAGAGCACCTTTATTGAGAAAATACTGATACACAATGGGGTGGTCATTCTAAACGAAACAATCACAGAAGCGAGGAAGAAAGGGGTAGAGAGAATTTTTTTCAAAATCGACTTTGCTAAAGCATATGACTCGGTGGAATGGGATTTCATCGACAACATGATGGAAATTCTTAACTTTAACGCAACATGGAGAAGGTGGATGAGAGAATGCATATCCACAACAACGTCATTAGTTTTGGTCAATGGCAGTGCATCTGGGGAATTCAAATTGGAACGGGTTTGAGACAAGGAGACCCATTATCTCCGTTCTTATATCTCATTGCAGCAGAGGGGCTGAGTTTATTAATCAACACAGTAGTAGACAGGGGCCTATATGAGGCAGCAGAGGTTGGTCAAGAAAGAGTCAAAATTTCACATCTACAATACGCCGACGACACTATTTTGATTAGTAATGCAAAAGTGGAGAACGCTAGAGCAATGCGACAGATCCTAAGCAGCTTTAAATTTTTTTCTGGATTGAAAATCAATTATAATAAGAGCAGCCTTATAGGGGTGAATGTCGACAACGAAAGCCTCGGTCAGATGGCTAATATTTTGGGATGTGAAATTGGGGCTCTACCGTGTACATACTTGGGGCTGAAAGTGGGATGCAATCATCATGTCGTCTCAGAGTGGTCACATCTGGTTTCAAAAATGAAGAAAAAATTACAAGGGTGGAGCAACAAAAATATCTCTTTCGGGAGGAGGATCACACTTTTGAAGGCCGTATTGACGTCGATTCCGATCTACCATATATCCTTCTATTTACTTCCAAAAAAAATCTTGAGTGAACTGATTTCTTTATATCGTAAATTCCTATGGGGGGGAGAGGTGATACTACAGGTAAAATTGCATGGATAAAATGGGACAACATTTGTTCTCCAAAGGAAACCGGGGGGTTGGGGGTACGAGATTTAGGAAAATTTAATAGGGCTCTTGTTGGGAAATGGTTATGGAGGTATTTAAATGAGGGGGAGAGTTTATGGGCTAGGGTCATATTGTCCCTTCACGGAAAACTGGGCATGGGGGGAGAGGGGTGGTGAAACGGGTGGTAGCAGTAGATCATGGTCGGGGTGGTGGAAAGACGTGGTAAATAATGGGACGGGGGAGAAAGGGAAGTGGTGGTGGGGGAACATTGAGAGAGTAGTGGGAGACGGAATGGATACCAAATTCTGGAAGGAGAGATAGGCTGGGGTTGAAACGTTAAAGACCAAGTTTCCTAAATTATATAGGAACAGCATGGAGAAGAGTGGAGTGGCGGGGCAACTATGTAAGTGGGAGTGGGGGGTCAATGGCGTAGGAATTTATCTGTTAGGGAAATTGGGGATTTTAATCAATTAATGGCTACTGTGAACCAGTTTCCTTTGCAGTCCAGCAGAAAGGATGGGTGGCGATGGAAAACAACAAAGCACGACGATTTCAAAACCAAGGAAGCGTACAAGGTTATCGTTTCGAGCATGAGGAACGCGGATGAAGGGGAGACACCAGGAATGGGCTTCAACAATATATGGAGTAAATTGGCACCTCTTAAAGTGTCCGACGACATGGCGAATACTATGGGAGATGATACCAACACGCGACAATCTTGTGAGGCGAAAAATTATACAGAGTACGGGAGACACGGGATGCATTACGTGCGACAGCAACCTGGAGACGACGAATCACATCTTCCTGGAATGTACGAACGCGAAGAAAGTTTGGGACGAAATTCACAAGTGGATGGGGGTGTCGACGACAATGCACAACACAGTGAGAGAGCACTTTGCTCAACATGCGAGTTTGATCCGAGGTAAACGTTTCTATCATTTCAATATCTGCGTCTGGGTGTGTACCGTCTGGTCTATTTGGAAGGGGAGGAACGCGGCGCTGTTTCGTAATGAGAGAATCGAGGTAGAGAAGATGGTCGACGACATAAAAGGCAGAATATGGGGATGGCTGACAAGCAGAGAGGCGAGTTGTAATAATAGATCTTTTGATGAATGGAGTTCGAATCCCAGTAGTTTCTTCTGAACTGTTATAATAATTCCAGCAAGCATTTGAGTTTGCTCTCAAATGTACATTGTGGCTACATCTTATAGCCGTTTTTTAAAAAAAGTTCTCTTTACTGACGAAAAACTAATCAATTTATTTTTACCTATTCAATAAAATTCAATTGATATGTAGTTTAACACCTAAATGTTATTAATGTGTTAACATAAAATTAAACTGCGATTAAACAAAATAATGAAATAGGGGAAAATGTGTAAAAATGACTCTAGAGTTTGTGTTCAGATGTCCATTTTTACGCGTCATAAAAAAATTAAACAATATACAAGGATATTAATTTTAATGCCTTTAAATTCCAAAATTCAGCAGTCACCCAATTTTTTAAAAAAGGTTTACAAGATCGAATGAAAGTGTAAATACAATTTCACGCTCAAAATTAATAATTTTCAATTTAAGACGGATCGTCACGGTTGTTGTCTCCTCCGATTGTGAGGAAAAGAAGAACAGGTGTATCATTTGCTCCACATGAACATCTAGGTCTTCATTTTCAATACGAAATAACCTCATACTAAAGTATTCTCATTTCAATAAACGGGAAACAACAAAAGAAGGAATAAAAATTCCACTAAATACCATGAACCTACCAAATCATCAAAACCACTAAAAAAAAGTCTTACACAGGGAAGAGATCCCCACGACAGGGTAACACACGTAAACAAATAGAAAAATAATAAAGAAACTAAGACAACAACACATGGCACAGGAAAAACCATAAAAATAACAAGAAACTACGAGAAACTTAAAACTATCTAAAAAAAAGTAAAGGAGATCAAGAATAGATTCCTTAAATGGTCACCGTGACTCCGTTAGAGATAATCTACCCATTGACCCCAATAAAACGCTAGACATGTTCGCCGGTTGAAAACCGCCGGTTTCAGTTTTCGGAAGTGGCGAACCGAACCGCGAACCGCCGGTTTGCCGGTTAATTTTTTTTTTTTAATATTATATTCGTTTTCGCTCGTTTTCACTCCGTTTTTGTTTGTTTTTTATTCGTTTTAACTCATTTTTTAGAAAATACATTACTAAAATTGAATAGAAATTATATAACTTAAATTTATACATTAAAAATAAAATAATTGTGTATTAAAAAAATTAGTATTATTATTATTATTTAAAATCGGCGGTTAACCGCCAAAACCGGTCAAATCGGCGGTTTGTCAAAATGTCAAACCGTAACCGAACCGCCATTTTTCGGTTACGGTCCGGTTTGTAAACCGTAACCGGCGGTTTGGTCGGTTGACCGGTTTGGCGATTCGATTTTGTGCACGTCTATAAAACGCTAGAAAAAATCTTCATAAAACGAATAAATATCTAAAAAAATCGATAAGGCGACGTAAGACGACCGTGAGCGACGGTGGAAGTCAACGACGATGGTTGCTCAAGCTCCGAAAGAAGCAACCTACAACCGATCCACATAGAGAGGGAAAGAGAAATACCAATGTTGAGAAAGGAAGTGAGATGTTGATACTACGTGTGAATCACACTTCGAGTAGTTTTTTCTCTCTCTCTTTTTTTTTTTTTTTTATTTCTGCTCACTCACTCACTCACCCACACCCACCCCGCGCACCGTCGTCGATCAGGAAGGTTTCTGCTTTTTTATTTAAAAATATCTTCTTTCGATAAAAGTTGTCGACAAAATTGTTTTTTGTCGACAAATCAGTGTCGAATTAATTTTTTTTTTTTTTTTTTAAATTCTGGTTGTGGTGGCGGCGGAGGTGAAGGCTGCTCCTCCTCAATTAGGGTTAGGGTTTAGAATTAAAAAGTAGAGGGGAGTGTATTTATCATGGTCATAATAGTATAAGGATAGGTTAGATATTTTACATAATTATTAAATTAATAATTGATAAGTGGGAGTATACTTAACAAAGCTGGAGGGGAGGGGTATATAGCCAGTCATATTAGACCTCAATGCTAAGGCCCAAATATTATGGCCATATATAGCCCAAATACATCTTTGCCAACAAAAACTGGTCTTATATAATCTGATGTAATTCTAAACCCTAAATAGAGCCGCCTCACCATGTATATATAACCGCACCCTTGGCCATATCCTTCCACACACTTCCGCCACCAATTTCATCTTCTTCCTCAGACACTGCTAAAATTACAAAAGCACCGAACTACCTTAATCCTTCTGGAAAATGGCGACTCAGATGAGCAAGAAACGAAAGGTATGTACAAGCTCACATATGTGTATTTATTGACAGCATAAGTGGAAACGCATATGGAATTGAGCTGTTTTCCCTCTCTCTTTTTTTTTTCCAGTTTGTAGCGGATGGAGTTTTCTTCGCCGAGTTAAACGAATTACTGATGAGAGAACTGGCAGAGGATGGGTACTCAGGGGTGGAGGTCAGGGTCACGCCTATGCGCACTGAGATCATTATCAGGGCTACTCGCACTCAAAATGTTCTTGGTAAGAGTTCGAATTCTACATTGATTCGTTTACGCCGATGTCTTCTCATAGATTGATAGATGTGGATTGTGTACGTCAAAGGTTATGTGTTAATTCTGAACGATGTTTTCCCTTTCAGATCATACTTGCACCAAAGCACTTTTATATTTTTTGTTTTCGTTGGTGTTAATTGTTTGAAGTAATACCATGTATATTATTCTATGGGGTTAGGTTACTTGATATAAGAGATCGGATTGAGTTTGTTCCCGTTTGTTTCATGTATTATGTGTATATTAGATTTGGTAAACTGAAGGAGGTGAAGAAGTTTCAATGATTTGTCACGTTATTGTTATTACTGTATGCTTGATTGCTTATTATTGAACAAGCAATAATATTTATTTTATTTTTCTCCTCTTAGGTGAGAAGGGAAGAAGGATAAGAGAACTAACCTCTGTTGTTCAAAAGAGGTTCAAGTTCCCTGAAAACAGTGTTGAGCTTTATGCTGAGAGAGTTAACAACAGGGGGTTATGCGCCATTGCGCAGGCTGAGTCCCTACGCTATAAGCTTCTCGGAGGACTTGCAGTACGCAGGTTAGCCTCAGTTTCTTTGATAGATTCTGTTTATCAGCTAAGGATTGTTGAATTTAGCTCACTTATGAGTGTGAACAGTCTCCCACTATCAAACTGCTTGGCTTCTGAAACCGTCACACAAGTCAAAGACTCTTGCATCTTGCTTCTATTAGACATTGCTATTTTTAATTAATTTACTTTATCGAATTCATTTGCTCCTTACCTAATCCAGATTTGTTTAAATTTTTTCTGATAGCATTTGTTCTTTATTTTTCTTTCTCCAAAATACTTGGCCAAAGAATATATACAAAATGCTTAAATGGACCGTTGGAGTTAGGTTGGCCTCTTTACTGTTCCGGTGTAATTGGGTTTTCGAATTACTCCCACATTTTTTTGAACTCTTAAATTAGATATATAACCTATACATTTTAGGGTTTTCTAAGTACGCTTCTATATTACCTGAAATATCTGAACACAATACCGATTTTTTAAATTTCCTGATAGCATTGGTTCTTACTTTTGTTTCTTCAACTTATTTGACCAAAGAAATATAAACCAATGCTGAAATTGATTGGCGGAGTTAGGTTGGCCTCTTTACTTTTTTCGTGTACTGGGGTTTTCAACATACTCCCACAGTTTTTTTGCGTAAATGAATTAAATAATCTGTTTCCATTGCTATATATAACCTTCTCCGGACCCTTCTGAGTTAGTTCATTTTTATTTAATGTCCGCTTGAATCCACTTCATTGTTCAAACTGGTTTTTGACTTTTGAGTTACCTGCAAGCATTGGTATTATTACTTCCCCTTCCACTTGTGTGGTAGGGGTTCCTCATCAATGCTTAGAATGAACTGTTAGTGGAGTTAAGTCTGGCTCTCTGGATTTGCTCATGCCATTGAAGTTTAGAATATGCTCCATACATATTAGTTCCGATAATTTATCTATCCTAGTACTTTATTGTTGGATTTTGTTTGCAAGCTCATATCATTTTTATATTAGAGTCTACAACAGTATATGTAGTGTGTAGTTCGTTGCTTGCAATTGCTGAAAATTAAATCAAAGATATTTAGTATTTCGGATGACTGCTGGAATAGTTTCAGTTGTCTTTTTTATATTAGTTGGCTCCCTTTTTAGCTATTTTTATTGGTTTCCATTTTTGTTACATTGATTGTGTTTCTCCTAATATAATGTAATATGTAATATTAATCTCCTGTCCAGCATGGGGATATTATTATCTCCTTCCCATTAACTTGGGTTGAAGAGCCATCTTACCAATGCTTATAGCAAATGTATGAAGTATATTATCAGGCTCCATAAGCTCTTTTAATGTTTATGGTGTTTGGAAGACTTCAATATCTCGAAACTGACTGTTTTTTTTTTATTGCCTTATTCTCTTGCTTGCCTGAAGAATATCTCTTGGAAGTTACTGCAGCTCCTACTACATCTCTTTCTAACTAATTATTTTCTTCCTCTTCAGAGCTTGTTATGGTGTTCTGCGATTTGTTATGGAGAGTGGTGCCAAGGGTTGTGAGGTATAGAAAAAATCCTTCTATTTCCCACCAGTTCAGCATCCATTAGTCAAACACGAATTCAAATTTATGCATACAATGTGCAGGTAATTGTTAGTGGAAAACTTAGGGCTCAGCGTGCAAAATCAATGAAATTCAAAGATGGATACATGATATCCTCTGGTCAGCCCGTCAAAGAGTACATTGATGCCGCCGTGAGACATGTTCTTCTAAGACAAGTAAGTAACACAAATTAGCTAAATTGTAAAATTTACATCTTGCCTATGTTTGTGACTTCAATTTGGAAATAATGGTTTTAAAATGGACTTAATATAAATCTAAAATTCTAATTGTGAAATTTTGAAGGGTGTTCTTGGAATCAAAGTGAAGATCATGCTCGATTGGGATCCAAAGGGGAAGCAAGGTCCAATGACGCCCTTGCCTGATCTTGTTACCATCCATCCCCCGAAGGAAGAAGAGCATTATGCCGTTCCTATCCCTGTTGCTGCTGCACCAGATGTAGATGTAGCGTTGGAGTAAAGGTTTTCCGAGCAGCAGAGGCATTTATATATGTCTAGTATGTAAAATTTTGCTATATGTTACTATCTCCTTCACATACCATGCTGTGACTCTGTTTATGTCTTCATATATAAGTGAGCCCGCCAAATTATTCAATTATTAATATCCTACTTTATTCTTGGTATTATTTTATTTTATCATCTGGATAAATCTTATAAGATATTTCAATTCAACGTTATTTCTTCGAGCTGTGTAGTTTTCTTTTTCCTCTGCTTGAGTATAGCAAAATAAAAGACGAATACAGGACAAAATCTTATAGCTCCCTCTGTTTGTAATAACTTTTCGTATAATTTTGCTCATATGCAGTTTTATGAACTTTTCACTTTATGACAATTTTAGTGCCTGGCGTCCTCGCACATGTTTTCATTTTTGCGCAAATTAACTACGCCTGCTTATTTGAGCCCTCGATATAACAAACTCTAGTTTTTTCGATTTTCCCTTTCTCTTATTAATATTGGTAAATTTGAAGATAATTTGATACTCTATACTCCCTCCATCCATGAAAAGTAGGGACATGGGGATGTAGCACATGTTTTAAGAAGAAGGTAGATAAAGTAGATAAAGTAAGGGTATTGTGGGGTCCATTTTGAATAAAGTGATTGTTTGTGAATAAAGTTGATGGCAATTTGAGTAATGGTTGAAGGGTGATATTGAATAAAGTGATTGTTTGTGAATAAAGTTGATGACAATTTGAGTAATGGTTGAAGGGTGATAGTTTTAAAAAAGGGTATGGGACTACATTTTGTGGACAAAGAATATAGGACAAATGAGACTACTTTTCGTGGACGGAGGGAGTATTATATAAAAGTGAATTTAAAAAATTTGCTAGTTAAACGTTCAATTTTACTGCTCATATTATTTAAACGGATAATTCGTAGATTTAGAGTAGAAAGGAGAAAGAGAAACAGAAATATGTGGAGAATTGAATTCTGAGATGCTGGAAAAAAGAATTGATTCCATGGGAGTTGGTAACATGTTTTAAGAAAAAAAGTAGATAAAATAAGGGTATTGTGGGGTCCATTGTAAATAAAGAATTTCCATAAAGGGTATGAGACTACATTTTGTGGACAAGAAATATAGGGCAAATGAGGCTACTTTTAAAGAATTTCCATAAAGGGTATGAGACTACATTTTCATGGACGGAGCCACGGAGGGAGTATACATATTTTTTTATAAAATGATAAAATGTAAATGAAATTAATTTAGAGTGCCCCGTTGAGACGTTGGACAGAGGAGGATTAGAATTTTTTTTAGAGGGATTTTCCGTCCTTTGAGTCTTCTGACGCCTATCCCCTCGTGTTGTCACCGTTGCATAAAGCTGTTAGTTATACTTAAAGTTCAAGTTCGACTCGAGTTCGACTTGACTTAATAACATTGATGAGCTAAGAAATGAGTTCGACTCATTAACGAGTCTAATGAGCCCAACGAACCTAACAAGCCGAACCGAGCATAACGAGTCTAATAGAATTTAAAAAAAAAAAATAGATATCGAGCCTAATGAGTCGAGTTCAAGCCGGCTCGTTAGTAAATTGAGTATCTAACGAGCTCGACTTATTTAACGAACGAGGCGAACTCGATTAGAAGGAAGAATGAAGAACTTTTGCTCGATTTGAAGATATTTATGGAAATATATATACAAATAGGTACACACTCTTGATTTCGAATCTTGCTTTTCTTTGTAAAATTTGTTCAGCTCATGTTTACTATTCTTCGTTTTTAGTTAAATTTCCTACTTTTGTATGATTGATTATGCATGCTTGTCCTCCTTGATCTTTCCTTATACGATTCCATGATGCTGTTTTGGCTGGACGACCTTGTTGAATGTTGCAGAGGTTCATCTTTATTTTCTACAGTTGTTTTTCCATGTTTATGATTCTGCAATGTACTTGTAAATAATTTATGAATTGTAGGTGGAAAGTTTTTGCGGCTATGAAGGATTATATAACCCTTTAATGATAACTACAAAACTCCATCACACATAGGTGCATTAAGAGTCATAAAATAACAATGCAAGCTAATGCAACAACTACTGAACATTTTGATGAGTTCTGAGGGACCTAAGCAGCCTGCTTGTTCTTCTTCTTGACATCAGATTTGACAACCTTGAGGCTTCTGTGCACAACACTTAATATTGCAAGTGTTGCCTTCATCAGATCGGGCATGTAATGGTTGTTAGCCACTGATTGCTGACAACCTTGGCCATGCGGCGGGCTTATTCTGTTTCTTGGTCTTTGTTGTTGCAAGCAAGACAGACTGATCCTTTTCAGGTTGAATGGTACAATTTTCTTGTTTGCCAGCCAACCCAGAGTGCTTGCAGGAGTGCAAGTTGTAGAGATTGTTTGTAGTTTTTCTCATTATTATTTGAGGTATTACTAGTTATTGTGTATGGTATTATTGTATTGCTCATAAGTGATCATTTAATATGAATACAAGATTGAAGTAGTAATACTGGTTTGGTTATTGCCTGTGGTATTATTGATTATTTATTTTGGTATTACTGGTTATTATTTGTAGTATTACTGATTATGTGAAATTATTTATTATTGCTTTAGACATTACTCATTATTGTTTATGGTATTAAAGATTAATGTTTATGGTATTCCCGATAATTGTTTTTGGTATTATTGAATATAATTAGGTTTTGAAATTATTTGTTATTGTATAAGATATTACTGATTTTTGTTCATGGTATTATTGATTATTGTTCATGGTATTACTGATTATTGTTTATGGTATTATTGTTTATTACATATTGTATTATCGACTATAATAAAATTATACTTATGATAATATTTTGTATTAAAATTTAAAAAAATACACATAAAAATATGAAAAAGAAAGAAACACATGAAAATAAAAAAGGAATGAAAGTAAAAGGAAAAAAATGAAGAAATAAAAAGTTGTGAAATAAAAACTGAAAATGAGAAGTAAAAAGAAAAAGATGAGGGGAAAGAAAAATGAAAAAGTTTTTTTTTTTTGAGGTTTGTGGCTAATTTCTATAGTTTTTTATTTTTTTAATTATATTTTTATGATTTTTTTTAAATATGGTTGACTTGGTGAACCCAAGTATCACCCATAAAAAAAAATATAGTCTTTTAAATGTAATAATTTTTAAAAAAAATATTTGGGGGTAAACTCATAAAATGAGTGTTGCAGATAACTGTGGTAAAAAAATATTGGGAGGGGGGGCGAACTCATAAAATGAGCGAGTGTAGATAACTGTTGTAAAAAAGAAATGATTTAGAGATGAATTCATAAAATGAGTGGGTACAGAGATAAGTGTAGTAAAAATATAATTTGGAGGTGGACTCATTAAATTAACGGTGCAGATAAAATATAAATAAATAATTAAAATTAAAATTAAGGGGTATGTTGAATGCGAGTGTACCCAGTATCACCCTTTTTTTTTTTTTAAGTTTGTGTGTCACTTTTTTTGTGTAAATAATTATACTTTTTGCATATTTTTTGAATGGGCTCTATTTGTTTTCTTTACAAGAGTATAATACTGTGTAAATGAAAGTGGGGGTGAACACAACAAAAAGGAAATTTAACCGTGGCCAATTTGTTTTCTTCTTTTAGAAAATCCGCATAGGCATTAAATTTCTGCCGTCAAAGCCCTAAACAGAGTTAGCTCACCGTAGCCTCGCCGGCAAATCTGCCGTCACCGTCTTCACTATCTCTTTCGGCCGTAGACTTGAGAGAGAAAGGCAACATATTCTCATCCATGGCTTCCGATCCTATGGAAGAAACAGACCTTCCTTCCTCGTAAGCCCCAAAATATAGCTGTTTTTCCATCGGAATTTTAATTTTCCTGCTGCGTTTTTATGATAAAAATTGATTCAAATGCAGGCCAAAAACTGTATATAAGGATCCGGATGATGGCCGGCAGCGTTTCTTGCTCGAGCTCGAATTCATTCAATGTCTTGCTAATCCTACTTATATTCATTGTGCGTAATTTCTTCTCTCTTGGAACTTTCATTATCTAAGTTACCCGATAAATCAACCTGTTTAGGAAAAAGAAAAACAAGTATAAGAACTCTGGTTTCACCAAGTAAGTACATAGGTATTATGGCCACATTCTTGTGAGGGGCCTTTAGCATTTCTGGTTTAGACCATTTCCAAGCTCTTGAAGTGTCTCTTAGGTACGGGTATTCTTAGGTAGTCAGTATTGTATTTTTATCATGGAGATTGGCATTTTTTGAATGTTTTTGCATATTTGAATGGATAGATATTACTGCGATACGCTTGATTGTGCTGTTTTATTTGACACGTCATTTGTGATCTCTGCTTCTTAACATATAAATATAGCTGATTCATTTTCTTTTATCCAATGTACGATCATTTCTATTATTTCATTCACTGTCATAAGATAGTAGTTTGTTGTTGCACGTTCTTGGAATGTAATGTTGAAGGTGTTGGACTTGGAACTTCTGTCATAATGTTTCTTGAATGAAGAATATTTCCCTTATATGTATAGTTGGGGGTTTTGATGTTTTGGTCACTCTCTGCATTGCAGTTTTTTTCACAGTGAAACCAAGTATACAAACATTATGTTATGTTGAATCAAGATGTAGATGGTCCAAATGCAGAGAGTGGATACCCAAATGCTCTTAACTAGTAATATACTCCTAGTTAATTTGGAATGAGACATTTTCTTTCCATCTCATTTATGTGTATGAACAGTCTCCCTCTATTAAACCACTTGACCACTAAAACCTTCCCACAACTCTTGAAGCTTGCTTCTACTCAACATTGCTACTGCTAATTGATTTCCTTTCTGCAAATTAATTTTGGCCCTCTATACTTACACAAGTGCATTGGGTTTTCTAAGAACTCACCTGTACATTTTGGGGATTTCTAAGTACTCTCGTTGATTTCCTGAAATATCTTAACACAACCCAGATTTTTAATACTTTCCTGATAGCATTGGTTCCTTAATTTTCTTTCTCCAACATATTTGACCACAGAAAATATAAACCAATGCTTAAATTGATCAGCAGAGTTAGGTTGGCCTCTTTACTTTTTTGGTGTACTGGTGTTTTCGACATACTCTCACAGATTTCTCACTCTTAAATAAATTAAATCACCTGTTTCCATTGCAATATATAGCCTTCTCTGTATCCTTCTGAATTAGTTCATTTTGATTTAATATGTCGGCCTGAATCCACTATGTTGTTAAATTGGTTTTTGACTTTTGAGTTACCTGCAAGCATTGGTTTTAGTACCCGCTTCCACTTGTGTGGAAGGGGTTCCTCATCAATGCTTACAATGAACTGCTAGTGGAGTTAGTCTGGCTCTCTGGACTTGTTCATGCCATTGAAGTTTAGAATATGCTCCATACAGATTAGTTCCAATAATTGGTCTTGCTTATCACTTCTTTGTTGTCGGATTTAGTTTGCAAGCTCATATCATTTTTATACTAGAATCTACAACAGTAAATCTAGTTTGGTTACGTGCTTGTAGTGGTGATTATCTTGTTTCTTACAAGGGGCCATACCTACATTGAATTACTTTCATCCAATGGCTCTTGCTTTATTAGCTTCATTGCTATTCCATGGACCTATAATTATTATCGGATTCTATGAGTTGATTTGTGCCATTTTATCGGTGCAGATTTAGCTCAGAATAGGTATTTTGAAGATGAAGCATTTATTGGATACCTGAAATATCTTCAGTATTGGCAAAGGCCTGAATACTTGAAGTTTATTATGTGAGCTTACTGTTTTCTAAGTTCAAGTTACTGATTATCGTTCTTTTGAATTTAAATGTACTCCTTTGTTTATGAGCGTTATTGGGTATATTTAAAAAAAAATAAAAATCATTTGTGTCTAATATCCCTCGTTTTTATGATTTTTAGTTACTTGTGTGCTTGCTTATAGGTATCCTCATTGCCTCTACTTTCTCGAGCTTCTGCAAAATCCAAACTTCCGAAATGCAATGGCACATCCAGCAAACAAGGTTTTCTTCCATACCCTAAAAATTTAAGGCTGTTGTTGACATTTTTGTTTGTATTGAAACATATTATCTGTCTGATCTCCTTTTTTGTTCATCGTCAAGTATCAAATTATCTTAAATAAATGTCTATGTTTTTGGATCTAATTACTACCATATGATCTGTGTTTATAGGAATTGACACACAGGCAACAATTTTACTATTGGAAGAATTATAGAAACAATCGATTGAAGCACATACTCCCAAAGCCACTCCCTGAACCTGCAGCTGCTGCAGCTCCTCCACCTACAACCGCTGTTCCTCCTCCCGTTCCTTCTCCAGCTCCTCCCCAATCAATGCAGTATGGATCTAATTTTGTCAAGAACGAGTCTAGAAATAGCGGGGTTGATAAAAGAAAGAGAAAGTAACAAGATTAGGTCGTTTGCATTGTTGCAATTTGTACTTGTTGGGAAATTGTTAGCTAGATTATTTGAAGTGGTGTTAATTTGCGTCTGGATTATCTCTTGCAAACAGTATGTGATATTGTTAATTTGTACTTAATTACGAGAATGCTGTACTTGTACGGTATATAGGCCTGTTTGTTTTGGAACTATTATGTCTGGATGGGAGACGTAACTGTTCTAGTTCGGAATTTCACATCTGGATTTCTCCATCTAACTTTATTCACCTCTAAAAATACATATACAATTCTATAATTATAATAATGTTACATCTAATCTTACTTAAATTTTTAAAACAAACACACATCATCAATATTCATTAGGAATCCAAATTTTTCCCATCCTTTCCTACGTAATCCCAAGACACGTGGTTCTAAACTTGAGGGGAGGGAAAGCAAAGGCGTGAGAATGATTGCCAGCACCAGAAAAGTTTATTAATCGCTAAAACACATTTTATATATTTGATTAAGTTATGTGATACGTAGGTGTATAAGACACCATTCAATTAGATTGTTTCATTTAAAATAAAGTAAAAGATGAATGATTAAAAATGATTTTCCCTTTATGCTATTCAACTCTTTCTACAAATTGGAATAATTGCTGCTGATTTGTATAAAATTTATAGGAAGATAAAATATCTGTCTGTCATCGATTCATATGCTTGGGCCCATCTACTTGAGTTTGAGGGCTGTAATCGAGTTTTATGTCCTAAAGAAAACTGGGCTTAAGCCCAATATAAAGCCCATAGTTCTTTATTCATGTAAAGAACAAATATATATATATATATATAAAATGTTTTTCAAATCTATTTTTATATGTTTTCTATGTTATTTTTATTACTATTATCTAAAATATTTCATTCAAGTTACGTCTGTTCACACAGTAATCTATATTTTTTCTTACAATAACATCTTTTGTTTATGCACCAATATTAATATATTTTCACTCATAGATAACAAATATTTTAATTTGTTATATACACAATAAATTATTTATGTTACTGTTTTTATAGTAACACACTTTTGTTCTTATAATAACATATTTTAATTTTGTACTAACAAAAAACATAAGAGTAAAAAAAAATTGTTTCATTTAAATTTAACTTGTCAGTTAATTTTTACTTAATTTACCTTAATTAGTTTATAGTTTATATAAGAAATATTGTACATAAATTTTTGTAATAAAATCTAAAAATTGGAGAAAAGAGTTGAATAATTATTTAGATTTTAAAATGAAAAAAAAAAAAAGAGAAGTAATCTCAGTTATCTCTTTAATCCTGTATTTTTCATCTATTTTGACACTTCTGTTTATCATCTTATTCATTAATACATAACGAATATTTTGACACAATCTTACTTATCTGTTATGTTTTAAATAAAATAAGTCGGAAATGAAAACGACTTCGTTTCAATCATTAACTCAAAATTTCGGCGCCGATAAATCATTACTAATAATTGGAGTATGAAATATGAAGTAGGAATATTCACACAATTCTCCGTCCAAGCCAACAATATATTCTGGCGAAAATAAAAAACACATTTCTTTTGTGTTTTATTATACTCGTAATTCATACTTTACAACGCTTCATCTAATTTCCCATAAACCAATTTCCAATAAACCCATTTTATACATAAACTAATCAATACTTCCTCCATTTCATAAAAATTACTCCCTCCATCCGCCTATAAGTTTCAAGTTACTTTTTGGTACAAAGATTAAGAAAAGTAATTAAATAATAGGATTAAGAAAAGTGATTAAATAATAGATATAGTACAAGTGATATGATTGAGTGAGGAGAGATAGAGAGAAAAAATAAGATATAAAGTGAAGGGTAAGAAAAAGTACTTACCAAAAAAGGGCAGACGAACAAAAATGGTAAAATGAGAAACTTATAGGCGGACGGAGGAAGTATTATATTTATCATTTTTATAAAATTAAGGAACATATTTTTTGACATATTTATCCCTCATTAATTTTTCTCTCCTTTTTGACATTTTCTTTATATGACATTCTTACCCTTTTAAAAGAAAGTGAGAGAAAATGAATCATTAATATATTTTCAATTAAAAGTGACATTGTAATAATTACATAAGGGCAGTTTAGAAAAATCTGTGGTAAAAATAGAAAAAACGACAAACTTTTTGAATCAAAATAAAGACCAAATGCGATAAACTTTATGAAACGCAGGGAGTATTAATTAAGTTATAGTGACTACGTGCATTTTCCGGTAGTATTATGTTACACATTTGATAATATTGTATTGCTCTTTTAAGAGTAGACTTATCGGACATAACACTTTTTAGTAATATTGTGTTACACTTTTCGACAATATTGTGTTGCACAATTTTTCAGTCGTAAAACGTAACACTTTTCAGTAATATTGTGTTGTAATTTTTTGTTATGGGACATAATATTTTT
The DNA here is from genome assembly GCA_963675135.1 of Galeopsis tetrahit. NCBI lineage: Eukaryota > Viridiplantae > Streptophyta > Magnoliopsida > Lamiales > Lamiaceae > Galeopsis > Galeopsis tetrahit. The sequence continues at coordinate 58,175,821 of OY776127.1, forward strand.
CAATTGTTACATTTTTTTTAAAAATTTTAACTTGAATTTGGAGTTGTAGATCCAAATTCATTTGAACTGACTTACATTTATGTCTTCTTTGTCTTCAATACACCTGCATATGTCTTCTTTGTCTTAAGAAATAATCATTAATCATTGGAATTTGAATTTTAAACTTACAATTGAAGAACAATATATAATTCACGGAGAAGAAATAGAGAGAAAGGGAAGATAAATGAGAGAAGGGTAGAGTCGGTAGACATAAAGATCCAGATAAATTTATTTATTTAGAATGTATGTATAGATCATTTTTTACTTTTGATCCTAGTAGTTAGTAACAAATCGTGTTCTTTAAATATATTATGAAAGTATGCTCGAAAATAAATATATTATGAAAGAATATTATTTTAATCTAAACAAACTCATAGAAATAATTAAACTTTTTTTTTTATTATATATGTGCATGCATGGATGTGGCCATGTGGGAGGAAAATGAAATTCAGTATAATGGGAGACATGCAAGATTAGACAGTGACAGTAGCTTAGGTATACCATCGTTAATTTGGTCAATCAATATTTGAAAAACTAAACATGTATAATTATTTGAGTGTTTGATTCTTTCATTCCACTTCTAGCGTTCTACTTGTTGTTTCGTCTATTGAATCATTAACCCTTGTCACACTCAATATTATATAATTTTATTTATTATCTAATTAAAATAGCTCATTCATATATTAGAGTAAATGTGGAACACTAAAATTAAAATATGTGATTTCATTCCTTAATTAAGTATGTGGATGCGTTCCGAATTTCCGATCGAGTTCCGACCATTGCATGGCCATTATCATCCCTCTCGTCTCCATCACTACATATCTACCCACCTATTTTCTAATTATTAATAATTTTACATCCCTATACCAATTTGAACTTTTTAAACGAAACAATTTTGTTTTAATAATTAATATAAGAGCCTAATGCACAACTCATGGGTTTAATTCATGAAATTAATATAAATGAATTAATTCCTCCACTTTACCATTTGCACTTTTAAATGAGACAATTTTTTTTCCATTTATATGTATATAACATTATTACAAAAGCGTCTATTTTTATGACATGTTATTACATTAATTAAGATCCAGTTTAATTGAGTATTATATTCTATATAGTTTTTTTTTTTTTGTTAAATCAAGAATAATTAAGTTGTACTAGCGCTAGCGCTGAAACCCATCTCTTACCATCTAATTTTTTGAATTTCTGAGTTTTTGAAACCTGATCATGAATAGTAATATGTGTTTTTTTTTTAGTTTTGAAATAGTATAAGATTTTAACTTTACGTCAAATCAATGTATAAAATTGAATGAAATTATATTATTATAAAATGTTGATGATTTAATCACAGATCATCAAATTGCAAAAGGAATGAACCAAGAACACAAATTGTGTATTGAAGAAGATGACCAAATCTGAATTTACAAAGATGATTCGATAATTCATTGAAGAAACTGAATGGTGTATATATACATGAGATTAAGCTAATCTAACTAACTAACCAACCTAATAACTACCCTATTAAAAGGGTGAACTAAAAATGTAAGTGTAGACCTAGGAGTGTATCTATTAGACTCCTTTATACCCCCCTCAAAATGGGAATGGATATTTATCAAGCCCATTTTGGAAATATGTAAACTAAAAAGAGTAGTAGACAAAGGCTTGGTGAGCATGTCAGCCAAATTCTGTTCAGTTGGAATGTGCACAAGCTTGAGAAGGCCCTCTTGAATCTTTTCTCTTGTGAAGTGGTAGTCCAAGGAAATGTGCTTTGTTCTTTGATGAAGGCATGGATTGTGTGCAATGGAAAATGCACTTTTGCTGTCAGTGTACATGTTGGAAGGGATGGAATGATGAATCTTCAGGTCAGCAAGGATGAAATGGATCCACTGAAGTTCACAGCTTGTAGTAGCTAGTGCCCTATACTCTGCCTCAGCTGATGACCTGCTTACAGTAGCTTGTTTCTTGGATTTCCAAGAGATTAGAGAGTCACCAAAGTAAATACTAAAACCTGTAATACTCTTCCTTGTTTGTAAACATCTAGCCCAATCAGAATCAGAGAAAGCATGCAATTTAAATGTATTAAGTTTGGGATAGAACACCCCTGTACCAGGTGATCCTTTGATGTACCTCAAAACTCTATGCATTGCAGTCAGATGAGCTTGTGTGGGGAGCTGCATGAACTGGCTTAATGTCTGAACTGCATAAGAAATGTCAGGCCTAGTAATGGTGAGGTAAAGAAGCTTACCAACTATTTTCCTGTAATAAGCAGGATTATCAAGGGGTGGAGAGGCAGTATCAAAAGATACTTTGGGATCCATAGGTGTAGAAGATGGCTTACAACCCAAATATCCAGAATCCTGAAGTAAGTCAAGAGCATATTTCCTTTGACACAAAGACATGCCTTTGTTATTTCTAGCAATTTCAATGCCCAGTATATATCTCAAAGGCCCAAGGTCCTTAATAGTGAATTGCTCATGTAAATGCAGTTTAATGGTATGAATGATGTGGATGTTGGTACCTGTTATAATAAGATCATCCACATAACAGAGTATAGCAGTGAAATGGGCATCATTTTGTCTAGTGAAAAGAGATGTATCAGCTTTTGATTGACTAAAGCCCAAGGATAGTAAACAAGCAGTCAATTTAGTAAACCATTGTTTGGATGCCTGTTTTAACCCATAAAGGCTTTTGTTTAACTTACACACCCTTTTCTCAACCTGTGAACAATAACCAGGAGGTGGCAACATATATATTTCTTCATTCAAATCACCATGTAAGAAAGCATTATTGACATCTAATTGGTGAACATGCCAATTTTTAGAAGTGGCAACAGCAAGGAAGATTCTAACAGAGGTAATTTTGGCAACAGGGGAAAATGTATCAAAGTAATCAATGCCTTCTTGTTGTGTATACCCTTTAGCAACAAGTCTAGCCTTATACCTTTCTATAGAACCATCAGAGTTGTACTTAATTTTATAAATCCATCTGCAGCCTATACAGTGCTTCCCAAAAGGCAGATTAACAAGAGTCCAAGTATTATTCTTTTCAAGGGCAGCAATCTCAGTTTTCATAGCATTGACCCAATTTTGGTCAAGAGAGGCTTGTTTATAGCTTTTGGGCTCTTGTTGTTGGGAAATAGAGGCTGTAAATAGTTTATAAGAATTAGACAACCTATTAGTAGAGAGAAAATGATGGATGGGATAGTGTTTATTAGAGAGGGAAAGGTTGATTTTGGCATGATCAACAGAAGCTGGAAGATTTGTTTCATAAACCTGTAGATAGGCAGGTTGAGTTTTGGTTCTATGAGGCCTGGTGTTAGAAGCAGGCCTGTGGACATCATTATCAGTGGGATTGTGCACATTATTCTCATGGTTGTGAATGGTGTCATCAAGAGGCACAGTGTTATTGTCAAAGGGAGTGGGAACAGTGGTATGTGTAGTGAACTCTTGGAGCAAATCTGTGTGAATGTGAGAATTAGTCATCATCATCTCCATCATTAACATCATTACAATTTAAGGGTGTAGTGGTGTTGGGAATAAAATGAGCTATGTTTTGATTGAATACCAAAAACCCCCTGAGACATGCCTAATTTATAAATGAATATGTTCTAGAAATGTTAGAACATATAGCATAAGGCTAGATGAGAAGCTGAAATGTTAGGCAGCTCTTAGACAATTAGATGCACAATTTGAGGGGGAACCTATGCTTTGAAGATGATCAAGATCAAGTCCCCCCAAGGCTCAAATTCTGGAACAATCACTTAAGAGCAAGGACACTCTATGAAATCTAAGATGCTCTTATCAGGAGAGTTGTCCAGAGAAGATGTTCTTATACAAAAACAAGATTGTGAAGCTCAAAAGGACAAGTCCAATGAAGATGCTTTTATCAGGAGAGTTGTCCAGAGAAAATATTCATAAAACTCTGATCAGGAGAGTTGTCCAAAGAAGCTAGCCATATGCAAGAACAAACCTACCTAGCTCAAAAGGACAAGACTACTCAAAGGTTTTGGTCAGGAGAGTTGTCCAGATAAGCCAACTCTAAAGTATAAAGTGCTCTGATACAAAAAGACCAACCATGCTGATCAGAAGAGTTGTCCAGAGGAATTGTCTCAGCTAAATTGATCAAGATGAAGTGCTCTGAAAGCCTGAGGACAACTATGCTGAAGAGATTGAAACAATCACTCCCTAAAGGTCTTCAAAGAAATAAGCTAAGACCATCCTTAAGAGAAATAAAGGGAATGAGCCAAGTCATCTGAAGAAGAGCAAGCCAACCATGCTGAAAAGCAAAACTGCTGATAGTGATAAGGAGAGTTGTCCAGATGATAAGGAATGTTGTCTTATCATTGGATCAACCTTCAGAAGCCATGTCCAAGTCCTAACAAGAAGTCAAACATTGGGAAAAGTGCTGCAGAATGAAGACAAAACTGTCACAGCCGTTTATTACCCAAATGAGGACATGTCACTATCAAGAATCTGTCTTCCAGTTTGAAGAACTCAAGGAAGACATTTATAGCAATTTGGGGCTGCCTCTCCAACGGGCAAATCCTCCATTTTGTCTATAAATACAGAAGTGTGAAGACCATTTGAGAGCACCTCAACCTTGACAAGAATATCCAACAATCCTACAAAGTGCTTTCAAAGCTATCAAAGACTATCTTAGTCTTCAAACACTTCTTCTAAGCTGAACCAAATTGTATATCCATACACAAGCTTAGAGAGATATCCTATCCTTATACACTGATCTTCATTGTAAAGGATATCTCATTAGTTGGAACCTTACTTCAACCCTTATATCTTTCAAGAGTGAAAGTGAGAAGGTTGTAGTAGTAGAAGTGGTAGGAACTGACTGTTGAGAGAAGAACAGTTCAGTTCTGAGTTGAGAAGAGGGTACTAGGACTCTAGACATCCTAGGGATCAATTCACCAAGGAGTGGTGTTCTTGATCAAGTGCACCTTGGCACTATAAAACAAGTTAATTCCAAGAGTGAAGGAATTATCCTGTTAAATCAGGGAAAGTGGATGTAGGAGCTTGAGTCTCTGAACCACTATAAACTCTTGTGTTGTTTTGCTTTACAAGTACTTACATTCATTCAACACTGCACACAAAACTGATCTTTCAAAGATACATATTCAAAGACTGTGCAAAACTGATTTGGACAAGTTCCCTGAAGCTAAACTGGACTGTGTTGCATTAACTAAGTGATTTCAGACATTAAAGGAGTCTAAACTTAAAGGGCCAACCACTATTCCGCACATATAACTCCCCTAGATAGTTATTCAACTAAGTACTCAATAGTACTTAGTAGATTTATTATCTTAGAAGAGTTAATCATCTTCAGCAGAGTTGTCCAAGACAACCTTGCTGAACTCTGGTTTGATCAAAGTTGAGAAAGAATTGCATACAAGTGTATTCCCCCCCCATACACTTGTTATATACTCCTTTCAGGACCAACAAGTGGTATCAGAGCAGGGGTTCACAGACCACTGCTTCTGAAAATCCATCTTGATTTTCAAAACTCACATATTTGGTGTGGTCACTGAACTGATCTCTATCTGAAATCCATTACTTACTGATTGATTGATTCTTATTGAGATATGGCCAACAACAATGCTGTTCCTCCACCTGCTGTCCAAGGATTGGACAACATGGCCACAAATCCAGTCAACCACATTTCTCATCACAAACTGCCCATGTTTTCAATAGACAATTATGAATTCTGGAAAATTAGAATGAGGGCTCATCTTGCATCTCTTCATACTGACATGTTAAGGGTAATCACAAGAGGACCTTTTGTGTTTACTCAAACTAACCCCAGGGTAACAGATGCACAAAAAGCTGATGTAAGGGAACTGATTCCCAAGGATGAGGATGACTTCACTGCTGATGAAAAGAGGAAAGATAATCTGAAGTATCTTGCCATGAATACTCTTTATCAAACAATTCCAGATGCAATCATGGGAAGAGTCTACCACTGCACAACAGCCAAAGAAATTTGGGATACCCTTGCTGAAATATGTGAGGGCACTGAAAAAATCAAGGAGAACAAGCTCCAAGTTGCTGTGCAGAAGTTTGAACAATTCTCAATGGAGTCTGAAGAGTCCATTGACAAATTTGCTGGTAGATTCACTGATGTGATGAATGAAATCAACTCATTGGGCAAGGTCTACACCAAGAGAGAGGTTGGATTAAAGATTTTGAGGAGTCTCACTCAAAAGTGGGATGTCTATGCTGTGATGATGCAGAATACCAAAGATCTCTCCACTATGCCCATGCAACAAATATTCTCAGAACTTAAAGCATATGAGTTTGACCTCAATAGAAGAAAGCTTGTTGAGGAATCTTCAAACCCTACCAAGGGAGTGGCATTCAAAGCCAAAGTTGCTGAACCAGAAATGCAACCCACTCCCAGATCATCAAAGTCAGTCTCTAAGACTGAAATGAAGGAAGAACTAGTCTTGATGGCTAGAAGGTTTGACAAGCTCAACACAAGGTTTGGTAGATACAAGAAATTCTACCAAGACAACAAATTCAGGAGAAGATACAATTCCCCTGAAGATCAGGCTGAGGACAAAAAGCCTGAAGAGAAAAGATCAGAGGACAAGTCCTCTGATAGGAGAAGATCCAGTAGAGCTGAACCCTCATCATCTAAGAGAAGAGATGAATCCAAGAAGGATGATGATGAAGATCTGTGTTACAACTGCAAAAAGAAAGGGCACTTCCAATATGACTGCCCTGAATTGAGCTCTAAAGAAAGAAGAGAGAGACAAGCTAAAAGAGACAGAAAGTTCACCAATAGAAAGGCCATGATGGCTGGTGAAGAATCTGATAGTGCTGAAAGCTTCAACTCTTCTGATGGACTATTCTCCAACAGTGATGATGATGATGATGTTTGCAACATGGCTCTTGAGGATGATGAGGTATCCTCTACTTCTAGTTCACCATCATTCATCTCACAAAACACTAGTGAGGTTAACCTGAAACTTTCCTTGGGAAAGTTGATGGAAGATTTCACTAGATTACAAGAATTTCATGATAATTGTGTGAAAGAAAATGAAAGATTGGCTATTGAACTTTCTAAAAACTCTGAGGTAGCTGTTGATGTCAAGTCTACTGAATTGTATCAACAAGTCTTGAGAAAGCTTGAGGAAGCAAATCTCAGGATAGTTGACCAACAAAAGGAGATTGATGATCAACTTCTCTCTCAGAAGAGAAAAGAATTTGAACTTAAAATTCTAAATGCCAAATTTGAAAATCTCTCACATGAGTATGATATTCTTAAATCAAGTGAAGAGAGCCTGAAATCAAAGATGTCTGCTTTGAACAAATCCTCTAGAGCAATAGAGGAAATTCAAAGTTATCAAAGACCTATGGCTCAAAGAAGTGGATTGGGTTTTGATCCATTTGAATCTTCACCTTGTCTTAGTGTTGCATCCACAAGTAACACTAAGAGAATCTTTGTTAAGTCAGTGGCACAACAAGCTGAAAATGAAGTAATTCAGCCACTGAACAAAGGAAAGGGCAAATTGAATGAAATGCCTACTCAAGTGATTCAGGAGAATAGGCCAAAACCTAAGGAAATGGCCAAAGCTCCTGAACACAAGAGGAATATTGGTCAGCAGAGTAGACCCAATGGCAGGGCAACTCTCCTGAACAATGTTCAGAGGAATTATCCGAGGTATAATCAGCCTAGGCCAACTCATCTGAGGAAGCCTCAGCTGAATAGACCTAAGGACAACTACCCTCACAGGCAGAATAAAATGAGACAACCAAAACCCTTCATGCCAAAGGGTAATGGTCATAAGAAAACCTTTCCTCAAAGATTTCAACAAGCTGCACAAAGAACTCTTAAGTTCAGAAGAGTAGACAACTCTTCTGAAACTTACAGAGTTAACACATTCACACATACTTTCCCAAAGGCATTTAAGGGAAAGACAGTGTATGTTGATGCACTAGGAAATCAACTTAGCCACCTTGAATCAATCAGGGTTATTAGGCAAGTTTGGGTTCCCAAAGGTACAGCTAACCTCTCAGGACCCAAAACTCAAAGGGTACCTAAACCTATCTAATTGCAGGTACCAATGGGCCACAAAAAGAGGAGCATGAACAAAAAGACAGCATGGTACCTTGACAGTGGATGCTCAAGGCACATGACTGGAAACAAGGAACTCCTCTCTGATTTTATTGAAAAAGAAGGCCCAAATGTCACCTTTGGAGACAGCTCACAAGCAACAACAAAAGGTTATGGTACTTTGATGATTGGTAACATCAAAGTAACCAATGTATCTTATGTAGCTGGTCTCAAATATAACCTCCTGAGTATCAGTCAATTCTGTGATAAAGATTTTAATGTTGAGTTCTCAAGTGGAAAGTGTCTAATTAAGGATAAAACTCAACAAACCCTATTGACTGGAACTAGGAAGGGAAATGTGTATTTTGCAGACTGGGACAAGTCTACTGATGCTGCATGTTTTATTGCTAAAAGTTCTAGTGAACAAAGTTGGTTATGGCATAAGAGGCTAAACCACCTGAACTTCAAATCTATGAATAAACTTGCTAGAAATGCATTAGTTAAAGGACTACCTAATGAGGTTTTCATTAAAGAACATGTGTGTAAGCCATGTCAAGAAGGAAAACAGATTAAAGCCTCATTTAAGGGAAAACCAGTCATCTCCACTGAAAGGGTACTTGAACTTCTACATATGGATCTGTTTGGACCAATTACCCCTTCAAGCATAAATGGTAGAAAATACACATTAGTGGTAGTAGATGACTTCTCTAGGTTCACATGGGTAGTATTTCTCCTTAATAAGAAGGAAACACAAGTCAAACTACCTGAACTTCTCAAGAGATTGTCAAATGAGAAAAGCCTTAGCATTATCAAGATAAGATCTGATAAAGGCACTGAGTTCATTAATTCTTACATCAATGAGTACTGCACATCAAATGGAATAGCTCATGAAACCTCAGCAGCTAGAACTCCCCAACAAAATGGAGTTGCAGAAAGAAGGAATAGAACTTTAAAAGAAGCTGCTAGAACTCTAATTGCTGACTCAAATTTACCTAAGAGGTTTTGGGCTGAAGCTATAAACATTGCATGCCATACTCAAAATAGATGTTTGATCACTAAGGGGCAAGGCAAAACCCCCTATGAACTCTGGAAAGGAAGAATGCCTAAAGTGTCATACTTTCATATATTTGGTTGTAAATGTTTCATTCACAATAATGGGAAAGAACAGTTGAAAGCCTTTGACAGCAAAGCTGATGAGGGAGTATTCCTTGGATACTCTCAAATCAGTAGAGCTTTTAGAGTCTACAACAAGAAAACCCTTATAGTGGAAGAAACACCTCATGTTGTGTTTGATGAGTCTATCCTTGAGATCAGGAATGATCATTTGGAACCTGAAGAAATCACACAGAGGACAACCAGATTAAGCCTAAAAGACAAAGACACTGAATTCATAGAAGTTGTCCAATCCAATCTACCTGAACATACAATACTGGACAACCATCCTGAAGGCAACCTTCCTGAAACAAATCCCACAGATGGAAATGGTGAACTGAATGAATCAATCCCAGTTCACATCCAGGTAACAACTACCAATGAAGAAGCAGTTCCTGCTGAGGTAGTTAATGGGTCAAATAATCAAGGGGGAACTCAAAATGTTGAAAATGCCAATGTCCCTGACATTGAGGACAACATCCCTGATTATGATCCTGAATTAGATCCTGCATTAAATTATCCTGAATTCTATGATCAAAATGACTCAACTTCAGTAGAGGACAACTCTACTGAAGAGATCAGAAAAAGAAGGACTTGGTTATCTGACCATCCTACTGATCTAATACTTGGTGACCCAAGTATTGGAGTCAAAACAAGAAAATTCCATGGTGAAAGTGCTCTTTTCTGTTGTTTCTTGTCAGAACAAGAACCAAGTGATGTTGAGGAAGCACTTCAAGATGCCAATTGGATCACAGCCATGCAGGAAGAACTAAACCAATTCACCAGAAATGAAGTATGGGAGCTGGTGGATAGACCTTCACATCAAGATGTTATTGGAACAAAGTGGGTGTTCAAGAACAAGAAGAATGAAAATGATGTGATTGTCAGAAACAAAGCAAGACTAGTGGCAAAAGGGTATTGTCAACATGAAGGCATTGACTATGATGAGACATTTGCACCTGTGGCAAGGCTAGAAGCAATAAGGCTCTTTCTAGCCTATGCAGCTCACAAGAGGTTCAAAGTATACCAAATGGATGTCAAGAGTGCCTTTCTGAATGGAGTCTTGAAAGAAGAAGTCTATGTGGAGCAACCACCAGGTTTTGAAGTTGGAAACCAAGTTTACAGACTCAAGAAAGCTCTATATGGACTCAAACAAGCCCCTAGGGCTTGGTATGATACACTGTCACAATTCCTCTTGGATCATGGATTCACCAAGGGAACTGTGGACAGAACTCTCTTCAGAATCTCTGAAGGAGAGGACATCTTGCTTGTCCAAATTTATGTGGATGACATAATTTTTGGATCCCCAAATGAGAAGCTGTGTGAGAAATTCTCCAAGCTCATGCAAAGCAAGTTTGAAATGTCCATGATGGGGTTGATGAACTTCTTTTTGGGTCTACAAGTCAAACAATCTAAAGAAGGAATCTTCATCAACCAAGCTAAGTACACCAGAGAGATGATCAAAAAGTTTGGGTGTACAACTAGCAAGCCAGTAAGGATCCCAATGAACACAAATTGGAAGATGGATCCTGATGAGAGTGGTATTCCAACCAACTCTACTGAGTATAGAGGAATAATTGGTTCACTCCTCTATCTCACTGCCAGCAGACCTGATATCACCTTTGCAGTAGGTGTTTGTGCAAGATTTCAAGCAAATCCTAAGAAAAGCCACCTTGAGGCTGCAAAGAGGATCTTGAGGTACCTCAAAGGCACTGAAAATCTAGGCCTTTGGTACCCTACTGATGACAATATTGAGCTAACTGGCTACTCAGATGCTGATTATGGAGGATGTAGGATTGACAGAAAGTCCACTTCAGGGACTTGTCAATTCTTGGGCAACAAGCTTATTTCATGGTTTTCCAAGAAGCAGAACACAGTGGCCACTTCCACCACTGAAGCTGAATATGTTGCTGCTGGAAGTTGTTGTGCTCAAATCCTATGGTTGAGACAACAACTAAGAGACTACAAAGTCAACTCTACTGAAGTGCCAATATTTTGTGATAACAATAGTGCCATTGCTATATCACAAAATCCTGTCTTGCACACAAGATGCAAGCATGTGGACATCAAGCACCACTTCATTAGAGATCATGTGGAGAAGAAGGATATCAAGCTAGTGAAAATTCACACAGACCATCAAAAAGCTGATATATTAACCAAACCACTTGCAGAGGCAAGATTTCTGGAGCTATCAGCAGAGTTGGGATTACTTGATCCAGGGAAGTTGGACAAATAAGTCCAAAGAAGCTCATTGATTAAGGGGGAAACAAAATCAAACTTCAGCAGACTTAGTCAAGTCTACTGAAATTCAGAAACATGACCTTACTTCTTCAGGACACTTGTCCATTAACATTCAGGACCTTTGTCCATCTTCAGGACACTTGTCCATGTAGGGTCAGATAAGTTGTCCTGGCTATCAAACAAATTCCTTGGTGTGATAAGCACCTATTTTTGGTGATCAATACCTATTTCGAAATCTGTCCCTTTGAAATACATTTTTCACCTTTTTGGGATTTAATTTGTCTCCCACCCAAAAGGTCACTTTCCATGCATTAAATGCCAAGATTTAACTCTTGTTTGCATTAAACTTTTTGGGACATGATCTATCTCGAAAAATCCCCAGCCTTAAACAAACATTAAAAACCTCCCACGTTTTGAATAAAACAGTTATTTCACTGTTTCATTGGTTTTTGACCATTGGATCAAAAATGGACAACTCCCCTGAAATCAATCCTAGCCGTCCATTTTGGATTTCCATTTTTGTTCACCTTTGAATTGTATCAAGACCTTACCAACTCATTGACAAACATTCTTTTTAGAATATTCACAAGTCTTAAGATACCCACAAACACTTCTTCCCCAAGTATTCGAAACCCTAACTCAAAAGTTCTTCAAACTCTCTCATTCTACATCAAACTTTCTCTGCAAACTTCAATGGCCCCCAAGGTTAGACCTGAGATGCTTGTTGATTTCTCCAACAAGGATCTAGACCTAGATTTTGCCTATCTAAGCAACAAAACCAATCTTCACTTTGAACCCATTCTTTCCTTTGAAAGTGAAGATCCTGAGATTACTCCAACCCTAAGATGGTTGAGAAGGGCTGGTCTCCAAAAGTTCTTGGAAGAAAGACCAAGCTCTTGCTTGGAGAGTTACATGGCAGAATTCTTTGCCTTCCTGAAATGGAGAGGCAAATCTGAAGATGGAGAAGTATCAACCAGATTGTCATACACTGCTGAAGGAGAGGAAGAGGAGAGATTCCACAGAGTGAAATTCTCCTCAGAGGATCTGGAAGGAGCCTTTGGATTGCCTTATGAGGGAAGGAATCCAGAAGTGTATGGCACTGGACATGAAGAGGAAATAGCCCAAGAGTGGTTATTAATTCCAGGCCCTCTCTCCTCAACTCAAAACAAGAAAACTCTCAAGCCAGAGTTTCTCAATCTGTTTGAGGTAGTTGCTAAGAGCCTCCTAAGCAACACTGGAAGCCTAGAGCAGGTCAGCCAGCCAAGGATCAGAATCATGGCTGCCATTATTGATGCCAGTGATAAGGGCATCAAGTTTGATTGGAGGACCTTCATCATGTCTGAGATGATGAAGGAGAAGGCTAAATTTAAAGTGAAAGCCCACAACAAGGTGGTGCTAGAAGGGAAAATCAAGTATTGCACCAGGGCAAGCTTGCTGATTGAGAGGTTTTCCCACTATTCCCAGATGCAGACCTTTGCAAAGCCCCTCCCAGCCCAAAAGATCCTGTTCAGAAAGCTCAGTAAGAAAACTGAGAAAAGAAGGATGCTACTGGCCAAGCCTGCTGAAGAACAGGAGGAAGAGAAGCCTAAGATGAAAAAGAGAACAAAGGCCAGGGCTGTAAAGACAAGGAAAATGTCTCAGAGAATCTCAGAAGAGAATTCAGATGCTTCAGCTGAGATTGAAGAAGTTGCTAGAGAAGGTGTACAAGTGTCATCTGATCATTCAGAAGAACTCAGGCAAAAGTACAATGAGACTAGACAAAAGTCTAAGGGTGATAAGAGAATCAGGGAGGTTGTCCCTGAGAAGGAAGGAAGTGGAAGTAGCAGGGCCAGCAAGAGAAGGGCCAAACCTACTGAAAAGGTGTTGGAGCTGCAAGAAGAGAGGTCTCTTCAATTGGCTCTAAGGGAGAGCAGAGCTGAAAGCAGGGCCAAATCCATGTCAATGACCAATTCATCTGGTTCTGGAACTCCAGAATCCAAAGTCCCTGAAGATCAACCCATAGAGGCCAACCTCCCTGAAACTCTATATCTTGAGCCCAACTCCCCTGAAACCCATGTTACCCCTTCCAACCAACCCATTACCCCTGTAAATCTCACTAAGAGATATTCTCCTGAAGGGAATGAACAAAGAAGTGGCATAGATGTGCTTGCTGACTTAGCAGTAGATGAGACAAGACTCCTGTCTCCCCTTGACTCATCCATGCTCAACTATTCAAAGCTCTTAGAGCATGCACTTCATGAGCCAACCCCCCTGAGTAAAGCCCCTTCAGATTCATTGCTCTCTAAAGCAACTGAAGATCCTTCTACTGTACCCAACCCATCTGAAGCCAAGATTCCTGAACTTAATCTCCCTAAAGCCACAATAGGAGAACCCAGAGCCAACTCCCCTATAACCCAAAGTCCCCATTCAAGTGGAGATGAGGAGGAGTATACTTTTGAAAGTATGCTCAGAGGAGGAGCCAAGGCTACTGTGGACAGTTTGTATCCACAACTGGCTGAATTTCCAAGAATTCAGAAGGCCTTTCATGATTTGAGGATGCTTGTTGATGTAAAAGATAAATCTATGATGGAGATATCACAAGTCATCCAAGATAAAGGTGCAAACTGGTGGCAAATAGAGGAGAACAGATTGCTACACTTTGCTGGAGTTTCAAAGACAAGATTCCTCATTGATGAGGAGATTTTTGCAAAGTTGGTAGCCAATAAAATTGAAGAGGAGAAAGAAAGAAAAGCCAAGGGAATCAAACACCCTGACAGTGGCTCTAATGATGATGATTCCCCTGATGATCCCTCAAACCCTTCAAATCCCAACCCTCCTGAAACCCCTCAAGCCAACCTCCCTGAACCCTTTCAACCCAAGTCTTCTGTAGCAGATAGACTTTCCAATCCTCCCAAAACCTATCATAGGAAAGGCTCTGTAACTTCAGAGGTGTTGACCAAGGGTGGTAACACAACCAAAGACACATCTGCCAATGAAGGTTCTTCAGAACCCAAGGCACAGCCTAAAGATGTTGAGGTTCCTGTACTAGAGGCTAGTGTGATTAAGGCCTATTCAGTGTCAGAGGAGTTGGACATTGATCAGCCCTTAATCATTCAGGATGACTCAGTGGCTGCTGATATAAGCACTGTGATCTCCCCACAACTGCCATCTCTGAACCTTGTTGAAGGTGGAGATGCTGCAGGATTAGGAGAAGGAGTTGAAAAGGAGAGTTTAATTGAAAAATCAGAGGGAGTTGTGGATGAAAGAGAGGTAGTCATCACTAAGATAGTGAGTGTACCACCAAATGAGGGTGGAATAAGTGAGGAAGGACAGGTTATTCTTGAAGTCAAATCTGAACTTCAAGAATCCCTTGATGAAAGGAGGCCTGATTCCTTGAGTGAGATCATTATTACAGAAGGGAGAAAAAAAAAAGTTGAAAATGAGAAGAAGACTGCTGATGTATCAGAGTCTTATGTAAAAGAAATTGAGGGTGATGAGTGCTTATTTCCTAACCTGTTTGACTTGTCTGATGTTGCAGGTATTTCTCTTGATCAAATTTTTGCAGATGAGTTCTTAACAGATGCACCTATCCAAGTTGACACAGGCTCAGCTCAAGCCTTACTTGGACTGCAATCAGAGAAGTTGGACTCCTTGGCTCATCAAGTCCAATCTGCTCATGCTGAAACTTCAGGAGCATTGAATGAGCAAGGAAGGACTCTAGCATCTGTAGAAATGAGGCTCACTGGCTCTGAAGATGTTGTGCTACCAACTCTTGAGGCAAGAATCAGTGGTGTGGAATCTGGTCTCCAAACCATCTCCACTGAAGTTCAAAGTGCCAAATCAACCATGGAAGCCATCTCAGAGGAGGTCAAGAAAGAGCAAAAGCTGCTGAGAGACAATCACAATGCTAATGTCAAAGCTCTCAGGCTAACTGTCAAACAAGCAATTGGAAAGAAGACTGCACTACAAAAGAGAAGAGCTGAAGAGCAAAGGCTAGCTATGGTCAAAGCTGCCTCAGAAAATTTTTCCCAAGAAGTGCTGGCCAACATTGCTGAAGGTGCAGTGGCCAACCTCACTGAGCTCTTAAAAGCCCAACTGGATGCATCTCTGAAAACAGCCATGGAAGAGGTTGTCCAACAAAAGATGAAGCCTGTTCTAGCTTTCCTTAGCTTGAGCAGTGATAGAATGCAGCATATACATGATGAGAATGTATATTTGTTGGAGGAGATGAAGTCCCTAAACCAGGCCCAATCCCTGATGGCCTCAACAATGAGTGACCTCAAGCCCCAGTGCTTTGATGCTGCCAAAAAGGGGGAAAGGGAAAGAGCTAGAGCAAAAGGTGCCTTGGTGATTGGAAGTCCAGTGAAAGGGAAGGACAAAGTCCCTGAAGGAAAGGGAAAAGAGCCAGAAATGCTGAACTTGGAAGATTTGGATGAAGAGGAGCAGTTATCATTGGCATTGAAAAATTCAATGGCCTCAGCTCAAGAAGAAAGGGCAAGGAAACAGCAAAGACCAGGTGGTGAAGTGTCAGGTTTGGACAAAGATGCTGAAGGTGTCCAAACCAGAGGAAAGATCAAGAAGGCCCAAGGAAAGAAGAGACAATTTGAGAAATTCACTGACTTTCCTAGCAGCCTTGATCTTCCACCTGAATTCAGAATTGATGAGGATGAGCCTACATCAAAGAAAGCCAAAATTGCTGAAGAGCCCAAATCTACTGAAGAGGACAAATCTTCTGAAACTGGAAAAACTGCTGAAGGTACCAAGTCCTCTGAAGACATTGAAGAGTTATTTGCTGAAGGATTTGGACCTGAACCTAAGAAGAAGACAACAGTCCTAGCTCTTGATCCATCAAAACTGTTTCATGAAGGGTATGGCAAAGACCCTGAAACACAACAAAAACTGGCCATGATGAGGGCCCAAGAGAAAATGGACTTAATGGAAGAAGCCAACAGAGCAAGAGATGAAAGAAGAGCAAACTTTCAGAAACCAAGAAGGAGAAGAGCAACTTACAGCAAGATGAAGCCTCAGCTTCTAATCCCAATGGACACCAAATATCCACACTTGGATAAATGGGTGCCAATTCAACTGAATGACACATGGGAAGAAGCCAAAAGGGAGTTTGTCTATGACTTCTATGTCATTGACAGATGGAATGGAGGAGATGCAAACTCTGCCTTCACTGAGTTCATGCTAGAATACTACAGAGAGTTGTATCAACAACTACTTGCAGCTGCTGACATTGCAAGATTTGAACTCACAGCTCCCAAGCCAATCATATACATGCCTCCAAAGCTTGAAGGATGGATTGACCAAGCAAGAATTCTGAGGGAATTCACTGAGATCCTTAAGCTGAACAAGATGGTTCTTGGACCTAAGGGAACCAACCAAGAAGCCATGGCATTGAAAAGAAGAGTGTGGGCACAGTATGGAATGCTGCCACCTCCTGAGGATGATCTTTGAAATGGCTAAGTTTTCTGACCTTACTTGAATGATCAACTATGCTGAAATATGGTCAAATTTGCTGATGTGTTAATCTGGTTACTCTGATCTGATTATGGATTGCTCTGATACAAGATTGGTGCTCTGATACAAGTTTATGCTCTGATATGCTTAGTATTGTTAGAATATAATGCTCTATTGTATTTAGTGTTAATGATTCATGCTCTGATATGTTAAATTCAACTATCAACATGCCTGTAATGATCTCTTATATGAATGATAGTTGAACTACTTTTGAATCAAGATACACTTATACAAAAATTCTCTCTATGCCTATCCTTGAAACCTACTTGCAACAAAAACAGTGAATACACTAACATATTGTCTTTTCAGGAAAATTGATCTTAGTCATGTCTTCTGAAGATATATGTAATAGGTGTATACAAGTCACTTTTGCTTAGATTATGTAGGTTTTGGCATCATCAAAAAGGGGGAAATTGTTGGGAATAAAATGAGCTATGTTTTGATTGAATACCAAAAACCCCCTGAGACATGCCTAATTTATAAATGAATATGTTCTAGAAATGTTAGAACATATAGCATAAGGCTAGATGAGAAGCTGAAATGTTAGGCAGCTCTTAGACAATTAGATGCACAATTTGAGGGGGAACCTATGCTTTGAAGATGATCAAGATCAAGTCCCCCCAAGGCTCAAATTCTGGAACAATCACTTAAGAGCAAGGACACTCTATGAAATCTAAGATGCTCTTATCAGGAGAGTTGTCCAGAGAAGATGTTCTTATACAAAAACAAGATTGTGAAGCTCAAAAGGACAAGTCCAATGAAGATGCTTTTATCAGGAGAGTTGTCCAGAGAAAATATTCATAAAACTCTGATCAGGAGAGTTGTCCAAAGAAGCTAGCCATATGCAAGAACAAACCTACCTAGCTCAAAAGGACAAGACTACTCAAAGGTTTTGGTCAGGAGAGTTGTCCAGATAAGCCAACTCTAAAGTATAAAGTGCTCTGATACAAAAAGACCAACCATGCTGATCAGAAGAGTTGTCCAGAGGAATTGTCTCAGCTAAATTGATCAAGATGAAGTGCTCTGAAAGCCTGAGGACAACTATGCTGAAGAGATTGAAACAATCACTCCCTAAAGGTCTTCAAAGAAATAAGCTAAGACCATCCTTAAGAGAAATAAAGGGAATGAGCCAAGTCATCTGAAGAAGAGCAAGCCAACCATGCTGAAAAGCAAAACTGCTGATAGTGATAAGGAGAGTTGTCCAGATGATAAGGAATGTTGTCTTATCATTGGATCAACCTTCAGAAGCCATGTCCAAGTCCTAACAAGAAGTCAAACATTGGGAAAAGTGCTGCAGAATGAAGACAAAACTGTCACAGCCGTTTATTACCCAAATGAGGACATGTCACTATCAAGAATCTGTCTTCCAGTTTGAAGAACTCAAGGAAGACATTTATAGCAATTTGGGGCTGCCTCTCCAACGGGCAAATCCTCCATTTTGTCTATAAATACAGAAGTGTGAAGACCATTTGAGAGCACCTCAACCTTGACAAGAATATCCAACAATCCTACAAAGTGCTTTCAAAGCTATCAAAGACTATCTTAGTCTTCAAACACTTCTTCTAAGCTGAACCAAATTGTATATCCATACACAAGCTTAGAGAGATATCCTATCCTTATACACTGATCTTCATTGTAAAGGATATCTCATTAGTTGGAACCTTACTTCAACCCTTATATCTTTCAAGAGTGAAAGTGAGAAGGTTGTAGTAGTAGAAGTGGTAGGAACTGACTGTTGAGAGAAGAACAGTTCAGTTCTGAGTTGAGAAGAGGGTACTAGGACTCTAGACATCCTAGGGATCAATTCACCAAGGAGTGGTGTTCTTGATCAAGTGCACCTTGGCACTATAAAACAAGTTAATTCCAAGAGTGAAGGAATTATCCTGTTAAATCAGGGAAAGTGGATGTAGGAGCTTGAGTCTCTGAACCACTATAAACTCTTGTGTTGTTTTGCTTTACAAGTACTTACATTCATTCAACACTGCACACAAAACTGATCTTTCAAAGATACATATTCAAAGACTGTGCAAAACTGATTTGGACAAGTTCCCTGAAGCTAAACTGGACTGTGTTGCATTAACTAAGTGATTTCAGACATTAAAGGAGTCTAAACTTAAAGGGCCAACCACTATTCCGCACATATAACTCCCCTAGATAGTTATTCAACTAAGTACTCAATAGTACTTAGTAGATTGATTATCTTAGAAGAGTTAATCATCTTCAGCAGAGTTGTCCAAGACAACCTTGCTGAACTCTGGTTTGATCAAAGTTGAGAAAGAATTGCATACAAGTGTATTCCCCCCCCCATACACTTGTTATATACTCCTTTCAGGACCAACAAGTGGGCTGAGTGAGAGTGCTTGTGTTAGAAAAGGGAAAGATGTGCTCCAAAAACTTGACATTTCTGGAAATAAAGATTTTACCAGTTTCAATTTCCAACAGTTTATAGCCCTTTGTGCCAAAGGGATAGCCAATAAAGACACATTTGGTGGCCCTAGGATCAAATTTATGTCTATTGGAAACTAATGTATTAGCAAAGCATAAACATCCAAAGATTTTGAGAAAAGAATAGTCAGGTTTTGAGCCATATAACATTTCAAAGGGGGATCTATGATTCAATGTGTAAGTAGGGATTCTATTAATAATGAAAGCAGCAGTTTTAATGCTCTCACTCCAATATTTTAAGGGAAGAGAAGATTGAAACATGAGAGCCCTAGCAACCTGAAGGAGATGTTGATGTTTTCTTTCTACAATACCATTTTGTTGGGGGGTTTCAACACAAGAAGTTTGGTGAATGATTCCTAACTTGTGAAAGAAGTCAGAAAGTATAAACTCAGACCCATTATCACTTCTTAAAGTTTGTATTTTAGAGTGAAATTGAGTAAGGACCATATTGTAGAAGTTTTCTAAGGAATATTTAACATCACTCTTGGCCCTTAAAAGGTAAATCCAAGTACATCTACTGAAATCATCCACTATAGCGAGAAAGTATCTATGACCAGTGACAGAACATAAAGCAAATGGCCCCCAAACATCACAATGTATCAATTGAAAAGCATGAGAAGAAGTAGAAGTGCTTAAAGGAAATGGTCTTTTCTTTTGCTTAGCCAAGGGACAAATCAAACAATCATGATGTTTATTAGTGGGAGTTACATTCAAATCAGGAATATGCAACATACATTTTCTTGAGGTATGGCCTAATCTCCTATGCCACAAGTCAAACATATAATGATCATTAGTAGCAGTACCAGAAATAGCAGAATGTTCTAAAGTACAGTGTGTTGAGGGAGAAGTATGCAGAAGATATAATCCTTTCACTTGCTCAGCAGTACCAATCACCCTCTTGCTCAATGTGTCCTGCAAAATACAATGTGAGGACAAGAAACTAGCAGTACAATTAGAGTACCTAGTCATATGGCTAATGGACAAGAGATTGAAAGTAAAATCTGGAACATATAGAACATTATACAATGTGAGGTGCTCATTTAAAGTGATGTTGCCCATGTGTGTAGCTATGGAGATGGCCTTATTTGGGAGAGAAATATGGATGTTGGCAACACTGGGAGGAGTGGAAAACATGGAGATATCATGCACCATGTGATCTGTAGCTCCAGTATCCAAGATCCATGTGGAAGAAGAAGTAGAATTACATGAAGAGGTAGAAATCATACCAGATGTAGTGGTGGGGGGAAGATCTTCAGTCAGAACAGTTGAGGCCCCTGCTGCAGAATGAGTAGGATCCTTGGTGTCACCAGGGTGCTGCACCTTAGAGGAGCTCACAAAGCTGTTGTAGTATTCAGGATTGATAAGGGGATTGGAGGGGTCTTTCCCAGGAAGGGACCTAAGGGAGTTGCTGGCTGTTTTGTTAGAATTTTTACTAGGAAGCCCTCTAGGTCCTTTCCAACCAGGGGGAAAACCAATGATGTGGAAGCATCTATCAATGGTGTGCCCCAATCCATCACAATGCCCACATATAAGAGGTTTTCTTCTGTCTCTATAGAATCTAGGATTCTTAGCAGTCATGGCAATGGAATCAAGATGAGTAGGCTCAGGGGTGAGATTAAGATTTCTTTGGGATTCCTCTTGAAGCAGTAAGCCATAAATTTTTGACAAAGGGGGAAAAGGAGATTGCAACAGAAATTGGCTCCTAATAGTTGAGTATGAATCATTCAGGCCTACTAAAAATTTCATTACGGAATCTTGTTCCTGAGTTTTAGTCATTAGTTTAGACAGATCACAGCTACAAGAATCCATAGCACCACAAGAACATTTGAGGAGTGGCCTAAAACTAAGATATTCATCCCACAGGGCTTTAAACTGATTATAGTAGCAGACAAGAGATTGAGAACCCTGAGTAATGGAGCTAAGGGATTTTTCAAGATGGTAGACTCTAGTGCCATCAGACAGGGCATATCTAAGTTTTAACTCATCCCAAACATCTTTAGCAATAGAAAAATATTCAAAGGTTCTCTTAATGTCAGGGATAATCGAATTAAGAATCCACATAAGAACAAGGTCATTAGCTCTTACCCAAGCGGCATAGATGGCCGGTTCTTGAACCTCATCTGGAATAGGGAGGGAGCCGTCGATGAGGCGGGCTTTGTTCTTCACGCTGAGGCCTCTTTTGATGGCGTGGCTCCAGGAGACATAGTTGGTTCCGTCCAGGGGCTCAAGAACAATCGCCACTGCAGGGTTGGCGTTCTGGTGTAGCGCCAACGGAGAGAGGGGATTAAGGGCTGGGTCAAGAGATGTGGTGTTGTTGCCGGGATTATCATTCGCCATGAATGGATTGAAGAATCTTCGGAATTTGAAAAAAAAAATCTGATGGGAGAAAAGAAATCGAAGCCCTAGAAAAGAGGGAGACGAAGAATTCCTTAAATTAAGAAGAATCGAAACCTATTTGGAAACTGATACCATGTTGATGATTCAATCACAGATCATCAAATTGCAAAAGGAATGAACCAAGAACACAAATTGTGTATTGAAGAAGATGACCAAATCTGAATTTACAAAGATGATTCGATAATTCATTGAAGAAACTGAATGGTGTATATATACATGAGATTAAGCTAATCTAACTAACTAACCAACCTAATAACTACCCTATTAAAAGGGTGAACTAAAAATGTAAGTGTAGACCTAGGAGTGTATCTATTAGACTCCTTTATATAAAATGAGATTATAATGATTAGTTGATTGTGTAATGATTGAATGTATTATATTATTGTATTATTATATTTTTATTGTTTAGAAAAATTATAATGAATAGAGTGATATTATATATATAGAGATTTTTTTTGATCGGTAAAAGGAATTTTATTAATACTGGGTATAAGAAATACCAAAAAACTAGTTTAGTGTACAAATTGCAAGAGAAAACAGTAAATGTAACCAAAGACTATTAAGTGACTCGAATCATGCACTTGAGTGGGTCTGTCACCCAGGCCTTGAAGGATAAATTGGTATCAGTGGGGTATTTGATTGTGATCCAACTCTAGAGTATTGCCCTTAGTTCCTCCTTGACCTTTGTGATCGAGAAAGTTTCGTTTTGGAATAGGATTGCATTTCTCCATTTCCATATGAGCCATACCACGCCTAGCCATATACAAGTGGCGATCTTCTTCCCGTTTCTTCCACCAATAAGGCCTCAAAACCCTAGGAGATGGTCTAGTAAGTCTGGTGGTAGGGCTGATGGTATCTTGAGCCAATTCAGACATTCCATCCAAACTTTGTATGCTTGAGGACATTTCAGGAATACGTGTTTCTCCGTTTCTTCACTCCCACCACATAGTACACACCTTAGGTCGTCGTTCTGGTTGATGATGTTTCTTCTTCTAAGGTTGACTCGTGTTGGCAGCCTACCCCATAAGAGCCTCCATGTGTGTGCCTTGACTTTTGAGGGGACAAAGCTCTTCCATACATTCTTGAATCCTCGACTCAGTCTGTCGTCCGGTTGAGTATCTTGGCTTTGGTTGAACAAGACCGAGTACGTTTCTTTTGTGGAGTACTTCCCCATATTTGATGCCTTCCACTTCCACGCGTCCTCGACCCCGTCTTTGGGTTTGTACCTGTCCAACACAGTTATCAGATCGTTAAGGAGTATTAGTTCCCTATCGAATAGTACCCTCCTCCATCCCCATGTCCATCTCCAGTTTTCCCCCTCCCATGTACCTATTTCACCCACTGTTTTTCCCTTATCTAGACTAAGGTGATATAGTCTCTTAAATCTACCCTTTAAGATTCCCTCCCCCGTCCAATTCTCCTCCCAAAAGAAAGAGTTTTTCCCATTCCCTAGAACCTTAGATAGATTTTCATGGAACCAGTCCCCCTCACCTACCATTTTTAAGACATCCTTCCACCATAATGATACCCTCCCGACCCTCCCTTTTGGGAATATTCTAAATCCATCCCCCCTATCAGACCCATACCTAGACCTAAGAACCCTAGCCCACATACTGTTCTTTTCATTAAGGAATCTCCACCCCCACTTCCCTAAGAGGGTTTTGTTAAAGTATCCAATATCTCTAATTCCTAACCCACCTAGTTGTTTCGTGTTACAGACTCTTTTCCAATCAATCCATGCTACTCTCTTTCCATTACTCCCACCCCCCCCAAAGAAAATTTCGTTGTAACCTCACAATCTCACTCATGGTTTTCTTTGGTATGCAGTAAAAGGACAGATAGTATATCGGAAGAGAGGAGATAACCGAATTCAACAGTGTGATCCTGCCACCCATTGAGATCTTCTTATCGTCCCATCGTGCTAGCCTGTTTATGGAAATGACCTTATGAGTAAATAATTTCTTATGGGATATAAATATAACTTTATGTCAAATCAATATGTTTGATAAGGGTGGTTTTGAGTGGATTTTGAAAACCAGTTTTTAAATCCCGAAATAAAACGGGTTTAAAATTTTAAAATCTAAAACCTAATTTTTAAAACCAAAAGTAAACATAGTCTAAAGGAGCAATTTTTATGCATCTTGAAATTTTGATTTAAAATATACTCCATATGTTCTTATTTGATGCGATGGGAAAAATTGTGCATACACAAAAGTGATGGAGGACGGGGATTCCGGGACCTCCATAACTTAATTTTGTTAGGGTCCTCGGGTTAGATCCTCCGTAGTATTCCCCACGTGGTATGATATTGTCCGCTTTGGGTTCGCCAAACCCTCACGATTTTGCTTTTGAGAATTCCCCAAAAGGCCTCATACTAATGGGGAAACTATTCAACCATTTTATAGCCATAAATCCTTTTGTGCCTTTTCGATGTGGGACATTTGTTTGACCCTCTCAACAATCCTCCCCCTTCAAACAAAGGACCATGTACCTCCCCTCAAACGACCCCGCTCTAACTAGATCACTTAGCTAGCTAGACTACTGCTGCCTGAAGACGAGTTTGCTCTGTCTAGACCATCTTGCCTATCCCATCGAGACTGTCGTTTCTTCAAGGGTTCCTGCCTGTCCTACTATTTTTTCGACACCGTGCACATTCGTCAGGATTATGGCCCCCGCTCTGATACCACTTGTTAGGGTCCTCGGGTTGGATCCTCCGTAGTATTCCCTACTTGGTATGATATTGTCCGCTTTGGGTTTGCCAAACCCTCACGACTTTGCTTTTGAGAATTCCCCAAAAGACCTCATACCAATGGGGATACTATTCAACCCTTTTATAGCCATAAATCCTTTTGTGCCTTTCTGATGTGGGACATTTGTTTGACCCTTTCAACAACTTTAATGTGTTCATGCTTGGTAAAATTGGCTGGAGACTGATCAACGAGTCGGATGCTGTGGTTTGCCGAATATTTAAAATTGGGGATGGGTCTAGCACGAGTTTTTGGGAGGGGATATGGGCGGGAGATACAACCTTAAAGCTGCAATTCCCGAGGTTCTATAGGCTGAGTTTAGACAAAGATAGGAACATTGATGAGATGGGTCTTTGGGAGAGGGGAGTGTGGGTTTGGAGATGGGATTGGAGGAGACCTTTGTTTGAAGAGAAACTGAAAGCTTTAACTCTCTGTTGTATGTGATTAACAGGTGCAATATGACGGAGAACTAACATGATAGGTGGAAATGGAGGATGGATCCGAAAGGCGCGTACACCACACAATCTGCATACCAACTACTTTATCCAACAACTGCAACGGGGGAATTGGATCCATTGAAGGAAAAAGGCCTTTGAGAGAATTTGGAAAAATCGGTGTCCAATGAAGGCCTCGACAATGGACTGCTATGGGATAGGTTACCGACAAGAACAAACCTAAGAAGGAGATCAATTATTACTATGAATGAGGAGATCAAATGCACGACATGTGGTGGGGGATCCGAGTCGGCAGTACATCTGTTTATCAATTGTAGGGTGACAAATCAAGTGTGGTCCGATATTTTAAATTGTCTAAAATTGTCGTCGGCTTCTACTGGGCAGATTTCTGATCACTTCTGGCAATTTACCAGCCTTATTGATCATAAAACTGCATATAATTTTATGGATGGCTTGTGGATTTGGGTGGATATTGTGGTCCTGGAGAAATAAGGTCATTTTCGACAATGTAGAGTGGAACATTAAGAAAATCTCAGAAGAGGTCAAAGGGAGGTACTGGAGTTGGTGCTTGGCGGCTAATATCATCAAACCAGGATCCTCCTTCAGGGGATGGTTAGCAGAACCGGTCCTCCATCTAGTTTAAATTCATCAAGAGTATTCTGAACTAGTGGCACTGTAATATGCATTCTTATTTTTTGGCTTTTTTTTTTTTCTTTTAATTCCTGCATGTAGCTTCACCTACTTGGTATACCTTGTACCCTGTACACTTTTTCTTCAATAAGATCTTTTTTTTCTCCGATCAAAAATAAATAAATTTAAAGCCAGGTACTTCACTACAGGTGATTTTACTTTTGCTAGGATGGGATGGAATCCAATCTACACTTGGAAAAGTATCCACGCTAGTTAGGAACTCATCATTGTTGGATTAAGAAACAAAATTGGATCAGACCAATCAATTGTTGTCTGGTCAGATGCTTGGATCAGGGATAATGAAAACGGAAGGGTCATTACTGAACCAATAGAAGGTCTGGAAGACCTGAAGGTAGGGGTGGGCATAAAACCGAAAAACCGAACCGAACCGAACCGAACCGACGATTTTCGGTTTATTTTGTTCGGTTTATTCGGTTGTTCGATTCGGTTCGATTGATTTTTTTTTTAAATTTCGGTTTTTTCGGTTCAGTTCGGTTTATATTCTCTAAAAACCGAATAAACCGAACCGACCGAACTATAAATAAAAATAAATATAATTAATTAATAAATAAATAAATAAATATATATATATATATATATATAAATAAAACCCTAGAACAGTAAACCATTAAACTTTCATTTCCATTTCTGCGGTTTCTTTTCCATTTTTCTGCCGATTCCCCTACTCGCATTAGACACCACCGTAGGTCCACCAGCGCGGTCTTTGACTCTTTCACCACACACCGCACCACCCCACCAGCGCGGTCTTTGACTCTTTCACCACACACCAGCGCGGTTGCTTTAAAAAGTTCGTATGAGGTAGGTGGGGGCAAGAATAGTAAATCAGGAAAAGTGGTGAAGAAGATGAACTTTTATTATGTAGAATTCTGTGGATGAACTTTTATTATGTAGAATTCTTATGAGATTCTGTGGCTGAACTTCTATTATTTAGAATTGAATTTTTTTAAATGTTTATTTGTTTAAATATATTTTTTTTAAATTTTAGGCATGAAAAATTCGGTTCAAACCGAATCGAACCAAACCAACCGAATTGTAATTCGGTTCGGTTTTTATATAATTTCGGTTCGGTTCATTTTTTAAAAACTTCGGTTATTTTGGTTCGGTTGAAAAAAGGTCAAAACCGAACCGAACCAACCGAATGCCCACCCCTACCTGAAGGTCTCAGCCTTATTCGATCCGACATACCATACATGGGATACGGTTCTGCTTCAAGAATTGTTACCACTTGACGTCACTCGTATCTTGCAAACGCCTATTCCCCCAATCGGCTCGATAGACAAGTTGATTTGGCACCCCGAGACAAAAGGAAACTATAGTGTAAAATTGACTTATCGCCTATTAACGAAGCTACGGGCTGATCATGAATTGGAAGTAGAGGGGGACTGGAATGCGATCTGGAAGCTCCGCATCCCTTCGAAAGTTAAGGACCTCCTATGGCGCGTGACACGAGAGTGCTTACCCATGAAAGTGAACCTTTTCTTGAAGAGGGTGGTCCAAAACATATATTGTGTTATGTGTTTGGGGAGCGAAGAGAATGGGTTGCATCTGTTCGCAGCATGTCCGTATGCAAAGGACTTTTGTTAAAAATAGCTGATTGGGAGAGTAAAGTTACCTCCTTGACGGAACTCATACTCGGCATGGCGAGTAGTAGAATCAGTAATGTGGCGGCCAGCTTTGCAATGATTTTCTGGCAAATCTGGAAGAAAAGAAACGCGGAAAACCAGACGGCTAACAGAGAACTTTGTGTTGCATGACATACACCACCAAATGAAATATGGATGATTCCTTCTTCTTGGACACAAACCAAATGGGCCTGGGTTTCGTCCTTAGGAACACACATAGCCATATTATACGGGGTAGATCGATGGTATTGCAAGGGTGCATGTATGTACCGGTGGGGGAGGCAATTGGGCTTTTTGAGACAATAGTGTGACTGAACGACCTTAGGTTGTATAACTGCATAATTGAAGGGGATGCTAAAATGGTTATCGACACTATAAACTCAGGGGAAGTGCTAAACTCATCACTTGGAGATTATACTTCTGCTTGCATGAACATGTTGAACCATTTCCTTAATGTTAAATTTAATTTTGCTAGACGTAGTACTAATTTAGTAGCACACACAATAATTAGTCAGGGAGACTCGTAACTTTGATACAGTCTTTAATTGGATAAACCTGCCAATCGATGTGGACGGACAACCTTCTATTACTTGTGATTGCAATAAAGAAAACTAAGCTTTATAGTTTAAAAAAAAAAGTTATCCAGTTTTTTAAAATTTGATTATTTTGATAGTAAATTAAATTATCATTACTTATATTTTTTAAGATTTACAATTATATGATTTCGAAAAAAAAGATTTATATTCATGTTTAATTCAAATAGTAATACAACTCACTTAGCTCTAAATTAAAGAACTTATTAAATTAAGAGCACTTATAATCCACATGCATGCCTCGCTTTACTAGATGGAGGTTCAATTATTTTTTAAATTGTCAAAAAATAATTAAATAATAAGAAAAGGCACTTAAGATCTGATTTTATCTCATTTTTATCTTTATTATCAGAACCCCACGTACCCAAAATATATACTCCATATGTTGGATTAAACTCATCATATAAAGCCCGCTTAAACATGATTAACAAACGAAACGTGAGCGCGCCACATGGCTATTTATATATCATACAGTATATACCAAAATTGTTATTACTCCTATTTTGAAGTTTTTAATTATTTAATTTTTGGGAAATAATAAAAAGATAAAGCCTTGTAGTGTGGCAATATGTCTATGTTTATTGTACACAATCTTCTTGGGATCAACAAAAAAGAAATTCTCACAAATCTTTTTCTTTATACTCCATGCTACCACACTACTTTTACTAAAGCTGCAGTAATTGTCTCTCCTCTTTAATCCCTACACTCTCTACCACTAATTTTTTTCCCTCTTTTCAAACTTGTACCTTACATCTTCCAATTAATTACGTCAAAGATTTTTTTCTTTGTTAGCAACATTTTTGTCAAGATGCTTGTATCCATTACAATGACATTTATTTTGTTAGGTCGAATATATATGCCCTAGCTATGTAACTTGAATGGTTGATAGTATATATACTTTGAATTTCATGTGTTTGTATACTCAATCTTCATAATATAGTCAATCAACTAGTTTGTTTTAGAGTTATCATAGTGACTAATAAATTGAACAATAGTCAACTACTTGTAATTTACTTATGGAAGCTACCTCGACACACCAGCTTGCCACCTCACCGGCTACTCTCAAATTGGCCACCTGGGATGACCACATCAGCAGACGAGGCATTTGGCTAGATGAGCAGCCACCTAGACCAAGTTTTTAGTCCACCTAAGTCTATCAAACCTCCATGTCTGAGAACGGTGATGAGTCAGCTTGATCTGTGCCATATCAGTCACTTAGTCACGTATCTTTCTATAAGGATACAACTATTGTAAATAAGGACTTTGACCTATTAATAAATACAATCTCTATATTCATTAAAAATACTACTCACTCTCTCCTCAGTCCTCATAAATATTATCAAGTTTTTATTGTGCATTCAATACAAACGAACAAGATAATTAATGTTAGGAATTAATATACAAGAATTAATTCACACCCTCTCTACAAGTTCGGACTTTTAGATGAGACGGAATTCTTTCATGGTATCAGAGCAAACCAGGCAAACGACCTGGGTTCGATTCCTGTTGAAAGCACTCCACCCATTTAAATTGTCCACTCGATGGGCCTCCTCCCCAAAAAGGGTAAGAGGTTCGATTCCTGTTGAAAGCACTCCACCCATTTAAATTGTCCACTCGATAGGCCTCCTCCCCAAAAAGGGTAAGAGGTGTTAATCCGACCCACGAGTGAGGAGGAGTGTTAGAAATTAATATACAAGAATTAATTCCCACCTCTCTACAAGTTCGGACTTTTAGATGAGACGAAATTCTTTCAAATTTAATTGAGATTTTTTTAATTGCTTACAATCAGGTTTTGAATTTCAAGATCCAAAACCCGTTTTACTTCGGATTTAAAAATCGGTTTTCAAAATCCACTCAAAACCACCCCTATCAAACATATATATTGATTTGACATAAAGTTATATTTATATAATATTACTTCAATCATTATATTATTTCTCAACAATAATATAATAATACAATAATATAATACATTTAATCATTATAATCTCACCAAACAATAATATAATAATAAAAACTCATTCAATCTTACAACTTATTTGACATAAAGTTAAATCCTCCATTATTCCAAAACCCAAAAGAAATACTCAAATTACTATTTATCGGAATTTCAATCTTGCAACTTGATTTGACATAAAGTTAAATCCTCCATTATTCCAAAACCCAAAAGAAACACTCAAATTACTATTTATCGGGATTTCAAAAACCAGGATTTCAAAAACCCGTTTTTTAAAACCACCCAAAGCCCAAAGTAAACACCCCCTTTGTGTATTATATAGATAAAAACAATACATATCAAATACACTTAAATCCCATCATTTTCACCCAAAAAAAAAATACTGCCCCAAATCAATCGTGAGAAATTGGAGAGGGTCGCTCGCCCAGCCAGAAGATGTGTTTTCAACACCTAGGAAAATAGCAGACCTTACATCCATGAAGATTTGCCAACTCCCAGATATCTTGTAAAAGCCTTCACGACTGCTAAGCTACCAACGTGCCCAACAAAAGTCACCATATAACGGTGGAGAGAAACCCATAACGGGGAAAAGTCCCATAACAACAGGGTAGCAGAAAAAAAACAACAAGAACAAAAAACAAGCAAGAAAAACAACATGAAAAAGAAAAATACGAAAAAACAGCAGATCCAAGAAATGAAACAAGCTAATCTACCAAACAGAACAACAAGAACGAAAGTAAAAACCTACTAGCGATGAGTACGAAATCATTGTCGATCAATCACACAACGAAATTGGAACAATTAATTTCTAAACAAGTCAATATTAATTTACTCATGTAGTCCTAATTAAGATTCGTTAAGTTAATTATTCTTAAAAGTTTTTTATGGTTAACTTTTTTTTCTTCTTTTTTTCTAATTAATTGCAACAAAATCTACTATATATCGATGAGATATCACTTTATAATAAGTGTCCCTTGACTGTATATCACTAGAAACTGGGACATACTCTAACAAATAGATAATCTCCCTTCACTTTGTGTATATTTATTCTAAATTTAAAAAAAAAAAGATAGACGCATGAAGAGAAATCAAACGAGTTTCATTTTCCTATGTTTTTACTCATGTATATACATCTCGATCTTTTAATTTACATTAGGTAAATTAAGCGAGTTATATATAAATATATATTTTTTTTATTTTTTTTTCATTTTGGTAGTTAGATATTGAATGTTGGCCTAGTAATAATATTAGAAAAGAACAAACAAGTTGTAGCATAATGATTCTATTAGAAATGAACAATCTTATTTTTTTTTACATCTTTTACATTCTATAGGCAGTGACGGAGCCAGAAAATCTCGAAGGGGGACCCGATTAACATTACTTTATAGATAAAATAATACTTCATCTGTCCACTAAAAGTGTGCTCACTTTTTTATACATGTTTTAAAAAAATCATATTTTAATTATAAAAAATATATGTCGGATAACAAGTAAAAGTTAATTATTTAAATAGAATAAGCATGTTTTTTGTGGACAAAAAAAAGAAATGAGCACACTTTTGATGGACGGAGGGAGTATGTACTTATTATACTCATTGAAATTTTACATGATAAAATTGTCAATGCATTTCATTAAATTAAATTGAACAAGCTAACTTTTATTTTGTTTTGAAGTTTTGATAGTTCGATTCAAAATGAAGCGAAACAATTTAAAAATTGCTAAAATATTAAATTTAAAAAACATTTTCTTTCTTCGGTTGTAAATGTCTTTTAATTAATACATTAATGTGTTCCAATATTCTATTATTGGTGATGTAAGATAAAGTAGAGGTATTTTGAGTGATTTCGTGAGGCGTAAAGTAAAATGTATGTAAAAAATGAGTGACAATTTTGAAAATAAAATGATGTTGGGAGGGTATTAATTTTGTTAGGAATTTTTATATTAAGAGTGTACAAATAATCTTGGGACGTCCTAATAAAGAAAGTGTACAAATAATCACGAGACAGAGGAAGTATATATATATAAAAAAAAATGGTGGGGGCCATTGGACCCTCCGGTCACATTGTGGCACCGTCCCTGCCAAGAGGTATAGGGGTCGAATCCATATCTTTGCTAGTGAGTTTTTTTTTTCCAACCCAAAAAATAATAATACTATTAGAAATGAACAATCTCATTTTTTTTTATCTAAAGACTCATATATAAGATTCTATATACTCCAGTATTAAAATTTGTGCAATTTTAACTTAAATTGCACCATTTCCTTCTTTTTCCCAACACGCTTCTTCTTCTTCTCTTCCTAAACATTTATTCTCTATGTTTTCAGATTTTGTTAGTGCTTCTCTCATCTCAACTTTAATTAAAAAAATATTCAATTTTCTTATTTTTCTATTTTTTATCATGTCGTTATACACTTTTCTCCATGCATTAAACTTTTTTATTAATATATTAACACAATTTTTAATACCTTACATTAATTAGTATAAGTGTATGTATGCGTAACAAATATTTGCCCAATAACACATACTTACTCTCTATAGTAACACTGATTTAAGAGCGTATATATTTTATTTGCATTTGTGCATTTTCATTTGTGCATTTTCTTAGAAAAATCTAATTGCCAAATACTTGTATGCACTCATGGGCACCATGCCCTCTACCTATGAGTTTCCAGCTATTGGACCTTTCTTGGGACTGGGCCTAAGATTCCAGTGACACACCCCCTGTTTACTCAGTTCATCATCAATGAACTCCCACCCACAAAATTCTTTAGTTCACCCAATAATAATTTGCCCCCTAATTTCAATTTCAATATTTTATTTATATTTTATCTGCACCCACTAATTTAATGAGTTCACCTCCTAATCATATTTTTACAACGGTTATCTACACCCGCTCATTTTATGAGTTCACCCCCAAATTATTTTTTACCACAGTTATCTATACCCGCTCATTTTATGAGTTCACCCACAAATTATTGTTTTACCACGATTATCTGCACTTGCACATTTTATGAGTTCACCCCAAAATATTTTTTAAAAAATAATCACATTTAAAAGACTATATTATCCTTTTATTAATTTACACAAAATATAATAAAATAAACTCTAAAAAATCGATTCACCACCAAGTCACCCATATTTAAAAAAAAAAATCGTAAAAATATAATTAATAAAAAAAAACTATCGAAATTAGCCATAAATCCCGATTTTTTTCTTTTTAATTTTTCTTCCCCCTGCTCTTTTTCCATTTTTAAATTTTTTTTTCCAAATTTTTTTTTCCTTCATTTTTTTTTCCTTTTCCTTTTTTATTTTAAATTTTCCTACATTTCTTTTACATTTTTTGCATGTGTACTTTTTAAATTTTAATACAATATAATATTGATGTAGATAAATATGTCGCTCTCGGAAGAGTCGACACGTGGAAACGGGATAAAACATAGTGATCTCAATTAGGTCAATGGGCTTAAAGATTGGATTTATACACTCCTAGGCCCAGAGAGGGGAATGAGGGTAGTTGGGCTTCTAGCCCAGGTCTAGAACCTAATAACCTTTGAGCCCAGAGGTCAGGCCCAAAGGGAACGCGTAATATGAACCAGTTTCTCCTAATTAAGCCAGGGAGAAAGGTCAGCCCGTAAAGATAGGGCCAGTATATGGAAGGACCAAGTCATAAGGGGTGAAAATCAGGTCTTCAGGGAGTTGGGCCGATTTTAGAGGGAAGTGCAGTGAATATAGGAGGAAAGAGTCTCCTTCTCTCCCGAGATAAGGGGCCAGGTATATAAGCACCTCATTTTTACGTTATCAAGGAGGTTTTTTCATATAATCTATACATTTTTTACAAAATATACAGAGAGTTAAGAAGAAACGCCATATTATTCACCGGAATTTCCCTAAAGATACAGGGGAATTCCACTTTGATTCTCCAAAAGATCGATTCTGACTTGAGCGTCGGAGCTTCTACGCCGGAGCCCCCCTCCGGTGTACTTTTACAGGTCATTTTCGGATTCTCGAGGAGATTCACGTGAAGATTGCCAAGGACAAACGAGTGATTCAGTTCGTGATTAGTAGTGCTCGTAGAGGAACGACTGATATCTAAGGGCGTTCTTTTTCGACGCATCAACTGGCGCCGTCTGTGGGAATTTTTCTAGCTAAGGCGTGAGAAACGTTCCATATTAAATGGGTGGAGAGCAGGATCCAACGAAGCAGACTAAGGAGAAGGGAGATTCCACTCCCCTTCCCTTTCCTCCGCCCCCACCAGGTTTTCCCGTGAATAGAAATCTGGGGAAACAACCTGTAAATCCTACAGGGGAACACGGCGGGTACCTTGGAAGCTTCGGGAAGTGGTACGGATAAGGACACTCCACAACCCAATGCTCAACCGGAACTCTTTACTATCTCTCAAGACCAATTGGATGTGATGATAGAGCAGGCAGTGGAAATAATAATTACATCTCGTGGACTTCGCCCTCCTGGACCTACTCCACCAGTTAATGAAAGAACGAAGCAGAATCCCCCGGAATATGTCATCGATTCGGCTCCGGTCCCTTCTAAGAATGAAGGTTTCCCCCAGAATCAAGAAGAAAGAGTGCCTTCTCAAGCCGAGAGAAGTGTCCTTGATCGCCCTCCCAGAAGGAATATGGAGAGGATCCCTGGGGATACCACTCTGGATGCAGGGATAGGAGAAAGTACAGACGACATTTACCAGGGAGCGGTTAGTGACCAAATACAGGCTTTACGAAGAGAGATGAAAGACATGCAGAAGCATATGATTGACAACGTAAGTAAACCTTCTTACGTTACTGGTTATCAATTTTCATCCAATATTTTACAAGATGAACTGCCTCCTAATTTTAAATCTTTAAATTTCGAATATGATGGCACCACGGACCCGTACGAGCATTTGATGAGGTTCGAGAATGCCGCCCTATTGCACCGATACGGAGAGGGCGTCAAGTGCAGGGTATTTCTGACTACCTTATCCAAAGCGGCACAGCAATGGTTCACCCTAGCTAGGGCCAGATACTGTCCATTCATGGTCGGAGTTCAGTGAACTATTCTTGCACCAATTTGCCAGCGCTAGGAGGCAACCTAGGGCCACCCTCACCTTGTTTAACATGCGACAAGGGGAGAATGAGAGTCTTCGGGCTTTCTTAAAAAGGTTCAACCAAGCGGCTTTAGAGGTACCAACAGCTTCTTCGGAGGTCAAAATCAATGCTCTCACTAATGGGCTAAGGGACGGAGACCTGTTTACGTCCCTAGCCAAGAAGCCAGTACGGACCTTTGACGAATTACTAAGGAGAGCAGAGAAATACCTCACCCTGGAAGAGGTGAGGAAGGCTAAGCGATCGGAAACCAAGACAATAGTGAGTAATGGAGAACGAAGAAGGGAGATAGTGCCAAGGAGGCCCAGTCCAGAAAGACACCGGAATGCGAGGGGGCTGGGAAATGTAAAAGGAGAGGAAGCTGCGCCCTGGAACTCCAGGGGAAGGATGAAGAGATATACCCCTCTGAGGATCGAGCCGGCAGAGGTTTTAGAAGTGGCAGGGGACCATCCCGATATGAAGTTCCCCTATTCACGAAACAGGGGCCCTCAGAATCCCAAGTCAGACAGATTCTGTAGATTCCATAATGACTATGGTCACGACACGAACTAATGCTGGCACCTGAAAGACGAAATAGAAAGAATGATTCAAGCAGGCCACCTAAAGGAATTTATTTTCAGAGATCGACAAGGTCCCAGAGGACAGAAAAGAAAAGACCCTGAAGGCAAGCCAGAGGATAATAGAAGAGAACAGAGGAAGAGCACGGAGGATCAACCACCCCTCCCCAAACGAGGGGAACTATTCATATGATCATGGGCGGCCCCGCTGACGGGGATTCCTTTAGAAAAAGGAAGCAGAGCGTCAGGTCATTGAAGAGCGGAAGGAACATGGAATGTCGTGAAATAGGAAAGATGACGACAGCTCCCGATATTCATTTTGGACCAGAAGACATTGGAGAACCCAGAGAAATCCATAATGATGCCCTAGTCATTACCACGGATATAGCAGGATATGATGTGGCTAGGATCTTTGTAGACACGGGGAGTTCCGCTGATATCCTGTTCCTAGAGTGTTTTAAGAAGATGGAATTAAACATAAAACTCAGGCCAGTGGAGACAGCCCTTTATGGATTTTCAGGGGGTGCCATTCAACCCCTTGGTTCAGCGTTATTACAGGTAGGGTTAGGAACCGCTCCTAACCGACGCGTGCAAGTGATAGAGTTTTTGATAGTGGATGTCCCATCATCATATAATGTGGTGATGGGAAGACCAAGTTTGAATATCTTTCAGGCCGTGATTTCCACCTTCTACATGAAGATGAAATTCCCTGCCTCGGGGGGTGTGGGAGAGATATGTGGAGACCAGTACCAGGCAAGGAAGTGTTACGTCGAATCAGTTAAGATGGCGGACAAGGCCATGGTCCGAGGGATGGAGAGATTCAAGGGTGAGGACCCTGAATGGAAGAAACAGAGAGTGGGTGAGCTGGTGCAAGAGCAACCCAAAGTGAAAGCAGATGAGGAATTAATGAACATTGAGCTTTACCCAGGAAAGGAGGGATTCACGACCAGGATAGGTACACACATGAGCCCTGAACTTCAAGGAAAGATGGTACTTACCCTTCAGGAGAATGCGGATATCTTCGCCTTCACCTCGACAGATATGACTGGTATCCCTCCAGAAATAGCAATGCATTACCTCAATGTGGACCCCAAAGCTAGGCCAGTGAAGCAGAAGTTAAGGAATTTTGGTAAGGAGAAAAATCTCATTGTGAAAGAGGAGATTGATAAGCTGTTAAGTGCAGGGCATGTGAAGAGGGTGCAGTTCCCTGAGTGGTTGTCAAATGCAGTGCTAGTATCTAAAGGAGCTGGCAAGTGGAGAATGTGTATTGACTTTAGAGATCTGAACAAAGCGTGCCCCAAGGATCACTATCCCCTGCCCCGAATCGACCAATTGGTAGATGCCACGTCTGGGTTTGAATTACTCAGCATGATGGACGCATACCAAGGATACCACCAAATCCAGTTGAACCCGCTTGATATACCAAAGGTATGCTTTATAGCGACATGTGGTACTTTCAGTTATGTACGTATGCCTTTTGGACTAATAAATGCAGGAGCCACCTATCAAAGAATGGTAGACTCGGTGTTCCGAGGGCAGATAGGCAGGAACATGGAGGTTTACGTGGATGATATGCTGGCTAAAAGTGTCAAGGCAGAGGGACATATTGGCGACCTGAAGGAGATATTCCAGGTAATCCGAAAGAATGGTATTAAATTAAATCCAGCTAAATGTTCTTTTGGAGTAGGGTCAGGGAAATTCCTGGGATATATGGTGACTCAAAGAGGGATAGAAGTTAACCCTGCTAAGGTGAAGGCGGTGCTCGACATGCAACCTCCTCGGAATTTGAAGGAATTGCAAACCCTGAATGGTAGGATCGCAGCTCTCAGTAGATTCATATCAAGGTCAGCAGAAAAGAGCCACCACTTCTTCAGAACATTAAGGAAGGGGTCGAGGTTCGAGTGGGACGACCAGTGTCAAAAAGCTTTCGAGAAACTCAAGCTTCACCTTGAACAACTTCCGAAGCTGACGAAGCCCTCTCAGGGAGATGTATTGCTCTTATATCTTTCAGTAGGGGAACACTCCCTGAGCACAACCCTGATGAAAGAGGAAGGCTCCACACAACAACCTATATATTACGTGAGCAAGGTCATCCAAAGGGCAGAGATCAGGTATTCAGAGGTGGAGAAGGCAGCCCTGGCGGTGGTGGTAACGGCTAGGCGATTACGCCCCTACTTCCTGTCCTATAAAGTTATGGTACGAACTAATTTCCCTTTGAAGCAGACATTAGGGAGAGCAGACTTATCAGGAAGAATGGTCAGATGGGCAGTGGAATTACAGGAATACGATATTGGTTATGAACCAAGGAGGGCCATCAAAGCCCAAGCTTTAGCAGACTTTATTCAAGAATCTACCAGAATGGAGGAGGAACAAGGCTGGAAGGTGTATGTTGATGGTTCAGCATCGGCTGTAGGATGTGGAGCAGGGATAGTGTTGGTTGACCCTGACGGCCAAGAAGTACAGGTAGCCATCAAGTTCCGGTTCTCAACCTCAAACAACGGTGCAGAGTATGAAGCCCTGATTAGAGGGGCTAACATAGCAGCAGAGTTAGGGGCACAAAAAGTCACCCTGTACTCCGACTCACAGTTGATAGTACAACAGGTCAGGGGGGAGTACCTCGCCAAGGATGAAAGGATGATCGCCTACCTAGAACAGGTAAAGAAGTTAAAGAATAAATTTCATACCTTTGAAGTAATACAGGTACCAAGAGAAGAGAATGAAAAGGCAGATGGGCTATCTAAGCTGGCTAGTTCCACTGAATTCGAGGGACACGGAAAAGTAACCCTGTTAGTGGCGGACCAATTAGCCACTGAAGCCCTGATCGGAGAGATAACAGCAGGAGATGACTGGAGGAGAGAAATATGGGAAGAGCTGAATAGAGGACAGGTAACCCCAATGTCCAGAGAAGCCAAAGCTTGGAGAAGGAAATATTGTATCTTGGGGGACCAATTATACAAAAGGTCCTTCGCTCAACCTTATTTAAAATGCCTTTCGAAAAGAGAAGCAGAGCTAGTGATTAAGGATATTCATGAAGGTTGTGCGTCTAGCCATGAAGGTTATCAGACTATGGCGAAGAAGGTATTTAGAGCGGGTTTCTACTGGCCCAATATAATCAGAGTCGCTAGGGAATATGTGAAGAAATGCGAGAAGTGTCAGAAGAATGGACCCTTAATACGAGTACCTGCAGAGGAGATGGGGGCCATGTACTCGCCCTGTCCCTTCGCCAAATGGGGAATAGATCTAGTCGGACCCTTCCCCCTGGCACCTGGGGGAAGGAAATTTTTGATTGTGGCCGTGGATTACTTTAGTAAGTGGGTAGAGGCTGTACCCTTGGCCAAGATAGAGGAAGATAATGTAATTCTATTTCTGGCTAGACATATTTGTTGCAGGTTTGGAGTGCCCAGAATCTTGGTCTCTGACAACGGGCACAATTCAATGGGGAGAAGGTGAGAAAGTGGTGCGAAAGATGGAATATCATACAGAGATTCACTTCGGTGGCCCATCCACAAGCCAATGGACAAGTGGAAGTTACAAATAGAATCCTAGTAGATGGCATCCGAACGCGATTGCAAAAAGTAGGAGGAGGATGGGTGAAGGAGCTAGATAATGTTCTCTGGTCTTATAGGACCAGTCCTAAAACAGCCACAGGGGAATCTCCCTTTTATCTGGTGTATGGAGCAGCGGCGGTGATACCTCCCGAGGCCAGGCTAGGATCACACAGAATTACGTATTTTGAGGAGAAGAGGAATGAAGAGCTGATGAGGGAGGCCCTAGACCTGGTAGAGGAAGAAAGAGAGATGGCAAGACTGAAAGCAGAAAGATATAAAAGCAGGATCAAGGCAGCCTATGATCGCAGAGTGATTCCTCGTTCCTTTAAAGTTGGAGATTTAGTACTTCGAAGAGCAGATGCCTTGAAAAATACAGGAAAAATGGAAGCTAATTGGGAAGGTCCGTACAAGGTGGTACAGGTACTAAAAGGCGGAGCATACAAACTCCAGGACATGACAGGGAAAGAGATATTGAGGCCATGGAACGTGTGCCACTTGAAGAGATTTTATGTTTGAGGAAGGTGTTATTCCTTTACCATCTTTCCCTTTATGAACAATTTTTATGTTTACTTTTCATTCGAATAATTGCTTCACCGGCACTCTTTTTCCCTCTACGTGGGTTTCCCCTTGGGGTTTTACCACAGAGAGGTTTTTAATGAGGCCGGCATAGGTTCCCCTTATTTGCCTATGTTGATAAACATTTTGAATCAATGGAGCATAGTTTTTGGAAAATTTCAGCAATTTCCCTTAATGCATGATTAATGTGATGATGAGATGATTTTTATATTCTGATTCTACGATGAGATGACCCTTATGCATGCCGATTTTATGATGAAGTATTTCTCAAACATTGAATATTGTGCTGAGATAACTGCCAAATGTCCTTATAATGAATGTTGAGATAATAAATGCGTTCAGAAGACAAAAACATAAGATGATAGATATATTGCAAGATAGAGAAACATACATCGATTCACAAATATTTTACCTAAGGATAATTCCCAAAGTTTCTATACGCGACAACCTCTAAAGCTGGGGGGAGTAGGGGGTATGGTAGCGGAAGATATGATTAAC
The DNA here is from genome assembly GCA_963675135.1 of Galeopsis tetrahit. Lineage (NCBI taxonomy): Eukaryota > Viridiplantae > Streptophyta > Magnoliopsida > Lamiales > Lamiaceae > Galeopsis > Galeopsis tetrahit. The sequence continues at coordinate 58,216,026 of OY776127.1, forward strand.
CTGCCAATAATCCCTAAGAACTCTTACGAGTATAAACAACTTAAGGGAGAGTATAATCCCTAAGAACTCTTACGAGTATAAACAACTTAAGGGAGAGTATAATCCCTAAGAACTCTTACGAGTATAAACAACTCAAGGGAGAGTATAATCCCTAAGAACTCTTACGAGTATAAACAACTTAAGAGAGAGTATAATGCCTAAGAACTCTTACGAGTATAAACAACTTAAGGGAGAGTATAATCCCTAAGAACTCTTACGAGTATAAACAACTTAAGGGAGAGTATAATCCCTAAGAACTCTTACAAGTATAAACAACTTAAGGGAGAGTATAATCCCTAAGAACTCTTACGAGTATAAACAACTTTTGGGAGAGTATAATCCCTAAGAACTTTAGATTTTGGGAGAGTATAATCCCTAAACATTCTAACTTTTGGGAGAGTATAATCCCTAAGAACTTTAACTTTTGGGAGAGTATAATCCCTAAATATTCTAACTTTTGGGAGAGTATAATCCCTAAGAACTTTAACTTTTGGGAGAGTATAATCCCTAAACATTCTAACTTTTGGGAGAGTATAATCCCTAAGAACTCTAACTCTAGAGGGAAACTAGAAACACTATCAAGACATCAAGTAAGTACAGAAATAAGGAAATACTCCCTCCGTCCGCCTATAAGTTTCCCGCTACTTTTTGGCACATAGATTAAGAAAAGTGATTAAATAATAGATATAGTACAAGTGATGCGATTGGAAAAAGGAGAGAGATAGAGAGAAAAAGTAAAATATAAAGTGAAGTGTAAGAAAAAGTACTTACCAAAAAGGGTATGGGAAGCTTATAGACGGACGGACTAAAATGGTAAAATGGGAAACTTATAGGCGGACAGAGGGAGTACTATACTTTCATTTTAAGACTTCTCTATGAACTTTAGAGCCTTTACGCGTCAAGAAAATGCTAGAGACATGCCAAATTCATAGTAAAGGAAAAACAGAACAGGTATCACATCATATATATGACAGAGATATATATATATGCATGCCAAATGATAATGTGCAGGTACAATACGAAGCAACAGATAAAATAGAAATATCCCAGACTAGGGGCATCATACCCTGGCCCTCCACAGAAAAACGCAGGAGTGTGGAGTCTCCTGAAAATACCAAAAGGGGGCCTTAAAGGCCTTAACAAAAATAAGAGTGTTTTAAAAGTACCGAGATGTTATCAGAGAGATAGAGTTATGAAGAGAGGTGAATATCATTCTTCCCCTCGAAACTTTCCCCTGCTTCATCAACTCGCCCACTGGAACCGCCTCCCTCTGCCTTCTCCTCTAGAGCGCCGGCTGTCACGATCGCCACAGGATCTGGGTTGGCCACATGGATAGGGAAGGTCACATTCTTCGAAGGCACCAGGTCATCCAACTTTAGAGCAGTTTGCTTCAATTCCGAGACGGCCTTCCTCATCCCAGGCAACCACCAGGGAGTGTTGATATCTTCATTAGGATCTCCAGGGAACTTGGGGGGAGTGGCTAACTCATTCAGACGAAGAGCACGAGTGTATTGACCATTGAATCCAGGAGCAGAGTGTTCAGCTACGGCGTTAGAAAACCCATGATCTATGAAGCGAGGAATATATGCGCCCATGGCTCCCAAGAAGCTGGTACTCTTAAGAAAGGCCTCCAACCATTCCTGATGCAGGGTACCTAAAAACTTCTGACCCATGGCCGAGGTAAAAAGAGAATCGATGCATAGTTTCATACCAGCCAAAGGAAGAGTAGCCTCCAAGCGCTCAACCTGCTCACCAAACTGAGTCTTCAATGAAGAAATCTCCTCCGAAAGCCTCGTCTTCTCCACTTGAAGGGCCTTACACTTCTGGTTAGCGTCCCGTAGTTCTGCTTCAAGTATCTCCTTCTTTACCTTTTCCAACTCCACCTGGCTTTGGAGATCGTCCACTAGTTGAAGGGATTGAAGGGCTCGTTCGGATACATCAGAAAACAAGAGGCCAAACTACACAAGAAACAATATAAAGAAGTAAGGTATCTATACTTTCTCCTATTAATCATTCAAAGCAATATTTACATTAAAATATACCTGCGTGAAACTGTGGGCGGAATGCACGATTCGTTCTTCTGAGGATAGAGCATTAAGGGACTCGGTAGCAGAAGTCGGAGTGTGACGATCTATGAAATCCATGAGGTGGTTGACGTTGATGTCACCAGGGGCATCTGGAGTGACATTGGGCAGGGAGGACTTGACCTTGGACTTCTTCTTTTTAGAGGCATCAGAGGCAGGTGGCAATGAGGAAATTATGGCTTTTTCTGTGGAAGACCTGGTACGTTTTGCCACTGACCCAGTGGAAGGTTTCACTGGGGAGAGAGGGATAGGGGCCTTTGTGGAACTTTCAGGGGCCGGGGACTTAGCAACCATCGAGAGAGGAGTAGCATCACGAGAAATCTGAGTTAACCAACTCATAGCTGTAAAAGAAAATATGAAAAGATAAGATGTTAATAATCGCAACAGTTTGATTCTTGAAGAGGATGCCAAAGGAAAAGGAAATGGTATTACCATCATCGGGACCTAAGGGATAATCAGAGCGACCAAAACCAAAGTGAGATAGAGCTCTAGGGTTCTTACAAATGCTCATTACATCGAAAAATCCATGGGCAGATACATTGTCATTCAAATGGTCCATCACATCAAAATTTAGAGAGGAGCAAACAGAAAGAGGTGGACGGGGCACCCTAGGGTTCTCATAAATCCACCCTTCGTGAGGAAATTCCCAGGGAGAGGGGTTTGTAACAAAAAAATAATAGTCCTTCCAGTCCTGGACTCCTTCATGGAGCTTTTCCATGAATTTCCCGGTTCTGGAAGCACGACCACTAGCATAGAAGAACCCGTCGGCAAATTTACACATATATTGGGTCAAGAAAAGCTGGGATGAAGGCTCGCCCCCGTTCCCCTTCATCAGAATGTAGAAGCCTAGCATCGCACGAATAGCGTTGGGAGTGAATTGATTGAGGGGTATGCGAAGGTAAGTGGAAATCTCAGAGAAGTAGGGATGGATTGGAAAGCGAAGGCCCGCTTTTAGTTGAGCCTCCCAGAAGGCCAAAGTATTGAGACCGGGGAAATTAGGGCGTTCCTTTTTATGAGCTGCCCTAACTATGTAATTACTGGGAAAGATACCCGAGCGGAGGAAGGCGGCCACACGCTCAGGGGGAAGCAGGGAAGAACCACAGATGGTATTCTTCAAAGCGGGATCAGTTATGGGAAATATGGAGAGTGAGTTGGAAGTTGAACTTCCCATGGAAGTGGAGTCTGATGAAGTCGGAACGGAAGATGACATGGGACTACAATAAAAGAAAAATGAGGAAGAAGAGGAGATACCTGAGGTGAGGTCGATTTTCGAAGATGGCGAAGTGGCCGGTGAACGTGCGTAGAGGAGTTAAATTGAAGAAGTAGGTTTGAAAAGAAGGAGAAGAGGGTTTGTTGGGGAAATGAATAAGAGTTTTGCAATGATTACGCTGGAGAGAGAAAAGGGGAAAAACCGAGAAGAATTAATAACCTCCATATTAAAGCGCACGTGACTGAGGAAGGACGGCTGAATGTTGGGCCTCGGGCGAACAACTGGATGCCAATTTTTGAAATTGAGTTGGCGTGTGGAAGGCGAAAAGCCTTAACACTTTCTGGAGATAATTATTAAAAACAAATCAAATCATTAATATTCGGAGGGAAATACAAGAAAGGAGTATTTAAAGCAATGGATTATTTCTTATCTTATTATTTTCCTACTCTCTTAAAAATTATCCTTTTTACGAGAGTAGGGGGGAGTGGTTGATGTAGATAAATATGTCGCTCTCGGAAGAGTCGACACGTGGAAACGGGATAAAACATAGTGATCTCAATTAGGTCAATGGGCTTAAAGATTGGATTTATACACTCCTAGGCCCAGAGAGGGGAATGAGGGTAGTTGGGCTTCTAGCCCAGGTCCAGAACCTAATAACCTTTGAGCCCAGAGGTCAGGCCCAAAGGGAACGCGTAATATGAACCAGTTTCTCCTAATTAAGCCAGGGAGAAAGGTCAGCCCGTAAAGATAGGGCCAGTATATGGAAGGACCAAGTCATAAGGGGTGAAAACCAGGTCTTCAGGTAGTTGGGCCGATTTTAGAGAGAAGTGCAGTGAATATAGGAGGAAAGAGTCTCCTTCTCTCCCGAGATAAGGGGCCAGGTATATAAGCACCTCATTTTTACGTTATCAAGGAGGTTTTTTCATATAATCTATACATTTTTTACAAAATATACAGAGAGTTAAGAAGAAACGTCATATTATTCACCGGAATTTCCCTAAAGATACACGGGAATTCCACTTTGATTCTCCAAAAGATCGATTCTGACTTGAGCGTCGGAGCTTCTACGCCGGAGCCCCCCTCCGGTGTACTTTTGCAGGTCATTTTCGAATTCTCGAGGAGATTCACGTGAAGATTGCCAAGGACAAACGAGTGATTCAGTTCGTGATTAGTAGTGCTCGTAGAGGAACGACTGATATCTAAGGGCGTTCTTTTTCGACGCATCAAATATTATAGGCATGATTTTATTATAGTCGATCGGCGGTGTACTTGAATTTCAATTTTAATTTGATGAGTAAAGGACCTACCGAAAATTCATGCCGGTTGGCGGGTGACCTAACCACCACCATGCCCGACCACCCCCTCGACGGCAAGGGTGGCGCTTCCGTCCCGGCCGCTGAAGCCCAAGACCCCTCTTCGAATCGCAATCGGGATTCTTCACTTCCATGACAATCGACATCATCTTCCATCTCGGCAACGATACATGGCGGCCGAAATCCTCTTCTCATTTCGACCACCGACGCAACTGCTTCGATCAATCTCCCTTGCGTTCGCGATCCAGGAGCTTCTTCGGCATCAATGGCTCTCGCCTGTAACACTCGGATCGACGCCGCTTCTCTCTCGTCGTTCATCTCTGCCCAAATCGAAGCTACATTGCTTTGTTCGTCTTCTTCATCATGCTACTGCGCATCCTCTTCCTCCGGCTGTCGGCAGCCCGACGGAGGAATGTGAGTATGTTGCCGATGGATCTCTAACCGGCCAACACTCAGAGCCGGTGACCTTGCTGATGAAATCTCAAACGACAACTGCTGACCTAGGGTGCTCTCCCATAGGGCTAGTGTTCCCTTCAATTGGGCTTGGTAATGTGCACCCCTTATTTTCTTCAGTACACCCCGATTTGCACTCCCTCCACTTTTTTTTTTTTATGGTATTATTAGTTATTGGTACTGGTATTACTAGTTATTGATTGCAGTATTACTATTAATATATAATTTAATTAAAATTAATGATTATTGATTACGGTATTATTAATTATTAATTGTGGTATTACTGGTTATTGTTTGTGTATTACTTATTGTGTGAAATTATTTATTATTGTTTAAGACATTACTGATTATTATTATTTTTTATGGAATTACATATTATTGTTTATGGTATTACTTAATATAATTAGATTTGTGGAATTATTTATTATTGTATAAGATATTACTCATCAATGTTCATGATATTACTAATTACTGTTCATTGTATTACTGGATGTGTGGAATTATTTGTTATTGTATAAAATTTTATTGATTAATATTAATGGTATTACCGATTACTGTTCGTGGTATTACTAATAATTGGTTTTAGTATTATTTAATATAATTAGATATGTGTAATTATTTGTTATTGTATAAGATATTGGATTACTAATTATTTTTAATGGTATTACTAGAGATGTTTATCCGGGTCGGGCTGGCCCGTTTAACCCTGAAAAATATAGGGTTAGGGTTCATGAATCATAGGCCCGTTTAAATTCGAGCTTTTTTAACCTGGACCGGTTAGCCCGCGGGCTAAGCCGGGCCAGCCCGCTAGCCCTAGTTTTTATTATTATTATTTTTTAAATAAATAACCTGAGAACAAATTTTGGGTCATTTGACCAATAACCACAACTATAAGCATTAAGAAGCCCATTACCATCCATTAGTCATTATTACTATTTTTTTAATTAGATTATGATATTTGTTTAGCTTTATTTAATCATATTAAGGACCAATGCGTTTTTGAATTGTGTTTAAATCATACTTTTGTTTTCTCATTTACTGATCATTATCTAATTATGTATTTTTCTATTTTATTTGCTTGATGCACATGCCAATTGATACCTTTAATTTTAATAGAAAAAAAATATTGTAGCCCGTTTAACTCGTAGCCCGCTAGGATTAGGGTTAGGTCCCAACAATTATAGGCCCGTTAAATATGAACCGGTTAAGGCTCTAGCCGCCCTTTTTTAAATTATTTTTTTACGATTTTTTTTTCTAAAATATGGATGATTTAGTGGTGAATCGACGGTAACTCGACAATGACTCGACTACATATTGTAAATGTATAAATTATGACTGATTTTATTATTATATTTTGTGTAAATTAATAAAAAGATAATATAGTGTTTTAAATGTAATTATTTTAAAAAAAAAAATTGGGGGTGAACTCATAAAATGAGTGGGGTGCAGAGAATTGTGGTAAAAAAAAATTGGGGGTGAACTTATAAAATTAGCGGGTGTAGAGAACCGTTGTAAAAAATAAATGATTTGGAGTGAACTCATAAAGTGAGCGGGTGCAGATAACTGTAGTATAAATATGATTTGGGGGTGAACTCATAAAATGAGCAGGTGCATATAACTGTGGTAAAAAAATAATTTAGGGGTGAACTCATAAAATGAGCAGGTGCAGATAACTGTAGTAAAAATATGATTTTGGGGTGAACTCATAAAATGAGCGGGTGTAGATAACTGTAATAAAAATATGATTTAGAGGTGAACTCATTAAATTAGTAGGTGTAGTAAAATATAAATAAAAAATTAAAATTAAAATTAGGGGTACGGTGCATACGGGTGTACGCAAGTGTGATCCAATCTGATTGAATGTCGAGTTTTTTGCCCCTTCCTTAAATGCGTTAATATTGCATATTTGCATGTATAATATTACGCATAAGGCACACTTTAAAAAAAAAAAAAAAATTTGCCCCCTAAGTAAATTTTACACACTTAACGGAAGCTCGATCCAATAATAAGGCAATAATAAGGATTATGATAGGTCGTAGCAATCCTTCCAAGAGAGTGTATCATAATATCCCCGGAAGTAATAATTAAATTCATAATGTCAAGTTATTTTTTATTTTTTTTGACAACGTAGAATTACAGAGATAGGAAATAAATTACATTTCATCGCTCTCACCTATCCATACAGTAAAGTTCTACCAAAAGACCACATTTTCCAAACTTAATCGTGAGAGAGTGGAAGGATCATCGATCAAGCCGCATGCGTGGAAGCTCCACGATCTAAGAAGACAACACACAACCCCTCGTGCTACAAACCTCCCAAATCACAAAAGAACGGACCCAAGGGCTACCATCTCCAACAGACACAATAAAGTTATATTCCTTATCGATTTCTAATAATTAATCAAAACCTTATTTCATCTGACTAAGTTACGGTTATAAATTTTAAAAATCGTCATTGGAAGTTAAACCACCAATTCAATCTTATTTTCTTTTTATAAAAAAATCAAAATAGATCAAATAAATTGAAATCGGGACAAACATGAAGAGTTTAGAAATTTTGAATTTTGAAAGGGGTGATTCAGAGCCCTAGCCGTCGTCGGCTTTATTTAAAATCCGTCCTCCTCTACGAAGCACACGTGTGATAGGGACACGTGTACGGCTGTGATGAGGGGTTTGGCAGACAATGTTTAATTTAATGGGGTACTGGTGAAAACATGTGTACAGGGGAGGACAGGAGTGGGGCAGGTTATCACGTGTGCCCAAAAGTCATACGTGCTTTGAAACTCGATCATAGGTGGGCCCATACATTAGTCAGTGGACCCTTACCACATACTAATTTTAATTATTAATATTCCTACTATTATTATCATCAAATTTCTCTTTATTTATTTTCAATTTTATATTTATTTGTTAATTTTTTTTTAAGTCACACTTATTTTTTTTTTTTTTTATCAGTAAAAAGATTTCCATTGAGAAAATAGAGTACAAGGGGTACTCAACCCATTACAATTTGAAACCTTACAATTGAACCCATAAACCCAAACATTGTTTACCAAGAGTGGAGTAAATTACAAATGAACTAAAGACCCATTTTTGAAACAGTAAGTCTGCTATTTCACCTCCCATCTCCTGCATGCTTATTCTTCCTCAAAACACGAGGTGGGATTATTCCGCCACTCACTGATACTGCACTCCCTAACTTTGCTGATCTTATTTCCTATCCATGATTTCACCCTTAATTTAATACTCTCCACAATTTTCCTTCTATCCAGCTTCCCATCATTAAAACAGATGTCATTCCTCAAATTCCAAATGGACCATACCACTCCCACCCATATAGTGCTAGCTATTATCCCTTTCACACCCCTTCCCAGTAAAGCATTATATTGGATAAAGTTCGAACATGGTTCCCAATGGGAGACTACCTGGTGATGCATCCAATCGTTTACCTCGTTCCATATACCCCTGCTCTCTTTGCAAGTGAACAGTATGTGTAGGATGCTCTTCTCGGCCTCCTTGCACAACTGACATTTGCTCAATTCAGCCGAGAATTGCAAGCCGCGCTCTCTCAGATTGTCTTTCGTTGGCAGCCTCATTCGAATCGCTCTTCATGTCGTGATCGTCGCTTTCCTAGGAGCCTAGTTCTGCCATAGCTTCTTGTACACTTTGACCCTTGGTTGCTGTCCATTACCTCGACTCGTTGGTTGAATTCTCCTTTCGTAAGCTAATTTTGTGGAATAAATTCCATTTGATGAAAACATCCATCTCCAGGCGTCTAGTTTTTGCTGCTCGGGTTTTTTCCTGTCAATGCAAACAATCAGCTCGTTAAGCAATACAAGTTCTCTCTCCGAAAGTCCTCTTCTCCACTTCCAATTCCATTTCCATACTTCTCCCCCTTCCCACTCTCCCATTTCTCTCACCAGCCTATATTTCTGAATACTAATTCTATACAGCTTCTTAAATTTGTCTTTTAACCTAACATCATCCACCCAAATATCATGCCAAAAAAACGTCTTCTCCCCATTCCCTATGTCCACCAAAAACTCATCCCTCAAGTTCACACCCTCTCCCCCCCCCCCCTCCCTCATATAATGCTAGCAGGTCTCCCCACCACCCTGAAGTCCTATTCCCATTCATGCTCCCTCTCTCATTCTGCCCCCTAACAACTTCTACGTGCCCCAGCCCCCCGTATAAAGATTTCAACATTCTCACCCACAACCTCTCTCCCTCATCTAAGTATCTCCAAATCCATTTTCCTATCAAAGCCAAATTAAATGTCTCTAATTCTCTAATTCCCAGCCCCCCCTCCTCTTTTCTTTTGCACACATCCTCCCACCTCACCCAAGAAATTTTTGATTTGTTTTCATTCCCACCCCACAAAAAAATACGTTGCAACTTTTTGATCTCGTGAATGGATTTTTTCGGTAATTTGAAGAATGATAGACAATAGATTGGCATGGCGGACAGAACCGGCTGGATTAGTGTCGCCCTTCCCCCCATGGATATATGCTTGGAATTCCATGACTCGAGTCGACGCTTAATTTTTTGGATTAGCCCTTTTCCAAGACGCGTGCAACTTGTGATTGCAGCCCACTTTGATCCCCAAATATGTAAAGTGAATAGTTGCTGTCGAGCAGCCCAACTCCCCGGCCCACTGTTGAATTGAGTCTTCAGGAATATGAATTCCAGATAAGGAGCATTTGAGGAAATTAACTTTCAGACCCGATAGGAGCTCAAAATTCATCAATAGAGCTTTAATCACCCTAACATTCTGCTGGCCCCCTGAGCATAGAAACACTGTGTCATCCGCGTACTGCAAGTGCGATACCATAAGTTGTCCTTTTCCGATTGCAGCCCCTTTAAGTAAATGCATCTCCTCGGTTTTTTTAATCAGCAAGCTAAGGCCTTCTGTCACAACCAGGAAGAGGAATGGAGATAAGGGGTCACCTTGCCTCAGCCCCCTCTTCAGTTGGAATTCGCCCGAGGGGCTGCCATTAACCAATACCGTGGCAGATGCCGTCGAAACACATTCCTGAATCCAACCCCGCCCTTCTAACATTTTGTCCAGGAACTTCCACGACACTGAATCGTATGCTTTTGCAAAGTCGACTTTGAAGAATAATCTTGGAATCTTGCATCTCCTCGCCTCCTCTATCGCCTCATTCAGAATTAAGATGCCGTCCATAATCTGTCTGCCCCCGATGAAAGCTGACTGATTATCCGAAATTACCCTGTCGATCACCTTGCTCATTCTCCTGGCCAACACTTTTGCAATGATTTTGTAGGCGCTCCCGATCAAAGAGATTGGTCTGAACTCCTCCAGATTCGTTGCCTGTTCCTTCTTTGGTATCAACAAAATAAATGATGGGTTGAGGCCTTTAACTATCTTTCCGAAAGTGTGGAATTCGTCCATCATTCGCATAATATTTGTTTGTACCATTTCCCAAGAGTCCTTAAAGAATGCGAACGAGAACCCATCCGGCCCCGGGCTACTGCTGCCTTCACAACTCCAGATTGTCGCTTTGACCTCCTCCACCGTGAAAGAGGCGGACAAGAAGCTGTTATCTGCCTCCTCCAATTTCCGAGAGAACACGTGAGATGGGATCTTTGTTCTCACCCCAATCTTTACATCGAAATGTCTACTCGAGAAATTAAACACTTCTTTTTTCACCCCCGCTACCGATTCAACCCAGTTTCCATTCACCCACAATCCTGTCATTCCATTTTTCTTCAATCTATTTTTTATCATGGCATGAAAGAGGCGCGAGTTTACATCCCCCTCCATCACCCATCTCGAATTTGCTTTTTGGAAGAGGAGTGAATCTCGAGCCTTCAAATCTGCCTGAAGCTCCACAAAAGTTTGAGCCCTGTAATCTGCCTCCGTCTGCTCCAGTCCGAAAACTTCGTCTATAACATCAAGTTCTTCAATTTTTAGCTTCTTGGAGGAGATATTTGAATCTATCTGACCGAACACTGAATGGTTCCACTCTTTGATGTCATTCTTGAGCAACTTGAGCTTCTCTTTCATGAAAAATCCACCCCACCCTGTAACCTGATACTGCTGCCATTTGTCCCTCACAAAAGGTTTGAAACTGTCGTGATTGAGCCAACAATTCAGGAAACGGAAAGGCCTTGGTCCCCAGTCCAGCCTACCTGTTTTCGCGAACACCGGTCTGTGATCGGAAATCGATCTAACAAACCAGTTGCCTTTTGCAGTTTTTTCAAAATACCTAATATCACTACGTTTATAAATAATACTTTGATGTGGACAAAGATGTAGACAAATTATGTGGTCATATCATAGATCGGCACGTGGCGTACGGGTAAATTATATCTAATACGATTATATAATTATTCGTTTATTTGTCTTTATTATTATAATGATTATGGGCTTTCGAAATATTGAGTTGGACCTAAAATTGGCCTAAACACATAATGATCAAGGCAAATGGGCTGGATTGACCCTACGGAGAACAAGTCATGAGCTTTTCGTCTTTATAGAAGGACTGTTGGGCCAAAATCTGAAATTCCAGTATTCAAACCTGGAGGGCTCGAACACCTCCAGGTTCTCGAGGTTCAAAACCCCAAAACTTACGTTACTGGTTTTGACTCCATCATACAGTTAATGGGTGGGCGAGAATATCGCACCAGTCCCCCTCTTTTCGGAGCTAAGACGCATTAACAAAAGTGAGGAAGTTGTTGGCTAAGCCCACAAGGTGGGAAGTTGAGGAAAAAGGGGAGGTGGATAACCTTCCCCAAAAAGGTACTATTTAAGCATTTCACACGTCATTTCTGGAAATATAACGACTTACACGTACACTTAACCAACAGAAACATACAGTCTCCCATCGGAAAAGTGACCTGACATACTTTTCGGCGGAGGTGTAAGAGCTGAATTAAACCTGAAATGCTTTGAAACCCTGTTTACATCCAATTATTTCCACTTTGAGATATTATAGAGTTGTTTTTACACAAGGACTCTTCCTCAACGCCATTCCAAGATCATATTTCTGACTTGAGCGTCAGAGGCTCAACGCCGGGGACCTCTTCAGCAGGATTTTCGCAGGTTTCGAGGCTATTTGAAAATGAGGAGTGCAGTTATTATCCAGTGGACGTTTGCGAATCTTGGACGTAAGGTTAGACAATTGTCCCAACCATTGTGTGCTATTTTTGAACACATCATACTCCATGCCAAATTATGTTAAAAATATTATGATATTACTTAATAAACGTATGGATTTTACTTCATAAGTTATAGATGTTATTATAAATTATAAGGAATTGTACAAATTGCAATTTGTTCATCAAAATTTTATTAATGTATTGTTATCATAATTTGAAAAAACTTGAATTTAGAGACTCAATTCTACATCTTTCAGTTTTATTTTTGAAAAAAAAAAAAAAGGAAGAATATTAATTGAGGGCCTGGAAGTTAAGTAAAATTATTAATTTAAGACTTAAATTCTTTTAAATGTTGATTCAGCCCTAAAAAATAGTAATCAATATGATGTTTGAATGACAAAAAATTTCAATTTAAGGCTAAAAATAGTAAGACTATAATTTTGAGTCTTCTCAAATTATGATTTATAAAAATATTGTTGGGTAGGTGGAATAATAAGATATCAAATATAGTTTTAAAATATAATGTCTTAAATTGATGGTTTCTATCCTAAGATTCTAAATGAATACTTTTCTATATTCGTAATTCCGAATCAATATAAAAAATATTTTAAACCCCAAATTGATAATTTTACTAACTTTCAAAGACTAAATTGATACCATTCCAAAAAAAAAAAAAAAAAAAGCAACGGAAATACATTGATCAAATTAGAAAAGGCAACACTGGTTTTAATTTAGATACATAAGCATTTGTGATATATAAGTTGACAAATATAGTGTGTAAAGATAGTAATTTTCTATTACTATCTATTTCATTTTTTATGTTTCATTACCAGAAGTTGATTATTTTTTTTACACGTGTCTATTAAGGAATAATTTCATATAAGTTCGTAATTATCTCCACATTCCTTGTATATAGGGTTTATATTTTATTGTGCATATTTCTTGCCTACTTTCATGTAATCAGTTATTATTGTAAATCTCAGTATATATACAAAGTCATCCCTCTCACCAAAGTTGCGGTGATCAAACCCTAAATCTCACATGGTATCAACCTTCTCTCGATCCTAAACATCTCTCTCTCCCTCCGCCCTCACGGCACACTCTTTCCTCTCTCATATCAAGCTCGTCCCCCTCAGTCTGCCCTAAAATGGCCGATTCCTCAATCCCCATGAACGTCCTGATACACATGGTCACGCTCAAATTGACCTCCACCAATTACCTTCTCTGGAAGAAACAGGTTCTTCCGATGCTCGTCTGTGCCGATCTGTTCGGCTTTGTTGACGGCACCACTGTCGCCCCCCCCACCACCGTCAATAACGCTGCCAATCCAGCCTACACCGTCTGGCACTCCAAGGATCAAAAAGTCCTTGGTCTTCTCCTCTCCTCTCTCACCGAGGAGTCACTGTCTGAGGTGATCGACTGTGACACCTCTCGACAAGCCTGGCTGGCTCTTGAGGCCGCCTTCAGTCATTCGTCTCAATCTCGCACCACTCAGCTCCGCGAGGAGCTTCTTCTCCTCAAGCGAAATGATATGTCTGTTGCTTATTACGGCCGCAAATTCAAGCTACTGTGTGACCAACTGGCCGCCATCAGCAAACCCGTCGATGACTCAGACAAATCTCATTGGTTTCTCCGCGGCTTAGGGGCTCACTTTGGGGGTTTCGCCGACACCCGCATGTCCATGACTCCTGTTCCGTCGTTTCGGGATCTCGTCCATCAGGCTACAGCCTTCGAGATCATGAACAAACCCCCCGATGCTGCTCCTCTCCAAGCTGCTTTTATTGCTCACAATCGTCCTCGCCCGACCTCTGTCTCCTCGTCGCACACTCGTGGTCAGGCCTCCTATCGAACCGGCAGTTCGTCCTCATTTCGGGGTGGTCGCCATAGTTCTGGCCGAGGTGACCGTCGGCACTTCACTCCTCGCTGTCAGATCTGTCGGGGCGATCACTATGCCGACAAGTGTCCTGGTCGTTATGCTCGTCCACCTGAGCACCCACTTGCCCCATCGTATGCTCGTCCGCCCGACCACTCCAATGCGAACCTGGCACAAGCCTTTCACTCCGCCTGTTCGCTGAATCAGCCCCCTTCGTCTGACTGGTATATTGATTCTGGGGCTTCGGCGCACATGACTGCTCGCCCGAACGACCTGGACTCCTGCTCGCCGTACTCTGGTAATGGTTCGGTCATAGTTGGTAACGGTTCTGCATTATCTATCTCCCATGTTGGTTCTCGTTCTATTTCCAGTACAGTTCAACTTCGTGATGTGTTAGTTGTGCCTAACATTACAAAGAACCTTCTGTCTATCAGAAAATTAACTTCCGATTTATCTGTTGATGTTATCTTTTCTGACAAGACGTTTACAATTCAGAAGCGGAACACCAGGGAGGTGGTCGCTCGGGGTAGGTGTGAGCAAGGCCTTTATGTGTTGGAGTCATCTCTTCCAGCCTTTGTTGCAGCTGTTCGATCAACTGTGTCCAAGGCTTCTTATGATTTATGGCATTTGAGATTGGGGCATGTCCCGTTTGATGTTTTAAAACTTTTAAATAAGTTAGGAGCTATTTCAGTTACGTCTGTATTACCAACTCCTGGAGTTTGTTCTTCATGTCAGTTAGCCAAGAGCAAACGTCTATCCTTTCAAATAAATGAAAAACGGGCTTTATCTGTTTTACATTTGGTGCATTGTGATTTATGGGGCCCTGCTCCTTTCCTGTCCACAGATGGTTATAGATATTATGCCGTGTTTGTTGATGATTTTTCACGCTTCTCTTGGATATATCCTATGCGTGCTAAAAGTGAATTCCCTACCATCTTGGAGACATTTCACTCCTTTGTCTGCAACCAGTTCTCAACAACCATGAAAGTGTTCCAAAGTGATGGAGGAACGGAGTTTGTCAACAACAGGGTTTCCACATTCCTGCGAGCACATGGGGTTCTCCATAGACTATCCTGTCCGTATACTCCCGAGCAAAATGGTCGGGCTGAGCGAAAACATCGGCACATCACCGAGACGGGGCTCTCTATGATGTTTCATGCAAATCTTCCTCCTCGCTTCTGGTTTGATGCGTTTGCCACAGCTGTCTATGTCATCAATCGTCTGCCATCTACCATCTTGAGTGGCATCTCTCCGTTTCAGGCAATCTTCTCTGAATCGCCTACATACGAGAACTTCAAGCCCTTTGGTTGCCGAGTATATCCCTTTCTACGAGATTATGCCTCGCACAAACTGGCCCCTCGCAGTCGTCCTTGTATCTTTGTGGGCTACAGCAGCTCTCACAAGGGTTTTCGATGCCTTGACCCAGACTCAGGAAGAGTGTTCGTCACTCGCCATGCCAAATTTGACGAGCACTGCTTTCCCTTCTCGGCATCTCCTCGCTCCTCTCCTATGCCATTATTGGATGTTTCGGTATTCTTGGAGCTTGCCTACTCGCCTACATCTGCCGAACAGTCTCCGCCAGACACTCCCACACCTTGCTCGCTATGCTCGTCTGACCCAGCTCATGTCGTCGCCCCGGTGGTCGCCCAACCACCACCACCTGCTCGCACCTTGCCCCCACCAACGTCCTCGCATCCCATGGTCACTCGGGGTAAGGCAGGGATTTTCAAGCCCAAATACCCACTCAGCTCGACCTCCTCGGCACTTATATCTACCTTGGCTCTCTCATCTGAACCACGAGGGTTCAAGTCAGCTGCCAAGTCTCCTCTCTGGTTGGCAGCTATGCAGGAGGAAATTGATGCCCTTCGCAACAATCACACTTGGGAGCTGGTTCCTCGCCCTTCGGGCGTAAATATTGTTGGGTCCAAATGGGTGTTTCGGACCAAATATCACTCCGATGGCTCGGTTGAAAGACATAAAGCTCGCCTGGTCGCCCAGGGCTTCACTCAGATTCCTGGCGATGACTTCTCCCACACCTTTAGTCCAGTGGTTAAGGCTGCGACTGTTCGAATCATCCTCGCCATTGCCGTTCAGTCGACCTGGCCTCTTCATCAGCTCGACGTTAAAAATGCGTTTCTCAATGGCGTCCTGGATAAGCCTGTATTCATGGCCCAACCCCCTGGTTATGTTGATGCTCGCTTCCCTGATCATGTTTGTCGTCTCACGAAGGCGTTGTACGGTCTTCGCCAAGCACCACTGGCCTGGTTTCAGCGGTTCAGTACTTTCCTGTTCGGCCTTGGCTTTTCTGCTTGCAAATCCGACTCCTCGCTTTTTTACCTTCGTCAGGGCAAGTCAGTCATCTACCTGCTCCTCTATGTGGACGACATCATCCTTACTGGCAATGATCCTCCCCTCCTCGCTCGCTTCATCTCGCAGGCCCACAAGGAGTTCGCCCTGAAGGACTTAGGTCGCCTGAACTATTTTTTGGGCCTTGAGATCTCCTACACTCAGAATGGCATTTTCATTGGTCAGTCCAAGTATGCTCGCGACATCCTCGATCGCGCATCCCTGGTCAACTGCCGACCAATTGCTACACCACTGGTCGCCGGCGAATCTCTTACGAGCACGGGTGCCTCCTTTTCCGATCCCACACTCTACCGCTCGCTTGTCGGTGCTCTTCAGTACCTGACAATCACTCGACCAGACCTCTCCTTCGCGGTAAATCATGTAAGTCAATTTCTTCAGGCGCCCACTGTCGATCACTTCTCTGCAGTCAAGCGCATTATTCGATATGTCAAAGGGACAATTCACTATGGCCTATCTTTTGCTCGCCGAGCTGATCGATCAATTATAGGCTATTCTGACGCCGACTGGGCCCGGTGTCTTGAAACTCGTCGCTCAACTTATGGTTATTCTATCTTCTTGGGAGGCAACCTTGTCTCTTGGAGTTCCAAGAAGCAACCAACAGTTGCTCGCTCGAGCTGTGAGTCTGAATATAGGGCGATGGCGAACACTGCTGCCGACATCATCTGGTTGACCAACCTTCTGCGAGAACTTGGTCAGCTTCCACCTGCTCGCCCGGTCCTTCTGACTGACAATCGAAGTGCTCTTTTCCTCAGCCAAAATCCGGTCGCCCACAAACGGGCGAAACATATAGACATTGACTGCCACTTTGTCCGGGAAATGGTCACTTCTGGAAAATTACTCACCGACTTTGTGCCTTCTCATCTCCAGCTCGCGGACATGTTCACAAAAAGCCTTCCTCGCCCAGCGTTCGAATTCTTGCGTTCCAAGCTTTGTGTCTCTCCGCATCCCACGCAAAGCTTGACGGGGGATATTAAGGAATAATTTCATATAAGTTCGTAATTATCTCCACATTCCTTGTATATAGGGTTTATATTTTATTGTGCATATTTCTTGCCTACTTTCATGTAATCAGTTATTATTGTAAATCTCAGTATATATACAAAGTCATCCCTCTCACCAAAGTTACGGTGATCAAACCCTAAATCTCACAGTGTCAATATTCTAGATAGTGATATATAGGGGTGAAATACAAAAAAATTGATACAAATGATTTCATTCATTTGGATCACATAATTATCTAATTATATACAAATTAATGAAATTATCTAACTCCACAACTAGTTAACAATAAAAATAAAGAATTACTATTACTTGTAAAATCCTTGATGGAAAATCAAATTAGTCTCATACATATTTCTTCAAAAAAGAAAAGTTAGACATGCTTGATTCAATCGATCGATTTCAATTGTATTAATAAGCTTGCGCGGTTTTACAAACAAATAGATGTTCCCATGAGCTAGATATATAGGACCTAATTATTACATCACGCATGTGTATAATTATCATAGTTGCCTTCAACAAAAGGCAAATTATCAACCATATATATAAGTCAATTTCAACCATCTTTTTTAAAATTAATTCTAATTACCAATATATATTTATATATATCCACACACAAATGATCCCAATAATATGATTGTCTCTTTTCACTCGTTGTGGTCACACAACTCCAAGTGATCATCATCAAATGATTTAACATGTCAACTCTGATCGAGCACAGTAAGTTATGTTCATAATTGATAAATATAATTATAGTACAAATCATAAGACATTTTTCTCACATTTGCGTATATATGAAGTGATTGGACTCGTTCTCAGGCTTGAAATCTTCAAATGAGATCACATATTCTAAGTCGACACGTGTTAAAAATTCAATAGAGTTGAATATCAGTGGAATTAAGTATGGAACATGGGATCATCAAACAATTTATTTTTTTTTTATCTAAAATCGTGTGAATTGAAACATGTAGTCTTCTGAAATAGAGAGCCAAAGTGAATAATATTTTGCAATTAATTTTATTATTTTACCATAATATATGTGGAATTTTGAGTACAAACATTTTGGAGGTTACATATAAATGCTAAATAGGAACTGAGGCTGAGGTTTAAACGACAGAAAACAATGTATCAATGAACTATTGTCTACTGCTTGACCCCTTATGCACCCTTTTATAAAGACAATTTTGAGGTGTCAAAAAAAAATCAGAAATTATATATAGCAAACCAAAAATAAAATTTAAACTACAAGAAATATTTTTTTAGACAATTAAATCAAATTTTCTATTAAAATGTAGCTAGCCCCACAAACAAAATATATATATTCTCATAGAAAATTAATCAAAATAAAATAAACATATTTTTTGCAGTGATGGTTTTGCATGGTTGGTATGTTGCAATCGTTGCCCACAAAATTATAAACAGTGATTGTCACAACTCATTTTAGATTATGAACATTTAATAAATTATTGATGTTTGCAGCTCAGATATAGGTCCTCCAAGTGTTGGACAAAGGTATACATTATACGTGCAACTATGATTTGGTTCTAAATCTTGTCTTGCTCATATTAATTGCTAAATAATTCAAAATTCATTTATTAATTGATCGACGTATATATCATATATTCATGGCCAATTTTATTTAATTAATTTATAAAAGGTCAAGAGTATATATGTTTTGTATGGACTATATGTGTTTACTATTAACTTGCATGAACCATGAACCCAATACCCACATTATTAATCCACTTGACTTAAATAGATAACACTTCGAAATCTTTATTTTTTATTTAATCCTCCTATTCTACATAATTCTTTAATTTAAATAATTCTATAACCAATTTTTTTTTTATCAGGCGCATTCTATAACCAAGTAATAATACCATAGCCTAGCATATTTTATAAATTAAACTCGATAGTAACAATTAAAAATGAAACTATCGATAATAATTCGGCACATCGATTCTATTAATATTACATTATTAAATTTCTGGACATTTATTTTTATTTTTTGAAGTCATATTCTGATTCACACATTTAATTTTCAATCGCCAAAATAGTCAAAGTTCACGGCCACAATAACATCTAATTTTCTGTAATTCCTTTCCATTATCATCATACAAACTCCAACATATTTTTAACATTTACTGTAATTAATTAATTTATTCAGCTGGAGACTTATATACAGTAGTTTATGTTAGAGCTTAAAATTAATGCAAGTAAAATGAATTTAATTCCTAGAAAATTTGAAAATGTTTGAAAGAGCTCGACCCTCAACTTTTTATTATATCATTATATTCCCTCCCTTTCATAAAGTTTGTCGCATTTCTCATTTTGTATACAATTAAGGAACATATTTTTTTGACAAATTTACCCCTCATTATTTTCTCCCCCTTTCTTCTCTTTTTCCTTTTATTTTTCCACCTTCCTCTTCCACAATCACTTTGACCTTTCCAAAAAAAATCGTAATTAATATATTTCCAAAAAATAAGGGCAATTTAGGGAGATCATTGGTAAAATTAGGAAAAGCGACAAACTTTTTGAAACAAATTTAAAGTCCAAATGCGACAAACTTTTTGGATCGGAGGGAGTATATATTAAGGGTTAATTCTAAATAAATACATCACCTTTAGTAGTATCAATTTAATCACGATCTTTACAATTTTTTTTTAAAACCCCAACCTTTCATCGTGTTGCAATTAGATACACATTTTTTTTTCTCCGGTCAACAATTGATGATGTGGTTGTCGGAGCTCGCCACGTAATATTTTATAAAAATAAAAATAAAATTGCACGCGTCTCCTCCCCTTCTCAAACTAGTTTTCCTGTACCATTCTCAAACTAAATCAAGTTATTCTCTCTTAATCATAAAATTTTATAAAAATAAAATTTCATGCGTCTCCTCTGCTTCTCAAACTAAATCAAGTTTTCTCTATCTCAAACTAAATCAAGTTATTCTCTTATAACCATAAACCTCTGCTTCTCAAACTAAATCAAGTTTTCTCTATCTCAAACTAAATCAAGTTATTCTCTTCTAACCATAAAAATCAAACAAAAAAAAAAACTCACGCATCTAATCCATGATCATTGGTGATTTGGTGGTTTATTTCTTCAGGAATTCTTAAATTATTTAATAACTTTGTTGTTTTGTTCAACTAGTTCGAGAACTATAATTTTTTTCGGTGGACCTCAATTAATTATTGTATTTTGGTGTATGTTGAAGATAACCTTGGTGGTTTTTTATTATTTTGTTCAACTAGTTCGAGAACTACAATTTATATGCTTTATGAGAGAGGAAAATATTCTAGGAATTAATGTGTTTAAACACTAATGATTATTGCAACAAAAATGTTCTATTCCTTATGATTTTGATTTTTAGGATTTGAAGAGAAGAACTTGATTGATTGAGTTTGAGAAGTGCGAGACGCGCATAACAAGAACTCTGTTGAGTTTGAGAAGTGAAGAAGACGCCGAAGATGCCGAGAGTTTTATTTTTATTTAATTTTTATGGTTAGGAGAATAACTTCATTTAGTTTGAGAATGGTAGAAGAAAACTTGATTTAGTTTGAGAAGTAGAGGAGACACTGCAATTTTATTTTTATTTTTATAAAAAAAAATATTTTTATAAAGTGTAATCTTTATAGGGAAAAAAAAAATATGTGTAATATGACTTGGCGAGCTCCGGCAAACCACATCATCAATGGTTGATCGGAGAAAAAAAATATGTATCTAATTGCAACACGATGAAAGGTTGGGGTTTTAAAAAAAAATCGTAAAGGTCGCGATTAAATTGATATTGAGATGAAAGGTGGTGTATTTATTTAGAATTAACCCATATATTAATTACACACGTGAAATTATATTATTAGATGACATCAGATTAATTAAAGAAAACATGCATGAAATTGAAACATAATAATAATTAATCATAATAGTAATAGTTATTATTATAATAAAGAAACCCCTTATACATACATTATAAGCTTATAACTAGCTAGCTTCTCGCATGCATGACTCCGAAGGGCACTCAATTATTAAACATTAATATTTCCCACTAAGTGAAAACTAATTTTCAATTGTAGAGAAGATTTTGGTTATCATTAGATTATATGTACAATCTCAAAATTTAGTCAACACTCACAAAGAGTTGATAGTCTAGTTCGTTTTTATAATCTATAATCCTAATATTCTCATTATTACAATTAAGCTCCCCACTAAGGCATACAAAGATAAACAATCTCAATTATATTTTATCAATTTTTTAATCATGCATCAATATATAGTTTTTAAATTGGAAACACGTTAAAAAATAGCTTATGATTTTTAATTTTAGAACGTACGCCATACGATTAATTTTAATTTGACACTAATCTTATCACTTACAAAGATCTTACTAATTTAACGACAAAAATTTATATGCAATATTTTAATATAATATTTAACAAAAATTTGAAAACAGACAAAAAATGTGTTAAACGTATATATCTCCCAGAAAAATTCATGCAAAACAATTAGAAAAACTTGATTTCACGTATGCGTTACTATAATCACAAATGTGAATGAATTGTAAGGACAATTATGTATTACGGTGAGAACAAGTAACACATACTACTTGTTTTTACATTAAAACACATTTTTTTTTTTATAATAACACAAATTTGGAAGCGAGTTTTTATATTTGTCTTTACACGATTTTTGTGAGCAGGTCCATTTGACTAAATTTCGACCCACATTTTTTTTCACTTTTCTAAAATAGAAGGATATTGCATGTGCAATACTGCACATAAGTTATTCTCTAATATAGCTCAGGATTACATTGGAATGTGGGTCCATTTGACACAATTTTAACCCATAAATTTTTCTATACTTTTCAAGACCACATTAGAAATGCATCATGTGTTAAAAATATAAAAAGAGCCAGTATAAAGCTAAGCTCAAATTAAAGGGACTATAAATTTTCTTGATGTGGTTCGAATTTTTTAAACCACCACAACATATTCAAATTCACTTGAACACAAACCAAAAGTAAGTAGCATTGTATACATTTACAAGATGGTTGTTGAATGAAGACCTAATGTGAACATAGAAAGAGTTTATCATGCAATTGACCCACTGTTTTACTTTTTTATGATTAAAAATTTATTAACTTTGTGTAGGTCCTCATAAAATCTCTATACTTAAGCCTAGTAGGTTGCATGCGTAAAGTTAGTACTTCACAAAGTCCACAGGCTTAATATTAATTTACATCGCACATACTTTCCCAATATTCAATATTTAAATTGGTGGAGTATGTAAATGCAACGATCGAAAAATGAGAGTTAAATAAATTGCTCGACTAACAAGGGTTAATTTCTTTCGAAAATTAATATAATATGTAAATGTATTGATTTTACATTTTATTATAAGTTTAAACTTTTAGATAAGATTTAATTCTATCATTATATATTTATATCTGAGTTTTAGACTTACACTGATCACGTTTTGAGTTAATTTTCACAAAAAACAAATTTTATTTTATTTTAACAAGAAAGAGAGCTTCAAAGATATTAATGCATCGAAATTCAGTGAGCTAACTCTCTAACCCAAGAAGGGATCTCTGATCCAATCTAAGCTTGAGGAAGTGGAGAGTCAATAGCATATTTAGCCAGCCTTTGCGCCATCATCGTCTTAGTCCGGGGCAAGTAATGGATCCCAAAATTCCTTTTTCGTGTACAACAGTTCTCAACTCGTCAATAATGTCCTCTTCAGGGTCAAGGAATCAGTCAGAGTGAAGAAGACTCGTTGCACCGTATCAGTTAAATCCGTGATCGATCCTCACTAATCCAACATATAGACTGCAAAAATTGCACACCCAAGACTACAGTTCGCACTTCCCCTCCCAATATAGACCAAGGCAGCCCAATTCTTCAGCCTCCCGCTGCAATAATCTAATCATTAGCATCCAACACCCCATACCTTGCACTATAGTAGCATTTATTCATCGTCGAAGCAAGCATCAACACATTTTCTTATACGGAGTATTAAATATTCAACTCAGCCTCTTTTACAAAGGATAAAGGTGATTATTCGGCCAACGTTTAAATTTTTAGATGAGATGCAATTTCAATAAATTAAATGAGTAGATGATTTTAATAAGTAATAAATATATACAAGAAACGTGGCATGAGTTTTAATAATGTTAACATCGTACTTTGACACCTACATCCATCCAACTTTGTTGGTTAAATTTTAGAGCATTCTAATTAAAGCCTATAACACGCTTTAATTAGGACATAGATCCTAGGATAGCCTTTTTCTTTTTCTTTACTTCATAACTTAGAAGAATCTTGTTGGTATTAATATGTTAGTTGGCCTTGTTTATTTTTCTTAATTATATTATCATAACTTGATGATAAATTCAACTCTGTTATGATTCTGTGGTCCTGATTATAATAGTTTCTTAGTTAATTATATATCATTAAATTGTTTTTTTAACTTTCTTGTATAATATGAAAATTATGTAATTTAGAGATTATTAAATTGTTTTATTTTTTTACTTCCTGGTAAAATATGAAAACTATGCAGTTAACATTTTGTCTTTTACTTTTGTTTGTTTATTGTACTTAACAAAAATCTCAATCTTAGTAGTTTGAGTGTAATCCAAAATTATCAACTTAAAATTAAAAAAAAAAAATCAAATTGAGATAAAATAGTTGCAGATGGATGAATGAACTTCTTGGTGGTAAAGTAATTGAGTTTATTGAGAACCTAATCAATATAGTACAGATGATTTAGTGATTTACAAACTGTCAAAATAACAATAAAATAGGAACATGTTTCAATTTAATTATCTTTGATCCAACATTATCATTTCTTTCTTCTGACTAATTTGCCCAACAACAAAGATCTAACCACAGATTTCATGTCCCAGGCTTTTGGGGACACACATATACACATCATTAATTTTCATTCTTTTATCTCCAAATTCTCCATAAATTGGCATTTTCTTACCATCTTTGATCCTTTATTTTAGGGGAAAACCAATTTATTAATTGCAAGAATGACAGCAGAGAAGGTCTTCCACAAAATTGGAGGCTCGTCCCAATTATACGGACACTCAAACAATTAAAAAGTTTGAATAATAGTACGTGTCACGATATTGTAACTTAATTTCAAACGTAAAATTTTCTCTAAGCAACTGTTGCACAATATGTATATAATAATATATACCCTCATCGCGATTATCCCTCTCGCCTCTCGTTATTACTTGCACACGTAACTTTTTCTTTTAAAATTACTATCATTTACTACTCTTTAGTCCACATTTTACTCAAAACACTCCCCTTCAATTTGACTTGCTTAATGTACCACACAAAACACTCATGGACTGATTTAAAAGAATAGAGTATTATATATTTCTCAATGTAAATTAAGATATTATATAGATTTATAAAAGAGAGTGAATAAGATGTTTTTTCATATGAGTACAAGTTGTTTTGAGTGTTTGAGTGGGAGTAAATAATTGATATGGTACCATAAATCATGGCACAATATTCAAAACTTCAGTTTGAAATTTCAGAATATCAACTTGTGCAGCAGCAGCAGCAGCAGATATTTATGGAGAAAATCGTTGGTTCAATACTCGAACCAAACAATAAGTTATAGACCCCACAATTAATCAAAAGAAAAAACAACAGTGTTTGATTCAAGATTTTCCCTTTGCTTTTAACCCCCCTCCCTCATCATCTTGTCCACCTTCACCTTTACTTTTCCCCCTAAATTTCCATCATTTTTTACCATCACAAAACTCATAAATTTACAATAATCGAGTTGAAAATTACAAATGCAATAACATATTTATTTCTTTTAAATTAACACACGATTAATGCACAAAATTGAAAATACTGCGAGAGAAATTTCATTTCTCGTGTAAACCCCCAAACCAATAATTTACTACTACTAATAATAAAAATACAAATTACTATTATTTTTGTTCCGGTAATTAGTTTAGAAAATTATTCCATTTGCAACAGCAGAAGAAGTATGAAGACGAGTGGTCTCATAAACTGGCAATTCTTCTCTGTACCTCTCCATTCCAATGGCGGAAAGATTATCCAGCTCAAACAAATCCGAACTTGCACAACTTGCTGCATCTTCATCCTCATCGAAATCTTCTTCGTAAACTTGGTGTGATTTCCTCAGATGCTGTTGCTGATCGACTGAATGTTCCTGATGATTTTTCCTCTGATAATTCCTTAGCAAATCTCTAGCAACTTCCTCCACTCGACGGTTTTTATCCATCACATGCGCCATCAGCTCGTCGTTGTTGTAATTCTTCGCAGCTTCGAAATTTGATTTTTGGTATTTGCTGCTGCTGTTGATTTCCTGGCGTAGTGATTTGTGTCCGCATGGCTGACAATCTTCGTCGACGATCACGCTCACCGGAGAAAACCTCACCGATCTCTTCACCGCGGACGGTTTTCCCCTCGACGACGGCGTTTTGCTCAGACATGACCGCGAGAAGGAGGACGCCGAAGAACACGTCGACGCGTTCGTCGATTTTAACGACGGTGAATCGTCGCCGTTGCTTTTATGTTTTCCGCCAGAGAAGAGAGAGTTGAGAAATCCGGCCAATTTGCCGCCGGGAGAAATCGGCTGCTTCACTTTCTTCAAATCGCCGTAGATTTTCAGCGCTCGCAATTTCGTCTTGGAGAATCCGCCTTCGCTCTTAGGGTTTTGCCCTAATTCGCGGCGATTAAATTCAAAATCGCGAAGATTAGTCCTCTCCTTGTCGAATCCAGTCCGAATCGGCTTGGGGCGCTGCACGGGAAACGATTCGGCCTCGGAAGAGGAGAAAAAACCGCCGCCCGCGCTGGAATCTGAGGAACTCCAGCTGGAATTCTCCCGATCTTTCCTCTGTTTCTTCACCTGCAAATCGGCGAGAGATTTCCGATGAACAACCTTCTCAGTAGCCTTCTTGTCCATCCACTTGTCGATCATGCAAGCGCGTTTGAAATTGGCGATTTCCTCATCACTCTTGAAGACGCCGCGGCGCAGGTTAGCGGCGGCGGCATCGGAAACGGAAGTCTGCTTCTTCTTCATGGATTGTTTGTAAATGAGCATTTCGTCCTCACCGTCATCAATGGAGCGGTAAATGGCGTCAAGGAGCGTGGAAGAGAAGGAAGGGTGATGCAATTCGGTGTAAGTATACTTGTCGACCATAGCTATAGGTGTAAGGAATTTATAGAAATGTGAAGAAGGGAGAGTGAAAAGCTGGTGGGAATGAAACAGAATGATGGGAAAGAAAGAGAAATCAGAAAGAGGAGTTTAGAGTTTGTAGGCATGGGGGAACAATGGCACTCATTTGATGTGGGTGTGGGAGAAGAGAAGGCAGCAGAGTGTAATCAAAGCTTGCAAGCACGCTTTGCCTCTTCTTCCAGATAGAGAGAGAGAGAGAGTGAGTGAGAGAGTATTATGTTATGTAGCAGATCTCTCTCCTCAACTGTGCGGGCGCTTTATATTGGACTTCCCACGGTAGCTTCCATTTCAATATACTCCCATAAACTACTTTTCTCATATGTGTCTTTCTATAAAAAAATTATTATTTTTAAAAGTAAAATATAAAGTAAAAGTGTTCGAATAAAAATATAGAAGGTATTTGTAAAAAATATATGAAAAGCTTACGATTAAAATTATGATTAGTTAACAATTGTCTAACAAAATTCAATCTCAAATCGTAAAATTAGTGCATTTATTCACTTACCAAAACACACGAATTTCAAAAAATAATGAAAATAATTTATTCACTTACCAAAACCCACAAATTTCCAAAAAAAAAAATATATATATTTGAAGCTTTCAAATCTTCATAAAACAGATTTATGAATAATATTTAAATTGACAAAAAACGACTAAAAAACATTTGCATAATATCACATTTTTTTTGTACAAAATTTGTATAACAAGATTTAAACATTCACGGAGTTTAACATCAAACATCTCAACACTAACATTACTTAAACTCTCCGATCCTACATGACTTTGCATAAAGAAACAATAAATTCGCACTACACTGAAATGTGCTTGCACAAATGAATAAAATCAAGATCAAATAATATCATTCTACTTATAAGTAATATCACATTAATCAAATTATATAGAAAAATATTGTAATGTTACTTAATAAATAATGTGATATTATAAAATAAAAGAAAATTACAAACGTATAGGGTGCAATCTGTTCATACAAAAAGTTGTCTATAAAATATTACACAACCAACACTTTTTAACAAAAATAACTAATTTACCGATTAATATCTTTTAATATAAAATCAATATATTATTTAACATATGCACTTAAATTCTACACTGCAATAAGGAGATTTTATTCGGGTAGATGTGAGTTGAAGGTTCAAATAGAGCATTTCAATAATTTGTTTAATTAGATTAATTTATAAGGAAATTGTGTTTAAATGTTGTGTACATATATATATATTACATCTGAAAAATATCATACTTCGTCAAATAAAATAAATTGAAGTAGAGAGAAATTCCAGTGGAGAGTGGGGTTTAAGGGAAAGACTATTAATTTGAAGTTGTTAATTAATTACTCAAAATTAAATATTGGAGAAAAGGGTCATGCAAATTAATAAATATTGGGTAACCATGCAGGTGACTGTTTTTTGTACAAAGATAGCTGTCGCTTATTTAATTAAGATTAGGACTAAGAACGTTAAACAAATAAAAAAGATTAATTATATATCCAGTTGGTAGTAGTTTATTTCACATTGGATTGTGGATTGATATATAGCAAGCGTCAGCTACCTCATTCAAAACCACAATAATGCTATTTTTATCGTTTAATTAAATTTTTGATCCACCATATTAGACATAAGTAAAAATTATGTTACAACTAAATCAACTTTATCATGCAATTGAGTGAACGCAAATGTGATTCTCTTTCTTTTATTTAAAAGATCCATTATCTCCATTCTCCTTCTTCGGCTCTTTTAGGCGGCAACTAGTACGGAAAACAAAATTATATATATATTTTTAATTAGTGAGATATATATAAATTAAGTTGTCGCTCAGAGGTCACTAACAAAAAAGAACGCATAGATTTAAATCCACTAAGCAAACGAACCCATACTACGGATAAAAGTTAGACAAACGGAAATTTTTTTTTGCAAACACAGCAAGCAAAGTAAAAATTCGAAGATCAGTAGATTCACCTTGATCTTTATTTTTGTTAAAAAAAATTGTAAATCGAAAAATAAATTTTATAATTCTCAAACAAATATTCCAAATTCTAAAGTGTGAACTAATGTGCATACACGTGCACAAGAGTGTCAAAAGTCATCAAAATTGCACTTTTGGAGAAATAGTACAATTAATTAACATACTTTTAATGCCTTACAAAATTAAATAAATTTTTTTTTTGACTAGTAAAACTCACTGTAACACACACACATATATAAACACGATCTGTGTAGATAACGCAGAAACCTTATCGTCACTTAAAAGTCAAATTAATTAATAATTAGTCTCTCACTTATCTTTTACTTAACCGTCCAATCTTCAATTGTAATTTTCATGTTATAATTTATTTAATTAATTAATATATGTTTTATTAATTACTGAAACAATAGAAATAAGTGAAATTAATCCTCTGCTTCTCCACGTAGGTAGTGAACAGGCCAAAATTTAGGGATCGAATTTGTAATTAATAAAAATAATTTTTAATATTAAACTAAGATTATTAAAAAAAAAATTATAAAATGAGGGGGGTGTGGGGCAAAAGAGTAGTGTTAGTGTGGAGTGATTATGTAAAGAATGATTGCACTCGTGGGGGCTCTGTAAATCCCTTTTTCTCAATTGGATGTGATGCAAAGTTAGAACGAAAGAAGAAGATATTCTACGGAAAGAATTTTAATCAACATTTTATTTGTTGATTCAATTAAACAATTAAATTAAAAGTTGAGGGCATGGGAATAAAGTGATAAGGTGGTGAAAAGATTGGGAAAATTTTAGTTTTAGTCCTATAAGTTTGATACATTCCAAAATAAATCCTTTTAAGTTTCAACTTTACAAAATACTTCGTTTACCTTTCAATTTAATTATTTTTTACATCAATTTTAACCCTTTATCTTTCTAATTGATTTAAATGCTGCCGGATTCCTTGGTACCACATTTATTTATACTTAAAAATCTACGTAATTAATTAAATATCTATCAAATTTTCCTATAAACTCTCAAGTTCAATTAAAAACAAAATTGAAATATGCACATTGATAAAACAATTCTATAATTAAAAATAATTTTATTTTTTTGACAGGATAATTAAAAATAAAATTTACAACTAAATTAAAACATAACAATTTAAAATATATGAAGTTGTTCATATCAATTGATTGATGCTTACCATATAATAAAGTTGTATTTCAATATTTCCAAAAACTAACATTCCACCTAAAAGATTGAGAATACAATTTCCAGCAAAAAAAACAAAAGTTCATCTAAAAACAAAAGTTCATCTAGTCAAAGTTATCCACTAAAACAACCAAATTACCTTGAACAAGTAAAATAAACGACAAAAGACAAAAACCATGCATGTTTAAAAGGCAAAAATCAAAGTTCACAATTTTTTCGTTTCTCTTCTTCGTGATATTACTCTCCCTATTGAGAAAGTCTATGAAAAATGGTAATTAAACTCGAATATTGCTCAGAACTGTATTATTTATACACATTCTTAAAATAAAATTATATGTAAATTTTATTGAGAACTTTTTAAAATATTAAAAACTAGAACTTTTTAAAATATTGAAAACATTTTAGAACTTCTTAAAATATACCTCTAGTCAATTGATTTAAATAGACATGTAAAAATATATATCATAACAAAACTAAATAGACATGTAAAAATATATATCATAACAAAACTAGACAGTGGCATGAGAAAAAATTAAAGATAGGATGATGGGTTTTTTTAAATAAATGTCGTACCAAGTCAAGAGGAGAATATTCAGGCAGCTTTAATTCATTAGAAAGATAAAGGATTAAAATTGATGTAAAAAATGATTAAATTGAAAGGTAAATGACGATATTTTGTAAAGTTGAAACTTAAAGAATTTATTTTGAAATGTATCAAACTTATAGGACTAAAACTAAAATTTTCCCTGAAAAGATTTGTATATATATAAACTACTCCTACATATATTGCACTCAAAGTTAATAGGGTTAATCTGACATGTAGCAAAAAAAATTGAATCCAACATGTAGGTTGTCAGCTAATTAAAAAAAAAGTTAATGAAAGACCCATTTTTTAAAAACCTCTTTTTTACATAAATTGCAAACACAAGGTCCATTAATATTTTCTTTAATTTTCGACCAAATGGAGAGATTTGAATTTCTGGTTCTAGATTTTCACTACGAAGATTTAGAGAATTTCCAAATATGTTTCTTTAATTAAAAAAAAAAAAGTTGACAGTCTAAGTAACGATAGCGAGTTTGGTACTTTTGGCACCATAATAAAATTTGTACCAAATATTATTGGTGCATCAAATTATAAAAAATTAAAAAAAAAAAAAAGTGGTGTATCCATTTACAATGGAAAAAAATTGTAATTAATATATACATAATTTTATTTTATTTTACAATTAACTCATGAAATTAATATCATCTATTAAAATTCTTTCAATAAATATTAAAAATGAATTACTAAAATGAACCAAACTCAAATACTCCTACACTATTGAATACCCGATCAACTATATTAAAATAAATTACAATTTACAAAGTATAAATTATTTATTTCTCTAATACTATCAAATCCAAGTACTATCGCACCATGATGATACATACATGACAAAAATATTGAGATGAGAAATTAAATTTGGAGAAGACTAATTGTAGATTCCTTTCATGTCATGGCCACTAGAGATTCCATTTAGATCAATTCCAATGTACTATTTCAGGACCTACATACACACATATACATACAAACCTCATAAAAGAGTTTGTATATTAATTTAGAAAAAGTAAAAAATACTCTACTAAATATGAAGTTGAAGATTCATTAATTTATAAATAATGTAGCACAATACGACATAAAATGATGAATGAGATGATTTAACGAGCGTACAATATTGTAAGGGTGTGTGATTTGATTTATGTGGTATTTATTTTTGATGGGACCAAACAACAAAATGTACTCTTTCTCAATATAATTTGATTTGATATTGGAGTCAAATTAGAAATTAAATTTCATTTTTCAAAAAAAAAAAAAAGTATAGATGTATAATTTCAGAGGTCTGCTACAAAATACAAGCAATTCGATTTTATCTAACGTTTTTAGGTAAGATCTACCCATTTAGAAAAGTCTGATATTGAATTATGAAAAGAAGAAAAAATTAAGGAATATATGACCAATTTATGCCTTAGTACCAGTAATTTACCATCACATCATACAAAATAATACTCCCTCCCCTCCCTAAAAAACACAAAACTATTGAGCACGAGTTTTAACGAATTAATTGTTTATCAGTATTATGAAAGATAAAGTGAGGGTAGTAAAGACTTTTCAATTTTATAAATACAGTAGTAATAAAGTTATTTTTTAGTGTAATAAAGTAATGACATTTATGGTAATATTGTAATGATTTAAGTGGATAATTTAAAAGTGTAATTTTGCTATTTTAGGTAATGGATCAATAAGTAAGGGACAATTAAAATGACAAAAAAGAAATCCATGAACCTGGTTTTACAAAAGTGTTATTATGAACTCAATATGCTTTAATTTATGTGCGAAGCATATTATAAATCAAACATTTTTAAACTGTGATACTTTGTATATTAAAACATGATATTTTACGTGAATTTAATTCAAGGGGAAAGTCCATTTTTTTATCCAACTTATAGTATAGTTTGCGTTCAAAAAAAATAAAATACTATAGTTTGCACGTTGAAGCACATCAAATGAACACCAATAGAGGTTAAGATGTTTTATTGTGAAATTTCATTTTATTTCGATATAATTATGTATGCATTGACGATATGATGGTATATATTTTTATAGTAAAAGAAAATACTAAAAAAAAAAAAAAAAAAAAGGAAAATATAAGAGAGAAATAATTGGAATTGACACAAGTGACAAGACAAATGTGTTTGCTACTTAGTTTTAGCAACAATGTTGTTTGGTAGCATGCCACTTTATTTTGCCTTATTTGTTACACTCAGCTTTCTATTTGATGATGTTGAGAACTTGAAAAAAAATAAGATAAAGATTCCAAATTTTATTGTCATGCGTGTTAGAATTTTAGTTTTAATCATAATATAGCATGCTTCAATTTCTTTACATTGTTTCTTGCTAACGAGTTCATTATACCATATTTACTTCATGAATGTTTCACAGTGTTATGTGTTATATGTTTTGTTTCGATATTTTATGAGGTAAAATGATTATATGTACATATTTAATATGTAGAAGATAAACGGTGCATGCACAATCTGTACGTGCATGTTTCGCATACGGTATATATTTAAATATTTTATACTAATTTTAATAAATTAATAATTATGCATAGATAAGTTTAAAGGTATAATGTGTTATAACTTATGGTAAATAGGAGTGTATTGAAAAAATGTCTAGATATTAATAGCATACTCGATTTAAAATGATTTCTCCTAACATTTAATAGAATACAAGGATAAAAAATTAAGAGAAGACAAACTTTTATTTTGAAAAACATGTAAAATTGTGATTAGAATAATGAAAAATGTATAATAATCACATGCCTCGAGCAATCTTCTAGGTTACCTAATGCAAGTGGAAGAAAATATAGTCATACTACTTTTTCTATTTTTGATAATTTAATCTTACACACACTCACATATTTCTTGAGGTTTTAAAAAATAGTCAAATCAAGATAAAAACTGCCATTTTATAGTTACTTTTAATTAAATAATTAATAATGTTAAATTAATACATTAAAAAATAGACACAAGCAAATCACTGAAATGAAATTAATTTTGCATGAGTGACATTTTTATATCTTCTATATTTGTTACATTAATTAGCATGCTCTCTTTCTTGATGGAAAATATTTTGATCGAATAATATTCTCAACACCTCTCGAATTGGGATGAGTTTAATCAGAACACATATTACTATTCAAAAGAATAACGTATTTTAAAAAAATTATAACACAATCGAATGAGTTTCACATCTTATTTCACTATATGAATAATTAACATGTGTCATACTAAAAATAATCAATTGTGTTCAGATAAACTCTTGAATTATGTGATTGAAACATCCTTAACCCTTTACAAAATCAAGTTTGTTGAAAACAGATTGAATCTACAATATATTTCACTATCAAATTTTTTAAATAACAAAACATGAAAAACTGTATTATTACAAGATGATTGAAATACAATCAATAATTGAGATGAAGTAAAAATATATAGTTGGGCAAAGAAAAAGAAAGAGAGAAGGTTAGATACTGGGGCTGGACCTCACTCACTTCCCACGTGCCTGACTCACCCCACACCATTAATGTAAATGCCTTTTTATTATAAACATTTTTTCATCACCTATAATCATTAAAAATAAATCTAATACCCCTATAAAATACATATTTCACCGAAAATTATGAGTAATACATTAAAAAAAAAAAATCACCACAATTAACAATCATTCCAATATGTAGTTTCTATTTTCTCTCTATCTTTTCACTTTTCATCACATCCTATATCCACTATATATTTAATACTCTCTTTGTTCAAACTTTGTATTTTTTTTTTTATTGGTTCAAACTTAGTAAGTGTCTCAAAATTAAAATAATATTTTTATTATCGCCCTTTAAAACTATTATATATTTATTCAAATTGTCATTTATTTTATTCATATACTATCATTTTATAAATGAACCCCATGAATTCCGTAATGCCCCTAATACCTCAAACGCGTCTATTTTATATATAAACCATCAATATTTTTTTAGATAGAATTTGATACTTGGAGTAGGATTTAGGGAACTACTGTTTTACTCTCCTACTAACAACTAAAATTGAATTTGAAGTGTTATCGTATCAATGATAAAAAAAAAATGTTATGATATTATTTCATAACAGTAATGGTATCAGTTCATAAGTACTAGTATAATATTTTAATTATGAATCCAATTTTATATGGCTAATAAATTTAACTGAAAATCGACACTTTTCTAATTTGTCAAATAATATATTTCTTAATTTCTATTTATTCTACAATATTGCGAGTCTCATGTGCATGTACAGTGCACTTGTCATTTAATATTATTTACTCCTTCCGTTTTATTATTAATTGAACATTTATTGTTTATGCGAATTTTAATGTATAATTATTTATTAATATTAAATATGATAAAATTAATTTTTAAAAGGAATGTTGTGGGTAATCTACTTTATTAGAGAGATAATCTTTTGTTTGTGTGTAAAAAATAATGATATGAAGTGTAAATAATACGAAGTAGTGTTTAAGAGAGATTTTTAAAGGAGTAAGAAGTAGCCGAGTAAGTGACAATTGTTCAAATAATAATGAGACAAATGTTTTTGACAAATATTCAATTAATTATGGGATGGGGAGAGTAATAAAAACAATCAAAATTATATCGTAAAAAGTGAAAACAACTAATACAGATCAACTTGTTAAGTGATCAAATTATTCAATAAAAACAACTAATACGAGTGAGACTAACATAATAATACTCCCTCCGTTCGCCTATAAGTTTTCCATTTCGCCATTTTGGTACATTCTGTAACATCCGCCTATAAGTTTCTCATACCTTTTTTTGTAAACGTCTTTTATTTTTATACTCCACTTTATATCTTATTTTTTCTCTTTATTTCTCTCTCTTTCAATCATATTACTTGTACTATATCTATTATTTAATTATTTTTCTTAATTCATATGCTCAGAAGTAATGAAAAACTTATAGACGTAATGAGTGATTAATATAAAGATTTGTAGGTGAGTTGAAACAAATTGTAGATGATTATATGATGTGCTGTGTGACTGGGGTGCATTATGCACAAAATCAGTTACTGTCAAAATGTGGAATCCACGATGCATACATACATTTGGTGAAATGCTTGGGGCTGTAACATCCACATCGCCTTCATTTTTGCTAATTACAAGACATTTGATTGGACTTATTTCATCAGAGACGCACGTCATGTCTTTCTTTTTTTTCTAAATAAATTCTTCAATGTCAAGACAAAATAAGATTACTTTGCTTTTTAACGATAATTTTGTTACTATATAGATCTACTTTGAAAAAGAAAAAAATCAATAAAAATTAAATTATAATCTTCTTGTAATCTTTCTAATACTAAGATATTTGTATATATAAACTAAAGACGCTGTCACACAATTCATATTTCAAAGAGTTTAGAATGGTGAAAAAAGTGTAGTGGATTAAGAAACAGCCAATTCTGCAAAATGGGCTCTTCTTTAGTTGTGTGTAGAAAAGAGGAAACAATGCTCAGAATGTGAGTAAGGGAAAGGACCAACATCTTCAAAAGATACACCCTTACACCAACCCCCTAAAATAATAGCCCATTAAATTCCACACCTCCTAAAATAAATCATATAGTAGTACCATACATACAAATTCACTAAGCTGAAAAAAGTGATAAAAGTAGAGATATTGTGATCATTTCAATTTTATTTAAGCGATAAAGTAAAAACATTTGCGTATAAAAATGTAATGGCGTAGATGATAATAAGTGAAAATTTTGAGTTGTGAAAAATTTCTTTTTGTGCGTGTAAAAACTAATGTGGAACAAATGTGTACATAATGATCTTGCCTTTAGAATTGATACAACAAAAGCTCAACCATTGAATCAAATTCAAAGGTTGTAATACTGCATATGACCATCATGTACAACACCTGATTTTTTTTACGAACCTCATAGGTGTAACATCTAGGCAATGACAGAAAACCCCCTGACCCCACCTCCCTCCCACACACACAGATTGCTTTAATATCTGAAATAAAGAAGAATGTGGGGACAGAAAGAAGATGGGAATCACCAACAAAAGAGGTTTCAGCAGCAATCCCAAGACAAAACACCCCTCTCTCCCTATTATATCCAAATTCACACGACAATCAAAAGCCAACCTCCTCTTTACCTTTGCTTCTCTGACAAAAACAACATGATCGATCGCACGTTCACACACACACCAGTAGAAACAACAGAATAAAGAAATGATCATTGAAAGCTACAACAGAGTACAATTTTTAAAACGAATCAAACAATGGGGTAGTGATCCGAGGCATCACCTCTTTGCAGGTTTTCTTTTTCTAAAGCTAGAAAAAGCTATTGCCTCTCATTTCAATTCCCAACTTAGCCTCTACGCTTTGCTTTTCCCATACCAATGTTTTCTTTAAACGAAAACAACAAACAAAGACCCAACACTTTGTTTTAGTATCAAATGCAATTACACTTGTATAAGGCATTAGAGAGGGGGTTTTGATGTCATATACTTATAACTTAGCTATCAATTTTTGTTGTTGGGGATAACTTGAAAGGACAAAGAATATCATACAAAAGAGACTTCTTTGAGAGATCAATGTGCGCTCACAAAAGATGGCAACACAACTTAATGCATTGATTAGAAAGATAGCATTCTTCACTTTTGATAACAACAAAATTTAAAATAGCAGCTATTAGCTAATTAAAGTTCTTTTGGGAAGCCAGAAGCTCCAATCAACACTGTTCAGAAATTACCAGTCCAATTCAAGTGACCCAACTGAGGCTGCTGATAGGCCCCCACTTGTGCTCCAGGAGTTGCTGTCGCCACACCAACTCCCACATTACCGCCAATGGCGGGGCCCAGATGATGAGGACTGGCAATAGCAGTGGGCTGTGGGGAAGGATGGTACATGCCCGAGTATTGCATATGAGAGGATTGTGCAGCTGCTGCATTGAAAGAAGCATGACCGCTATGTGATGTCAAATAAGCAGGATGGGGTGTCTGCCCGGGCATGTTGTAATACGATGACTGAAGGCCCGGAATGTCCCTTGGATTCATCCAAATTTCTGATGTTTCTGCCTGTATAAAACATGAAAAACAGAAGCAGCTAATGAGGATTGGTTGGTGATTTTATCTTCATCCACAATTTTGAGACCTTGAGCAACTTGAACGGTGAATTCAATAATGGAGTTTTATCAACTTAAGGTCTGAAAGATAGTAAAACCTAAAATATTTTTCCTATCAATTTAGGGCCTGAAAATTATAAAACTATCAATCCACGACCTGAAAGATAAATGTAATGAAAAAAATAATAATGTATATTAATAAGGATATAAATTATAAGATGCCAAACATCCTAATATTTCTGAGTCCTAAATGGATAGTTTATAATTTTCAGGTCCTGAATTGATTGTTTCCTATCTTTCAGGCTTTGTATCGATAGGAAAAAAAGTAGGCCTTAATTTGATAGTTTTACTATCTTTCAAGCCCTTAATTGACATTCTCACTTTATCAGTTATAAGTTTGCAAATACACTCATGAGTTTGTTAGACAGGCAAAGCCTCTTAATTTCAAGAAATGTTTGATTTACATTAAGGAATCACAGGCGAGCAGAAACAACTAATACATCTCTGAGCTCTTCAGAGACCCGCACATGTTAAATTTTACATACACCATTGACAACTAATAAGTTCAAATTCCAATTTCTATCTCGTTTTGAAGCATCATGGGCATACATAACTTAAAGAACGTGATATATATGCAACAAACGAGCCAAGAATCCAAGATATACTTATATAATTCTAAACACAAAAAACATTTTAATAGACATGAATTAAAGACGGTGTTGTTACCTGCGGATTTGGAACATACAAACTATCTTTATACTTGAGTCGAGATGAATCATCATGGCCAGCTGTGCTTGCAACAACGCCAGGTGTATTGATGGCATAACCAGCTGGGCTAGTAAAATTTCCAAAAGCAGTAGGACTGCCACTAGGCACGGGCTTGAATTGTTGGATGCCATACTTGACACCATTCGGAGGTAAATGGGAGCTATTTCCAGGCATCAGCAAGTAACTGTTACCATTAGAGGGGTGGGGATACGCCGGACTGTTAGAGTAACCAGGCACAGGCATTGGTGGAACATAAACAGGCGACAAGAATTGACGGTATGGCATAGCATAATGGGAAACATGAAGTTGGGGATACATCTGGGCAAGCTGTTGCTGTTGTTGTTGTTGTTGCTGCTGCTGCTGCTGTTGTACCATTGCAATTGTGGAAGCAGGTGTAGCATTTGTTGTATGTGCACCGAGGACCTGAGAAGAGTGAAAGAACTTATTGTACCTTGCTCATTCTCACATATTATTGACTTGAGTAACACAGATAGCCACCTTTTTTGCAGCCTTAAATTCTCAATATTTAATTACTATTAGATATAGCGCGGGAAAATCCCAACAGTCCCTCTTCCAAAATCTTTTTTTGCATTATACAGCATCAAGCATATTTAACAGTTAATTATGAGGTGATGAGCGGAAACTTTGCAAACAAGAGCAATCAACATGACTAGAATGTATCTGAGCACAAATATAACTGCATAAGAGAGTGCCGGTGCATTACTGAGTGACATCATATTTCAGTGGCATGGGTGACAATGCAAAGAAATACATGATTAATCATCTAAAATGTTATGATTCTAACCTCTTGAGATGACGGTAGACCAGACCCTCTGACAGATTCATCAACAATTGGGCGGAAGTAAGACATATCATAAGCCATCTGTGGGTCATAACCCTGCATGCAGTGACAACATAACCAACAAGTAAATACTGGGATCAAATGAACAAATAATTTGGCTCAAAGAAAGTAATTAAGAATGTGGCACAGATAGTTCAATACCAGCTAAGGATTCCTTGACAACTAACAAACATCCGACTAGAATATCAATAACATTAGAAAAACAACTAGAATAACATCTCACCGAGAAGCTCGGCAATTCAGAAGTATTTTGCTGATGTAGTGATTCTGGAGTGTAAGACGTACTATTGCCTTGAACCAAGCCAACATCAGCATACTGATTCAGATTCTGTGGACTTGAAGACTCAATCTTCTCAGTCAGTTGACGATCAGAGAGAGCACCTGAAGGAGAATTGGAACCTGAACTTCGGGCAGTCTCATCAGTTATGTCTAACTGTTTGATACCAGCAGGCTCATCTCCGGAAGATTCCGGGCCAGAGGCTGTAACACTGCAAATATACAATGCTTGAGAGATTTTCTATGGGATCTTAATTAGATCAAATAATATCAAAATGATCTAGAAGAGGCAAGGGGAGAGCTAATTGAACATCCATGAAACACATTCAAGTATATACACCATTTAAGGTTGCCCAACTCCTAAACAATAGCCATTCTTCACCCAATAGACGGATCTAGATTTCAAGAACCTTAGTTTCACAATGTTACCAATGCTTATCCATTTAAAAAATGAAACAAAAAGTTTACTTTTTTCACTTAGAATTAATAATCAAAAGTTCATAACAAGCAATGGAAAGAATAATCTACTGAAACATAAATGAATGAAAGGATGATTATACTTGTAGCTGACAAGTTTTTTATGCAAGTGTGCCATAAATGACAAGTTAGGAAGCAGAAAGAAAACGTCAAAAGATGTCAGAAAATGTAAATACAGGTGCAGCACGAGATTTTATAAAATTAGCATGCTTAAGTTATAAATGAAAACAACCTTCCAGAAGGTTCAGTAGATAGTTCTTCTGCAGCATTGGCAGTCGCACCAACTGAATTTGCAGTAGTATCCAATTCACAACCCAAGGTGCCAAAGGTCAGCCGACATCTGTCCGCCTCAGAGACGCGGATGTGTGCAGCTATAATCACATTTTGATTTTCAGACAGGTTCACCCGTGACAAATCATCTTGCATCTGAGCTCTATCTTTTTTCAAGTCTTCGGGATTGTCCTCAGGAGGGGAGACAGTTTTTGCAGGAGTCCCAATAACCCCAGGGACATTGGCACTTGCTTTTACAATTGATTTTGGCTTCCATTCCTTATTTGGCTGAGACGCTACAGCAAGAAAGCTTCAGTAAGTTCTCAGCAAAAATAAACATCAGGATAATAATGTAAAAAGGCTATGTGGACTGCATGCCTATATATTGCAAGGAAAATAACCAGCCCTAGTAGGAGGTAGCAGTGATCTTCACAATTTTGGCATTGATAACCTAAAGAGAAATGCTTGGTAATTATTACAAAAGCTAGTGCCATATTATCTGAATCAGTCAAATTACCCGCAAAATCATACATCACTTGTAGCTTGCAGGTTCTGAATGAAAAATTAATGCAGCTCCACTGGGAAACAGATAACTAGACAGCCATTAATCATCACTGGTTTTCAAAGAAAATCATTTCATCAAATCTAGTATTGCTGCAAATATGTTGAACCACAAGCTTGAAAGCCATAATAAGTTAACTTTGGTTTGACTTGTGTAGGAAAATACACACATTAGTAACAACTCAAGTGAAGTTTCTCAAGTGGATATTCTAATCTGTAGACAAAACACCCATCATACCTTTCTGGTGACCATTGAGTTGGTGAGGTCTGCTACCATACGCATTACTTGAAAATGATCTGCTCATAGATGAACCAGGTGCAGCAGACTCAGCTGTGCTATTTTGCTTTATTTGGTCACTTTTAGGTATTGCATTGGATGGTCTTGCTGACTCACGTGAGTGACCATCTCGTCCTGATTGTGTATTTGACAATGAACTGCTCAGAGGTGATGAAGATTTGGTGGAATTTTCAGATGACTGACGACGAGATCCCACAACTCCAACTTCCCGCCTGATGGCCCCAACATTGGCAGCAGGTCTAGAATTAGGGGACGGAACATGAACAGGATCAGAAGACGATGAATAAAGACCAACGACAGAACTGTTGGAAGAATTTGTAGAATTTGGCTGAGGACCATTAGCCTTTGTTGGTGCTCGCGAAGTAGCACTTGAAACCGGATGACGCTTCTCCACAACCATTTCTTTCCTCTCATTACCAACTGACGTAGAATCCTTAATCAGCTTTGGTTTTGGATCAACATGACTCTTTAGCGGCAGAGAGGAGTGCTGACCAACTGGAGGCTCTTGATGTCTAGCAGTGTTGGTTGAAGACCTGGGAAACCAAATCTCAGAAAACTATTCGTGCCAAATACATATAATATAAAATGTTTGCTTTCATAGACTGGGAAACGGAAATAACACTCTCCTTAATTTTTTAGTGTTTGTGCAACCAGGGCACAATGTCACCAAACCTAATGATTCAGCAGTTATTTGATTAATTAAATTTATTGAAGTTAATTGTGCCAAGGGAAGCTAATCCACAGCTACCTAGATGGAGCAACACCTGATAGTCAAAATCCAGTTACTTTATAACTGAACCTAAGCAGCAGTTTTGCTGAAGTATGCACAAGAGGGCAATGACCAACCATAGATGAAGTAAATTTGAAATAATAGTCGTACCTCTTCAAATACCCACTGGATATCACCCCTGCAACTTTTGAAGTTGAATTCAGACCAGGTTTTGAATCTGCACTGGTAGTCTGATTAACTCTATTATCTCGAATAACACGGAACTTTGGGCTGGCTCCTGCATCTAGTCAAACTACATCCATCAACAAAGTGAGAGCAGAGAGCATGATTAAAAAGTTAAGGAAATGCAGGGCCGTCCTTATTAACAGAGAAGGATCATTAGTATAAGAATTTGATTTCCAACTTTTGATGGCAAAATTTCTCTGTTTCCACGAGGGTGTATTTTCAAGTCATTCTTTGCACTATATTATTAGCTCATATATTCCTAGCCAAAGTTGGATGGAAACTTCCTGAAACAGTGGTTATAGCTCCCCAACACCCCTCAAGCAATTATGTTATAGACTTACAGGTGCACAGTCCATACTATTACTATGACTTCCTAGAGTGAATATTTTTTCCACTGCCTATTAAATGTAAGTCATCTTTTAACAAGCACACCCAACCATTCTTGCTCTGCAACTGGCGGGCTATACAAAACAAAACTTCTAAATCCCATGCAAGATGATGAAAATAATAACTTCCAAAAGATTTAACTAGTTCTTTGGTGTCCTCCAAAGATCAATAACTGGAGTCTCATCACACTTATTATGTCATTCCTCACGGTATACCATCATTTGTGACTGACCTAGGTTATGGAATGTCAACCACACGAGTATTCTATAAACAACAATTACAGGAGATCATATTACCAGATGTAGTTTTTCGACCAGTTCCACCTCTTCGCGCATTTCGATCTGAATAAGCATTAATATTCACTACAAGATCAGTGCTCTTCTTGGCATCTACAGCAACAAAACTTCTGTGCACTGATATCTGAGGCTGCAATCAGAACATACATAAGTCCATATATACCATCTGGATACGAAAGGAACTTAAATTTAAAATCCAACCACCCCAGTATCACGAGTCTTACCATCTGATAATTTGATGTATTACAACCATCGAATTAATATATCCACAGGAGATAAGCCGATAAGCATTATATTTAAATTTAAATATAAACTAAATAGTTAGCAACTAATCTTACCATGAGGGCATAAGAATTTACATTAATATATATGACGTTCACAGAGTATTGCTAGCAATTCTACAGGTGACAGAAAGAAAAAAAAAAAGGAAATAGCAAGCGAACCAAACCTCTTTTTTCCTGTCTCGTTTTCTCTTCACCTCATGAAACGGATCTGCATGGAAAACAAATGTGTAATGTAATTAAAAAAGAACAACAAAGGATTTTTTTCATAAATTTGGCTTATACTAAGAAATTATTAATCAGAGAACTAGGAACTCTTGGGGAAAAGTTTACAGCATAGAAAAAGGGAAAATGCAGCAAATGAAACGGGAAAATGTCTCCAAGAATTAACTGTTCTAATACAAAGTTTAAGGTTAAGTTTTGAGCCCCTCATGAACAGCCTAACTTTTTAGCCAATGGAGCTAGTACCTAGGCTTTGCTGTTTCTAGTTAAAGAATTTCACTCCAAATGACTTGTTTCCTATTCTAGTATTCTCTTCCTATAAAATAATGATATAGCAAGAAACGAATAGAGAATTGCTTCAAATAACCTGTTTCCTACTCCAGTATTCTCTTCCTAAAAAAAATTGCAAGCAATCAATTGAGAACTGACAGACTATAAAACAAGTAACCCCATTCTATTTCCTTTTTCAAAAAAAAAAACTGGTAATTTGTAACACAATATAGCGCATACAAGAACTCAGTCCTGCAGGGTCATCAATAAGTTTCAAAAAAAGAAAAAGCCAAAACATGCAAAATATTGCAGTGCAGAAAGCACACGGGGAACAGGACAGCAGACTCTCAGTTACCTCTCTCTATTCATTGCATTGCGAAAAAACCACATACCACAGTCACTCGATACACCAAGATTACAAATAATCACTAATTATTCAGCACTGCTACAGCCTCCCTCGTCGAAAATTCAAGAATATTATATGGAGGGAAAACCCAGGAATCCCACCCAAATAAAAACAAAAAGGGCAAATTATACAACAACAAAAAGAAAGGAATTTTTTTTATAAAAAAAACATAGAAGAAGAAGAAGAGGATAATTTCAAGAACAGGACCTTGATTAAGCAGTTTTTGAGCGGTTTCATTAGGATCCATATTGGTTTCTTTAAGCGCTACGTAAATATCAGCATCAGAGTGATTCCCCACAATTTCTTTAATTGATTGAATCGTTCTACGTACACCCGCCGATAAAACTTGCGCCCCGCCCTCGATTTTGGAACCAGAAACCATTTCCAAACACCGATCAAAAGGATCAACAGTCGAACACAGAAGCAGCAAACGTTATTATACAACAATCGGAAAAGAAAAGTATTTGAATAGAGCCCTAAACTGAGCAGGCTAGGGTTTTAAATTGAATGGGGGGTTTTGCATTGGGAGTAGAAGAGAACGCGGCTGGGAGACAGAGAGGGGGTTTTGAAATGGAAATTAGGTTTTCAGTAATGGCGAAAATTTGGGGGAAATTTTAATTATAAATAATACGAGTAACTGGAATAAGACAGGGAGCCAGCGGTTGCTGAGTAATGCCAGGTGATATTACCAAATTGCCCTACTTTGTTCGCTTAAATTTACTAGAACTTAATTTGTTAATTATTAGTATTAATTTAATTAGTGGTATACACGTGCCAAAATAATGTTCAAATTTCCCGTCAAAAAAATAAAAACAAAGGTTTGTGCAGATGAAAATTG
Organism: Galeopsis tetrahit; assembly: GCA_963675135.1. Taxonomy (NCBI): domain Eukaryota; kingdom Viridiplantae; phylum Streptophyta; class Magnoliopsida; order Lamiales; family Lamiaceae; genus Galeopsis; species Galeopsis tetrahit. The sequence goes on from OY776127.1 coordinate 58,260,774, forward strand.
ATTGGTCTAATTATGACCCAATTTAAAATTATACTACTCATATGCAATTATTTGATAAGCATGAGTAACTATATAAATGGGTCTTCTTCATTATACACGTCCTACGAGTGACTATTTAAATTACTCATATTTACATTTATTTTCAGCAATAATATGTCAGCTCGTAAATGCAATGTGGATTACATTTCTCGAATTATTTTGCAAATAATAAGTATGTCAAATCCAAACCTCCAATTTCAAACCTTCTTGATGATATGTGTTGAACAAAACCTTCAATTGCTAACACAATGTCCAATATATGTTTAGGGTGGGTTTGTAAACGCAAGAAGTTGCTTAAAATAATCACTTTTAGAGTGTTTAGGGTGTGTTTACAAACAATAGTGATTGATTAAAGTGATTAAAATTGATTTTTGAAATAAATTTGAAAGTGGATAGTGTTTTAAAATTAAGCATTTTTAATCAATTTTGTATACGTTGTGATGTTTGCAAAACAAATAGCTTCTTTATAATTTTACAATAATACCCTTATTATATTTGAATAGGTAATGGGTAAAAATAAAATATTATTTAAATTGTGAGGACAAAAATGTAAAATTAGTTACTACAATGATGAAAAACACATAGAAGCTATTAAAAAAAGTAGGTGGAGAGGTGCTTCACTTTAAACTACTTAATTTAATCACTTAGTTGTGTTACCAAACACTCCAAAAGTGATTATATTTTAAAAAAGAATTGCTTTTAAGCACATACTTGTGCTTGCAAACACCCACTTTGTGGGTGTTTGAAAAAAAAAACTATGTGCTTAAAAGCACTTCTTTTTTAAATATAATCACTTTTGAAGTGTTTGTAAACACAAGTAAGTGATTAAATTAATTACTTAAAAATAGTTTTAAGGGGTGTTTGCAAACTCTATAAACAGCTTAAAAGCACTTCTTAAAAGTAAAAGATGTGAGAGGGCAGCTTTAAAAAAAGTGATTCTGGAAGTTGTTTGTAGTGTTTGAAAACACCCCCTCAAACACTCCAAAAGTGATTATATTTTAAAAAAGAAGTGCTTTTAAGCACATACTAGTGTTTGCAAACACCCACTATATTGTCAAGCTCGGGTAGAGATTTTGGTTTATCTAATCGATCCTTTGAGCACATATATAGTGTTATTTGCCTTCTTTGTCTCGGCTATTTTCTTACCCTAGAGAACCTCATCTTTGTTATATTAAATTGAAATATATATTATCAATTCTCTAGCTAGGGAAATTATAATGACGAGTCCATGTTAATGATATCAATCACATTATATATATGTCAATTTTCTTGTGCGATATTAGTCAAGCACCCCTCCCATGCTTCTAAAAACTTATAAGTGCTTTTAATCATTACACTCACTAATTTTACAATTTTGCCCTCACAATTTAAATAATGTTTTATTTTTACCCATTATTTATTCAAATGTAATAAGGGTGTTTTTTGTAAAATTATAAAAAAAGTGATTTGTATGACATACACCACAACATTAAAAAAATTTATTAGAAGTGCTTATTTTTAAAACACTATCTACTTTCAATTTTACTACAAAAATCAATTTTAATCACTTTGAATCAACTACAATTGTTTAGGGTGTGTTTGCAAACAATTGTGATTGATTCAAAGTGATTAAAATTGATTTTTGTAGTAAAATTGAAAGTGGATAGTGTTTTAAAATTAAGCACTTCTAATCAATTTTTTATATGTTGGGATGTATGCAAAATAAATCATTTTTTTTATAATTTTACAAAAAACACTCTTATTACTTTTGAATAAATAATGGGTAGAAATAAAATATTATTTAAATTGTGAGGACAAAATTGTAAAATTAGTTAGTGCAATGATGAGAAGCACTTAGAAGCTGTTAGAAGCATGGAAAATGGTGCTTCACCAAAACTGCTTTTAAGCAATTAATTTAATCACTTAGTTGTGTTTGCAAACACTTCAAAAGTGATTATATTTAAAAAAAAAGTGCTTTTAAGCACATAGTAGTGTTTCCAAACACTCACTTACAAACACACCCTTATAAACACAACCAAGTGATTAAATTAATTTGTTAAAAATAATTTTGGTGAAGCACCTCTCCACAAACTTCTAATAGCTTCTCATCATTATAATAATCAATTTTATCCTCATAATTTAAAAAATATTTCATCTTTACACATTAACTATCCAATGTAATAAGGGTGTTTTTTTGTAAATTTATAAAATAAAATGGTTTGTTTTGTAAACACCACAACAAATACACAATTAATTTAAAGTGCTTAATTTTAAAACATTATCAACTTTCAATTTTATTGGAAAAATCAATTTTAATCACTTTGAATCAATCACTGTGGTTTGTAAACACATCCTTACTAGTGCAAGACCCGCGTATTACGTAAAATTGTAAAAATAATATTTTGTATGTCTCATGATTTCTTTCACATGTGAAGTGATAACAAAATAAGAAAAGTGAATTTAGTGAGGATTTTTTGGGGTGATTTTTTTGGGGTGATTTTTTGTATGTGTGAAGAAAAAGTAACGACATATGTATAAACTTGAGAATATTGTGAGGGTGACTTTATAAATGATTTGTGAGAGTTATTGTGGTATGTCTCGAAAAGAAAAATGTAAGAGTAATTGCTGAACCGAATGAGTATTATTTAATACTATATTTTTTTTAAATGTATGTGTATGTAATTTTATTTACTCTATATGTAGAAGAAATATAAAAAAAATTAAAATGAAAAAAGAAAATAATTAAAAATGATAATAAATGTAAATTGATATAGAATTGGAATTTTTTTGTTTAACCATATACAATTAGAGTTAGAAAATGTAAATGAGAGGGAAGGAAGACAGTTATCAACCAATTAAAAAAATAATTTTTTTTAAAACTCAAACTTACATAATAAAATAGATTTTAAAATGGTTGTTTTGGAGAAACCACGTCATTTAGAAAAGATTTAAAATTAGTATGTAGGAAAAATAATAGTCCACCACTTATGGCATGATTGAGATGATAAAATGAATTTGAGGTTGAATGGAATGAACTCAAGAATAGAATGACAAAATAATGATCATTATGATTGGTATATGAAAATGAAATGTAGTATGGTATAAATTTATTTTAAATTATTAGTATTATTGAGTGTTGTATAAATATGTTTTTATTTTAAATTAATAATATTATTATTGATTATGGTTAAAAATATATTATTTTTATTATTAATATTTTAATAATTATTATTAGTAGAATTATTATTATTAATATATATTTATTTTATTATTGATTTTATTATTTATAATAAAGAAAATGATATTTTTAATTTTAAAATTATTGTATTTATAATTTAATATTTTTGAGAAATAATATTATTGTTAAATTTTAATATATTATTATTTATATTTTTTTAATTTATTATATTATATTATTATTTATATATTTTTTAAAAATTATATTATTTTTTAAATTATATATTATATTAATATTTTTATTATTACATAATAGTAATATTATTATTATTAAAATTTTATTATTTATTAAAACTTTTTTTTTTATGGGGGGTTTACAAGATCATAAAATAAAGTTACAAATTACGAGTTTAAGATCTTAATCTTCAAATCAAACGGATATCGCCGTCCACTCCAATTGTGTGAAGAGGAAAGAACAATTTTTCTTTGCCTTTAGGTGTCCAGGTCTCCAATCTTTAAACGAGTCAACCCCACATTAAGGTGTTCTCATATCAAGAATAGGAAACAAAATAATCAGACAAAGTTCCAGCGAGTACCCGATCCAATAGTACCAGAGCACCAGTGCTCTTGAGTCCAACTCAAGGAGTCCAACCACCAAAAAAGAGTCTGCAGACGCACAACGCACAAACGAAAACAAACAAGCAGCATCAAAAAACTAAACTGGACAAGCACCAAATACTACCTAGAAAACCAGTAAATAGGATCAACAAAGAAATACCCGAACGGTCACCGTGGCTTCGTTAAGAGTAGTTTCTACATTGATCCCGACCAACAACGAAGAAAAACTACATAAAAACAGAGCCGAGCGGCGGAGGCAGCGACGGTGACGATGATGAGAGCTACCCGGATAAAACTCAGCAGATCTAAAGATCTACAGATCAGATCTGGTCAAAAAACAGAAAGAGATGAAAGCAGATGGCGCCGACAGCGGATCGAAGGTGACGAAAATAGTAGGACAACAACTAGGACGAAGGATCTGCGACGGGGACGAAGGATCTGCAACGGGAACGGAGGATCTGCGACGGCGAACGGAGGACACCGGTGGAGTGGGGTAGAAGATACTCTCTAGAGAGAGAAACTCTCCCCACTCTCTAAAACGACATTATTTATTAAAACTTTGATTTCTTAGCTAAACTCGGGGGTGGGGAGGAATCACAATTCCTTACTTTTGGGAATTTATACCAATCACAATTTTTGGAATAGACCCATGAATGATGATTTATTTCATGGGCTATTCCACCATACCAATTGTTGGGATATGAATCCTAGACAAGTTCTAAATGATGAAAAGATGAGATGAAGTTTTGATAAGCCAAAAATAGTTTGAATATTTTCTAAGTGTTGACTAATCTAGTCTAGTTGAGTTGAAGTCATCTTGAACAGATCAGTAGAGTTCACATGAAAAGAAAAGTATTGTTAAAAGATAAGTACGATGTATAAGTACTTCATATCTGTTCATATATGTTTACATTGATTAGTTTGTTTTTGAGCTATAATTGCTGTATAGAGCTCATGATATTTTTATATAATAGATAGATTTGTTGTATAGATTTATAAGTTGACTAAGCTTGTGTTATAAAAGCTTAATGTAATGTAATAGTCTTGATAGGTTGGATGATAGGACTAGATTAGTTCTGTTAGAAGTCTACTATACAAGAAGACAAGTAGAAGCAGAAGTCTACTACTACTATTCAAGACAGGTGGACTACAAGACAAGTGCATCTACTAGACTACACAAAGTTAGTTACAAATACGCGTGAAAGATAAGGATGGAGAAGTTAGTTATAGAATAACTAATTCGTAACAAGAAACGCGTGTATGGATAAGAAGATTCAGTTGAAATCAGTTATCAAGAAAGGTTGGTTACAACTACCTGAGTTCTTGAAGTCCGAAGTCTATAAATACTTGAAGGAGTTTATCATTTGAAGACTACTGATTACTGAGATACTGATACGACTACTGAAATATTGATACTGCAATCATTATTGAAGATTCAAGTGAAGAAATTTCTCTCAGAGATTGAAGTTCAGAAAGTGAAGCTACACAAGTCAAGTGAAGATCAAAGAAGGCTACTACTGAACGAAGAGAAGTTTTATTTTCGTTTACTGTTTCAAGTTGCTAGTTACTTGTAAAATAGCTAGTTAGATCGAAGAGGCACTTGGTAGTGTTATCGAGAAGATCTAAGTCTTATTTCTTGGGACTTAAAGCCACAAGAACATATTACTCCATTGGACGAGTTAATAAGAATTTCACAACTGGGTTTGTGAGAGTGGATGTAGACTAGTTGTCGAACCACTATAAATCTCGTGTTTGATTTACTTTACTGTTTTAATTGTTTAAATTGCTTAATTGTTTTAACTACTTAACTGAACTTGACTAGTTGAGTATAGAACAGAGTTCTCGAAAATAAGTTGAGTATAATCTTGAATTGGGCTCATTGTTAATTTCGTATTCCGCATATTGTACTTTGATATTTCGAAAGATTTTTTGAAAAGTCTATTCACCCCCCTCTAGACATTTTCACTAGCTTACTCGTTATTAACTCAACTTGGGACCAACAAGTGGTATCAGAGCAGTAGTTTACGAACTGCTGTTTCTTGATAACCAACACAAGACTTGGGTGAAAGTCTTGGTCCAAGATCATATTTGCTTTCGTATTCTTGATCAATATTCTTGATATATTTGTTTCTTGTTCCCTGTTCTTGACATATCTGTTATTCTTGATCATAACTCTACTTAGCACTTATTTCTTGAAATCATGTCTCTTGAGATGAGCGCTAACAAGTTACCTAAGTTCCAGGTTCAAGACTATGACTATTGGAAGCTAAGGATGGAAGCCATCTTCAGTTCCACTCACGACTTAATGATCTCCGTCGTTACTAAAGGTCCAATTGTGACCATGATCCCCAATACTGCTGCCCTGGACACAAATCAACCCGTGGGTACACTCGTCAAGAAACCAAGGTCAGAACTAACCTCAGAAGAAATGAGACAGAATAATTTGGATAGCTTGGCCAAGAATTACATTTTACACACTCTTCCTAATGAGTATCTGGGAAAAGTGTTAAAATGTAAAACTGCCAAAGAAATGTGGGATCGATTAGCTATCATTTGTGAAGGGACATCCCTAATCAAAGAAAGCAAGCTTTCCACTGCAGTCCAAAGATTCGAATCATTTCATATGAAAGCTGGTGAAACAATAGACCAGTTGGATACTCGTTTTACTAAAATCATGAATGACTTGGAAGTCCTTGGTAAATCTTATACTCCTCGTGAAATCAATCTTAGGATTCTCAAAAGCCTTGATAGTCGATGGAAAATGGTAAAAATGCTTGTTAAGAATACCCAAGATATAGACGTATGGACAGCAGAAACCATGTTTCAAACTCTAAAGGCCCATGAGTTTGATCTAGACGAAGATGAACCCATAGTAAGTAGTGACAGAGAACATGCTGTATCTAAGAACGTTGCTTTTAAGGCTAGTTCGTCTAAGATAGACAGGTCTAAGACTAAGAATAGGTCTGCCTCTGTGAAAGACGAGTTAGATACTGATCTTAGTCTGAAGGATTAGGTAAGCCTCATGGTTAGAAAGTTTGATAGGCTGAATAAACGTTTCAGAAGATATAAGAAGTTCTATAGAGAGCATAGAGGGTCTGCGTCTAAGAACTCGTCTGAGACCAGACGAGACCGAAACTCGTCCGAAAGGAGAGACGAAGTCTCGAAAGGTAACAGACAAGATAGAGAGTCTGATGGTAGGAAGATTACTCGTTCTGATAGACGTGATAAACAAAGGAACAACTCTCCTATTAAAAAGACTACTAATGACATCTTGTGCTATAACTGTGAGAAGCCAGGTCACTACATATATGAATGTCCAGACCTGAGTACCGATGATCGAGAAGAACGCAAAGCACGAAGGGAAAGAAGATACAACCGTGGTAAGAAGGCAATGATGGCCAATGATGACTCTGACTCTGACTCAGACGAGTTGCCATCATCCTCATCTAGCTACCCGTCTGAACCAGATCACGATGAAGCTTTCATAGTAGATGATGGTCTATGCTTCATGGCTAAAATCGACCAAGAGGTATCATCTGCCACTTCTTTTCAATCTTGTGATGAATCAGATTCTGATGAAAGTGACACTGCCAGTAGCAAAGTAGGGAGTAGTCTTCAGCACTCTACTAGTGCAGTTGAAGACGACCTCCTACTTGCCAACAAGGCATTTATTGAAGTCAGTGACGAAAACATCATCTTAAGACAAGAAATCATTGATCTTAAGGAAGCTCAGTCTAAAGTAGATCCTAATATAACAGTCCTAAATGAACGCTTGCAAGAAGAGTTGAGACAACTCAAAGACAAGTGTGCATTAACAGACAAGTTGTATCAAGACCTACTTAAGACACATGCTACTGAGAAACATGAATTCAATGCTTTACAAAGTAAGTTCAAAAAGCTTGAAGAACGTAATAAGTTCTTAGAAACCGAAGTTGTCACTTTAGACCTTAAACTTACTGACCTGGTTAACTCATCTAAGGTTAACCTTGAATTGTCAGATAGGTATAGGGCTCCTGCTGACAAGACAGGCATAGGTGCTGAGACACCCAGCTCGTCTACTCAAGTTCCTAAGAACCCTACTATTTTCATCTCAAGCTCTTTGACTAATGATAAAGGAAAAGAACCAATGATATACGATATTGACACTCCATCAAAAGGTACTGTACCAAAACAAGCTCGAGTTAACATTCCAATTACCAAAGGAGGTAAAAAGAAAGTTAACAACAAGCCTGTTTCGTTTAAAACAAGTCAACAAAGGACTAGGAATCGTGGACGACCAAATCAGGTTAGATACGAGGATTGGTATCCCGAGGAGACTGGTACTAGACAAGTACAGACTAGACGACAAGAGTCTAGACCTCCTTTCATAAGGCAGTCTCAACTCTACTCGTCTAGACCTAGACAGGAAGGTCCAAAATATCGTACACAAGTTGTTCTATATCCTCCACCTTTGTCATATGATATCAAAGGAGAAGAAAGACCTAAACATGTTTATAAACCGTATGGACCTAATGCATACAAACCTTACTCTGACTATCATAGACAAGTGCCTGCTCAAGTAGAGATTAAGTCAAAAGGCTATCTCCAAAGAGTAGACCCGAACTCAACTGATAGGCCAGATAAGGACAACAAGGTCTTATTTTGCAACAAATATGGTCGAAAGCTCAGAAGGTCAAACTTGTTCAGGACTCCAATGTACATTTGGATTCCATTGAACTCGACTAACCCCCAAGGACCCCAATAAACAAGGAGGGTACCTAAATTATGTAATATCATCTATTGCAGGGTCGACTCGATCTATACAAGAAGGGTGGCTCAACAGGAGAAACTTGGTACATAGACAGTGGATGTTCGCACCACATGACTGGTACCAAGACTCTCTTATCAAGCTACCATGAGCAAGAAGGACCAAAAGTGATATTTGGTGATAGCTCCACTGCTGTTACCAAAGGATTTGGTTACATTCGGAATGGAGACATAGAGATTCAAGATGTTTCTTATGTTGAAGGCTTGAAATACAATTTACTCTCTGTTTCACAATTGTGTGATCGTGGATACAAGGTGCAGTTCAAGAGTCAAAAATGTGAAATCATTGACAAGAAAACACACACAGTCTTACTGGTCGGCATTAGACAAGGAAGTGTGTACATAGTAAACTGGAACAGTTGTCCGAGGGATACCTGTCTACTTACTAAGAATCCTAAAGAACTTGGCTGGCTCTGGCATAGACGCCTTTGTCATCTAAACTTTAAGGTTCTTAATAAGATAGCCAGAGACTACCTTGTGGAAGGTATTCCCAATGAAGTCTACTATAAGTCACATGTATGCACGTCCTGTCAAAAAGGTAAACAGGTAAAGGGTTCTTTTAAATCTATTCCATCCCTCTCAACCAGTAGAGTTCTTGAACTTCTACATATGGACTTACATGGCCCAATAACTCCTCCAACTTTGAACGGTAGAAAGTACACACTTGTTGTGGTAGATGACTATTCTAAGTTCACTTGGGTAGTCTTCTTACACAAGAAGAGTGATACACAAACACTTTTGCCTGATCTGTTGAAGAAGTTACAGGTTGAGAAGAATCAGTCAATTGTCAAGATCCGTAGTGACAAGGGTACTGAATTCATTAACTGCTATATTAAAGAATTTTGTTCTAAGCGTGGCATCCAGCACCTTACTAGTGCAGCAAGGACACCACAACAAAATGGAGTAGCAGAGCGAAGGAACAGAACTCTTAAGGAGGCCTGCAGGACCATGCTGACAGAGTATAATACGCCTCATAAGTTTTGGGCAGAAGCCATCAATACTGCATGCCACTCACAAAATAGAAGTGCTATCAATAAAGCACTAGGTAAGACGCCCTATGAGGTATGGAAAGGTAGAAAACCCAGAGTTTCATATTTTCATATATTTGGATGCAAGTGTTTCATCCATAACAATGGGAAAAGCAAGTTGAATGCATTCGATGCTAAAGCAGACGAGGGGATATTCTTAGGATACTCCTCGACTAGCAAAGCATTTAGAGTATTCAACTACTCAACCCTTTGTGTGGAAGAAACACCACATGTGGTTTTCGAAGAATCTCAACAGGACTCGTCTACCAACAAGATCAGTGAGAAAGTTACTGAGTTAACTATCGAATCTGACAAAGACTCAGAGGTATATGAATCCGTTCAAGCTTACAATCCATTTATGAAAGCTCTCGAGTCAGATGACCAGAAGAAGGTAAGTATTCAAGGTAACTCAACTAGACCAGTTGACATGCCTAAACTAGTCGACTCGTCTACTCCCATTAAATCTTCTGATTATAATGATGTTGACATGCATGATGCTGTACATGATATAGATGATAGTACTATTGTTAAGAATAGAAATACATGGAAATCAGCACATAATACTGAAAATATTATTGGTGACTCTACTGTTGGTGTGAAGACTAGACGACAACTCTTTGAGTCACAAGAACAATCTAGTCCATCTCTGTTTTGCTGGTGTTGTTTCCTCTCATCTATCGAGCCTAAAACCATCAAAGAGGCTTTAGCTGATAGTAATTGGATCATCGCTATGCAAGACGAGTTGAATCAGTTTGTTCGAAATGACGTCTGGGAACTTGTCGATAGACCGAAACATCATAATGTAGTTGGCACTCGATGGATTTTCAAGAATAAGAAAGATGAGAATGATGTAGTTGTTCGTAATAAGGCTAGACTAGTTGCCCAAGGCTATTCACAAGCTGAAGGCATAGATTATGATGAAACATATGCTCCTGTTGCTAGACTAGAAGCCATTAGATTGTTTCTTGCATATGCTGCTTACATGAAATTTACTGTATATCAAATGGATGTTAAAAGTGCATTTCTTAACGGTATTCTTGCGGAAGAAGTGTATGTTGAACAACCCCCAGGTTTCGAAGTCAAAGGTAATCAGGTATACAAATTAAAGAAGGCCTTATACGGATTAAAGCAAGCTCCAAGAGCCTGGTATGACACTCTTTCTCAATTTCTATTAGAAAATGGGTTTACTAAGGGCAAGGTAGACAGAACCTTGTTTAGAAGACAAGAAGGGAAAGACATTTTACTCGTCCAAATTTACGTAGATGACATCATTTTTGGTTCACCTAACAAAGAGCTGAGTGAAAGTTTCTCAACACTCATGCAAAGTAAATTTGAGATGTCTATGATGGGTGAAATGAATTACTTTCTTGGTCTTCAAGTAAAACAGACCCCTGAAGGGATTTTCATAAATCAAGCAAAGTATACTAGAAATCTTCTAGATAAGTATGGTATTAAGACATGCAAGTCTGCTGGCGTACCTATGCTACCTACATACAGAATGGACCCAGACGAACAAGGTAAGTGTGCTGATCAAACATATTATCGTGGTCTAGTTGGTTCATTACTGTACTTGACTGCTAGTAGACCTGATATTGCATTCTCTGTTGGTGTATGTGCTCGTTTTCAAGCTAATCCAAAAGAGAGTCATATGGAAACCACTAAAAGGATTCTGAAATATTTGAAAGGAACCATCAATCGTGGTATATGGTATCCTTCAAATGATGATTTATCTCTAAGTGGCTACTCTGATTCTGATTTTGGTGGCTGTAGAATAGATAGGAAATCTACATCTGGTTCTTGTCAATTCTTAGGCACAAAACTCATTTCATGGTTTTCGAAAAAGCAGACAAGTGTTGCTACCTCTACTACTGAAGCCGAGTACATGGCTGCTGGTAGTTGTTGTAGTCAATTATTATGGCTTATTCAACAGCTTAGAGATTATAATATTTGTGAATCAAATGTTCCTATTTTCTGTGATAGTAATAGTGCAATTGCCATTACACAAAATCCTGTATTACACACACGTTGTAAGCATGTTGATGTGAAACATCATTTCATACGAGATCATGTAGAAAAGAAGGATATTCGCATGGAAAAGATTCATACTGATTTTCAAAGAGCTGATATTTTCACAAAACCATTAGCTGAGGCACGATTTCGTGAGTTATGCATTAGTTTAGGGCTAATTGATTTAGACCCTACTTGCCTATAGCTGTGTACTAACCAGACAGGTACATCAAACGAAATATGGAGACAAGATCACTAGACTAGAGCACTCGACTACTCACGCAACAGACAGGTATACAAGGCTAGACAAGATGACCAGACAACCCGATGAGGAAGCTGGTAAAGCTGAGGGTAATACTAAGGGAATAAACAATTAAGGGGGAATCTATGATTTCTTAAATATCCTTATGTTGACTCTTATGATTAGTCAATAGTCATCTTGTTCGAACCCTTGATCATTGCTTTAGATTGATATTCATCTTATTTATTGTTACTTTACTTGTACCATCGATTACACGTTGAATGTGATAAGATAGGTACATGAAGTCGTTCGATGTTCAGAATAGACATGCACAGACGAAGGGGGAACTCGTCTTGTGTACTTAAGCCAACTCGTCTGGTGAAGCTTGAGTCTACTCGTCTGTTCTGGATGGACTCGAACAGACAAGCTAAGTTTTTTTAATTCTACAATGCTAAGTGTTTATTCAAAACGGATTAAGGATATTATAGTAATTATGTATTGATAAAATTTGAAAACCCTTGAATTAGATTTATACACTCTCATTTGATGTGGTGTATCCATCCAGTTCTCACTCATCTACACTAGGACAGATGAGTTCACTCCTCTATTCTAACTAAGAAGGGGCGGATTTCAAAGTTTACAATATCAAAATACATAATACTCTCGGTTCCGTAACCGAATGCCAAAGGTCTTAACCGTCTTGATCAAAACCCAAATTCTCACACGACTTAGTCACAATTTTTCTAACTCCCTTTCTCTCAAGAAGATTTTCCTCTCCCTATTCTCAAGCAATCTATTTACTGATCTTTTTGAGATGTCTATTCGATCTATCTTCGATCTAAGAACCAACATGCAGGTCACATTCGACCTAGGCCGGTACATCTCCGATAACAAAGTGAATGTTGAACCATCTGTGTTCTTCAAAGGCAATCACTCAGATGACAATGCCGAGATTCTGACTAAATGCACTCGATGTGGGCTCAAACCTTATCTAGAATCATTTCCTCAAGTGGTCTTGGAGGAGGAGGTGCTAGAGTTCTATGCCAACGTCATCAGACAAGGCGATATTCTTGAGTCTTTCATTGGTGAAGATCGTGTGCAAATCACTCGAGAAGCAATGTTCAACCATCTGAAGCTGCCCACCGGAACAATTGACGTTGATAATTATGCTCTTGGGCAAGAAATTCGATACTTGAGCATTTTCTGTGGCAAGAAGCTGAAGCAGAAACCAGACGGCAAGTATGCTCCAGTCAAGAAGGGGGACCTTCTTAAAAAATATCGCACATTATTGGATATTGCCAGCAAAATTCTGTTAAGTTCGACGGGTTCTCATGACTCTGTGACCTTTATGAAGACAAGGGTTATGGCTGTAATTTTTGATGGTATTACTGAATGTAATTGGTTCAAGCTAATTGCAGATCGAATCATGTATTTTGAGCGCAGTGTTCGAGTAGATGACAATACTCGGAATTGGGTGGTGTCTACTGCCGTTGGATATGGTAATAAGTTAAGTATCCTACTTCCTCTCCTAATGCCAAACAAGACGGAATGGAGTAAAGGAAAGCCATTCCATCCTTTGAAATTTTACTTGAAGAAGGGGGCAGTGAGGAAACAAGTTGCTGCTAGGCCAGCTGCACCTAGGCAAGCCAGAATTGACCCCATGGAAGCTTTGCCTTATGCTGGTGTGTCTGGTTCTTCAGAAGATGAGTCCGCTGAAGACAAGTCAATGGAAGCTGCACAAGACTCATCTAGTGCAGAAGACTCTGAGAAGACTCAGTCGGAAGAGGAGAAAGAGTCAAGTTCTCAAATTCCCGAGTTATATACGCTAGTAAGAGTTGGAACTCATCCTCCTCCAGAAGAGTCAAGTTCGAAGGTTAGTACTTCCTCTCAAGATGTTTCTATTCCCGTTATTCCCTCTTCTGTTCGGACCAAGGCAAGATCACATCGATCTAGGCCTAGACCTATTCCCTCAACCTCACAAGTGCTGCCAGTATATCCGCTGAGGGTCAGCCTACCCGAAAACACTCCCATATTAGATACAACTGATACTCCGACAGTTGTCACACCAAACCAAGACACGTCAAAGCCCCAAGAAACCACAGACCAAAGTTTATCATTACCCTCAACAGAATATGTTGAACCCTTTATCCCATCTACTTCAGATCAGACGATAGTTGCCACTGCAACAACTGAGTTAGAGACCCCATCTACTCAGACCCCGACTGAAGCTAGATTCGAATCCTTGGTCTACTATCCCATGTGTCTAAGAGAGAAGCGAATCCGTTCGAAGATGAGCAAAAATTTGAAGAAGCAGCTCTCATCTGTCGAAGTCGACTACTCTTCAGAACAGTTTGAGAAACTGGTTAGAATATGCACTTGGGTGGCCTTGAAGAAGTCTGGTACAGATGATCTCTTCGAAGTCATCTTAGGGAAAGGTGGCATTTCTAATTTCATGGATTGGGAAATGGAGCAGAAGGAGAATAGTGGTGTTGGTGACCACTCAGAGCTTTTCCCAAATCATGCTATCACTGCTCTTGCCAAAAGATTACTTGGTATTTCTGACGACTTGATGAGTTCAGAATTCCAGTTTGATGTGGGTGTTCAGGTTCCAGACCTTGATATTGTGCAAGATATTGTGATGTTTGAAGCTGATCAAGCTGAGTTGATCCAGTCTACTGATCCTGTCATAGATTTAGACAATGTCTCAGATCAGTTGAGAGGCATTGTGTTCAAATTTCAGATGGTCCATGCTGATAGTCCACGGTCAGATTTCAAGTTTATTAATCGATATTCTGATTTTTTACTTCCCATTGAGTTATGTGGATACATGGAGAAGTTGCATGCCTTATTGAAGAAGGACGTGGCTACTGCTGAAAGGAAGGCTCGTGAAGCAAGGTTAGCTATTATTCCTTACTCTCCCCAACTTAATTTAAGAGCTATTGCTGGAAGTGTGCTTCCAGAAGTTGAACTAGTCGAAGACGAGGTCTTGACTACTGCTTCAGAAGATCAGTTGGTGAAAGTTTTAACTCCAGTAGATGAAGTCTTGATTGATGTTACTCATGTTGAGGTTGGACAGTCGTCTCAAGCTATCCCAGCCGCCTCAATAGATGAGTTGAAGGAAGAATTGAAGGATGTCATCAAATCGTCAATTGATGATTTTCTTAAATCTGATGTCCAGAAGACTCTTATTGAACAAAACAGTGTCCTTGTGACAAGTTCAAAGGATATGATCGTGAATGCAGTAAATCAGATTGATGATGAATACAGACAACATATGTTTGAACAGCTTGAAGGATTTCTCCAAGATCAAGTTGAATACTCAGAGAAGAGTTCAGTCGATTTTGCTCGCGTTCTAGCTACTGAATCCAGGAAATTGGAAAGAGTCTATAGAGCGAGAATCGAAGTTGCTGATGTTCAGAGGAAGGAAGCTTATGATCAGTTAACTCAGGCTCAACAACTTATCTCTGCTATGACTGATGAAAATAAGAAGTTACGTCTGACTGCGACTCATTTTAAGAATGAGTTGAATTTATCTACTCAGAAGCTGGAGTTGGTGGCAACCAGACAGGAAGGTTCTCATCAAAGACAGATTGAGAAAACTACAAACCTTATGAAGCAAGCTATGATGGAAGAAATGACTCGTTTCACTTCTCTTTTCTCTCTCAAGGCATCTGATGAAGCCAAAAAGGGGGAAGAGGCAAGTCGAGTTGAATTTGTTGCTGAAAGTGAGAAAGATACATCTAGTGCTGAACCAGAGGCTAAAGATGCTGCTGAAGCCATGCAAGATCTTAAGAGGCCTAAGAGAGGCAAAGGCAGGTTGGTTAAGACTGCTGAACTTGACCAAGCCAGGGCTGAAGCAGATGAGTTGAAGAAGAAGGAGAAGGGCAAGGCTATTGCATCTCCAGAAGCTGAAGTTCAGACAAGAATGGTATCGAAAAGGAAGTCTATTCATATTGAAGAACCTACTCCTGAGTCAACTATTATGAAGAAGCAAAAGATTGATGAGCCAAGTGATGAAGCTCATTATGCTAAGAAGAAGAAAATTGAGAAGCACATTGAAAGTTTGTTGAAGCAGAAGTCTGATGAAGATCAAATAGAAGACAAGCTCATTGACCACTTCATTGACAAAGAACATCGTCAAGAATGGATGAAAGTGAAAAGGCAGTGGGAACTAGATCACTGGATTATCAGGAAGTTTGGAGATTCTGATAACTCTGACGATCTCTATGCTATGTTTGATAAATTCATGAAAGGACAGCATAAGATGCTCTGGAATTTGATCATAAGGATCTCTGCTAGTGCGAATTTTAATATTCTTGTTCCTGGTTTTCCGAAATGGAAGTGTCCCATGACTAGTTCTGGTAAAAGGGCTGATATTAACCAGATCAAGAAGTATGAAGATGAGCTACTGGACAACGAGAAGATTGAAGATGAAGAACATATCAAGGATATTCATACTAGACTACTAAATGCTTTCTGTGTTCCAGATTCAGAAAGAGGTAACTTTTCAGTATAGTTTAGTTTTGTTCTGATTTTGTTATTTTTGAAGTATTTGTAATATCTACTGATCTTATTTCTGAATGAATGAAAAGATAAAGTACTATTTGGTATTAAAGACAAGATAACTACTTAACTAGTCTACTAATGAGAAAATATTCAAGTAGTTTTGGCTTCATCAAAAAGGGGGAAATTGTTGGGATATGAATCCTAGACAAGTTCTAAATGATGAAAAGATGAGATGAAGTTTTGATAAGCCAAAAATAGTTTGAATATTTTCTAAGTGTTGACTAATCTAGTCTAGTTGAGTTGAAGTCATCTTGAACAGATCAGTAGAGTTCACATGAAAAGAAAAGTATTGTTAAAAGATAAGTACGATGTATAAGTACTTCATATCTGTTCATATATGTTTACATTGATTAGTTTGTTTTTGAGCTATAATTGCTGTATAGAGCTCATGATATTTTTATATAATAGATAGATTTGTTGTATAGATTTATAAGTTGACTAAGCTTGTGTTATAAAAGCTTAATGTAATGTAATAGTCTTGATAGGTTGGATGATAGGACTAGATTAGTTCTGTTAGAAGTCTACTATACAAGAAGACAAGTAGAAGCAGAAGTCTACTACAACTATTCAAGACAGGTGGACTACAAGACAAGTGCATCTACTAGACTACACAAAGTTAGTTACAAATACGCGTGAAAGATAAGGATGGAGAAGTTAGTTATAGAATAACTAATTCGTAACAAGAAACGCGTGTATGGATAAGAAGATTCAGTTGAAATCAGTTATCAAGAAAGGTTGGTTACAACTACCTGAGTTCTTGAAGTCCGAAGTCTATAAATACTTGAAGGAGTTTATCATTTGAAGACTACTGATTACTGAGATACTGATACGACTACTGAAATATTGATACTGCAATCATTATTGAAGATTCAAGTGAAGAAATTTCTCTCAGAGATTGAAGTTCAGAAAGTGAAGCTACACAAGTCAAGTGAAGATCAAAGAAGGCTACTACTGAACGAAGAGAAGTTTTATTTTCGTTTACTGTTTCAAGTTGCTAGTTACTTGTAAAATAGCTAGTTAGATCGAAGAGGCACTTGGTAGTGTTATCGAGAAGATCTAAGTCTTATTTCTTGGGACTTAAAGCCACAAGAACATATTACTCCATTGGACGAGTTAATAAGAATTTCACAACTGGGTTTGTGAGAGTGGATGTAGACTAGTTGTCGAACCACTATAAATCTCGTGTTTGATTTACTTTACTGTTTTAATTGTTTAAATTGCTTAATTGTTTTAACTACTTAACTGAACTTGACTAGTTGAGTATAGAACAGAGTTCTCGAAAATAAGTTGAGTATAATCTTGAATTGGGCTCATTGTTAATTTCGTATTCCGCATATTGTACTTTGATATTTCGAAAGATTTTTTGAAAAGTCTATTCACCCCCCTCTAGACATTTTCACTAGCTTACTCGTTATTAACTCAACTTGGGACCAACACCAATCATACCCTTAGGGTCGATAAATTTGGGAGAAAAAAAAAGGAGAGGAGAAAGGGAATTAGGATTTCAGTATATAACTATGATACCATGTGAGAATTATATTCAACCACCGTTATGTTAATGAGATGATATGAGTAATCTACTATACAGTCAAACCTCTATAAATTAATAACCTTGGGACCATGAAATTTTATTAATTTAGAGAGGTATTAATTTATCGATAAATTAATATTTTATTAATTAAAAGAGAGACTTTTTAAATTCAACAAATTTAGTACATATGTATTAAAAATAAATGAGTTTATATATGTTTCATTGATTATATTCATGTATCAACCAATTTTTTGTAACTAATTCATGTATTATATCAATTCATTGTATACAATTAACTATTATATTCATAGACGCATGCATCAAAGTCATTGAAATTACTTAAATATACATGTTTACATTAATTCGTTGCACTTAAATTACTATTATAGTCAATTAAATATATTCATGCATGATGAATGAAACATATATTATATAAATTTCAATATGGAAATAAAATAATTCATAATTAACACCCAGTCATGTCTTCTCATCTAAAAGACATCGTAAAATCATCCATAAATAATCAAATGCGTAAAGCATTATGTGAGTATAAGAGATTGAGACCATCTCACATTGCACTCAAAAAGATTTACAAGAGTGTGGGTTGATGAAAAAGATTTATAAGAGAGACCATGCCATAATATTTATAATTGTACTGATATTTATGAATTATTAATTTAGAGTTTTAATGGGACCTAATATTTATAAAGGAATTTTTCGAAAAATTATTATCTTATTATCTTATCGAATTTGATGATTTTTTACAAAGGCCCAAGTCGGGACCGAAAGATTTTATTATTTTAAAGAGTTTATTAATTTATAGAGTATTAATTTATAGAGGTTTTACTGTATAAGGGTGAGTCTCTTGTGCACTCAAGTACACAATGTACTTGAGTGGACCTTGACTAGTTGACTGTTGACCGGTCAATGGTCAAACTTCGATTTTTTTTTCGATTTTTTTTTTTTTACAAAAAAAATTACATTTTTCAATAATATTTTCAACTATATTAACATACATTTTTCAGTTATAATAACATACACTTTTCACTAATATATAACTTACATTTTTCATTAATATAACATACACTTTTTAGTTATAATAACATACATTTTTCATTAATAGATCATACACTTTTCAGTTATAATAATATACATTTTTTATTAATATATAACTTCCATTTTTCATTAATAGATCATACACTTTTTCAGTTATAATAAAATACACTTTTCATTAATATAACTTACATTTTTGTGAGTGTTATCTCATAATCTCATAGTCAGCACATTAAGTAGTGAGCTGATAGGATCAGATAAGATGACTTAGGCCGAAATCAGATGAGTTTAAGGTTTTCAATCAGCTGAGGAGGTGATGCTTAGAGTTAAGCATAGTTGGTCAGATCAGCACAGTACTTCAGCAAAGTATATCAACATAGTACTGCAGCAGGGTATATCAGTACAGTACTATCAGCACAGTATGGAGTCTATCAGTAGAGTCAGCTTTTGATCACAAGAACAGGAGAGTTGAGTATCAGAACACTAACTAGTGTTCTGATCTTTATGGACAAGTCTTCAGCTTCTGATATGAAAGTTAGTTAGTATAACTAACTGTATTACAGTTACAACTACTTGAGGGCATAACTACCATTTCAGTTGGGCAATAACATAGCACATGTGTTGTTACAAGTGGTTGCAAACGGTTGCTAACTACTCAAACTGTTCCTAACAGCAGCAACTACCTTTGGTCTTTATATACTCTTGTATGTGTACATTGTAAAGGTTGATTTTTACGATTTTGGATGCAAGTACGATTGTAATCATTGAGTTGTGTGAGTTCACGAGTGAATGGAGGAAATATCCTATTCCGAGTGAATGAGTGTGTAAACATTCTTGGTCAATCAAAGAAGTACTCGTCTGGTCCAGTGGATGTAGATCACATTGATCGAACCACTTAAATTCTTTGTGTGTTGTTTGTCTCGTTGCTTACTTTTCGAATTACTATCTTAGAAGAGTTATTTCTTATATCTTAAAGTATTCTACTTGGTTGGAGACGTCTAATCGACGGGAATTACTTGACAATTTTCAATTATAATAACATACACTTTTCATTAAAAACAATGTTGCACTTTTCAATATAGTAACATACACTTTCATTAAAAAACAATGTTGCACTTTTCAATATAGTAACATACACTTTTCATTAAAAAACAAAGACACACTTTTCAATATACTAACATACACTTAAAAAAAAAAATCGAAAAAAAAAAAGTCAAAGTTTGACTGTTGACCGGTCAACGGTCCACTCAAGTACACCGTGTACTTGAGTACACATGAGACTTTGGCACTATATATATAGTAATTACAAATGAGATAAATAAGGAAATAAATATTATAACCAAATATTTGAGAATATATTAAAAAATAACGATTACATAAATAAAAGATTACTACATATAATATATTATACTATTCCTATAATATAATATTCGATTATATTTTCTAATAGATTACGCACAAAAACTCAAATACCCTTCCTCTTTCTTTTCTATTTTTCGGCGTCCTCGACGAGCAAGTTTTCCTCATCACCGCCTTGTTTATCTCGAACGAGCTGGTTTCCCTCGTTCCCTCTCTTGGTGACACGGGAGTGATACGTAGAAGACAAACGTTCTTCTTACGAAAGAGTGAAAGTGTTTTCTTAGAACTTGAAAATATGATTCAATGATAATTTTGAATACAATATCACCTATATATAGGTGAGATTACAAGAAAGGTGAATTTATAGATTTATTGTATTCAAACTAAGAATTAAATGTAATTAAGGGAAAAATTGGTGAGTTTGACCATAGAAGTTGATTAGTCATGCATGTACCACATCAGTCTCCCCCACTTGAAAAGAACTCGACCCCGAGTGATCTGGGTAGGATGAAGGTTCTTCAGGAAAGTAACGGTATAAATCACTTACGTTAAAAGTCTTCGAGATTTCCATCGAGTCTGGAAGACCCACCACATAAGCATTATCGTTGATTTTATGAGTGATTTTGTAAGGTCCGTACTTCTTCGGCTGCAACTTGTGATATTTTCCCACTGGAGAACGCTCACGACGAAGAAAGATCATCACATCGTCCCCAACTTCAAAAATATTTGACCGCCTATGTTTGTCTGCAACATCCATAAATTTCTGATTAGTCTCCATCAATCTTTGACGAACTTCTGCTTGAATATCCAACCCATCTTTAGCCAGCTTTTTGGCAGCCACACTAGCAACACCCGGTAACTTTACAAGATCAACAACGTGACTTGGAGCCTTCTGATAAACTATAGAAAAAGGTAATTTTCCTGTAGAACTATGAACTGCATTGTTGAAGGCAAATTCTGCTTGTGGGGCAACAGCGTTCATAAGTATATGCCCTGCCCTGCCTTGCGACCTGCTGCGGGGCAACATTTCGTGCCCTGCCCTGCCCCATGCACTCCAAAAGTCCAAGTAAAATATGCAGATTAAATTAAATTAAACAATAAAATAAATATTAAAATTAAACATTAGAAATTCACTAAGTCACATCCAAAATACTTAACCGCAAATAAAATAATCAAATCCAAAATACTTAAAAGCAAACAAAATAATAAAATCCAAAATACTAAACAACAAAATACTGAACAACAAACAAAAGTTATTCTAAAATATTAAAATATCATCCCAAGTTTAATTCTTCAATAGAGTGACAATGCTCTATTCTCCAGTTCTCAAGTTCTCCTTCATTATCTTCATCCTCGTCCATTTTAACTTTCAATGACTTCGTTATTCTCATCATCCTCACCATAAAGAACATATTCTTTAGCATGTTCATCTACAAAGAAATAATATGAATGAGAATTATATAGTTATATCACATTAGTTTATGTTAATAAGAAAAAAGTTAGTAGTTACCTTTCATCTGAGCCGATAACCAACTTTGTGCACCCATCAACGTCTCAACTGTCGTTGGGTGAAGTCTACTACGATGGGGGCTAATCAACCTACCATTTGTACTAAAAACAGATTCTGAAGCAACAATGGAAACAGGAATTGCTAAAACATCTCTTGCAATCCGACTCAAGATTAGATACTTACCCCTATTGGACTTCCACCATATTAATACATCAAAATCCTCAGTTCTAGGCACCACACCCTCCTCCAAGTATAGATCTAATTCTGACCTCACAAGTTTTCTTTTCTTTCTAGATGTGTACAAATCAAAACCACTTAGGCACACCAAATTTTTTGAAGATTCATTAACCAAACTTGGACCACACCTATCAATATCTTCATTTTGGCAATCTCTCTCATATTGATCAAGCAACTCACGACATAAAAAAAGAACATTTTCAACGTCATAATCAGCATTACTCTCATAAATCTTTCCAAAGTAGTACTCCAACAAATCAGATTTATACCTAGGATCAACAATGGTTGCCACCCCCATAACTCCATGCACATACAACCAATATTTATCAAACTTTTCTATCATACTTTGAGCCATTTTTTCAATAATATAAACACCACAAACACTCCATTCAACTAAAGCCAATTTGATCTCGCAAATACGTGGAAAGAACAAATTAGCAGTAGGATATTGAGTACCCGAGAATAACTCAATAGCATCATAAAATAATTGGAGCTTACCACAAATTTCTTTGGTCATCTTCCATTCATCCTCATTTGGAGTGCACTTGTATTTTGTATCACGAAACTTCAAGCGTGAAAAAACATCTTTGTAATCAAGAGTTGTTTGTAGCATCAAATAAGTTGAGTTCCAACGTGTTTTGCAATCAAGGGCAAGTTTTTTAGTAGTCGCAACTTTAACTTGGCGAGCTGTTTCCTCAAACTTCTCCCATATTTTTGGTGTGCCCGACCAATAAGCAACATTGTCTCTTATATTTTTAACTGCTCCATCAATGACATCCAAACCATCCTTCACAATTAAATTTAGTATATGCGCACAACAACGCATATGTAGCAGCTTACCACCAAGCAAGAGTGCATCAAAGGGAAGCTTGTTTACAAGTGAATTCAACATTGCGTCATTTGTTGAACAATTGTCCACAGTCACATAAGATATCTTTTGATCTAGGTTCCAATCCAAAAGACACTGAAATAATGCTTCACAAAGAACATCACTTGTATGCGGGCTTAAAACATATATAAACCTACAAAAATAACGTCACATATAATATAATATTAGTAAGTAGTAATTCTGAAAATTCATTGAAAATGTGCATAAAATTAGTAAGTAGTGTTGGTCCCAAGTTGAGTTAAGATTGATTAAGCTAAGAAAGTCTAGAGGGGAGGGGTGAATAGACTTTTCAAAATCTTTCAAAATATCAGAGTTTTTATGCGGAATAGTGTTCTGAATAGTACTGTTCTTACTAAGTCAGATCAGTACTTTCCAGTTTAGTTTTATACTCAACTTCTATTCAGATCTTTACTTAGACAACTTTACTGTTCTTGGTTAAACAAATATCAAACAGAAAATACCAAACAAAAAGCAAAGAACACAGAATTTTATAGTGGTTCGACAAATGTCTACATCCACTCTCACAATCCCAGTTGTGATGTTTTATTAACTCCTTCTTGAGTTTTTTGTGGCTTAAAGTCCCAAGATTAAGACTTTGATCTTATCGATTACACTCCCAAGTGTATCTTCGATCGACTAGTAATTCTACAAGTAACTAGCACACTTGTTTACAACAATACAAACTGTAAATAAAAAGTAAAACTTCTCTTGATTAGCCTCTGATTTCTTCTCTTCAAATCTGTGGCTCTTCTCAGATTTCTTGATCTCTTAAACTCTGTGAGTTCTTCAAATGCTCTGTAGACTTAGATTGCTCTTGAATGCTTTTTGATCAGTAGTCTTAGCAGTAGGAGATCACACAGTATTTATAGAACTTAGTATGGCAGTTAGCAGTTTGTGAACTAACTCTCAACTAACTCTAAAACTGTTTTTGTAACTTCTTTTTGTAACCGACTTTGTAACTTCCTTCAACTAATTCCAAGTCAGCATATCTTCAAATATATCCAGTTACGCCTTAAATAAGTTTTCCAAACTTATTCTTCAAACTCACCAACTCAGCACAGTAACTTACTGTTCTGACTTTTACTGTTCTTAGCCAGTAAGCACAGTTCTCCAAAATTGTTCTAACTTCTCTAGAATTCTTCTGAGCTTCTCTTCAACTCTTCTTGAAGGTCTTCTTATTCTGAAGTAGTCATCTGAGTCTTCAATAATCTTCTGATCTTCTTTTAATCTAGTGTTCTAAACTACTGTTCTGAACTTTTACATTGCTGAATACAATAGAATACAACTTTACATATATAAAACCTATATATACATCAACTGAACTACATACAAATGAGTATATCTAAGTCCTATACTATAAGCTGTTTATACAATACAAACATCAGCTTAGTTCCTAACAGTTCATATATCAGATCAGTTAACACACTAAGATCAGTAAACATATATAAGATCAGTAACTCAGATTTCAATATCTCTTAAAGATCAGTAAACTTATTTCAGATGACTTAGTTAAGATGACTTAGAACCACATATATCATTAACTTTAAGTTACTTTTGGCCATCAAAACATACAATCATCATCTAGAACATTGTTTCAAGGATTCATATCCCAACAAGTAGTAATTCTGATTTTTTTTTATATAAGAAACACCTCAGAAATTAGTAAGTAGTATTCTGAATTTTTTTTTTATAAGATTACACCTCAGAAATAAGATTACATATTCAGTAGTAATTCTAAAAATTCATTGAAAATGTGCATAAAATTAATATATATACATGATAATCCGACTCTGCATCTTCCAACTATTGTCAATGAAGTGAGTTGTGACCGCCATGAAACATTTCCTTGGGAATGAGGATGTCCACATATCAGTTGTCACGGCTACCCGACCATCATTCTTTTCCAAAATTTTCAATGTGACATCCTTCTCACTCTCGTATATCTTTATGCAATCTCCTTTAACCGTGTTTCTTGACACAACTTGAAAGAGAGGATTCAAAGAACTACAGAATTCCCTAAATCCTTCATGCTCCACAATCATCAAAGGATACTCATGCAAAATAACCATGTTTGCAAGTTTTTGGCGAGATATGTCTTTATCAAATTTAAACGGCAGACATTCAAATTTGTCCTTATTGAAATTAGCTTGCAAAATCTGTTGTCGTATATCTTGCGTTTTTTTTAGGACATCTATCTTGATGGTTTTTCAAATGAGTAGTACCCTTCCTAGGTTCACCCAACAACAATGTAGAACAATACTTACATTTGGCTTTCTTTTTTCCATCAATTTCCATTCTTTCATAATGATCCCACACTTTTGAGTATAGTTTTCCTGTAGTGCCGCCCGGTGCTTTTGTATTATTACGAGCAACTTCATCCACATTTGGAAGATTCTCCGTAACCGGAGAAGGGTCGGGTGTCATGGGAGAGCCAACTACAGCTGGAGATGGCATAGGAGATGGAGATGGAGAAGGAGACGGATACGAAGAAGGAGACGAAATTGGAGAGTCGGATAAACCTTGAAGGCTATTTGGCGACATGGCTGATAGAGAATCGAATGCCTCTTGACCAGCCATTATTAAACCTACAAAAAAAAAGAAAAATAAATTTAACAACAAAAATTAGAAAATTCATATTTAATATTTAACAGAAATTAAGCAACAAATATAAAATAAATCTTACGAGATTAAAATATACGATGCCCAAATTCTTACCAGATTATTGAAATATTAAATATTAATTTCTGACCAGATTATTCAACCACTTACTGTATATGAATTAATAGCAGGAAAATTAGCAAGTGAATAAGCTTTAAGTGCATTTTTGGAGAAATATAATATCCAATTTTAACTGTATATAGACCTGTCAAGACGGGTCGGCGGGGCGGGCCAAAACCGCAAAAGCCCGTCATTTGGCGGGGCGGGGCGGGCCAACCCGTTTGTCAGGCGGGCTGCTAAAACCTCAACCCAACCCAAAAATAGGCGGGCCAATTTTTTTTTTTTTTACAAAATAATTATTAAATTCATCAAGAAACATAAAAAATTACAGTAATATATAATTAACAACACTTTTGTACACAATTTTGGTCCGAGATTTTTTAGTCTATAATTAAGAACAGGATTATTCATCAAGAAAAAGATATATTTTCAATCTATTGTATATAAAAGAAATAAATATGGAGAATTACCATAATTATTAATTAAGAACAAAAAACTAAATAGAAATACTGTTATTATTAATTGTATAATATATTACAAATAGTAATATACATATATTATATATATTATGAGTACAGATATTTAAAAAATGAAGAAAGAAGGGAAAAAATGGACTGCTCAAGAGTTTTTACTTTTAATTAGATTTATTATATATTGTTTTCTATATTTTTTAATTAAATAAAATATTTTTTTTTTAAAAAAAACTAAAAAATGGCGGGCCAGCCCGTCAAAGCCCGCTCCAACCCGCCTAAGACCGCGGCCCAAACGGGCTGGCCCGCCTGGGCCCGCCTCCTAGCGGTCCTAGAAAATCTTGGCCCAACCCACTATTTTAAGTGGCGGGGCGGGCTGGCCCAACGGGCCCAGCCCGTTTTGACGGCTCTAACTGTATAGGAGCAATTAATTGATAAATCAAAAGAAATATAACTATCTCCTAGTATATTAATTGACAAATCCAAAGAAATCCAATATTATACGGCATCCAAGTTGGAATATTAATTGACAAATACATTTTTTGATTTGGGGGAAACTAGTATATTAAACAAATTAAAATAAAAGATAACGAGAAAAAAAAAATAGACAGATTACCTGAATGGAGTCGTCGCCTCGTCGGTGGTAGGTGTGGGCCTGAGCGGCGCCGGTGATCGAAGGACCTGGCTGCTGGACCGCCGACGGAAGACAGCGTACCGCGTACGTCTGTAGGCTGGATGAGCAAATTGTGCTTTTGCTTTTGTGAAATTGTGAGAGTGAGAGAGAAAGGCAGTAAGCGGCGGGGGTAAGATCAATTAGGGTTAGTGGGCCACACACTCACATAATTAAATAATATATATATATATATATATTATATATATATATTAATACAATTTTTTTTATATTCAGGACAGGGCAGGGCATATTTTTATAATACATGTATCCATGCCTGCCCTGCCCTGCGTGCGGGGCGGGACAGATTTACTCTATTTTAAGGATGGGGCAGGGCAGGGCGGATCTAAACCTCTCAGAGTAGGGCGGGTCGACTTCAGGGCAGATCATTTTGCCATCCCTATATCCACTCCGCAAATCTATTTTGCTGAAAATTTTGGCCCCGGACAGATTATCCAGCATGTCCTCTAATCTCATAATCGGAAACCTGTAACGCACCGTTATTTTGTTTATTGCTCGGCTATTCACGCACATACGCCAAGATCCATCCTTCTTCGGAGTTAGTAACGTGGGGACTGCGCATGGGCTCATACTTTCTTGGATCATGCCTTTATGTAACAACTATTCCACCATTTGTTGTAAAATCGAACTTTCTTTTGGGTTCATGCGATAGTGAGGAAGATTTGGTAATGTGGCCTCGGGTACCAAATCAATAGCATGTTGTATACCTCTCATTGGTGGTAATTCTGCAGGAAGGTCTTCGGATATTAACTCCTGAAATTCTTTAAACAAATCAAGGACACGATCAGGGACCTCATCCCTCTTCTTGGAACCACCGACCACAAATGTCGTCTTCACTACTAAAGCGTGTATTTCTTTAGTGTCACGTGCGTCCTCCATCCATTCCTTCACCGATCTGGTTAGGGTCAGGAATTTTTGGGTCTCGTTCTTTGGTTTGAACCCCAACGGCAGCAATGTTATCCTTTTTCCATCTTTGAAGAACTGGTAAATGTTCTTTCTCCCATCATGAACGACTGCAAGATCAAATTGCCAAGGCCTACCAAACAGTAATTGACAAGCATACATATCCACAATATCACACATTACTTCATATTTATAAAAATTTTCAATGGATAAGGGAACGCGACACCTCTCTTTTACTTTAATTCCTTCCCCTTTAGTAATCCACACAATACTATAAGGTTCGGATATTTTTCCACAGACAGTTCTAAAGTCCTAGCCAAGTTATGAGAAATAATATTTTCACAGCTCCCACTATCAATAATCAATTCGAAAATTTGATTAGAAATAGTACACCTGGTTCGAAACAATGCGTTTCGTTGGGAATCATCTCTCTTTGGCACTAATAGGACCTTACGAACAACCATTGTTTGTTGTTCGTCATACTCCTCACCATCCGGCTCGCAGACTCCATCCTCCCCTTCCCATTCGTCATCATCATTTCCAGTATGCTCGATCATGTTGAACGGATGACGCTGGGGGAAATTGTTTGATCGGTGTCCAACCTCGTGACACCTATAACATTTGTCACCCGTTGGTCTTGCGTATGGGTTTTCCGCCTTCTTTGCGGCCTCTCTCTCTACCCCACGCTTCATAGAACTAGAAGCCTCCAGGTTAGGCTTGGGATTGGGTTTCAGTGAATCAACGAAATTCTTACGAGGTTCCTCTCTCCCATAAAAATTTCGAAACCCCATTGATTCAGCTCGTTGCGCCATATTGATTGCCTCGCTGAGGGTTAGGATGATTTGACACCCGATCTTCTCACGAATCATGGGTTTGAGTCCATGGACATACCTTGCTACCTACTGCCCCTTAGTCTCCATCAGGTTGTTACGCGAGGAGAGGCGTAAGAAATCTGAGGTATAGTCTGCCACCGATTTTTGTCCCTGAACTAATGTCTGGTACTGCTGGAATAGAAATTGTTCATAATCTGGAGGGAGAAAACGTGTCATCATCATCCTCTTCATTTTGGTCCACAATCGGATCGGCTGCTTGCCCAATCGTCGTCGTTGGTTCTGGACTTGTTCCCACCACGATGATGCTCCTCCTTTCAAGCGATAGGCTACGAGCTTCACCTGCTTATTTTCTGATATTTCTGCAAAGTCGAAGAATCTCTCAACTTCAGTGACCCAATCAAGAAATCCCTCAATATTAAAATTTCCATTGAAGGAAGGGAGATCCGCCTTCAATCGAAATTCATCATGCATGTGTTGTCGATTGTCCCTACAATCAGGAATATTACGATTTCCCTGGAATATATTCGCTGCTTCTTCATCCGACGATTCCTCTTCATAGGTCTGTCCCCTGGGATTCTGTTGAGGAATTTCACGATGAGGGTCACGAGCAAATCTCCTGGTTCCTTCATCGTTTTCTGGGTTGTCAAGATGTTCTTCGTGACCGCCCTGAGTGTCCTCTATTTGTTCTACGCGAGTGGTTAACGTTTGGACTGCCGTAGTCAAACGCTGCATCTCTCTGATCACGTCAGCGAGGGTGGGTTCGCCGTTGTTAGCCATCACCAAGGAAAGCTTGGCTCTGATACCAACTGACACGGGAGTGATACGTAGAAGACAAACATTCTTCTTACGAAAGAGTGAAATTGTTTTCTTAGAACTTGAAAATATGATTCAATGATAATTTTGAATACAATATTACCTATATATAGGTGAGATTACAAGTGAGATTACAAGAAAAGTGAATTTCTAGATTCATTGTATTCAAACTAAGAATTAAATGTAATTAAGGGAAAAATGGGCGAGTTTGACCATAGAAGTTGATTAGTCATGCATGTACCACATCACTTGGTCGCTTTTAGCCGCCACTGACGAGCTGATATCTCTCGTCATGGTTTATATTTACTTCTTTATTTATCTCACTTGTAATCCCTATATATAGTGGATCACTCATATCATCACATTAATGGGATTGAATATAATTCCCACACAATCATCGAAAGCAAGTGTTGTTGTTCTTATTTTTTACATCACGTGCCTTCTTTTCACCTCCTCTTTTAATTTTGTTATATTGTTTTTGTCACTTATATATTTCATTTCTAAAATAATATGTTGGAAAATTTATGTTTAATTTTGATGATTGTATTGAAACACAATGTAATAAGATGAAAGTTAAACATGTATATATTAGATATCTAGTGATTAGTCTTAATCGATGTGTTCAACAATTGAGGAGGAACTCAACTTTGAGTTGAGTTTTCCAACCTATATGGTTAAACATGCACGAATGCAAGATTTAAAGATTGAGGTGATCTACTCAATTGTGGAAGGCCTAAGGCTTGAATATAAGGCTATAAGACAAAAGTGAAGATCAATGTTGAAAATAAGGCAACATCGATTAGCTGACTGATACTCTTGATAGATACAAAGTACTCAGTTGCCTTCGTTATGAAGACGAGTTACCCAGTTAATGTCAAGTGGGTAAAATCTAGAGAGACTATGCTAAATTCCTAGTAAGATTAAAAAAAAAATCAGTTCAAATGTCAACTCAACAGATGCTAAAATGAGTCAGAGTTCAAGCACTGAAGACAGACATCTACGCTCCAAATGTCATCTTTATGTCCGTTGACACACATCTAATGTGAATCAATAGGACAATGACACATGACACTTGCTTGGCAAAAAGTTTGTAGTTGAACAGAACAAGCGACAACACAATACTGAGAATGTCAGAAAGACATTACATTAAAAGTTATAACAAATTTGAGATACAACTTTCACGGATGATTCTCATAGCCGTAAATAGTGAGTTCATTGTAGTTCCCAACAACTATAATTTGAACTTCATTATAAATACAAGGCCACATTATAGTGAAAAATACGAGAATTCTACAAGTCGAAGCTTTGAAGCAATTTACACATGTACAATATTCTCAAGATATCCAGAATTTTCAAATAGCCCAAGATTAAGTTTCATATCATAGAGCTCTAAGGGGCCTTCCAACCTTAAGTCTAAGCACATAATCCATATTCAAAGTCTAGATCGATTTCATTCAAACTTGTTTGAGTAATTTATTAGTTGGAAATACTTCAAACATTTTTCTTATTTTTAGACTATTGTTTATTGTAAAACATTTTGTAAAGGTAATTGTTATCATGATAACAAGTAGGACTATATACTTTATAGGAGTATTGAGTCAATATATTGTTATTCCCGACACTTAAGATTACAAGTCATTTGTATAATGAATTAATATCGCATTCATGCCTGTGAGAGTGGACGTAGGACTAAGACTCGAATCGCTATAAATCTATGTGTTGTTATCAACTTTGATATTTGTTTATTCATTCTATACTTGTCATATGTATCAAACTGCATAATTCACTACCCAAATGTACACCAAGCCAGCTGAATGTGATTTTCTACATAAGATTAATTAGTTTTTTTTTTTTTTTCATTTGAAAACGATTTTTTTATAGTTGTGCCTGTTTTAAAGGTCTACACACTTTTCGCAAAACATAACTTATTTTGATAGTTGTCCAACTAATCAACTCTCGAACAAATCTTAGCTAAGTTGGTGTCATATCTTGAGACGATTTGTGCAGATCCTCAATCTCGGATATGATATTATCATTATCACTATTAGTCAATAGGTTGATTATCAGTTGCAAATGTATCACTCCCACATGACAATTATTATTTGCCAACTTACTTAATTCTTTAAGTCCAACTAGTAAAATTGTTTTTTGGTTTTAAAGTTTAATAACTCCTCCCTCATGAACTTTAAACTATCACTTAACTCGTTCGGACTTAGACTGTGGATGCGGTGTAGATAGGAGAAGGTTGTGAAAGGTAGAGATGTGAGAGTGAAATGAATAAAACAATGGAGAAACAACAATTCTGCAAATAACGTGCACTATATTAGGAATTAATATACAAGAATTAATTTCTCACATTTCTACAAGTTCAGACTAAAACAAAATTCTTTCATAGTATCAGAGTCTCAAGGCTCACACTCACACGTCCTGAGTTCGATACCTGCTGAAAGCAACTCTACCCATTTAAATTATCCACTCGATGGACCTCTTCTAAAAAAAGAATTGAGGTCATAATCCGGCCACGAGTGAGAGAAAATTCTTTCACCCCTAGGGGAGAGGGAAAAAGAATAAAAATAGCTAATATGCACTGATTTTTTTATTTTTTTTTTTGTGTGTATTTATTGTAAATATGATACTTTTACTATGTAAATACAAGGTCTTCTCAAATTACAATAATGTTGTTGTGTCGTGAATCAATTGTAATTAAAACAACTGAATTGTTTGGCGAATGTATAATTTCAAGAACATGTTATACTTCTCAATAATATGGTTGGAGAGTTTGTAACTAAAGTTATAATTAAATTGATTACATAGATATATGAAAAGGTATTCTAATGTTAATTGCACCATTAATTTTAAATAAAATATTTTTTTACACTTGAAATTTTTTAAAATATATAAATGGGTCCGAAATCTAGGGGCTTAGGTAGTCGTCCCACCTTAGAGTCATCCATGTTAGATAGTTTTTATACTACATAGGTACTTTTGTTCATTTTGTATTAGGTTTAAGATATAGCTTTGTTTTTAATCTAACCATTCAATTAATTTGATATCTAAGTTAGTATTTTTTTTAATTTTTTTTTATTTTGTACTAAATACGATAGTATGCTGTATGCTATCTTTGAATCTTCAGATATTTGGTTTTATCTCAATTTATATTTTGAATGAATTTTTTCAAGTATTTTTGTTTTGTAATATGTTTAGGGTATATGCTTTTTTGTTATCTAATGTTTCAATTTAATGATATCTAAGATAGTTTATATTCTTTGTATACTAGTCTAAATACAGTATGTTGTTCTTGAATAAATTTAGTTTTATCTCAATTTATATTTTGATTGATTTTTTTTTCAATTTAATGTGTATCTTTAAATGATATTGTTAGATAATTGTTTTATACTTTTATCATTATATACAAAAGGGGGTGTTTACTTTGAACTTTGAGTGGTTTTAAAAATTGGGTTTTTGAAATCCTTGTTTTTGAATTCCCGATAAATAGTAATATGAGTGTTTCTTTTGAGTTTTGGAATAGTGGAGAATTTAATTTTATGTCAAATCAAGTTGTAAGACTGAATGAGTTTATATTATTATATTATTGTTTGGTGAAATAATAATGATTAGTTGATTGTGTAATGATTAAATGTATTATATTATTGTATTATTATATTATTATAGTATTATTATATTATTGTTGAGAAAGAATATAATTATTAGAGTAATATTATATACATATAACTTTATGCCAAATCAATATGTTTGATAGGGGTAGTTTTGAGTGGATTTTAAAAATCGATTTTTAATTCCCGAAGTAAAACGGGTTTTGAATCTTGAAATCCAAAACCTGTTTTTAAAACAAAAAGTAAATATTTTGCGTTATAAAAATGAGTTGCATAAGAATTTGGCATGTATTCAAATTCGATGGGAAAAATTAAAACCGTTTTTTTAAATGTTGGTCACCCAACCTTTTCAATAAAAAAGTGATTCCATGGGTTCATGTATATAGTTTGGAAACAACACTTATGATGCCATGATTGTGTATAGAGTACGTCTTGTACACTTTTCTTAAATTCGATATGGTATGTGGATTAAAATTATCACTGCAAAATTTACTTCTAAATGTATATTTTTCTAACTATTTTTTTCCTACTACATGATATAGAATTTTTGTGCACATTATATTGCCATGATTGTGTATAGAATATGCATTGTGTGAAACGGAATGAAATCAAATTTAATTTGATCATGACACTTCTACACTTTAGAGAAGGTGAATGCTAATTTGTGCTAGTTTGTCTAACTTTGAACTTGTCTCACACAAGTCTTTGTCAATATGTACGGGGAGGACGGAGGAGGTAGCTATAGAGGATACTTAATTCTTTCTACTTAAGAGGTAGCTCTATAAAGGATATGCTTAATTCTTTCTACTTAGGAGGTATAATGACAGACGGGAGGGCTGATGAGGTAGCTATAGAGGATACTTAATTGTACACAAAAATAGAAAAATCCCCAAATTACTCAACTTCATTCAACCATTACACAACTTCTCCACAAATTTCTCCAAATCCAGTTCTATTCCACTATCAAAGTAGCTGCTCAGGCTTTCCAAATGTAAATAAAAAACTACGAACAAGAGGCGACTCAATGTGATCTACGGTTAACTCACAAAAGTTAGATAAAGCTCAAATGACTAGTGACTGAAACTTGTACAGCAAACAATTGAAAAAAGGCAGCACTGAGGGAAAATATAGAAGCCTACTTAAGAAAGATTTAAAGATAATGGGCAAGAGTTTCCCCTACTTTATTTGGCAAATCACAGGAATTGCTGTTGAATCCTGGTTCGGTTTTCTTCCCACCATAACCTAGCTTGCATTTCTCCAAATCTTTCTCGGCTGCATTGATCACTTCCAAGTTAGATACAAGCAAATTCTATAAGCAGACTTAGTTATAATCATAAGGTGTAAAATTAGAATTGGAATTGTCCATGCTCTTGTATGATGATCTGTTGTTTGATCATAAATGAACTGTGAAATGATATAAGAACCATCCAATGGATATTTGATAGATCAAGCCACTAATAGGCAATTAATGGAATAAGTTATATGATCATAACATATACATATAGGCCTAATATATATGCAAATAGAAAGAAGCACCAACCTGAACCTAACTCTTCTAAGCTCCCGAGCGCCACCTGGCAAAGATCTGATTGTAATGTAGACTCCAGGCTCGTCTTGCTCGACCCACTCACTCTCTAAATCACTAGCATTGCTCACTGACAGTTCTCCTGAGTGGTCGATCTCCCTCGAAGAACTCGACCGTGCAGAAGCATCTATGGATGATGTCTCGGTTTTTGTAGCACTGATGCTGGAGAGCTTTGGAGTTGAATTTAGACCACCTGACTCATGCACACGACGAGATTTCATAGGGTGGTGCTCGATTGAGTCTGATGACGAATAACCGACTCCAGCTGGGTGGTGGAAGTGACGGGGAAGACGCTCTTTGCTCAATGGAGGGGTTACAGGACTCTCCTCAGCAGATTCAAGTTTTGAGCTCTGACAGAAAACACACTCTTTTAAGTGTATTCATTTGGTAAAGCTCATAAATAAACCCATTTTCATGTGTGTATTTAAACTCGCTTATAGCACAACTACGACCAAAGTAAATTACACGAAGAGGATAAAATTAAATGGCAGGTAAAAATCCCATCATTCATGATGCCAAATGTGTGTAGCATACCTCATCTTCAGATCGTGCAGGAGTTGGCATTGGTACGTCCTGATGACTAAACCTCTGGACGTTGTACAGTTCCATTACTTTATCGTAGTTCTCTCCCCACCACTGTTGAGCTTGCCACTTATTAAAAATCTCTCGGCTATAAGAACCATCCATAGGATATCAGAAATTAGAACAAAAGGCAACTATATAGAGCAACCTTCACTGTGCAAAGAAAGAAGCAGATTACAGGAGAAAACATGCTACGTAATAGAGCATCATGGAACGGTTATGTATGGTCCTACAACAAAAGAGGTGTTAAATGTTATCACATGTTTTAAGATCAACCAGGGGGAAAAGAGAGGTATGTTTATTGAGTTTGCACTAGGCTTTATATCCTAATTATATATTGGTCCATTACCATCCACTCCTCCCAAACAATAAATATTATGCAAACAATAGATTAGATGGGTCAGAGAAGCCATGTGAGCCAGAAAAGGAATATTGGTAGATTTATTAGTGCAGGAGAAGGCAAAGGATTCAATAAGCTTTGAATCAATCTAACAAGATCCCTTGAACTTATTACAAAGATACAATGACAAAGAGTGAGGCAATAGGTTGTGTTGTGATCACTGTATCTCAAGCTGCATAACAGGTTTGAACATCCCAAATACAACTAGAAAAGGATAAGTGTTCCGTAAGATTTGTTGGTTCTGGTTGTAAAAATTATACCTAGCAGTAATAAAAGTAAGATGGATTAATCTTCTTATAATGATCAAAAGATGGTTACTATCTTCAGATATTTATACAGAATTCCAGCCTTCCAGGGCCCAAGTCTTGTAGCTATTGTGACATTGTCAGATAATAATGAGCATATCTGCAGCTGGATTCTTGTATTTGCTACAGTGTTTAACATGTTGATCTATAAGAATATTTTTTTCTTTCTTAATGCGACATGAAATGACACTCCAGTAAGTACAGAACAGGGTCGATTATTTCCAGGTAGAAGTGGGGATGGATTCATGTTTCAAAGAAGTTTGTCAAACATTGAAATTATCTTCTCAGAATTGTTTGATCTTTAATTGTATTCATAACCTTGAAATTAACAATTCAATAGATCTGAGTACTTTGTAGACATAAAATAACCAGGTAAATTCAGTGACAGAAGAAAGGGAGCAAATTAAGAAGAACATCACAATTTGGTCCTTCATGAATTTTTTTATTTTTTTTTGCTTTATTGGTAGTATTAGTTTTTCTCCGGTTCTTAACCAATGTATCCTTCTCCCTTCCAAAATATCCTCAATCTAGAACTCTAGATGTGGTTTCATGTGGACAGTGACTAAGCTGATTTGAATTTAACAATGCTAGTCAAGAAGCCAATTTTTTTTAGGTCCACACACTTTTTTAAAGGGGCCACCTCCATAAATTGGGGGCAAGTGTTACCCAGTGTGGCCTCACATGCCCCATTCAATTCACCCACATCACTGTGCATTAAAAAAAACAAAAGCCTATAGATGAATGGGGATCGAATCTTATTGGGACTAAGAGATAAAAATATCCACTCAAGTGTGAATAAGCTGCAACTGCATTTGGATTTACCTATAGGGCGAACCCAGAATTAAACGGGTGAGGCTTGAATAGGTCTCATGAATCGGGTGGAGCTTGAATATCTCATTATCTGGGGAAGCCCTCCATGTTATAATGACAAAGACCCATCAACGTCAGTATCCTGAAAACTCATAAAACTTTCGCCCTCAAACAAACCACGACTTTCAGATCAGAAAGGGATTTTGCAATCACTATTGGGGTAGTACTGGATTCATCAATATCCAAATTAATTGCAGCAAAGAGAACAGGAAAGCGAACAAAACAAGGTGCACCCAAGAAATTTAAGTCAAAACTGAGAACTATTCAAATATTCAACTCATATTCAAACAAATGTAAGCTGCCAAATATAGCACTATTTCGCCATATAAGTTCATATATACACAAAATTCTCAAGAATATTGAGAAATCAGTATCGTGCATTTTTATTGGAGAAGATTACTGAAGATAAACAATCGAAATTGCAAAATTTGTTACCTGAATCGAATCCTCTTCAGATCATTTCCACCCTCAGGCAACGAAACAAATGTAATTAACACCCCTGGCTCAACTTGTGCGACCCACTCTTTGGGCTCATCTTCCTCCATGAACAACACTGATTCAGTTCTACCGCTAACTGAAGCTGGTGTAGCCGAGCCACTAGAAAGGGCTTTGAGCTTGGCTTCTATCTCCTTCCCTCGAAGCCGCGGCGTGGAGTTTGAGCTGCTCGCCCTTCTATACGAGCCGTAAAACCTCTCCGACACTGAGCCCGCGTCGGAGTCCCCGTAGCCGCGGTCCTGGCCCGATGAACCCGAACACGGCTTGCAGTTCTTATATGCGCCGGATGCCTTAACCGCCATGTCCTTGATCTAAAACAACCACGGAGAAAACAGAGTGTGCATTTTCAGAAAACATTAATACTAATATTTTGAATCTATGACCGTCGTATAAAAGCAAAAACTGGTAATATCTTCAATGAAATCGTGGTATCCTCCTCTAAGAAATGAAAGTTGAGATATACCTGTGCAGTGAGGGCTTTAATAGCTTGCTTAGTAGAGGGAGTAGCGGCGGTTTCATCGTCTTCGGGCGGCGGTTGGCGGAGAGATCCGTTGGTGTTTAGGTGCTTTGAGCAAGGTATGCAAGTCAACATTAGTATAAAACGAAAAGGCGTGAGAAACGAGACGCAAATTCAGAAGACTTATAAGTTGAGTGTTGTGAAAATGGCCCTTCGAATGAAGAGTGTGGGGGTGATCGAGGAGGCGTTAATGGCGTAGAGAACACTGAATATGAGAGAGAGAGAGAAGCTTAGATCAAGAAAATGGGATTTGAATATTCTATTTTCCTCTTGGCAAGTCACAGCTCACAGGTGGAAAAGAGTGAGAAAAACGCGCACACACACACACACACACACATTGCACACGCACTCTCTCTCTCTCTCACCGGATCAGAGAAGCTGTTAAGATTTGTGGGGTTATCGATGCCCAGGAGGTGGCAGCAGAAAGTGAGTGTGAGCTGCAACTTGTGTGTGTGTGTGTGTTTATTTTGTTGCTTTGGAGCTAATAACTATGATGCACACTCTCAAAAAAACACACTAATGCCCTCCTCCCATTTATTTTTTATACATTATTGAAGATATACTTATATTTTTTTTGAAGTCTCGATATTCGACTTTTGAATACACTAATTTCATTGTCCATTTGTGGAGGATCCGTTTAAAGTCAGAGCAAAGCTATGTATATACTGTTGTATACTGGTCCCTTAGAAATTGTTTACACCTTAAAAGTTTCGAACATGTAATCTAAAGAGGAGCACACTTAAGTTTCAAGTTTACACCATTAGTCAATATTATACATGTACTGATTGTTAGAGATAGAAAAAAATAGAAAATATACTCCATAATATAGGAAAATAGAAAGAGTAGGTAGACAGAGGATGTTAAAAAAAAACTTTTTTTTTTTTTTTAAGAGCTAGCCACTATTATCTCAGATGGCACTAAAAGTGCTCCTCAATCTCGTTTAGTATGGTTAAATAGAAGGTTAAACTGAGTCAATCAAATTATGAGGATTTTCGAAAGATACTCATTGTCAATTCATGTGTTCTTTCATTATGCGTTCTCAAAATAGCACGAACTCACACACTATAAGTTGCTTGGTTAAATTTCGATTCTCATCGACAATGCATCCCTTCGGCCCCATCATAGTAACTCCCCGACGTAGTATGAACAACTTTTATTGAATTGCCCAAAATAAGTAGATTTCAAACTGGACGAAGAGAGTATGTTGTAATTTGTCAAAATATTAAGGAATCTTCCAGGGTTCGATCAATTAAATGTAAATATGTAATTCAATTGGTTAGATTACGTTGCACTAAATTAAGTACAATTATTTTATTACAATATTCCACATCAATCATTACTATATGTTATTGAATTCCTTAATTTTTTTTTTAAACTAATTCTGATACAATCCTAACAACTGTTTTATAAGGTTTTACTACATAATCATTTCCAGATATTGATACTCCGTCCAATTTAATAGTGTAAATTTATACTAAGTTAAGTAAAAAACAAATATTTAATTTTCAGGAGTATATAATAGTATTGAATTTTCTATAGAGTCTTATTTATTTGTGTAATTTATACTCTAATAAGTAAAAAAAAAAAGGTGTTGAGGCTCTGATACTACAAAAGAATTACGTCTCATCTAAAAGTCCAAACTTGTAGAGAGGTGAGAAATTAATTAGTGTATATTAATTAAAAATATTAAGCTCCATATCAATCAAATTATACTTCTAAAAAAACAAGGCGTGTATATAGAGGAAGACAAATAAATGATATACTATACCACCGAATAGTAACGGGAGTATCATTTATTTACTCAAATTTACATTCACTTTACTCATAAATAATCTTTTTTTTTTTTAAGGTAAAGGTGATTCAATAAATCAAAGTTGGGTATTAGGGGTACCCAAAACCCGTTACAGTATATATTTGTATGATGTGTATAGAAGCGGAGACTAATCTGAGTCGGGGAAACACAACCACGGGGCTATGTCCCAATCGTAATAAGAAGATCCTATTATTTTATGAGATTTGAGCCATTTTCAAGTGCTGAATTTTACATTATCTGAGATCTCTTCCGTAGATCAGATTCTTCCGTTAAAAATAATCATTTTATTTATAAATTGATCACACAACCCATCATCATATTCTTAAGTAAATATGTATAAAGTATTTATTAAACCTTATGCTCGGAAAAATGAGCACAATGAATTTCAACGACAATATATGTAATTAATTCCCAATTTTTTATTAGTTTTTTTAATAATGTGATTTGTTGCTCTACCACATCCAAGCTTCCTAGGAAATGTGAATTATGTGATTTGTCATATAATTTGTAGATCGTGTAGGACATAATGGCTATCTGAATTATTACGGTTTTTTATCACTAGTCTTTAGTCTTTAGACTCTTTACATTATTTTGCGACATTATGAGTAATTATGTAATCTAAAATAATGTTTATGTTTCTGCCATACCCAAGTGTGATTTTGAACTATTTTATTGAGCAGCCGTTTTCATTTCGTGATTTAAACTCATGCTTTAAGTTATCAACATGTAATCTATATTGTAAATTATTCTCATTATTAAAAAAAACTGATATACAATTGAATTTTAAGTGATTTTGTTAAATTATCAATTGTTCAATTTACTTTTAAATTCATTAAATTAGATTCAAGTAAAAAATTGTGACTTAATTATACTCCGTAATATATAACTGGATACAAATTGTGCTTATATTATTTTTACCCTTTTTTTTTTTACGTGGTTTGTATATTTAGAATTGGTTCAAAAAAATAAATAAATAATTAAATATGCAAATAAATTGTGACTGAATATTTACGCAAAACCATTCATCAATACTCCACTTAAAACTTACAATAAATGGTCATTTAAGTTGTAGGAGGAAATATAATTTTAAAATAGTTATATCACATCAAATTGGTTATACAGTAGTAGTATCATGCTTTCTCACTTAGTTATAAGCCCTATTAATATCTTTATTACACACACACACCTAAAAAATTATTGATGTGCATTAAACCTGTTATTTATAATAATTATTTAAAAGGGTGTCGATTCACCAATATAAATAGCATACATATAACAATTATTCAACTTTATAAATATTTTTAGGTCAATATATATATATATATATATATATATATATATATATATATATATATAACATAATATGAAATACAATATGGTTTTTCAACAATTTTTTTTATCAATATCGACATCTTTGGATTTGAAATGAATTTTATAAACATACTTCTAATATCATTCATTAATTTATTTTTCAATTGAAAATTTAATTTTATGTTAAAATATATACTCCATCCGTCCCGTGATTACTTGCACACTTTCCTTATTTGAACGTCCCAAGATTAGTTGCACACTCTTAATATGTAAATGCCCACAGCACAAACTTAATACCCTCTCAACATCATTTTATTTTCAAAATTGACACCTCTTTTTACATACATTTTACTTTACACCTCATTATATCAACTTTACACATCACCAAATTATCTAAAATAAAAACTGTACCGGTCAAACCATGCAAGTAATTTCGGGACGGAGGGAGTATTATTTTTATTTAAAATTGATCGAACCGTACGTCCTGTCCCGTTTGTAAAATTGGGGTGGGTACTAATATTTTAGTATCCATCTCGTCCCATTGTCATCCTTAAACATAGCGTTCATAATGTGATTATGGGA
Organism: Galeopsis tetrahit; assembly: GCA_963675135.1. Lineage (NCBI taxonomy): Eukaryota > Viridiplantae > Streptophyta > Magnoliopsida > Lamiales > Lamiaceae > Galeopsis > Galeopsis tetrahit. The sequence goes on from OY776127.1 coordinate 58,302,316, forward strand.
TCAAACATGTATCAATGCATATAAAAAGGTAAGAATACATTGGAATTACTTAGAACAAAAAATAGTTTAATATTTTGGAAATGAGAGGTTGTTGATGTGGAACCAATGAATGAATGTAGTTGATAAGAGCCGTTGAGTTATCACGTGACAAGGTGATGATTTAATTTCTCTTGATGCATGCCTTTTTTAAATAAATTAATAATAATATGATTTTTTTATTTATCCAACCACATGGCCACCCCCTGCATTTCAGGACCCCACCCACTCCATCAATATCATGACCCAGACTTGTAATTTTTGGCCTAATCATGGTTCTCATTCTTAATTTCGGATTAATTTGAGTTACATAATATTCCATACAAAGATTCCAAGGGTCACTCAAATTTAAAATAATATTTAAGTTGACTTGACTCACCACATTTTAATATTTATATATATTCCTATCTCAATAAGTACGACTCCGTATGTACTAAGAGCAACAAATAGTGAAAGATTGAAAATGTGAGACACAAATGATTTTTTTTTTAAGGGTTATAAGTTCAACACAAGATAAAGTACAAAGTCAGCTCATAATCTTCAAATCAATACTGATCACTTCGGTATCTTGTTCCCTCTAATCGTTATAAGGGAAAAAACGAGTATACCTTTTATTCACAATGACGTATATGTCTTCATTCTCCAATCAAGACAACCTCACACTAAGGTATTCTCATGTAAAGAAAAAGAGACAAAAGAATGAAACAAAGTTTCACTAACTACCAGATCCAAAGAACTATCAAGTCCATCTAAAAAAAGTCACAACACAAACACGAAGAAAAGAGACCCAACGGAGAACAAGTCGCACACAGGCAAAGAAAAATGAAACGGAATATAAAGAAAATAACAATCCAAAAAACAAGAAAACAGTGAATAACAAAACAAAAAAATAGTAAAAAGGGGGTCAACAAGTAACTCACCCGAGCGGCCGCCGTAACGCCATCGAAAAACAATCACTATTGAAAATTACTCTATATCATAATGTGACTCCATCTAAAAAAGTGAAAAGATAAAATCACTGGATGAGCAATTGGTATTTAACCGAATCAAATCAAAAAATTAAAACTTATAGAAAATGCAATCGAACTAAACCAAAATTATCGGTTCGATCTGATTTTGAATGGAGAAGCATTTTCTTTTTTATGAATTTCTATTTTTTCTATATTTGATTATTTTTTTCATTGCTTATCTTGTAACAGTATATTTAGATTATGTTTGATAGCAAAGACTGCTTAAATTAGATTAGAGTGATATCTAAACTTTTTAGATTTTAAAACATAATTTATTCTTAATTTAAACTATTAAACAAATCATAAAGTTGAGAATCTCACATGAACTTAATCAATTATTAATCCATAAAACAACACAATTATTCTAATATAGCGTCAACATGGACTCATATTACTCAATAAGTCCACAAATCGAAACTTGGTCTATCCATCCACAATTTAAAGATAATAACATAGTACACGACTTCATAATCCAACAACTCAATTTAAAGACAAATTCATAAAAACAATAATATAGTCCATAGAGTTAATTCACGAATGTTACAATTTTTTTTTAGTAAAAGACTTGCTAATGTTATGGTACACACTCTAACTAGAAATCTCGTTATTTCAGACTTTATTCTTTTTGAGTAGATCTATCAAACTTTGTGATCTGACTATCTACTTCTCCTTGCAATTACAATAATTAAAGCTAATCTTCTCCGCTTAAAAAAATCGAATTATTTAAGCAATAATCGAACCAAATTTAACATTTCGATTTGACTTGGTTGGATTTTTCGGTTCCGCCACATTTCTGCTCACTCCTAAAAACAACTATCACCAATTGTCCATGAAAAACAAACCTCAATGATTCTACCCTCGAAAAAAAAAAAACCCTCAATGATTCATAAAAAAAAATATTGCTTATGTGATCATACTAATAACAAATTTTCTAAATAATGATTTTTCTTCTTAAACACTGTCTCCGTACACCAATAATGTAAATCTTCTTAATTACTTCATCCGTTAATTAAAACTTAAAAGTGTGCTCAATCATATTTTATAGTTCATAAATAATATGTTTATTCTATTTACGTAGTTAATTTTTAAGTACGGAGTATATTTTATACTTTAACAATAAAATTGATTATCTACCAATAATATACTCATTTACTTGTAATTTCCACATATCTATTTTATAATTAAAATATGAATTATTTTTAAAACATGTATCAAAAAAATTGAGCACACTTTGGAAAATAAAAGGTAGATCATATAAAAGAAAAGAAAACTAAGACCATAAGCTCACAAATCGAGTCAGAGGCCGGAGTGACATTAAAACTTTACCTAGAAAAACCCTTATTAGAGATAAAACTTAGGTCAAGGAAAAAGGTACACCCCTAAAAAAGTCAATGTCTATATAAAAAAAAAGAATATAAATCATTATGCAGAAATGAGAGTAAAAATTCTGGGGGTAGCCTCTCCAGACAGTCAAGGTCAGTCTTGGCCACAACATCTATCGTCTGGTTTGCCTCTCTGAAGACGTGTGAGTATCTGATGTGCATGTCCTTTGTATGAGGGTGGATCTGGCTCCAAAGGCCTTGCAGACGCCAAAGAATAAAGGGATTGATGCTCATAAAAGTGTCAACTGTGAGTGTCGAGTCCGACTAAATCCAAAGGAAGTGTCATCCCTGATCATGTGCATACTTGATGGCCATAAGTGCAGTTGTCAGCTCAGCCTCAAGAGGAAGGCCCCAACCTACCTTAGTGTCAATCGCAACCACAAAGAATTCCCTAAAGGTCCTTAAAACTGCCCCCGCATGCAGGTTACCCGGAGAAAAAGTAGCACTCCCGTCCGTGTTAACCTTGTACCAAGCCGAACCAAGCGGGAGCTAAACCACAGATGAGCCCTGACTCGTTGGTCTATGTTTGCTCAAAACCCCAAGGGCCCGGGCTATCAGAAGATCCCTAACCGTACCGTTCGAGTAACCTCTACCAATGGAGTTGGCCTCTTTGATACCTGAAAGGATCTGAGCTATGCATCTCCTAACTGAGGGCGAAACCCCATCGAAAATCACTCTATTTCGCAGAGTCCAGACGACCCAAATGGCTGTAACGAAGCCCGTCCTTCACAACTCCAAAGACTGCGGGCCCAACTGAACTTTAGTGACCTGAAGGAAGATGTCTAGGAAACTGATCACAGTGTGAATCGTGACCCCAAACATGTGGGTCAAGCTGCTCAGAATCTCCAATGTGAACGGGCATTGGGCCAGCAGATGATCAAGTGATTCCGAATCTCTGCGACACAGCACACAAATCGACAGATCCTGAATCTCAAAAGACGAGAGTCATTCTGACGTGGGCAGCTTGCCCCAAACCGCTCTCTAAATTGCAGTGGAGCGATACATAGGTATAAAAGTGCCCCAAATCCATGACGCCCAACTAGTCTTAAACAGAGATGATCTGAGCAAATCATATATCATGCTGAAGAAGAGTTCTCCTAAAGGTGAGCCCTTAAAAAAAGTAAAACATAAAGTTTTTTTATTTATTGACACTAGAACTTCGAAATTGCACCAACGTCTATTCAGTGTAATTATTTGTTTTGAATAAACTTTCATAGTTACTCGAACCTCATTATGTCCTTGCCTTGTTAATTATTTTTCTTTTGTTATTCGAATATGTTAACGAAAATATCCCTAAAAAAAAAAGCCGTCACAGCAATGTCGTTAATAAGGAACCTTAGGCAAAATAAAAATAGTTTAAAAATCAATCATAACAAAATTTATTAGTATGAAAATGAATACCGACAAGTGACAATTAATAATAATATAATGAATAATAGAAAAGAATAAATATACAAGAATACAACTACCATTCATTAAAGAAAGCACGTCCAAGTCTAAAACTTTGCTTACATCCGAAATATTCCAGAAAACTTGGCTTTGGACAAAAATAAATAAATACTAGTTGTCTCAATAATGTAGGCACAAACTTTTGAGTTATGAACCTTTATTTGTAGACTCTCGAGAAACCAACCAAGTTTGGAAGAAAAGCAAAACACAAATAAAAAGAGAAAAAGAGGTAGTAAAATTTATCTCATGTGTGATGGGATTCTAAATTATTTAATTGCACTAAATTTCATTATGTTAGGTTTTAATGTGATATGGGATTCTTCTTTGATAACATTTCCTTTTTTCATTTTTCTTTAATTATTTCACAAATTTCAGTCACCCCACCTTGCCACATTATGCAAACGGGGCAAGTCAGTCCTGCCCGCATACAGTGTATGTATGAGTTTACATATTTATTGTCATGTTCTACTCCACAAATTTGATTATTTAGTTGTTATTTATTTTAGCTATGATTTTGTGATTTTTTAATGTTTAGTTTAAAGGTGATTTTTAATTTCATTATAAATATTTTAAATCTTATATATATATATATATTGCGTGTAAAATGAGACTTGGGATGAGGCAGGACGAGGCTCAAAATGTTACTCGTATCGATCATGGGATAGGGCGGGGTAGGTACCCGACAATAGGGGTGTGCAACGGAACCGAACTGAAGTAGAGAAATCGAACTAAAACCGAATTTCATCATAAGTAATCGAAACCGAACCAAAGTAACATAAAGCCGAAACTAACCGAACCGAATTGTTCGGTCCGAAGACAAAACCGAAATATAAACAGCATAAATGGCTCAAATTAGCAAACTAAGAATTGAGTTTGTCATTAAGAAATTTAAGAAACTAAACTTCTCAAATTAGCAAACTAAGAATTTAAGAAACTGCATTAATCTAAACTAATACTTCAAATCAGCAAATTGCATTAATTAAACTGGGCGGCGCAGCTGTAGAGTGGACGGTGTGTGCTGTCCTCCTGTGCGTACGGTGTCTGCCGGCTGGTAGCGTGGGCTGCGCCGGCGATGAAACTGTGAAAGAATGTGGTGAATGGTGAGTGTGGGCGGGGCATCTGTAGCTTGTAGAGGGGAATGAATAAGAGTAGAATTATTAGGAGTAAATGGAATGAGGGCTAGGCTATTTATGCGTCCTTGTTAAATTTGTATATTTTCAACTCAAAGAGTGTAATGTGTGTGCTGTACATTATATATAGATGACTCAATATTCTAGAGCCTTCTATCTAACAACTATTAGTTAGATATGTAACTACCCTTCTATATGTATTTTGTATGTATATAGTGAGTATGTTAGCTTGCATGTGTTGCATGCGTGTGTTGTATGTTTGCATGCTTTACTGCTGGGGTTTGGCACTGATCTTGTGTATACTTCAACATGCCCCGAAAGAAGAGAAGCCACCATTGCTACATGAGTTTGAACCAGGACAGAAGATGAGCAAACCGTGTTGGAGCAATCGGTTTTGTAAGTAGATCAGCAGGTTGGTCTTCTGATGTGATGAACCTAATGTCGAGAACACCAGTTTGAACTTTTTCTCTGAGGAAATGTACATCAACTTCAATGTGTTTGGTGCGAGAATGAAAGGCTGGGCTGAAGGCTAATGTAACGGCCCCTTGATTATCACACCACAGTAAGCTAGGAGTAGAGATTGGGATGTGAAGCTCTTTACACAGACTTGTAATCCACATGAGGTCTGTAGTGGCAAGAGCAGGAGCTCTGTACACATTATTCATTGCAACATAACCATCATGCACAAGAAGATTAAAGGAGCCTCTATGCAATATAGGAGTGGAGGTGCCATTTCCAACAATTAAAGAATCCATACCTTGGTATGGAGAGTTGATTTGAAGATTAGCCAGCTGTGAAGTTACATGGTGAGTAGCTCCACTGTCAACATACCAGGGAGAATGAGAGGGAGCAGGTTGTGTGCCAGAAGTGGAAGCTCCTTGATCCATATGACCAGTAAGAGCAAGATTAGGAGCAGAGGAATAGTGAGAGTATGTAGGCTGATGATGAGTGAGATGAGCTTGAAATGGAGTAGTGAGAGGTGGACGAGGAGAGGAGATGGAGTGAGATGAGTTGATAGGAAATGTCCTGGACATAGAGTTCTCAAGACCAGAGAAAGACTGATCAAAGCGCTTATAGCACTTGGCTGCAACATGAAACTTACGACCACACAATTGACAAACCACCTTAGGTTTAGTGTACACCCTGTCTTTCCCAGTGTTTTTATTAGAGATTATTGCCTAATAAGTCCACTATTACAACCTGTTAATCTAATAGAGTCACCAATATGAATATTTTTCTAATAGAGTCAAGTCAAAGCCAAAATACCCATGTTACCCTCTAAAACATTATTTTAAATATATTCTTATATTATAATTAATTCCTATAATTTAGATTTTTAGGAAATTTTGACTTTCCAAATTCGAAAGTTTAAATCTTGATTTCTTGTTTATCGCCAAAACCAACCAAATTTAGGAAATCTCCCAAATTCAACCATCAATTTCATTTTTCCAAATTCTGATTATCAGATTTGAATCAATAGTATTTTTATTTACTCGGTTTCTTGAATTCGAGTTCAATTTTGCCATTTTGGATTATGCAATGACAATTGAATTTGGATCGACATTTTGATTATCTATTCATATTCTGGTACGTATTCAATTCGTGTATATTGAATCATATGCAGTCGTTGTTGTTATGAAACTCGATCTCAATTTTCCCACTTTCGATTATGCATTGAATTCTGAATTTGGTTAGACATTTTGATTATATTTCCAGTTTGAAAAAAAAAAGTCATATTTATCCGACCATTGGGTAAATATAATGGAAGGTGGTGTGGGGACATTTTTTGTTGGGGGCGCCCCTGAATTTAGGAAAGAGTTGATTAAATACTCTACTAAACTCAACTTTAAGTACAAGTATAAAAAGAATTCCCCTAGGTATGTATATGTTGTATGCAATGAGACATCAACACTCAACTGCACATGGTTCATCAAGGCCAAGAAAACTCCTATGAATAGCTGCTTTGTCATTGATAAAGCGAATCTAGTACATAATTGTGTTGGCAACCTACTTCGTGAAAAAAGGAACAGGTTTGGACCGAAAATAGTTAAGGAACTTGTTATCGATTCTGTCAAATCCAATCCTACTGTGTCTGTGAAGGATGTAACCCACCATGTAAATGAGGGATACGGTTTTGCACTGCCTTATTGGAAGGTGTGGCGTGGAATAGAAGCAGCAAGAGATGATATATTTGGTAGTTATGATGAATCTTATGACCAATTGCGTTGGTATTGTGAGGCAGTGAAGCGTACGAACCCCGGAAGCATAGTAGATCTAGAGAAGAATGACACAACCAACCGATTTGAGCGTATTTTTGTTTCATTTAATGCATGCAAGGAGGGTTTTAAAAAATGCAGGCCAATGTTATTCATAGATGGCACATTTATGAAGGGTAGGTCAAAGGGGGTGTTGCTTGCTGCCACTGCAAAGGATGGAAATAACGGTAACATATTCCTTCTAATTTCATTTCAACTATATATTGTTTCATTTCAAATTACTTGGTTAATACTCCTTTTCCAGAATTATATTTGCCAAACGAATCACAGTTTTCATTGCATCAACTATATTATAATTTCAGTTTTATATATCTTCCATTATGATGTTCTTTATCCAGGCCTTTTCCCCGTTGCATTTGCTGTAGTATCTGCTGAGAATAGGAACAACTGGGCATGGTTCTTAACCAAGTTGCGTGATCTTATCATTCATGAAAAGAAGATCATTTACATATCAGACAGGAATCTGGGTTTGATGTCAGCATTCTATGATGTCTGGAATGATCCTGCCCACTTCTACTGCTTGTATCATCTACTTTTAAATCTCAGAGGCAGATTTGGTGGAGGTTGGAACACCCAACACCGCGATAACATGGCTGATCTATTCAAGCAATGTGCATATGCTCCAACCATCACTGTTTTTAAAGAGAAACTTGAGGTTTTTAAAACAGTAGGTGGTCAGATTGCAGAACAATGGCTTGAAGACATGCCCTACAAACAGTGGGCAGTTGCATATTCACCTCACATCAAGCGATATGGTGAAATGACGTCTAATGCAGCTGAGTCTTTTAACATGTGGATTAGTGAGGCTAGAGGTCTTCCAATTACCTATATGTTAGACTCTATTAGAAAAAAGATATCACAGTGGTTTGTAGACAGACGTGAAAAATCTAATAAATGGACCGGGTTGCTTGTCCCTAGCAAGGAAGATCTGTGGAACGAGCTTGGAAACATCAGTGCAGCGTGGGGTGTTTCAATTTATCCTAATGGTCAGTTTGAGGTTAGGTCAAGGACGTCTGTCACAGTTGATTTGGATTGCAAAATATGTACTTGTTTTCAGTGGCAGATCACCGGATTTCCGTGCGCACATGCTGTTGCTGTTATTAAGAAGCATTGTAATTTCGTGTCCAACCTCATAGAGGATTGTTTCTTTACGTCCACATACAAGCAATGTTATGAAGAAGATTTGATTCCTGTGCCAGAGACGGAACGTTTTGAATTTGCAACTGAGTCCAACTCTGAAAAAATACTACCACCCATATTAAACAAACCCCCTGGCAGACCCAAACAAAAGAGAATCACTTCATACGGAGAATTTCGTAAGGTCAAGGCTACCACTTGCAAGCGATGTGGCAGGACAGGTCGACACGATCCATTAACATGTGCTGCTGTTTTTGGAACGGACAAGACAAACATTCAAATTTAGTCAAACACAATATTTCATTGTGTAATTTGATTTGTAATTCTCTGTTTTTTTCCAAGTCCTTTACGATATATTAATTCCACTACCTTAAGTCGATGTGTACTCAGTTTTTAGGTCTCACATGCTTTATGAACATAAGATTTCTATAATTATCTAATTTTATTCTATTTGGTTATTTTTCCCTCATATTTCCAGGATTTGTAATATTGTCCAATTTCTGTTTTTCTGATTGTTTAGTAGAATACAAAACCTTAATAAAATGTACTGTTTGGATCATATGCCATATTGCATGTATAATGCAAATAACTGGTAATATACACCGCACAGTGCATACTGAACAATTAAGCTTATATTACAATCATAGGTCCTGTTCCCATACACATCATGCATATAATCCTTTGAAACTAGACCTGCGCATGTGTGCAACATTCACCACCATATAATTTTGAATGAGCCAGTGTTTTTTTATATGTTATTATCCTAATATCCATATGTATCTTCATCAGCATGATGTATATTTCCATGCATATAGCCCATCTGCATAGTGTGTTGAATGCATTCCCACCCATGATTACACTATATATGCACTTCGTAGAGCATATACGTATTACTCCTCCTATGCCTGAATTTTTCTCAATAACTAATCCGTTTAAAACACTATTACTAATTTTTTTAAATTTTATAATCCAACTAATATTAATATGTTATTAAAATAATCTCTATATGTAACTTCAACATCATGATGTGCCTTCCCATGGATATGGAACAACTGCATAGTTCCTGCATGCATCATCAACCATGCACGTCGTAGTTCATATATTGATTACTTCTCATATGCAGTAACTGTTACCAATCACCAATCGGTTTACAACAATATTAATGTTAATAATTGAAATGTCCAATTAAATGTCCATAGGAAATAAATAATTTTAGTTAATACGGTTAATTAGTAATATACCCCACACGTTTCCAAAATCCATTATGTGTAAAAATAATGGGCAGTTAAAAACCATAAAAAAAATTGCCCTCCATTGTTCCCACTATGAACGTGTCCACTATAATTTTAACGTTTCTTTCCCAATTATTAACATTTATAATCTTTAAATTTCAGCTTACCTATTAATAGACACTACAATCATGTTAATTCACTACATCTCATTCAGAAAAAACACAGCATACCAATATGCCGAATTCTAGAATGATAGAATTTCTTCCAGACGAAATCACTATTAATATTCTTTTGTTCTTTTTTCCACAAGTCCTATGTAGATATAAAACCATATCTATAGTATGGAACTCAGTAATATGTTCTAAGTGGTTTGTAGAAGCACATCTCTTCAATATGAAAGCTGGTAATCATTTTCGTTTTATTCACAAGTACCATGTTTCTAGCCCACCCATATCTTATGAATTAAAAATTTGTAAGGGATCTAGTTACGTCTGCAGGAAAATAGCAAAGTACGATGAAAATTTTGAGGTATTGGGTAGCTATAATGGTCTAGTATTATTCTGCAATACTAATGACCAATATACTATTAATAACCCCACTACTAAACAATATATAATTGTTCCAAATATGCCGATATCATTTCCCAAGGGACATGATGTGGCTTGGGTTTATTTTGGATTTGGGTATGAAAAAAATTCCAATGATTACATCATAATGAGAATTGCATATCTTTGGGATGAAATTGGTGGGTTGACTGATGTTAGTATTTTCTCACTTAATTCTAAATTGTGGTCAAAACTTTCTTCATTCCCTTTTGATCATTACCCATCGGGAAATGCCTATTTTGTATGTAATCTCTTCCATTGGTTATTAAATTTTGGCCGTGGTGTTCATAAATTTGTCACATTTGATATAAAGAGCGGTATGTATTCATTAATTGTCATTCCACATTTTAATTTTCACTCATTTAATTTACAAGTCCAGGGTTTGGATGACAATACAATTGGGGTCTATTGTAGTAGTGTAAAATCAGTGGAAGGTCGTTTTTATAGTAAATTCGTGTTTCAGATGCATATACTACATTACTCCCAAGAAATTCCTACATGGAGTAGTATTATGATCTTCAGAAGAACCCTAGTACCAAACAAATATCACATAACCCCAATCTCATTCATGAACTCCGATAGAACTAAAATACTATTCCTCGCTCTACCATGGGGAGACTACTATTGCTATGATACGATTGCCAAGACGTTTCAACTCAGCGAAGAATATGAAATGACATACGGCGTTCAACATGCATATAAGTATATCCAGAGTCTTGTAGATCCAAGAATGTTTTAATTATATTAAAGTAGTTGCACGTTTTTTAAGATGTTTTTGACTATTTTTGTGTTATTTATTGTAATAGTCTCATTATTAATTTTTGTTGTTTGTTTCCATTTAATTTTAAATTTATTACTATACACCATCAGTTTTTATAATGCATATTGATTTTCAAAACATATGCTATGTACCACTATTGCATAAAAACAACAAAAAACTAAACATTTCATGAGTTTATAGAATTAAAATATGGAAAAAAAAAAAAACGAATTAATGCAACTAATTGTTTTAATTTGTTATTCATCCAAATGTATTATATTATATTGTATTTTTGACATAAAACATATGATAAATTATAAAACATATATATAGTTGATGGATAGATTTTCCTTAATTTATTTCAAATTAATGTATTGCATGGCCTCGTAAACCGCTTCCATTAAATCCAGATTAGACACCTCCATTTAAATAAGCAATGATGGAAGTTGAAAGGTTTTGATTTTGTATTGTGCCTCTTCAAACCGTATTTATTACTTATCTCTCTCAAATCTATACAATTTCTCAATCTTCTTCATTAAGTTATCAAAACTTAATTTCTCATCCATAAGCAATGAACAACCAGGCCAGCGACATGTTTATCCCCCCTGAAATCAAAGACAAATTTCTTGAATCACTAGATCCAAAACCACTTTCCCGTTTTAAATGTGTTGACAGGTACTGGAATCAGTTAATATCCTCCAAAGCTTTCGTCGATTTTCATCTGATTCTTGCAAAAAATAAGCAAAGGTACTCATTTCTACACAAGGATCAGGTGTCTAACCCACCAGTGTGTTGCCTGCCTGTGGGGTATGGAAGGTCTGGTACGAGGCGATATATTAAGCAAGAGTCAGACGATTTTGAGATTCTCGGATCGTATAACGGGTTAGTTCTTATCTGTAATATTGATGATGATTTTATTTTGTCAAACCCATGTACGAATCAACAAATCGTGTTACCCCCTGTTCCAGAAATGTTAAGACTTAATTTAGGAGAAGAGAGTGCTTTTTTTGGTCTTGGATATGATGACATGCAAGATGACTTTTTGATTATGCGGGTTTCTCGTTTTTTGCAATTAGTAGGGTACACTTCGTTAGTTATGTTGTACTCTCGAAATCTTAATACCTGGTTTTCACTACCTCCATTTCCATTTGTTAACCCTCCTTCTGAAAATGCATTTTATGTTGGGGGTCTTTTTCATTGGAAAGTACAAACCTTGGATGGTCATGCAATTGTTACTTTTGATTGCAAATCCCAACTCTATGATCAATTTGATGTACCTGCTTTTATTCTTCAACCCTGGACTTGTAAGATGGAGGGGCTTGACGACAACACCGTAGCTATATATGCTGATCGACTTTCTGTGGATGAGTTTGGTGTCTGTCGGTATTTTAATGAAGTGCATCTTCTGCATTATTCGAATGGGACTAGAACTTGGTCGAGGTTTACAATCTTCAAAGAGGAAAATTTGCCAGCTGGTTTTGCACTAGAGCCAATCTGTTTCTTAAACACCGCTAGGACACAATTAATGTTTAGTGTTAAGCCCTATGGTACGTTTTTCTCGTATGACATTATCTCAAGGAACTTTGAAAGGATGGTGGGCATTGAATCATGGCCAGGGTGTGCAAAATCATACAAGTATATACAGTCTCTTGTATCACCTCAACGCAATTAAATTGCATAGTGTGGTACATAGTACATATATTATAGTTTATGGTATGCTGATGTATCTTGAATATACTTATATTTTTTGGGTATGTAAATTCACTGTGCTTTTGTTCTTCCCAAGTTGAGATACATGATGGAATGTTTTTAGTTTTTATTTTTGTAATACATCAGATCTAAATCATTTTGCTATTCTAGTCTTGTGTTATTTTATCTTTAATTTTGTTCGTATATTATAATAGAACGAATAGATGCAAAGTTATGTATTAAATGTGCATATGACTATTACATCATGGTGCAGATCATAGTACATATATTATAGGTTATGGTATCTTGATGTATCTTGAGTATATTTATCTTTATTTGGTATCTAAATTCACTGTTTTTATTATCTTCAAAAGTTGAGACACATTATGTCATGTCTATAATTTTTATTTTTTGTAATACATCTAATCTAATTCAGTTTTATAGAACAATTTGTAATCTTTTTGTTATACTTTATACCGTATATTAGAATGGAAACGCATCGATGCAAAACAAATGCATATTGCATATTGTATATCATATTACGTATATTTCTGTTTATGGTATCTTGATCTATATACAATATACTTATATTAATGTCATACGTTAATTCATTGTTTTTTTCTTCTTCCCAAGTTTAGATACATGGTGTGATGTTGTTAGTTTCTATTTTTGTAATACACCTAATCTAAATCATTTATATATGCTAATCTTGTGTTGTTTTATTATTAGTTTTGATAATATATTAGAATAGAAACCAATCGATTCATATTGAAGTATTAACTGTGCATCTGACTTGATCGTGAAAAACGGATGCATATTGCATAGTGTAGATGATAGTACCTATATCTTGGTTTATTGCATAGTGTAGATTACAGTTCATATATCTTAAACACCGCAGCTGACTTGATCGTGCAAAACGGATGCATATTGCATAGTGTAGATGATAGTACCTATATCTTGGTTTATTGTATCTTGATTTATCTTCAATATTATTATATTCATTTGGTATGTAAATTCACGGTTTTTTTGTTCTTCCCTAGTTGAGACACATGATGTGATTTTTTTCGTTTTTATTGTAACATGATGTGATTGTGTTCTTCCCAAGTTTTTACCGTACATTACAATAGAAACCAATCGATTCAATGTTATGTATTAACTCCGCATCTGACTTGATGGTGCAAAAGGAAGGCATATTGTATACTGCCATAACTAATCTGTATATTACATTGAGATCTAACTTAATTTACATCAATAAATTGTTCATTATAGTAGTTTACAAACTTATTTATGGTAGTTCTTTAAATTGATTTTGTTGACTATAATTGTAATAATTTAATTTATTGAAGTTCATTACAGACGTATTTTTTATGTATGTGAAACTCAATACTCAAAATCTATACTAGTGACCCTATCTATATAACAAATACAATCATATATTTGTTACAAATGTCACATTTAGGAAAAAGTACCTATTATCACAAAGTACATAAAATATAAATCCACAAAACCATATTATATCTCAATAGAAAGCTGCCAATTCATGAGTAATGAAGATGGCTAATAGTTTCATTATACTACAAAAATAACATTTTAGTCTTTATCCAAAAGAAACATAAATACTTAAACAGTCTAGCAAAATATGATTTTTAGTAAGTAGCAAAGCTTAAATAGTCTAAACTTCCACACATGTAGTTAATCAAAACTCATATGCATTGGGTCAACGAAAGATTCTACGATTCTAGCTCGCATTGTGCTTGATGCCAGTTTGCCAAATTCACCCGACTGCGGATCTTCACTTTTATAAATATATTCGATTTCCTTGCAAACTATTACACCACAGTCTACTGACTCCGATCCCTGTCTCCAAGTATCAACTGGAATTGGGTATTTGAACGGCATTTTTAAGAAGGGATGGTTATGCTGCTTTGCTTTCAACAGGCTGACCAATTTTGCATCTACATACTTCACCTATAATTATTTTAGATAATAAAAAAAATCAACTATCCTTACAATTATTATCAATGATAAATTAAGTAATTCCAAAAAAAACAATGTCATATTCGATGAACTAACCACATTTAGGGACTCCATCAAGCATGTATCCTCATGCGCCTTTGTTCTTGGGGGAAGTGAGTTGTAAAATGTCCATTCCCTCGTGGTCAGATCAAGTTTGAGAAGTGTCCAATGGTCCACTGCTTTTGAACCACTCGATGAACCCATTGCACATACATTGATTGGGAATAAAAAGATGCTTCTGTCTAAGCTATCCTCAATAACTTTGTCTACAAGGGTGTAGAAACTATTCTGTTTTGAAATGTTTCTATTGGTGATCATTGCCTACAAAATAAGCGATCACAACAAAATGATATATAATTATTCACTTAACAGAACAAATAAATAATCTTCACGAAATAGTGAAAGGATTTTATAAAATACCCAGCACGTAGAAGTAAACACCCTCACTCGTCTAGAATCTGGCCTTGATGTGAATAGAACAGATCGCAATATATCAGCCCATGCATTGATTACCTAAATGTATGCAAAGTGTTATCATATAAATATATAAAAATCAATAATACATGTATATATTATGTAGTATACCTGACTTGTAATGAGACCATTATTTAAAATGTCGATCAGCATCTGTACTGACACATCAGCTAGTGGTATATCAGCGTGCCAAACAATGCAACTGCACAATTAAAAAATTCCACAACTCAATATATATATATATATAGACAAAAACATATTACAAAAGAATTACGTACTATAAACTATTTACTTACTGTGGACCATTGGTCTTTAGTTCTTCGAATATCTGGTCTCTAACATACTTAGAACACTTCCTCACAGTTGACAATTTATTGTTGAACGGATACTTGACCACTCCTTTAGGTTTGTTATCCAACTCTACATTCTTTGATGCATCGTCATCGTCATCGTTGATTTCATGGTACACTACAAGCTCTTTTGTGATTGGTTGAGGAGATATAATCATTGGTTTACGATCATCTGTTATCGTTCGACCCTTAATTCTCTCAACTAATGAACTTGGCGATATATACGCGGTCTTCTTCTTCACTGGCCGTTTAGGTGTCCTTAACACTTCCTCATTTTCCTTATCAACAGATTGTTCAATGATCGTTTGCTCTGCATTACTGTCAAAATCCCCTTGAAAAACATCCTCATCAATCAATGTTTTTGAACAAAATTCAGATGTAATTTCTAGGTTCCTGCTCAACCTTTGATTCTCAGCTTTCAGACTTATGATGACATCGTCCTTAATTCTTGATTGTTGTTCGAACCTTGCAGCCACATCTTCAAATTCCTTCTTCATATTATTCAACTCAAAAGCAGATTCCTCAATCCTTTTAGAATACTGATCATTTTCTGTCTTCGGCTTTTGAATTTCTACATTCTTTTCCATCAGTTCTTTATCACAACGTACTCTCACATCTAGTATCTTTTTCTGCAGAATTCCTATTTCAACCATATAATTATCAACCATTGTAGGTTGATTAACATCACTGACAGGTGCATCGATCTTATTTTCTGAATTAACTGTCTTGTCTAAACCAATATTGCCTTCTTCCGTATCCTTTAGATTACAATCTACATCGGCTCCTTTCAGATCACCAACATTGACAGTTTCTCCATTGATTTCCTTACAAACCTTCATAACTTGATCCTCAATGTCAAGCCCAATATCGAATGATGGGCATTCAACCGTAAAGCTCTTATTTGCTCCTGAACTGGATCCAACTTCAAACACTTTTGATGATGAATTCTGGAAAATATCACTCTGCCCCACCGCCACATTCATCTCTGTCTGCAATTCCTTTGGTGACTTTGCCATACCAGATGACAGCTTTCCATCAGTATCAGGCGTTCTAGTTCCTCCTAACCCTGAGCTGGTTTCTTCACATCTAAAACGACGAACTTCTGAGAGCTGTTCCTTTTCGTCAGTCGTAGGTTTAGGCTCCTCCGTGAAAACCTTATATACCATAAAAGAACAATAACGAATCAAGCATATGATCATAGTATAATAATAAATTAAGTGTATGATGAAATCTTTACCCTTGTTCTGCGAGTCAGTTTATCGTTTATGATTGCACCATGCACTTTAGTGGTATCCCATTTTAGGAACCGAGGAAAAGCAGATGGATTGTGTGGTTTAACAATCCTTGTATGCTCGCATAACCAGAACTAAAAAACAATACCAGATCATTTAAACAATGTATAAATACATTAAACCAATATAAACCAAACAATAGTTTTAAGAATTAATAATAGAAATAATTTTACCGGCAACAACATAGCACAACCACCGGACTTCAGATGTTTGCTTCTTTTTAGTTGACTTTTCAGTTGATCAACTATGAATGTACTCCAGTCGTATCTGCAAATCTCTGAGATGTTTTCCAGGTAATGTGTCAAATGCCATGGTACAGCTGAGCTCCTAACTGGACAGAGAAGAGCAACCAGCAGATAACAACAAAGTAATCTAGCCACATCGCGATTGGCTTCATCGTACTGTTGTTTCACAACCTCCTTTAACTTTAAAAGGACAAGCTGTTTATACAGAGAGTTATATTGTCTTGGTCTTGCTAACATATCATTACCGAAACATCGCATTACCCATGGAGGATGCTCATAATCTTCTACTCGGTGCCTGATCTCATCAGTTCCACAGCTAATTCCGAAAATAAGCTCTGCATCATGCCTTGACAATGCTACCCTAGTTCCTCCAATTACAAAACTCTCCGTTTCAAAGTCAAACCTTCTAACAATTTCAACAATGTCACTCTCGAATTTGAAACATCTCTTCTTTAGTGATGGACTAACATTGAGGCAAACAGAGTTAAACAAAAGCCAGAAAGGAGTTTTCTTCAGATGTAATATATGCTGGTCTGTGAATGGAATTCCCTTCAAGTCATTGATAGTTGTCCTCAGATTTGACCTATAATAGGTCTCACTAAAGTCTACTTCCACACCAGCTGAAACAATTTGAATGATATTTATATAAAATATTATTTCATATATCTAGTATACTAGCAAGACAAATGGTTACAAAATATTACCAAAACAGTTTTCAGGCTTTATTTCTGGTAATTCTTTCTCATTCCTAGCATGCTTTCGTACCCGTTCGTCCCTTGATGTATCACTTTCTGCAATTTAAAAAACAATTATTATATGCAAGCCCATAATCATATGAGTTATTTAAGAAACTATAAAATCACCTTCTGAATCAGACATGGTGTATTTACTTCCCCTATCTTTACTCCCGTCATCACTTTCAAAATCTATTTATTCAGAAAATAATATTGTTATTATTAAAATTCATTAACTACTAAATACTAAAATAATCACAATCTCTGACAAAGGAAAATGACAATTTCATAACCTGAATCTGATACGACACGGGACACCTTTGATGGCCTTTTATCTGCAGAATATCTATATTATGTAAGCTATGATTTCAATACACAGTTCAAATTGACCTACAACATAAGAAATGCATTAGTACATAAACCTTTACGTTTTTCAGCTCTCCTTTCCTCCCTCCTACGCTTTTCAGAAGATCCTGTTAATGAACAACAATAGAAATATGTTATGAAGCACTTTTTCCAAATACCTCATTCTTATTGATCTTAATTGACTTAAATGTATAGTTTGTTCAATTACCTCTTGTTTCTACACGCCGTACAGTGTCCTCAGTAGCCTTTTTTTGTTTCCCACTTCCCCTGCTTGATCCCTCTCCCAATCGATAACCCGATTTTTTTGTTCTAGCCATCTGTAACATATATATATAAGTTCAATGTAACAATACACAATGCTCCTAATCGTACATATGCGGAAAAAATTGCAACCCGTATTTTAGAAAACTATGCATCCCAGACCCATTCTATTCTTTTTTCATAAAAACCGAAGATGATTGACACTATCAACTAAACAATATAGTAAAACATAGATTCCTAGGGTTTATATCAGTCGTAAGTAAATGTTATATACTTATTTGATCAAAGATTCAAAAAAAAAAAAAAGAAAACAACACATGCAGTTTACCTACAGAAGCCCTCTGTTCATGTATGTTATACAACAGATCTTTTTAACTGATTAAAGTATGTTGCTGTACAGAAATCGCTCACAGTTACACACGCATATGATATTATTACCTGATTTTTGGTAACTGTCTAACTGGCCGCCGGAGGATGGTGTTAAAACTCAAACAATCGGCGCCGGAAAGTTGCAGAATCGTAAAACCCCAAAGCTCAAACAACTAAACGAATTTAATGTGCTTACCTACTATTTAGGAAAGTTTTGAAATTTAGAAATCCTGAAATTTCGCGAAATTCGATTTCAATGTTTAAATGTATAATTATGGAATTTATTTGTTTTGTTAATTTGAATTCATAATTTCGAATTTTTTAAATGATTGAAAGGGTACAATTGTCTTGTATTTTCCAATTTGACTCTATTAGACAAGAATCAATATTAGAGGTTTGATTAGACTAATCTTATAGTGAGATGACCTTATTAATAACTAACCCTTTTTATTATCTCTATTATCTCTAGCAACAGCATGCACAGAAGGAGGTGTAGATGAGATGTTACCTCCTTGGATTTGGATGGAGTGTGTGCTATGATTGAGTAAGCGCACCTCATAAGCTTGCAGAATAAATTGAACTTCAGGCAGAGAGAGAATGATGCCTCGAGTGGTGAGAGATACAACCACTGCATCAAAATCAACACCAAGACCTCCAAGTATATACAACACCAATTCAGCATCTGTGATGGATTGACCAACATGGAACAGATCATCTGCAATGGATCTCATCTTTAGAATGAATGCATCAATGCTCAAATCACCTTTCTTCATAGTCTGAAGCTGCAAGCGGAGAATCATAGCCTTGGCACTGGATTGCGATTGGAACAGTAATTCAAATACCAACCACAACTGAAACAGATGCTCACATCTACTAACATGACCAACCATGGACTCAGAAACTGAGTTAAGAAGCCAACTGAGTAAGAACTGGTTCTTCCTCTGCCAAGAGATCGAATCCGATGGAGATGTAGTCGGATCCGCTGGAACAACTGTGCATAAAAGCACATCTTCGAAACAGTGAGCTCGGACAGAAGCAAGCACTTGATTACGCCAAAACGGATAGTTATCATTATCCAGGCGAATTGAGAGTGTAATGAATCGGGGAAGGGAAGGGGAATTGGATTGAGTAGTCATGGATGAAGATTAAACTGAAGAACAGAAAACAGAAGAGTGCGCGCGGAATAAAGGATCGAGGAGTCGAAAACTGATGAAGATGAAAGTGGTTACACGAAGAACACGGCAGTTACAGATTTTGAAGATATGAAGATATGAAGGAGGATGGGAAAGAGGATAGGAGAAGGGTAGAACTTGCAAAATACA
Source organism: Galeopsis tetrahit (assembly GCA_963675135.1). Classification (NCBI taxonomy): domain Eukaryota; kingdom Viridiplantae; phylum Streptophyta; class Magnoliopsida; order Lamiales; family Lamiaceae; genus Galeopsis; species Galeopsis tetrahit. The sequence goes on from OY776127.1 coordinate 58,322,451, forward strand.
AAACAAAATCAATAGAAAAGATTGGATCTCATGATACCATGTTAAATTTGTATATTTTCAACTCAAAGAGTGTAATGTGTGTGTTGTACATTATATATAGATGACTCAATATTCTAGAGCCTTCTATCTAATAACTATTAGTTAGATATGTAACTACCCTTCTATATGTATTTTGTATGTATATAGTGAGTGTGTTAGCTTGCATGTGTTGCATGCGTGTGTTGTATGTTTGCATGCTTTACTGCTGGGGTTTGGCACTGATCTTGTGTATACTTCAACAGTCCTCCAATTCGGTTCGATTTTCGGTTAACCGAATTATTCGGTAATAAAACCGAAATCGAACCAAATACCGAAATGTAGGAGAATTACTAACCGAACTGAAACCAAAAAATTGAACCGAATTCAGATTTCGTTTCGGTTTTTGCTCACCCCTACCCGACAGGGCAGAACTTGCCCCGTAAAAGAGCATGGAGCAGGGCGAATGCGTATATGCCCAGGATAGACTTGGATATTGAGATACTCACCTCGCTTTGCCTAATTGCTATCCCTACCCTTCTTCACCCCTTACAGATCCGCTGTCACCTCCACTCACACGACCTTCTCCACCACCGCCCTCGTTATAACCAATTTTCACCGTCACCGCTCTTGTCACATTTAATGCAACAACTTCTCTTACTTCTCCGTGTAGATCAGATTTCAGTAGCTTACTTTATATATATTGTGGAGTATATAAAAGTGATTTACAAGAATTTACGTTTTTCTTATCTAGTGGATATTATTTAAATATAAGACATTTATAATTCCGTCTTATCAATAACATATTCAAATTAACTAAATCATAATTTTAACTTGATTATAATATGGTGCTTCAAAATTTTAATTAAACAATTACAAATAATTTTAAATTACTTAAAATTCAATAAAATACCAAAATTTTCCATAAACATTCTAAAATTTTCCATCCAAATTGTATATTTTGATATTCGTGAAAGGGTACGGCTATTTTCACCTCCAGCTTGGCTGAGGACAGTCCCCCTCCAATTTATTAATTTAATAATGGTGTAAAAAATTTAAAATACTCCATATTTTAAGTAAAATGTCACTATTAAATGCACTTGTACTATACTATCTACACTCCCCCTTCAACATTTAAACCCTAACCCTAATTGCAACTAGGGGTGTAAACGAGTCGAGCCGAGTCGAGCTGAGTAATGCTGAGCTCGAAACTTGACTCGATTGTAATACTCGAAGCTCGAAACTCGACTCGACTCAGTCGAGCCTAAAATTTTATTTATCGAGCTCGACTCGATAAGAAACTCGATAAACTCGAGCTCGGCTCGACTCGATTATCTATATAATTTTCAAAATTAATTGTAAAATATATTTTTTCTAAAATAAACTCGAGCTTGACTCGACTCGATTATCTATATAATTTTCAAAATTAATTATAAAATATATTTTTTCTAAAATAAACTCGAGCTCGACTCGATTACTTCTATATAAATATAAATAATATATTAATGGCAAAATAGTAAATATTGTTCAAGCTCAATTAGGCTCGCGAGCCTTTCGAGTCGAGTATTTATGAGCTCGAACTCGAACTCGGTAACTACTCGAGTAGCTCGAAACTCAACTCGACCTGATTAACTTCGAGTCGATTTCGATCTTTTTTCGAGTCGAGCATGAGTAGCTCGCGAGTTGGCTCGACTCACTTACACCCCTAATTGCAACCGCCACCACTTCCGACCTTCAACGTCATCAAAAAAAAAAAAACTTTGAAATCTCAGATTTTTTTTTTACAATTTATCGACGAGAGTGTATATGGTCAATCCTGGTGTGTCGAAAATTAACAAAAAAAACATAAACCTGGGTTTGTGCAGCGTGCACATGGGGTTTTGGGTGGAAGGTGGGTGGTAGCGAGGGAGGAGAGAAGGGAGAGGGAGGGTGGCGGAAAAATGTAGAGGGAGAGAAGGGAGAGGGAGGGCGGCGGGGTCGGGGTTTAAATTCAAAAGAAAAAACTTACCAACCTTTTTACAAGAAGTTAAATAAACGAAACAAAAAAATGAGATTCTTAGTTGTACAAATGGTACTTCGAACTTGGAACGAGCATGAAGAAATTAACGATACTTCTTTATCTTTTGAGTTGTTCTGTCGGATCAGTCGCTCAAGATCTTTGCTACGAAAAATTGATCACATCAGACCGTTTTCGGGGGGCGACGACAGATGGTTGGGGGTGGAAAATTAGTTCTCGTGTTATAAATTAGATTTTGGGGTGAGTGTGGTTAGTAAATGTATTTTATAAATAAAATGATATTTAAGACAATTTGAGAAGAGTTCAACAATCGGAGAGTGTCCATAACCAAGCTGGAGGTGCAAATAGCCGTACCCTTTCGTGAAATGCAGATATATTTGCATGGTTTCTATTGGGCCTCGTGATAGTTGGTTGGATATGGGTTCATTGATAATCTTAAAATGGGCTAGCCCGTTTAAAAAACGCCTGCTTGTATAGTTTTTTTTTTTGGGCGTGGCTAAAGGCACCCAAGGATCCTATGAGTACACCCACCGAAACTTTTTTTTTAAAACAAGGGATATGTAAAATGACGTTTGTACCCCTCCTGCATTTTTAAAAAAAAAGGACGGATGAGTACACCCACCGTTCTATTTCACAAAAAAATCATTTTCACCCTCACCAAAACACAAAAAATCAACACAATTCTTCAACAAAAACTCAACAAAAATAATTATTGAGATGTTCGAAAATATTAACCTAACAAAATTAAGATGTACGAAAAATTTTATCCAACAAACTCAAACTCAATGTTCGAAATTTTTTAATGAACAAACGTATTATGTTCGAAAAAATATTCAAAACAACTCACATTTGTTCGAAAAAAAAAACCTAGATTGTTCGAAAATAATCACAAAACATCCAAAAACCCTAATTTTTTTCACAAACCTAAATTTCCTAATTTTCAAAAACCTTAACTTACCTGAAACGACGGACGAGGAAGGAGGCAATGCGAACGGGCGGCGTGGGGGACGGCGTCGTGCGAACGGGCGGCGTTGATGGTGGAGGCATCGCTGTGAACGGGCGGCGTTGATGGTGGAGGCGTCGCTGCGAACGGGCGTCGTCGTCGGTGCGAACAGGCTTGGCGGGCGGGCTTCGCGGCGTGAGTGGGGAGGGAGAAGGGCGGCGGCGTGAGTGGGGAGGGAGAAGGTGGGCGTCGCGGCGTGAGTGGGGAGGGAGAAAGGCGGCGTCGCGGCGTGAGTGGGGAGGGAGAAGGGCGGCGGCGTTGCGGCGTGAGTGGGGAGGGAGAAGGGCGGCGGCGTCGCGGCGTGAGAGGGGAGGGAGAAGGGCGGCGGCGACGGCGACGATTGGGAGGGAGGGGGAGGTGGGTGCACCGTTTCCTCTGAAAATGTGAGAAATGAGGAATGAAAAGAATTTAATTAGATTTTGAAATGAGAGGGTTATTTTTGGGATTTCCACGTGGGTGTCCTCATTCGTTTTGTGGATGTTCTCATTACGTGGGTGTCCTCATATGATCCTTGGGTGCCTTTAGCCGCGCCCTTTTTTTTTTTTTTTAATTTCTTTTTCCATTTAAAAACAAAGTTAATGAAGATTCCCAATTTGACCATTGAATATAAACTGTTGACAGTCATAAAAACTAATTCTTTTTTTCTGACTAAGATCCACCGTTCTTTTTTAAGTTTATTATTTGATTATTTTAGAGATTTTATATGTTGGGGAAATGCTGATTGCTGAGAGTCAAACTCGCCACACGAAAATACCATCGTTTACACATTTTAGTAAGTACTACTAAAATAGTCGATTTTCGTAAACGGTGTATTTAAAGGAATGTAATTTGCATGTTTCAATTTTAGTGCTTTACATTTTATTTTCACCATATAAATAATTGACATGTGTTAAGTTAAAAATTAATCAACATCTTATAATATTGAGAACAATGCGTATTAAAAATCCAACTGAGTGAAACACTAAGCGGAAAAGATGAATCAAATATTTGGATGAGTCGGACCCATTTAACACTGTCCTACTCCTATATTTTTTTTGAAGTCTCGGGTATCCGGTTGAAGAACCGACTAATCCCAAATGACCAATCCCACCACTGTCCTACTCCTATATAATAATATTTGTTGCAAAATCGGCACCTAGGCCTTAGTCGCCGGTCTACCACACTCCTAGCGATTTTCGACTAGGTACCCTTTTTGTTTTTTGACTTCCCGACGTTGAAGTTTGATTAGAACGATCGAACACACTTTTTCAAGTGAAATTGACATTTCAAGCAAAACATATGACAAAACATATGACTTTGTTATGATGTAAAATCTATTTAGCCAAAATTCATGTTTAAGAGGAGTAAAATGCATTTTTTTTATCTTTTACATTATTTTACAAAAAATAATAATCTCCAGTCAGCGGTTCTAGACTACTGAATTCCGTGTGGTATTAATAGATGGTTGTTTGTCATTCAAGTATAACAAAATATAAATTAAATATCAAATTAAAATAAAAGTTTGCTTTCATTTTTTTTAAAGCTCTATTATGCCCAAAATAAGTTTTTGTTTGTAACGAACAACAGAGTACCTCTCGTGAAACTACTAGAACAAGAAAGATGTGAGTGTCTTTAATTTTCTTAACTAATGAATGTTTATTTGCATAAAGAAGTTGTTGATTTAATATAATTCCTAATTTATTTCGTTAGAAACTCACTTGAAACTCTTGTATAAAATTCGAGTTCATTACCTGCCATACTATTCTTATCCCTTTCCACAAGCCATATTATACAACCCGACCCGACCCGACATTAATGACATAAAACAGAACGGACGCGGACACATTCAACGGTTAAAGCTCAGCCCTGCGGTCCCAAACTTACCACCAAAACCATACCTCCGCCGTAGCGCCACCGACACCTCCACTGCAATCTAAAAAAGTGGAAAAACCTAATATGCTTTCGAATTACGATAAATACACACGTAGCAACTGGGTACGATAACTTTTTTGGGTCATATTGGTTGTAACGATTTCAGTCAATTCTGATCTAGAATTCACGAGAATGCCATCGTTGAGAAAGAGAAAGCCTACCGGAGACGAACCAGCTCGAATACCCGATCCGGAGGAGAAAAAGCCCGATGTACGGAAACCACCGAAGCAGAAAAAATGGTCCTGTCTGGATAGTTGCTGCTGGTTTATTGGTTGCATATGTGTTGTGTGGTGGGGGCTATTGTTTTCATACAATATGATGCCTTCTTCATTTCCACAGTATGTCACTGAAAGGATAACGGGCCCAATGCCCGACCCGCCAGGGGTCAAATTGAAGAAAGAGGGGCTGCAGGCGAAGCATCCGGTTGTTTTCGTGCCTGGAATTGTCACTGGAGGGCTTGAGCTGTGGGAGGGACATAGTTGTGCTGATAATTTGTTTAGGAAAAGACTCTGGGGAGGCACATTTGGTGAAGTTTACAAGAGGTGAACAAATCTGTGTTTTTTGGTGCTTTAATTTTATTGCATAATATTATTTGATCGCATGGAGTTATTTGAAGTGCCAGATTACTTGGGATGATATGGATTTGATCTTTATTTATGAGGTTTGTGATATCCTTTAAAGGTTAAAATGCTTGAAAATTAATGCTGCTTTTAATTGGCAATATATTTTACATCATCTGTATTAAAGCCTCAACACATTGGTCTTACCACGGTTCAGAGTAAATTATACTGGTTGATCTATAAGGGAATATGAAAAACAGTCCTACACTTCAGTATTCAGGGCATCAAATTCCAAGTTTGAAGCTCAGCTTATATGTTTTGACTTTTAAATAGAAGTATATGTCTTTGTGGGGATGCTTGTTTAGTAGGAAAAACCAATGTGTTTCTTTGAATAATCTGTTACTGTCAGTAGCTTTCTGATATTTTCCTGGAATTTGATTGAACTACTTTTGCACTTTATCATGGTTTAGAGTTTACTCAAGTGGTAGATTGAACAAGAAAAATGTCAACCTGTCTGGATGCTTGATATTTGTGCAATAAATGATTACTCGATTAATGTGGAATATTATTGATCAATAACACCACCACACTGAGTGAATAAAATTCATAGATTGATTGTGGAAGAATCATATATATGGGTCTGAAACTTTAGGGGTTGTGGATAATAGATCAAAATTTGAAACTTTGACTATATGAGTGTCAATTTTGATATACTGGCAGGATTTATCAAGTGTTCCTTTTGCTATTTAAGTGTGAAGTGTTATTATAACTCTTCACTATTTGAGTGGATTTGTGTTGCTCTTTTGTTGGCTGGTAATTCTTGTGGTTCATCAAAAGGAGATATATCCATTGCTTCTTGTTAGAGCTAAAGCTAAAACTGGATGTATACTGGAAATAATAACTGATTTGAGTGTGAAGGGGAGAAATAACTTGTACTAACCATCAGCTGCTAAAACTAGCCAGACTTTTGTTTCTTCACACTGACTTCATCTTTCACAATTCACAAAGTCACGTTGCCTGACACTATATGTTGGTTTCTCCATTTTCTGAAATGGGATTAGATGTGATTTGTAATGCTCTGACCTAGTAGTTTAGTGAAATCATATGTTCAGGAAATAACAGCCAGCATATGAGGCGATATCAGTATTGTTGTTATAATTGTTCTATTTAGCTGATTATGATTTATTATACTACTTCCATGTAACATGCACTTATGCAATGCATATCTGAGAAATTATACCTGATAACTTATCTGGGAAACAAATCAATTATATCTTGCATCTTATGTCTGGTGTGGTTCTCTTTTTTTTTTTTTTGGTAGACCTCTATGTTGGGTGGAGCATATGTCATTGGACAATGAAACTGGTTTGGATCCTCCTGGTGTAAGAGTCAGGGCTGTCAGTGGTCTCGTTGCTGCAGATTACTTCGCTCCAGGATATTTTGTCTGGGCAGTTCTGATTGCTAACCTTGCTCGGATTGGGTATGAAGAGAAAACAATGTACATGGCTGCATATGATTGGAGGCTTTCATTCCAGAACACAGAAGTAAATGTTTAACACACATCAATCTTGCAATCATGTGAGGTTCGTTCACAAAACAATTGGTTTTTGCCATTCCTCTGATTGCATTTTTACTTTTCAGGTGCGCGACCGGACACTGAGCAGAATAAAAAGTAATATTGAACTGATGGTTGCTACAAATGGAGGCAACAAGGCAGTAATCATTCCACATTCCATGGGTGTTCTATACTTTTTGCATTTTATGAAGTGGGTAGAAGCACCTGCTCCAATGGGTGGAGGAGGTGGGCCAGATTGGTGTGCTAAACATATAAAGGCTGTGATGAACATAGGTGGACCACTTTTAGGTGTTCCAAAAGCTGTTTCTGGGCTTTTCTCTTCAGAAGCAAGAGATATTGCTGTTGCCAGGTAAATTTAGAAATATGAACTTCTCTTTTGCTGATAGAATTGGTTTCACTGATAACTTGCCAATCTTCTGTACGGTTAGTTTCTCTGCTCACTGTAGCGAGCTTTTGGTGAATTGTGTTGTAGGGCCATTGCGCCTGGTGTTCTAGATAAGGATTTATTTAGAATCCAAACATTGCAGCACATAATGAAGATGACCAGGACATGGGATTCAACAATGTCAATGATACCAAAAGGTGGAGATACCATTTGGGGAGGCCTTGACTGGTCACCTGAGGAAGGCTATGCTGTAAGCAAAAGAAAGGAAATTACCAATCAAACTGAGAAGTCGGTTCATACTGAAGATGGAAATGTCGAACCCAAACCAAAACACGCTAATTATGGAAGAATTATATCTTTTGGAAAAGACGTAGCGGATGCTGATTCTTCTGAGATTGAGAGGATTGATTTTAGGGTAACAACTCTGAAATTCTTCATATAATCATTGATAAGGACGTGCTCCTCTCGAAACTTTTGTCTTAGTTCAGATATTTTTTAGTTAGTAATGCCACTTACACCCATCTCACTCTACATTATGGTTGGATAATTATGATAGCTTAGATAATTAATATTGATTTTAATTGAATGAGTGGCGTTGTGTCAATTTTTTGCAGGGTGCTGTAAAGGGAAACAACATTGCAAATAACACTTGTCGTGATGTGTGGACAGAGTATCATGACATGGGTATTAGTGGCATCAAAGCTGTAGCTGAATACAAAGCTTACACTGCTGGAGATATTTTGGATCTGCTTAACTATGTTGCCCCCAAAATGATGGAACGTGGTAGTGCTCATTTTTCTTATGGGATTGCTGATAATTTGGATGACCCCAAGTATGAACACTACAAATATTGGTCCAACCCATTGGAAACTAGGTGAGACGAAGAACATTTCATATTTTCTTTTGTCTCGGTACTTTGCGATGATTAAATATTAGTATTTAACAAACATGAGTATGTTGGGATGGGTGTAAGGACTTACATAATTATGCATTTAAAAGAAAGTGAGGGTAAGCCCCCATATTGGTGTAGAGAAAAACACTTGGAAAGAAACTACTAAATAAGAGATGTTAAACTTATGTGTCTCAAGTGAACACGGTAATGAGATATAAGCTAAATAGCCAGCCCTACAGAGTGGGATAAACGCTTGAGTTCTTCTTGTTACTCCTGTTCTTGTAATTTCTTGTACACAGTATAGAAACTAATTCGTATATGCACAATACAACTTGATTTAAAGATCGACAAAATGATGAAAGATCAAATCACTATTCTTTCCGAATGGTGTCTTCAGATGAATACATTGTGTTCTTTTAGAAAGAAAAAAAAGTCGATGAATTATAGCAAAGCAACATTTTCGAAGAGATTGCATCTATTTACAATATGGTTTTTCAGGTTACCTAATGCTCCAGACATGGAGATCTTCTCCATGTACGGTACTGGGATCCCTACAGAAAGAGCCTATGTGTACAAACAAATTCCAGCTGCTGAATGCTACATCCCATTTCAAATCGACACATCAGCAGAGGAAGGGGATAAAGACGGATGCCTAACAGATGGCGTTTATACAGTTGATGGTGATGAAACCGTGCCTGTTTTAAGTGCAGGCTTCATGAACGCCAAAGGGTGGCGCGGAAAAACGAGATATAATCCTTCAGGAATTAAAACTTACATAAGGGAGTGTGATCATGCTCCTCCCGCTACTCTTCTAGAAGGCCGTGGGACCCAGAGTGGTGCTCATGTTGATATAATGGGAAATTTTGCTTTGATTGAGGACGTTATGCGCGTTGCTGCTGGTGCTACAGGAGAGGAGTTGGGTGGTGATCGTGTATATTCAGACATCTACAAGTGGGCTGAGAAGATTGACTTACCTTTATAAATTAGCATGTCTATCGATTAAAGGTATCTTGTTCTCCAACCTATATGATTTGACTTTTATATGGCTTCATTTGTAAATTACATATATGGAGTTTCAGTAGAGATAATCTTTGGTACAATCTTGGATACACTTTTGCATCATAGTTGAGGATTCTGTTCTTTTATCCTAGTCTGAACTATACGTAACACCATGATAGGTGAGAATACGAGTGGGAATGACCTTAACGTAGAAACTTAGTGTTGCTACATCAGTGTGTATTTTTGGACATGACTTTTGAAATTTTTTGTCGATCTTGTAGTGAGTGTTTGCATTGTATCTTCCTGCTGTTGTTTTATAGGACCAAGAAAGTAACATGGAAGAGAGGTTGATGTATTTTTGTTCTCTGGATTAGATTATCTATAATATTGTAATTGCATGATGACTATTGCTTCTCTGTGGATAGTGAATGGTGTTTTTCAATCCTTTTACCACTTTTTTCAGCATTGAACATTCAGACGGAAGGAAGCTTTTTGGAAAGATGTGACTGGCTGAGTTTTCATTTGAAAAGCATCAACTGATGTACCTACATGAAAATAATTTATGCATCGTCGTGGTCGTGTAAGAAAATGTTAAACCGATGCCAATGTCGTGCTGCAATCCATAACACCAACACACTCACTCTGTCATATGCAATGCAAGAAACTTTATTGTTAGTAATTTAATTCAAAACTACACACCTTGAAGAGGTATTTACTGTAGACTCATTGTATGTATTATACTGTATGATTCTGATGCATACTCAATACGAAAAAAATGATTATTTTGTTTTCAACTTCACAATGATTCTCAATTTATATAGAGTATAAAATGATTATGAAAGTAGTGCAGGTCACATGACTTTGCGGAATTAAACAGGATGTCCAAGAATGGTAATCCCTTCCAATTTGCACCCATGTCGTTTGTGATCCTCTTGAAAAAAAAAAAAATTACTCCCAGGAGCATCTCAATACAAGTTTCCTGTGTCCTTTTCTTTTTTTAAAATCTATTGATCCCACCACCTTTCAATTTATTTACACCAATTGCAATTAAATTAACCATTAAAATATTCAATTAACAATCACATTATACTACTTACTTAAATCACTTTTTCACCATTTTATTTATTTACAATCACATTACTTGTACTACATTATATCTTATATTAATACTCCTAAAATAAAATCTTTCCATGAAAAACTTCTTCCGGGACGAAGCGAATATTAATTCGATGTTTGAACCATCAATTTTGAATTCACACATTTTAGATCATGTAACATCTTATAGTCTCTAATTATTCAACAATATTTTTTTAAATAACAATTTCAAAAAAATAAAAATATATTAATTTCACGCTAGTGAAGAAAATCTTAATAAATTATATATATATATATATATATATATATATATATATATATATAAAAAGAGTATAAATTGTAAGATGCTAAACATAATATCTTTGAATTAATGATTTTACTATCTTTTAAATTGTGAATTATTAAATAATGTTTGGGTGATTAGAAATTAAGATTTTTTTTTAATAATTATAAATAAAATAAAATCTAAAAAGAGAGAACAATCTCCCAAAAAAAGTAAAACAATCAAGCCTATTATTTAGTCATAAAATTTGGATTTACTTTCTTTTGACTCACAAAGAAAAATTGATTAGAACAAATTTTCAAGTTGTAAAAGAAAAAGGACGAATTTAAGCTGCAGAATGGTGATTGCTGAATGCATCTCTATTTCTTTGTATTAGGCATTGTTTCCTGATCCGGCATTAACCCCAAAAGGCCAAGCCGCAGCGACGACACCGTTTTCTTTATCATCAAACCCTTCTTTGGTATTGCCTCTACTCGCCGCTGATATCTCATTGTATTTTCAGGTAGGTATGTTTATGAATTCCTCTGTGCATGTAGTATTATGTATTGATTCCATGGTTAGATTAGGGTTGGAGGAGGATTTTTCTAGGAGTTTTGTTGTAAATCCATGTTTTTTTTCGGCTTAATCCAAATAGCGTGGAAATCATTTTCTTGGAGTATTTTTTTAATTTTTTTAATGTTTTTGTGGCGATGAGTGTTACTATGAACCCATTCTTTTGAGTTGAAGTTGTTAATTTGGCAATGCCCTATATTTAAGAAAGCCTTTAATGGTGATTGCAAACTAGGGTAATCTGTTGCCGCATTATTATTAAATAGGAGTATTTCTTTTTGTGGGTTTTCTGCTTGCTCTGTTGATTTCAAAGAAATGTTGAAGCTTTACCAACTTTGATTATCTTTTGATATTTGAATATTTCATTAGTCTAAAGCTGTATTCAAGACTGACTTATACCTTAGCAAGGCACATAATATATTGTTTTTATTGTTCTCATGAAAGTAATTTGACAGGGTAATATATGTATATATTTTTCTTGTTCTTATGGAAGAATAGCTTTCCGAAGAAAATTTTAAAATCTTTTTACTTTCTTTTGACTTTATTGATGTTGTTTACCAATCTACATTTTTGAACCTTATTAGACATAAATATTAAGCAATGATCTTTATCCCTGCTCCATTCATGTTCGCGCTTGAACTGTAATTGAAATGCATACCAACTTCATTAGTTAAGATCCAATATAAACTTTATGAGCATTCTGTTTTTCATTCATTTGCCCATGTTTGGTGATCCCCATTCCTTGAAAGTTTTGTTATAATTGATAAGTTTATATGGTTCCATGTAAATGCTGGAGTTATAGGGAAATTTGTTGACTATTGTTGAGGATTATGTTGATTATATCATTACTATGTTTCCTATTTTAGGTGTTCTATGAATCTATTCTAAGTAGGTGGATTGTACTTTATTCTTTCCTTACTTTGATTGTAACCATGTCTTTCTCCCACTATAAATATGGGAGTCTTTACATCAATAGTATTAACACAATACATGAATTCCTTACTCTAATATCTCTTTTACATGGAATCATAGTGGATTAAATTCTCCATCTGAAATCTGAATTCCTAGTTTCTTTCTTTCCTTCCTTCCTCATTTTTAATCTTTCACAATGAAGAATAAAAAAGGGGAAAGGGAAAGAAAACCTATGCTCCCTAACCGTAATCCGCCTGTCCTCAAATCTGCTATCTGCTGTTCAGAATCTCTAATCTGCACTGTCCCTTTTTGAACTACTGCACAGTCACCTTTCTCCTAATGCTTCTTCTTACTTGGTTTTGCGTTGCATATTTGCACGCAAGCCATCTACTCTAGCTCTCTAACTCGGCGCACAACTGCTCTAGGTGTCGTTGCTTCCCAAGCGCTTACCTAAGTCGTCTTTCCTCTGTTTGATGAATTAATTGTCTATTGTGTCGTCGTTTCTCTGTTCGATGACTCAACTCCTACTGTGACCTTCTACTCCTTGCACAGCTCATTATAGTGTGCATCCTACAATGCATGAAGTTTGATGTTTGTGTCACTGCCCTTTGTTTGATATCGGATTCCTGTTCGCCTTTCCTACTACTGTACCCGTTTTGGGTACTTTTGCTCGTTGTGATGCTTCACAACTTTGTGTCAAACAGGAAATGCTCCAGCTTGAGGGGGAGTGTTGAGGATTATGTTTGATTTGTCATTACTCTGTATCCTAATTTAGGTTTACTATGTTAAGTAGGTAGATCGTGCTTTATTCTTTCCTTACTTTGATTGTAACCCTATGTCTTCCTCCCACTATAAATATGGGAGTCTCTACATCAATAATATTAACACAATACATGAATTCCTTACTCTACTACCACTTTTGCAACTATCATCTGTGATTTGAGGGCATCCGTTTCTCCTTCACAGGATGAAATGTGCTGCCTTGCGCATGTACTGAGATAATCATTAACATAAGGTTAACAGAGTATTGCTTTCCCATGTATTTGTCTGCATGATAACACTTGAGACTGCTTCTGATCTTTCTGCTTGTTGGATGCTGTTTACAAAGTTGCATTTGCATGAGTTTCAGACTGACATCTTTGTTGAGATTCTGGGTAATAGCAGGTGTAGTTTTGAAAGTTCATACATATAGCTAGATTTATCGCTCCCTGTTTCTGCAAGTGTGTAATATCCTCCACTGCCGTTTCCACGGGCTTGATTCAATTGAGTTCTGTGGTTCTGCAAGATGTCCATGTCTTCTACTCCACAAAAGGAGATGTATAAAAGCTTTTGATGGCCAGAAAAGATTGGCTTTCATTGGCATGTGCAGCTTTCATATAAACCACTTAATTTTTTCTGCTGCTGAAAAATAGGTGATGGTTATAGATGGAAAATTCTGAGTCATCATTATTGCTAATGAAGTAAGTAAGAGTAAGGGAAAATGGGTGGTGGGCGTCTGGTCTATGTCTACATCTAAATGAGGATATTGTTCTTGTTATCTTTGGTGTGACGATGGGGAATTTACCTTGATGAAAGTCATGAATTATCATTGTTCCTTCTCTCTCTCTCTCTCTCTCTCTCTCTCTCTCTCTCTTGTCTTCATAATCTTTGTAATACAAATTTACTTGTGCATTTTCCAAGACAATTATTAGTTATACTGTTTGTTATCTTTGCAGTTTATTGTCTGAACCTGGGTCCAAGTTATCTGCATACATCAGTTGGTGTCTTGGAGATGAATACTAATTTTGGTCAGGGTCATACCTATTAACTTTTAGTTTGTCTATTACTGGATAATCTAACTCAATTAATTTTAGGTAAAGGAGAATTATCTCAATCGAATTCTCATGATCGATTAGTATATATAACAACATGCCTCATCGGGCATCAAGTGGAAGTCCGGGTTTTAGATGGATCTGTATTTTCTGGAATATTCCATGCTACCAATGCAGAGGATTTTGGTATGTCAAAGTAATGCTGTATACGTTTATGTATAAAAGCTAATTGAATGTTCTTCTTGATGTATGACCATTTCTTGTGGTGTAGGAATTGTGCTGAAAATGGCACACTCAACTAAAGATGGTTCTCAAGTTTCAAATGGTCCTACCAAGCCTCCTTCTAGGACTCTGATGATTCCTGCTAAAGATCTTGTGCAAGTGATAGCGAAGGTTCGATACGTCTTCTGTCAATTATCATTGCTTATTTTAAGTCATGATGCTATTATTGGATTGCTGTATCCACATTTGCATGAGAACGTTACTTTCCCTATATATATATATATATATATATATATATAAATAATTTGACGGCTTCTTGATTGTAAAGAAACACATTCTGCTGACATGGATTTCTTTAATTGGATTAACGTCACACAATAGTTTCATTGTTGAATTGGAACAGGGTGTGCCTGTAACAAGGAATGGGTTGACTAATGAGCTCCAACATGAAAAGCAACAAGAGCTCATGACTGATTCCTGCATATCACGATCTGGGCATGTAGAGGCTGGGAGAGAACTGGAGCGCTGGGTCCCTGATGAAAATGATCTAGGGTGTCCTGAATTGGAGAATATATTTGATGGTCCTTGGAATAGGTAGGCAAACCACATTTCTTCTTTGAATTTCGGATAAGCATGATGACTCTTCTTTGGCATATTTGATATTGGATAACACTTAACCTCTCTTTAACTGTAATTTGAGAATAATGTTCGATTACTTTGGCAATGAACCTTCTAGATATCGTACAGGACTTTATGCATGGGTGTTTAATTTTTTAAAACCACCATTTATTCATGAAAAAGTTGCTTCAAGTGGTTCAGTCATGCTTGTTTTATACGATGCTACTTTGACTGGCACATTACCTTTATCTGCTTATCAGGGGCTGGGATCAGTTTGAAGTAAATGAAACTTTATTTGGAGTTAAGAGCACATTTAACGAGGATCTTTACACAACGAAGCTTGAGAGAGGCCCTCAGATGAGAGAAGTAGAAAGAGAAGCCCTAAGGATAGCGAGAGAGATTGAGGGGGAGGAAACCTATGATCTTCATCTAGCAGAGGTTGGACTGAGACTTGGCTAGCTTGTCCTTTCATCTTCCTTTTAGTTTCTGCTTTCTGTTTTGTTCATCTCAATCATGTTAATTTTGTAGGAAAGAGGTATTCAACTTGATGGAAATGTTGAAATGGATGAAGAAACTCGATTTTCGTCGGTCTTCCGAGGAAGCAATGACAGTGGATATGACGAGATTGAGGACATAGTATTGGATTCACGAAATGATGAAACATTTGGAGGTGTCTCTGGTTCTGTTATTGGCAAAACTCGCACACACACGAGTAGTGGGAAAACTAGTTATGGAGCTCATGTGTCATCAAGTTCTTCCCTGATGGTATTTCTTAATTTCTAAAATGTTTTTCCTTGTCGTTATACCTGGCATCATGATTGGTATCACTTGCCCATAAGCCATAAGGTGTTTGACTGCTTAAGTTAGTTCCTCAAGCTCTGTTTGTTTTTGGATTATCAAATCTCTAGAATGGTTACAAAGGGGGACAATTTGAGAGATGGTTAATTTGTTACCCAAAACCGAACTAGCTGGGGACGTTGTCAAAATTTACTTTTAACTTCCAGAGTACTAGCATGCTCCGACATTTTGTTTCATCCAGAGGCCAATTTATACCTCTCCCATCCCAGCTCTTCTCGTTCTTGCATCTCGAGACTAAAAGTGTTTCTGTTGCCAGAAATTGTAAGGCTATGCTTGATAGCTAGTTTTATGATTTGCTCTGATACTAATTTCTTTCTGTAATTTACTCTCTCACAGTAATAGTTTATCTTCCTTAAAAGAGTTCAGATAATTAGTTGCATGGACATGTACTTATTAGAAAATTAAAGATCTTCGAAGTGAATGTACCCTAATCCAGGTCATTGTGGCCTCAAACTGCCCTATCATTATAGCCGAGTGCAGTGACTTCTCCTTGTAATTTACTCTCTCGCTGATCGAAATATAAATTTACTTGTTCTTCTGTGTCTTGTTTGAGCCTGTCCACTACTGAATGAACCTACTAGTTTCCAATAGTATCTCCTGTTTTTCCTTGTAGGGAGAAAACCAATCTTCTCGTACTGCTACAAGCAGGGACGTGCATCATTCAGGATTTGAGGATCATGCTGAACAGCTTCCTACACATTCATCTGCAATTGATTCTTGCAGGTATATTATTTATCATCTGATATCTGATGTTGTGCCTAAGATATCTCTAATACTCGTGTGATTCTTCTGAAAACCAAGATTATCCTACTTTTTTATTTGTTAAAAGTTTGAATTGCTAACTCTTGGTTGAAAAATTCCCTTTAGTGTTTAATATGGGATGCTTACTGTAGGGTTCATGATGACACATTAATTGGACATCCTGGTACAAAATACCGCAAGGGGGACAAAGAAAAGCAAAAGGTGAGTGTTTGTCGACTTTTCTGCATCTGGATGGTGTTTCTCTACTAAAATTGTTGCTTGCGAGTCTCTTAACACTTCCTTTTCTGTGCAGTTACTTGATCAGAGCCAAGTATCTAATGCTGAGGGTGAGTGAACTGTGTTACTTATACTGGCTATATAGTTACATTTGGTCCATATAGCAGCTGCTCTTATTTTTATGATTTGCAGAACTTTTCAATGCATTTTCTTTCTGTTAACATTCTCGTCAAAGGGAAAAAAAACCCCTACAAAGTTCTATTCAATTTGTTGACAAGTTGTAGGCTTGTCATTTCCCCCCTTGGTATGCCTATTATGTCCTGTAGCTTTTGCTTTGGTTTTGTTCAAGTTAAGTACAGCGTAAGCATTAAGAACTTTAGAATTTAGATTGATGTGATTACATGCACAGATTCACACTCATTGCTGAAATCAAGGAAAGAAGGCTATGATACTGTAGGATTGTCTGCCCATGCTACCGCATTTGATCCATCACATGTATCACACAAAGTTCAGGAAAAGGCGGGTTCTTCTAATGAATTATCAGAGGGTAAAACACGAGGAACTGCAAGTTCTCTTGCCCGGCCCAGTAGTTCTGCGTCATCTACGTCAGATCGTGGAGGTGCAGCTTTGGCTTCTGCTGGCCGTGGATTGTCACCAAGTTCATCTGTTGGTTCATTGTCTTCGGAGAAGTCAACTCTAAATCCACATGCCAAGGTCGGTCAATAGGAACGAGACTTTACAATTTATTAGTGGCACTCATTATTTAGTGTGATCTCATCCCTCCTTGATGCATTCCAACTAATGCATTATTTTCTAACTGTCTTGTTCCTCTTGCTGATCTGGCAGGAATTTAAATTTAATGCGAGCGCGAAGAGTTTCGTTCCATCTCAGGTACCTCTGAGGCCTTCTTCTCCAATTGCAGATACTCCCTTCTATTATCCAACGAGCATGGCTACTGTGGCGAATATGCATGGAACACCTGTTGAGGTGAATACACATTTCTCTATTGCTACTTGACCTCCTTATTACCATTCCCTTTCATCTTTTCTTAGATGGCGTGGGAAATGTAGCCTGTCGTAGTGTGATTAATTAATACGATTCAGTGTTTTTGCAAATTGAGCTTATGTCAGCTACTAAACCTGTATTTTGGTTTAAATATAGCTTATATGTGTTTCCTTTATTGATTAAGTAATAACTTAACCCTTCAATTGCATGTTCCCTTAAACGGAAACAGGCTATTGCTGAATCATTTAGAAATTTCAGTATTTTATGTCAATTTCATTTTTGGTGGTTGATATTTATGCAGATTGGACCTCCTTTTGCTGCGCAGCATCCTGTTATATATAATCCTCAGGCTGCACCAATGGCCCAGCCGTATTATCATCCAAATGGACCTCAGGTTTGTCATATTCATTGCTGTTGGAAGCTTTTGCCTATTATCTGCAGTGTTATGGAAGTTTAACTGAATTTTGATACAGTATGGACAGCAGATGATAATAGGACAACCTCGGCCGGGTCTGTACATGCCAGCATATCCTCCTGTAAGATAATTGTTTCTTCTTTCTATTCTACTACTTCTCTATGTTATTAATGGTGCTTCTGCAAGAACTGATAGCTCGTTGAAGATTCTGGATTATTTTGCATTATTTCAAAGAAACCTTTTGGAGTGAGACTTGTGAAATATTGCATACATGAAATACAATATACATGCTAATTATGATAGACGCCATATTATTATATTATTATTGCTATTAGTATAGTCGGGCCTTATTATTACTATTATAGTGGAGCTGTTTAATTTATGGAATAAACAACCTGTGGGCTTTAGTGCTTAGGACTTAAGTTAGGGTTTAGGTTTGAGTCTATTTAAATAAGGGTTTCACTAAAGTTAGGATTATCTTTTGATCATTGAGAGTTGCAACTTCGTCCTGTGGTAGAAATTTATTCTCTTTGGCCTGGTTTTGAGTTTACCCATCGCCTTAACTCATTCAAATTAAGGCAAGTTTTAAAAAAATGCACATTTTAAGGCAAGGGCCAAAATTGGTGGATCCTTCGCGTCGAACAGGTCAAATGGATCTTTCCAAAAAAATCGCGCATAGGCAAAAATAGAAAAACTCGCTCCCATGTCTTCCTTACTTCAATATGGACAAATATGTGTTACTTTAAAGGCAAATATGTGTTACTTTAAGAACACGTAGCACTATGTTACTTTAATTAATTAAATTTTTTGCCTCTTTCCTTTAAAAATGTTCTTCAAATCTGTTTTTTTATGTTTGTTCATCTATTTTATTCTCGTTCAGTAATGACGTTTGGTTCATACATTAACACAACTTTCGGAAGATCCATTTTTCCTATGCACAATTTTTTCGGAAGATGCATTTGACCTGCGAATGATCCACGAGGTTTTGCCTCGATTGGGTCAGGAATGTTTATATTTCATACAAGTTTTTGTGAATCCTTTGAAATACAGCGAACTCAATGCAAATCCAGTTTTCCCCTTTTCTTTTCAGATAAAATGTATGTTTAAGTATCTTGTTATATGCATATATATATATATATATATATATATATATATATTTCACTCGATCTTCCACCATTTTTTTTGGGCTGAACAAACTTCAATGCTGGCTTATAAGCTCAAAGCAGCCCCCTCCCCCCCAGAGAAGCAGATAATTAGTGAAACATACCCGGAAAAAAAAATCTACAATTTTTTGGATGCTGACTGAGACAATAGAGGAAACTAACTGATAGGCCAATGATCTGAGAATTTTCTGGTTAACCTACTTAAAAGTGGAAAGTTTTTGTTCAGAAAATTTATTATCAACTCCCGCAGTTCTTTATTTGGTTTCTTGATATTACTATCCATTCATTTGGTATTCTTGTGCAGGGAATGCAATACAAATGAAGGGATTTTTAATAAGAAAAATAGATTTTGATTTTCTGACAAAACTGCTTGGGGATGAAATTTTGGTGAGAGCCCAGAGCAGCTTATGAAGAGCTGGAGAGTCTATGCGGCATTAGGGGATTTATTCCTTTGTTAACAATTTTCTGAGGCAGTGAGTCTCTTCTAACATAGTTTTGGCTTTGGTTTCTTACTAATTCTTCCTTCTCTCTTTTCTTTTGGTGTGTTTGCTTTTCTGCTTGCTGCTGATCATTTATGATGTATTGTTGAGATGTGGAATAAAACTTTGTTTCTGGGAAATTCTTTTACAAGATATTAGTATGAGTTTTGAACTAATCGTGCAAGGTTGTAATGATTATAATTGGTTGCCCAACATTTGAATTTTGTATTTTATTTTACTTGCTTGCAGCAGCTGAAATGAAAGTTTCACTATTTTTTTTGCAACTTGTAAGTTGCTGCTGCATTAGGCTTTCAATCATAAAGCTTTAAATTTAAAAAAAAATGAAAAGCAAGGAATTTCTATATTTGATATGTGATGAAATTCTTGGTTCCAACTTTACATATTATTCAATGTTCAAAAGGAAAGTCAGTCAACTATCTCAATCAATAATTTTATTCAATGTCTCTTTGAATTTTGTACATTTCCTTTACTACCCCTACTTATTCTATAGACATTCCTACGTACATATATTAAACCCATGTTGATCACCTTTATAGTAAGCAGGAATATGCCTACTTATTGCATTTATTTTTTTAAAGCTATATGCCTACTTATTGTAAACCCATGTTTATAATAATCTTTAGATTCCGCTTTTTGCACTTAATTGCATGGTGTAATTGAGTTGCAATTTTGATTTAATTTTAATGTGGTGAGTCAAAATTTAATTGGACAATTGACAATAAAAGGTAGATCGTATAAAAGAAAAGAAAATCTAGAACCATAAGTTCACGAGTCGGAGACCGGAGCATCAAACACAGGTCAAAGGAAAATGTACACTCCTCTAAAGATCAATGTCTATAAAAAAAAAAAAAAAAAAATAGAATACAAATCATTGTGCAGAAATGAGAGTAAAAAATCTTGGGGGTTAACCCCTCTAGACACAGTCAAGGCCAGTCTTGGCCACAACATCAGCCACCTGAATGACCTCTCTGAGGACGTGTGAATATCGGATGTGCATATCCTGCGTAAGAGGGTGGGTCTACCTTTAAAGACGCTAAAGAATGAAAGGAATGAAAGGATTGAAACTCATAAAAGTGTCAATCGTGAGTACCGAATCTGATTCAATTCAAAGGAAGTGTCAACCCTGATCATATGCATACGGATATGTTCAATTTTTGTGTCAAATTCCTAAAATATCGTTTATGTCACAAATTATATGCTAAAAATTAAACATTGAATTGCCCAGTGGTATCATCTTCTTGATTCTGCATAAGCCCAAAAGCTTATTTTTGCCAAAAAATAAATAAAAATTCAAGCCTAAAGTGTTATTCGAGACCATATTAATTAATAATTTAATATATATATATATATCCAATGCTTCTTGTTCTTCAGGCTTAATTTAGTATGCAAATGATGACTACAAAACCTGTATTTACATTGTTAGTTCCACTTAATCTTCCAGTTAAATATGTGAATGCCAAGCAGTATAAGGCGATTCTTCGTCGGAGAAGACAAAGAGCCAAAATTCAAGCTCTCAACAAACTAAAGAAACCAAGAAAGGTTGATCAAACGTTTTATAGTTGTTGATCATTGTCAAATTCATATAAAATATATATATATTTTGTTACGTGCAAAGTCTCATAACTAGATTTAAGTTAGTTCTTTCCTGACTCGTCTCAAATAAGTTTTTGTGTTTTGTTATATAATAATTGTTGATTATTGGTTAGGCGTATTTACATGAATCTCGGCATCTTCATGCATTGAGAAGAGCTAGAGATAATGGTGGAAGGTTAATCAAGAAGACTAAACAACACAACGGGGAGTGAGTAAGTCACTTGCTTTTATTTACTTCATCTTTTAATAGGACGTTTCATGTTGTTACCATAGAAAATCCCGCTACTTTGTTAATTTTTATTTCCTCTGTGTTTGTGTTGTATGCACTTTAATCGGGTTGACTCAGATGTGGACTGTTCTTTAGTACGATACAAACATATATGATTAAACGGGGTTATTACGTGTTTAGGGAGTATTTATGATGATCTTGATGATCTTAATGAAGAACAAAGCAAGAAAGATCAAGAACAATGATATAGCTTCTTGGAGAAGCTAAAAGCTTGAGAGCTTTGGGAGTGTTTATTGCTTAGGTTGGGGTGATTTGGTGGAATTGTGTAACTTGTGTACAAATGAGCCCCTTTTAGGCATTATATAGTGGTTTCTGGGGGCTGCCCGTCCTTTACACGTGGCACGCCCTCATTGGACCTATCTTCTGCCCGAAAAGGTGATTTGATGGCGCATTTAATGCTAAACCGCCTTAGGTGCTCGTCCTCGCCGAGATGCTGAGGAGCTGGTCATGGTGATCGCCGAATGGCCTGATCATCTAGGAAGGTGGTCGCCCAGACCTCCGAGGTGCGTGGTCGCCACGCTTTATGCTGTCTCCCAAGGCTTCAACACTTAACTACTCTAGCAAATAATAGGTGAGTGCTCGCCACACATTTGAGCGAGCAGCTAACTAAATATGTGCTCGCCAACATCTTTGGGACGATCACTTAAATATATTAAATACATTAAATCTATTACAATTTCTTGGTCTTGTTGACTAGTCGTCGCAAGACTTTGTTGACTGGTCCTCGCCACGTAAGATGGTGACTAGGATTGACTTGTCAAAGATTGACTTCTTTGACTAGGTATAACAGTTTGATTTCATGTTTATTCAAAATCAACTTCACTTTCTCAACTAATTTTGCAGTGATTTGAAAATTAATTAATTCGCTATACATTTCAAATCTATGTAAAATGAATTTTTAGTTTAAATAGAAACATACCAAGCTTAAAATTTACACGCACAAGTCTCGCCATAAATTTTCTACTTATCCATTTTGGACGTTTTGTTATAAGATTTATATTTTTTTAAATGAAAAAATTCACTATCTCTATTTATTTTTTCTCATTCATATATGTCTTCCTACCTCAACTACCCACTACACAATTTTTTACTGTATTTCTTAATTTTCATGAGAAACTTATGTTAGGAAAGATGAAGTATATATTATCTCAATTCTTGGCAGGTATCACTAATTTAATTTTCTTCAACGGTAATTGACTAAATTTATTTTCGGAAAAAGCCAAAAAGTGGTACAAGAAGTGGTCAGTACAGATCGAAAACACAGAAGAGTGGACAAAAACCTTAATCACCAAGACTGAGAACCACTCCAGAATGGCAACAAAACCTGTTATAACAATTAACAAATTTTCATGATTTGTTGATTTTATTTCTCAAAACAAAATTTGGGTGATTTAATTAATGTTGAAATTTTGTCATTTAATGTGTGAACATTTTTTAATGTATTTTTATTCTGATAATATATAATGATGGATTATGACTTATAGATATGAAATGTAGTGTTTTTGGTGAAATGATTCTATTAAAGTATAAAAGTTGTGTCTTTTATAATTATTGTATTAATTTAAGAGACACGTCTTTTTGTAAATAATTGTTTATTTTCAAAAGGTTGTATCCTTTGAAAAAATGAGTTTATTGTGAAGAGTGAAGAGTCACAATTCACAATTATTATCTAAAAACTTTTGGAAGTCTATAAATAGACCTGCACGCGATTCATTTCATTCATTCGATGAAAATCAATTCATGGTGAAATTATGAGTTTCGAAACATTAAAACTGCAATATGTATACATGATATACTAGCATATGTAGTTTTGCATTAGAGTCGAGTTAAACGTTCCACATACTTATTTGTGAATTGTGATTCACCCACAACTTTCATTTAGTTAGATAACGGGCGAAAAGCTCTAAAATTGTTGTATCTTGAACCAACTGTAATAATCGGCATTGCACTGAAATTCATACATCTTACAAAGAAAGAGTCCAACACTTACCTCGATTTTCATTCGTGTACACCTAATTTTACGAACATTGTGTATATAATAAAATATCATGTCCAAGCTAGGTTTCATACCTATTATCTCAACGGTCTATCATGTTTCGAACGTCAAAGCAATTCTTTAAATTCGTTTTCAACATTCTTTTTTCATCAACAAAATATTGTCATAAAATTCATTAAAAAAAAATTTGTTAAATTTTTGTATTAAAAATTTATAATAAATTTTTCTAGAAATTGTTTATACCTCTAAATGTTCGAACTTGAGGACCTAGAGGCCAGAGAGGAACACACCCTAAATTTCAAGTTTACACCCATAGCGCAACTACTTATCCAGGTTTTCTTTATCACTTGATGTACTTTGTGTACTAATTTGGTGATGATTTTGCAATTAATATACTACGTCTTTTCTACTACTTTTTGATGATGGTAAAAGGTACTGTACTATGATATGATTTTTGATATACTATGAATAAAGTCAAACAGTCTTTCAAAAAAACAAAAAAGTCAAACATAGTGAGATGGGCATATTAGTTGATTTTTTTTTTTGACAATATATTAGTTGAAAACTTGAAATGATAGAACAATGTTGCTGTTGATGCTAAATAGTTCAAAGAAGATTAATTTATTTTAAAGGGTTATATATGACAACAAAATTAATGACTAATATGCGTCAGATCTTTAATTCATAAAGTAGAAGAACTACCTCATTTTAATCGTGAGGAAATTAAGAAGTTAAATGTGACATTTGCCTACAAATGAAAACTTCTAAATATGAGACAACATCACATAATAAGATATTTTAGTGTTAAAAAAATTAGAGAAAAAAAAAATAAGCAAAGATCCACCAAAACTAACACTAAGAATTAAGAGGACAAAACAAGTCTTAACACGAAGATGAAACCCACACAAGACAGCAACCAAACACCAAATTGTTCCAACCGAAAAGAGGCAATCTACAAGAGGAAGAAAGAGCATAAGACACAGACATCTCACATATAAAAGATTAGGGAAGAGGAAAAAGACAAATGCAAAACTAAAGCAAGACCAAAAAAATTAAACAAACATAAAAATGGATCCAACGGAACAATCCTGCAAAAATGAGAACCTAAAAAATATAATTAAAAAGGGGGTAAACAAATCACACTACCAATCAATCACTGTAAAAGCAGTGTCTTTTAAAAACATCGAATTATTGATCCAAACAATAAAAATTAAAGAAGAAATTGAAGCTATGAGGACGATGACAACGACAATCGTTGGGATGGCGGTGTGGAGGTGGTCGGTAACACTAAAGAAGGAGAAAGAGGATGGTAGTTTTTAGGCAAAATTATTTTAGAGAGATAATAAAGAGAAGGGAGAGAGTTATTTTAACTTTTAGTACATGAAAAATGAAAATATATTTAATTAAGATAAATAAAACATATTTTTTCGCACTCATTTTACAAGATTAAAATATGTTATTCCCTTTGTTCACAAATATAAATCATTTGTTTTATATATTTTATCTACAAAATGTAGTTGTATACACTTTATGAAAACTATCACGTACTATTAACTTTATTTACAAACACTTCTACTTATCTATTATTTCTTTAAAACATGTGTCCCTCCTACCCCAATGGATATTACTTAATAAATAAAAAACGTTACTATAAAAAATATGTGTGGTACTGTATTGAACAAACGTCATAAAAAACGTGAATAAAATATCTGAAATGAAAGAGATGTAAAAAATAGAAAACATATGATCGGTGAGTTTATAGAGATACAACACATATATGGTTTAAAAAAATATGCGTAAGTGAAGCACACTCTAACACGTGTCTTTTTTAGGCTTGACTTCCCCCTTATTTTATTTTTTTCTATTTGCTTTTTTGAAAATTCAATCAATATTTCCCTTTTTTTATTTATTCAAAAAAATTACTCATTTCTATTAATGAAAAACAATAAATCAAAATTGCTCTCATGTTACTTGCCGTATAAATCATTAACGGAAATGATATAGAGTCCATCAATAGTGTCCACCGACTGTGCCCGGCATACACACGTCATTAAATTCTATCTTATTTATATTTAATTATTTGAATTTAATGTCATATTAATATTTTATTTTATCAAAATTTTAAAATCCTTTTTTTACCTTTAATTTACTTTAATTTAATAGGGTTGGTCTGCTATGGACTCGAGTGCATGTTGTGCACCCTAGTCATGTTGCATTTTTTGGTAAATGGTGTTGCACTTTTCAATTATTAAACTGTATAATAATATTTTTAGTAATAATTGAAAAGTGCAACACCATTTACCACAAAAAGTGTAAGTCATTAAACTGAAAAGTGCACATGAACTAGGGTGCATAGCATGCACTCGAGTGCATACTAGACTTTACCAATTTAATATTATCCTTATCAAATCACGCAGCTTTCCATCTGCCATTAATCTTTTCTCAAAGGTAAAGTCTAGTATGCACTCGAGTGCATGCTGTGCACCCTAGTATATGTGCACTTTTCAGTTTACTGACTTACACTTTTTGGTAATGGTGTTGCACTTTTCAATTATTACTCATTTACCAAAAAGTGTAAGTCAGTAAACTGAAAAGTGACTAGGGTGCACAGCATGCACTCGAGTCCACAGCAGACCAACCCTTTCTCAAATATTAAATTAAAGGTCAAAAAAGGATTTTAAAATTTTGATAAAATAAAATATTAATATGACATTAAATTCAAATTAAATATAAATAATATAGAATTTAATGACGTGGCACAGTCGGTGGACACTATTGGTGGACTCTATATCATTTCCGAAATCATTAAACCTAAACATTTGTTGACTATGTTCTTAAAATAAATCGCCTATCACAATTATTTTAAAAAATTGAATACGTTTTAATATCATTGTAAAAAAATTGAATTTTCTATGCATGAAAGGATGTGGAACTCAAATGTCAAATTCCAACAAAATACTAATGTTCGAGTTCCCACCATTTCTCTTATTAATTTATTTGAATTTGATACCACATTGGAAAATTTTAAGAAACCTAGTATCACGAATGTTAGAGTGGTTTTTTTGTTGGATGGAGGGTTGGTTAACCTTTTGATTCACACAATAGCTAAAAACACTCGGCAATTCGATAACTCATTTTGTTGGGTAGACCCCGTTTAATGTGAATAGACTCACATTGCGCTTGCAATAATGAAAACTAAATTTTATTATTTAAAAAAAAAAAAAAACCCTAGTACTAGAGGTATTGAATTTTAAGTTTTTATTATAATACCTTCCACAATTTTATTTTCACCATAAATTATACCCTTAAAATGAAAAACGTAATTATTACACTTTTTTTTTTTTTTAATACGTACCTAGTACCTATTAAACTTATTATGGTACCGTATTTTAGAAAGAAAAAAAGAAATTGTATTTAGAGAAATAGAGTTTATGGGTAGTCGGATTCATCGCCCAACTCTCAAATACAGTTAAACCCCTCCATCTTCATTAGATTCAAATCCGCTCCAATTCCATACATCTCCCCCCATCTCTCTCTCTCTCTCTCTCTCTCTCTCTCTCTTAAGATTCTTTACTACTAGTACTCCGTACTATTTATTATCCCCTGCTCCTAAACCCCTTCTCAGTTTTTTTTTTTTGAATTCCCATTGTTTTTGTTGTTTTGGTTTTCTGTTAAGTAAAGCTGCGGAAAGAAGATGGAGGGAGGGTACAATCCGCGAACGGTTGAAGAAGTTTTTAGGGATTTTAAGGGTAGAAGAGCTGGACTAATCAAAGCCCTCACTACTGGTTTGTTTGTGTTTCTTTTTTGAACTTCCTTTTGCTTCTGTTTTTTTATTTTTGAAATTATTTTGCTTCATTGACGCATTTTCTCGTTCGCTTCGGGTTTTTGTTGCTTCTTCTTTTCTTACGTTGGTTTTTTGTTGGCAGATGTTGAAGAATTTTACCAGCAGTGTGATCCTGGTACGGATTTTTATTTTTTAATTGCTGGTTACGTGTTTGCTTGTCGGTCATTTCTCCGATACTGATTTGATTTCTTGAATTCTGCGCCTAAAGAATGTCTCGTGAAATTAACTTAATGTTCTTAACTCTGCATTTGGTTTTGATTTCTGAAGTTTAGATTTATATTTAATTAAATATATTTTGGTCTAATAATTGCTCCAGCTGTATGATATTTCCTGAGTTTTTTACATCAGTTTTCCGTTTAAAGGGATTGATATGTTATACGTATGGTTTCTGCAAATGTGGTTTTGAGCTTGTTGACTATGATGTGCATTGAATATGAGAGTATATTAGTGCTAACTGGGGACCAGCACTCATGGAATCCCAGTTTTTTTTTTTCACTGCAAATGGAACATATCAGACTTATATTCTTATAGAGCTATAAATTCTGTCCATACAATGAAACATTTGATCATGAAATTCAGCAGTGTATTTTCTTCTGCTTTGTTTATGTGGTTTTTAGTAATATGTTTAATCCTGAAATTTCAATCTGAGATATACAGATTTTGTTATAATTTGCACGAGGGATGTGATACTATGTGGGTAATTGGTGGACTCTTACTTTGCGTACCACTGAAGAGTATTGTATGCACGTGATGTGTGTCGTTTATGATGTTCCTGGATGCTTCAAAATTGTCTTGTGATCTGGAATAATGTTATTTATTGTGTTTTGTCGTGTCTTGTTATATTATTGAAAGTCATCCTGTAGTAAATATGCACAGGATATGTGTCGTTCAGGGTCTAACAGTGCCTTATATGATGTTCTTGGATGCTTCGAAATTGTCACGCGATCTAGAATTATGTTATTTAATGTCTTTTGTCGTGTCTCGTTAAATTATTGAAAGTCATCCTGTAGTATTGGAACTCTGTATTAAATACCACGCATCTATGTCTGGCATCTTTTGTCAACTTTGGTCAAAGATTCATATGGTAGAGATAAATTGTTAATATTATGTCGTGCTTTGCTTATTCTTCAGAGAAGGAGAACTTGTGCTTGTACGGGTTTCCTAGTGAGCAATGGGAGGTCAATTTGCCTGCTGAAGAAGTACCACCAGAACTCCCTGAGCCTGCTTTGGGAATCAACTTTGCTCGGGATGGGATGCAAGAAAAAGACTGGTTGTCTCTAGTTGCCGTCCACAGTGATGCTTGGTTGCTTGCTGTTTCCTTCTACTTTGGTTCTCGCTTTGGATTTGATAGAGCTGACAGGTGCTTATGAGCTCCCTGTTTGGCTAGCTCTCATTTAACCTTTTTAAATTTTGTTACGAGCTCAAAGTGATTATTGAAAAGGTTCTGAAAACATTTACATGGAGGCCTGTCTTTTCTGAAAGTGTGTTTCATTCACATGTAGTTCCATTTTGCATTGCCGTAGGGTTTTGTAGAGGTCAGAGCAATCCTTTCTGTAGAAAACCTTGATTATGCCTATTTTTTGTGCTTGATTGAGGGCTTTGTCGGTATAGACATCTGGACATGATGTTATTATATTGATGGGTCAGGATTGCAAATCTATCTCAATTATTGGAGAAAGCACTGGCAGTTGAATATGATTGTGTCCATTAGTCACAATAAGATATTTTAACATTTATGCCATCCAACTTGCTCGAACAATTGATGATTGTTTCCTCTTCTTGGTGCAGGAAGAGGCTCTTCAACATGATCAATGATCTCCCTACTGTATATGAAGTTGTGACTGGCGCTGCCAAAAAACAGCAGAAAGAGAAATCTTCAGTCTCCAACCATAGTACCAACAAGTCAAAATCGAACTCGAACTCGAACTCCAAACTGGTAGGGAAAAACTTCTCAGACAATGATTTGTTCTGTTTTTGACCTGTTATCTTTACTTTCATAATACTTTGCTCTTTTGGCAGCAGAGAGCACCTGAAAATCTGGTAGCAAAGTTCTCTATGCCACAGCCAAAAGATGAAGAAGAGGGCTTAGACGAAGAGGAAGAAGAGGATGAAGATGAACATGGGGAGACATTATGTGGTGCATGTGGCGAGAATTATGCATCGGATGAATTCTGGATTTGCTGCGACATATGTGAGAAGTGGTTTCATGGCAAGTGTGTGAAGATTACTCCTGCTAGAGCTGAGCACATCAAACAGTACAAATGTCCTTCGTGCAGCAACAAACGAGCCCGTACTTAATGTTGAACAAAAGTTGTTAGGTCTCTTCTCTTTCCATAGACTACTTGCTTCATTGGGATCCCTTACTTGTATTAAGGGGTAACATGTGAACGGGGGGATTTGGTTTTTTGGTATAGTATTATTATTGTTTGTAGTGTCAGAATTAGCCCCCCTGACTTGATGGAACTACCCTGCTTCTCTTTAATTAGGGTTCTTGAAAAAAGCTGTTGCTAGTCTCTGTTTTAAGTTGCATGATATAGTTAGTATTCGTGTGATTTTCTTGTTAATATATTTCGTATGTTAAAATGCAGATATTCTTATAGGATTCAATATAAACCTCAAAAAAGGACTGATGTGGCAAATGTTGCATCATAACCCTAATACTATATATATATATATATATATTTTTTTTTTTTTAATTTTTTTTTCTTATTTCTACATTTGATTTTCTGATAATGAAAGCTAAGCGTTTGAATTTTGTTGTATGATACCCCTCCACTCAAAAGTAAATATCCATGAAAAAATGAAAACAAGCTCTTGAAAGTAAGTTGTGGATTAAAGTAATTAGTTGGTTATAATATTATATTTTGTGAAATAATATTAGTATTTATTTTTATAAAAAAGTAACATTGTTTATATAAGAAGTGTTAAAGACTAAAGATCTTCCTTAAAAGCATGGTAACTTGCCTCCCAATTGTTTGATACTTTTGTTTACTCGTAATTTGGAAACAACTCCAATTTATTTCAATCACAACCAAATATACCTACCATACATGCAGTGAAACAAAGCTCTGCATATCACAACATTTTTATTACCACTGAAACTCTTACATTGATCATCTATCTAACTTGGGAAGATTAAACAGAAGCTATTTACAGACGTGGATAAATAAAAAAAGATCACCAAAATCCAAAGAAAAGAGAAGTAGTAGAAACTAAAACCTTATTCTTTCATCATGTCAAAACTTGTTGATTCTTAGCTGAGAGTCGTTTCAAGAACTCATATGTGGTGATCATTGTAGTTGCAGACATGGACATTGAAGCACACCTCGGACCCAACCCTCTGTAACAAGCCATCCACCCACCTTCCCTAACAAGGTTCCTCAGCGTTTGTCCCAAACTCGGTCCCTTTCTACCATTATCGTCCCCATCCAAAACCTGTAAACGCGTCTTGATTGTGTCCAACGGCATTGTGATCAAAGCTGTAACCCCTCCTGCCATGGCTGCCGACACCCCTTGAACCCCCATCACCGTTTTAGCATCCGGCCTCAATCCACCATTATTATTACTACTCAAATTTGTAACGCCATCTTCAACCCTTTCTTCGTCTTTCTTGGAAAGAAAACATCCAATTCCACTCCAGACGAGCCTCTGAGCCACTGAATACGATGCCCACCAGACAGCATTCGAAGGTGCATAGGTAATAATCGATATCCCAAATCCTCTATACAACCCTCTAACCCCATCTGTATTCAGAATCTTCCTAAACGCATCAACCCCGTTTGTATATTTACACGGTAATACATTCAACGGACTTCGTATTCCTCCACTACCACCATTCCCCTGTGCCATTAGCCTCTGGCTGATCACATCAACTGGCGTCCACACCACTTGTGCGGCCATTGCAGCGCTCAATCCTGCCACCGCGTTGGCTACAGCAGCTGCAGTAGGCTCGGGAAATCCAAGCCTAGTGGCTGTAGTCCCCACATTACTCTTGGTAACCTCGAGTGCAGCCATGTATAAAGCTCGAGCAGGGATAGTCCCCGTTAAAGACGTGCCAAATCCCCTGTACAATCCGCGAATCCCTTCGTATCTCATGATCCAAATTCCAGTTTTAATACATGAAACATGGGATTGAGCAACCTGCTGCCGGGTTTTTAACACCACCATAGGATATAAAGCAGCTGAAACACCTGAAAATAAGGCTGCTCCTAAGACGAAGAACTTAGATTTATCCAACATTTGCCAATCTATTTCTGCTGGAATGTGGATTTCTTGTGCTGCTGGTTCTTCCTCCGCAGCATTTAAACTCATTTTCTCCACTTTCGAGATTTATTAATCAATCGTAATTTGTAAACTAAATCACTCACGTAGACAAACTATCATATGATAAGCATATAACCATGTCTTCTCTAATCAAACATCATAGCAATATCCACAGAGGCATATCATCAAACAGTTGGTATGCGTATACGGATAAATCATTGCAAAGCTTAGATCTTCTACAATACCTAAAAAAACGGTTTAAAGATTAAGAAATACAGGAACAGATTTGTCTAGGGATTCATATGAACAAGAAAATGGTTTTTTTGCGCTTGTGGAACCATGTTTTGGATCGGAAAACAATAACAGAAACTGGGTTTATCATTTCTTGAAAGTTCTTACCAATAACACCCTCTTCTGCGGTTCATCGGTAAAATCGGATCTTGCCGGAAAATATCTGTTCTTTATGTGGTGTCACTTTTACAAAAGATGAATAACAACATAGGAGGATATAATTATACTACCTTTTTAATTACTTTTTGTGCAAGGTGCGACAAATTTTGCAATTACCAAACTTAATTCATCTTTATCTTATTTAAATCTTGATTAATGGGGAAGATTCGTGTAGTTAAATTAGATTATTTTAGGATTTTGTTTGTGTTTTATTAATATAAATCGAATAAAGAATATGGAGACCACGCACTAACGTACCTACCCACATGGTTGGATCATTATCCAATTAGCAATTACGTGTCAAATCAAATGTTATCCAGAATCTTCTATTAGGAATCTACTTGAATTTTATTTTTTTGATCAGGTCTACTTGAATTTTACTCCCTCCGTCCCTCTATAAGTTTCCCACTTTCCTTTTATGGATGTCTCACAATAAGTTTCCCATTTCATATTTTTCCATTTTTGGCATATGATTTTCTCTCTCCCAATCACATCACTTACACTTTATCTATTATTTTATCATACTTCATCTCACACTCATCTATTATTTTCTCTCTCACCATCACATCACTTGTACTACATCTATTATTTAATTATATTTCTTAATCAAAACAACCAAAAGAAAGGGGAAACTTATACCGGGACGGAGGGAGTATTTTATTTCTATCTTCCTATTATTCCTTGTTGACACCATATCTTTTTTATATGTAAATTAAAAAAAATATGTAATAATTCAAGTGTCCAAAATTAATTTTGAAAACAATTTAATTGAATTGGGTGTAAAAAAGTATGAATTATTTTTTTCAAGTGTCTTGTGTTTGATTTCATCCATTTTATAATAAAAATAATAAACCAAAAACTCTTATGTAATATGGGTGTGTTGTATGTGCTTTTAAACGGATAATTTGAATGTGATCTTGATAAACACTAAATAAACATATATATATATATATCGGGTTTTTACGTGTATATTTTTTGGAAACAAAAGAAGAGACCCAAAAGAGAAAACTGGGGAATCAAAATTCCCGACAATGAAGGGTTCTTCAATGAGATTCTCCACCTCTGTCTTGAGAAATGGTAGAATGAACCGCCCTTTGAGCCAACGAATGGGCAATCTTGTTGATCTCACGAGATATATGAGTGAATTTGCACACCACAAATTCATTTTTAGCAATCTTAATACTTCGTGAGATATTTGCTTCAGGACCACGAGAATTTTCAGGCATGAGATTGGTACATACAGAAACAGCCTGAAGAGAGTCGGATCTGATTTCGAGCCTAATCACCCCCAAAGATTTTGCTATCCGAATAGCTTCTTCAATAGCTCTTAATTCAGCTCCAAGAGGGGATCGTTGTGGGGGAATAATTTCTGAGAACGAAGTAACACTTCTACCCTCCGAATCGAACAAAACTCCTCCAATACCATACTTAAGATTTTCAGAGTTAAAAGCCCCATCCACTTCAAAAGAGAAATCCCAATCTTTAATAACATCTGAAGTAGTTTTACTCCTACTCCCATTAGGCTTGTTTTGGCTTATATCATTCAAAACTTCCTGAAAATTAAAAAGATATATCAAAGCTTTTTTACCTACATTCTCTTTAATCCATCCTCTCGAGGGATCTTTATCATGAATTATCCTGCATCTCTCATGCCAAATGCTCCAAGCAATCATCAAAATCTGTTCCAACACTTCAGTAGAGAAATTCTCCTTAACAGCCCAAAGAATATCCCTAGCCTTCATCGATTTGTGAGATTTCAAAAAATGCCACCAATTACAATCCTTCCAATTTCGTCGAACACCTGGGCAGAAAAAAATGGCATGTGAAGTACCTGGGTTGAAGCCACCGCAAAGTCCGCATCTCGGCTCAATGGGAATATGTCTATCCGCAAGGTTACCTTCTGAAGCAACAATATCTAAACACATTTTCCATGCAAAAATACGAACTTTAGGTGGGATACAGATGTTCCACAACATCTTCCACCAATTTTTCTGTATCTCGGCGCTGGATGTACCTGGATACAAATGAGTATTGAGATCGATCTGACATGATATCTTGTACCCCGATTTGACAGAATACTTGCCAAATGTATCATGTTTCCAGAAACGAAAGTCTTTCTCCTCACTGTTGCCCACTGGTGTTCTCAAAATTCCATCAACCTCAAAAGGCAAAAAAGCCAAACGAATCAGGTCCTCATTCCAAAACCTATCCTGCTTTAGAAAGGAAACTGGATTAGTGCCTGCTGCTATACGAGATTTGATTGTTCCTTCCTCCAGCCCAAGAACCCAGGCATGCTTAAATAGAGTTACTTCATTACCCTTTCCTATAGTCCATCTGATCCCACTATTCAGAATTGGGAGGCTTGAAAGTATGGATCTCCAAACAAAAGAAGGATTACTCCCTACTTGAGCTTCCATAATATCCGTATGTTTGAAATACCGTGCTTTGAAAACTCTTGCCACTAAAGAACCAGGTTTCTCTATCATTCTCCAAGCTTGTTTGGCCAGGAGCGCTTGATTGAAGTTTGTCAGTCTTCGAAATCCCAATCCTCCTTCTTCCTTTGATTTGCATAGCTTGTTCCAGCTAATCCAGTGCATCTTAGGATGTCCTTTGTCCATTCCCCACCAGAAATTAGAAATAATTCTTTCCATTTCCTGACAAATCTGAATTGAAATTTTGAAACATGACATTGCATAGGTGGGCATGGCTTGTAAAACTACTTTGATAAGCACCTCTTTACCTCCTTCCGAGAAATTTTTATGCTTCCAATTATCCACCTTCTTTTTAAGCCTATCAATGAGGTATGCAAATTGAACCCTTTTACCTCGAAGAGAGAATGTTGGTAGACCCAAATAAAGAGCATGTCCCTGAGTGAGTTTCACATGAAGTGTGTTCATGATTTCTATTTGATTGAAATCACATGTATTTGGACTAAACATAAGAGAAGATTTATCGAAATTAACCAACTGTCCTGAGGCCTTTTCATAGTCCAGAAGAGTAGATTTCAGAAGATTAGCATAATCGGGTTTTGCTTTAAAGAACACAATGCTATCATCCGCGAATAATAAGTGTGAAATCATTGGAGAGTTTCTAGCAATTTTTATACCTTCCAAGAGGCCCTGATCAGCTAGATTCTGGATTTTAGACGATAATCCCTGTGCACAGAGAACAAAAAGGAAAGGGGACAGAGGGTCCCCTTGCCTCAAACCTCGGGATGGTTTACATTCCCCTATAGTCGAATTATTGACCCTGAAAGCATAGGAGACTGATGTGATACATCTCAAAATAAGAGATACAAATTTATCTGAAAAACCCAGCCGTTTCATTTGGTCTTGGAGATATGGCCATTCAATCCTATCATATGCCTTACTCATATCGAGTTTTAATGCTACATATCCTGTGGAACTTCTGTTGCATCTGAGCCAATGCATACACTCATAACTAATCAACACATTGTCAAAAATTTGTCTATCTCTCACAAAAGCACTTTGGTGATCATCGATGACCTGAGGAAGCACTTGTGCTAGACGATTAGCAATCGTTTTAGCAACAATTCTATAACAAACATTGCTAAGACTTATTGGACGAAATTCTGTCAAGCTCCTCGGATCTTTAGTTTTGGGAATTAAGGTAATTAGAGTCTTATTCCACTTGTCCAGGTCTTCCTGAGCATTAAGAATTTTGAGCACAGCCTTCGTAGTGAATTCTCCTATGGTGTCCCAATTTTCATGATAAAAACGAGCATTAAATCCATCCGGACCCGGAGCTTTATTCGGAGAGAGCCCGAACACTACCGCCTTGATTTCGTGTTCTGTAAAATTTGAATCCAAGAAAAAAATCATCTTATTCGAAATCATTGACTTGGTGTATTGAGTAATGTTGCAAATATCACTACTAGAAGGATTTGAAGAGGAGAATAGTTTTCCAAAGAAACAGGAAAGTTCTTTCTCAATGCCAACATTTGAAGTAATCCAATTCCCATGATCATCATACAGACCTTTTATCAAATTCTTTTTTGCTCTTTCTAAGGCCCTTCTATGAAAGTATGTTGTATTGCGATCTCCGCCTATCATCCAATTAACTCTAGCTCTTTGAAACCAAAATTCCTCCTGTTGAGAAAAAAGCAGATCCAATTGTTGTTCCAATCTATTGATTTCCAACTCCACTTCTTCTTTCTCTTTTACCTTTTCTAACTTAGAAATATCATCCGAAATCCGTTTAATATTCTGATCCAAAACACCAAACTTTGTTCTTGCCCATTGATTTAAAGAAATCGCACAGTTCTTGAGTCTGGGTTGGAACGAAACCAAGAATTCTGAAGATTTCCAAATTGAAGAGAAAGTCTCCTTAAATGTTTTATCAAGAAGCCATGCATTTTCAAATTTGAAAGAACTTTGATTTTTTTTCCTCCACTGCAACTGCTGGTATTTAATGCTGAGGCTAATTACCCTATGGTCCGATCCAAACCAATGCAAGTTCTGAACTTCGAATTCTTTGAACAAAATTTTCCATTCCGGACTAGCAACGAATCTATCCAACCGTTCTTGAATATTATGGGCTCCTTTTCTTTTGTTGTTCCAAGTAAAAATTGGGCCTATATATCCCAGATCAAAGAGATCAAGAGATTGAAGAGTACTCCTGAAACTGTTCATATCTCTACTGGTTTTCCAATTATTAATCCCACCAATCTTTTCGAAGTTATACAGAATCTGGTTAAAATCCCCTCCCACAATCCATTCCTTAATTCCACCATGAGTTTCTTTAATTCTTGTTAAAAGTTCATTGGACATGTGTTTGTATTGACCATTAGGGTTTCCTTGAAACCCCGTAAAAAACCATTGAGAACCATTCCAAGAGATAAGAACATCGATATGGCCAAAAGAGTAAGATTTAAGAGTAACATCCATTTCTTGATTAGCAAACATAATGAGGCCTCCCTGCCTGCCTAAAGCATCCACTACAAAACAAAATTCAAAATTAAAGATGGCATTCCATGCCTCAACAACTTTAGTGGATACTTTTGATTCCATTACAAACAATACCGAGGGCTTATTTACGGCTATGACTCGCCTTAATTTCTGGAACGCTTGTGGGCCCTTTAAACCACGAGCATTCCAAGTTAGAATTCTCATTCCGAACGGCGGAGATGGGAGTCACCCAACTCCACCTTACTAATGATTATTGATTTTTGTGTAATTAATTCAACTTATGTTTACATTTAGAGAGTTTATATACTAGGCTAGATGGGCTTTTTGGTGGGCTTGACCTTTACAGCTGTTGAACTGCTATTCGCCCTTGGATCCAATCAATTAAAGTTGATGGGACAGCCGCATTAAATGCGTCTTGAAAGGAAACAATACTGCATTATTGTCAGATCTATGCTCGTCCTCGTCACATGAGCGAGGATCGAGTGTACATAATTATATAAAACTAACACATGATTCGTACTTGGTTGCCCTACACATGGTCGCTAGAGAACATGGTCGTCGGCAACTTCGGTCCGAATCCTCTTGATGGGAACTTGTCTTCTAGAAAATGAATCCTCATCTTGGTTTAATGGTCGTCTCCCTTCATGCTCGTCCGCGAGCATTCGAGAAACTTGTTGACCAAAGTTGACTAGTCGTCCCATGATCGCTTCCATTGTAGCTTATTGACTATTCAAAGTCTAAGATGATGACTAGGACTAAATCTTGACTTTTCAACGGTTGACTTTTTGACCGTATGTAACAAACAAGGCTGTGATGCATTCATAAACCACAGGGAGAAACAAAAACGTATTTAGAATTTTTGTCGAGGAAAGATGGGTGAACTAATTAATTATGAAGGTGTAAATGCCCGAGAGCCTTTACAAAAATTTGGACTAACGAGATAATGGGCCCGTCAAATCCAACCCCCAACTTTTTTTTTTAGTAAAATAATACTATTATGAATTAAATTTACTTCTTATATAAAAATTAAGCTTATATATATTAACTTATCCAAAGTTCGAACAAATTTTTTTATCAATTAAATTTAAATGTCGTCTTAAAAAGAGCTCATTGAACTTATACTGGAGTAATTTGAATTCCTGACCTTCAGTCTGGAAATGTTTCTTAAATATTTTCCTTGCTTATTGTAGGTAACTTTCAAAGAATTCAACTCTTCAATCAACCTAGTTGTCAGGTTATCTGAATTATGACCAACTTGAACTCCTTGATAGAGGTCGAATTCATGCGCTTTGAGACGTTGAAACAGAACATGGATAGACAAGGTTGAGAGATCCTTGGTGTCCTTTATAATGATCACTTTCATTTTCCGCCTCTTGAAAATTTATCTCTCTTTATGTCTACTCTTCGGTGATAGATTCAATCTCATTGATAATATTTGTAAATCGGGCATCGAGTTGGTAAATTGTTTATCTGGACTGCATATTTAAGGATTCGAATTTTTTAACTTGGTTTGTACCTTCACACACGAGTGTTAGGGTATCGCAAATATCATTGGTTGTTTTACACTTGATATATTGTATATTTATATATTTACATAATATAATATAGAGAGCTTTTTATGAAAGGACACAACCTTCCGGTAAAGTTGCAACCTTTCAGTGAGTGAAAGATGCAACCCTTTGATAACATAACTCTTTGGTGAAGTTACAACCTTTCGGTACAACTCTTGAGTATCTATAATTACTCAAAGGTGTGGAGAGTTGAGACAACTCTATATGTTAGGATTTGAGTCTTATATTATTTTAAATTAGTTTATTTATACACTTGTGATTTCTGCTTCTAAAATTCGATAGAGTGTAACTATCGAGTTTTTGTGGAATAGATTTTGTATCGTGGAAGGTTAATTCCTTGTGAGAACCATTTACACCCGTATGGAATGGTGTGCCTAACCTATCATTAACTCCATTACCCACAATATACAACAATTTTAAAGGTATTAAATTTCTGCAATGGAGTTAATTTTGGTGATGGCGCAATTACGTGAAGAAGATGATTAACTCATTTTGCCAGGGAAGATTTAATTGTTTCAAATTCCTTTGTTATTTGGTTTATTGATTCAGTAAATAAATGATCAATTAATTGATACAAATTGGTGGAATTGTTGAAGTACCGAAATGCTCTTCTTCAATTGGCAAACCATGAGAGAATTTGCAGAGGAACATTGTTCCAAAGAAAAAATGCGGATGATCTTTCATGAAAAGCAAATAATGTCATCTATGAGAACAAGTTAAAAATGTCAATTGTTATAGGAAAGTCAACTTTTCAAAACAGAAGGAAATATCAATTCCCGAATAGTAATAATTCAGGATGAAAGAAGAGACGCATCATATGAAGATAAAAAATTGATATCATTACCATTATCATCTTCAATACGAGAAATTTAAAAAACTAAAAATTTCAATCTGAATGGGCGCATCTCTCCAACAAGCAAAGAGGAGCCGCCAATTGTAGTACGTCAAGGGAAGCGGTTGAATTAAGCAAATGGGAAATAGAAGTGAGAATTGAAAAAGTGAGTTCCTTTCAATTTTTAAGTTATATGGGGGTCTATTTAATACTTGGGACGGTTGGAAAGAAATTAACTTTTGAGGATTGAGCCGGTTGGAGTATGAGTTTGGTTTAGCCGAATCTTACTTTAGCCAAAATAGTTGAATTTTGGACCGAAAAATGTGAGTTTAATTTATTTAATAATCTGTGAGATAATATAAATATTACTCTATAATGGTGAATTTTGATTGTGCATGTCGAACTAAGGTTTGATTAGGATCAAGAAGGATAACGGTGATACACATTTGCTGAATAGTGCAAATTGTGATTGGGAATTAATCCAAGAGATATTAATTCGTATAATTCATTGAGGAATTATTAAAGAGTTAAGGGTGGCAATGAAAGCCCCTTTGCATTTGAATTTTATTTTAAAATGCAAACTGTGTAGAGTTCGAAGATATAATAATCATACTAAAAGTATGATGAAATATTGAAAGTATGATCAAAGAGAAGAAAATCATACTTGAGTATCTCCATACGAATTAAATGCTAGCAGATTCGTGAACAAAATCTTTATTGGGGGATAAGATCAAAAAGGTCGTAAGAGATATGGAGCTATTACTGATTAAATAAGATGTCTTGATTGAAATCCACTCCATCTTAAGGTACAAGAAAAAATTGGCACCTTATGAATTGAGTTTGCAAAGGCAATTCAATATTAGATATCGGTGAAATGGAAATTGAGTGA
Organism: Galeopsis tetrahit; assembly: GCA_963675135.1. Lineage (NCBI taxonomy): Eukaryota > Viridiplantae > Streptophyta > Magnoliopsida > Lamiales > Lamiaceae > Galeopsis > Galeopsis tetrahit. The sequence continues at coordinate 58,362,873 of OY776127.1, forward strand.
CATTTCAAAGTGCACACGTGGAAATAGTGGGGGTAAGACTATTTCTATTTCGAAAGCTCTGTATCTGACCTGTGCACTTTCTATTACCACAACAAGTTAAGGTTGGATTCTAAAAAATCCTTAATAGACTCATAGCTACGTGGGATGTGATGTGGACATTCGTGATGAGTCTACATATGCAAGTAGAGAAGTGAGAGGCCGCTTCTTAGGGATTATGTCGGTAAGATCCTAGAGTACTTGCGAGACCAGGATAAGCACAAGGCCCATTACAAATTGGTGCTGCCAAAATTTAAGAAGCAAGAAATCATACGCGACGAGAATATGATTCCATAGCGTTTCATGTTCAACCATAAGTTTAAGGCTTGGTCCACTTCATGGTTATTCGTTGTGTAAAGCAAGTTGATGTGGCTGCAGTATCATTTAATTTTATGGAGGCCCACGATCGTATCTTCAAGCCCAAGAAGTAATTTATAAGTTTATTTATTTTACTTATGCATTTAAATAAAGCCAGTACATTTTATTAGTCTTATTGGACCCTTGCACGGGCCGTAGTTTTACTATTTATTCCAGTTTCTGAGACTCTGTCAGGGTTGTTGAATTTTGAGATTAAATAATATTTACAGACGCCTAGTATACGTAGTATCAAGGTGTTCTTATTCGTGTTCAGGCTTCCGCTACGTCAGTTGGTATCTAGAGACTGGGTACGATGCCTCCACGTCGCCAACCGCCCCTTGATCCTGTCGCTCAGGCTGAGGCACGTTGTGATGCGGACGTGGCTGAGTTGACACGGCAAATGGCGACGTTAGCGGCCGGGATGGAAGATCTCCGCCTCCAAGTTGCTGCTGCCCTACCGGCCGCCGAACGCGGCCCCTATCCGCAGGCCGATCGTCAGCGTAGGCCTAGGCAGCGTGGGAGTCCGCCACCCCCCTCTACGGATCTGATGGCGGAGCATCGGATGGGGATGAGACGTTGTCCAACGTCAATCCCTTCGCACCCCTGGCCAGATCGCCCCGTGGCCGCGGCGCCGAGGTGGATCGTCGTTGGGAGCACGGCTTCAAACTGGAGATTCCCGAATTCTCCGGGAGTCTCGATCCATGTGAATTCTTGGATTGGATTAACATTGTCGAGGACGTGTTGGAGTTCAAGGAGGTCCCCGATAACAAACGGGTGGCGCTCGTTGCCACGCGGTTCCGTAGCCGCGCTGCCTCTTGGTGGATGCAGATCAAACATTCTCGTTTGCGACAACGTAAGCCCAAAATTGATTCTTGGGCCAAATTTCGGAAGCACTTGGAACGCGAGTTCCTTCCCTTCAACCACGAGAGTGCCTTATTTCAGAAATTCATCTCTTTGAATCAAGGTTCTGGTTCGGTCGATTCCTACACGGATGAATTCTACAAATATCAGTCCCGCCTTGAGATCCATGATTCACCGACGCAGTTGGTTTCCAGATATATCGGGGGATTGAATCGAGGGATTCGAGAAACCCTCATGCTGTTTGCGCCTCTGTCCGTTTAGGAAGCCCACCAGCGGGCGCTGTTGATCGAACAACAGCAGGGACGTCGGGTTCCGTCGGCGTGGCCCCCGCCTGTTCGCGCTCCTGCAGCGGGCTCGTCCGCCCGCGCCCCTCCCGCGCGCAGTCCCGCGTTCGCGCCGCCTGCCCCGCCTGCGGTTCCTTTGTCCAAGCCCGCAGACATTGCTTCCTCATCGTCGGTTGTGCGCTGTTTTGCTTGCGGTGAGGCAGGCCACCGACGTGCTGCCTGTCCCCATATGAGGCAGCGGGCATTATTGATCGATGATTGGGAGACGACGGCCTATGATGGGCCGCCAGTTTTTTATGATGATGAGTCCGCCCTCTTGCCCGAGGAACATGTGGAGGGAGATGTGGGTCAGTTACTTGTGCTTCGTCGAGCTTGTCTGTCGCCTAAGGGCCCCGTTGAGACGGATTTGCAGCGCCACCATATCTTCGAGTCGACATGCACTATTGGGGGTAAGATTTGTCGCTATATTATTGATTCTGGTTCTTGTGAAAATGTGTTGTCTGCTGATGCTGTGCGTAAATTGAATTTACCTACTGAGCCCCACCCTTTACCTTATACCTTGGCATGGATTCAACGTGGTAATTCTGTGACTGTTGATCGTCGTGTGAGCGTTAACTTTTCTATTGGTGCTAAGTATAAGGATGTGATTTGGTGTGATGTGGTGCCTATGGACGCGTGTCATTTATTGTTGGGCAGACCATGGTTATTTGATCGTTCCGTGATGCATGATGGTCGTAGTAATACGTACAACTTTGTTTTTTACGGGTCGAAAATTTTGTTGCATTTGATTCCCCCTAAACCCCCTGCACAGTCTGAGTCTTTACTATTATCGCGGGCTGATTTTTTGTCTGAAGCACCCTCTGCTCCCTTTTTGGTTTTACTGTTGAGTGTGGATACTCCTTCTGTGGTGCCTCTTGTTCATCCTCGTATACAGGAGTTGATTACTGAGTTTTCTGATGTATTTCCTGATGAATTGCCACCGGGGTTACCTCCTTTGAGGGACATTCAGCATCATATTGACCTGGTGACGGGTGCGTCTCTCCCGAATCGGCCTCACTATCGCATGAGTCCGATTGAGCATGAAGAGCTCCGTAGGCAGGTGAAGGAGTTATTATCTCGTGGGAGTGTTCGTCAGAGTTTGAGTCCTTGTGCTGTCACGGCGCTGCTTATTCCCAAGAAGGATGCTTCTTGGAGGATGTGTGTTGATAGCCGAGCTATCAACAAGATTACAGTGCGTTACAGGTTCCCGATTCCTCGGTTGGATGACTTGCTTGATCAGCTGTGTGGTGCTTCGATTTTCAGTAAGCTGGATCTTCGTAGTGGGTACCATCAGATTCGTATTCGTCCAGGGGATAAGTGGAAGACCGCCTTCAAAACCCGTGAAGGCCTCTTCGAGTGGCTTGTGATGCCTTTCGGTCTTTCTAATGCGCCGAGCACCTTCATGCGTATTATGAACCAGACCTTGAGATCTTTGATTGGCTCCTGCGTGGTGGTGTATTTTGATGACATTCTGGTTTTCAGCCGTACTTTGGATGATCATATTGCACATCTGCGTGCGGTGTTGTGCATTTTGAGAGTGGAGAAGTTCTATGCTTCTCCCAAAAAGTGCATTTTTGGGGTGGATTCGGTGCTCTTCTTGGGATACATTATTTCTGCGGAGGGGATTCGTGTTGACGATTCTAAGATTGATGCTATTCGTGATTGGCCTTCGCCCACGACTGTGACTGAGGCGCGCAGATTTCATGGCCTTGCTTCATTCTATCGGCGTTTTATCGCCCATTTCAGTTCTATCATGGCCCCAGTGACGGATTGTATTGGGACCAAACCATTCGTGTGGACTCCTGCGGCTGAATCTGCTTTCAGTCGTATCAAGGAGCGGTTGATCTCGGCCCTAATTCTATTACTTCCAGACTTTGAGCAACCCTTTGAGCTTTCGTGTGATGCCTCGAAGGCCGGGATTGGTGTAGTGTTGAGTCAGGGGGGTCGTCCGGTTGCCTTCTTTAATGAGAAGCTGTCCGGGCCCCGTAGCCGTTACATCACGTATGATGTAGAGTTTTATGCTGTGGTTCGTGTTGTTCGTCATTGGCGTCACTACCTCTTTCATCGGGAGTTTGTGTTGTTCTCTAATCATGAGGCCTTGCGTCATCTAGCTACGCAGGACAACTTATCGGCCCGTCATACTTCTTGGGTGGCGTATCTTCAGCATTTTACTTTTGTCTTGAAGCATCGTTCGGGGACTTCGAACAGGGTGGCTGATGCTTTGAGCCGGCGTGCTTTGGTCGTCACTGATCTCCGGGTCTCTGTTCCCGGTTTGGAGTTGTTGAGTGAGGCGTATGCAGATGACCGTTTCTTTGCCCTCATTTTGTCCCGTATTGCTGCGAGTGAGGCATCTGATTTTGTCTTGGTGGACGGATTCTTAGTCAAAGGCACTCGCCTTTGTATTCCCGATACGAGCCTTCGCCTGCGACTCGTTGCTGAATTACATGGTGCTGGCCATGTGGGACGAGATAGATCGGTTGAGTTGGTGCAGCGTTCCTACTTTTGGCCAACTCTTCGGCGTGATGTGTCGCGTTTTATTTCTCGGTGTCGTGTTTGTCAGGTGTCGAAGGGGACGGCCATTAATGCTGGGCTCTATCGTCCTCTTCCGGTCCCGAGTGCGCCTTGGGGGGCGATCAGTATGGATTTTGTCTTGGGGTTACCCCGTACTCAGAGGGGGAACGATTCGATTTTTGTTGTGGTGGATCGTTTCTCCAAGATGGTGCATTTCATCCCTTGCAAGAAGACTGCAGATGCTGTGAAGGTGGCGACACTGTTCTTTCGGGAGGTCTATCGCTTGCATGGCCTTCCATCTTCCATTGTTTCTGACCGTGATACTCGGTTTCTCAGTTTCTTTTGGAAGAGTTTGTGGCGTATGGCTAATACGCGTCTGAACTTCAGTAGTGCTTATCACCCGCAGACTGATGGTCAAACCGAGGTGGTGAACCGTTCGTTAGGCAACTTGTTGTGTTGCCTTGTGGGGGAGAACCTGCGTTCGTGGGATATTCAGTTGAGTCAGGCTGAGTTTGCTCACAACTCGGCCGTGAATCGTAGCACTGGCTTTGCTCCATTCCAGATTGTGTATGCGGCGATTCCACGTGGTCCAGCGGATTTGATGACTTTGCCCTCTCCTGTTCGGGCAGATGTTCGGGCTGTGGATATGATTGAGGCACTTCGGGGCACACATCGTGCCACGTATGATCATTTGGTGACGGCGAATGCGGCTTACAAAGCCGACGCGGACAGGGGACGCCGGGCTTTGGAGTTCGAGCGGGGGGATTTTGTTTGGGCTGTTTTGACTCGTGATAGGTACCCTGCTCACGAGTACAACAAGCTGGCTGCTAGGAAGATTGGTCCTTTGGAGGTGCTAGAGAAGATCAACCTGAATGCTTACCGGTTGAAGCTGTCGTCCCATATTCGGACCTCGGACGTCTTCAACGTGAAGCATTTGATTCCTTATACGGAGGATAATGAGGAGGACGACGATGATGGTTCCGGTTCGAGGGCGAACCTTTTCTTGGTGGGGGAGAATGATGTGGCTGCAGTATCATTTAATTTTATGGAGGCCCACGATCGTATCTTCAAGCCCAAGAAGTAATTTATAAGTTTATTTATTTTACTTATGCATTTAAATAAAGCCCATACATTTTATTAGTCTTATTGGACCGTTGCACGGGCCGTAGTTTTACTATTTATTCCAGTTTCTGAGACTCTGTCAGGGTTGTTGAATTTTGAGATTAAATAATATTTACAGACGCCTAGTATACGTAGTATCAAGGTGTTCTTATTCGTGTTCAGGCTTCCGCTACGTCACAAGTGTGATTATTTTATTATTTATTATATATTATATATGTAAATAGCTCTTTATGAAAGGACACAACCTTACAGTAAAGTTGCAACCTTTCAGTGAGTGAAAGATGCAACCCTTTGATAACATAACTCTTTGGTGAAGTTGCAACCTTCCGGTGCAACTCTTGAGTATCTATAAATACTCAAAGGTGTGGAGAGTTGAGACAATGATGTGAGTAGTGAGATTCTCTCTATATGTTAGGATTTGAGTCTTATATTATTTTTAATTAGTTTATTTATACACTTGTGATTTCTGCTTCTAAAATTCGATAGAGTGTAACTATCGAGTTTTTGTGGAATAGGTTTTGTATCCTGGAAGGTTAATTCCTTGTGAGAACCATTTACACCCGAGTGGGAGGAATTAATACCTTTAAAGATAACATCGTTTTTCGGTGTGCCTAACCTATCATTAACTCCATTACCCACAATATACAACATGATAAACTTCCAAGATGAGTGTTCCTAAGGGGGTGTTTGTTTTGGAATTATGTAGGATGGGGAAATTTTGGATGGAGAAATTATGATAAATATTGATTATGTGTGTTTGTTTAGGGATTTTGAGTATGATAGGATGTAACTTTATGTCAAATAAATTGTGTAAGAGTGGGTGATATTGTATTATAATACTCCCTCCGTCCAATTTCATTATTCTCACTTTCCTTTTTTGATTGTCCAATTTTATTATGCTCATACAATTTTTGGAAATAATACTATTCATACTACTTTATCTACACCCTCCTACGATCACTTATTTACCCACTTTGCCACTTACTTTATTCATAAACAATCACTTTATCTATAAATGGACCCCACAACATCTCATCATACCCCCAACTTATCTACTTTATACATAAACTAATAAATATTCATTAAAATCCGTGCCCGGAGAAGTGGGCATAATAAAATTGGACGGAGGGATATTATATAATGCAATTTTATGTCAAATCAATTGTGTAAGAATGTATGATGTTGTATTATTGTAATAGTATAATATCTATGTATTATTAAGGGTAGATGGAGTTGGATGGTGAAATTTGGATGTGAAATCCCGAACTAGAACAGGACGGGGGACGTTACGTCCCCCATCCGAACGTCTGAGTCCCAATTATTCTGCTCGATCTCATCTGATGTCTGCTCTAATCTAAGTTTGGGAATGGAAGCACCAATGGGTAGATTCGAATTACCATTGATCACCATGTTCAAACACGTGATGGTAATCGAACATTCTTCAATGACACTCCACATAAAGTCATGAACTAATTCTAAATGAGCTTTCCATATTGGACTTCTAAAAATCATAATCTTCTACGGAGAACTTAGGAAGATGACGACAGTTAGTTTCCAAGCTATTATGAAAACAAATAATATGAATTTTCGGTAGAGATATGTTCTAGTGATCACAAAGGGTTTTTTTAAAAGTCGAAGATAGTTAAAGTTAATTGTCTGAAGAATCACTGCTCTGATAATGAGTTAGTGAAGTATAAAAAGTTTAGAGATTAGAGCATCTCCAATGGGGGGTAGAAGTCCCATGTGGATTTCTACTCCTACCTCAAATGTAGGGTAGAAAGGGTTGTGGGAGTGTTTATGTGGAGGAGAGGAGGTGAATTGGGTAGAAGTTCTTCTACCCAGGTAGAAGTAAAAAATTAGGAAAAAAGAGAGTAGGATAGAGGGAGAGTGAACAAGTTTAGAGATTAGAGCATCTCCAATGGGGGGTAGAAGTCCCATGTGGATTTCTACTCCTACCTCAAATGTAGGGTAGAAGGGGTTGTGGGAGTGCTTATGTGGAGGAGAGAGGATGAATTGGGTAGAAGTTCTTCTATCCAGGTAGAAGTAAAAAATTAGGAAAAAAGAGAGTGGGATAGAGGGAGAGTGAACAACACATGAGAAAAATAAGAGAACAATTTGGAGAGTGTAACTCACTTGCGAGAGTGGGTTTTAATGTGGTCCCAACTATTTTTTATTTGTATTATTTTTTTGAGGTAGAATGCATTGGATGGGGTAGAAGTTTTTTGAGATAGGAGTATGGAAATTTTTGAAGTGGCACACATGTGTCAAACTTAAAACTCAAAATTTCTCACCAACACTGTGGATGCCCTTATGCGGCATAAACTTTTTTAATCAAAAATATTTTCTTGAATAATTGGGTAGCCAACTTAGTGAAGTTAAGTCATCTGAGTTATTTGAATGGAAAGGTGTTTCAGCCAATACTAATAATCAACCTACTGACCGTTCGAAAGCAGTTCAATTTGATGGCTATTAAAATAGGTTAAATAAGTTGAGTGTAAAAATGTCCCTTAAAGCAGCCAATACTTTTCTTGTATATTATTTGTAGAGTCGTGACTTTGTACTATTTATTTCACACAATAAATAAAATAATTATCTTCCTGTGGATCTGAAAATGGAGTCCAGAGTTTGGCTATATAAAGATTGAAACTCCATCTTTGTGAAATATTTCTCAATCTATAAAAGTGATAACTTGGAAGATACAAAAAGCCTTTAAGCTTAAAAAAGAAGTAATTAATGTAAAAGGACCTTTTAGTCCTTTCAAAAGGATTTCTAAAAGATATGCAGGTTCCCTCACCAGAAAAAAATGGTGAACTTTTGGTATGGAAGAATTCAACTATCTTTTTATCCTGACAAGATTTTGGCTTTAATAAAGCAATTAGTTTATTTTATATTTTGGAATCTAGGGAAAGTAATAATTTTGATGTTTATATGCCTATATAATATACCCAGGACTCATTTTTTATGCAAACTTCTTACTGGAGCATTGTCTATAAAATGAGCCTATATCTTGGGATGAAAACGGTTATTATAATATATTCAGAACAGAAAATCTTGGACAAAACTGATGAAGAGGCAAACCATCATATGGATTTCTTTTCTTTTTCTGAATACTCAGTAAATGTCAATTCTGGATGTTCACCAACAGAGATTTACAAAATCAGTACACATGTGTATTCATATATATATTTTTATGTATGTGTGTATTCTTGATGGTGTCTCCTTCAAACAAGAACTGGAATAGAAGTGTCACTCCCTTGAGTACTGCATAAGCTCGAACCACTAATCGAGCAGCAATAGAAAAAAAGCTGAGTTAGTTGCTACACTCAGAAAGACAATTCAATAATCAGATTGCTTACAAGCAGATGCTTACTTGTCTCAAAAGATCCGCAATAGTTCTAGGAAGTGCTTCGATGTTCTTCAGAACAACATAGTACGGGAATGGGAACGAATCGAGATATTTAGAGAACTTTATATCTGAGGCCTGAACTGTCGCTTCCTGCAGGCATGATATCATATTATATTTTGTTGAATAATTATGATGAATGCCTTGAAAATTTAAAATGGTATTTCATGTCTTCAAATAGAAGAATAAAATGAACAGAATTCGATAGTTACCATAACATCCATGATTGACTCATTCGGGCTATCCAGGAGCAGGAATGCAACCATACGTTTCGTACTTAAGATATCTCTAACGCGTCGTTTCAATTTTTCCTGATTCAAAAAACACAGAAAGGCAATGAGAGGTATAACTACAATAAAGATGGATATAATAATAATAATAATAATAATAATCAACTTCAATGATTGAAGACGAGATTGTACCTTCTCGTTGAAACGACCATCAGCAATGATCAGTACCAGCTGCTGCAGTGGATTGTATCCAGATGGTAATCGCGATCGCATTACTGCATCATCCAACAAGCTATTCACATACTTGAGTAGATCAACAACCGGCTCATCTGCAATCGTGTTTTCTTGCTTAAAGGTTAAGCTCGAGATCATCTGTCACAATCAAACCAATTAATGAGTATTTAAACAATTAGGCTAAATGTGAAGATTGATACTCGAAATAGGGTTAAATGGAAATGGCACCTTGATTCCAGCCTCAGGAGTGAAAGGGTGGTCAAAATCATGAAGTAATTGGATGTTGCCCTGCTGACCAAAACTTGCGACAGCCAAATTTCCCACTTCCAGTTGAGACATTGCACGGCAGACTGTAACCAGTGCTTCCAATGCAAAATTACCACATTGCCCTTCTGACATGCTGCGGGAATCGTCCACGGCGATTACGACTTGGTAATCACGCTTGTTTGGACGGGTCCGCCTCAGCCAGATCTTGTCCTTCCGATAATGGCTGGCAACATACGGAATCACCTGCAGGCCAGAGAAATATGAATGATATGAGATTATTAAAACTTCAATTAATAATTAAAATAAAATAAAAAATGACACTGCCGTATTACCTTCTTCATATTGATCCTTTTACCAGTCTTGTAATCACCTTGTAGCTTGGTAGCTAAAGTGGGCTCCATGATCAGACGCAACTGTTCCGCTAACTCCTGGGACAATCTTGTTGTAAGAATCTCATATCTTCTCCAAAGAGCGGAAGCATCATCCCTCGTATCAGCAGAGAGCTCGAATACATTAGCTTTACCCAGATGATCATCATCAGTCATCGAGTATTGATTAATCTGCTGCATGTCTTCACTCATGTACGACCTCTTTACAGATACTACACTCTCTGGAAAGCTACTCATATCTCGATTATAATCATCATCATCATCAATTTCCATGGGTTCTTCACAAGGCTGCTGTTCAATATCTGACACTTGTTGCTGCTTGTTAACATCATTTACAGCAGTACTAACAATTGGGTTAGTTTCAGAAGTCGTTTTCTCAACCCCAGTTTCAGATGTGGTATCTGTTTTGTCGGCATTTTCTACGTCCATCTCAGTATCATTTTGAGGAATATCTCCCTTAAGTTGGTCAGCTGTTGCAGGTCCAAGTGCTTGAGCTGTACCCTTCTCAAACTCAGCAGTATAGCCATACTCATCGGCATCCTCCACCATGTCATTTGAATTGTCTACTTGCTCCTCAATGTCAACAGAGACTTTAATCCTTTCTTTCCACCCATCAAGAGCATCACCGATGCTGCGATAAGGGTTTGGCTGAGGTTTCTGAATAAGAGAATCTGGACGAGGTAATGAAGTTTGTGATTGCTCGTTGGTCAAACTTTTTCCATCCATGGAGTCAGCAACCCTGACTTCAAGGTTAGAGGCATTAGGCTGACCATTCGTTGGAGCAAGGTCGTTGTTAAATTCACTGAAATTAGAATATTTCTGATCTGGTGCAGATTCACCCATTTCAGCTGGAGCAGAGAAGTCTTCTATGGTCTGTCCTAAAGATTGAACAGTGTTATCATTAGGAGCAGATTGCATAGAATCTTGCTTTGGCATTTGGACATCCGTATCTGTACCATTTTCGTTCAAACACCCTTCATCATCGACTGCTTCATTATTATCTGCAGAATGCTCAGAATCTCCCTCTTCTTGAAATTCATCAGCCTTTTCATCATCGTTCTTTAAATCAGAATCATCCAGATCTGGCGATTCACCATCTTCTGCAGGTTCAGAACCGTCCAATTCATCCATGGGAGTTTCTTGTTCAGGCGATTGATTCTGGACATCGGGATTTATCCCAGAAGAATCTAAATATGCTTCATCCTTGTCTAACTTCATATCTTCTTCACCATCATCATTTCCTTCGTCATTGCCACATTCCTCATTATCTTCATTAGATTCCTTTGCATCAAGATCATCATTAGCATCCTCTTTTGTAGCAGCAGAGTCTTCCTTGGCTCGAAGCTCTTCGTCTTTGGAAGCATTATCTTTCACTGATGGACCCTGTTCATACTTCTCATTTGCATTACGATCCTCCTCGCCATCCTCATCGTCTTTGCTGTCCCCAACTTTCTCATCAACAACATCGCTGTTAGCACCTACTTCCCCCATGGCAGAATCTATTTGCTCATCCTCGTTACCTTCATTTTCATCGTCTTCTGAATCCTCACTAACATCAAACGCCTCAGCATTGAAGTCCTCTTCCATCTCTATTCCTTTTTCAGTTTTACTGGGCATCTCAGATGCATCATCATTCTCTTCTTTTGTCTAAACAAACACAAAATATAATTTAAGATTGTGGGGAGAAAATGTATACTAACCGAAAGATCAATGTTCATAACTCATACCTTTTCATTGGTCCCCATGAGCTGATCTTCATCCTCTATCTGATCGCTTACATCATTCAATCCTGCACCTTCACCCATACCAGTTCCACTCAAATCTTGAGTTGTCTCTTTCATGCTATCATTTTCCTGGTCCTCGGTGGTACCAAATCCTTGAGAAAATAATGAAGAGAAAATGTTCGCGAGGGCATAAGTCAGTTCAGATACCTACACACAACATCAACAATGTGCGTCAGGAGCAACTCTACATAATATATTCCATGGACAAAACAACCCCGCAACTGGTCCAATTGGTAAGGAAACATTCGTTTTTTTTTTCCAATCATCCCCTTATCCTCAAATTAAACTTCTTAACAAAATAGAAGTCCGGTAAAACTTACCATATTGTGCAGGACTAAGAAATCTTGCATAAGATTATCACCAAATGCTAGTATCATATCCAGTAGGTCATATAGTTGCCTCAGCTGTGCACAAACAGAACCTATGGAAGTATTTCTCTCTCCACGATAGTTGAGAAGTTCGCCCTGAGGGGAAGGGGGACGGGGGAATATAAGAGGTCAATCAAACTCACAGAACTGGAAAAAAAAAAAAAAAAGGTGTAAAGTTGATGATGAGTGAACTTACAGCACACTGAATTGTCTTCATTACATCCTGACAAATGAGGTCTAACTGCAAATGTTCTGAATCTTTTTCAAACAGGGTCTTCCACCCTTTTATATTCTTCAATGACTCTTCATTAAGAGCAGAATCACAATTCAGAGAACCCACACTTTTAAGTATGCTGGAAATGTGCTCATGTGTTTCCTTAAGGGCATTGTCAAAATCAGATTCAAGATCATTTATATTTCTTTCGCCACTAACACCACTCCTTGCGTGCGCAGAAGTATAAGACTCTTCAGCATCACGAGCCTGCAAAACATCAATGAGGCTCAATTAAAGTGGTTTTCTTTTTTAAATAATAATTGTAGTAGTTTATGTTCAAATATTTTAAGAACGAAATGAAGTACAGAACGGGCGGATTAGCAAAGATTATATCTACTGATTTAGTACCTTTGCAAATAAATCTTTATAATGCCCAATCAGGATATGTTTAAGAGCGCCTTTGCCATGGAAAGCAGAGAGGTCCTTTTCAAATGCTTTAACCAACTCGAAGTTTTGATTTACCATATGTTCCATTTCATTGGTAACACCGTAGGGATGCAATACAACCCCTGCTACATTGGTACCTTCATAACTTCCAAGAAGATGGTGATCCAGCATAGCCTGTGTAGGAATTATAACAGAAGTAAGATAGAGAAGTCTTCAAACTAGAACTGATTATAACATGTAATTGACAGTTCATTTACCTTAGATTTCTGAAAGTCGGGAAGGACTTTGTGCAAAAATAGCCGGATTGTTTCCACTTCATATTTGACAACAGAACAAGTATTCAAGTGATTGTTATCAACTGTTTGTAGCAACAAATGTTCTTCGTATAGCAAAGTGCAGAAACCATCAAAAATTTGCTGCAACAATTGTTGAATGTGACGTTAGAAGTTGAAGTAGAGAAGCCACTGCCAATATTAGGTTCCCACAGTCAGGAATATATGTGTGTGTGCATTCAAAGTTACCTTTTGTTGCCACATGCAATTGAAAGTAGAGTGTTGGTCCAGGCTAAGAGAGACATCGCTGACAGACTCGGTAGACGAGATAGCAGGGCTCGAAAAGAAATTATCTAAAGGCCACACACATTGTCTCAAGCATTTGAGTTTACTTGAGAAATTATAGGCCGCAGCTCTTTGTTCTTGTTGTATCTCAACTAGATGATCAACATAAGAGCCCGACCTTTTGACCTAAAACCAGAGAGAATATGTGTTATCACATCAATCATGAACTAAAACTGCAATTTTTGCTTTTGATCTGAATAAATTAAAAAACGAAAAGCTCGGGGATGTTCTCTTAGATATGAGACCTGCCTTCTTACACTACTAGAAAGAAATAAAATACCGAAGTATTTGCAATATTTCCCAATTAGGGAAATTTTATTAGAACAGAAGATTCACAAGCCAAGTAAGATCAGTTGGTAAAAAACACAGACAAAAATTCAAACTGAAATGAAGTTTCCCTGGACATACCTGTATTAGACTAAAATCTTTATGAAAATTCAGACATATTTTCTCCAGAAATTTAATTGATGCAATGCTCTTGAAGTAGAACTTATTTGCAGTCTTCCATATGATTTCATGGGATGAGCTCTGTAGGTGGCTGAGATCAACATTGTCATTCTTAGGAGAATTATCGTTTTGACTCAGAAGCAAATGTTGCACTTCATAGGATGGCTGGAGAAGCCAAGAATGCGATTTGACGTATTCGCCCTACATGAAACAAAATGTAGTTAACACGCATTACAAACAATAGTATAGGATTATCTTACTTAATATAATAAACACAGCTTAAAAATTGTGATGAGATGCAATAGGTTACAACTTAAAAAATCACAAAGGACAAGATAATAAACTATAGCATCCCCTTACCTCTATAGATGTTCTATGCTTAGATAAGCCACAACTATCAAGGAGCTTTAAAAGGTCAGAAAATGCCCTTCTTTTCCCAAAGTTCTTCATTTTATCCTCCCAAAGTTTGCCACAGTGAATTATATTGACGCATAGTGTCTCAACTGTGAGCCACAACTGGCTTTTATCTTCCCAGTAAGAGAACGACGATTGTGAAGGTATATGATTGATGCCACCTGTAATCTCTGCAAGATTGAGAACCATATTAAGAAAAATACAACTGGGAAAGAAAAAGAAAGTCTGTACTAGGTCAAAGGTAAATACCTGGGAGACAACCTCCTGTTCTCTCAAGCCTCTTCCACCACTCAGCAAACCATATATAACTGTGACAAAGAATCAAGGTTTAACATAATCCTGAAAAAAAATACAGGAAACACAAGACAAGAAAACGTAAAAACAGAAAGTTACCTCCCCTTAGCTTTAGATTCAGTCTGGTTGCAGATACTATCGAGGAGAGTCTTGATGACCTCATATGGATCAAGCATGAGCTTTTGAACAGAAGAGGTGCTGATCCCACTTTGTGGGGTTTCTCGACCAAGGAATTCCATGAGAGGTTGTTGAAGTAGTTCCTGTGAAGATAGATATGATGGACATTTGTGAAAGGGCATTAATGATGCAAGATGACAATAAACATCAACTGGCAATAATGGGCCCTTGACATTAAAACAATTGTAAAATATTGGGGGAGGTTTGCAATATAAATAGCTCCTATGGTTTCCGGAAGAATAATTCACAACATCAATTAAGCATATACAATAAAAAAATGGCATAACACAAGCAAAAAATGATAATCAGTCCAATACATTATGGACCAGTTCTCTTTCAAATCAAGACTAATATTCATAAGAGATGATCAGAGGACGGTCTTGAAATAAAGTGATACTCGAAAAATATAAAAGAGGTTTGATTACTGAAAAATGAGGATCGAGAAGAAAGGGGCTAGTGAAACAGCATATGTTCCTACAACCAAAGTTGATGACTGCTACAACGGTACAACCTTGACTATCATGCTTAAATAAGTGGGATGGGATTGTAATTTTGTCCACCGTCAAGGTATAACAAAACAGGAAATGTAAAGTATATGTGCATAAGTTGATAAAAAACTCATTTTCCTTCTCTATTGCTCAACCATAACATAATACAACTCGCAGGTTTAGTAGGCTTTAAGAAAGTACAACTCGCAGGTTTAGTAAATTTTAAGAATGCAAGTCTTACCGTATACTTCTTTACAATCTTTCGTAGTTTTAGCCTAGTTCTTTTGAAGTTCTCAATTGCCAAATGATTTTCAATTCGATCCCAGCGACATAACTTCAAAATCTCCTTTAACTCCTTCTCGATGCTTCTTCTACTTTCTCCAGTGTGTTCCAAAATTCTTAATAAAAGATACAGAAATATCAACTTCGAATCCTTTGGCATGAGATGATCAAAATGAGAAGACTCTGAGGAGAAGATAAACTCACCTTGGCAACAATTGCACATAGAAGCCAAAAGTGTTGTAGAGTATTTTAGCATTTTCCTCTTGGAAAGGGCTGCATAATTAATCACACTTGAGCATACGTAATATGATGATTCTTACAGAACTATCTAAACAGCGGAGTTTATGTATAGCTATAATTAATTTCATGTATAATTTTTCAAGTAGAGGCAAAGTATTGTCTTACCCAGCGTCAGATCTCCAATTCAAATTGTTTCTTATATGTCCGTGGAATGAAATAAGTAACTGAAGCTGCTTTTTAAATTCTCCAATGGTCGATGTCTTGAAGAATTCTTCAAGGCTGAAAATTTATTTAGCATCAGTACTGAATCTGATTAGACAAGATTATAAAGCATTGATGAGGTATAATTAAAGGTAAATATGGGATACTTGCCTTTCAATCATTGAAACTTTGTATTCATCGACATTCTCATAATGGCCTTCGAGAAAAACAGAATACAATGGAAACCATAACTACAAACAGGTACAAGACAGTATTAGTAATTATAGAACTGACCACAATAACGGTCTCTAATCTCAAGGTGTACTCAAAAACACCTTATCACCAAATGCTACCAAGTACGCATTTCCTAGAAAACTGTAAATACTTAAAACAATGGAAATGAAATCAAAGGATAGTTTCTCAATTTTAGAATGTGTTTATGTCTCTTCTATTTTGTATTCCATGCTTTAACTTGAGACAGTTGGTATTGACTAGAAACTGATGAAAGAGAAAAATGAAATACTCACTTTTCCAGCATTTTTCTCAAACTGAGATTGAATTTCATCAAGCAAAGCAGGCCAAGATTCAAACTCCAACTTATGCCATGAGGACACTAGAGCGAAAATTGGTACCAATTGTTCTGCAAGTACAACAATACAAGTTCCAAAGATCATAAGAATTTGGTATTGGAGCGGAAAACAAACCATATACAACACAGTTTTTTGGCATCGCCATGAATTACAATGGAAAGCCAACCCGATACGAAAGTTAATTTGCTCACCAGAGAGAGGAAATTTGGCAACAGTTTCTTGCGCATTCCGAATCCTGTTAATCAGGAACTCCAAAGCCGAGAGCGCCTTCAAAGAAAATTGTGAAAATAAAAAATATTTAGGTGATGCAGCATGCATTTAGGCTACAGTTTCCCAAGTAACTTATAAAATATCAAATTCAAATCCTTATTTGTTTATTCGAATAATACACCTATATACTATTTAGGTAATGCAGCATGCCCTCAACCCTACTTTACACACAATTTCCAACACACAATCAATCATCAATAACCTCCATTTTCAAAATCCTACCCCTATCAAACATACAATTCACACTCCCAAACATATACAATATCCAAATACACCTTTTACTTTATTTCAGATCCAACTTACAAGATTTGAAATCCTCTCAAATCCATAACATAGCCTCAGTGTTTTATATGCCACAAGATAAGAAATTGGGGGATCTTTCATAATAACATCTGTAAGAAAGATACTCTACCTTAGCAAGAGGTGTGTCTAGAGGTAAAGCTAGGATCATGTCACCAACTTCCAAAATTTTCTGTAGAGCAAGATGATGAATAGAATGATCATCCCATTCCTTCATGAGGAAAATAATTCGCTGTTTAAGAAGTGTAACAGGTTCCACCAATTTGGTCAACATAGGTGAATTTGAATCCTGATAGGAACATAAGGGAAGCAACCATAAGTGAGAAGTGAATGATAATATAAGTGAAGACAAACACACAGAAAGGGATACAAAATATACCTTGTAGAAATTGTATGTGCAGTTCGATTTTCTAGAAAGGATGAACCTGTCATCATGCTCCAAACAGAGACGGAGCAAGTGTTCAGGAGCAATCTCAGAATCAAATCTTGAGGGAAATAAACCTTTCCAATCTGTGCAATGAGTAGAGTCGATAAAAATTTTAGAAAACAAATAATAATTAGTAATATCAATAAGGTTATGTAGAAATCAATTACCTCGTGTCATTTTTACTCCCAACATGTATGAGTTAAGAAAGGAAGACAATCTATCCGCATCAGACACTTGAACACCACCAGGCTGGTGAAGGTGATTGCATATGTTATTAATAGGCATAACAAAAAGGGCAAGTGAACAACATCCGGTAAGAATTCATGAAATGAAATTAATACACATAACCACATAAACATTGCTTCCAACATATGTACTCTTGAGTTCATTGCTAAAAACATGTCATCTTAATAATTCAGTTCTCAAACTATGCACTTATGCAGGAACTGATTATTACAAGAATATAAACACGGAGGATGGCTAGTACGAGGACAGTTTAGTTATTCACAGTATGAGGAATCCAATACATATAGTTACAAGTAATAGACAGCATACCACCAACTAAATAAGCCTACATTCAAGATGACAACACATGTGAAGATATTCAGTGCAATCCTCGTAAGTTCTTGTCAACCAACACATAATTTGCGTCAAACACTTAAAGTTATAAGGGATCCCTTACATGGATTACAATTGGATAGATTTTACAGAAGTGACAAGTACCTCCAATCTCTTACTAGATTTGAAACATGAAGTCCCACGATATCTACGACCTGAGACCTAAAGAGCCCCTCTGAATTGTAATCCTACCCCAAATAGACCATAGCACAATCAGGACAATAATGCTTCGATTTTCACAAAATAATTGGTTTTGTAGTTTTTTCATTCCTAATCCGATCTATCCAGTGGGGTAAAGTTCTGGGTTGGGGGGTTACTAGATTGAGATGGGAGCAGGCTGAAGGATCTTGGATCCTCCCAAGAGTTTGCTAAGGCTGGTCATAATTTTTCATTATTGGCTGAATAATCCTTCTGCAGAGAGTCCATCCCAGTGGGATTATAATACAGCAATCACAATTCTGTATGAACACATTCTCGACTTCATGCGCAGA
This sequence comes from Galeopsis tetrahit, assembly GCA_963675135.1. Taxonomy (NCBI): domain Eukaryota; kingdom Viridiplantae; phylum Streptophyta; class Magnoliopsida; order Lamiales; family Lamiaceae; genus Galeopsis; species Galeopsis tetrahit. The sequence continues at coordinate 58,381,275 of OY776127.1, forward strand.
TGGAAAATATGTTTAAAGAGTACTTACATTTTGAACAAGGTCCACAGAACCAAATAACTGATTGTGAATGTCGACAATGCCATCCAAGTCGGATTCCTGAGCATTCCAGTCTTGCTCCAAAGCTTCACCTTCCCAATCATCAACTTTCATCTGCAAGGGCAGATAGTCATTAATGCATATATTGTGTGTTTTGTCTGTCTTCATGCATTAATGTGCTCTCACACATGTGTAATCAAACATAAAAATATGACAGTATGGGGGAGTACCTTCTCATCTAGTTCTTCCGAGAGAAGTTCCTGCCACTCAGAGAAGCTATCATTTCCAAGCAAATTTGCAAAATTAGATACATCAATGTCAATGATGCTCTCCATCTTAAACACTCGGGTTCTGAACTTGAACTGCGACTCCTCAGTTAGCTTTGCCCGATGTTTAGCCCAAAGACTAGCAACTTCTTGGAAGATATCACACAAAAGCTGAAAAAAATAATTCAGTTTCAAAGCATTCTAGAGAGAAATCCCAGTATAATCTCAGGTAACTATCACACCTTAAAGGAAGAAATGCCGAGGAAACGACCATCAGCAACAGAATCTCTAATTCGAGCAAGAACATTGTGGTAAACAGAAACCTTAAATGGCAAAGTTGATGCCTGCTACAGGAATTGACATGTTAATCATAAGAGAACACAAAGAAGTACTAGGAACTACTGGTGACCTTTTCACAAAATAATAAGTATTGGTATGTCCTCTGGAGACGCAATAAAAGAAGCAACTCCAGATATATTAACTACTAAGGCCGCATACCATTGCATTAGAAGCAGTTTCTCTTGTTGAAACAGTGTTTTGAGTGAACTCAGCAATGTTTAGGAGCACATTCACATCAATTTCTTCAATACTTGTTGGCAAATCAATATGACTACCATTAAGTTTGAGCTCCCTCCCAACATTGACCGAGACAGTCTTTGAAGCAAAAGGTCTAGGGAATCTCACAAACTTACGAATTGTTCCCTGTCGAACACTCAAGAGTCAATGGCAAAGAAAAATGAACATTAATAACAAAATTACAGGAAAAAGGATTATCTGCCTACCAGAGAATTTTCCATATTCTGCTCTCCAATTGGCAGATATCTTTTATGGAGCACACCCGAAACAATTAATGACAAACCCAACTTCATTTCATACAATGCGACCTGAACAGGTTCAGTTATATCAATGTATTCTGAGTATTCTCTTGATAGCCGTTCAATGAAGCGTGAAGTTGTCTCCTGAAAATGATAGACAAGATTGGATAGATCAGCATACATGAATATCAAGCTCAGAAGTTTACTGAATAAATTGATCCATGTGTTGATATGTTTAAACTTTCTTCAAAAGTATTTGAAGATTGACAATACCTGCCAATTGTGCGCTTGCTTGATGACCTCTTCTGTTACCCAGTTTTTGGCGTGCTTGATCCATTCAACAATAGCAGTAACCACCTCAAGAAACTCCTTACATCCATGCTTCAACCCCTTGAATTTTTCAGTATTTGGGCGGAACACCATCTGAGACGGGAAAACATATCAGGTAAGAAGAGAATTGCTTTAAATATCTAAACGTGCTAACAGAAGACAAAAATAAATTCCAAACACAATTTAGTGTGTAGCATCAGAGTTCTGCATACAAACATGCATACATGTGTGTGGCCCAGTCTCTCTTCTATAGAATTAAAATAATATTGAATTTTTTTAAAAGATTTATTTTCAAGTTACTATGAAAAGTTTCAAAAGATAGAAAAATGGTTATCAAAAGAATTCACTAATAAAAAGAATAATAAAAGAACTTTCAAACTTAAATCCAATTCTATTATTTAGATTAATAAAGCAGGTTATGTGAATAAAGCAAGCTAACAATTGCTTATTCAATTAGCATTCTCAATTTCATGTCTTCACCTGGACTCGAACCCCGACTCTTCTAGGTAGATAAAATGCATTCCAAATTTAAACAGACACCGAGGGTTTAAAATAAAAGGATCTTAATTGCAAGCTTGGGTTTCAAGCACTTCTTTTTCTTTCAAAATCCTCTATAAACTAAACACATGCATTCAGAAACAAATGAAAACAATATCAATGGGCTTAATTGTTGGGGTCAGAAAATTACTGTGAAATATAATATCACATAAAATAAAATAAAAATTTTGATGCAGTAAAATATGTCCATGTACCTTTCTTTGCAGCCTTTTCCTTTCAGCAATGAGTTTTTCAAGCAAATGGGTTCTGTAACTATCAGCTTCTCTCTGATGAGTACTTCCAGCTAAGTAGATGCATTCTTCCCGGACCTGTAAAGAAATAATCAGTCTGAGATCGCGTTGTAGAGCTGACAGTTAAGTCTGGCTTCAAATCCATGGGTACCGCTAGATTAAGATATTGAGTATAGAAACAATAATTCCATTTCAAGCAACACATTGATAAGGATAAGGACTTGTGCTACATACATATATCCAGCCACTACTTAAATTCGACGCCTAATTGCATCAATTGTCCCCAAGATTAAAAAAAAAATACTATACAAACTCATAATTGTGCAGCAGTCAACATTCTTACATATTCAAAATACTGGCGCGTTATGATGTCACAAGTTTGACCAATCAGGTCATTACATATACAGCATCCAAATAAAATGTTGTTGAAAGATAAATGCTAATCATTTAAACTTAGAAACAGTCAATTAGGAAAAAAATGGCTCTTCAGGCGTGGATTAAAAGCAATTAAACAGATATGATTTGCAGCATTTGCTTCTGCACATTTTCTGACTTGAGGCATAGGACCATCAACATAAAAAAACCAAGCAAAAAAACTATGATAAATGTTACTCCAATAAGTATCTACTTGGGCATATTGCAACTAAACTTAAATGGAGTTAAATACCTGGATCTCAATCTCAAGTGAATCTATCTTCTCTGTTATTTCAGAGTGCTTGATTGAGTACTTTACAGTGGGATCCAGGTCATCACAGCAGACCAAAAGATTATACCGTAACCCCCCAATTCGTAATAGGGCACGTCCGATGTTCTGCAGGTCTGAAGAGTTTGGACGGATGTAATAGAACTTAGTAAACAAAGAGAAATGAAAGTTTGGGGAAAGTTGGCCAAAAAACAACCATAAAATCTGAATACAGGAAAGAGTGGGTACTGACCATCGGATGGGAACACATCATATAGTTCACTGAGCAGGGGCACAATATAGGAACCGATCAAGGATGTGAATACATGGTGGTTAGATGATGCCAAAAGTGAAACCAAAGCATTCACATTTTCGAGCTGTAACATTGCAAATCAAAAGACACAAGAAAAAGAGTAAAAAAGGAGGCTCAAAGGTTACAGCAAACCTAAATACAGAAAAAATGAACATAGGAAACTGCAAGCTTCAAATGACTCTTTAGTGAGGAACATCTAATCTCTAGAACTGAAAATCGTATCAATTGAAATGCCCCTAGCCCATTTAGAAGATCACAAAAAAAATATTTTTAAAAAAAAAGGTAAGCACCGGTTCTCTCTGTTCCTGGAGGGAATGCAAGGCGGCTCTGATGTTAGCAAATCTTGATTGCCCAACTGACTTTTTGTGGGCAGAAATAATCTACAAGCAAAATTATAGAGGAAAGAATTCAAATTTACACCGTGTCAAGGGTTTTAGATTAATAATGATGAAGAGCATTTCTTCATTGAAGCCATGGAGAGTACCTGATGGAAGACAGACTGTGCGGAAGAACGAATCATGTCCTTAAAATTAATCATATTTTCAGAACTTTGCCAAATGCTACGTGATGCAGCTCTAAGTTTGAAACCGTGCAACTGATAATCTCTAACAGGACTTGCATTATACCTGAATTTGGAAACATATTTACATGTAAAGGAATTAATAAGCTTAATAAAAGCACCAAGACTTAAAATACCAACTGATAGATGGATTCTAAACTGAAGATGCATACACTAATACAAGACAAATACACAACTGAATCTACACTGGGAAAACATTTGGTAAGGTTAACTGTTAAGATTAATGATTCTGAATGAGTATACATTAGCAATTTAGCATAATGTGGTTGTGCATATCATAACTAATAATAAGCAATCAAAATGTCAACACTGACACTTAAAAGATTCTAAGATCCTCCACTATACTTAAAGCAAATAAACAATTAAAATTAAGTATATACAAATTTGCAAGGATCAAGTTCCTCAACACGTTATCAATCACGTGGTTAAAATATTTCACAATACATCTTTATGTTAAATGAGCTTCAGTGATAGCTGCCTTAGAGTGTTTGACCCCACATTAGAGAGCAGAGTTTCAGTCTTGTCAAAACTTTGAGGTCAACTGTGGAAATACACTAAAAGTCTAAAACTCCTAGTCTGTTAATTGTGTAAGCTTCCAATTAGAAATTATCAGACTATGACATTGGTACCCATGTAACGAAATGTAGGGCATTCACACCACAGGTAAGTGTGTGATAAGTAAACTTTAATCAAATGAATTAACTAGCATCATGTAGCATCGTCAGCCTAGCCCCAGCAGGATGAAATACCAAATAAATTGGCGTTTGGCCAAACAAAAAAAACTTACAGAATATGGTCAATCATTGTCAATTTAAGAGGCCAAAAGAATTTGTGAGGTAGCAAAGCATTATAGTCCTCATCCCCAGGAAGTGCCTGCATGGCAAGTTCATCCAAGTTTTAGTTTATTAAACAACATAAATGTCTAAAAAACTTAACATTTCAGCTGCCAAACAATACCTCAACAAGAATAGGGCAGGCTTCCCAGAGAGTTTTGTGCCATCTAAACCACATATCGAGAGTGAGGCTAGAGATTTTTTCATTCGCTGCAGCAGAAGAGATGAAATAAATTAGATTAAAACAATGCAAGTGCTACCACAAAGACCACTTCAGAGCAAAACTGACCTCCCTGGACCATGTTCCAAGCATCCAGGGTCCATAAAAATTTTTGGTGGGGTGCAAAGTCAATCGGAGGCCTTGCTGAATAGTTCAAAGAAAAGTTCATCGATGATTTGAGACGATCAGACAGCTTTGATAAAGCCTGTCATATAAGGCAAAGTGGAACAGGTGAACATCAATCGACATTTTACAACATACAAAATTGTTGAGAAGACCAGAAAAAGGAAGTTAACATCACAAAAATTAACCCTTCATTAGAATTGAAAAATAAGGTAGTCCTTACATTGTGTTGTTCATCAATGTCAACAACAGTAACCTTTGTTAGCTGCTGCAGGAGCTCCAAATCAAGGCAAAGACTTGTTTCATCAACAATAGGTTGCGTCTTTATCCAAGATTCTAAGCCAGATCTAATACACAATACATCAGGAGTGCAGACACAACAAGTAGAACAGTGTGATGGTACATGTCTAGTAGTTTCCAACTTCACAATCAACTTCTGCTTTTCAAAGTCCAGTCTCTCCACAAGCATCTGGTAATAAAACACTCATTAGAGTGATGTCATATAATTTCATCTAGGTCTCTTGAAAAGAAAATAATGAACATACCCGATACATGTCTTCCAACTGCTGGATATTTTCAGAATTATCATCATCAGCTTTGCCAATAATAAATGATGACATGCAAATTCCTGAAAATATAAGCAAACACCATCTTTTACGCAGATATTCATTGATATATTGTTCTCAAATCATTAAAATGACTTCCGAAACCAGGTGACACCGTGACACGGAAAAAAACACAATCACAATGAATAACATTCCACTAAACTCTGATAGCAATGATGTCACATTATTCCTCAACCCCAAATTCTTCAGCTTCAAGGAAAAAAGTAAAGCTTCCAACTCAAACATAGTAGACTGAGCCTAGGAACCAAATATTAATATAAGGTCTGCAATTTTCAATATCGTGTTGAGTCATCCTATATGAAACAACTAATTACTGTGACTTTAGAGTTAGTATTATCTCTCTTAGCCATCGCCGATGTCAGGATAGCAGAGCTGATCCTCTAGAGACCAAGACTGTGATAGTGGTGATTGCAAGATGTAACAGCTGTAACAGCTCATATCAATATTTCCTCAAGTTTTGATAAGGAAACCAACCCAAACACAAACCAAAATGAAACAGGCCTTGGGCAATTGATATAGAACATAATCATATCAATGGGCAGATACAGTAAAGGAACACAGGCAAATATGTGTAGACGGAAGCCTATCTCTTTTCCAAAGATCAACAGAGGCAAACTAGACCTTGGCAATCTTATCAATAGACTAATGCAAAGATAGGAGGTTAATCATCTTCATCTAATTTGTACAGAAAAGATGTGGGAAAGAGCGCACACCACTTTCGCTTGTCTTTACATTCAGTACATTATCAGACACAAATAAATGAAACATAGTTATACAGCTAAAGAGCACACACAACTTGCCTTATATTCAACACAATATAGAAAGTGTAAGGGACGAAAAAAATCTTAAAGAAACCTAAAGAACGAAACAACTAAAATGTAGATCGAGCTGCATAAAGTGCATAACTTAAAAGGATGATTATGGAAACCAACAATGCACAGGGCAATAGGAACTTTACCTTTCATTGCGAGGTTGCGAAGTTCCACATCAGAAAACAATGCACCATCTACTGCAATCTCGCTAAACTCATTCACATTTACTGAAACAATTTCAGGTGCAGAGACTGAGAAGAACAAACCAAAAACATGAAAACATTAAACCACTCCATGTTGACATTTCAATTTATATCTGAAACACGAGGATGGCAGTAAAGGTGATTGACATTAAGAATTTGATAGACAATTTTATTAACTCAACACTAGTGCATTTTTTGCCTAGGTCGAATATGCATGCCATATCCTTGCAGCATAGATTATAAATCCTTACACAAAATACTACACCAGACATACCTAGTTTAATGAACTTGCTTTGTCTTGGCCAAATCTTTTCACATAGATTTAAAAGTTTGTGCTGTTTTTGGTGCAAGTCAGCAGATGAAGGCAAAATTGGATGCCCACCATGTGCCCAGAGCAAGGATTTGCTTGAATTCAAATGCAACGAAGGGATAGCATCAAATCTTTTCATCTCAATCTGCAAACACGAAGTTGTAAAAGAGTAAGCTTATATGACAGACTTAAAAACAATATCTAGAATGTGATGGAAAAAACAACACAGGAAACAAAATGCAATAGTAAGTTAACCATTAGAACTTGCCTGAAATAGTTTTGCTTCATCAGGACAAATACCCCGCAGTTTCACAGCATCTTTCATTAACCACCGCCAAGATATCTGCTTACACTCAAACTGAGATGAATTGATACTGTTCCAGAAGAGTGTGTGGTGTTCAAGGAGGTCGCTATATAACTTAAAAAGCAGATCAAAGGAGGGTGGCTCAACAAGCAAATAGAGTAGTTTCTTTTCCACCGATCGAAGGGACTCGAAAATGGGTAAAAGCTGAGTTTTGAGTTCATGCTTGTGCTCATCCTCTTTGCTCCATTGTTGAAGGCTGTTTCTCAGTAAGGGAGCACACTGAATCAAATTTCTTAAGAGGATGCAATGCTGGAATGGCACTCCAACAGATGGGCATAAATCTACCAACTCTGCTGAGAGTATGGGGATATATGTTGAGACTTTATCCAGTTCACACAGAGAAATCAGCTCTCTCCGCAATTGAAGTATCCTCTTCCAAATATCATGTTGCTGCTCCTCTTTCAGTAAATCCGAATTTTTTTTTAAAAATGGAAAGAACGGGTGCAACTGAAAACCAAACCACTCAAACCACTGAATGTAAAGTGAATAGTCACTTTCAGTGGCCTGTTCCATTACCCAGTCAGCAGCATAGGATAGCTTCTTTTGCATTAAATTCAATTCAGAATCATTTTGAGCACCAGAATTTGCAATAATGCCATTTGATTCCTTGGGAAACATAAGTCCATGCAACGACATTACATCCATCATGTGAATCATGTTTGAGCCTCCTGCAGAAGAAGTATTTCCATCTGTAGTTCTCCTCCAGCTATTAGATGCAATCTGAGATCCTAATGATTCCAAATACATGATATTTTGTGTAACACAAGACTCTTTTGAATGAGAAACAAAATCGCTTAGTTTTAAGGGGACCGGCCAACCTCCTGGTAGACAAAGCAAACAATCTTCAGGTGAAGTGAATTTATAAAGTTCTGGCATCGATAAAAAAGAACTAGCTGCTTGAGATACAATCTCTTTTCCCTTTCCCTCGCCTAAAGATGAAAGATAAATATGTTCCCAACTAATTTGGATGCTCCAAGAAGGTTGGTTTCCATTTGTAATGAGTCGCTGAAACAACTGCACCCAGCGCGAAAGCTCAAGATAAGTGATGCTTACATCAAGACGCAAACCTTCTTGCTTAGCAAACATGTGGGCATTGGACATCATATCAACCAACCTACCCACAGGAATTCCAGCGAGGGAAATAAATCTCTTCACTTCTCTGAGCTCCATGTCATGAAGTTTCATACCACATGTTTGGTCTGGAAGCCTAGAAGGCTGCATCAAATATACTTCAACCCCTCTATTTCTCATTGCTCGTGATACTTCACCAAAGCTAGGATTAACAGTGAGAAACATCCTAAATTTAGGATGCGGGTGAAGAACCACAGGCTTTCCATCTACAGTTCCACACTCATTAATGGTAATAGATCCAGATTGCTCAACCAAAGAGTTGATCCTATCAAGAACCTGCATGCAATGAAATATGTCAAACTAAAACTTCACAAAAAACATACAAAACGGAACAAAAGGATTATTAGAAAAGAACATCATTATGCAAATAATTTCCAAAAGAAAATAGAAATTACAAACCGTTGGATTACAGAGGTTGGCATTTTCTAGAACAATCCATTCCCCATTTTCTATGGCCTTGATGAGTAATCCAGTAACCCATTCAAATTTCACAGTGTTTTTACTTCTCTGATAATCTTCCAACTTTCTAATCATGCTCAGAGTGCTGTTCAGATCATTCTGTGAATATGATAGAGGCAATGATTGTTTGTCAATGTCGAGCTTTAGACATTCAATAATTTCAACCAACTGCAGAATAGAATCACTCATCCTCGGATTATCTATGAAGGTTGATGAACTATTTATCTTTGATAAGAATGCAAGCCATCGAGCAATAAGACTCTTCCGTTGAATAAAAGCCTCCGATGAGGATTTCAGTTGCAAGTTAAAGTACTCGTTCAGATATCTCTCAACCTTATCAACAACATGACGATAGTGACGGGAGGCGTTATATTGCTCAAAGCTTCCGAGTATCTCAGATGTATCAGTTGCAGACGAAAGATTTAATTCATTGAGTACATTTCCAGTAAGCTCGGCCAACAATCTTATTAGCGAGGTCTTACCAGAAGATGGACGACCAACTAAAATGCATAACCACTGATGCTTTACACACTGTGCCACAGCTTCTAAGCAATGACGTAAGCCGGGAAGAAGCTTAAGGTTGTTATTGGGCGTCCTAGATGACTGATACCGGTACCTTTCCATGGATACGCCACCAACAATCAATGAATCTGGACTCAGCTTTACTTTAGGGTGCAGATTTATAAAAGGCTTCACCCCAAAAGCTTGTTCATATAACTTCATCACTTCTAACCGATCAGCTGATGTGCGCATTCTTTGCAAATATATGGAGCTCAGGAAACAGTCGAGTTTGGAATTCTCGGATGCATCTGGATGGTTCAAATAATACTAAGAATTATCCAGCAAAAAGAGGAAATAATAAATTCATACATGAAAAAACAAGTAAAAACCTTGAATAATTTGGCAAGAGCGAATCACGTCACGGAGATTGAACTCCCATGGGGAACCCTCTTGACCGAATTTGTGATACACCATAGTATCCTCATATAACTTTTTATTGAATACAACCAACTTCAACAGAAGTGATCTTTCAATGGAGGGAAAGAGAGAGCTACATATAGAAAGATAATCTTCATCAACCAGCTCATCAACATACACCTGAATCAAAATGGAGAATCTTAAACATAAGACCATCAAAATAAGGAATTGAACTTGTCATGCAACATTATCTAGTAATTCCAATATAAAATTGGCAGGTTAGTCAAGGGTGAGAAGTAGGCTACCTTAGTGAACCTATTGAGGAAGGACTTAGGAAGCCCCTTCCGGCCTCCTCCTTGATAAGAAGGATTTTGGCATGCAAAGACTCTGAAAGTTGTCGGGCACTTGAAAGACCGGCCCAACTCTGGAATGAAGACTTCAGCCCGATGATCCAAAATAGCATTCAAACCCTAGTGTTATAAGTTAAATCATTAAATGTATGCACCGCGCCAGTAATTGTCAACAGCTTATAATATCAAATAGATGGGAAACTGTTTTTGCACATAGTTACTTACAGAGTTCCTCTTATTTGGGGGGAGGGGGGTCCATGACAAAGGTAAATAAAAAAACAAGCACAATAATATACCATGGATGGTGGAGGGGAGATGTAACAGAATGAGTCAATGAAATCAGAGAAACAGGAAGGGAGTCACAATTGCTACCACTACAAATTAATACCTCCAAGACTGATTGTGGCGCAAGGTTAAGTTCATCCAGGAGAACCCATGACCCATCCTTTAGAGCCTGATATAGCAGAACATGACATTTCAGCACTAAAAACTAAAGTGTAATAATGAAAATAGAGATGAAAGAGGTTACCCCACCTGAAGAAGGATACCATCAGACCAGGCAAACTGCATTCCTTCATCACTTTCAACCGGCAAGTCTGACCCCAACAAATCCATAAGATCAGTCTGCAGCAACACAATCCAGTTAAGAAAGTTCAAACCCAAGTGCTTAGGTGGAAAGGATGTCACAGAAGAGAGGAAAAAAGATCTGCACAAATGGATATGATAGGTAGTATACAATAATTGAAAACTAGTTACGCTCTGCCAACCTGCTCCGATAAGTTAATCCGAACAACTTTGTGCCCAGAGAATTTGCCAATGGCAGCTACTAAACTTGTTTTCCCAACACCTGGACTTCCTTCCAGCAGAACTGAAAAACATAATAACCTCAAGTATTAGATAGTTCGCTACACATTGTTAGTAAAACTTAGGCCAGTTAGTGATTGTGTATGCATACAAAGTTATTTAACCCAAACATATGCACAGACAGACAAAAGTACACTGACCAGGACAAACAAATAAACAAAAGCACAATATGACTTCTAAGCCCAACACATTTGTAGGGGGAAATAAGTATGAAGAAAATACCAGGCTTGTTAAGCTGCATAGCACGCAGCACCCTCAAAGTATTCCTACGAGTGGTAGGGGCCAGAAATTCAAATCCTTCAGTGTCAACACAGATGGAACCTGACAAGATTATTAACGATGGTTAAGCAGCCAAATATGTAAGTATGTCATACAAATGCACAAGTACCTTAATCAACTTCAATTTACAAGATCAGAAGGAAATGGATTAATCGGTCGAAGCAAATTGTGACAGGCAACAGACTCTGTTTCCAAATCATAACTCAAAAAGAAAAAAGTATTGATCGCTAGACTTGACTTTCATAAAGAAAATTAACAACCTTGGCAGATGTCTGCAACATATAAAAGAATCAAATAAACTGCCTAATTTCCAATTGTTTTTCTATATCGTAATTTTAGCTCCATGAGTTAAATTTTGTAGCAATGTTTAAAAGCACTTGGAATTTGGAAATGATGGAGTTGCACCACATACACCAACACAATAAAATATTTTCAGCGACAGAATCATCCTTTGGACCCCATAACTGCATACGAGGCTGATTGTTGACTGTGATATCTGTGCAGGCTAATATATTAGAACCACAAAACTATGGGCATGAGAATGAAAAAGGCCAATTGGAACACAACAGTTACTTGGAGTGCTGGATATAATTGCCTCTTACATAAACTTTTACCCTCATACATATATATATACACATAATATATATAACCAATATTACGACAATTACAGATACAAAATCAAAAAACTTCCATCTGAACATTCAAGTTTGTCATTTCATTCTATCTAGATGATAACATTAAAATTAGTACAAATATCAATTACCTTTCTCAATATAGAAAGGATGGATTCCAAAGCGATTGTCACATTCCATGTTATCATCATAACTTAGAACTGCTGAACTTTTAGGATCAGCCCAACCATAAAACTCTAGTCGATCAACACATGAGGCATCAAAACATGGCCTTTTCTCCTGCATTTAGGAGATTCGCTTTAATTGGTTAAGCAGATTAAATTTGCAACCAAACTCTACTGTAACTAAAAAATGTTGTAAAGCAGCATATGATTTATAAACAACTAAATATCATTTATATATCTTCCTTCATTCAAAACAGTTGACTACAGAGAATTTGGAGTTGCATTGAATGAAAAAAAATGTGCTAAGCTTAAAAAGCAGCAAAAATTTCTTTAGAGGCCTCATACCCTCCACTGGTTGAAGAACAGACATCCCTCAAGAAGATGCTCAAAATGTACGTTTCAAAATACAGAGGCAGATAAACAAACAGCAATTAAAGATGGGAATTAGTCTAACAGTAAATGCCCAGTAAAGTAATCAAAAGAGAGGAATCATTGCAACAGCCAGGCATCATTGAACGGAAGGGCACATGGATCAGGCAAATTTTAAGAAACAATAATAAGGTATGATGTCTTAAAATACATCTTTCTACAGATCCTGAACCCGAAGATTCACCGGTCAGATAAGAGTCATCACCTTGAGTTTCTCCACAAGGAAAGAAAAGCATTTTGACCTTAATTCTGCAGCTTCAACTTTTGATATATTTATACCTAAAGAACACAAGTCAATAATTATAGATACGTTAATTTGCAAGACATCCTGCTAGTAATACGTAAAAATATAATCAATTGACGGTAAGACTAACATGACTCAGCAGATAAAAAGCCAACTAAAAGAGAAACAATCTTATATTCATAAATACCAAGAAGGCATAGTTTGATCATTGGATTAACATCCAAGTGATTTAGCTCTTTTAACGTATTGAACAAATGGCAATTAACAATAAGATATTATAGCATATGTATTCCATAACAAATAATCCTTATTGCTGGCAACCGAAATTATACCCAAATTAAGTCCATCCAGCAAAATGAGGAAGGCCCCATGTACAAACGCAGATTCATCAGGTAAGTTTATTGCCGTCACATTGATGAAAGATACCCAAGACAATAGATCTCTCACGGTAAGTATTCTTCCAGTTTGTAAGAGGTTAAACCACTGCAAAGCACAAGGCACGTGTTACTGTAAGAGCTAAATAAAAACACAAGTGGAACAAGTATTATAAGCCAATACCCCAGCAAGAAAATAAATGCCAATACCCCAGCAAGAAAATAAATGCCAATGCTGGACAAGGCAATTATAATGATGGTATTTGAACCCCTGAACCCACTTTCAGATTAAACTTTTGCAATGTAACTTATCCATATTCCATATGCTACAATTGTGGCAAGAAAGTTCAATACGCTGCCTAAAAGCGAAGCAGTGTCAGCGAGGAATAACTAATACACACTTTATGACGTTATTATGGTGCACTATAGATTCAGCTTGATGTTTATCCCTCAAGAGTAGAAGACCTTTTTTAAAATAATGAGGTGTCTTTAGAGAAGTTTGGAATAGGTTAAAACTTAAAAGTTAGGGTTGCTTGGTGGGTCTATCACCGCAAGAAGTTCGAGAGCCTTGTAGATATAGTTAGTGACTATCATTATATCCTATAGCTTGAATCTGTTCATCATTGTAGGGGGTCTCGTCCCTTTCTACTTTAAAGTTTGATAGTAAAGTCTTCTTGTTTATAAAAATAAAATAAAAAATACTAGCAATATTACCAATGGTGAATAAAATTCCTCATCCAACATTTCCCTCCAAAAAGGGACTGAAGCTTCTACTTGGTTGATGAACTAATATTAAAAATCACCGGGAAGGGAAAAGGGCATTACAAAACTTAGTCATGTGTGAGCTTTGCACCAGTCTTCTAGTACTATATTAACGTACAATGGTCATGGAAGGATATCATAGTATGCATAGATAACACCGAAATTATAAATAATATACCTCCCAAAAGTTTAGCATGACATCCACAATGTCCGAAAGTTTTGGATTCGAAATTCTGCATTTGAAAGTGAAAGAGAGGCCATAAGAAATTATTTTACTTAACCACTAGCATACAGCATATTAAGTATTAAGATAACCTTACCTTTCAAGTGCAATACTTTTAAGCTCATCTACATCAGTAACAGAAGGAACCCATATCTCTGTAAATCGATTGCGAAGTGCAGGTGATAGTTCCTTCTTACCATAATCTCCACCGGGATTCATAGTTGCAAGGATGAAAAAATTTTCATGAGCAATTATGTTCTCCAGGTGAGAGCCTCCTTTCTCAGCCAAAGACTGCAGATGATGAGCAAACATGCCAAATATTTAAAAAGCCAGCAAAAATATCTCATGTGGATGTTGATGCTATAACACATAGCATGGGTACTGAAAACACTTTAAATAGTCTTCGGATGCATCATAACTATACAATCTATACCCAAATGTAGACATATTACACACAGAGAGTAGTAATCAAGCACATCAACACTTTCAAAAAAAGCAAATGTCCAGTTCAAATTACATTTTGGATTTTTTAAGAGATAAGGTGATTGCTGACAAAACAAATATGAGAAGTCAATTACAAACCAACTCACCAGTTTCCTTTCTGGTTCCAAAACACTGTTTAATCTTTCAAGAACACTGTCATCAGCTAAAGAAATCTCGTCAACAAGAAACATATCACCTCTCTTCATTGCTTGAACAAGTGGACCATCTTGCCACGTAAAAATAGTTCGCCAGTTCTTTTGAAGCTGACACATTTCCAGGAATATCTTTTCTAGGTAACCAAGTTCATCCACGGTAACTTCAGAATGGGACACAGAACATTCTCTGTAACTCTTAATGATCAGAGAGAATACACCCAGAGTCTGAGAGGCCTGGTTGATGTCTACAGAAAATTTCTGCAGAAATGAACTCCATCAAACACCAAAGCAAATATAATCAGGAAATGAGAAAGAATAAAATGTATTGAACATAGGATAGACATACTGCATCTCCAGGAAAACTGATAAAAGCCTTGGACTGGACAAATTTCTCACAAAGATTCTGAAAGTCTGCACTTATTTTCGACCTCTCACGCACAGGGTAGAAACCCTAATAAATAATTAACCACAAAAATTAACTCAACTGTAAAACATCAAGGAGAGGAGGCAATGCACAGAGAGAAACAAAGCAAAAGATAAAGAAAAAACAACGAAGTAAGAAGACAGACCCCAAGAAAGTCTGATGTTTCTGTGTACTGATGGCAATTCAATACATGTAAATTGGAACCCAGCATGATACTAAGCAGCTGACATACGGTTGTTTTCCCTCCACCAGTTTCACCCACAAGGAGAACAGGCTCACGCATCTTATAACACCGCTCTACCAGAAAAAACATCCTCAAGAGACTCTTTGTCCAAATAATTCTGGAAAAGCAAAAGCAAATGATAAGGTAAGAACTCAAGTTCTTCTAAGGAAAGAGAACAATATGAGTAGTTGAAAAAAAGATACTTACTTCCCAACACTCTCAGGATCTATAGAGTAGTTATTGTCCTTCAAAGAAGAACAATCTGCACCTTTGATTTCCTGTGGGTGGGGGGGGGGGGGAGATCAGAACATGACAAAAATAATCAGCCATCATTCAAACATAAACATGACGAAGTGATACTTCCACCCAAACAGGAAGCAACTTGAAAATATATGTTAAAATATCTTATAACAAAGCCGGACATTTTTTTTGGATAAGAAACAGAAGTTTTAGTAATAAGGGAGAGTAGGTGATCCCTTCCCTGAATACATACATTTAGACTTAACAGATGACTACATCAATTAAAAGGCAAAACTCCAAGACCAGACACATAGTTTCATCTATTGATACAGTTTAAGGGATGAGTTTATTTGCCTAAAACTCACTTGACAGGGGTAGATTTTATTCACTCATAATGGCTGATCATTAATAATAAATTATACATACATGGATTATAATATTAAAAGTCAGGACCAAACCAAATATTACCTTATACAATACATCATTAGAAAATTTGATCCTTAACTGCCTTTCCAAAACTTCTTCAACAACTCTTTTTTCAGCATCATCACGCAGCCTTTCAGCCATTAAGTAGTAACCATCATAAGCTAGATCTTCATAAGATTCGCCAAATGTCCTAAAACGATCAGCCCATCGGAACAAGTCACGTGGAGTGATAAATCCATGTTTCCCAGCAAAAATCTTACTGCTCTGCCTGTGTAATTGCAAGTCTTTCATGACCTCAACCATTTTTTTTGCATAGCTTCCAGGAATTCTGCACCTGTTCTCCAATATTATGCTCAACTCCTCTCTTGGAATTTCATCAACATGAATTTCCACGAAACGATTGCGAAATGCTCGAGAGAGCATTTTGCGTCCCGCATAAACAACAGGTGGATTTTGAGTTGCAAACAACATAAAATCTGGATGAGCACGGATAGTTTCTTGAAGCTCAGGAACAAAAAGTTCCCTATTATCATCGAGCAATCGGTTCAGCGCTTCAAGTACATCTGAAGGGGCTAAGTTCAGTTCATCGAGAACAATCCAGTGACCTTTACGAACAGCTTTCACTAGTGCGCCTTCATGGAAAACCAGCTTTCCACTTGCATCAGTGATATAAGAACCAAGATACTCCTGGAGATCAGTATGTTCATGATTATTGATTCTTACAAATTCATGGCCAGTTGTTGCAGCCAGATACCAAACCAGGCTAGTCTTCCCACTGGATGTAGGTCCCTGCAACAAGACTGGATATCTTCCAACAAAAATTGCGCGTGCAAGATTATTAAGTTGTTTCTTAACACTCTTTGTTAAAACATAGCTCTCCAAGATATTATCGGCTTTGGATTGGGCTTTAACCGCCAAGTATGAATCAAAAGGGAGCGGCTGAGGTGACTGATTTCCTAACAGATGCTTGCAGATTAAACTGTTCATTAACTTTGCACTAGGGTCATCTAATGAATTCAGAAAGAACATGCAAAACCCATCATAAATAGAATTTTCCAATTTAAATTTTCTTTTGGCCTTCTTTAAGTATTCCAATGCCCGGTACAGGGAGCGTAAACTGTAATGAGGCTTCTGGTTAGCCCCATCCTGGAGCCTTTCCTCAGATTCCTTTGCTGTCATGTAGAATTGCATAATTTGAGTCACTAGTTTTCTGGATGAAGGGTCATCATCCATAAACTGATTAATAAACAAAACCAAGTCTTCATTATCTAACACATCATCAACAAAGTATTCGGTAAACCTGCTCCTCAAACAGATTGGCAAGTCCCTTTTACCAGCATCAGTTGCAGGGTTCATGCAAGCAAACATGCGAAAGTTGGGATGCCTGTGAACATATTCTATATCTCCTCTCTCAGCCAAACATAGTGACCCTCTCTCACTTTCAAGGACCCCAATAACTCGCTGTAAGATCTCTGGAGGAGCCAAATTTATCTCATCCAGCAATATCCATTCGCCGCTTTTCAGGGCAGTAACAAAAGCTCCTTCCACAAATGAAAATACCATTCCATCAGATGCACTAACCTGTGCATGAGCTCTTTCAAGTTTCATTGAAAATAATTCCCAAGCTTTTAGTAGTTTCTCACTTAAAGGCCTCTTTCGCTTCTTCCCAGGACTGGACTTTCCTATTTCAACTATCTTGCGGATGCCTTTCTGGAATCCACTTAGTAACATTTTCCAGTTCTTATCAGTTAAAAATTTCCTCAAATGACTAAGATAGACGCCATTGTCCTGACAAAAAAATGCAGGAATGTTAGCTTCACCTATAAGAATGGAGAAGCTAAAGCATGATGCTTTGGTAAATAGTACCTTTGAAGAAAAGGTATTAGAGAATAGATCCTCAAACTCCTGATATAGAGGAACGCATACAAACCGTGCATCAACAGGTTTAAATCCCCCCAACAGGTCAGCAACATCACTTTGCTGACTTAAGTTCTGTAACAAAGAACAATTACAATAACCAATTGTCATTTCTAAGTGTTCAATCAAATTTTGAGTCTTCGGAAGAGATGAAATCAGGACTTGAACGTACCAAAACGGTAAGTTTCTGACCAAGCCTTGTGGCAAGAGTCTGTACAAGAGTAGTCTTCCCTGTACCTGTCTCGCCAACCAATAAAACAGGTTCATTGAATTTAACAGAGCAAGCAATTCTCTCAAGAGCGTGTATTGAAGCACGGAGCGCAACAAACGGCTTCTTATCCCGATTCAACTGTAGAAAAAGAATTGCAATATTATCAACAAGACTCAAACTTGTGTGCAACCAATTGCATGGTGCAATTGAGCCACAATTTTAACTTGATTCTAATGTGGGGGATTTAAAATTCAATTGGACAATTGGATATACATTCAAATCACTTAAAATCCAATTGTATACAAGAATTTATCTACCAACAAATTGTATATAGCAGCGTAATAATAAAATAAGTCGCTCACAGCCATTTCAGCATGTAGGAGGTAAGCCCGCCCAATCCGAAACTCAGACTTCGATTCCTGCACATACTTACAAAGATTGTAAAACAGTGAAGAGTGATGCAAACCTGCATTCATGTAAATTCATATTGAATGCAGATATAAAATCATGTCATAAGAAGCAAAACCTGAATAACAGGCTTGTTGACAGGATATAAAGTTTCAGCGCCTGCAACACCCCACAGCCTTGCAATCTCCCTCATGATGGCCAACCTATTTCCAGCCGAAGTAGAAAAAGATGCAAAAACATCTATTGCCTAAAAAAAAAAAAAAAAACTTAGGGTGGAGCATTTCATAGTTTCTCTGTTAAAGAATATTTTGATGATGTATCTAACCTCTTTACAAATGTTGTCGCATGCATAAGCAGTGAGACTTGCCTCTCCTAAGCAGAATCCCAAACTTGCAACTCTTTTGCAGAACTTAAGAAGATCCCTTCATTACAGAGCGAAGTTTTAGTAAAAGCTTTTGGAAATGAAAACATAAAAGGAGCCTTTAAATACACAAAATTGTCTACCTTAGTGTGAATTTGTCATTATGACTTGAAGTAGATGTTATTCCTAATTGGAACCTTATTAGCTGGTTCATCCTCTCAAAGGTTTCTGCAGAAAGACAGGGGTCAAAGAATAAATTATAACAGTACTGTCCTAAAGGAGCACAAAATAATCTTCAAAATTAGCCAACCTATGAGTTTTTGTGCAAGATGCATCAATTCTGGATACCACTGTAACACAATATTAAGAAGGTCCGGGCTTCTGGGTGGGGCAATCATTATCTTCCGCCAGACAGCACCAAGTGAATTCCTACCTATTACCAAAAGAAAGAACAGAAAGGCAAGGGTATCACATAATGATAGAACAACAAAATAACAGATATAGTACCATGTAGGCGTTCACATCTTTGAATAAGTATTTCGAGAATCACAGAGAAAAACATTTAACAAAGCCCCATTTGAACATTATAGGATATATACAAATCATCTTATGCTGAGTCAATTAATCATAATATATATGGCAGAGGTTAACTTCCCAGGAACATGTCAGTGAAATCATGAAAAGAATAAAGATAAAAAAGAAGATCAAAAAGAGTAAATTGTTTAAATAAAATGAAAACTAAAAGCAACAATATGTTAGAAGGAAATAGTCTACCAACACCATACTAAAAACAAATATTAAGTATCATGTACATGTAGGATGCCAAATGGCCATCGTGGTAAAAAAAAATCACGTATCTATCCAAATTATTTGGAGGGCCACGATCTCCAACTCAAAACACAGAAAAGCTGCTGAAGTTGGGTTTGTTTGTATTTCAGGTATCTAACCAGATAAACCAATATGTGGCACTCAGAAAACAAAATTAAAAGGGGATTATTAAATCGTAAAAACTAGTTTAAAAGACAAACTATAACCGCGGGAAAAAAAAATAAAAAACCTTCAGTAAAACGAGACGTGTCTGGATTTGAGCTTGTCAAAGTGGAAAAAAGTCGAAAACTCTTGTTCACCCTTACTGCCTGCATAATATTACTTATCAATAAAACAATTTGATGAACTCTTTAGGAAACCAAAGACAGAGGATGTACATACCTCCCCATGACCAGTGGAAAATGTAACTGCACCTTCTAACAAAGGCAATAAGATTGATAAAATGTCAGCCGGTGCTTTATCTATATCTTCGAAGACAACCCAAAATCCATTCAGAACAGCCTGAAAATTGGTATTTTTTGTAAGTAAAATTACAATAAGACAGATAGGGCAGAAATTTTAAACTTCATGGTTTGACTTCAAACCTGGGTGAGAGAACCAGCTTGCCATCTGAACTCGCCAGGTTGCTCCGTGCAAACATAGGTTCCAACCAGTGTTTTACCATCAATCTGCTCATCCATGTGAATAGATAGAACTATTTTGTTTGAAGGCAAATGCAACCAATCAGACAAAAAAACTCTGTTACAGTATTTATCAAGCAGATACACTAAAATAATTCATCATAATTGAGATATCCAACACGTGAATGAGGAAGTTTGTATGCAAATATGCAATGCATCTTCAATATCCAAAAATACATTTGTATTGTTATTAACAAATTGTCTATACAATTGATTTCACTTTCACAAATAGAAGCTACATGTTGAAATCAGATTCGTATGTTCGAATTCTGAATTTTTTTAGAAATTATCCATGCCATTGGGAACTACAATTATGCCTAGATTAGAATTTTGAGCAAGTTGACAGGTATTTCCTAGAAACGGGACGTGTTTCTCCAATGTGGTGGAAGTCTGGAAGATATGATAAAATTGTTATAAGAACCACACATTTTTTAGTATTTATCTAAGTCCGTTGCCTTTGGCATCCTCACAGAAAGATCATGTCTTTTAAATAATAAAAACTAAAAGCCTAAGTCACTGAAAACTGCTGCTGCACAGGTTAAAGCTATAACAAACTTCATACCTCTACTACCACAGTCATGGGCCAATTTGTAAATAAGTGCAGTTTTCCCACCACCAGCTGGGCCATAAAGAAGCACGGGCCACCTCTGACTCACAGCTAACGAGACCATCTCAAAACTTTTTGTCAGAGCAGATGTCAAGATAAAGGGCATCTCAGGAATTCTGTACAAAATTAAGGTCCAGAATGCAAATAATTATATGATACGCATAAGAGGCAGCACAGTTTAAAAGGGAAAAGGAAATTGGTAAAAAAGTTAAATTTTGAGAACTACTACCCATGAGGCAGAACAATGGAAACACGTAAGATCTATAAGTAAATAACTTGATCGGCCATAAAAATACACATATGAAAAATAAAAGTGTGTTTTTCCTTAGCAATAAAAATCATACCCTGTTTCTGGCACGCCAATCTGATTTGATGGCACAGTCTTATTAGCCATTGACGAGCATGTGTACAAGGAACTACAGTGAGAATGTTTCAAGCCAAGACCACCTTTGAGATTGACTTTTCTTCCATCTATTGCCTCAGTATCTCTAGCAGAACACTCAAGATGCCAACCCGCTTTCTCCATAGATACATCCATACAAAATTCTTCCCAGCTGAAACAGTATAAATATAAGGCCTAACTCACCAAAAAATGATAACAAATTTATAATTGTAAAGCAGATCACTATCGAACTTTCACTGTTGTGTAATCCTTGTCCTCTGTATTTCTGTAAATCTTTTTTCATTGGATATATTCTTCTGAGTGATGCAAATAGACAATGCCAAGATTTATTAATTTGGAAGGGAAAAACTCAGAAACGTATTAAACGAATTTGACATCTACAGTATTTAGCATTCGGAGTAAACAATGTATAATTGTATATTAGCTACTGGCAGACTGTAGTCATATATTCTAAAGAAATTGATAGGAAAAAATTATGCATCACTGGAAATGACTACAGAGTGTTCATCCCACACTCTTATATTGAACAATGATGACTTCTGTAACCAAAATCCACAAGTTCTTATAGTTTTTATAAGGGAAAAAAGACAAACAACAAGAACAAAAGTAAGCCATTATAATGAAGAGTATGCTTACCGCAAGAAACTCTTATAAGCTTTATCGGAGTCAATATTAAGCTTTGCAGATGCTTTGAAACTTAATCTCAAAGCCATTGTTATAATACCCACACTGCACCATATCAGGTCCAACATAGCATCCTCGTTAACCAGGGTAAGATCTGTAGGCTGTGGTACAAGGTCTAAAAAAGGAGACAAATCCCACAATGTAGTGAAGATCTCCGGCTCCAATTTGAGAAAACGGTATGATGCTCGGACTACATTTAACAACTGATTGGATCCCTAAATAACAAATGAAGCTTTTATAAATATTGCAGCACAGACGTCATGCTTCAGGTAGCTTTTACACATATTGATTATGAGAAGAGAAAAAACTTATTTTACAAATTACCGTAGCTAATATCCGAGTGACTGATTTACAGTGCACAATTCTTTCAAATGGTGCAGGGGCAAATTTAAAATAATTCAAAACAGACCTGCAGTGAGGAAAGAGAAAAGTTTAACAATTAATTATAAATATTCAAAACATGGAGTAGGAGCAATCAGCAATGCACAAAGTACAAGAAGAGAAAGACCATTATAACACAAGGAAGAAGGATCACAAAATAAATATATGAAAGAATTGGTTTACCCCAGCAAGAGAGGTATCAAATCAAGGGCTCGACAGAAGGCCAGACATGCATGCTCGTGAAGAAGCAAGCCCTTCCCCATTCTGGCATAAATATCAATCATATTATTTACCCTTGCACCATCTTCTTCTCTAAGAAAGTTGTCTTCATTGAAATCTTCCATGGCACTATCATCGTCAGACCTTAAATTTGGTACCAAATGAAGCAGCCCCACAGTCCTCTCCAAAATCTTCTCAGCTATCGGCCTAAAGCATCCCAACAATGGGATTGTATAATTTGGGTGCAAAACCAATTGCTCCACTGCTGCCAATACCTCTTCTTCAGTGATTTTGTCCCCCTAAATCAACCAAACAAATAAAGTTACATTCATTATGTTGAGAGAATCGTTATCTTACGTAGTCACAACACACAGTACCTTCATTAACAAATTATGGAAACAGGGAACTGGTTTAAGACTCGGGCACCTATCAAGAAACCTGGCCATCTCATGTTGGAGCGAAAAGCTCCCGTCAACCGCCATTGGAACTTGAAAGATATTGAATACAGCAAGATTAAGAGAGATTCAAATGGGGGAATCCAACGAATTCTTTGAATTTTTTTAACAGTCGCTTGTAGTTCTCTTCCGTCCTCTGAAGCCGCTGTCCTCTGGGGTTTAACAAGAGATTTTAATTTAGGGTTTTAGACCGGGCTATAAATAGGGTCGCGGGTCGGCGCGAGTTATATACGTTCGATTTGAATATTAAAATCGAGTTTTTATGAGCCGAACCGAAATAGAAACCGGACCGAAATGCAGAACCAAATTACAGTACTGATTAATTATACATAAATGCAAAACCATTCTTCTGTTTAAAAAATAATAATTTTAATAGCAAAATACTTTACATTATAAAATTTTAAAAAATAATAAATACAATAAAGAAGTTTTTTTTTTATTAATAAAAGAATTGAATGTTCATAATTACACATTTTTCCATTTGAATCGAAAAAAAAAATATCAATTCGCTCTTGCTCTTGAGTCCAGGGGTTGTAGTGTATGAATGAGCACAAGTCTTGGATGGCACTCCTACCGTCGAAAGAGACTAACATTGACTTTTATTTATAGTGCAAAACACGATAGAATAAGAAATCGTCTTTTTCAAAACTTTATAGGAATTGGGTCTATGTAAAACACCCATTGTCTTTTTTTTTTTTTTTGGGGGGGGGGGGGTTGAGTTGACCAAAATACAGGAAAGCCACAAGCAAATTAACAAGAAAGAAAAAAAATCATGTGTCAACCAAAGACCACTCCATTTCAGAGTCCGCTCCAGACTGAACGAGGGAATGCGCCTCCTTCATTTCATTTCTCGAGCAATGTCTGAATTTGCACACTACAAATTCGTTGGCAAGAGAAAGAATTTCTCTCACAATGCATTCTTCACGCTCAACAGTTTTCTTAAATTTGAGGCACAAGGAAACCGCTTGTTGCGAATCTGAACGCACTTCCAGATGCCCCATAGTCCAAGTTCGGGCTTTTTGGATCCCTCAAAGGATTACCATCAGTTCAGCCCCAAGAGCACTTCTTTGGGGGCGAATTTTTTCAGCAAAAATTGTCACTTTCCTTCCATCATCCAAGCATATAAGTCCCCCAACTCCATACCGCCTCTCTTGACTTTTGTATGCCCCATCCACTTCCAGGATATACTTTCCTGCCCCTTCTGTATCTTCGTGAGCAGCCACATCTTGTTTTCTGTTGTGGCTACCAGTATTCTTATTAGTTTGTAATTAGTACGCATTCAGATAAAGAAGTACATTTTCTCCCGTTTTTTGTATCAATTCTCCTCTTTGATGTGTCAGCTGAATGTAAAATTGAACATCTCTCTTTCCAAATTTCCCATGCCACCATCACTATTGTAGATGTTGTTACTCTTAAATGTCTTAATATTCACAACAACATCTTAATTCGACCTTTCTTATTTTCCCTAAGTCCAAATTCTATTTTCTAGCTAATGCTGCTTTGGATGTTGTAACATCGCAGGTTGAAGATCTAGAACATTCTTCACGGTTCCAGACTGGAAGGTTCTGGAAGGTTGCAGAATGTTGTAGATCAGGCGGTTGCATGCTAGAGGCGTCCAGAATAGGCTGGAATGATCTAGAAGCGGTTGAATGAGGAGTGGGAGAAAAAGAAGGAATTAGATCCTAAATTTTAGGAGATCATGGATGAAGGTTCTAGGCTCCATTTACACGCCTATAAATAGGCCAGAACGTCTTCATTATTCAGCATGGAGAATTAGGAATAATCATATAATGTCTACTTGAAGCGTTAATCATATATAGACATTATATCGGTTATTACTTCTTCTTCATCAGATTCTCGTTTGCCATGAAGATATACAAATCAGATCTGAGAGTCACATATTTCACGAAGTGCTATTCTTTAATTCTTAAACTAGCGTTCATCCTGTTAGGAATTAATTGTCATTAGCATGTTCATGTCGTTGTACCGAAGAGTCCAAACTTCCTGTACAACATAGACTTTTCTATACTTCTTTGATAGATAGATCATAGAGTTAGATTAGTTTTTGGTAGTGTAATTTTTACACTTAAGCCGTCTTTAGACTAGATACTTTATCAAGTCTTATTTCTGTTGTGAATATTTGTTCACACAACATTTGTATTCACTCATTTATTAGTGAAAGTTTAGCCATGAGGCTCACGCATAGATTTTAAATTAAAATTTATGTAAAAATTATTTCCATTGTGTTCTGTTTATTTTTAGTGTTTTAGTCTTCCGCTGTGTTTGTCTTTTCTGATATTCTGTTTGAGTCTGTGTTACACTATTTGTCTTAACATCCAGTGTAACATTGTTCTGTTTTTCACTTAAACACTAGTAATACCACCCACACACTTTCAGTTGGTATCAGAGCCAATACCTGACGACACTAGGTTAGATCCTTGTTTAAAGTGTGTTTTAGTTTATGTTAGCAATGGAAACACATCACATATCCACTGCACTTAGGCACCCGAACCTATTATCCATATTTTAAAGCCTAAGTTGTGCATGTATATCAAGTCGATAGATGAACGTGCTTGGAGGACTGTACTTACAGGTTATGATGTACCAAAGATCCAAATCAACACATCAACACCCCACTAGAAAGAAGGAAAAGTCAATTTCAACCAAGGTTATCAAAAAGTGAAGGTAAACCAAGGTATGATCTTTAATATAGAAAATCAGTTCAATGCATGTTTTGAATATGATCATTATGAAAATTAATGTGTCAATATTAGACTTAAGCAAAAACTGAATTTTAGTACTACCTTAAATGATGAATTTGATGAATCTAAAGATGTTGAATTCACTTTTCATACCAAGATTGATTATGATAATTCTTTGGATGATGATCTGGATGATACAGATTCTGATGTTGCACCTGATGCCATAACATCTATGGTAACATCAAAACAGAGTCGCCCAGATTTGAACTGTTTTAATGGGTTTGTTGATGATGCAGGTATAAGGATTGATGATTCTAAATACCAAAAGTTGTTAGATGATTGTAGCTCTCAGAAATTCACTCTTAATTCTTTGAACAAAGAGAATGAGAATCTGAAGAACAATTACCAAGCTAGAAGTCATACATTCCAGATTAGATTTTTTTAAGTTTGTAAACTGAAGGAGAAATTGATCACCTCTACTTTAAGTTTCATAAAATTTTCTATGAGTGCTTCTGATATATGTTATAGCTATTTGGTAAATCTGATAATTGTGGTATACGTTATGATGGTGAAACGTACTGCTTCTATTTTTTAAGAATTTTGAAAATACTGTGAAATTTGTGAAGGCAAATGTTAAAACATTTGTTGTAACATCTGCATAAACAGGTTCTCATAAAGTCAAAAATATTGAAAAGAAGTTTGTATGTCATTATTTTTCGAAAATTGATCATATTTGTCCTTACTGCATGAAAATGTTTGATGATCTGAGATATGAGAAAATGTTACCTGAAATGATATCACATCCTATGAAACATTTTCTTAAATCTGCATGGAAATCTAATGTTACTTGTAATGTTGTTCACACTTCCTTGAAAGCATGTTTACTTGGTCAATGGTATTTTGATAATGGTTGTTCTAGACATATGACATGACATTTGACTACTTATCTGATTATGTGACCTTGAATGGTGGTAATGGTAATGTTACATATGGTGGTGGTTTCGAAAGGAAAGATTAATTTCTAAAGGAACTTTAAATGTTGAAGGTTTTCCTGAGCTTAAAAATGCTTTACATTTTGATGGCTTGCTTGCTGATTTGATTAGTATTAGTCAACTTTGTGATGATAATTTGCATGTAAAATTTGACAAAGAATCATGTGTATGTTCTTAATAAAGATGAAAATTGTCTAGGGCAGTAGATAATTGTTATTTTATTGGAACAAATGTGTGTAATTTGTCAAAGAATGATGAAAATGTCTTATTGCATCAAAAATTGGGACATGCACATTATAGATCAGTGAAGAGACTTATCAAAGTCGATGCAGTGAAAAGGATTACCAAAACTGAAGTTTCAGAGTACCACTGTATGTGGACCATGCCAGAAATGTAAGCAGGTAAGAGTGTTTCATAAAATGTTGTCACATTGTTCTACACGTCAATGTTTCGAATTGTTTTGCACATGGATTTTTAATTGGTCCTATAAAAACTGAAAGCATTGGAGGCAAAATATATTCTTTTGTTGTGGTAGATGAATTTTCTAGATATACTTGTATTGTGTTTTTAAGAGATATATCTGAAACATTAATTTGTTGCATTTAAAATTCTTTACAAAAGGTTCAAAAATATGTTTAACTTGAAAGTTGGCTATATTAGAACTAATGATGGTAGGGAATTTGAAAATAACATGTTTAATGTTGTGAAGAAAGATATCTTGCAAGAATATTCATCTCCTAAAACTCCACAACAGAATGTCTTTGTTGAAAGAAAGAATAAAACTTTTTATGAAATGGCAAGAGTCGTGCTTACATAAAAAAGTCTTGCTAAAAGATTTTTGGTTGAAGCATTGAATACTACATGTCATATTATTAATAGAGTTTATATTCGATCTGGCACTACTCAAACACCTTATGAGATTTTGAACAATTGAAAACCAAATGTGAAGTATTTTCATGTATTTGGTTGTGTGTGTTATATTCTGAATGATATGGATTAACTTCATAAGTTTGATTCTAAAAGTGTAAGGTTTCTTTTTAGGCTATTCTAGAAATAGTAAAGCTTATAGAGTTTAAAACCTTAGGACTAACACTGTTCAAGAATCTGTTAATGTTGTGTTTGATGATGATTAAGGTCTTACAGATGACAAAGATGAAGAAGATGTATCACAAGTGACTGACAATTTTGAGAATACACTGAAGTCTGAAAATGCTGCACCAAATGTTAACACATCTGGAGCAACATTTACAGAACAGTCAGTTGTAACTTCACAAAACAGTCAGTATGTTCCCAAAAGGAATCCTTCTTCAAGCCTTTACAGAAAAAGGGTGGTGGTGAAAGCAGTGGGAGCAAGAAACTGGCGCCTTCTGGTGGCGTTAAAAAGCCGAAGGGCAAATGTTTCAAGTGCAACAAGACAGGACATTGGAAGTCTGATTGTCCCCTTCTGAAAAAGGACAACTCTGGTACGTCTCTCGCTTTAGTTGTTGAAACATGTTTTGCGGCTTGTTCTGCCTTTTCTTGGGTAGTAGATACAGGAGCCACTGACCATGTTTGTTATACCTTGCAGGGGTTTCTACAGACAAGGGAACTGAGTGAGGGCGATATTACTATTAATATGGGCAATGCTGCGATAGTATCGGTGGTTGCAGTGGGAGACGTGCACTTATATTTTTCTAATTCTGTTTTAGTATTAAAGAACATTTTATACGTGCCGAATTTTCGGAGAAATTTAATTTTTGTTTCGAAGTTGTTTTTGGATGGATGCTCAGTTGTTTTTAATGACAATGTTGTTATTATGAGAAATGACTCTTTAATCTGTTCTGGCACGTTAGAAAATAATCTTTATACTATTACGTGTGCATATCATACTGTGACTGAAGCTCATTCATCATCATCATTAAATAAGAGAAAGGAAACTTCTAAGTTGAATCAAACATACCTTTGGCATCTAAGATTAGGTCATGTCAACCTAAGAAGGATTCAAAGACTAGTAAGTAGTGGGTTTTTGGAGTCTCTCCAAGTGGAACCATTCTCAGTCTGCGAATCCTGGTTGGAAGGAAAGATGACCTCGAGGCCTTTTAAGGCCAAGGGTAATAGGGCTAATGATGTGTTGGAATTGATTCACTCTGATTTGTGTGGGCCTATGACTGTTCAAGCTAGAGGAGGCTTTGAGTACTTCGTCACTTTCATTGACGATTACTCAAGATATGGATACATCTACCTGATGCGCCACAAGTCTGAATGCTTTGGCAAGTTCAAAGAATTTGAGGCAGAAGTGGAGAACCGTCATGGTAAGAGTATCAAGTCACTGCGTTCTGATCGTGGTGGCGAGTACCTTAGCAATGAATTTAGGCAATACTTATTAGAGAACGGGATTAGATCCCATCTCTCCGCGCCTGGTACTCCGCAACAGAATGGCGTGGCTGAGAGAAGGAATATGACTCTATTAGATATGGTGAGATCGATGATGAGTTATGCTTCATTACCTACCTCTTTTTGGGGTTATGCCCTGGAAACAGCAGCGTACCTTCTAAATTATGTACCTTCTAAAGTGGTTCCAAAAATCCCGATTGAATTGTGGTCTGGGCGAAAGCCTAGTCTAAACCACATTCGGATTTGGGGTTGTCCAGCACATGTGTTGAACAAGGAAGCTGATAAGTTGGCATCTAGAACTGAAGTACGGTTGTTTGTAGGATACCCTAAGGGAACGAGAGGGTGGTGGTGAGTACCAATGCCCGATTTTTAGAAGAAGACTATATGAATGAGCATAAGTCCAATACTGAGATCATTCTAAATGAGTTGAGAGGAGACAATGGCACACCGAGTGTGCAAGAGGAAATACCACAAGAGACTGCACAACGTGGCGACTCTGATGAACCTTTGTATACATTGCCTCGTCGTAGTGGGAGGGTTGTTCGCCAACCTGATCGTTTCATGTTTGTGGGAGAGTCTATGGACTTGATTCCAAGCGATGAACATGATGATAACGACCCGTGGACATACAAAGAGGCAATCAAAGACAAAGATGCAGAGTCTTGGCACAAGTCCATGGATTCAGAAATTGAATCTATGGATACTATGGAAGTGTATGATCTAAGTGAACTTCCCCACGACAAGAAAGTCGTTGGGTGTAAGTGGGTCTACAGACGTAAGAGAGGGTCTGATGGGCAGATTACTGCTTTTAAGGCACGGTTGGTAGCAAATGGTTTTACCTAGAAAGAAGGAATCGACTATGACGAGACCTTCTCACCAGTAGCCATGCTAAAATCGATCTGTATTCTCTTATCCATAGCTAATCACATGAACTATGAGATTTGACAAATGGATGTCAAGACAGCTTTCCTTAATGGAAATTTGGATAAGGACATCTATATGCAGCAACCCGAGGGTTATGTGAAGAAAGGCCAAGAGCATCTAGTCTGGAAGATGAAAAAGTCTCTTTATGGGCTAAAACAAGCTTCCAGGTCTTGGAACATTCGTTTTGACGAGGTGATCAAATCTTTTGGATTTGAACAATGTCAAAATGAAAGTTGTGTGTACAAGAAGAGTGACATAGATGTAGTGGTATTCTTAGTACTATATGATTCGGGTGGAATTTACACATTTTATAAGCACATGTGAAGCATAGTTTGAGGTGGATTTCATTGAGTTGTGCGTTGGATATGATTGTTTGAGCCAAAATGAGAGAAAGGTTGTGTTTTGTTGGTTTTGTAGGTAAAATGATGGAATTTAGAGCAAAACACATACCACAAGTGATCAGACCGAAAAGAGGAGTGCACCATTGGATCCGGCTCGAAAGATGGAGTGGAATAGCAAAAAGAATCGAGTCAATCGGAGGTCGGAAACTCAAGAAACGGAGGGACGAAGTTGGAGGACGAAAACGACACAAGGAGCCAAAGTCGAAACTTTGGCCCGGCCGGGTGGCATGACTCGCCCGGCCGGGCGGCCAAGCACAGAACTGAGGCCAAATACGAAGTTTTGGCCCGGCCGGGTGGCATCACTCGCCCCGCCGGGCGGTCGCGTGCAAAAATCTGAGGCCAAAAGACGAAGTTATGGCCCGGCCGGGCGGCATCACTCGCCCGGCCGGGCGGCATCACTCGCCCGGCCGGACGGCCGAACAGCACAGCCCAAGTCTCCATTTATGAACTTTCCGCCCGGCCGGGCGAACCTGCCCCTGTTTCTTATTTTCTCGGCCAACACTCCACCCGGCCGGGCCGTCCCATTCTCGGTGCCAAACGCGAAATTTCTCTATTTTTGAGGGATCTACTTGCAATTTTCACACTTAAGCCCTACCCCAACACTATAATACCTCACTTCTTAAATTCTAAAGAGCTAACCCCTCTCTCAAGAATTCTTTCACACACCAACACATACTTGGAGGTTTTGGGCCATATCTTCTTCAATTCACCACCAATTCATGAAAGGAAGGAGCCATTAGCTTGGGAATTCAATTCCCCACCACAATCTAGACTAAACTTTCTCTTTCTTTTCCTTTTTATTTAGTTATTTCATTTGGAATTTGTGATTTGATTATGTATTTGAGTAGCTAAACAAATTTGTGGTTCTAAGGCATTGTAGAGATTTGGATTGATGTTTATGAGTAATTTCTTGCTTTAATTGGTGTTTATCTCTTATTTGCATGTTTAATTATCCATTGTAAAGCATGTTGTTAGTGGCCATGATGATTTGCTTGATCCATTGTTAATTGGGGTAGTATCGAGAGATTTATTCCATTTAATCGTATGCGAATATGCAACCCGGTATTATTATGATCTCGAGAGAGGATTAATTATCGGAGAGGGAATCAAATGATCTTAGGAGCTATTTTAGATGGTGTAATATTTGTGATGTAGACATACGAGCTTATATTACATTGCGTCTTTGGATTAATTTGTATCGAGAGATCGATTAGTTCTTCTTTTGCGATCACCTTATATGAGATAACCTTAATAGCCATTTAAACGAGATAACTCTCATAAACGGACGTCTAAATACTACAATTGCCTTGGAACCCACCTTTCCTTCTTTGCGTTTTTATCCATTTTACCTTCGTTTTATTGATTTGCATGGTATTTGATCGATTTCGTATTTACTCTTCATTACTTATTGGTGACACATTGTTAGGTAATCTTAGAGTAATTCACACCACTCAAATTATCGATCACGTCTACTTAGAACTCGACTAGCAAACTACCACTTTTACGCTTAACCTCCTTGTGGGATCGACCTCGTGCTTATCACGCTACGATAGACACCGTACACTTGCGGTTGTTTATTTAGTGTTGCTGATACACGTTTTATGCAACACTAAATAAACAACCGCAAGTGTACGGCGTCTATTGTAGCGTGATAAGCACGAGGTCGATCCCACAGGGAGGTTAAGCGTAAAAGGGTAGTTTGCTAGTCAAGTTCTAAGTAGACGTGATCGATAATTTGAGTGGTGTGAATTACTCTAAAATTACCTAACTATGTGTCACCAATAAGTAATGAAGAGTAAATACAGAATCGATCAACTAACATGCAAATAAGTAAGACGAACGTAAACGAATTGAAATTCAAAGAGAAAAGGTGGGTTCCAAGGCAATTGTAGTATTTAGATGTCCGTTTATGAATGTTATCTCGTTTAGATGGCAATTAAGTTTGTCTTTATAGGGTTGATCACTAAAGAAGAATTAATTAATCTCTCGATCTAATTAACCCAAAGGAAAACACAATATAAGTTCGTATCTCTACCTCACAAATATTGTATTACCTAAACTAGCTCCTAAGATCATTCAATTCCCTCTCCGATAATTAATCCTCTCTCGAGCTCATAATAATACCGGGTTGCATGCTTGCATACGATTAAATGGAATAAATCTCTCGATCTTACTCCAATTAATAATGAATTAAGCAAATCATCATGGCCAATAACAACATGCTTTGCAATAAAGAATTAAGCACACAAATAAGAGACAAACATCAATTAAAGCAAGAAATTAATCATAAACTTCAATCCAAATCTCTACAATGCCTTAGAACCACAAATGTTCTAGCCAATCAACAACATAATCAAATTAACAAAACCAAATGAAATAACTAAATAAAAAGAGAGAAAAATAGAAAGCTTAGTCTAATGGATGGTGTTCTCCTCGTGAGCGGATTCTCCAAACGTATGCCTCCCTCCTTCTTCTTCTTCTTTTTCCTTCCCCCTTCAAAGTATGATTAGAGGGTTTATTTATAACTTGAAAATTAGGGCTAAAACTTCTAGAAAAAATTATTTCCAAAAATATAATTTCCTTTTCTCTCTTCAATTTCCAAATCTTCTCTCTTTCCTTTTTCTTCAAATTTCCAAATCTTCTCTCTTTCCTTTTTCTTCAAATTTCCTTTTTTTCTCTCGGTCACTGGCTTGGAGCTCAAGCTACATATTGCCCCAAATTATTTCCTTGAATAAATTTGACTCGTTTTACCCACGAATTCGGTTTCTTCCTTCATTGACTTCACTAAAAATTAGGTATGTATTTTTACCTTCCAAAATAGTCATTTTTCCTACAAAAACGACAAAACACCACCTTTCTCTTATTTTGACCAAAACATCCATAATCGACCAATAAATCAATGAAATCACAATCAAAATGAGCTTCATATGTGCATAAAAAACGTGTAAATTCCACCCGAATCAGTTGCATAACACGTGAATCAAGTTTATGGCGCCGTTGCCGGGGAGGTTTTTATAAGCTCTAGAGTGTAGGCTAGGAGAGTTTTAGTTTATACAATTTATTTGTTTTCTTTATTTGAAAAAATCCAAAAATATTCATGTTTGTTACTTTGAGCTTATTTGTATATCTCACTCTCGTTTGCTCTTTTGATAGACATGGTTTATGATCACACGATCTAAGAGGAACCACCAAGAAGTGCTACCTTTAGATTCAGAGATTGAGGCCAATTGTCGAAGAAGGAACGCCGAAAGGAGAAGACTAGAGTTGGAAAGAATGAATCGAAGGGAAAATCCGATTGTTGAAGAGGTCGAGGAGGAAGTTGAGAATCAAGGGGTTGATGGATTTGAGGAACCGAATGGGAATGGGGGAAATCGACCACAAAGGGTACTAAGAGATCATTTCCGCCCAATTCCGAGGCCCTATGGAGGAGCGGGTCGGGAACCCGTTGATGCTCATAACTTTGAGCTCAAGCCGGCCCTAATCATGATGGTTCAAAACAACCAATTTGGAGGGTTGTCAAAGGAGGATCCTAACCTCCATTTATCTCAATTCCTAGAGATAAGTGGAACGGTTAAGAGCAATCGTGTCCCTCAAGATTACATCCGTCTCCAATTGTTCCCATTCTCCCTCCGTGATCGTGCAAAGCAATGGTACATGTCTCTTGATCTAAGGACGATCGAAAATTGGGCCGATCTTGTAGACGCTTTCCTCATGAAGTACTTTCCTCCAAGCAAGACCATCAAGATAAGAGGAGAAATTTCTTCTTTCATGCAAGACGATGATGAGTCTTTAGCCGAGGCCTGGGAGCGTTTCAAGGATCTCATACGGAGTTGTCCTCAACATGGGTTCTCAAGAGACCAATTGATTTGCTATTTCTACAACGGGATGGACCATCGAACGAGAGGGATGGTGGATGCCTCGGCCGGTGGAGGTTCTTTGCTAGGAAAGACGACGGATGAGGGTTATGTGCTCCTAGAGGAGATGGCAAAGAACGGAAATCAATGGCCATCCGAAAGAAGGCAAGCCCGGAAAGTTGCTTCCACTAAGGAGTCGGGTGATTTTGCTACTTTATCCAACAATATGGATAAGTTGACTTCGATGATGGCGGCCAAGTCACTAATGGGACCTAGTGATGAACAATATGAAGAGGCCCATTATATGAACAATCAAAGGGATCGTCATTTTCGAGAAAGAGGTTGGAATGAGAGGCAAAATCATCCTAATCCAAATCAATATCATCCCGGGTTGAGACAACATGAAAATTTTTCCTATGCCAACACAAGGAATGCCATCATCCCACCTCCTAATTTCAATGTTAGAGATGGAGCTATTGTGGAGTCTTCGTCAAAACCATCATTGGAGGATATGTTTGGTGCCTTCATGGGGGAAACTAAAAACTTCATGAGAGAGACTAGGAAAAATGCAAATAAGACGTGGCAAAGACTTGAGGAACAAGGGGAAATGATAAAAAATGTGGCAAATAATGTGAGAGCCATAGAGAAGCAAGTAAGTCAACTTTCTAATGTCATCGGTAGTCAACACACTCCGGGGCAATTTCCTTCAAACACGGAGCTCAACCCCAAGGAACATTGCAAGGCTATAAAGCTAAGAAGTGGGACGAGCTACGATGGGCCAAAGATGCCACAAGAGGAGGAAATGGTAATGGCACCCGAGGATGTGATTAGTGTGAAAATTGCTTGAAATTCATGTGTTTATTTTACATAATTTTGAGGGTTTTGTTGCATTATTCACACTAAATTGACTAATTGCACTTGAAATGAGAAAGGTACGTGTTTTGCTATTTTTTTTAGGTAAATTGAACTTATTTGGAAGCAAAATACGTGTCTGAGAATTCATGAAGTCAAGAAGATAACTGTACCATTGGTTGCGTCTCGAAAAAATTAGTGGAATGAAAAAAAGAATCAAGTCAATCGGAGGTCGGGAGCTCAAGATATGATCGAAACAAGAAAGTGTGAAACTGTAACAGATTCCACTCGGGCAGCCGAGTCAACCCACTCGGTTGACCGAGTGAAATCTGCTTCCAGGTCAGTTTCTGGACTTCCATCTCACTCGGTCGACCGTTTGAGGTCACTCGGTCGACCGTTTGAGCCCGTTTCTGCGCGAAAACTCGAGAATTTTAAAGGATTTCAAGGGCCTAAGTGCAAATTTCGTCTCCAACACTCTTCCCAACTATAAAAAGCACCCACAATCAGATTTTGGAGCCCTAGAATTCATTCCCCACACAACCAAGAACTCATATTTTCACATTCAACATGGGATAGTTTAGGTTTGAGGAGCTTCTCTCCTCAAACACCATTAGATAGTTTTTATGCTTTTTAGTTTAGAATCATTTGGGTATTTCATTTTCATGTAAGAATTGAAGAATTTCAAGACTCTCAAGGTGCTATTTTTCTTTTATTTAAGTTTTGTTTGGTAAATTTCATTTTCATGTTTTATTTTGTTGTTTTAGCCATGGATGTTTTCTCAAACACCATGGGCTAAGTTTTTTATGCTTTGATTGTTTGAAACCATGTGAATATTGAATGTGTGAATTGTTTATGCTTTGATTATTGTTACTATTTGGATTGTTGCTTCTCTTATTGAGTTTTATTGGTGCTTTGTGTATTAACTTCTATTAATCCATATTTAGATGCATGTTTAGCGTAGACGAGAGTTACATGGACATGTTTACATTTATGGTGTGAGTTGTTGGTATGCAAATGCGTTTATTATACTTTTAATTCGTCGAGAGAGAGTTAATTGTATTAGAACCTCATTAAGCGACATTAATTACTTGAATGGTTATTTGGGTAGTTGGTGAGGATTAGGAAGAGGTCGTATTACCGGGTTTGGGAACACCTTAGACGTAAGGCTATAGTACCCGAAGGGAAAAGATTTTCATCCTAGCATCTTGATGCTCTTAGCAAGTCCAAATTGAAGCATAGACACGGTATAAACAATCCCACTCGATTTCACTAGGTAGAGAACACCCGAAGCATTCCCAACCTTTGCACTTCTCCGAATTTAGATTCGTAGTTGTTCTTTACTTTAATTGTCATTTTCTCATTTTCTTAATTTAGTAGTTAATTTTACTTATTATGATTGTGTTTAGTTTAATTTATTGTCTTTAGATTATTATTTAGCTTTAGTTTTGCATCCAACTCCCGAAATCGTAGCTACATTAGTTATGACGACATACAACTCTAGGGATCCATTGCACTAGCCCACCTCCCATGGTTCGATACTACTTGCTCGAAATACTTACGTGCATACTACTACGATCCCTTATGCTTGAGGGGAAGTAGTTAGTCAAAACATATAGTGACTAAAAATTTCGTTCAAGTCAGGATGTCGACAAAGAAGATGGACAAGAGAAAGAGAGGGAACAAGAGAAAGAAAGGCAAGAGGAGATAGTGAGGGAAGAAGAGAAAGTAGAGGAGAAGAAGAGTGAGGAGGCAATCCCTCCTCAAGACAAAGGCAAGAATGTAGTACCTTCCATACCCTCAAAGGTTGAAGAAGAAGGGCTTGGACAACAAATTTGCCAAGTTTGTGGAAATGTTCAAGAAAATCCACATCAACATCCCCTTTGCCGAAGCTCTAGAACAAATGCCCCATTATTCTAAGTTCTTGAAAGAAATCATGTCAAACAAGAGGAAAATGGTGGAATACGAAACGGTTCACTTAACCGAGGAGTGTAGCTCAATCATTCAAGCAAAGCTACCTCAAAAGCTTAGAGACCCCGGATCCTTCACTTTACCGTGTGTTATTGGAGATGGAGGTACATTTAAAGCTTTGTGCGATTTGGGAGCTAGTATAAATCTTATGCCTTTGTCCATATTCAAGTCACTTGGTTTGGGGAAACTTACACCAACCACGATGAGCCTTCAATTGGCGGATAGATCCATGACATACCCCTTGGGTATAGTAGAGGATGTGTTGGTCAAGATCGATAAGTTCATATTCCCGGTGGATTTTGTGGTGTTGGATATGGAGGAGGATAAATACATTCCACTCATCTTGGGAAGGCCATTTTTGGCAACCGGTGGAGCTATCATTAATGTGAGGAAAGGGGAGTTGGAGCTTCAAGTGAACAATGAGAAAGTGTTGTTCAACATCTACAAGGCCATCAAGTTTAGAGATGATGAGGATGAGGTCTTTGAATGCAACATGATCAATGATGTGCAAGCTTGTGTGGATATGCACATGGAAAAGAGCAACTCAAAGGACCCACTTGATTTTTGCATAAGAGAATCTCTTAACTCACTCTCTTCTATTCCTTTTGATTTCAATTTTGATGAGCTTAATGATATAGAATTGTTTGAATATATGTCTTCTCTTGATGTTTTGAAGGAGCTTCCAATCAAAAAGGAGGAGAAATTCATGGAGATACAACAAGAAGCCAAGTTTGGGGGGGTTTTGCTTGAAGAGTGTCAAAGATTTCCTCACAAAAATCTTGACACTTGGCCCTCATGTTACTCATTGGAAGCACCAAAGGAGGAAGCTAAGGAGAAACCAAAAGCTCAAGAGAAGGGGAGGAAGCTCGACTTGAAACCACTTCTGGAGCACTTGAGATATGCTTATCTTGAACAAGGCGAACTCTTTCCGGTTATTGTTTCTTCACACTTGCATGAGCTTGAGTTAGAAAAATTGCTTAGGGTGCTTAGAACTTATAAATCGGCCATTGGTTGGGATATTTCGGATTTGAAGGGTATACCGGCTCATATTTACATGCATAAGATTAGACTAGATGAGTCTATTAAGCCTAAAGCCCAAGGTCAAAGAAGATTGAATCCCATAATGCAAGATGTGGTGAGAAAAAAGGTGTTGAAATGGTTAGATAATGATATAATTTTTCCCATAAGTGATAGTGAGTGGGTAAGCCCAACACAAGTGGTACCCAAGAAGGGGGGCATGACTATGGTTACAACCGATGCTTTAGAGGCAATTGCCACTAGGACCATTGTGGGGTGGAGAGTATGCATTGATTATCGTGTTTTGAATAGTGCCACTAGGAAAGATCATTTTCCTTTGCCTTTTATTGATCAAATGTTGGATAGGATGGCGGGATATGAGTATTATTGCTTTCTTGATGGTTACTCGGGATATAATCAAATTTTGATTGATCCTAAGGACCAAGAGAAATCAACTTTTACTTGCCCCTATGGTACTTTTGCTTTTAGGAGAATGCCATTTGGATTGTGTAATGCCCCCGCCACCTTCCAACAATGCATGATGGCTATTTTTCATGGTATGATTGAAAACATAATGGAGGTATTCATGGATGATTTTTCCGTGTTTGGTTATTGTTTTGATACATGTCTACGTAACCTCTCTTGTGTTTTACAAAGATGTATAGATACCAACTTGGTGCTTAATTGGGAGAAATGCCACTTCATGGTGAAGGAAGGGATTGTGCTTGGGCACAAGGTTTCGGCAAAAGGGCTTGAGGTTGATAGGGCCAAGATTGTAGCCATTGAGAAGTTACCCCCACCAACCAATGAGAAGGCGGTTAGAAGTTTTCTTGGGCATGCCGGGTTTTATAGAAGATTTATCAAGGATTTTTCAAAAATAGCCAAGCCCATGTGCGCATTGTTGGAGAAGGGTGCCACTTTCATCTTTAGTGAAGAGTGTGTAAAGTCATTTGAGATCTTGAAAGAGGCCTTGATCAAAGCCCCCGTGTTGGTGATACCCGATTGGAGCCAACCATTTGAGATCATGTGCGACGCTAGTGATTATGCCATTGGAGTAGCTTTGGGCCAAAAGAGGGACAAGTTATTTCGTGTAATCTATTACGCAAGCAAAACCTTGAATCCGGCTCAAAAGAATTACACCACAACGGAGAAGGAGATGCTAGCCGTAATCTATAGCTTTGACAAGTTTAGAGCATATTTGGTTGGAGCTAAGACCATAGTGTACACGGATCACACGGCTCTCAAGTACTTGATTGAGAAGAAGGAGGCCAAACCGAGGTTGATACGATGGGTGCTCCTTTTGCAAGAATTTGATGTGGAGATAAGGGATAGAAAAGGGTGTGAAAACGTGGTGGCGGATCATCTTTCAAGACTTGAGAATGTGGAGGAAAAGGACATCCAAGTCCCTATCAAAGAGTGGTTTCCCGATGAGCAAATCCTTGTCATCAAAGAAACATGTCCATGGTTCGCCGACTTTGTGAACTATATAGCCACCGGAACACCACCACCGAACCTCTCATTCCATCAAAAGAAGAAATTCTATCATGATGTCAAGTTCTATGTTTGGGAGGATCCGTTTCTTTATAGATGGTGTTCGGATATGATCATGAGAAGATGCTTAGGAGAAGATGAGTAGGAGAAAGTAATTGAAGAGTGCCATTCATCTCCTTATGGAGGTCATTTTGGAGCAAATAGGACATCTCACAAGGTTCTTCAAAGTGGTTTCTATTGGCCATCAATTTTTAGGGATTGTGAAGCTTTTGTGAAGAAGTGTGACAAGTGCCAAAGGATGGGAAACATTTCAAAGAGGCATGAGATGCCTATGAAGAACGTGATTGAGGTGGAGCTTTTTGATGTATGGGGGATTGATTTTATGGGACCATTCCCCACTTCTCATGGATTTTCTTACATCCTATTGGCCATTGATTATGTCTCTAGGTGGATTGAGGCCATTCCAACCACTACAAATGATGCCAAGGTGGTCCTCAACTTTTTGAGGAAGAATATTTTTACTCGTTTTGGTACTCCAAGAGCATTAGTGAGTGATGGTGGTTCACACTTTTGCAATCGATGGCTTGACCAACTTTTGACAAAGTATGGAGTAAAGCATAGGGTGACCACA
Organism: Galeopsis tetrahit; assembly: GCA_963675135.1. Taxonomy (NCBI): domain Eukaryota; kingdom Viridiplantae; phylum Streptophyta; class Magnoliopsida; order Lamiales; family Lamiaceae; genus Galeopsis; species Galeopsis tetrahit. Next base: position 58,421,715 of record OY776127.1, read on the forward strand.
CCATATCACCCTCAAGCTAATGGGCAAACGGAGCTTGCTAATCGAGAGGTGAAGCAAATCTTGGAGAAAACCGTTGGATTAAAAAGGAAGGATTGGGCTATCAAGTTGGATGATGCTCTTTGGGCATATCGAACTGCCTACTAGACACCTTTGGGCACATCTCCTTACCAACTTGTGTATGGTAAGTCTTGTCATTTACCCGTGGAAGTGGAGTTAAGAACTCGTTGGGCCATCAATGAGTTGAATCTTGATCTTAAGGCATCCGGAGAAAGAAGGAAGATGATGCTTAATGAGCTTGATGAGTTTAGGAATGGAGCTTTTGAGAATTCTAAGATTCACAAAGAGAGAGCCAAGAGGTTTCATGACAAGATGATTGAAAAAAGGGAGTTCCAAGTGGGAGAACAAGTTCTATTGTTCAACTCACGGTTGAGGCTATTTCCGGGCAAATTGAAGTCAAAGTGGTCGGGGCCCTTTGTGATTAAGAATGTGACACCCATGGGAAATGTGGAGCTTGTTGATAAAGATGGAACAACTTTTGTGGTTAATGGTCAAAGAGTGAAGCATTACTTTGGAAATGAGCAAATTCGAAGGGTGGAAACACTACACTTGATTGAGGCTTGAAAGTAGAGAGAACCGTCCGGCATAGGACGTTAAAAATAGCGCTTCTTGGGAGGCAACCCAAGGTTTTATTGCTTTATGTTTATTGTTTTAGTAGTGTTGATAGCTTAGTTTCCTTGTAGGTATGGAGGAGGAGAATTGTGGATACCTTGTCTTGGAGAATGAAGAAGAAGCAAGGCCAACTTTGGAGAGAGGAAGCAAGTGTTGCAATGGTGATCTTTGAAGAAGCATTGGATGTGCAAGGAGGGAGGTAACAACTTGTAGCCCCAAACTTAGAATTTATACATAGTAAAATTCTAAGTTTGGGGGAGTTATTTTCTTTTTTTCTACTAAGTTGTTACCCTTGCACCGGTTCGTCATTCTACTTGTGTCACATTCTGCACCGGCGCACACTTGACTTTCACATGCTTAGATTGTTAAGTTGGTTTTGATCATATATTGGGTAGTGGACATTTGGTGAAATGTGAGCATGAATAGTCATTGGAATCCATTGTTGAGTAGATGTGGTGATGTTTATTTGCTTTGAATGTAAGCATGATTGATGTTGGATATAGTATCATGATTGTGTTCATATTTGTGATCTTTGATAGCATGGATGCATGATGTGTTGTTGTTTGGGGACATTTGATGAATGTGAGAGTCTTATTGAATAAACCGGTGAGAATTGAGCCTTAAATCGAGCATTTAATCCGGTTTAGTTCATTTGAGAGTGGATTAAGTTATTGTTAGTGATCCTAGAACTTGCCCAAATTCTTGTTTGAAAGCATGATTATGTGAAATGATGTGATGTGATAGAGGCCATCTTGTTCTAAAAAGAGTCACTTAGCCAAAATTTCCCAAAACCGAAGTAATTTCCCGTAGTTAGCCTCTTGAGCCTAATTCCTCATTTTCTTGGCAAACTACAATGTTAACCACTTAGCCTTTTTGAGCCTTTTGATTCCTATATCTAGTGGGGGATAAAAGACAAAGTGGAAAACATGTGCTTGAATGAATATCTTTGGTGAAAAGAAAAGTTGGAGAAGTTGAAAGAAGAAAAAGAGAAAGATGAAAATAAAATCAAGGAAAGGAAAAGAGGGACAAAGAGCCCCAAAGGCTTGAAAAGAAAAAAAAAATGGTTCAAAGATGAGGTGATGAAGGCTTGAAAAAGAAAGGAAAATAAAAAGTGAGGATGAAGTTTGTAAGCTTTGAAAATGAAAGCACAAATTGTATAAAAGCAAGCTTTGTCCTCCATTAGAAGAGTCACAAACTCCCAAATTCATCCTACCTTGTCCAAAGAACCAATGTTACATCCTTGATTAAGTCCTATTGATCACATTGTTGAGCATTTGAGTGTGTGTAGAAAGTAGAAGTTGGACAAGCATATGGTGATTGCATAACATGACTTGGTTGATGAGTGCATTAATATCCTTAATTTGTTTGTGTGTTTTAGAGAAACACTCCATCATGTGAGTAGAGGACTTGAGCATTTGGATTATGTTTCCCATCACAATGTGTTGTGTACTTGTGCATTCCTTGATCTATGAATGTGGATTTAAATAATGAGCCTATGACCTTCATTGAGAAATGCACTTGGAGAAAGAGATATCATTACATCTTACTTTGCATGTGTGATTTGCATTGAATATTCCATTGTGATCATTCCACCCTCATTGCTTTGAGTGCTTAGTTGTTTGAGGACAAACAACATTTTAAGTCTGGGGGGGTTTGATTCGGGTGGAATTTACACATTTTATAAGCACATGTGAAGCATAGTTTGAGGTGGATTTCATTGATTTGTGCGTTAGATATGATTGTTTGAGCCAAAATGAGAGAAAGGTTGTGTTTTGTTGGTTTTGTAGGTAAAATGATGGAATTCAGAGCAAAACACATACCACAAGTGATCGGACCGAAAAGAGGAGTGCACCATTGGATCCGGCTCGAAAGATGGAGTGGAATAGCAAAAAGAATCGAGTCAATCGGAGGTCGGAAGCTCAAGAAACGGAGGGACGAAGTTGGAGGACGAAAACGACACAAGGAGCCAAAGTCGAAACTTTGGCCCGGCCGGGTGGCATGACTCGCCCGGCCGGGCGGCCAAGCACAGAACTGAGGCAAAATACGAAGTTTTGGCCCGGTCGGGTGGCATCACTCGCCCGGCCGGGCGGTCGCGTGCAAAAATCTGAGGCCAAAAGACGAAGTTATGGCCCGGCCGGGCGGCATCACTCGCCCGGCCGGGCGGCCGAACAGCCCAACCCAAGTCTCCATTTACGAACTTTCCGCCCGGCCGGGCGGCATCACTCGCCCGGCCGGGCCAACCTGCCCCTGTTTCTTATTTTCTCGGCCAACACTCCACCCGGCCGGGCCACTTCCCCACCCGGCCGGGCCGTCCCATTCTCGGTGCCAAACGCGAAATTTCTCTATTTTTGAGGGATCTACTTGCAATTTTCACACTTAAGCCCTACCCCAACACTATAAATACCTCACTTCTTAAATTCTAAAGAGCTAACCCCTCTCTCAAGAATTCTTTCACACACCAACACATACTTGGAGGTTTTGGGCCATATCTTCTTCAATTCACCACCAATTCATGCAGGGAAGGAGCCATTAGCTTGGGAATTCAATTCCCCACCACAATCTAGACTAAGCTTTCTCTTTCTTTTCCTTTTTATTTAGTTATTTCATTTGGAATTTGTGATTTGATTATGTATTTGAGTAGCTAAACAAATTTGTGGTTCTAAGGCATTGTAGAGATTTGGATTGATGTTTATGAGTAATTTCTTGCTTTAATTGGTGTTTATCTCTTATTTGCATGTTTAATTATCCATTGTAAAGCATGTTGTTAGTGGCCATGATGATTTGCTTGATCCATTGTTAATTGGGGTAGTATCGAGAGATTTATTCCATTTAATCGTATGCGAATATGCAACCCGATATTATTATGATCTCGAGAGAGGATTAATTATCGGAGAGGGAATCAAATGATCTTAGGAGCTATTTTAGATGGTGTAATATTTGTGATGTAGACATACGAGCTTATATTACATTGCGTCTTTGGATTAATTTGTATCGAGAGATCGATTAGTTCTTCTTTTGCGATCACCTTATATGAGATAACCTTAATAGCCATTTAAACGAGATAACTCTCATAAACGGACGTCTAAATACTACAATTGCCTTGGAACCCACCTTTCCTTCTTTGCGTTTTTATCCATTTTACCTTCGTTTTATTGATTTGCATGGTATTTGATCGATTTCGTATTTACTCTTCATTACTTATTGGTGACACATTGTTAGGTAATCTTAGAGTAATTCACACCACTCAAATTATCGATCACGTCTACTTAGAACTCGACTAGCAAACTACCACTTTTACGCTTAACCTCCTTGTGGGATCGACCTCGTGCTTATCACGCTACGATAGACACCGTACACTTGCGGTTGTTTATTTAGTGTTGCATAACACGTGAATCACTATACGTAGATGATATTCTTCTTATTGGCAACAATGTGAAAGTATTATCAGATGTAATGGTGTGGCTTTCAGAACAGTTTCAAATGAAGGACATGGGAGAAGCATCGTACATTCTTGGTATTAAGGTCACTTGTGATCGAAAAAAGAGAATGCTGTGTTTATCTCAAGCGTCTTACATTGATACTGTGATTGCTCGTTTTGGCATGCAGAATTCTAAGAAGGGTGTTCTACCTTTCAGACATGGAGTCCCTTTGTCTAAGGATATGAGTCCTAAGACACTGAAAGAGATAGAGGAGATGGCTAAGGTTCCTTATGCTTCGGCTGTAGGAAGCCTTATGTATGCGATGTTGTGTACGAGGCCTGATATTTGCTATGCAGTCGGCATGGTAGCAAGATATCAGTCTAACCCTGGTCAAGGACATTGGACTGCTGTAAAGCATATTCTCAAGTACTTGAAAAAGACTCGAGATTATATGCTAGTATACCAGTCAAATAGTTTGATTCTTTTGGGTTATACCAATTCAGATTTCCAAGCTGATCGAGATGAACGGAAGTCAACCTCGGGCTATGTATTTATGCTGGGAGGCGCAGCCATATCTTGGAGAAGTGTGAAGCAGAAATGCATCGCGGACTCCACTATGGAAGCCGAGTACGTAGCTGCCTCAGAGGCCGCAAAGGAGGCTGTCTGGCTGCGTAATTTCTTTCTGGAATTAGGGGTATCTCAGAGTATGCCGATGTGTATCACTGTTTATTGTGATAACGCGGGTACAGTGGCAAACTCGAAAAAACCTAGAGCCCACAGAGCAAGTAAACACATAGAGCGAAAGTACCACATTATACAAGATATCGTAAATCGAGGAGACGTGGCTGTAGCTAAGATTGCGTCATTGGATAACTTGGTTGATCCTTTCACAAAGACGCTGGCAATAAAAGTCTTTGAGAAACATGTAGAGGGTCTTGGTTTACGATGTATTACAAGCTAGACTTTGAGTATAAGTGGGAGAAATGTTGATGTCTTTATGTGTATACTAAAAGTTTAGCTTTAGTATAAGTGGGAGATTGTTGGTGTATACTGTGAAACAAACTTTTAGTGGGCTTTTGTGACGTATATTCGATTTCCTTTTATCTGAAATAAATGGTTTTTCACATTATTGCATTCTTTGTGATTACTTGTATGTCTGCTTATCTTGCATTGTAGACGATGTGGTGGGTTTGTAGTCACACAGAAGATCACATTGTCAGTTCCTTGTAAGATATAAACAATATTCACAACTGAGATAGTTCTGGACAAAACTATTGGTTTAAGTTGTAGTGTAAACTTGTTAGTGGCTTGTCTTGGCCATTAGTTTATACTAGTGCGCTGTGGCGTATTGAATGGATCACAAACAAGACATGTTCTTCTGTTCTGACTGTTATGAAGAATTAGAGGTCTTGGTGACTTTTATGATTCTTAACCCTAAGTGTGATATTTAGATGTGTGAGGTGCTTGTTCACTACTTTGATGACCATAAGTGAGAATCTTAGTAGATTCTTCACGCTCCGTATTTTGGGTAGTGGCATCGCTCGCATGATGTCTACTTATTAGCATTAGGGTACCGTGTCCTGTACATCCAGGATGATGATGTCCCCTTGAGGAAACTCATAAAGGATTGTCGTATTAAACCCTGCAGGTGGATTTAATCCGTACGACAACAAGGTTGAGTGGTACTACTCAAGGAATTATATAAATTAATTATTTAAAGAAGTCAGAAGCTTTAATAATTAATGGACGTGCGATATCTTAAACACGGGAAATTATAAAGTCTAATAGAAGCCCTGATTCGGTTCGGGATATGACGGGAGTGCAACATTAATTCTCTAGTGGGATGAATTAATGTTCTTGGGCCAAATTATATGTTTTGGGCTGAACATAAGAGTATTTGGGCCTGAAAGAAGCCCAAACCCTATGCCTTCTAATGGATCCTAGTCTGGCCCATGAAGCCTTTGGAGGTTATATAAAGGAGCCTTAAGTTAGTCTTGAAAACCCTAGCACACACGAAATTGAGAAAAACAGCTAGGGTTTCAAGGAGACGAAACTAAGGCACCTTCTCCACGTTTGATAGCGCGCCGTCCACCCGGTGTTCGAGCGAGGTTGGGAGACAGGCTAGAAGATCCGTAGATTGGAATCAACGTCTCGATCTTCAAGGGTAACGAATCTAAATTCTGCTTTAGACGCATGTTTAGGTTTTAATTCGTTATTTATACGTTTGGCATCCGACAACGATCCCGGTGATGGACCGCCTTCGCCGGCGTGTTCCAGCACACCGGTGTCGAATTCATCGTCGGAATCGGCAACGAGTACCTCTCCGCCATGCGAGATCCAAATCAAGCTCAAGCCTGGCTCAAATCCAACGTCCAATGCTACTTACCCGCCACCAAAATCACCTGCATTGCCGTCGGCAATGAAGTCCTCACTTTCAACGACTCCACTCTCTCCTCCGAACTCCTCCCCGCCATGGAATCCATCCACTCCGCCCTAGTTTCCCTCAACTCGACAAACAGGTCTGTATTCAATTGATTAGAAATTGAAATCGAATTTGTATTTGAAATTGAAAAATTCAGGTAACCGTCACAACCGCGCACAATTTGGGGATTCAAGACGTTTCGTATCCGCCTTCCGCCACCGTGTTCCGTCCGGATCTGGTGCAGAAACTGACGTGCATACTCGATTTACACTGCAAAAAATTGGAAAAATAACATAAATTCATGAAACTTTTTTGAAGAAGAGCTATCCAGATCGGAAACTTTTTTTAAAACAACATTTCAAGATCTTGATTGGAAATACAATCTCTCTTTTCCCTTTATTGTCCAAATCTTGACTAGAAAAAAACAACCAAAAAAATTGAAAGGGGTAATACCTTTTTGCAACGAGGTAAATGGAACGACAAAAGAGATCGATGGCAGAGGATGAGATTTACGGCGGGTGAAGGCGGAGGAGATCGACGGGGGAGGGTGGCGTGGTGAACGACAGAAATAGGGAGAAGCGGCGGCGAGGCTTGGGGGAGGAGTGGTGCGAACGAGCGGCCTGGTAGGGAGAAACAGATCTTGGAACAGGCCGAGGGAAGAGGGCGATGGCGGCGCTTGGATCTGTGATGGACGCCGCCGCAAACGGTCGGCAAACGGCGAGGTGGCGTGGATGAAGGGGGTCTGCGATGGACGTCGACGCTTAGGTCTGCGATGTACAATATATATAATATACAGTGTATCGAGTGGGGGAGATGGCGTGGCCGCGTGTCGAGTGGGGGAAGCGGCGCGTCGGCGTGGCCGGTGAGGGAGACGGCGGGGCTGCCTGGCTGGTGGAGGATGGACGCAGAAGATGAGTGACTGAATGAATTAGGGCGAAAATGAGAAGAGGAAGGAAGGGTATTTTTGTACTTTCTTAGGGTGTGTACTCATCGAACGGGGTGTGTGTTAAGCGAATGGGAAAATAATTACGGGAACTAATATCGCCAAAGTTGACTAACGGTTGACTAACTTTAGGACCAAATATGTCAAGTTTTTTTCTTTCGGGACCAAAATTCAGAATGTTGGGACCAAAATCATGAGTGCCCGTGGATGGTGGGACCAAAAGTGCATTTTACTCTTTTGTAAACCTTTAGATCTGATTAACACAATTTCTCTCTATCGTCGCATGAAGCACTTTTCGATCTAAAATAAAAAAAATCAATGGTAGGATCAGGATTGAGGGGTCCGATTTACAAAATAATATTATACCTATAAAATTATTTTATTACGCAGTATAAAATTTTCAATATATCTCATTTCGTTAAATTTAACGACTTTTATTATATTTTGAAGGGAATTAATTTTGATTGTTTCGCTTCGTACTAAGCAAAACGGTATTCAAATTTAACTTGCAACTCTACAAAGACATTAGTTACTATAATATTAGATAAATGTAGAACTTAAATTATACTCTCCTGTCTCGTGATGTCTTACTTTACAGGCTCACTTTTAAGAAAAATGAATTTAAGTGGGGGTGTGAGGTCAAAATAAAGGAGTAGTATTTTAGACGATTTAGTGAAGTGTAGAATTTAATGAGGTGTAAAAGAAAATGTTGGTAAATAATGAGTAGCAATTTTATAAATAAAATATTGTAGTGATTTGAGTATATATTTTATGAATTATTTCCGTATTAGGAGTACATAAATAATTATAGAAAAAAGAAAATATATAAAAAAATAAAAAATAGTGGGGGCTACTGCCCCGCTGGCCCCTGTAGGTCCGTCGGACCGTCGCTGGTAGGATATAACATCATGCACACTCATGTTATCCATTTATATTATATGTCAATTAAGGTAACATGTCAAACATGATAAAAATAATCATAACTAAACTCATTCAACTGTTAATCAGTAGAATTCATTAATTGATATCAAATCTTAATTTTATCAATTTCATTTTTATTATTTTTTAATTAATTTTAATCATTAATTATAATGTACATTTTTTTAATCTCATTTTCACTCTTGAATATTAATTTTAAATATTAAAATTTAAATGAAATAATTTGTATATGCAAACATCATTATTTGTACCCTATAAATATCAACTCATTTTTTCATCAATTCATTTCTTCTAATTTCAATCAATGTTTATTAATTTTCAAAAATTTCATTTTATTCAATTTAATGTAGTTATCATTTTTTTCACATTTATTTTAATTATTCTATGATGTATTTGTCTAGATTTTCATTATAATCTATTATATATTTTTGTATTTTTAATTTTCAAAATTTTCATTTTATTCAATTCAATGTAGTTATCATTTTTTCACAATTTTTTTTATTGTTATAGGATACAACCACATGTCTCATTCTATTTCAAAATCTCTCACTCTCTCATTTTTTATTTTTTATTTTGATTAATTTCACTTTTATTATTTTTTTAATTAATTTTAATTATTAATTTTAACCGTACATTTTTTTAAATCTCATCTTCACTCTTGAATATTAAAATCTAAATGAAACAAAAATTGTATATGCAAACATCTCAACGACCCATTATTTGTACTCTATAAATATCAACTCATTTTTTCTAATTTCAATCAATGATTTTTAATTTTCAAAATTTTACATTTTATTCAATTTAATGTAGTTATCATTTTTTCACTTTTTTTAAAAAAAATTATTCTATGATGTATTTGTCAGATTTTCATTATAATCTATTATGTATTTTTGTATTTTTAATTTTCAAAATTTTCATTTTATTCAATTTAATGTAGTTATCATTTTTTCACATTTTTTTTTATTCTAGGATACAACCACATTTTTATTTTAAAATCTTTTTAATTAATTTTAATCATTAATTTTAACCGTGTATATGTAAACATGCCCATTATTTGTACTCTATAAATATCAACTAATTTCTTCATCAAGTCATTTCTTCTAATTATGATTTTTAATTTTCAAAATTTTCATTTTATTCAATTCAATGTAGTTATTATTTTTTCACTTTTTTTTTTTAATTATTCTAGGATGTATTTGTCTAGATTTTCATTATAATCTATTATGTATTTTTGTATTTTCATTTTATTCAATTCAATGTAGTTATCATTTTTTCACATTTTTTTAATTATTCTACTATGTATTTGTCTAGATTTTCATTATAATCTATTATGTATTTTTTTTGATAGGTTTGTAGTTTAGTACAATTTTTTAAGGTGTTTTTAAAATATTTTAATATCTCGAAGTTTGAAAATTTATAAGAGATTATTTAATATAATTTGTTTTCCCTTTTTTTTCTGTTGTTTTTTTTTCCTTTTTTTTTGTCTTTTTTTTTCCTTTTCCTTTTCTCTCCCCTATTTTTTTAGTATTATCTTTTTTAATTATATTTTATTTTATTTTTTTCAATTCAATTTTTATTGATGTAGTTATAATTTTCTCGGATTCATTTTAACTTTTATATTTTAATGCATCATTCATTTTAAATATAATTCTTAATCTCATCTCCTATATAACTTTCATATTCTTTCTTTCATTCCAACCATATAACCTTTTTTTTTTTTTTTTTGAAATTTTGCATTTATTTAAATATAGTTTTGACAATTATTTAGAAATTATAAATGATATTTTGTACTTGACATAGTATAATTTAGGTTAAGATTATGTTATTTTATAAAAAGACATGTCCATATTTTTTTTTAGGAGTTATATTTTTATGGGTTAATTCTAAATAAATACACCACCTTTAATTTCAGTATCAATTTAATCACGATCTTTACGATTTTTTTAAAATACTCCAACCTTTCATTGTGTTTCAATTAGATACACATTTTTTTTCTCCGGTCAACAATTAATGACGTGGCTTGCCGGAGCTCGCCACTTTATATACACATATTTTTTTTATTTTCCACATAAAAGATTACACTTTATAGAAAATAAAAATAAAACTCCTACTTCTTTGCGTCTTTCTCACCTCTCAAACTCAATCAAGTTTTTCTCTTCTAATTCTAAAAGTCAAAATCATAAGGATATAACGCAAAAAAAAAAAAAAAAAGGTTCATGAAGTGTTTGTAGAAAGTAAGGGTGGAAGATGAGATTGAGGTTGATTCACAAAACATTGGAGAGTGAAGAGGAAGAAGAGAATGAGTTCCTGGCATTACTGAGAATTACACCAATGAAGATTCCGACTTTAACCCATCTAGTGACTATGGTGACTCAGATGAATTCCGACTTTAACCAGTTATCTAGTGACTATGGTGACTCGGATGGAGATGTTAATTTTATGTGTACAGACAAATAGTAAAATATGAATGTTTTGAGAAGTAGCAACAACTGGATGATGCTAGTCTCATATACCGTGAGAATAGTGTGACAATTAAATCATTGAAGAGTGAGCATAGTGTACATGGGAGATGAGAAACAAGCAACTTCTAACTGGCTTGCTGATGAATACATGTCTAAGTTTGAGTTGAACCCAAACTGAAAAAAATTATAGTTCTCGAACTAGTTGAACAAAACAACAAAAAAATTATCATGGTAATGGATTAGATGCGTGAGTTTTTTTTTTTTTTTTTTTTTTTTTTTTTTTTTTTTGGGATTTTGATTTTTAAAGTTAGAAAAGAAGAACTTGACTTTTTTTTTTGGATGACTTTTTGGGGATTTTGATTTTTAGAGTTGGAAGAGAAAAACTTGATTGAGTGTTTATGAAGAGTAGAAGAAGAATTTGATTGAGTTTGAGAAAAAGAAGAATGTTTGAGAAGCGGAGAAGACGCTCAGAAGCGAGAGTTTTATTTTTATTTATATAAAGTGTAATCTTATGTGGAAAATAAAAAAAATGTATAATATGGCGTGGCGAGCTCTGACAAGCCACTTCATCAATTGTTGGCCGGAGAACAAAAAAATGTGTATCTAATTGCAACACGATGAAAGGTTGGGGTTTTTAAAAAAAAATCGTAAAAATCGTGATTAAATTGATATGGAGACTAAAGGTGGTGTATTTATTTTGAATTAATTCAATTTTTATAAATTTATTATATATAATTTTAATATCTTAATATCATATATTTGCAAACATTTCAACAACATGACGGTATATTTGCAAACATTTCAACAACCACATGGCAACAAAATGATTGGTTTATCACAATCTATTTCTTCTCAAATTGCTCTATTTCAAAATATCTTTTTTCTCATTAATTTCACTTTTTATTAATCTTAATCATTAATCTTAAAATTCATATTAATTTTGAATATTAAAATTTAAAATGAAACCGAATTTCCGCATAATCTTCTACGGAGTATTCTATATAAATCTTAACATTTTTCTTTCATTTCAACAATCATATTTTTTTTTTTTTACAATTTTCGCTTTTCCTTCTCCAATATGTAATTTTTTTTTTTAAGTATTAAATTTTTTTTCTTATGTATTATATTTCAACAATCATAATTTTTTACAAACATATATTAATTTCACTTTTTATTAATCTTAATCATTAATCTTAAAATCCATATTAATTTTGAATATTAAAATTTAAAATGAAATTAAATTTCCGCATAATCTTCTACGGAGTATTCTATATAAATCTCAACACCTTTCTTTCATTTCAACAATCATAATTTTTTTTACAATTTTTACTTTTCCTTCTCCAATATGTAGATTTTTTTTTTTTACGTATTAAATTTTTTTTCTTGCGTATTTCATTTTAACAATCATAATTTTTTTTACAATTTTCAATTTTCGCTTTTCCTTCTCCAATATGTAGATTTTTTTTTTTTTACGTATTAATTTTTTTTTTTGCGAAGTATATTTGGACAATTTAGGGAAGTACATCTAATTAACATGTCCTACTTTAAGGGAGAGTACATTTATCGAGGGAGTATATTTAACAAGTCTGGAGGGGTATTGTAACGACCCCAAAATTTTAAAAGAATAAACATAGATTTTTTTTTTTTTAAATAGGGAGTAAGGGGCATTACTACGCTTGAAAAAAACCTAATAACTTAAATGAATGCAACCATCCAAACCAAGGTGATCACCACCAAAACCCTCAAAATAATTAAGAAGTGACAACAGCGGAAGTAAAGTAGCAAGTAAGGTCCTTAAGGATTTGTCTTACAATAAAATACTACAATTTCAAATAGTCATCCAAAATAAAATTTTAAATTTCAAAAGACATGAATTAAAGGGTTGCACTTTCGAGATCGAGTGCTCACATCCACCTTCAATCCTCCCGAACGTTTCCACCTGAAAGTGGAAGGGGTGAGCATTTGAAAAATACTCAGTGGGTTCACTCAACACCCACTCGAATATCATACAATCTACCATAATAAAGGTTAACCATGGGAATCAATGTATATAATAAACATATATTTGAGAATCATTACTCTCAATCATGGCATTAAGTCACATAGCGACAACTCAAATCACAACCTTCACGTATCATCAATCATATGTTAACCATGCAATACGTTCAACATCGTGTTTTATATTAATAAATAGTGATAGTTAAAATATAATACACGTAAGAGCACATCAATCTTGTTGGGGCACGCTTTACCCCGCTCGAGCATCTTGTTCGGGAGCTACCCGAATGTGATCTTTCGATCAAATCTTGGAACGGTGTTACCCGTAATCTTATCATAGCTAGTACGGTTATTATCCGTATACCATACATCTTGCACGGTCTTGACCGTATATCTTATATCTTCGCGTTTGAAACGTGCATGTAGGAAAACATTCATGTAACACACTTCTTCACATATGGACATGCATAATCATAAGCATTTATGTATCCATAGAACATACTTAACACAAGTGAACATGTCTAATATCAAATATCCATAAAGCATATATTCCACAAGTGAACATGAACATATTTATACACAAATTCACATAGGACATTTAATACAATAAATCACATGATATATAAAGTAGGCATTGTAAAAGTCAACGAGAGTTACCCCACCTATTAGCTTGGAAAGTTAAACGGTATCCTCCCCTCTTAGTTCCAAGTCATTTCCCACTTCTCATTCCTTAAATCCTACAATAATAGTTCTACCACGTAGTCCTTAATTAATATGAACAATAATTATAGTCTAAGTGTATGTGGTTGTGGTAGTGTACTTAAAAGAAGTAGAAATGTTGGCCAAACATAGAAATTAAAGGATTAGGAAAAGAATGCATTCTCGTAAAAGTTTAAGGACTGAAAGGCAGATTTAAATAATCTGAAAGTTCAATATTTTAATGAAAAACAGTAGGTTTCAAAATTTGGGTTTAAATGCCACTGATTTCATTCAAAACGGATGAAAAACGAACATTTTATGTGCATTTGAAGTTCTATGGGCATTGTTGCAAATTTATGAAAAATTTGTGACTTTTCTTAAATAAAATAGTGCATTTTCGTAAATAATAAAAAATGCATTGACAAGATGGAAAATATTTGGCTTGGGCCAAAATGAAAAACCGAAAAATAACGTTTTGACCCTAAGATACAAATTTACCTACAAAACGCAACTCGTAGTTTTATACCTCAATATATTCAACCCCACAACTCATACCTCCACCACCTACCGGAAAAAGCTCCGGCAAGGTGGTCCACCAATAAAACAGGTGGCGTACCGACGGAGAGTCGCCGAAAAACGGGAGAGAGAGGGAGAGTATGAAAGTGAGAAGGAAATAAAGTAGATTTAAAAGTTTTCAAACACTTTGACTGGACATAATTAGAGTTTTATAACTCCGATTAAAAAACTAAAATATGTTCTGGAAATCTTATGAAAACAACTTTCAAACAAGACCAAAAACATAAAAATCGGACTACTGTACTGAAAGTTATGGCCTAAATAACAAGTTCCGACTATAAGGGTTTTAACCCATCTTTGACCAGCCATAACTGGAGATCTAGAACCCCGATCGAGAATCGGAAAAGTGTTCCAAAAAGCTCTCGATGAGATCTTTCCAACTGTGCTGGCCGATCAATGATCGGACGTTGGAAAGTTGGCCGAAATTTAGACGAAAGCTGAAGTGTGTGGGGGTAAGGTGTGTGTCTTGAGTGTGAGTGTGAAGTAAAAATCTTACCCTAATGTGAAGTGCCAAAAATGTGCAAAAATTCTGAAAGTGACTATTTATAAGGTGCAAAATGCCCTAGGGTTTCCTTAGTGGGCCATAAGAATGGGCCTTGTCTTAATATTTTTGTTTGGACAATTTCTTATATTATTTCAAGACCACTTCTTATATTAAATCAAACTTAAATGAATAATTTAACTAGTCTTATGCCATCCACCAACATTAATCTTACTACCATTAGTAAATAAATAATTCAATAGGTGAATAACATTTAATATTATGTAAATTTCACATAACTATGATAAATCACATAATTTCACATAAACAAATATAAGGACTCAATTCATGAGATTTTTGGGTTCTTACAGGTATATAGCCTAACCCTTAAACAAAGCAATCATCTCACTTGTAAATTGGTCATAGTTAAATTTAGGGGTGGTTCAGTACGGTATACCGAACCATACCAATATCATACCAAAAATTTAGATATTTAAAATATTGATACCGTTATCGTACCGAATGTCGTATCGAAAATTTGATATATCGTATCATACCGAATATTTGGTACATACTGAAATATCGGTATACCGAATCATATCGAAATGTCGGTGTACCAAATCATATCGAAATATTGATATACCGTTTATACCGAATCATACCTAAGATTTTTGTTTTCTGTTTAAATTTATTTGTTTATTTAATTAACAATGTAATATTATAATTATACTATAAAAATATTATTTTATTAATGTTTTCGTATAACGAACTTATTGAAATTTTCGGTATACCAAACTTATCGAAATTTTCGGTATATATTGAAATACTGCGGTATGACCATTTTTTATATAGCTATCTTATAGAGAATTAATGAGTAAAAAAAGAAATTAACTAGGGGGTGGTGGGCATCTAGAAACGATAGAGGGGGCAAGAGTGGTTGATGTTAAGAGTGGTTGATGTTGAGCCACTTTGTGATGAAATCCCGGCCTATGAAAAACATGGTCACATGGCGTGTAAGTGCCTAATTCGCAAAACTCCTCCAAACAAATACTGCAACTCCCTGAAGTTATTTTAGTCGTCTAGAGACACTTTATCGACGAATTATCGGCCGGAATCATATGGGCAATGGGAGTCGGCCGGAGAATAGCGTCGTGGTGGACGGTGAGATAGCAATGGATAAAGATGAGGGAATGGGTCTGCGGAATTGATGTAAGAGTTTGGACAGCATGGGCGAGTACATTAGCGAACAAATTTTCGTAAAATTGAGCATGAACGAGGAAGGATTCAATCTTTTGTCCGACGAGAGAGAATGCTTGTTGGGCGTCGTGGAACTGTGCCAGATTGACGGAGACCATAGACGTGGAGTGGCGGTGTTGTTGGGAATGAAGGATCTTTTGATCGGGGTGTGATTCCCAAACAGAGAAAATGAAGATGATTTGGGGTGAGGGTAGGGCCGCCGGAATGACAGAGGATTTAAGGTACCGAATCCACTGGCCTGCCTCGGCCTCCTTTTGATTCCATGACAGACAAAGAAAACTTATGTATATGGGGAGTTGGAACAGTAAGAAAAGATATACGACAGAAGTCAATTATGTATTCTTTTTACGTAACACATTTTTAATTGGTTTGCAACGATTTTGAGATACTATTAGTCGTATGTTAATTTGTAAAGATATGGGTGGAGATTTTTTCTATTTATTTTAGGTACTAACTTTTTGAAATATGGTATGTAGGACGAGTTAATGTGACTTCTGTGTGAATTTGGTGTTGTAGAATTTATTATTTGTAAAGATATGGGTACTTTTAATTTTAGGTAATTCATTTTAAGGTTGAAAATATATGTAAGGTATCAAAAATTTTAAATACGTGGAAATATCAATAAATATATTTATTAATAATTTTTTTAAATTAATAAAATTTAATTAATTTGTAATATATAAATTTAATAAAATAATTTGAACAAATTTTATATTTATGATAAATGTAGAAATAAAATTATAAAATGCTATCTCATATCATATTCAATATTTTATCCATGAGTATCCAATTTTTAAACCGAATAATGACAATGAATACTCCGTATGTAAGATACTACTCCCATAGTCCAGAGGAACTCGCACTCTTGGGATGACACACATTTTAAGAAATATGTAAGAAAATGTGTAATGAGTGATGTTTTGAGGGGTAGTTTTGTAAACTTTTATGAATAAAGTAAAGTAAAAAGTAGATTGAGTGTGGAAAAATAATGATATATGTGTAAATATGAGTATATTTTAAGGATGAGAGTTATGAAGATATTTTCTTTTATGGAGTGTGCAAATTAATATGTGACATCCATATATGAAAAGTGTGTAAATTCATGTGGGATTGGAGGGAGTACAAATTTAGCCTTGTACTGTTGTTCATGTAAGTTCATTTTCTTTCTAAGCGCATGGTTCAAATTTTATTGAATGAAGTTGAGACTATATTTTGCGACATTTTTATTTATTTTTTGATAAAGGAATTACTAATTCATTTTAAATTTACGCGGAATTATATATATAATATTTATTCTAGTTTAAATTGTTAATAATTTTTAATTATGTAATATATTAAAGGGCAACATACTCATGTGAAATATTTTACAAATGAAATAAGTATACAATTTTTAATAGAGATAATTTATTTCGATATTTGAATTTTGTATGTAATTTATTTTAGGTAATTGTATGTGGTTTATTTTATGTAGCCTTTAAATGGGATCCGTAATTGGACGATGAGATTGGTTCCTCGAATTGTTGGTCCAAGGACCGAATATCGAGACTTTAATTTTTTTTTTTATGTAATATTATTTGATATTGAGAAATTGTATGTATAGGTCCAGATTTTTTTTCTTTCTTTCAATTTTCTTTTAAAATTTTAGGTAATTTGTTTAGATTAAGTAATATATGCAACCAAGTGTTAAAGTGTGTAGTTAATTATATTTTTATTGATTTTTTGTATCGGTAAAAAGAGATTAGTTCATTAAATAAAGGATTGATGTTATATACAATCCATTCCTTATAAGGAATTGAGTTGACTTGATCAACCTAAACCCTAAATATTCAAGAATATTGTGAACCATAAATATTCAAGAATATTGTGAATAAAATTTTTGACTTTGTCAATTTTTATTTTTTTTTTTGTAATTTTTTTTATTGGTAATTTTTTTTCTCGAAATTGTGTGTCTTGAAAAATGTAAGTCAATATTACTAAAAAGTGTAACACAATATTAATAGAAAGTGTAACACATTTTTTTATTAAAAAATGTAAGTCACTATAATTGAAAAGTGTAACACAACTTTTAATAAAAAGTGTAAATCATTATATATAGAAAGTGCAAGTTAGTACGTATAACTAGAAAGTGTAACACAATATTTTAATGAAAAGTGTAAGTTATTATAACTGAAAAGTGTAACAAAATACGACTAAAAGGTGTAACATAACATTACTAAAAAGTGTAAGTTACTATAACTGAACATATTGTTGAAAATTGTAAGTCATTATAACTGAAAAGTGCAACAAAATATGACTAAAAGGTGTAGCATAACATTACTAAAAAATGTAAGTCAATATAACTGAAAATATTATTTTTAAAAGTGTAGGTCACGACAATTGAAAAGTGTAACACTAATAAAAAATTTCTGAAAAAGAAAATTTCTAAAAAAAAAAATTCCAAAAACAAAAAAAAATTTCAAAAAAAAAAAAAAATTATCAAAAAATAATGTTGACCAAGTCAATAGTTGATCAACTCAATTTCATATATAGACTCAATTTAATGGGAGACCTACTCTTAAATAAATTGAGTACAATTGATATACTTCCTCCATTTCTTTTTGTTGTTTGCTTTTGATATTTTGTTGCTACGTGCGCAAGTATTTTGTAAATTCTCGAGATTTTAAATACCTATGAACCCAATTCTATAACTACTTAAATTCCAGAAAAACACATACCATAAGTAACAAGTTTTGGACATACGATAAAACAATATATACCTATGAGAAAAAAAATTGTTTTTATTAAGTTTAATCCACAAATATTTGTTCCAAATTTACATTAATAAGCTATATTTACGAAACATTTCACATAATTTTTTATGATATATTTTTTTTAAAAATAAACATCTGAATACAATATAAAAAAATTGAATTATGTAATATAAAATATTATAAACAATTTTATACTTAAAGTAATATGTCAAACGCGCTTGCTCAAAATTTTATAAATGCAACTATCATTTTAGCTAATTAACTCGATCATTCAATTGCTTAATTACTATACTTCGATTCTCTTAAAATAAAGTTATATATCAATTATAAATTGAAACAAATTGTTTTATTTTTATTTTTTTTAAGTAAAAATCTCTTTATTGAAAGAGAAATATATCATTTTAAAGTCGAAAATACAATTATACTATATACATTTATTTTGCATATCTCTGTAATTGATTTACAATTTCAATTGATTCACGCATTCCATCTCATATTTGCAGACTACGGTCTGAAGGCCTGAGGGGAATCAAAGCTCTTGTAGCAGCTAACTGATGCGGCACTTAAATTAAATTGGAGGATGTGTTTGATTCCTATGTTTATTTGTTTCTTTCGCAATCTGAGTCTCCTTTGTGCTAAAGGTGATGGAAATGGACAAGCTACTCAACCCCTGTCCCTAGTTATTGAATCAATTTATTAAAATGTGGTAATTGTTGTTCCTAAAAACTAAAAAGTGGTAATTTTTTTTATACTAAAGTGTAATTCTTTTTTCGCAAAAACTTATATGCAATATTGCATACATGCAATATGACTAATTAAGGTAATTATGTCAAAATTCGTGGGTCAACGCGGGTCAACACGGGTCAAAGCGGGTCAACCTTAATTAAAATATTTATTTTCACTCCAATATATTATTATTTTACTACATGACCAAAATTATGTTACTACAAGAACTAAATTTCGTCACTACAAGGTCAAAAGTGTATTACTACAAGTTCAAAAATATTCTGGACACTTATTTTTTGGGGGCAAAATTACTAAAATAATTTTGACTTATTCGGCTACTACATGACTAAAACAATGTTACTACAAGACCAAAATTTTATCACTACAAGGTCAAAAGTGTATTACTACATGTTCAAAAATATTCTGGAGACTTTATTTTTTGGTGAATTTTTCAAAATGTTTTGACATGTAGTATTAAATTTTTGGCCTTGTAGTGGTAATATTTTGGCCTTGTAGTAACAATATTTTGGTCATGTAGTAAACCACCTGTTTGCAACCCGCGAATTTTCTGGGCAACCCGGATCCAGACCTATGACCCGCGAATTTTTTAAAATTGATTTGATTTGACTTTTGGATTTAGGGTTTTGACTTGCCTAATTGGGATGAAATGCATGTATGCAATATTTCACATAAGACTAACCCTTCTTTTTTTATTGAAAAGTGATAATTTTGTTACTTAAAAATGTAGTTCTTTCTTATTGAAAAGTGTAACTTTGTTATTGAAAAGTGGTACTCCCTCCATCCCGGAATAACTTTCATATGTAGGTGGACACGTAAATTAAGAAAGTGTAATAATGAGTGGAGTTTTGAAGGATAATTTTGTAAAACTTTATGTATAAAGTAAAGAATGAGTTAACTTTTGGGTAAGTGTGGAGAAAAAGTAATGACATTTGTGTAAAATTGAGGATATTATGAGGGTGGAGTTTATAAAGAGTTTTCCATTTTAAACCTATTGTAGGTCCCTAAGTTGAGTTAATAACGAGTAAGCTAGTGAAAATGTCTAGAGGGGGGTGAATAGACTTTTCAAAAATCTTTCGAAATATCAAAGTACAATATGCGGAATACGAAATTATCAATGAGCCCAATTCAAGATTATACTCAACTTATTCGAGAACTCTGTTCTATACTCAACTAGTCTAGATCAGTTAAGTAGTTAAACCAATTAATCAATTTAAACAATCAAAACTGTAAAGTAAATCAAACACAAGATTTATAGTGGTTCGACAACTTGTCTACATCCACTCTCACAAACCCAGTTGTGATGTTTCCACTAAAACTCTTCCAATCGAGTACAAGTGTATGTTCCTGTCTTTAAAGTCCCAAGAAGAAGACTTAGATCTTCAACAGACTATACCTCCAGATATGTCTACGATCTTACTAGAAATTTTACAAGTATCTAGCACCTTGAAAATAACAAAACAAAAACTTAAAAACTTCTCTGATCTTCAGTAGTAGCCTTCTTGATTCTTCACTTGTCTTCTGGCTATCTTTCTGAACTTCAATCAACTCTGAGAGTAAACTTCGATTGAATCTTCAATAACGTTCGTAAGTAGTAATTCTCAATATCTCAGTAATCAGTAGTCAGTTAACCAATAAATACCTTGGGGTATTTATAGACTTCAAATCCAAGAACTTTCAGTTGTGTAACAACCTTTCTTGAAAACTAACTTCTAACTGATTCTTTTATTCTTCCACGCGTTTCTTCAGTTAATTAGTTATTCCATAACTAATTCTTCAATTTCATCTTCAATACGCGTTTCTGTAACTAACTTTAAGTTGACCTGTCTTTGTGTAAGTTGCGCACCTGTCTTGTCCAGTAGTAGTAGTCTGCGTCTTCTACTTGACTTGTGCAGTATGCTTCCAATAGAACTAATCTAGTCCTATCATCTAACCTAACAAGACTATTACATTAAGCTTTTATAATACAAGCTTAGTCAACTCATAACTATACAACGAATCTATCTATTACATATAAAAGTATGAGCTCTATACAGTAATTATAGCTCAATATAAAACCTATTATGTATACAAAGTACTTATACACTGTACTTGTCTTTTTCATATTTATCTTTTGAAACTATTACTTGTCTTGTGAACTCTACTGATCTGTACAAGATGACTTCAACTTAACTAGACTAGATCAGTCAACACTTAGAAAATATTCAAGTCTTCTTTTGGCTTATCAAAACTTTATCTTCTTTATCTTTTATTCATCATTTAGGATTTGTTCTAGGATTCATATCCCAACAATTTCAGTTTCTGGAGACGCAACATTCTTTCCTTTCTCCAGTCTTTTAAGTTCATCTGCTTCAGCTTGCTCTAACTCTGCAGTTTTAACTAGCCTCCTTTTTGGCCTCCTTAGCTCTTGCATAGTAGTAGCAGCATCCTTTTCTTCTGGTTCAGCACTTGACTTTACTTCAACTCTACTTGTCTTCTCTTCCCCCTTTTTGGCTTCATCACTTGCCTTAAGAGTGAATAGACTAGTAAATCGAGTCATTTCTTCCTTTAGTGCTTCCTTCATAGCTTTAGCAGCTAGCTCTATCTGCCTTTGATGTGTTTGATCCCGACTCATCTTGTCCAGGCGATCAGCAGTAGATTCTAACTTCTGTGAGTTAATGACCAACTCATCTTTGAAATAAGTAGCTGACTGACGTAGTAGAGTGTTTTGCTGTGTTAACTCAGAGAGAATAGCTTGAGACTTCACCAACTGAGCTTGTGCTTCTCTCCTCTGCTCATCCGCTATCTCAATCTTAACTCGGTAAAGACGTTCCATTTTGCCAGATTCTTCAGCCAACGATCTAGCAAATGAGATAGACCTCCTCTCAGAAACTTCAACTTGTTTCTGTAAAAATCTTTCAACTTCAGCAGTCAACTCCGCTCTGAAAGTTGAGTCCATCTTGTTGACTTTTCCAATAAATAATTCTCTGGAACTGTCAACGAGTGTTTTATTCTGTTCTATCAACACATCCTTCATTTTCGATTGCAAAAACTCGTCTATTGCGGAATGAACAACATCTTTCAAGTCCGACTTCAACTCAGCAAGATATCCTTCAGAAAAACCTTGAGTAGATGACTGAGCTTCAGTAACACCCCTTTCTTGAGCCTTCTCAACAAGTTCATCTTCTGTAAACATTTCGGCGTCCATGAACTCATCATCTTCTACTCCAAAATTGAAAGAATCATCATCAGAGTTTTCAGACTCATCTTCTGACTGATCTGAAGTTTGAATTCCAGCTTCAACTGTTACAGCTCTCAACTCCTCTTCCAGTAGATCAGTCTGAGTTCCAATATCAGACGAGAACTCTTCAACCAAGATTCCATCAGGAATTTTTAATAGCCTTTCGACAAGATCAACCAAGGCTCTTGGCGGAAATAATTCGGAATGATCCTTTACACCACTATTTTCCTTTTGTTCCATCTCCCAATCCAAAAAATTGGAGATTCCTCCCATTCCTTGAATAACTTCGAAAAGATCATCAGTGGAGGACTTCTTAAGAGCAAACCAGGTGCATATCCTTACAAGAATTTCAAACTGCTCTGACTCATAGTCGACTTCGATAGTTGAGAGCGTCCTCTTCAGATTTCTGGTCATTCGAGATCGAATACGCTTCTCTCTCAAACACATAGGATAGTAAACCAGGGAATTAAATCTAACAGCAGATGGGTCCTGAGTAGATGGGGTCTCTAACTCAGTTGTTGCAGTGGCAACTGGCGTCTTGTCTGCAGTAGATGGGTTGAGGGGTTCACCATATTCTGGTGAGGGAGAGGGTGTGAAAGCACTGGTTTCAACGGGCTTTGATGTGGCTTGGTTTGGTATGACAACTGTAGGAGTATCAGTTGTATCTAATTTGGGAGTGTTTTCGGGTAGGCTGGCTCTCAGCGGATATGCTGTCAGCACTTGCGAGGTTGAGGGAATAGGTCTAGGCCTAGATCGGTGTGATCTAGCCTTGGTTCGAACAGAAGTAGACGGGAGAGAGAGAGGAAATGAAACAGATTGAGTAGAAGTACCAACCTGTGTACTCAACTCGTCTGGACGAGTAGGCGATCCGACTCTTACAAGAGTGTACATTTCAGGAATTTGTTCACTCGACTCTTTCTCTTGTTGCAACTCTCCATCTGACTGAGTCTTTTCTGAGTCATCTGCACCGGACTCTCCTTTTTCAACCTCTTCCGATTCTTCATCATGAGACTCGTCTTCTGAAGAACTAGATGACCCACCATACGGCATCACATCCATAGGATTTACCTCAACTAGCCTAGGAGCAGATGGCCTAGCAGCAGCTTGCTTAGCCAGAGCTTCCTTCTTCAAGTAATGCTTTAGAGGATGAAACGGCTTGCCTTTACTCCAACTTGTCTTGTTTGGCAATAGAATGGGTAGGATGATACTTAACTTGTTTCCAAAACTAACATTTGCAGAAACAACCCAGTTGGCTGAACTGGTATCAACTTGCACAAACTTCTTGTAGTACATCAATCTATCCAAGAAGAGTTTAGTCCAGTTTCCTTCCGTGATTCCATCATAAATCACAGCCATAATCCTTGCTTTCTGGGGCGTCACAGAGTCAAAACTCCCAGTAACTCCTAGCAACATTTTAGATGCAATATCAAGAAGAGTTTTGTATTTTTCCAGAAGCTCCTTCTTCTTCACCACAGGAACCTTTCCATCGCTTTTCAACTGCAGCCTTCTTCCGCAGAAAATACTTAGGTACCTCAACTCTCGACCTTCAGCATATCTCTCGATATCTATCGATCCAGATGGTAGTTTCAGCGATTCGGTCAGAAATTCTCTAGTAATCTCCACTCGCCTTCTTCCAATAAAAGCTTCAATTGAGTCGCCCTGTCTAGTTGCAGTAGCATAAAACTCCAACACTTCTTCTTCAAGAACAACCTCAGGAAATGCCTCCAAATATGGTCTCAAACCGCATCTGAAGCATTTCATCAACATTTCCTTGTTGTCTTCAGTGTGATTCCCTTTGAAGAATACCGACCCTTCTGTATGCACTCTTCCTTCGGTAATGTATTTACCGAGATCAAACCTAGCTTGCATGTTAGTTCGAGCATCGAACATAGAAACGATAGACATAGTATAATGGGTTATGAAAATCAAGAAATTTCGAAGAGGTTTGAGTGCTTGAGAAGTTATGAGATCAAGAGAAACTGAAATCGTGAGCAGTTAAGAACAAGTAAAATGGGTTTTAAACATTTGAGTTCAATGGTTGAGATTTGAAGTATTAATCCAATGGTCAGATATGAAAGGCTTTAGAAATTCAGTTTGGCGGAATCGAGAAAATTACGTGATTTAGTATTGTGAAATTTGAAATCCGCCTCATCTATTGGTAGAATAGAGGGGTGTATTCCTCTAACCTAGCAAAGTAGAGTGTTTGGCGCGAACTGGTTATATACACCTCATTAAATGGAGTGTATACATCCAAATCTAGGTTTTTCAAACTTTCAATACTTCAAACTACATATATATCCTTGATTCAAATTGATTAAACACTTAGAATATTAGCATCAAAGGAACACTTATCTTGTCTGTTCGTGTCTATCCAGAACAGACGAGTAGACTGGTATACACAAGACGAGTTCCCCCTTCGATTGTGCTTGTCTACTTTAGATCATCAAACGATTATATGTACCTGTCTTTTCTTGCACTACAGATTAGATGTACTACAGGTAGATGAGTAGGATAATTAATAATGAATATCAATCTAAGTCAATGGTCAAGGTTCAAACAAGATGACTGTTACCAAACTAAAGAGTCAACATAAGGATCTTTAAGAAATCAAGGATTCCCCCTTAAATGTTTATTCCCTTAGTATTACCCTCAGCTTTACCAGCTTCCTCATCGGGTTGGATGGTCAACTTGTCTGACCTTGTATACCTGTCTGTTGAGTGAGTAGACGAGTGCTCTGCTCTTTTGTGGTAACTTGTCTATTTCTCCTTTCTTCTTAGGATTGTACCTGTCTGGTTAGTGCATTGCTATATACTAGTAGGATCAAGATCAATAAGTCCTAGACTAATGCATAATTCATGAAATCGGGCCTCAGCTAATGGTTTTGTGAAAATATCAGCTCTTTGAAACTCAGTATGAATCTTTTCCATGCGAATATCCTTCTTTTCTACATGATCACGTATGAAATGGTGTTTCACATCAACATGCTTACAACGTGTGTGCAGAACAGGATTTTGTGTAATGGCAATAGCACTATTACTATCACAGAATATAGGAACATTTGATTCACAAATATTATAATCTCTAAGCTGTTGAATAAGCCATAATAATTGACTACAACAACTACCAGCAGCCATGTACTCGGCTTCAGTAGTAGAGGTAGCAACACTTGTCTGCTTTTTCGAAAACCATGAAATGAGTTTTGTGCCTAAGAATTGACAAGAACCAGATGTAGATTTCCTATCTATTCTACAACCACCAAAATCAGAATCAGAGTAGCCACTTAGAGATAAATCATCATTCGAAGGATACCATATACCACGATTGATGGTTCCTTTCAAATATTTCAATATCCTTTTAGTGGTTTCCATATGACTCTCTTTTGGGTTAGCTTGAAAACGAGCACATACTCCAACAGAAAATGCAATATCAGGTCTACTAGCAGTTAAGTAGAGTAATGAACCAATTAGACCACGGTAATGAGTTTGATCAGTACACTTACCTTGTTCGTCTGGGTCCATTCTGTATGTAGGTAGCATAGGTACGCCAGCAGACTTGCATGTCTTAATACCATACTTGTCTAGAAGATTTCTAGTATACTTTGCTTGATTTATGAAAATCCCTTCAGGGGTCTGTTTTACTTGAAGTCCAAGAAAGTAATTCATTTCACCCATCATAGACATCTCAAATTTACTTTGCATGAGTGTTGAGAAACTTTCACTCAGCTCTTTGTTAGGTGAACAAAAAATGATGTCATCTACGTAAATTTGGACGAGTAAAATGTCTTTCCCTTCTTGTCTTCTAAACAAGGTTCTGTCTACCTTGCCTTTAGTAAAACCATTTTCTAATAGAAATTGAGAAAGAGTATCGTACCAGGCTCTTGGAGCTTGCTTTAGTCCATATAAGGCCTTCTTTAATTTGTATACCTGATTACCTTTGACTTCGAAACCTGGGGGTTGTTCAACATATACTTCTTCCACAAGAATACCGTTAAGAAATGCACTTTTAACATCCATTTGATATACAGTAAATTTCATGTGAGCTGCATATGCAAGAAACAATCGAATGGCTTCTAGTCTAGCAACAGGAGCATATGTTTCATCATAATCTATGCCTTCAGCTTGTGAATAGCCTTGGGCGACTAGTCTAGCCTTATTGCGGACAACTACATCATTCTCATCTTTCTTATTCTTGAAAATCCATCGAGTTCCAACTACATTATGATGTTTCGGTCTATCGACAAGTTCCCAGACGTCGTTTCGAACAAACTGATTCAACTCGTCTTGCATAGCAATGATCCAATTACTATCAGCCAATGCCTCATTAATGGTTTTAGGCTCGATAGATGAGAGGAAACAACACCAGCAAAACAGAGATGGACTAGATTGTTCTTGCGACTCAAAGAGTTGTCGTCTAGTCTTAACACCAACAGTAGAGTCACCAATAATATTTTCAGTATTATGCGCTGATTTCCATGTATTTCTATTCTTAACAATAATACTATCATCTATATCATGTACAGCATCATGCATATCAACATCATTATCATCAGAAGATTTAATGGGAGTAGACGAGTCGACTAGTTTAGACATGTCAACTGGTCTAGTAGAGTTACCTTGAGCACTCACCTTCTTCTGGTCGTCTGACTCGAGAGCTTTTATGAATGGATTATATGCTTGAACGGATTCATATACCTCTGAGTTTTTGTCAGATTCGACAGTTAGCTCAGTAGCTTTCTCACTGATCTTGTTGGCAGACGGGTCCTGTTGAGATTCTTCGAAAACCACATGTGGTGTTTCTTCCACACACAGGGTTGAGTAGTTGAATACTCTAAATGCTTTGCTAGTCGAGGAGTATCCTAAGAATATCCCCTCGTCTGCTTTAGCATCGAAAGCATTCAACTTGCTTTTCCCATTGTTATGGATGAAACACTTGCATCCAAATATATGAAAATATGAAACTCTGGGTTTTCTACCTTTCCATACCTCATAGGGCGTCTTACCTAGTGCTTTATTGATAGCACTTCTATTTTGTGAGTGGCATGCAGTATTGATAGCTTCTGCCCAAAATTTCTGAGGCGTATTATACTCTGTCAGCATGGTCCTGCAGGCCTCCTTAAGAGTTCTGTTCCTTCGTTCTGCTACTCCATTTTGCTGTGGTGTTCTAGCTGCACTAGTAAGGTGCTGGATGCCACGCTTAGAACAAAATTCTTTAATATAGCAGTTAATGAATTCAGTACCCTTGTCACTACGGATCTTGACAATTGACTGATTCTTCTCAACCTGTAACTTCTTCAATAGATCAGGTAAAAGTGTTTGTGTATCACTCTTCTTGTGTAAGAAGACTACCCAAGTGAACTTAGAATAGTCGTCTACCACAACAAGTGTGTACCTTCTACCGTTCAAAGTTGGAGGAGTTATTGGGCCATGTAAGTCCATATGTAGAAGTTCAAGAACTCTACTGGTTGAGAGGGATGGAATAGATTTAAAAGAACCCTTTACCTGTTTACCTTTTTGACAGGACGTGCATACATGTGACTTATAGTAGACTTCATTGGGAATACCTTCCACAAGGTAGTCTCTGGCTATCTTATTAAGAACCTTAAAGTTTAGATGACAAAGGCGTCTATGCCAGAGCCATCCAAGTTCTTTAGGATTCTTAGTAAGTAGACAGGTGTCCCTCGGACAACTGTTCCAGTTTACTATGTACACACTTCCTTGTCTAATGCCGACCAGTAAGACTGTGTGAGTTCTTTTGTCAATGATTTCACATTTCTGACTCTTGAACTGCACCTTGTATCCACGATCACAAAATTGTGAAACAGAGAGTAAATTGTATTTCAAGCCTTCAACATACGAAACATCTTGAATCTCTATGTCACCATTCCGAATGTAACCAAATCCTTTAGTAACAGCAATGGAGCTATCACCAAATATCACTTTTGGTCCTTCTTGCTCATGGTAGCTTGATAAGAGAGTCTTGGTACCAGTCATGTGGTGCGAACAGCCACTGTCTATGTACCAAGTTTCTCCTGTTGAGCCACCTTTCTTGTATAGATCGAGTCGACCCTGCAATAGATGATAATACATAATTTAGGTACCCTTCTTGTTTATTGGGGTCCTTGGGGGTTAGTCGAGTTCAATGGAATCCAAATGTACATTGGAGTCCTGAACAAGTTTGACCTTCTAAGCTTTCGACCATATTTGTTGCAAAATAAGACCTTGTTGTCCTTATCTGGCCTATCAGTCGAGTTCGGGTCTACTCTTTGGAGATAGCCTTTTGACTTAATCTCTACTTGAGCAGGCACTTGTCTATGATAGTCAGAGTAAGGTTTATATGCATTAGGTCCATACGGTTTATAGACATGTTTAGGTCTTTCTTCTCCTTTGATATCATATGACAAAGGTGGAGGATATAGAACAGCTTGTGTACGATATTTTGGACCTTCCTGTCTAGGTCTAGACGAGTAGAGTTGAGACTGCCTTATGAAAGGAGGTCTAGACTCTTGTCGTCTAGTCTGTACTTGTCTAGTACTAGTCTCCTCAGGATACCAGTCCTCGTATCTGACCTGATTTGGTCGTCCACGATTCCTAGTCCTTTGTTGACTTGTCTTAAACGGAACAGGCTTGTTGTTAACTTTCTTTTTACCACCTTTGGTAATTGGAATGTTAACTTGAGCTTGTTTTGGTACAGTACCTTTTGATGGAGTGTCAATATCGTATATCAATGGTTCTTTTCCTTTATCATTAGTCAAAGAGCTTGAGATGAAAATAGTAGGGTTCTTAGGAACTTGAGTAGACGAGCTGGGTGTCTCAGCACCTATGCCTGTCTTGTCAGCAGGAGCCCTATACCTATCTGACAATTCAAGGTTAACCTTAGATGAGTTAACCAGGTCAGTAAGTTTAAGGTCTAATGTGACAACCTCGGTTTCTAAGAACTTATTACGTTCTTCAAGCTTTTTGAGCTTACTTTGTAAAACATTGAATTCATGTTTCTCAGTAGCGTGTGTCTTAAGTAGGTCTTGATACAACTTGTCTGTCAATGCACACTTCTCTCTGAGTTGTCTCAACTCTTCTTGCAAGCGTTCATTTAGGACTGTTATATTAGGATCTACTTTAGACTGAGCTTCCTTAAGATCAATGATTTCTTGTCTTAAGGTGATGTTTTCGTCACTGACTTCAATGAATGCCTTGTTGGCAAGTAGGAGGTCGTCTTCAACTGCACTAGTAGAGTGCTGAAGACTACTCCCTACTTGGCTACTGGCAGAGTCACTTTCATCAGAATCTGATTCATCACATGATTGAAAGGAAGTAACAGATGATACCTCTTGGTCGATTTTAGCCATGAAGCATAGACCATCATCAACTATGAATGCTTCATCGTGATCTGGTTCAGACGGGTAGCTAGATGAGGATGATGGCAACTCGTCTGAGTCAGAGTCAGAGTCATCATTGGCCATCATTGCCTTCTTACCACGGTTGTATCTTCTTTCTCTTCGTGCTTTGCGTTCTTCTCGATCATCAGTACTCAGGTCTGGACATTCATATATGTAGTGACCTGGTTTCTCACAGTTATAGCACACAAGATCATTAGTAGCCTTTTTAATAGGAGAGTTGTTCCTTCGTTTATCACGTCTATCAGAACGAGTAATCTTCCTACCATCAGACTCTCTATCTTGTCTGTTACCTTTCGAGACTTCGTCTCTCCTTTCGGACGAGTTTCGGTCTCGTCTGGTTTCAGACGAGTTCTTAGAAGCAGACCCTCTATGCTCTCTATAGAACTTCTTATATCTTCCAAATCGTTTATTCAGCCTATCAAACTTTCTAACCATGAGGCTTACCTGATCCTTCAGACTAAGATCAATATCTATCTCGTCTTTCACAGAAGCAGACCTAGTCTTAGTCTTAGACCTGTCTATCTTAGACGAACTAGCCTTAAAAGCAACGTTCTTAGATACAGCATGTTCTCTGTCACTACTTACTATGGGTTCATCTTCGTCTAGATCAAACTCATGAGCCTTTAGAGTTTGAAACATAGTCTCTGCTGTCCATACGTCTATATCTTGGGTATTCTTAACAAGCATTTTTACCATCTTCCATCGACTATCAAGGCTTTTGAGAATCCTAAGATTGATTTCACGTGGAGTGTAAGATTTACCAAGGACTTCCAAGTCATTCATGATTTTAGTAAAGCGAGTATCCAACTGGTCTATTGTTTCACCAGCTTTCATATGAAATGATTCGAATCTTTGGACTGCAGTGGAAAGCTTGCTTTCTTTGATTAGGGATGTCCCTTCACAAATGATAGCTAAGCGATCCCACATTTCTTTGGCAGTTTTACATTTTAACACTTTTCCCAGATACTCGTTAGGAAGAGTGTGTAAGATGTAATTCTTGGCCAAGCTATCCAAATTATTCTGTCTCATTTCTTCAGAGGTAAGTTCTGACCTTGGTTTCTTGACGAGAGTACCCACTGGTTGATTTGGGTCAAGAGCAGCAGTATTGGGGATCATGGTCACAATTGGACCTTCAGTGACGACGGAGATCATTAAGTCGTGAGTGGAGCTGAAGATGGCTTCCATCCTTAGCTTCCAGTAATCGTAGTCCTGTACCTGGAACTTAGGTAGTTTGTTGGCGCTGATCTCAAGAGACATGATTTCAAGAAATAAGTGCTAAGTAGAGTTATGATCAAGAACAACAGATAAGACAAGAACAGGGAGCACGAAAAACAGATGATACAAGAATATGATCAAGAACACGTATACAAGAACAGTCAAGGACCAAGACTTCACCCTAAGTCTTGAGTCGGTTATCAAGAAACAGCAGTTCGTAAACTACTGCTCTGATACCACTTGTAGGTCCCTAAGTTGAGTTAATAACGAGTAAGCTAGTGAAAATGTCTAGAGGGGGGTGAATAGACTTTTCAAAAATCTTTCGAAATATCAAAGTACAATATGCGGAATACGAAATTATCAATGAGCCCAATTCAAGATTATACTCAACTTATTCGAGAACTCTGTTCTATACTCAACTAGTCTAGATCAGTTAAGTAGTTAAACCAATTAATCAATTTAAACAATCAAAACTGTAAAGTAAATCAAACACAAGATTTATAGTGGTTCGACAACTTGTCTACATCCACTATCACAAACCCAGTTGTGATGTTTCCACTAAAACTCTTCCAATCGAGTACAAGTGTATGTTCCTGTCTTTAAAGTCCCAAGAAGAAGACTTAGATCTTCAACAGACTATACCTCCAGATATGTCTACGATCTTACTAGAAATTTTACAAGTATCTAGCACCTTGAAAATAACAAAACAAAAACTTAAAAACTTCTCTGATCTTCAGTAGTAGCCTTCTTGATTCTTCACTTGTCTTCTGGCTATCTTTCTGAACTTCAATCAACTCTGAGAGTAAACTTCGATTGAATCTTCAATAACGTTCGTAAGTAGTAATTCTCAATATCTCAGTAATCAGTAGTCAGTTAACCAATAAATACCTTGGGGTATTTATAGACTTCAAATCCAAGAACTTTCAGTTGTGTAACAACCTTTCTTGAAAACTAACTTCTAACTGATTCTTTTATTCTTCCACGCGTTTCTTCAGTTAATTAGTTATTCCATAACTAATTCTTCAATTTCATCTTCAATACGCGTTTCTGTAACTAACTTTAAGTTGACCTGTCTTTGTGTAAGTTGCGCACCTGTCTTGTCCAGTAGTAGTAGTCTGCGTCTTCTACTTGACTTGTGCAGTATGCTTCCAATAGAACTAATCTAGTCCTATCATCTAACCTAACAAGACTATTACATTAAGCTTTTATAATACAAGCTTAGTCAACTCATAACTATACAACGAATCTATCTATTACATATAAAAGTATGAGCTCTATACAGTAATTATAGCTCAATATAAAACCTATTATGTATACAAAGTACTTATACACTGTACTTGTCTTTTTCATATTTATCTTTTGAAACTATTACTTGTCTTGTGAACTCTACTGATCTGTACAAGATGACTTCAACTTAACTAGACTAGATCAGTCAACACTTAGAAAATATTCAAGTCTTCTTTTGGCTTATCAAAACTTTATCTTCTTTATCTTTTATTCATCATTTATGATTTGTTCTAGGATTCATATCCCAACACCTATATCCTGATACTTAGTGTTAAATTGCTCTAACCACTACACCAACAACTATTTCTTTTTGTAATTTTCGTTTCTCTTAATATTTAAGGGTTGACCTGTGAATTAGTGTGTACTGTGTACACTATGTATAAGAGACCAACTCTAAATTTTAATTATGAGCATAATTTAATTTGGAATGTTGCATTTAATTAGGTAGAAATGTTTTCAATTTTGAGAAATTAGGAGTCAACTAAGAGTTACGGTATTTATATCAGAGGTCAGAGGCGTGTTAGGTAACTTAAGTGTTGATTTGACTTTAATTGAATTAGAATTTTTTACTTTAATTGGAAATAGGGGTTGGATTTTAGCTATTAATGTAAATAAATTCTTATTATTTTGGTCCGTTCGTTTATAAATTTTTAATTTTATATATTTTTTAATTTTTTTTTATCCTTCATTTTATTTTTTACTTTTACTCTATGTAAAACTTATAATGAGGGAGGAGTATAACATTTAACGCAAAAACTTATATGCAATATTGCATACATGCAATATGACTAATTAAGGTAAATAAGGTCAAATTTGTGGGTCAACGCGGGTCAACACGGGTCAACCTTAATTAAAATATTTATTTTTACTCTAATATACTATTATTTTACTACATGACCAAAACTATGTTACTATAAGAACTAAATTTTGTCACTATAATGTCAAAAGTATATTACTACAAGTCCAAAAATATTCTGGACACTTATTTTTTTGGGGCAAAATTACTAAAATAATTTTGACTTATTAATCTACTACATGACTAAAACAATGTTACTACAAGACCAAAATTTTATCACTATAAGGTCAAAAGTGTATTAATACATATTCAAAAATATTCTGAAGACTTTATTTTTTGGTGAATTTTTCAGAATGTTTTGACATGTAGTATTAAATTTTTGGTCTTGTAGTGGTAATATTTTGACCTTGTAGTAAAAATATTTTGGTCATGTAGTAAACCATCTGTTTGCAACCCGCAAATTTTCTGGACAACCCGGATTCAGGTTTATGACTCGCGAATTTTTTAAAATTGACTTAATTTGACTTTTGGACTTAGGGTTTTGACTTGCCTAATTAGGATGGAATGCATGTATACAATATTTCACATAAACTAACCCAACATTTAATAAACTAACCCAACATTTAATAAAATCATTATTAGATAAATCCAAAAAAAAAAAAAAAACCAATCCAAAATGATATGGGTTGAGGTATATACCCCTCCAGCTTTGTTTAATACACTCCCCCTTCATTTTTATTAATTCAAAATTCATGCAAAATACCAATTTTACCCTTTACTAAATCATGATAGATACATACACTCCCCTTACCATTTAAACATTAACCCTAAACCTAAAATTTCGCCGCCGCAGCGTTTGCCGTCACCTCCGTCGTCCCCACCGCCACAAACAAATTATAACATCCACAAAAATGAAAATGTTGATCAAATAAAATAGCAATAAGACTCCAACCGACTCATAAGTCATAACTACAGCGAATAAAATTTAGAAATTAAAAAAAAATCTTAGTATTTTTAACAAACCAGAGTCGACCAAAAATACTCCGGTCGACCCTCGTGTGTCGACCAAAAATACTCCGGTCGACCCTGGTTTGTCGACCAATAATACTCCGGTCGGCCCTGGTTTGTCGACCAAAAATACTCCGGTCGACTCTGGTTTGTCGACCAAGTTTCGAAAGAAAATTAAAAAAAAAAATTAAAAATTAAAATTTTCGACTATTATTGATTGCTCAAAAACACTCTCGTCGACACCCTATAGTCGACGAGGGTGTTCTTGAGCGACCAATAATGGTCGGGAGAAAAAAAAAAAAACCTGTTCTTCCCCGGCGACAACTGGGGGCGAGCGCTGGCGGACCGCGGCGGCTAGGGGCGAAGGAGGGCGGCGGCGTCGCTGGGCGAGAGGGGCGGCGCCGCCGCTTGTTAAAGAAAAAAAAAAAGCATAGCGGCGCGGTGACGGACGAGGCGAGCGACGGTGAGGGAGGGGAAGGGGGAGAGCGACGGCGAGGGAGAGGGAGGGGGAGAGCGACGGCGAGGGAGAGGGAGGGGGAGAGCAACGGTGTGGG
Source organism: Galeopsis tetrahit (assembly GCA_963675135.1). Classification (NCBI taxonomy): domain Eukaryota; kingdom Viridiplantae; phylum Streptophyta; class Magnoliopsida; order Lamiales; family Lamiaceae; genus Galeopsis; species Galeopsis tetrahit. The sequence continues at coordinate 58,456,547 of OY776127.1, forward strand.
GAGTGCAGGCGTGGGGAGTGCAGAAACCTAGAAAAAAAAGGGGAGGGGAAGGAGGCGGTAGAGAGTGGTTGAGGAAGAAGAGGAAATTAGGTTTAATGGGGGGTGTATGTATCTATACATCTTATGAAAGGGTAAATATGGTATTTCATAAATATATTGAATTAAATTATATGAGGGGGGAGTGCATTAAACAAAGCTGGAGGGGTATATACCTCAACCCAAATGATATTTACGAGGAGGTTGACTGCATTAGAGTTTTGGGCCACAAAAAAACTGGGCCTGGTCAATGCAATTTCGGGGACACGTGTTGACCTCTAAATCAACTTTTGACGATATCATGCCAAGTGTTGATCCTCTCCAATTTAAAATCTGTCAATTTTTTAAATTTTGTTTCTTTTTTTTTTTTTTTTTTTTGAAACAATACATAAGGAAAGGATGATAAAAGATTACAACAGTTCCTTAATATACTGTGGGATACTCTCTTCCAACCAATCTTGAGGTGTGGATGAGTGTTGAGCTAACTGTGCTAACCCATGAGCAACTCCATTATGTGTACGAGAAACATGTTGATAGTCCCACACTAGGATATCATTCAACATACTCTTAATATGAGTAACAGTGGAGTTTTCGAATCCGTCCAAAATTAAAGTTGATCGAAGCGCCTCTATAACCACACTAGAGTCTGACCGAACTCCATCGACTTGAAGATTATGCTTGAGACATTGTGAAATTCCAATATCCATTGCTGCTAATTCTGCCCCAACAATAGTGCCTGGGTTCTTAATCTGCATATGTCCAGCCAAAATCATGGAGTTCATGTGATCCATTAACACATAACCAACTGCAAAAAATCCTTTGGACATATTAAAAGCAGCATCCGTATATAATAGAAATCCTGATTTTACTCTAGAGGATGAACAGGCCATTTTTGAATTTATATCTTGAGTGATAAGCATCCTTGAGTCACGAAAGTCATACCAATATTGGATTGCCCAATCCACTTTAAAGAGATCAAAAGCCTGATGTTTTCTTCTTAACTCCTTATCCTCTGAATGAGCCCAATTACATCTTTCTTTCCAGATGGCCCATAAAATGATTAAAACCAAAATAGCTATGTCCGTTTCATCCTTTTCCAAAATGTCTAAAAAAAGATCAGCAACATTACTAAACTTAAAAATCCCCAAACTGTCCCACAATCCAACATTCTTCCAAACTTTTTTAGAAAATCGACAATTAAAGAACACATGAATAGAGTCAACCTTGGAACTTCCACAAATAATGCATGAAGGGGAAATAGGTACATGATGTTTCAGAAGATTACCTTCAGTAGCCACAATCTCATTGACAAGCTTCCATCCAAAAATTCTGATTTTAGGTGGTATTTTAAGCTTCCATAAAGACCTCAACATCTGCAGGAAAGGAGAAGGCTGTTTTGAAGAACCCGGAACTGCCACACTTCCCAGTCTGCTCTCACAGTCTTTAGCCACCTTATAACCTGATGCAACCGAATATTTGCCTGAAGAACAATCTGGCCAAAACCGTTGGTCCTCACAATTGCTACCCAATAATGGAACCTTTAAAATGGCATCAACTTCATAGGGAAGGAAAGCATCTTGCAACAGTGAAACATTCCATGAGTAACAGTCCAATAAGAATCTATTGACCATTGAAGCACTTGCTATTCGAGACTTAATAAGACCATCACCTTGATTTTGTATCCATCTGTCTTTGAAAATATGAACCTTAGCACCATTCCCAATTCTCCAGCGAATTCCTTGTTCCATAATTTCCCTGCTCCATATAAGAGATCTCCAGGTAAAGGAGGGGTTTGAGCCTAAACTAGCTTCCATGACATCCACATGCTTACAATACCTTGCCTTAAAGATCTTACTCATCAAGGTATCTGGATTAACAAGCAACCTCCAAACTTGCTTGGCTAAAAGAGCCTTATTGAAAAGAACCAGGCTGCGAAAACCCATGCCACCTTCCTCTTTGGATTTACACATAGCATGCCATTTTTTCCAGTGTATCTTTTGCGTTTCCTTATTCGAACCCCACCAAAAAGAGGCAATCAATTTTTCAATTTCTGAGCATATCGATACTGGAATTCTGAAACATGACATAGCATAGGTCGGGATAGCCTGCAAGACGGCCTTAATCAAAACTTCTTTACCTCCATCTGAAAAATTCTTATGACTCCAGGCATTGATCTTCATTCTAACTCTATCCACAAGATAAGCAAATTGCAACCGTTTTGCCTTAGCCGAGAAAGTGGGAAGGCCCAAATAGAGATCGTGCCCCTGTGTTGAACGAACACCCAAGATTTGCTTGAATAATGTCTTATTAATCTCCCTTGTACCTGGGCTGAAAAAGACCGTTGATTTATCAAAATTGATAACCTGCCCCGAGGCATTTGCATATATCTGAAGGCAATCCTTAAGATGATAACAATTCTGTTGCGATGCTTTAAGAAATAATAAGCTATCATCTGCAAAAAACAAATGGGAGAGCACAGGTGCAGATCTTGCAATCTTAATACCAGTTAACCTTTTAAGCACAATAGCCTTCGAAATTAATGAAGACAAACTCTGAGCACCTATAACAAACAGATAGGGTGATAAAGGATCCCCTTGCCGCAAACCTCTAGAAGGTTTAAAAGATTCTGAGGTGCCATTGTTGACTTTGATACTGTATGATACTGAAGATACACAATTAGTAATAAGTTGAACCCATCTTTCGGAAAAACCCAAGCGCCGCATAGCTTCAAACAGAAAAGGCCACTCCATTCTATCATACGCTTTGCTCATGTCCAATTTAAGAGCTGCATAACCTTCCTGATTTTTAGACATACGAATCCAATGCATTCCTTCAAATGCGACCAATATATTATCTGTAATGAGCCTGCCAGGAACAAAAGCACTCTGGAACTGGTCCACAATGTCATTCATAACACTCTTGAGTCTGTTAGTAACCACCCTTGCCAAAATACGATAACTAACATTACAAAGACTGATTGGCCGAAAATGAGTAATTAGCTTTGGATGCTTTACCTTTGGGATCAACGTAATGATAGTGTGATTCCATGTGTCTAAGGATGCATTTTGATTAAGAATATCAAGAATACGACTTGTTACCTCTTCGCCAACAATTGTCCAGCTTGATTGAAAAAATGATGCAGGAAATCCATCAGGCCCAGGAGCCTTCCATGGATTAAGATCACGTACTGCATTGTTGACTTCCTCAATAGTGAATGGAGAATCAAGGTAACGTGCCACATCTCCTGAAATTCGACTTGTCATATCCCGAGTCGCATCACAAATATCATCATAACTCGGCTGCATTGTTTTAAAGATATTATGATAATGTTGAACAAATGCAAAACGAACATCATCCTCAGAAAAAACCTGCTGCCCATTATCCAGAGTTAGTTCAGAAATTCTATTCATTCGTTGCCTTCTTGTGGCTTGCTTGTGAAAGAAATTTGTATTACGGTCACCTTCCTGTAGCCAAGAAATCCTAGCACGTTGCTTCCAGTACCATTCATCCTGTGATGCTAAACTCTCAAGTTCTTTCTCCAAAGTTGCTACTATGTTAACATCCGGGATTGCATTCTCATCATTAAGAATTGCAGCTAATTTTTCTTGGGTATTTTGAATGCGACCCTTAAGCGGGCCCCCTCTCGACCTTTCCCATCCTTTAAGATCATCCCCGCACTTAGCAAGCTTGGTACATAAATCGACATTAACCTGCTTCTTCACCCATATTTGTTTAACAAACTGCCTAAAACCCAACTCTTTAATCCAATGGTTTTCAAAACGAAAACCCTGATTCTTAGCTTTTGAGACCCGAACGGGAGGTTTTTTACATAAAATCATAATCGGCCTATGATCGGATCCCAAGAAATCCAAGGAAACTGCTTTAGAATGTGGAAATAAGGAAAACCAATCTTCATTAGCCACAAATCTGTCCAACTTTTCTTTAATGAAACCCTCCCCACTTCTCCTATTAATCCAAGTGAATTTTGGACCTGAAGTTGTTATGGGGAGTAAATTATTAGAATGAAGTGCCTCTTGAAATTTAAGCATTCTAGATAAAGGCTTACGGATACCCCCCATTTTTTCATGATGATATAGTGTTTCATTAAAGTCTCCACCCACAATCCAAGCTGAAGTAGAGATATGTGTATATGTATTGAGACGTTTTAGCAAATCCCAAGATGATTGACGCATTTCAAGTTTTGGGTGACCATAAAATCCCGTAAAACGCCAACACAAATCATTTGTAGAAACAACACAATCAACATGCCCATAAGAATAAGATAAAATGTGCACATCCCAAGTATTCCAAAAGAGAATCAGTCCACCAGAAAAACCACATGCATTAACAACAAAACAACCATCAAAACCCAACTTGGCCCTAAGAACATCTGCCCTAGCTGAAGAACATTTTGATTCAGAAATAAATAACAACGAAGGATGAAAATTAGACACTAAGTTCTTCAGGTAACCGAACGCACGAGTACTACGCAGACCTCGTGCGTTCCAGCATATAAGGCTCATCCATTGTGGCGGGGTTGAGTCACCTCAACCTCCGCCATTCCATTTTTCCCAATAGGTTCTCCGAACCCTTCCACCATGCTTTTGGCCTTCTTAAAAAGGCTGCCCAGATTCTTAACAATCTCTCCTTCCGACCATCCCGGTCCAACTCCCCAAAAAGCCATGACATCTCCACTGCCCTCCCTGTAAGGCCTCTTCTTGCTAGGTAAGACATTGCTATTAACAGAAGCCAAGTCCGCCGAATCTGCTCTCGCATGACCCATTTCTGCAGCCACCGGCATAACAGCATGAACCTGGACCTCTTCTTCAAAATGTGGAACATAAGGGAACTCTCCTTCATGAATAATTTCAGTATAAGCGGTGTAGTCATAGGCCCTGAAATCTCGTCCCACATGATGAGTTACCTTATAATCTTGACCATTATCAGTCCCATAAAGGGGAACCTTAAAAAAACGATGCTCAAAACCAGGAGGAATGGAGAAAGTGAGCGGCTGCAAGTACAAACCTGTATGAGGATCAAACCTCCCTTGAGTGGTTTCACCAGGAACATGTACATAGTTTGCTGGAGGATTAGGACAAGGCATAAGGTCTTCAAAGGAATGAACAACCTGTCTCTCAGGGGGCTTTAAACCAAGGCAGAGATCGTAGGGTCCATTGTCAACAGCAATCTCCTTACCTTAATTTGTCCTTGTTATCACATGCAGCTTGGACTTCATTCTGCACCTCTGCATGTTCATCTAGATCATCTTTGAGTAAATCAAAAAAACTTTGCAACTCCTCCTCTATTGGAGCCTTTATCTTATCAGCCTTCAACCAGTCTGGAAAGAACTTATGAGCAGAACGCCAACCTTCCGACTTACCATAAGCAAGTGCACAATTCCCGATGTAGTGATCCATATGACCACACAGACTGCAGAAGCCAGAAAGTCGCTCATACCGGAAAACGACAGGCATGCATTCATCCTCCACAGTAATGTAGAAAAAACGGCAAAGAGGCTGACAGATATTAACCTTCACACGGACACGAAGGCATACGCCCCAAGCAACATCCCCACCCCTCTTATCCACCACCAAAGCTTCACCAATAACATTCCCAATGCTAAGGCCAATGTCTGGGCTCATTGCATGTATCGGAAGCCCATGGATCTGCACCCAGAAAGGGACAAATCGCAGATTGAAATTGGACGGCTTCTCGGTACCACACAGTTCAGCCATAACAAGAAGCGATTTACGAATATTCCATGGTTGACGAGCAAGAACCTCCTCCATATCAGTTTTAACAGAAAATTTGAGAAGGTAGAAATCCTCCCCAACAGTGGATAGCATAAGAGACCCCTTCAGATTCCACGTTCGTCTGAGTAAATCCCATAGTTCCTGAGGCCCAAACACACGTTTAGCAGCAAAACGCATCACCAACACATTTTGAGGGACCACAAGATCATTCTTCTTCAACACCATATTAGTGTGTTCTTGTTCAGAAATTGAGACTTTTCGAAAATTTTCATGGATAGTGTCTGCCATTTTGTGGAGAAGGAGAGATTTTGCAAAAGAGACGAGAAAGACAAAGAGTACTGAGAGCCATTTGATCACCCAAGACTGTTTATATAACCCAAAAACCACTATTGAAAACCAGTGGGAGCACGAAACCAGAAACCAAGACACACCGCCCATGTAATTTTTCGGAAGAGGGTAGAAAGGAAAAAACCCCCAAAAATACCTCATCCAATCCGGACGAGAGACAACCTGTGAAATTTTCTGAGAAAACCCCCAAGCGTGTAGAAAACTCCCAATAGAACGACAAGTGAGACTCACGCGATGAAAAACCAGCGCCCCAATGCAATCTAATGATTGATTACAGATATCAAACAAGATAGGAAGAGTGTGGAGAAAAAGGTTATAGAACCCAAGACAAATTCAAAAAAAAAGGTTGGGGAATCCCAAAGGGCGTACTTCAATTTGAGAAAAAAGAACAAAAACTTTCTAAGGTTGAAGCAAGAAATTTTCTCTTGAGAGAAAAGAGAGAGAAATTCTCGAAGGTTGAAGCAAGAAATTTTTTAAATTTTGTTTCAATTTCTACTCTTTATGGAGTATATCTAATATCTATATCACGTAATTTGCAAGATTATTCCACTAACATCAACTAACAAGATATACAATTATTATTATTTTTACGTCTATTTTCTCTGTTCTTTATGCCATTATTATTTTTAATGTATTATAAGTTTCCATTAACTTAATAGATGCTGGGTGGAAATTGAAAGAAATTTAAAAATATTGAAATGGAGAGGGTCGTTCCCATATTTCTCTTCTCATTCGAATTTCATACCCTTATTACGATAAAATTAATGAATACCGCAACACATTAGTCCGTCAACAATATATTTTCACCTTATTTTATAATTTTGATTCTGCCCTTTCATGATAACACAAATTGCCACACATATATTTCAGATTATGCAAAAGCAATTAAGATTAGGCACCAAATAATTGTGTGCAAGAGTATTATTTATCAGTGCTATATTCTGTAATTGCTATTATAGAACAATAGTGAAATTGACTTCATAGTAACATTAGTACCAGTATGCAATATTATTATGCAATATTATTAGAGTCTAGAGATGGATGAAATGGGTCTAAAATTTTGCTCTGACGATATAAAAAACAATGGATTGGAAAAGATAAATCCAACCCGTATATTAAGCTTACTAATGTTTAAAAGATGAAAATTACAATATTGTAGACTTTGTAGTCAAATACAAAATGTAAAAAATAAAATAAAAAGGTAATATAGTTAAAATGTTAAAAGTTATTGTATGGAATTTATGATTCAAATAAAAGATAGAACTGCTTAAAATTATATTTTCAAATATTTATCAGATTCTCATGCCTTTTATTTCAGTTTTTAATAGAAAGAATTGCATTTTTAAAATTATAATTTCATAATAATTTTTTTAAAGGGGGAAAATGTGGTATTTTCATTTATTGACAGTTGTATATACATTACAGTTTTCAATAGAAATAATTACTTTTATATATTTCAATTATCAAGTTGCTGATAATTTTTGTAAAGGTGGGAGCTGAGGTATATTCGTTAAACTAGCCAAACTCTCATAAACTCTCCTACATTCCCGTTGTCAAGCTGCTGATAATTTTTATAGGAGAAACTGTGAGTGTGCATCTCATGCTTCTATATATAATCCACAACTTCAAACTGTGGAGGTCGGCAATCCTATCGACTAGTATGGCGCCACAAATCTGATCGGAACTCACATCACCACCGTACTCACGGTGGAAGGCAACAGGCGCCACAGATCTGACCGGAACTCACGTCACCACCGTACTCACGGTGGAAGGCAACAGTATGGCGCCACACCACTGTACCCACAGTGGAAGGCAAGCTGGTGAATAAAAGGGGAGGGGTTACCGACACTCACTCATGGTGGACAGAACTTCTTTCATTCTGTTGGAGGTAATCGTAGCAGCTCTCTTTGATAGCTGCAGTTTTGTATGTACTTATTAATTCTATTTTTTTTATGAATAAAATAGAAACACCTTATTTATTTATTTAAATAATCCATTCATTATATGTATAGGCGACCAGGGAATAACAAAGTGTGAATAGATGCACAAGAGTATGACCAGGGGAGAAGATGGAAGAAATTGTCCGACCACCCTTAATTACATGTGTCTCAGTATTTTTCCAATGTAAGTTAAGATCATGACATGTTTTCTACATGATCATTTTAAATTTTTCTTTAAAAGATGAATTTTAATCCAGCCAAACCGACTTCGATCATTGATATGTTTTAGTTTTTTACAAAGTTTTTGTTATGACCTATAATAACCACAATAACTTTCCCACTCTTTTTTTTAAAACATACCCAATAACTTTTACTTTATGAAAAAATCTCAATAAACTTCATTTTCATAATATTCTTAATTTTACACAATCAATGCGTACACACAAATCCAACCATTTATTATTTTATATTGTACATAAAAAAATTATATATCTATAAAATCAAAATATATACTCCTATAACTCTGTTAAACTTTTTGTTAAACTAAAACTCACAAATTTAAAATGAAAGATCACATCATCTCCCCACTCTTTCTCGATCTCTATCAAACTAAAATCAGATTAAAAATATAATTCACAACAAAATCTAAAATTATAAGCTCGTGATTCTATTATTAATAAATTTTATTTGAAATTTTTTGTAAAACACAACTTTACGTTTAATTAAAAAAAAAAAATCCTAATCCACCGTCTATTTTGATCTGGCTCATTAATTAATTGTAATATTAGAATTAGCCGTACACAAGTTTCGATGCAATATGATAAAATCTTATTTATATATAGTTATAATATTTGATAAACTAACGTGTCCCTTTTCTCTCATGCAATGCAACACGTGTCCTTTTTCTCTCATGCAATGCAACACGTAATTGTGTAGATGGGAATACGATCGAACGGCTGATAATTTTTTGTAGGGGTATAAGTTGTGAGGGGTCTTCATTCAATGGGGACACTCGTCAAACCCTATGCATTTGGGTTTTCAATTAATCATCTTTTTTTTTCTTTTTTGACGGGATTCAATTAATCATCCTACTGCTTCTATATATATATATATATAATCTAACACAGCTACTGCAAGAGCTAGAATGCATGGCACAATACACTGCTTCTATATATATAATCTAACACAGTTACTGCAGGGAGCTAGGATGGCACAATACAGAAGACAGACCGATCGTAGACAATACAGAAGACAGACCGATCGTAGACAAGTCGACGAGTTCGTCAATCACGTACACAGTTTCGGATCAACTGACCAGTGTGCGTCACTGGTCTGATCGAAACTTACACCATCCACGGTGAAACCCACGAAAGAGGTGTCACCCTTGTTATTGGGGATAACTTTTCAGGTAAAATATGACATTCACGGAAAGTTATCTACACCCATCATGAAAGTTATCTACACCCATCGTGGGCTGACGTTCAAGAATATGTAAGACTTTGGTAGTGTATATTATATTGGGGATAACTTTCCACGTAAAATATGATATCCACGTAAACGTTATCTACACCCATCCTACGTTCAAGAATATGTTAAGCATCACTGGCACCATGGGAGCATATGAGTCTAATGTGGAAGGAGAGTCTAAAGTGGGAGGAGAGAGGAGCCACTAGAAATCACGAAGCGTACTGTCTCGAAGTCGTACGACAGTGGATTACATCCAAAAAAATATGACGTAGTGGATTACATCCAAAAAAAAATATGACGTACGATGCACACGAGTGGAGGAATGGAGGCTTTATTGGCATCAATGAAGCATATTAATGAAAGTTGTCGAGGCCTTTGCCTTTTAATTTGTTTGGATCAATATTTTTCATTGTTATTAGCGATGGGCAACTTTGCCTTTTAATTTGTTTGGATCAATATTTTTACATTGTCGAGCCCTTTTAATTTTCATGGAGGGCACTGGGCAGCCCTTTTTTCTGACGTTATTGCGGCTTTAATGAAATGGTGTCTCACCGGTGAGATTCGTTAGACGGTCTCACACAATACCTATAATATATAGTATAATGCATACTTTCAAACATGTTAGTTGAAGTGACATGATCAAAGAGTAAATGATTCATTTTCCATACCACGTACAAACACACATCATCAAACATTTTAGGGTAGTTTTTCAAAGGTTTTAACGGAACTTTGATCTCTGGACATGAATTTATAACTATTTTTTTCCTTTGTTTGTCGGTAAATAAATTCTTCATATTTTTTTTTTATAAATAATTTTTTAATTTTGTATTCTTACCCTTCACTCTATATTTTATTTTTTCTTTCTATTTTATTCTCTTTTTTAATTACTATCACTTCTACTATATCTATTATTTGTATTAATTTATGTACTAAAAAATACTCCCTCCATTTCAGAATTGGAGGGATATTATTGATAATTTATTAATTAAAGTGAGAGAGAATTGACTAAATGGAAGGGAAGGTAAAATAAATAAGAAATGGTAAAAATTATGTGAGTTAATGTTTATATTTTTGGAGTGTACAAAAAAAATGTTGGGATCCATTAAAAAATGTGTACATAAAATCCTGAAACGAGGAACTAATGAAAAACGTAGAAAAGTACAAACGAGTATAACTTTTCATAGAATCATTATTTAGATTGGGCCTGCATTAGAGTTTGTAACAATAAGTGTAAGGGTAGGGGTATATACCCGTCCAGCCTTGTTTAATGCACTCCACGATGCACGCACTCCCCCTAATAATACCCTTTCTTTAAAAGTTCTCCATAAATAAACCCCCACACTTAAACCCTAACTTTTAATTTTTTCCCCTTCTTCTTCCTCTCCCACTCCACCCGTCTCCACCCGTCGTCAACCAAGCGGCGCCGCCCCCAGCTTCGCTGGCCGCCCTCCACCCTCACTGGCCGAGTCGCGCCGCCCCCACCCCTGCTATCCGCGCCGCCTTTCCTCTTTTTTTTTTTCTAATTTTTCTGTCGCCGTCCCATTCGCTCACCCGCCGCTGCTGGTCGCGCCGCCGCCCTCACTCCCGCTTGCCGCCGTCTGCAACCTTTCACTCTCTTTTTTTTCCTTTTTTTTTTTAATTTTCTGCAACTAATCCAGCCAGCGTCACCGCCTCCGCCTTTTCTCCCGGCTTCCACCGCCGTGAACCCCTCCCCCAAGTCGTCGGCGAAAAAGCAGGTTTGTTTTTTTTTTGTTTTTTGTTTATTTTAGACTATTTTGGGTCGCCTAAAAACACTCTCGTCGACAATAGATCGTCGATGAGAGTGTTTTTTGGCCAATCCAAAATGATCGAAAATTTCAGTTTTCATAAAAAAAAAAATTATTTTTCTTTCGAAACAAATAGTCGATCGGAGTATTTTTGGTCGACAAACCAGAGTCGACCGGATTACTTTTGGTCGACAAACCAGTGTCGACCAGAGTGTTTTTGGTCGACTTTGGTTTGTCGTCGAAAATAAAGTTTATTTTTTTTATTTTCAAGTTTGATTTTTAAAATTTCTAAAATTATTTTGTGCGGCAGTGGCCGCTGGAGGTGCGGCCGGTGGGTGGCGGCGGCCGTCCCTAGAATTAAGGTTAGGGTTAGGATTAGTTTAAATTTAAATTTAAGGGAAGTGTATCTATTTTTTTTATATTTTAATAAAAGGACAAAACATGTATTTTACATGAATATTTAATTAATAAATGTGAAAGGGGCGTGTATCTAACAAAGCTGGAGGGGTATATACCCCAACCCAAAATGTAATTTGTTTAGGCTATGTTTATTTTGTATGTGGTTTAAAAAATTGAATTTTTGAAATCCTGAATTTTCTTATAAATAGTAATATAGTTATAAGATTGAATGAGTTTGTATTATTGATTGTGTAATGATTGAATATATAGTATTATTATATTATTATAGTATTATTATATTATTGTTAAAAATGATTATAATGATTGAAGTGATATTATATAGATATAACTTTATGTCAAATCAATATGTTTGATAGAAGTGGTTTTGAGTGAATTTAAAAAATCGATTTTTAAATCCCGAAATAAAACGGGTTTTGGATCTTGAAATTCAAACCCTATTTTTTAAAATCAAAAGTAAACATAGTCTTATTGTGTTGTTATTGTGTCGCGAGTTATTATCTTGTCATGTCACGTCCACGTGAAAAAATATTACTTCCTTTATCCCATTTTATATTCATTGTCACTGAGTTTAATATAAAAGTTGTGTATTAGCTCTGTTCCATAATAACTTTCACATGTAATCCCTTATTATTAATAACCATTTACAAATACAAAGAAACATTATAATTGGACTAATATGGACGTGCCGTTTATCAATCATTCATAAATAACTATAAGTGACGAAGATACAGGATTTAAATAACGAAAAAATCAATATTTAAAAATAGGTTTAATTGCAATCTTATATGCTTTTGAGTGTGGGGAATATTGCCATCGGATAGAGCTTTGTCTGAAGCTTAACACTTTTATTTTCCTTCCCATCTTTCGAATGCCCCATCGGGCCTTTAACATAGAGGGGAAATCGTGTGCGCCGGTTAGTTGGACACCTTTTTTTCCATGTTTTTCTCCGATCCGGGGGTGCTCGGGAAAACAACCTCAGGACGCGGATTATCAAAGCTACTATCCAATACCTTTTTTCGGATAAATAAATCCAGGAAAGAAAATGACCAAAGTTCTAATCTTAGAACTTCGATAGATTTAAATCACCACCTTTCTCTGGATTGCAATTTAATCTAAACTTTTGAATAATTGCAAAAAAAAATCACCACCTTTAAATATTGTTGCAATTTAAACTTCTTAATAGTCTCATTTGTGCACAAATCTAACGTTGCTAGCTGATGTGACACCTCTTTAATAAAACAACATTGTTTTTTATTTCGATTTAATCTCGAAACGTCAACTTTGGGCATAAATGAGGTTGTCTAGAAGTCTAAATTGCAACAATATTGAAAGGTGGTGATTTTATTTGTAATTATTCAAAAGTTTAGATTAAATTGCAATCCAAAGAAAGGTGGTGATTTAATTTACAATTAACCCTTAAAAATGGTATCGAGAATCACTAAAAAGTGGAAACAAGACCAGATATAATTTGATCATTATGACCAAACCCAAAATGTATTCAACAAGTATAATAATGAGTATAATTTTGAGGAGTAATTGTATAAATCCTTCCTTATGCATAAATTAAGGATAAGAGTTGACTTATATGAATGTGTGGACTCAAAAATAATAACATTTTGTGTAAATTGTGAATATTGTGAGAGTGAAATGTACAAATAATCATATACACAAAAATTTCTATTTCAACCATAATATTGTTTGTACTACATTTATAATCTAGTCACTTTTTTAATCTATGTACTAAAAAAATAATGAAAAACGTATAAAAGGACAATAGAGTATAACTTTTCATAGAACCATTATTTAGATCAATCCAAAATACTAACATTTACGAGGTGATTGTTGCATTAGAGTTTGTAACAATACATGTTCGGTGACACCTGTTGATTTCCAAATCGACCTTTCACGATATTACGCCACCTCAATCAATTACGTGTTGCCAGACAGCTTTAACCACCTATTTGAACACTACAAAAAAACTGACTTTTAGTGACAACATCCTCTCATTATTGCTTCTCTAGTTAAAAATCTTTAGTGACAAAAATTTGAGAATTAATGACAGGACCTGTCACTAAAAGTCAATTACCGTCACTAAAAACTTTTGGCTAGAGAAGCTATAATGACAAAAATTCTGTCACTAAAAATCAGTTTTCTTGTAGTGGAATTCGATACAAAAATCATTACTCCCACCGTTTCATTATTAATGGAACAATCACTATTTGTACCGAGTTTAATGTAAAAATTATTTATTAATATTAAAAATGATAAAAATAACTTTTTAGGAGAGATATAATGGATAATTCAACTTTATTTGAGAGATAATTTTTAGTTAGGGAATAAAAAGTAATGAAATGTGATGTAAATAAAAGGTACTCATTTGAAAGAGTTTTTTTTTAAAAGCGTAGAAAATTGTTTTTTTCAAATAAGAAAATGTTCCATTAATAATGGAACTAGATGTTTTTGACAAATATTTCAATATAATAATGAGACGGAGAGAGTAATTCGTACAATAAAATTAATTTATATTGTAACACATGTACATTAGCCCGTTAACAATATATTTAAATAAATGTTTTAATTTGTAGAGTATATATTTAAAAATATTGTGTCGTTATCTTGTCATGTCACGTCGACTTGAAATATATTAATTTATTTATCCCATTTTAGATTCATCATTTACTGTGTGGCTGAGTTTAATACGAAAGTTGTGTATTACTCACTCCGTTCTAGAACAACTTTCACATGTAGTCCCTTGTTTTTAATACTTATGTACAAATACAAAATAAGAAACATTCTAATTGGATAAATATCGACAGATCGTTTATCAATCATTCACCACCGATATCCACGGCACGACGGAAGGACAACATATAACATTAGTGGGGAAGCAACCGGAACTACCATTCACGGTGGAATCCACATACACTATAAAAATTTGCTCAAATAAAGAGAAGAATTAAAGAAGGGGATTGAACCCTTGCTATTTGACTAGGGATGTAGCTAGGGGCACAAATAAAAACAGAATTGATGAGATTTGAAATCACACTCGCGAATTGACGAGTAAAAAATGATGCACTCGCCAATTTATAAGCGTGTTGACAAGGGTACCAAAATCCCTCACAAATTGGCGAGAGAAATTAATACCCCTGGCCAAATGGCTAGCAAAGTGGCGGAGGGTTGATTTTTTGGAAGGTCGCAAGGTATATGCTAATTTAATATATTATTAGATATTGTTAATTAGGTTAATAGGTACTCCCTCCGTCCCGGAAGTGTTTGCACCACTAAGTGGGCACACTTATTAAGAAAAAAGGGTAATGAGTGGAGTGTTGAGGGGTAATTTTGTAAAGTTATATGGATAAAGTAAAAAGTTAATTGGAAAGAGAGTAAAAGTAATGGCATTTTGTGTAAATATGTGAATATTGTGAGGGTGGAGTTTATTAGAGAGTTTCCTTTTATGGGTGTGCAAACAATTGTGGGACGGACAAATAAGGCAAGTGTGCAAACAGTTGTGGGACGGAGGGAGTAATTATCATTATTAGATTAATTAATAGTTAAATATTGTTAATTATATAATTTAATTAGAAATATTATTGGTCCCAAAGTTGAGTGTTAAGATTGATAAAGCTAGAAAAGTCTAGAGGGGAGGGGTGAATAGACTTTTAAATCTTTTTTAAAATATCAGAGATTGTATATGCGGAATTATCAGTTTATGAGCCCTTACGATTATACTCAACTATACACGAAAATACCATTCTTGTCTATTTTGCAAATATAACAACTTGCCTATTCAAGTAAACAATCAATCAACGATTAACGAATATATGCAGTAAGTAAACAACACAAGATTTATAGTGGTTCGACAACTTGTCTACATCCACTCTCACAACTCCAGTCGTGAAATTTTATTAACTTTTCTTATGGCTTTAAGTCTCAAGAAATAAGACTTCAATCTTTTCGACTATATCTCCAAATATATTTTCGATCTAACAACTAGCTATTTTACAAGTAACTAGCACCCTGTGTAAAACTAAAAACAATAAGAAAACTTCCCTGTTTGATATAACACTTTTTCTTCTTTGTAAACTTGTCTTTTCTGGGCTTCTTCTTCTTTGATCTTCAAAACTTGCTTTGAACTCTGTGAATTTTCCTTGTTGTTAATCTCTTCAATACACGTTCAGTAATTTCGAATTTCAGTAGTCTTCACACGTTGAATGTCTTCAACTATATATAGACTTCTCAACTCAAGATAAGTTTGTTATCCAACAACCTTTTCTTGATAACTGTAATATTTCAGACTTTACTTCAGCACTTGTCTTGTCTTGCACAAGTCTTCTTGTCTTCATAGTCTTCACATGTCTTGTAAAACTCTGTTTGTCCTATCAACTAACCTATCTAGACTATTTACATTACATTAAACTTTATAATACAACTTAGTCATCCTATAACCTATTACATCAATTACATAAACATAAACATAAACTTCTATACAATGATTCAAGCTTATCATAAAATCCTATAGTAAAATGTCTTTTATACTTAGTTTATTTCAGTATTACTTTTAACTCATCTGATTTTGTCAAGAAATAAGTGGATGAACTAACTCTCGCTCTAAAACTCTCCCCCTTCTCTCTACATTGCTTACAAAATAAGCTGCCTCCACCTCTAAAAACCCAACACCACCACCGCCCACCGGCCTGCGTATAATCCCTCCATCTTCAACCCCAAACAAAATCACACAACATTGCCTATCTTCTGCATAGAAGTTAGAAGTTGAGCCGCCGCGCCGTTTGAAACTTCGGCGCCTACCGCTGCGCCGCTTGAAACTCCGCCGCCCGCCGCCGCGCGCAACACCGCCGCTCAACGAACCGTCTGCAACACCGCCGCTCAACGAACCGCCTGCAGAGTCGCCGCCTGTAGCGACGCTGCACCGCTTTTCTTTTGGGCGAAGGGGTCTTTTTTAGGGATTTAGTTGGGATCAATGGGTGAATCTCCCCGTCGGAGCCACGGTGACCGATCGGTTGAGTCATCCGTCTGATCCCATTTTATTTTCGGTTTTTATTTTAAGTCTGTTTTTTAGTTTAGATCTGGTGTTTTTAGGATCGGCTTTTCTTTTCTTTTTCCTATGCCGTTAATTTCTGCTTTCGGTATTTTCCCTGTACCCGTTGTTGGTATTTTCCCTTTTCCCTGGTTTATTTTCTTCCCTGTTATGATGGGTTTTCTTCCCATTTTCGGGTTTTCTCATGGTGGCACTTTGTTGTGCCTGTTGGAGCTGGTAGGCCTTGGGTCCGTATTTATGTGGTTTGAGGGGTTTGTAGCACGACCGTTGCTATCTTCTTAGATCGCAGAGTCTCAAGGTATGCTCGTTGATCGTTGATCCTTCCACCCTCTCACCATTGAGTCTGGAATTTGTGATCTCTTGGTAGAATTTGCTGTTTGGATAGGTTAGGGCAAGTGATATGTAATTTAACCCCTATCTGTAATTCTACTGCCTTAAAAAAAAAAAAAAAAACTCATCTGATTTTGTCTTATACAAAACGACTTCATTAACAGATCAGTCAACACGTACTTAAAATATATTCAAGTCTCTCTTTTTGGCTTATCAAAACTATACTTTCATCAATTAGGACTTGTCTTTCAGGATTCATATCCCAACAAATATAATGTTTTGATAATTTAATTATGTTATTAATTTATGTTATATGTAATTTAATTTATTAATTAGAAATATAATGATGTTAGAGTTGAGAGGATGAGTTGTGCTTGTATGTATGTTGTAGAATGTGTGTTACGACTTGATTATAATTTTAATCAAGTTAAAAAATTATATATATTAAATTTAAAAAAATGATTAATTAATTTTTAAATATTTATCTTTTAATTTCAATTAATTTAAATTTTAATGGTGTATTTATTTTCAAGTTTTGATTATTAACGATACTTGATTTTTATTTTTATTTTTAATGTGAAATTTCTAATTTTAATTATATTGAATGTATATATATTCAAATATTTTTTTACTAACAATGATTTAATTATAAATTTGAAATATATGTATATATATATATGGAGAAAAATAATTAAACATAATTATTGAATAATCATGAATTTAACAAAATGTAAGTGGAGAACAAAATTAAACACAATTAATTATTTATAACACATAATTTTATAATTTCCATTTAGAAATAAATATATTAATTATGTTTTGAAAATTTAAAAATAAACAAGTAACTTTAATTTTATAATTGGAAAATAAAATAAATATAATTAATTATTTATAACACATAATATTATAATTTCACATTTAAAAATAAGTATATTAGATGTGCTTTGACAATCTAAAGATAAACAAGTTACTTTAAAGGAAAGAAGAAAAACTGAAATTATATAAACTCTGCTGAAATTTAGAAAAAATATATAAACCTAGGAAAAATACGATAGATTTAGACGAAACTCTACCGAAATTTAGAAAAAATATATAAACGTAGGAATTTAGGGGAAATAAACTTGGATTTATTAATTTATTATGTTCTAGTGTTAATGTTATTTTAATTGAAGTGGAGATAAAATGAGTATGATTTTAATTATTTTTAATGTTAATTTGTAATATGCATAATCACTATTTAAAAAAATAAACATAATTTTATTTGTAACACATAATTTTTTAATTTTCCATTTAGAAATACATATATTAGGTATGTTTTGATAATTTAAAAAAAATAAGCAAGTAATTTAAATTAATTGAGTTAATAAAGAAAAAACAGAAATTATAAGATATAGATTAATTGCATTCAAACTAGAACGACTAAAGCTCCTAGCCTAAATGGCACACAAGGTGGAGTCGCGTGTTCGATTCCTGCCTGTGCGCATGGGGAAATATTGCCATTAAATGTGATCTGGTGAGGAGGGGTTCGAAACCCAGGTTCCTCATTTTTTTAAATTAATGAAATTGGCAAGGGGCATTAAAGCCACTCACAAATTGGCAAGGGGATTTCTGTACTAGCGAGTTAGGCACGAGTTGGGCAAGGGCAGCTTACGGTCACGAATTGGCAAGGGGTGTGTGCGCTCGCAAAAAGGCACGGAGCATAATAGTGGAGGTGTCACTGGCATCTTGGACGGGCTAGAAGGGTAGAATAATAGTAAAAAAACTAAAGAAAGTTTTAAATTGGCATCTTGGACGGGCTAAAAGGGTAGAATCTATATATATAAAAGGAGGATGATGTCTCTCCTGCTTTCGACACGTAAGCATTTTAAGTTGCTTCTTCTTTCGCCACGTGTACATTACAAGTAAAGGAAAATGGAAAGACTCTAAAGTTTCACCTTCCTTCTTCATCTTCAATCCTTTAATTCACGTGTCTTTTTAGTTTACTCATTAAGTTTTGGAAAATGGAGAGACTCTTAAGTTTCATCCTCCCTCCTCATCTTCTTTTAAGTCAAGTTTTAGATAATCTTACTCTCAACTTTCAAGTTTCAAAAGGTATCGTTGGCATATATCAGAGACCAACTATGATATGAAAGATCTGTATTCCTTTACCATTTTCCCTCTTCTGTAAACCGTTTGGTACTGTCATTAGCAGCTTGCTTTCTGGTTTTACATATTTCCTTTCCGTTATTTCATGGAAAAACCTGATAGTAACTTCCACTTTGTGATTTGATCCCAAATCAAGTTTGTCAACAAACCTTTTTAAAGTTTATTTTTTTTACTGCTTCATAATTTTCAATTTTCGATATGGGTTTTATTAGATTTTTAGGGATGAAAATTAGTTTTCGTGTATCTTAATAATTATATATGTATTTCAATTTACAGATTTCAGTCGAGAAATAATGACGGTAACGCTAATAGGAGAAGAGGTTTATATATGGTTCCAGTAAGTGAAATAGAAATGAGAATTGCTCAAACACCATGTTGATATGTATATCGTTGAGGTAAATTAGTTTATGTAAGCAGGTTTTAATGGACAACTAATTATTCATATTATTGGATTATAATATATTCAATAATTCAAACCTACTTTCTATTATGGTATTATAGATTAGGGATTTATGTGTATTATAGATTAGATATTTGTTTCGATACATTCGATTTGATATGTACTGTGCATTATTTTGATTATGTGCAATTTTTTGTTATGGATTAGGTCATTTACATTTGCTTACAATTCATTGTTTACATTAATAGATCATTGGCATTGGCTCATGCAAGTCTGGTTTGAGGCCTTCACAGGAGAGTAAAGACGGGTGAGAAGTAAGATTGACTAAGGTTAAGAAGGAACCTTTGATGTTGTAGAGAAGGGTTTTGGTGTTAAAATCAAAAGTCTCCACATTAATTGTTTGCAGCTATATATCAAGTCTCTGTTTAGAATGATCACAAAAGGGAAGAGAGTGTAATTTTTACCTATTTTTCGATAGTTTTATTGCAATTGTTTAATTAGATTTCTTTTAGTATTTATCATTTATTGTTTTTTTTTTTTGCAGGGTAGGGATAGAATGAGATACTTGATTATTGCAATTTTCATAGTTTGTTTGCTTTCTCATCAAGTAGAGGTAAATTACCTTGGTTATGTTGCTCTACGGAGTGTCTATTTGTTTTGTTTCTTTATTTATTTATTTAACAAAGCAAATGTTTCCCAGAAAAATGAAGATTGACAAATTTTTGAAACAATCTCATCTACTTCCTTTCTTATGCCTTTAAAAATATAAGGAGATGTTTACTTTGGGCTTTTTTGAAATAGTAATATGAGTCTTTCTCGCTTCCGAGGTATTCCAAATCGTGCAATGCCAAAGAAGAGCCCAATATATCCTGTGTTTTGATTATGCCACACACTACAAAAAAGAGCTGTTTTACCGACGGAAATAGAGACGGAAATTCGGTCGGTAACCGTGTTTTCCGACGGAAATACCGACGGAAAAATTCCGTCGGTGCCAACCTCGTCGGTAAGTGTTACCGACGGATTTTTTTTTCTTTTTTTTTTAATTTTTTTTAACTACCGACGGAATTACCGACGGAATTTTTTTTTTTAATTTTTTTTTATTTTTAATTACCGACGGAATATTCCGTCGGTAAATCAAAATTTAAAAAAAAAATATTTCGCCTGGGCCCAGGCCAACGGGCTGGCCAGCCCGGCCCAGACCCAGCAAGGCCCGCGAGAGCCCGAACTAAATCTCAGAATTTAAGCGGCATACATGGGACTCGAACCCGGGTGTGTGGGCGCCTAGTGAGGAGCGCCCACCACTCGGACAAGTCTGTTTTTCGTTAATAATTGTAATATTAATTGTATATGTACTCATTTTCGACCCAATTGTTTTTAAACAATTCACAAAATTAATTTCTTTCTATATTACTATAACTAAATTTGTGATTTATAACTAATTTAATTTTTTTAATTTATATATAATAAATCTAATTTGTTTATTTTTTGTGTTTTGATTAAAATTCTAAATAGTTCATATTATTATACATGTTTTACTCTTTTTTTAAACAAATTCATTTAATAATTGAACATTCTTTTACTTATATTAATCACTGTATTTGTGACTTATAACTATGGTATATGTGTGAATCTTATTTTTAAATAGTATATTAATAATTTAATGTATATATATCATATTTTTATTCAAAACAAGTTAAACAACAAATTCATTTAATAATTAACATTCTTTCACTTATATTAATCACTAAATTTGTGACTTATAATTATTGTAATATTAACTTTTTAATTTATAAATTGTAAATGTAATTTTTTGGTTTTAATTAAAATTCTAAAATTCACATGTATAATTTTTTTTGTTTTTGTTTTGATTAAATATGATTCCATTTATATTAATTACTAAATTTTTGGCTTGTAATTATTGTAATTTTTTTTTAATTTATAAATTGTAAATGTAGTTTTATTTTTAATTTTTTATAATTATTTTATTTATTAATTCACACTTAATTATCATATAAACTAAATGGATATAAACACTAAAGAAATTATGTCCAAACAATATAACATAAAAATTTCTAATTTAATCAATAATTTTTTAATTTAATATAAAATTTTCTAATTTGATCAATAATTTCCTAATTTAATATAAAATTTTCTAATTTAATCAAGAATTTCCTAATTTAATATAAAATTTTATAATTTAATCAATAATTTCCTAATTAACATAATCAACAAATTTTATATTTTAATCAATCATAAATTTCTAACTAAAAATTTTTCCTCTTTAATTAATAATTTAATTTTCGCACAAATTTTTAATTTTGTGATTAGCGACGGAAATTTCCGTCGGTAATCACAATTTTTTAAATATTTTTAATTTTTTTTTAATTTTGTGGTTAGAGACAGAAATTTCCGTCGGTAATCACAATTTTTTTAATTTTTAATTTTTTTTTTAATTTTTTAAATATTTTTAATATATTTTTTTTAATTTTGTGGTTAGAGACGAAAATTTCCGTCGGTAATTCCGTCGGTAATCTCTTTTTTTTTTTTTGTGATTGCCGACGGAATATCCGTCGGTAATTACCGACGGAAATTAAATTCCGTCGGTAGTACCGACGGAAAATAAATTCCGTCGGTAAATCGGTTGACTTTGATAATCCGTCGGTAATCCCGACGGATTTCAATCCGTCGGTAAAATTCCGTCGGTAATTCGCTGTTTTTTTGTAGTGACATCGCAATGATTTTTAAAGTGTACTAACAATGTTCCCCATGTAAGTGAAGTAAAGGCAAACCAAGAATAATTTTTTTGTCAAACGATACTTGAATTATCGTAATTGTAATTTTTTGTAACGTGAAATTCTTCTCACTTTAATTATTATAGATTTTATAGTCTAATTAAGACATTTCCCCTTTTATTTTGCAGGCATTTGTGCATATAGACGAGTAAAGGGTTTTATTTTCACTTCAATGAAGTTAGAAGTCAGTTTTGAAAACTCTAAAACTCGATCTTGTGATGTTACAAAATCAATTATATTTTTTAAGGGGACAAATCATCAATTACTCCTATATATGTACAATGCTAGCTTATTCAAATCGAGACAATTATATTACATTATATGAAGTTGATAATTGATTCATGAAATGTCATACATAACTCATGTTGCTAAGCTTAGTGAATCGAGAATGGAAAAGTTATGTAGCAAAGCAATGAATTGCAAAATATTTTTATCAATTCCCTATGAGTTAGAAAATAGCTTTCATCGAAAAAAAGAACAAATAAAAAAAATACAACAAACCCGTGCATGACTCTCCAAAGTTCGACATGTGTACATTTTAGATACCTTCTCTATTCGCCACGTAGCAACTTAAGAAATTTCTACCACTATTTATGAAATCGAAATCCAGTTAATGAGCTTATAATGACCTTATAATTACTTAAATAAGAGTAATACCTGTTACAATTTCATTTTATTAACATTTAATAATTTAATTAAACCTATTAATTATTAGGACAATAATCTCTAACCACCGTACATTTTCCCATAATGTTTTGGTTACAGTTTCTTATTATAGATATGGAGTAAATGAAAAGTCACACTTAAAACATTTTTACCCACGCAAATGTTATATATATATATTATGTATTCTAACAGTAATGAGGCTCAATGAATTTTTTATGGTGTTTTAAAAGATTGTGATTTTTTGTTTTCAAAAAAAAGATTGTGATTTTGTTGAGTGTAGATACAAATTTGAACATTTGAGAAAAGATGCCGAAATTTGAGGTTCATTTATATTTTAAGTATTTTAAAAATAATAGTACTATCTCTTTATTTTTTATTGCATAGAATGTAAATATTCTTTGTCATATTGAGTGGCCAAAACGTGTATCATGCTCTATAATGTATTATAAAAATGGGTATTAGTATGTTATGCTGGTGTGCATGAAATATAAAACAACTTATCTAGGAGAGAGTTTTAATACATATATATATATATATATTTATTTGTATACTTATTATTTTATCGACTATAAGAAAATAAAAAAGACATCGAGACACGGGCATTGCACAAGAATTTTTATAGATGACATAAATGAAAAAGGATAAAAATATATCTTTTGTAAAAAAAGCCGTTAATATTAAAAAAATTTATAAAAAGGATAACAAAATAGATTATTAAAGAAAAAATTAAAACAAGCCCGTGCATTGCACGGGTGAAAATCTAGTAATAGTAAAAAAAGTAAAAAAAAAAAAAAATTAAACATAAATTTTACTCTACTAACCTTGTTAGGATAAAGTGACAGTAAGATCTCAAATACACTATACACACAAAAAATCATGGATAAGTTTTGAACCCATGACCTCTAACCTGGGCTTATATATTGTAACCACCATACATGCTAGCAGTTACTTTGTTTAAAATTTCTGACTTTATAAATAATAAGGGTTGACTGGTGGCATAGTGTGCACGGTGCACACTATGCACCAGAGACCAACTCATTATACAAAGATGAAAAGCCTGAATTAATCCTAGAAAAAACTTCTAACTAAATTGTATTAGTGATTGAAACTAACGAAAATGAATAAATCAACTATCTGGCATCTGAAAACGGCAGTTGGGGCAAAAGTGGCTAATCGATCTTGAGCCACTTGTTGATGCAATCTTGATGATAAACATGAGAACACGGTTCACAACCTTGAGAAAACTCCACCAAACACACCGAGCAACAATCTCCAGGCCCCATCTCCGCCGTCTCCAACAATTCTATGAACGAATCATCAGCTGGAATCATACGAATTGAACAAATTCTTGTCCGAACGACGTCATGACCTCACCGCCGCTGCCTCCTAATTCCTCGAAGACTTCATTTAAAATGGCAGTCATGTGCATATGAATATACACGCGAGGTTTATTGTTGGTTTGATTGATAGAGGGTTTGGTAGTAATCTGGTATTTATAAGGTTATTAATTAATTAATCCGTTATTGTTATAAAATAATATATAAAATTGATGTCCTTTCAAATACTTTTAGATGATTCTAGTATAAGCACTTATGATGATCTTTATGTTAGAATTCTAGGAGCTTCTCTTGCTCCCTATAAAAGGGTGGTATGCCACTCCATTTTGTACACTCGATAAAAAGGAATAAAAGTATTAGTTTTACAACACGTTATCAGCACGAGTCTCTACGTTGAGCCAAAATAATATTTTCAAGTATTATATACTTGAACCTCTTCAAGGTAGATTAAGGTAGTGTTTTTTTTTCTCCTTTCTCATTTCATTCTTCATTATGGCTACTTTCACAAAACTTGAATTTGCACCACTTGATATCACCGGAAAAAATTATTTGTCATGGATTTTAGATGTTGAAATTCATCTTGAGGCTATGGGTCTTGGTGATGCTATTGTTGAAAATAATAGTGCATCAAATCAAGACCGTGCCAAAACAATGATTTTCCTTCGTCATCATTTGGATGAAGGATTGAAAACTGAATATTTAACAGTGAAAGATCCACTAGTTTTGTGGAGAAATTTAAAAGAAAGATACGACCACCTGAAGATGGTCGTCCTTCCAAAAGCCCGGTATGATTGGCTTCATCTACGTCTGCAAGATTTCAAAACTGTCAATGAATATAATTCGGCTATGTTCAGAATTACTTCACAATTAAATTTATGTGGTGAAACCATAACTGATGATGATATGCTTGAGAAGACATTCTCTACTTTTCATGTCTCGAATATGCTCCTGCAGCAACAATATCGAGAAAAAGGTTTTAAGAAATATTCTGAACTAATTGCATGCCTTCTCTTAGCCGAGCAAAATAATGAATTTTTGTTGAAAAATCATGAGTCCCGACCCACCGGTTCTAGTCCATTCCCTGAAGCGAATGTGACTCAATCTCAAAATTCTGGTCGTGGTCGTGGACGTGGACGTGGTGGTAGCCGAGGACGTGGTAATAATCGTGGTCGCGGTCGTGGTAGATTTACTCCATATAATAACAACAACCATGATCGTGACAAGAAACAAGCTGTCTCCCAGAAGAGAGACAATGGAGAAAAGAAGAAATATGAGGAACATTGTTACCGGTGGGGAATGGAAGGTCATTGGTCCCGCGTGTGTCGAACAGCGGATCATCTTGTTGAGCTTTATCAAGCTTCTTTGAAAAATAAGGCAAAAAATGTTGAGACAAATTTTATTGATAACAATATTGCTCTTGATGGTGATGATGTGGTTATGACCCATCTTGATGTAGCCGATTTCTTTAACGATGTTAACTAAGCATATGATGAATACCCTATAAGTATTTCATGATGAATAAAATATTTATATATTTTGCATCTTTTATTAATATTAATTTCTAATTTATGTTTTTTTTTTTTTTTATGAAGAAGCAATGGATGCCAAACATTTGGGAATGAATAGTGATGGTGATATTTGTCTAATTGATAGTGCTACTACACACACTATACTTAAAAATGAAAAATATTTTTCTCATTTGCAAAAGGGGGAGACAAATGTTAACACTATAAGTGGTAGTGCAAATTTGATTGATGGCTCCGGAAGAGCCACAATATTTCTCCCTGAAGGAACTAAACTAGTTATAAATAATGCACTACTGTCTCCCAAGTCTCAAAGAAATTTGTTAAGTTTTAAAGATATCCGCAAAAATGGGTATCATATCGAGACTCTAAATGAGAAAAACAGTGAATGTCTATTGATTACACAAGTTGTTTCTGGAAAGAAACGTGTGTTAGAAAAGCTGTATTCACTCTCTTCTGGCCTATATTACACGAATATAAATACAGCTGAAACATATCACCTAATAGACCAGAAGTCTATTACTCCCAATGATTTTATGGTTTGGCATGATCGCCTTGGACATCCTGGTTCCACCATGATGAGGCGCATAATTGAAAATTCACATGGCCATTCATTAGAAAATAAAAAGGTGTTAAATTCTAATGAATTCTCATGTGTTGCATGCTCTCAAGGGAAGTTAATTGTTAGACCTTCACCAGCTAAAGTGGGGATTGAATCCCCTGCATTTCTAGAACGAATTCATGGTGATATTTGTGGGCCTGTAGATCCACCATGTGGACCATTTCGATATTTTATGGTGCTAGTTGATGCATCAACTAGATGGTCACATGTATGTCTCTTATCCTCTCGCAACTTGGCATTCGCAAGATTACTTGCCCAAATAATAAAGTTGCGAGCACAATTTCCAGATCACCCAATAAAGAAAATTCGTTTAGATAATGCTGGTGAATATTCATCACATGCTTTTATGATTATTGCATGTCGATTGGAATAAGTGTTGAACATCCTGTAGCTCATGTTCACACACAAAATGGTCTAGCCGAATCATTTATCAAACGATTGCAATTAATTGCTAGACCATTGTTAATGAAATCAAAACTCCCTTTATCTGGTTGGGGACATGCTATACTACATGCAGCAACACTTGTGAGAATTCAGCCGACAAGTTATAATAACCTTTCTCCCCTTCAATTAACATTTGGTTATGAGCCCAATATCTCTCATTTAAGAATTTTCGGGTGTGCGGTTTATGTTCCAATTGCACCGCCTCACCGAACTAAATTGGGCCCCCAACGAAGGTTGGGAATATATGTCGGGTATGAATCACCTTCTATAATTAAATATATTGAACCATTAACAGGTGATTTATTTACTGCTAGATTTGCAGATTGTCATTTTGATGAATCTCATTTCCCGACATTAGGGGGAGGTAAGGATCAACCGAAAAAAGAAATCAATTGGAAAATTGCATTAGATTTCCTTGATCCTCGTACAAAATAATGTGAACTAGAAGTTCAAAGGATCATACATTTGCAACAAATTGCAAATCAATTACCGGATGCATTTAGTGACTCCAGAAGAGTTACTAAATCACATATTCCTGCAGAAAATGTTCCGGTTAAGATTGATGTCCCTGAAGGACAAATAACAAGTGCTAATGAATCTAAAGCACGTCTGAAGCGTGGTAGACCTCTTGGTTCCAAAGATAAAAACCCTCGAAAGAAAAGAGGAATAATTAAGATCGACGAGTCAAATGAGGATGAACAACTCGCACGTAGTGAGAAAATTCAGCTTCCTGAAGAAGTTGTCTCAGAAGATGTTGCTCCTGAAGAGCATGAGGTTGTAGAAACTTCAATAAATTATATCACTACGGGAAAAAGTTGGAACCGAAGAGAAACAGTCATTGACAATGTTTTTGCATATAATGTAGCACTTGATTTTTTGGAAGAATTTGAGGATCATGAACCCAGATCGGTTGATGAATGTCGGCGTAGAAATGACTGGCCAAAATGGAAAGATGCAATTCAATCCGAGTTGGATTCACTGGCAAAACGAAAAGTATTTGGACCTGTAGTCCAAACACCTGAAGGTGTAAAGCCAGTGGGATACAAATGGATATTCGTGCGAAAAAGAAATGAGAAAAATGAAGTTGTGAGATATAAAGCACGATTGGTAGCCCAAGGTTTTTCACAAAGACCTGGATTTGATTATGATGAAACATACTCTCCTGTGATGGATGCAATTACATTTAGATATCTTGTAAGTTTTACTGTGCATGAAAAACTTGAGATGCGTCTAATGGACGTAGTCACTGCATACTTATACGGTAATCTTGAAAAAGATATCTACATGAAAGTCCCTGAAGGATTCAACATGCCTGAAGCATGTAAATCAAATCCAAGAGAAATTTATTCTATTAAATTGCAAAGGTCTTTGTATGGGCTCAAACAATCTGGACGTATGTGGTATAATCGTCTTACCGAATGTCTAGTCAAGGAAGGTTATACCAATGATCCAATATGTCCATGCGTTTTTATAAAGAAAAATGGATCACGTTTTGTGATAATTGCAGTGTATGTTGATGATCTCAATTTAATCGGGACTCCTGAAGAGCTCGAAGAGGCAGTTGCATATTTAAAGAAAGAATTTGAGATCAAGGATTTTGGAAAGACAAAATTTTGCCTTGGTTTGCAAATTGAACACCTCGAAGGTGGAATTTTTGTCCACCAAACTGCTTACACCCAAAAGGTTTTAAAGAGGTTCTATATGGAAAAGGCACATCCACTAAGTACCCCAATGGTCGTCCGATCACTCGATCCTAATAAAGACCCTTTCAGACCGCGAGATGAAAATGAAGAGATACTTGGTCCTGAAGTACCATATCTCAGTGCAATTGGTGCACTTATGTACCTTGCTAACTGCACAAGGCCAGATATATCATTTGCAGTTAATTTACTAGCAAGATTTAGTTCATCTCCCACAAGGCGACATTGGAATGGTATAAAACACATTTTTCGCTATCTCCAAGGAACTGTTGATCTTGGCCTATTTTATTCAAATAAATCTCGACCTGAATTGCTTGGTTATGCTGATGCTGGGTATTTATCTGACCCACATAAAGCAAGGTCTCAAACTGGATATGTATTCACATGTGGTGGTACAGCCATTTCATGGCGATCTACAAAACAGTCACTTGCTGCCACTTCTTCAAATCATGCTGAAATTATAGCAATTCATAAGGCCAGTCGGGAATGTGTTTGGTTAAGGTCAATGATTAATTATATTCGAAAGAATTGTGGATTGTCTCATGACAATAAAAATCCTCCAACTTTATTATATGAAGATAATGCAGCTTGTATAGCTCAACTAAAAGGAGGATACATTAAAGGAGATAGAACTAAACATATTTCACCAAAATTCTTCTTTACTCATGAGTTGCAAAAGAATGGTGAGATCGATGTGCAACAAATCCGCTCAAGTGACAATTTAGCAGATTTATTTACCAAGGCACTACCTACTGCAACATTTGAGAAGCTGGTGAAGCGTATTGGAATGCGTCGATTAAAGGATTCCGCATGATGCTTGGATCAGGGGGAGATTGAATACACTAAGTAATATGTACTCTTTTTCCCTTGCTAGGTTTTTGTCCCACTGGGTTTTTCCCTAGTAAGGTTTTTAACGAGGCATATTCTTTGTGTAATGACGGACATCCAAGGGGGAGTGTTATAAAATAATATATAAAATGGATGTCCTTTCAAATACTTTTAGATGATTCTAGTATAAGCACTTATGATGATCACTTATAATGATCTTTATGTTAGAATTCTAGGAGCTTCTCTTGCTCCCTATAAAAGGGTGGTATGCCACTCCATTTTGTACACTCGATAAAAAGGAATAAAAGTATTAGTTTTACAACAATATATATATACCAATGCATATCCTGATTGATTGATTAATTAATTTAATTTGGTTGCGCACTAGTTTTATGTGAAATATTTCATACATGCATTCCATACTAATTTGACCAAGTCAAAATTCTAAGTCCATTTAGCCCAAAGTTAAATTAAGATAATTTTTAAAAAATCGCGGATCATAAGCTTGAATCCAGGTTGCCCAGAAAATTTGCGGGTCGCAAACAGGTGGTTTACTACATGACAAAAATATGGTTACTACAAAGGTAAAATAATTACCACTACAAGGCCAAAAATTTAATACTACATGTCAAAACATTTTGCAAATTCACCCAAAAAATCAACTGTCCAAAATATTTTTGGACATGTAGTAATATACTTTTGACCTTGTAGTAATAAAATTTTGGTATCATAATAACATTGTTTTAGTCATGTAGTAGTCGAATAAGTCAAAATTATTTTAGTAATTTTGCTAAAAAAAATAAGTGTCCAAAATATTTTTTTACTTGCAGTAATACACTTTTGGTCTTGTAGTGATAAAATTTATGTCATGTAGTAACATAGTTTTGGTTATGTAGTAAGATAATATTTTAGAGTAAAAATAAATATTATAATTAAGATTGATCCGTGTTAACCCGCATTTGATCTATGAATTTTGATTTGATTGGTCAATATTACTTGTATGCAATATTACATATAAATTTTTGCCTTTGGTTGCATGGAAGATATGATTTTGAGTATTCCCCTAGATCCAGAATTAATATATATGATGATATGTGATCATGTGATTTTTAATATATATATTTTTTTTTTGTTGATTTTAAAAAATATGATGGGTATATAAATTATTTAGTTGAGCCACTTTTAAATATAATGATTTATCTATTTAAGATATACTCCTATTAATTATACTCCGTAGTTGATATTAATTAAATGATAGGAGTACAATTCGATCTTATGGTATTATTACGTTTTAAGAGGGCTTAATTTATATTTAAATAAAGTACAATCTAAAATATACGTTGTATTTTTTTATTAATAAGCACTTTTTTTTATATTATTTTTATAATTTCTTTTGTTTTATACCTTAATTATATTATTTCTGATTTTTTTAATTTATAAAATTAAATTAAAAAAATAAAACTTTAAAATACAAAAATATTAAATAATTATATATATACATATATTTTATAATATAAATAATTATACTGTATTGTACCTTAACAAATTAATTTATATACATAGTACTCTCTCCGTTCCAATTAGATAGGCTTATTTGAATTTTTATAAAGATTAAGAAATTTTATTGGGAAGACACATTACATAAAGTAAAATTTCTATTATAATCATATTTAATGAATGTTATACTTTTTATTATAATTAATGTATAGAGTTATATTAATAAATAAATTAAAAAATATTACTTTATATGAAAACAAACATATTTAAATGGAATATTCATAAAAGGAAATAAGTCTATCTAATTGTTAAGTATTGTAATGTGAAATTGGTTTTTACAAGTATATGCAGAATAAGCGTGCGGGAAGTTTTCATACGTTCGATGTGTCCAATTAAGCCCTACCCCTTTTATTTTTATAGGGATAAATGGATTATATTATATATATATATATATTTTAAGGAGGGACATTTTAAGAATTTATCATTGTTGGATTACAAAAATCAAAATATTAATCAATTAAGAAAGTACGTTAATAATCTCATAGGAGTATATATTAATTAATAATATTAATGTTTAATAAAATCTTAATTTTTTTTTTAGTCTAACAAATTAATTTTTAAAAAACTTTAATATCAGTTGCCAGGTATCCTCTTAGCTAGGCTCAATTGGTCACTTTAGAGCATTCAAGGTGTGGGTTAGAAATTTTGAGTTTTAAGTTGAACACATGTGTGCCATCTAAAAAATTTCTTACTCCCATTCAAAAAAACTTCCACCCCTTTCAATGCATTCTACCCCAAATATACAATTTATGGATCCCACTATCAAATAAATAAATAATAAATAACATGCAAAAATAAAAACCTTTATAAATCATCTATTTTATTTCCTTCATATTTATTAATTAACCATTGTTATTTATAATTATTTTTTCATTTTCTTCTCTAATAAAATAAATAAAATTATATATATTTACATTTAAAAAAATTAAGTTAAATTTTAATAAATAAATTTTATTTTCATAATTCCGGTAATTCTTATATTAGTATAAATACTAATCATTAACTTTTGCTAACTTTAAAAAAATTAAATGAAGAAATAAGGTCGAATATATATATATATATATATATATATATATAAAAACTGGAGTATTAAATAAAAAAAAACATGGCATTTCCCAGCTTTTGAATCTAAAATTATTTGCTAGCAGAAGTAGAAAGCATGACATTAAACCTACTCTCGTTTGGATACACGCGCTCACATTTTACCCTTTTTCTCCCAGTTTGAATTACACGCACTCCACCCTCTCACTCTCCTTTTTGTCCTCATTTTTACTTTTACCGGATAGAAGTACTTCTCAGTTCTCACCCAACTCTCTTTCCCTTGCCACATCATCTAGCTCACAACCACTGTTACCTTAATTTTGGGTGAGGGGTAGAAATCCACCTAGGATTCCTCACCCCCATTGGAGATGCTCTTAGTACCGGATATGCCTATCAAGTTGAATAACGTACATAATTTCTCGATCTCTATCATTCCATGAACCGCTTTTTGACCCCACATTAAAATTACACCCAATTAAACGGTGACACATGAACAAATATATATTAAAATTAAATTAATTTACTATTTCAATTTGAGAATTTAATTAAATTAATTTTCGAATTAAATAGTTAAATTAGTGATATTTAATATACACGATACAAGCCGGTCAAATTATAGAGGAAATTTTATTTTTAGTCCTATAAATTTGATACATTCCAAAATAAATCCTTTAAGTTTCAACTTTACAAAATACGTCGTTTACCTTTCAATTTTTGTCCTTTTTTACATCAATTTTTATCCTTTATTTTTGTAGGAATTAAATTTGATAAAGTTGGTGTCACATATATTTAAAAAAACCACATCATCATGCCACATCACATTATATTAAAAAAATAGAGCTAACAACACCTCAAAATATTTTGTACACCCCCATAATTTTAAATACAAAAATAAATGTATACTCCGTATAAAATAAGTAACTCTTACATAAATAAAGAGTAAAATAATTTTAAAAAATAACTTGAAAAAATATGAAACAAAATAAATTTTAGAAGCAGTGTTACATATGTTAATTATGTGACTCTTATTTTACTCTATTAATTGAAACGTATAACTAGATGCAAATAATTTTTTTGGGTGAGGCTACTAACACCCAATACAATGTTATACAAATTTCAAATGTTATACACACCCCACTAAAATTTAAAAATCAATTTTTATTAATAAACACATCCTAATTATTTCCAATTTACCCTTTATCCCTCCAAATAAATACAAATTGAATAAAAAATAAAAATATGATTTAAAATTCAATTAAATGATTAAAAATATAAATTTTAAAATATTTTAAAAAATCAACTACATATTAAAAAATATTTGAATGAAAAAATCAATTAAATCCAAATAAAATCTAAAAATATTAAATAAATAAAATAAAATTTATAAAATAATTAAATTTAAAATACCAATTAATGATTCAATTTAAAAAAAAAACTAAATAAATAAAAAATGAAATTAAAATCAACTCAATCAAAAATAAATATTATGAAAATTAAATAAAAAAATAAAATCTTACTTTTTTATTGATTTTTTTTTAAATTTTTTTAATGTTTTATTGAATTTTTCAATAATTTTAATTAAATTTTTTTTGATGATTTATTTTTTAATTTCAGTTTCTATTTAATTTTCTAAGATTTGTTTCAAAAAAAATAATTAATTTATGTAAATTAATTATTTTTAAAGATTTTGTTAGTTTTTTTTAAATACTTTTAAATTTTAATTACATTTTTTTTCAGATTTTTCATGTTATTTTTTTAAATTATTTTACTCTTTATTTATGTAAGAGTTACTTAGTTATTTTATACGGAGTATACATTTATTTTTGTATTTAAAATTATGGGGTGTGTATAGAATATTTTGGTGTGTTATTAGCTCTATTTTTTTAATATAATGTGATGTGGCATGATGATGTGACTTTTTTAAATATATGTGGCACTAACTTTACCAATTTTAATTCCTACAAAACATAAAGGATAAAAATTGATATAAAAAAGGACAAAAATTGAAAGGTAAATGACGTATTTTGTAAAATTGAAACTTAAAGGATTTATTTTTGAATGTATCAAACTTATAGGACTAAAAATAAAATTTCCTCCAAATTATACGAGTATCGAAATACTCGTAATTGTTAAGAATAAATTTGACTTACCATATGGGAGGAAATCAAATCACATATCTTCAAAAAGGGAAGATAATTAAATTAAAACCAATCAAGCCAATCAAATCGGCATCAGACAGTAAGAAGGCGCCACGTGGCACAGTAAAGAGGGAAAATCTTCACTCCCTCACCCTATAAATAGGGTCCTCCCTCATTCATTTCAAAAGACGCACGAGAAGCTTCAAGACTCTAAAGTTCTCTGTAGAGATTTAGAGTGTTATTCAGCATTCAGAGGAGCTTCAAAGTCGTTCTTCGTGCAAAGCGGCCAAAAGCAGCGTTCGATTCGAGATCAAGGTGTTAAGCCCCTCAATCCGACGTTTCTTCAAGGAAGTTCTTCGTGGATCATCAACGATAGGGCTGTAAATGAGTCGAGCCGAACGCGATGCTGTTCAAACTTGTTTGAAATATTATCGAGCTTTAAAATTAGTGTTTGAGCTTGTTTGATAATTAAATGAGCCGAGCTCGAACGAGCTTTATTCGAGCCGAACATGAGCTGAGCTCGAGTAGTTTGACATTTTTACACTAAATTTATCTTTTTATTACTTATCGAGCTCGAGCTCGAGCCGAGCTTTGGATCATACCGAACGTAAATTTATGTTCAAGCTTGTTTGATATTTATGTCGAACCGAGCTCAGACGAGATTTTATCGAACAATCTCGAATTGAGTATCAAATAGCTTGGTTTGATTTTCAGCCCTCATCAACGATCTTCAAAGGCGTTCTTCGTGCAAAGTGGCCAAAAGTAGCTTTCGATTCGAGATCAAGCTAAGGTGCTAAGCCCCTCAATTCGGCGTTTCTTCAAGTCAAATTCAAAGGCGTTCTTCGTCACCTTCGAAGGTGTTCGTCTGAAAGCTCTCCAAATCAACGTTTTATCCAAAATAAGACGTCAAGTCCTTGGATAAACGTTACAAATTTTCAAATTCAATCGTGGTCAAGATCAAAGCGAGGATCACGCCACAAAATCTTTAAAGTCAAAGTCAAGATTCGAAGAGAAGAATCAGAGGAATACATTAGAGACTCGTAAATCCACAAAATTTCTCGATTTAATCCGAAAAAAATAAATTGTATCTCAATTTTTGTGTTTTTATATTAATTTACAAAATTTGTTGTTACATACCCACAAAAATATCCATTACATTATATGTCCAATTAAGTTGAATAAACATAATTTCTCGATCTCTATCGTTCCATAAACCGCTTTTCGACCCACAAAAATATCCATTGCATTATATGTCCAATTAAGTTGAAGCTTCCGATCGATTGAAACATGTCAAACAATATTATACTACTACTTCTTTTAGAATTAAACTAGTAGGGCACCCGTGCTGGCGCACGGCCTGATATGTTAAAAAATGTCATAATATTTTAATTTTTTATTTTTTTATAGTGTCATTTTATAATATCACTAAATTATAGTATTAAAAAATATATATATTATTATTTATTATCATAATTATAACATTAATTATTAACTCATATTTATTATACTAAATAAAATTTAAAAAAATAATAAAATATGCAAAAAAATGTCATAATAATTCAATAACTGGTAAAAATTGTGAAACTTAAATATTACTCCATCCGTTCCATATTAATTTTAATAGGTAGATGGGCACGCATATTAAAAAAGTGTAATAAAGAGTGGAGTTTTGAGGGGTAATTTTGTAAAATTTTATGTATAAAATAAATAAATGAGTTGACTTTTGTGTATGTGTGGAGAAAAAATAACGACACCAAATAAATTGAAAGAAATATTATACTACTACTTCATTTAGAATTAAATATGAAGGTACGTATTAATTGACACCAAATAAATCGAAAGAAATGCTATTTATCAAAGGACTATAAATGAATAAATGAAGTGCTATATAATAATTCAAATACTCATTTATACATCTACGTCATAGGCATCTCAAAACGGGCAGTTAGGGCAAAAGTGGCTAACCCTAAACCACTTCTTGATACAATCTTGATGAAAAACATGTGCACACGGCAAAAAAACACATTTACAGCCATGAGAAGAATCCTCTAAACACACGGAGCAACTTTCCGACTCCTTCTCCATCTCCATCGATGAATCATTGGCTGGGATCATACGAACTTCATCATGACCAGAAACATCAAACACTTGATCTAGTGTGACCGTCATGTGCATGCTAACACACACGTAGTTATGGGTCGTCTCCATTGACGTAAGGGCGTCCCGAATGTGGTACAACGTTAAATGGATAAATTGGTTTTGATCTGGATTTGGAATAGGCCAATTTGTGATCAGTGGCGGACCTAATATGGGGACATGGGGGTACAACTATATCCCCAATCCCAAAAATTTAAGTTTTTTTTTTTATATTATATATAATATTTCTTTAATAATAGTAATAAATAGATGAAAGATGATAAAAATTCAATACAAATATCTTCTAAATTTATTTAAATATTTTGAGCTTATTTTATACTCCTTCTGTCTCATTTTAAATGTATCATTTGTAAAAATAAGACGTTCATGCATATATTTTTTCATTAAATCGTTTAAACCCTTATTTTTCATATTAAAAAATATTCTAACGAAAATTACAAGTATGTCATTAAGCCATCTAAACCCTTATTTTTCATATTTTATCGAAATACTTACCGCTCACATATTTATCTACATATATCTTTAAACGTTATATATATATATATATCTTATTTTTATTTATATATATTTTACTTAGAAAATTTATGCATATTTATTTGTGTATGTCTTACTTATTAATTTGTAAATATCTTGTTTAACAGGACGGGGGCGGGCCGACCAATTTGCGAGGCGGGCTGCTAAAACCTCAACCCAACGGGCGGGCCACGAGTTTCGGCGGTCCAACCCGAGTTTTTTTAATTAAAATTATTTATTAAATCCATTATCTTCATTTCCAAAACTCAAAATCTCTTAACATTATCTCTTACTGCAAACTCATTATTAAATACGTTGGAACTAAAACAAACGACACGAGCAACGCGAATTTGTAATGTGAAACAGAGACTTGTTGTGTTTAACTTTTTTTTGCTTCTAAATTTTAATTGTTAATTGCATGCAACAACTAGATTTCGAGTTGTTGAATAAGTCTCAAAGACGTGATATTTTTTTGTTATTTTTCTATAATATTAAACTAATTATAGAATAATTAATAATATTACTAGTTTTTTATTTAAAATATAAAAAGGCAGGTTGGCGGGCTAGCCCGCCTCCAACCCGTGGTCCAAACGAGGCGGTCCTTATTGGCCCGCTTCCTAGCAGACTGAGAAAAATTTAGTCCAACTAGAGCTGTCAAAATGGGTTAGCGGGGCGGGGGCGGGACGACCGATTTGCTAGGCGGGCTGCCAAAACCTCAACCCAACCCAAAAAGGGGCGGGCCACGGGTTTCGGCGGTCCAACCCGATTTTTTTAAATTAAAATTAAAATTCATTATCTTCATTTCCAAAATCCCTTAACATTTATCTTCATTTTTTTTAATTAAAATTATTTATTAAATTCAAAATCTCTTAACATTTATCTTTTATTGCAATCTCATTATTAAATACGTTGGAACTAAAACAAACAACACGAGCAACACGAATTTGTAATGTGAGATAAAGACTTGTAAATTTTTTGTTATTTTTCTATAATATTAAATTAATTATAATAATAGAATAATTAATAATATTACTAGTTTTTTATTTAACTTCTTTCATTAATTAATGAAACCTTGTGTCACGGAGGATAGAAGTAAACATTATACACAATTTCTCCAACAATTACTTTCATAACTTTTTTTTTTCGTGATGTCCCACAATAACTTTTACATCCTTAAAATGAAAAATACTTTATAAACTTCATCCTTACAATATTCTCAATTTTATACAAATGTTATTACTTTTTCTCCACACATACGGTGAAAAATCAACTCGTTTATTTACTTTATATATAAAATTTTACAAAATTTCTCCTCAAAACTCTCTTCATTATTTTTTTAATATGCGTTCCCATCTACATATGAAAGTAATCCTAGAATCGAGGGAGTATTTGGTATAGTATTTGTGATGCAATTCCTATGAAAAACATGGTCACAAAAATTTATACAATATTTGTTGATTAGTATAATATTTTTTCAATTATATGAATTTACTTTTTAATATGTATATGCATAGCAATAATAAATTAGAAGCTAAATTTAAAAAGACAAGTATGATTAAACTAAAACATGCACTTGTGATTAGTAGGTAATTGAAAAGATATGGACAGGCAATTACAAAATTAATCTGATCTATATAAAATGAATGAGTAAAAAAAGAAACTAGGGCGCGGTCGGCATCTGGAAACGGCAGAGTGGGCAAGAGTGGTTGACGTTGAGACACTTTGTGATGTAATCCCTATGAAAAACATGGCCACATGGCATGGAAGCGCCTACTTCGCAAAAATTCTCCAAACAAAATACTGCAGCTCTCTGAAATTATTTTATTTGTCTGGAGGCACTGTATCGATGAATCATACCTGCGTGATTCTCATACGAAGAAGCTGATTCTACTGGAGAAAAGAAAGATGATTTGGGGTGAGGGTAGGGCCGCCCGAATGGCAGAGGATTTAAGGTACCGGATTACGAAGTTTGAGTTCAAATCCACATGCCTGCCTCGGCCTCCTTGTGATTCCATGACAAACTTATGTAGATGGGGATGGATGATGAGTGTCCCGTGTCGCATCGGGTGTGGATGATGATAGTCAAATGGTTGGGGGCGGAAACGACGCTGCACTCCAACCCCTCGATAAACTTACTGCAGTTTGTCATGTTATTGAAAGGTAAAAGTGGATGAGCAAGGAATAAGATAGTTTTTCAGAATGAACAATTGATAATGGACAGGTTGCTATAGGATATGAAAGCTTATGTGTGGAGCTGGTGTATCTTGAAGAAACTGCTGGTGTATAATACTAACTTCTCAGAATGGAGTAAGAAATGTTTTGTGTAACTGGGAGTAGATGGATACAGAAGAGTGGCACTGCCAAACTAGAACTTTAATTTGTAGTGTGTGGTTGAATATTACTGGTTTTGGTTGTGATCTTAGTGTTTGGCTTTGTAAAAGTTAATGGTCCCTTTGTGATGACTCTCAGCATCTCATCATGAAGACAGGCAAGATGAGCTCTCATCTTGATCTTCGAGTTGTCATAGTTCTCAATTGAGAACATTGGTAGCTTGTGATGAGATATATTGTTGGGATATGAATCCTATAAACAATGTTCTAGTTGATGAAAGTATGTTTTGATGGCCAAAAGCAACTTAAAGTTAGTGATATATGTGGTTCTAAGTCATCTTAACTAAGTCATCTGAATATAAGCTTACTAATCTGATGAGAAACTTAAATTGAGATTACTGATCTTAATGCTAACTGAAGTAAGTTTACTGATCTTGTTGAGTAATATTAAGAATAAAATTACTGATCTTAACTAAGTCATATGGAATAAGATTACTGATCTGAGTATGGAAACTGAGAATGAGTTTAGTGATCTTATATGATATATTTGAAATCTGAGTTACTGATCTGATGTACTTACTGATCTGATATGCTTACTGATCTTATATGTAAGTTACTGATCTTAAATGTTTACTGATCTTAGATATTTACTGATCTTTTGAGTTACTGATCTTATTGGTTACTGATCTAATATATGAACTGTTAGGAACTAAGCTGATGTTTTGTATTGTATAGACAGCTTATAGTGTAGGACTTAGATATACTCATCTGTATATAGTTCAGTTAATGTATAGATAGGTTTTATATATGTAAAGTTGAATTTTGTTGTATTCAGCATTGTAAAGTTCAGAACAGTAAAATCAGAACACTAGATTAGGAATAGATTAGAAGAAGATCAGAAGACTAAGAAGACTCAGAGGACTACTTCAGAATAAGAAGACTTCAAGAAGAGTTGAAGAAGAGCTTAGAAGAAATCTGGAGAAGTTTTGAACAGTTTTTGGTTACTGTGCTGATTGAATCAGAAGAGTAAAAATCAGCAGAGTAAAATTCGAAGAGTAAAAATCAGAACAGTAAGTTACTGTGCTGATTTAGTGAAATTGAAGAATAAGTTTGGAAAGCTTATTTAAGGTGTAACTGAAAATATATTGAAGGAATGCTGATTTGGAAGTTGAAGGAAGTTACAAAGTCGGTTACAAGAAGAAGTTACAAAAACAGTTTAGAGTTAGTTGAGAGTTAGTTCACAAACTGCTAACTGTCATTCTAAGTCTATAAATACTGTGTGATCTCCTACTGCTAAGACTACTGATCTTAAAGCGTTCACAAGCAATCTAAGTCTACAGAGCACAAAGAAGAACTCGCAGAGTTGAAGGAGATTAAAGAAGAGAAGAGCCATTGAATTGAAGAGAAGAATCAAAGGCTATTCACAGAGAAGTTTTACTTTTCAAGTTTAAGTTTGTATGTTGTAAAACAAGTGTGCTAGTTACTTGTAGAATTACTAGTAGATCGAAGATATACCTGGTGGTATAATCGAAAAGATCAAAGTCTTAATCTTGGGACTTTAAGCCACAAGAAACTCAAGGAAGAGTAATAAAACATCACAACTGGAGTTGTGAGAGTGGATGTAGACATTTGTCGAACCACTATAAAATTCTGTGTTCTTTACTTTACTGTTTGATATTTGTTTGAATTGTTTAACTAAGAACATTAAGAATTAACAAAGATAAAGATCTAGATAAAAAGTTGAGTATAAATTTGTTTGGGCTCATTAGTAATCTGATTAATTCCGCATTGTGTATTCTGATATATTGAAAGATTTTTGAAAAGTCTATTCACCCCTCCCCTCTAGACATTTTCACTAGCTTACTCAATATTATTAACTCAACTTTGGGACCAACAAGTGGTATCAGAGCAGTAGTTCATTGGACTGCTGTTTCTTGATAACCTTACAGATCTTGAGGGATATTTTACTGATCTTGCTGTTATTTCTTGATATTTGTCACTATCTGAATACTTGAAAACTATCTGCTATACTACTGATCCTATTTGTCTAATCAAACATGGATGACACTAATGTGAACAAGCTGCCTAAGTTCAAGATTGCAGATTATGACTACTGGAAGCTTAGGATGGAGGCCATCTTTAGCTCAACCCATGATCTAATGGTGTCTGTGGTGACTGAAGGACCAATTGTCATCATGGTGGAAAACACTGCTGTTCTGGATCCATCAAAACCAGTTGGAGCACTGGTCCCTTGTTGGGATATGAATCCTAGAACAAGTCCTAAATGATGAATAAAAGATAAAAGATAAAGTTTTGATAAGCCAAAAGAAGACTTGAATATTTTCTAAGTGTTGATTGATCTAGTCTAGTTGAGTTGAAGTTATCTTATACAGATCAGTAGAGTTCACAAGACAAGTAATAGTTTCAAAAGATAAGTATGAAAGAAAAAGACAAGTACAGTGTATAAGTACTTTGTATACGTGATAGGTTTTTATTGAGCTATTCAAGATGTATAGAAGCTCATGTTTTTATATGTAATAGATAGATTCATTGTATAGTTATAAGTTGACTAAGCTTGTATTATAAAAGCTTAATGTAATGTAATAGTCTTGTTAGGTTAGATGATAGGACTAGATTAGTTCTATTGGAAGCCTACTGTACAAGTCAAGTAGAAGACGCAGTCTACTACTACTGGACAAAACAAGTGTACTACTACACAGAGACAAGTCAAACTTGTAGTTCGTAACAAGAAACGCGTATTGAAGAATTAGTTAAGGAATAACTAATTAACGGAAGAAATGCGTGGAAGAATAAAAGAATCAGTTACAAAGTTAGTTTTCAAGAAAGGTTGTTACACAACTGGAAGTTCTTGGATTTGAAGTCTATAAATACCCCAAGGTATTCATTGGTTAAAGACTACTGAAATATTGATACTACAACATATTGAAGCATTATTGAAGTTTACTCTCAGAGTTGATTGAAGTTCAGAAAGTGAAGCCAGAAGACAAGTGAAGAATCAAGAAGGCTACTACTGAAGATCAGAGAAGTTTTTAGTTTTTGTTTTGTTATTTTCAAGGTGCTAGATACTTGTAAAATTTCTAGTAAGATCGTAGACATATCTGGAGGTATAGTCTGTTGAAGATCTAAGTCTTCTTCTTGGGACTTTAAAGACAGGAACATACACTTGTACTCGATTGGAAGAGTTTAGTGGAAACATCACAACTGGGTTTGTGAGAGTGGATGTAGACAAGTTGTCGAACCACTATAAATCTTGTGTTTGATTTACTTTACAGTTTTGATTGTTTAAATTGCTTAATTGTTTTAACTACTTAACTGAACTAGACTAGTTGAGTATACATAAAACAGAGTTCTCGAAATAAGTTGAGTATAATCTTGAATTGGGCTCATTGATAATTTCGTATTCCGCATATTGTACTTTGATATTTCGAAAGATTTTTGAAAAGTCTATTCACCCCCCTCTAGACATTTTCACTAGCTTACTCGTTATTAACTCAACTTGGGACCAACAAGTGGTATCAGAGCAGTAGTTTACGAACTGCTGTTTCTTGATAACCGACTCAAGACTTAGGGTGAAGTCTTGGTCCTTGACTGTTCTTGTATACGTGGTCTTGATCATATTCTTGTATCATCTGTTTTTCGTGCTCCCTGTTCTTGACTTATCTGTTGTTCTTGATCATAACTCTACTTAGCACTTATTTCTTGAAATCATGTCTCTTGAGATAAGCGCCAACAAACTACCTAAGTTCCAGGTACAGGATTACGACTATTGGAAGCTAAGGATGGAAGCCATCTTCAGCTCCACTCACGACTTAATGATCTCCGTCGTCACTGAAGGTCCAATTGTGACCATGATCCCCAATACTGCTGCCCTTGATCCAAATCAGCCAGTGGGTACTCTAGTCAAGAAACCAAGGTCAGAACTAACCTCTGAAGAAATGAGACAGAATAATTTGGATAGCTTGGCCAAGAATTACATCTTACACACTCTTCCTAATGAGTATCTGGGAAAAGTGTTAAAATGTAAAACTGCCAAAGAAATGTGGGATCGCTTAGCTATCATTTGTGAAGGGACATCCCTAATCAAAGAAAGCAAGCTCTCCACTGCAGTCCAAAGATTCGAATCATTTCATATGAAAGCTGGTGAAACAATAGACCAGTTGGATACTCGTTTTACCAAAATCATGAATGACTTGGAAGTCCTTGGTAAATCTTATACTCCACGTGAAATCAATCTTAGGATTCTCAAAAGCCTTGATAGTCGATGGAAAATGGTAAAAATGCTTGTTAAGAATACCCAAGATATAGACGTATGGAA
This sequence comes from Galeopsis tetrahit, assembly GCA_963675135.1. Classification (NCBI taxonomy): domain Eukaryota; kingdom Viridiplantae; phylum Streptophyta; class Magnoliopsida; order Lamiales; family Lamiaceae; genus Galeopsis; species Galeopsis tetrahit. The sequence continues at coordinate 58,500,192 of OY776127.1, forward strand.
AGCAGAGACTATGTTTCAAACTCTAAAGGCTCATGAGTTTGATCTAGACGAAGATGAACCCATAGTAAGTAGTGACAGAGAACATGCTGTATCTAAGAACGTTGCTTTTAAGGCTAGTTCGTCTAAGATAGACAGGTCTAAGACTAAGACTAGGTCTGCTTCTGTAAAAGACGAGTTAGATACTGATCTTAGTCTGAAGGATCAGGTAAACCTCATGGTTAGAAAGTTTGATAGGCTGAATAAACGTTTCAGAAGATATAAGAAGTTCTATAGAGAGCATAGAGGGTCTGCTTCTAAGAACTCGTCTGAAACCAGACGAGACCGAAACTCATCCGAAAGGAGAGACGAAGTCTCGAAAGGTAACAGACAAGATAGAGAGTCTGATGGTAGGAAGATTACTCGTTCTGATAGACGTGATAAACGAAGGAACAACTCTCCTATTAAAAAGACTACTAATGATCTTGTGTGCTATAACTGTGAGAAACCAGGTCACTACATATATGAATGTCCAGACCTGAGTACTGATGATCGAGAAGAACGCAAAGCACGAAGGGAAAGAAGATACAACCGTGGTAAAAAGGCAATGATGGCCAATGATGACTCTGACTCTGACTCAGACGAGTTGCCATCATCCTCATCTAGCTACCCGTCTGAACCAGATCACCATGAAGCATTCATAGTTGATGATGGTCTATGCTTCATGGCTAAAATCGACCAAGAGGTATCATCCGTTACATCCTTTCAATCGTGTGATGAATCAGATTCTGATGAAAGTGACACTGCCAGTAGCAAAGTAGGGAGTAGTCTTCAGCACTCTACTAGTGCAGTTGAAGACGACCTCCTACTTGCCAACAAGGCATTCATTGAAGTCAGTGACGAAAACATCACCTTAAGACAAGAAATCATTGATCTTAAGGAAGCTCAGTCTAAAGTAGATCCTAATATAACAGTCCTAAATGAACGCTTGCAAGAAGAGTTGAGACAACTCAGAGAGAAGTGTGCATTGACAGACAAGTTGTATCAAGACCTACTTAAGACACACGCTACTGAGAAACATGAATTCAATGTTTTACAAAGTAAGCTCAAAAAGCTTGAAGAACGTAATAAGTTCTTAGAATCCGAGGTTGTCACATTAGACCTTAAACTTACTGACCTGGTTAACTCATCTAAGGTTAACCTTGAATTGTCAGATAGGTATAGGGCTCCTGCTGACAAGACAGGCATAGGTGCTGAGACACCCAGCTCGTCTACTCAAGTTCCTAAGAACCCTACTATTTTCATTTCAAGCTCTTTGACTAATGATAAAGGAAAAGAACCATTGATATACGATATTGACACTCCATCAAAAGGTACCGTACCAAAACAAGCTCAAGTTAACATTCCAATTACCAAAGGTGGTAAAAAGAAAGTTAACAACAAGCCTGTTCTGTTTAAGACAAGTCAACAAAGGACTAGGAATCGTGGACGACCAAATCAGGTCAGATACGAGGACTGGTATCCTGAGGAGACTAGTACTAAACTAGTACAGACTAGACGACAAGAGTCTAGACCTCCTTTCATAAGGCAGTCTCAACTCTACTCGTCTAGACCTAGACAGGAAGGTCCAAAATATCGTACACAAGCTGTTCTATATCCTCCACCTTTGTCATATGATATCAAAGGAGAAGAAAGACCTAAACATGTCTATAAACCGTATGGACCTAATGCATATAAACCTTACTCTGACTATCATAGACAAGTGCCTGCTCAAGTAGAGATTAAGTCAAAAGGCTATCTCCAAAGAGTAGACCCGAACTCGACTGATAGGCCAGATAAGGACAACAAGGTCTTATTTTGCAACAAATATGGTCGAAAGCTTAGAAGGTCAAACCTGTTCAGGACTCCAATGTACATTTGGATTCCATTGAACTCGACTAACCCCCAAGGACCCCAATAAACAAGGAGGGTACCTAAATTATGTATTATCATCTATTGCAGGGTCGACTCGATCTATACAAGAAAGGTGGCTCAACAGGAGAAACTTGGTACATAGACAGTGGCTGTTCGCACCACATGACTGGTACCAAGACCCTCTTATCAAGCTACCATGAGCAAGAAGGACCAAAAGTGATATTTGGTGATAGCTCCACTGCAGTTACCAAAGGATTTGGTTACATTCGGAATGGAGACATAGAAATTCAAGATGTGTCTTATGTTGAAGGCTTGAAATACAATTTACTCTCTGTTTCACAATTTTGTGATCGTGGATACAAGGTGCAGTTCAAGAGTCAGAAATGTGAAATCATTGACAAAAGAACACACACAGTATTACTGGTCGGCATTAGACAAGGAAGTGTGTACATAGTAAACTGGAACAGTTGTCCGAGGGACACCTGTCTACTTACTAAGAATCCTAAAGAACTTGGCTGGCTCTGGCATAGACGCCTTTGTCATCTAAACTTTAAGGTTCTTAATAAGATAGCCAGAGACTACCTTGTGGAAGGTATTCCCAATGAAGTCTACTATAAGTCACATGTATGCACGTCCTGTCAAAAAGGTAAACAGGTAAAGGGTTCTTTTAAATCTATTCCATCCCTCTCAACCAGTAGAGTTCTTGAACTTCTACATATGGACTTACATGGCCCAATAACTCCTCCAACTTTGAACGGTAGAAGGTACACACTTGTTGTGGTAGACGACTATTCTAAGTTCACTTGGGTAGTCTTCTTACACAAGAAGAGTGATACACAAACACTTTTGCCTGATCTATTGAAGAAGTTACAGGTTGAGAAGAATCAGTCAATTGTCAAGATCCGTAGTGACAAGGGTACTGAATTCATTAACTGCTATATTAAAGAATTTTGTTCTAAGCGTGGCATCCAGCACCTTACTAGTGCAGCTAGGACACCACAACAAAATGGAGTAGCAGAACGAAGGAACAGAACTCTTAAGGAGGCCTGCAGGACCATGCTGACAGAGTATAATACGCCTCAGAAATTTTGGGCAGAAGCTATCAACACTGCATGCCACTCACAAAATAGAAGTGCTATCAATAAAGCACTAGGTAAGACGCCCTATGAGGTATGGAAAGGTAGAAAACCCAGAGTTTCATATTTTCATATATTTGGATGCAAGTGTTTCATCCATAATAATGGGAAAAGCAAGTTGAATGCATTCGATGCTAAAGCAGACGAGGGGATATTCTTAGGATACTCCTCGACTAGCAAAGCATTTAGAGTATTCAACTACTCAACCCTTTGTGTGGAAGAAACACCACATGTGGTTTTCGAAGAATCTCAACAGGACTCGTCTGCCAACAAGATCAGTGAGAAAGTTACTGAGCTAACTGTCGAATCTGACAAAGACTCAGAGGTATATGAATCCGTTCAAGCTTACAATCCATTCATGAAAGCTCTCGAGTCAGACGACCAGAAGAAGGTGAGTGCTCAAGGTAACTCTACTAGACCAGTTGACATACCTAAACTAGTCGACTCGTCTACTCCCATTAAATCTTCTGATGATAATGATGTTGACATGCATGATGCTGTACATGATATAGATGACAATACTATTTTTAAGAATAGAAATACATGGAAATCAGCGCATAATACTGAAAATATTATTGGTGACTCTACTGTTGGTGTGAAGACTAGACGACAACTCTTTGAGTCGCAAGACCAATCTAGTCCATCTCTGTTTTGCTGGTGCTGTTTCCTCTCATCTATCGAGCCAAAAACCATTAATGAGGCATTGGCTGATAGTAATTGGATCATTGCTATGCAAGACGAGTTGAATCAGTTTGTTCGAAACGACGTCTGGGAACTTGTCGATAGACCGAAACATCATAATGTAGTTGGAACTCGATGGATTTTCAAGAATAAGAAAGATGAGAATGATGTAGTTGTCCGCAATAAGGCTAGACTAGTCGCCCAAGGCTATTCACAAGCTGAAGGCATAGATTATGATGAAACATATGCTCCTGTTGCTAGACTAGAAGCCATTCGATTGTTTCTTGCATATGCTGCTTACATGAAATTTACTGTATATCAAATGGATGTTAAAAGTGCATTTCTTAACGGTATTCTTGTGGAAGAAGTATATGTTGAACAACCCCCAGGTTTCGAAGTCAAAGGTAATCAGGTATACAAATTAAAGAAGGCCTTATATGGACTAAAGCAAGCTCCAAGAGCCTGGTACGATACTCTTTCTCAATTTCTATTAGAAAATGGTTTTACTAAAGGCAAGGTAGACAGAACCTTGTTTAGAAGACAAGAAGGGAAAGACATTTTACTCGTCCAAATTTACGTAGATGACATCATTTTTGGTTCACCTAACAAAGAGCTGAGTGAAAGTTTCTCAACACTCATGCAAAGTAAATTTGAGATGTCTATGATGGGTGAAATGAATTACTTTCTTGGACTTCAAGTAAAACAGACCCCTGAAGGGATTTTCATAAATCAAGCAAAGTATACTAGAAATCTTCTAGACAAGTATGGTATTAAGACATGCAAGTCTGCTGGCGTACCTATGCTACCTACATACAGAATGGACCCAGACGAACAAGGTAAGTGTACTGATCAAACTCATTACCGTGGTCTAATTGGTTCATTACTGTACTTAACTGCTAGTAGACCTGATATTGCATTTTCTGTTGGTGTATGTGCTCGTTTTCAAACTAATCCAAAAGAGAGTCACATGGAAACCACTAAAAGGATTCTGAAATATTTGAAAGGAACCATCAATCGTGGTATATGGTATCCTTCAAATGATGATTTATCTTTAAGTGGCTACTCTGATTCTGTTTTTGGTGGTTGTAGAATAGATAGGAAATCTACATCTGGTTCTTGTCAATTCTTAGGCACAAAACTTATTTCATGGTTTTCGAAAAAGCAGACAAGTGTTGCTACCTCTACTACTGAAGCCGAGTACATGGCTGCAGGTAGTTGTTGTAGTCAATTATTATGGCTTATTCAACAGCTTAGAGATTATAATGTTTGTGAATCAAATGTTCCTATATTCTGTGATAGTAATAGTGCAATTGCTATTACACAAAATCCTGTTCTGCACACACGTTGTAAGCATGTTGATGTGAAACACCATTTCATACGTGATCATGTAGAAAAGAAGGATATTCGCATGGAAAAGATTCATACGGATTTTCAAAGAGCTGATATTTTCACAAAACCATTAGCTGAGGCACGATTTCGTGAATTATGCATTAGTTTAGGGCTAATTGATCTAGACCCTACTTGCCTATAGCTGTGTACTAACCAGTCAGGTACATCAAACGAAGTATGGAGACAAGAAATAGACTAGAGCACTCGTCTACTCACGCAACAGACAGGTATACAAGGCTAGACAAGGTGACCAGACAACCCGATGAGGAAGCTGGTAAAGCTGAGGGTAATACTAAGGGAATAAACATTTAAGGGGGAATCTATGATTTCTTAAATATCCTTATGTTGACTCTTATGTTAGTCAATAGTCATCTTGTTCGAAACCTTGATCATTGCTTTAGATTGATATTCATCATATTTATTGTTACTTTACTTGTACCATCAATTACACGTTGAATGTGATAAGATAGGTAAATGAAGTCGTTCGATGTTCAGAATAGACATGCACAGACGAAGGGGGAACTCGTCTTGTGTACTTAAGTCAACTCGTCTGGTGAAGCTTGAGTCTACTCGTCTGTTCTGGATGGACTCGAACAGACAAGCTAAGTATTTTTTTAAATGCTAAGTGTTTAATCAAAACGGATTAAGGATATTATAGTAATTAGGTATTGATAGAATTTGAAAACCCTTGAATTAGATTTATACACTCTCATTTGATGTGGTGTATACATCCAGTTCTCACTCATCTACACTAGGACAGATGAGTTCACTCCTCTATTCTAACTAAGAAGGGGCGGATTTCAAAGTTTACAATATCAAATTACATAATACTCTCGGTTCCGTAACCGAATGCCAAAGGTCTTAATCGTCTTGATCAAAACCCAAGTTCTCACATGACTTAGTCACAATTTTTCTAACTTCCTTTCTCTCAAGAAGTTGTTCCTCTCCCTATTCTCAAGCAATCTAGTTACTGATTTTTTTGAGATGTCTATTCGATCAATCTTCGATCTTAGAACTAACATGCAGGTCACATTCGACCTAGGCCGGTACATCTCCGATAACAAAGTAAATGTTGAACCATCTGTGTTCTTCAAAGGCAATCACTCAGACGACGATGCTGAGATTCTGGCTAAATGCACTCGATGTGGGCTCAAACCTTATCTAGAATCATTTCCTCAAGTGGTCTTGGAGGAGGAGGTGCTAGAGTTCTATGCCAACGTCATCAGACAAGGTGATATTCTTGAATCCTTCATTGGTGAAGATCGTGTGCAAATCACTCCAGAAACGATGTTCAACCGTCTACAGTTGCCCATCGGAACAATTGACATTGATAATTATGCTCTTGGACAAGAAATTCGATACTTGGGCATCTTCTGTGGCAAGAAGGTGAAACAGAAATCAGATGGCAAGTATGTTCCAATCAAGAAGGGTGATCTTCTTAAGAAATATCGCACCTTATTGGATATTGCCAGCAAAATCTTGTTAAGTTCGACTGGTTCTCATGACTCTGTGACCTTTATGAAGGCAAGGGTTATGGCTGTCATTTTTGATGGTATCACTGAATGCAATTGGTTCAAGCTGATTGCAGATCGGATTATGTATTTTGAACGCAGTGTTCGAGTAGATGACAATACTCGGAATTGGGTGGTGTCTACTGCTGTTGGATATGGCAATAAGCTAAGTATCCTACTTCCTCTTCTTATGCCAAACAAGACGAAATGGAGTAAAGGAAAGCCGTTCCATCCTTTGAAGTTTTACTTGAAAAAGGGGGCAGTGAGGAAACAAGCTGCGGCTAGGCCATCTGCACCTAGGCAAGCCAGAATTGACCCCATGGAAGCTTTGCCGTATGCTGGTGCGTCTGGATCTTCAGAAGATGAGTCCACTGAAGATAAGTCAATAGAAGCTACACAAGACTCATCTGGTGCAGACGACTCAGAGAAGACTCAGTCAGAGGAAGAGTCGACTCAAGAGCAGGAGTTGAGTGAACAAATACCTGAGATGTACACTCTCGTGAGAGTTGATTCGCCTACTCGTCCAGTCGAGTCGAGTACACAGGTTGGTACTTCTACTCAATCTGTTTCAATTCCTCTCTCTCTCCCGTCTACTTCTGTTCGAACCAAGGCTAGATCACACCGATCTAGGCCTAGACCTATTCCCTCAACCTCACAAGTGCTGACAGCATATCCGCTGAGAGCCAGCCTACCCGAAAACACTCCCAAATTAGATACGACTGATACTCCTACAGTTGTCATACCAAACCAAGCCATATCAAAGCCCATTGAAACCAGTGCTTTCACTCCCTCTCCCTCACCAGAAAATGGTGAACCCCTCAACCCATCTACTGCAGACAAGACGCCAGTTGCCACTGCAACAACTGAGTTAGAGACCCCATCTACTCAGGACCCGTCTGCTGTTAGATTTGATTCCCTGGTTTACTATCCTATGTGTTTGAGAGAGAAGCGTATTCGATCTCGAATGACCAGAAATCTGAAGAGGACGCTCTCAACTATCGAAGTCGACTATGAGTCAGAGCAGTTTGAAATTCTTGTAAGGATATGCACCTGGTTTGCTCTTAAGAAGTCCTCCACTGATGACCTGTTCGAAGTTATTCAAGGAATGGGAGGAATCTCCAATTTTTTGGATTGGGAGATGGAACAAAAGGAGCATAGTGGTGTAAAGGATCATTCAGAATTATTTCCGCCAAGAGCCTTGGTTGATCTTGTAAAAAGGCTATTAAAAATTCCTGATGGAATCCTGGTTGAAGAGTTCTCGTCTGATATTGGGACTCAGACTGAGCTAGTGGAAGAGGAGAAGACAGAACTTGTTGATGTTGCTGTTCAAACATCTGAACCTTCTGAAGATGAGGCTGACAGTTCGGAAGAGGATGATTCTTTTGACTTTGAGAAAGAAGATGATGAATTCCTGGATGCTGTTATGTTTAATGAAGATGAACTTATTGAGAAAGATCAAGAGAAGGGTGTTGCTGAAGCTCAGTTATCTACTCAAGGTTTGTCTGAAAGATATCTCACTGAGTTGAAGTCAGACTTGAAAGATGTTGTTCATTCTGCAATAGACGAGTTTTTACACTCAAAAATGAAGGATGTTTTGATAGAACAGAATAAATCACTCGTTGACAGTTCCAGAGAATTATTTATTGGAGAAGTCAACAAGATGGACTCAGCTTTCAGAGCGGAGTTGACTGCAGAAATTGAAAGTTTTTTACAGAAACAAGTTGAAGCTTCTGAGAAGAGGTCTATCTCATTTGCTAGATCGTTGGCTGAAGAATCTGGTAAAATGGAACGTGTATATCGTGTAAAGATTGAGATAGCTGATGAGCAGAGGAGAGAAGCACAAGCTCAGTTGGTGAAGTCTCAAGCTATTCTCTCTGAGTTAACAAAGCAGAACACTTTTCTACGTCAGTCAGCTACTTATTTCAAAGATGAGTTGGTCATTACCTCACAGAAGTTAGAATCTGCTGCTGATCGCCTGGACAAGATGAGTCGGGATCAAACACATCAAAGGCAGATAGAGCTAGCTGCTGAAGCTATGAAGGAAGCGCTAAAGGAAGAAATGACTCGCTTTACAAGTCTTTTCACTCTTACGGCTCATGATGAAGCCAAAAAGGGGGAAGAAGCAAGTAGAGTAGGGCAGGTCAGCTTATCTAAGCTGAGTGCTGAACCAGAAGAAAAGGATGCTGCTACTGCTATGCAAGAGCTAAGGAGGCCTAAAAGGAGGCTAGTTAAAACTGCAGAGTTAGAGCAAGTTGAAGCTGATGAAATAAAAAGACTGGAGAAAGGAAAGAATGTTGCATCTCCAGAAACTGAAATTCAGACTAGAAGGTCTAAAAGGAAGATAATGTTTGAAGAAACAGAAGGAGTTGCTGCAGTTGAGAAGAAGCAGAAAATTGTTGATCCTAATGATGAAAGTCGTTATGCAAGCAAGAAGAAAATAGAAAAACATATTGAAAGGCTGCAAAAGCTAAAGGTGAATGAAGAAGAGATGGAAGATCAGTTCATTGACTACTTCATTGACAAAGAGCATAGACAAGAATGGCTCAAAGTGAAGAAGCAATGGGAACTTGATCATTGGATTATTCAAAAATATGGTGAGTCTGAAAGTCCAGATGAGTTATATGTCATGTTTGACAAATTCATGGAAGGACAGAATAAATTGCTTTGGAATTTGGTCATGAGGATATCAGCCGCTGCAAATTTCAACATTTTGATACCGACCTTTCCAAGATGGAAGACTCCTATGACAAGTTCAGGAAAAAGAGTTGATATTAATCAAATCAAGAAGTTTGAAGAAGAACTGCTAGACAAGGAGAAGATTGAAGATGAAGATCAAGTCAGTCTAATTCACAAGAGACTCCTAGATGCATTCTGTGTTCCAAACCCAGAAGGAGGTACTCTTTCAGATTAAGTTTTTGATTGTTTTTTTTGCTCTGATATTTTGTTATTCAAAGTATGTGTAATCTACTGATCTATTTTGAATGAATAAAAGATAAGTACTATTTGATGTTGAAAGACAAGGTAACTACTTAACTAGTCTACTTATGAGAAAAGATTCAAGTAGTTTTGGCTTCATCAAAAAGGGGGAAATTGTTGGGATATGAATCCTAGAACAAGTCCTAAATGATGAATAAAAGATAAAAGATAAAGTTTTGATAAGCCAAAAGAAGACTTGAATATTTTCTAAGTGTTGATTGATCTAGTCTAGTTGAGTTGAAGTTATCTTATACAGATCAGTAGAGTTCACAAGACAAGTAATAGTTTCAAAAGATAAGTATGAAAGAAAAAGACAAGTACAGTGTATAAGTACTTTGTATACGTGATAGGTTTTTATTGAGCTATTCAAGATGTATAGAAGCTCATGTTTTTATATGTAATAGATAGATTCATTGTATAGTTATAAGTTGACTAAGCTTGTATTATAAAAGCTTAATGTAATGTAATAGTCTTGTTAGGTTAGATGATAGGACTAGATTAGTTCTATTGGAAGCCTACTGTACAAGTCAAGTAGAAGACGCAGTCTACTACTACTGGACAAAACAAGTGTACTACTACACAGAGACAAGTCAAACTTGTAGTTCGTAACAAGAAACGCGTATTGAAGAATTAGTTAAGGAATAACTAATTAACGGAAGAAATGCGTGGAAGAATAAAAGAATCAGTTACAAAGTTAGTTTTCAAGAAAGGTTGTTACACAACTGGAAGTTCTTGGATTTGAAGTCTATAAATACCCCAAGGTATTCATTGGTTAAAGACTACTGAAATATTGATACTACAACATATTGAAGCATTATTGAAGTTTACTCTCAGAGTTGATTGAAGTTCAGAAAGTGAAGCCAGAAGACAAGTGAAGAATCAAGAAGGCTACTACTGAAGATCAGAGAAGTTTTTAGTTTTTGTTTTGTTATTTTCAAGGTGCTAGATACTTGTAAAATTTCTAGTAAGATCGTAGACATATCTGGAGGTATAGTCTGTTGAAGATCTAAGTCTTCTTCTTGGGACTTTAAAGACAGGAACATACACTTGTACTCGATTGGAAGAGTTTAGTGGAAACATCACAACTGGGTTTGTGAGAGTGGATGTAGACAAGTTGTCGAACCACTATAAATCTTGTGTTTGATTTACTTTACAGTTTTGATTGTTTAAATTGCTTAATTGTTTTAACTACTTAACTGAACTAGACTAGTTGAGTATACATAAAACAGAGTTCTCGAAATAAGTTGAGTATAATCTTGAATTGGGCTCATTGATAATTTCGTATTCCGCATATTGTACTTTGATATTTCGAAAGATTTTTGAAAAGTCTATTCACCCCCCTCTAGACATTTTCACTAGCTTACTCGTTATTAACTCAACTTGGGACCAACATCCCTAAACCAAGGTCAGAACTGACTTCAGAAGAAATGAAACAAAACAATTTGGACAGTCTTGCCAAGAACTACATTCTACATACCTTACCAAATGAGTATCTTGGTAAAGTATTAAAATGTAAGACTGCAAAACAGATGTGGGACAAACTGGCTATTCTTTGTGAAGGTACTACACTGATCAAAGAAAGCAAGTTATCCACTGCTGTCCAAAGGTTTGAATCATTTAAGATGAAGCCAGGAGAATCAATTGATGAGTTAGATACTCGTTTTACCAAAATTATGAATGATCTTGATGTATTAGGAAAGACTTATACTGACAGAGAAGTTAACCTGAGAATCTTGAAAGCCTTGGATGAAAGGTGGAAAATGGTCAAGATGATCATTAAAACCACACAAGACATTGATTCTTGGCCAGCAGAAACTATGTTTCAAACACTTAAGGCACATGAGTTTGAGTTAGATGAAGAAGATCCTATTACTGTGATACATAAGGATAAGGATGCCTCTAAGGACATAGCTTTCAAAGCCTCTACCTCTAAGGGGTCTAGATCATCTAAGACTAAGGCTTCAAGCATAAAAGATGAACTAGATAGTTCTGATCTTAGTCTGAAAGATCAGATGAGCCTTATGATCAAAAGATTTGATAAACTGAACAAGAGGTATGGCAGGTACAAAAGATTCTATAAGGAATCTAAGGGTTCTAATAACAGGGACTCTTCTGTGAACAGAAGGGATCAAAACTCTTCTGAAAGAAGGGATGAGATCTCCAATGAGAACAGGATAGATAGGAACTCAACTGAAAAGAGAGTCAGAAAGTATTCTGATAAGAAAGACAGGAACTCAATTGACAAGCATGACAGGATCAGAAAGCATTCTCCTCCTAAAAGAACTTCTAACAATCCTGTTTGCTATAATTGTGATAAGCCAGGTCATTATGCTTATGAATGTCCTGATCTGAGTTCTGAAGATCGAGAAGAAAGGAAAGCCAGAAGAGATCGAAAATATGCAAAAGGTAAGAAGGCAATGGTGGCCTACAACGACTCTGATTCGGAATCAGAAGAGTTACCATCGTCTTCATCTGACTACCCCTCTAGCAATGAAAATGAAGCTTTCTTAGCAGATGATGGACTAGCAATGATGGCCAAAATAAATGATGAGGTATCATCTGTTAACTCATTTCAATCTTGTGACAATTCTGACACTGATGAAAGTGATGCTGCTGTTAGCAGTGTAGGAAGTAGTCTTCATCATTCCCAAGGAGTGACTGAAGAAGACCTTCTACAAGCTAACAAAGCATTCATTGAAATTAGTGATGAGAATATATCTTTAAAGCAAGAAATCATTAAGCTAAAAGAAGCTCAGTCAAAAGTGGATCCTAATATAGCTGTCATAAATGCAAGACTATCAGAAGAGTTGTCTCAACTCCAAGAAAAGTATGCATCCATTGACAAACTATATCAGGGTATGCTCAAAACTCAAGCCAAAGAGACTAATGAATTCAATGACTTAAAGATTAAATGTGAAAAACTTGAAGAGCGCAATAGATTCTTAGAATCTGAAGTAGTGAGCCTAGATCGAAAGCTATCTGGGATGATTAACTCTACTAAGATTAATCAAACAATCTCAGACAGATATAGAGCTCCAAATGATAAAAGAGGAATAGGTACTGATCTGCCTAGTCCATCTACTTCAGAATTTAAGAACACTAATGGAGCTAGTACAAGTTCTTTGCAACTAGATAAAGGAAAAGAACCTATGACTTATGATGATGATCCAAAACTCAAAGTACAGTCTAAATACATCCCTCCTACTACCAAGAATGGTAAAATGAAGAATGTATTAAGACCAGTACAGTCAAGACCATACCAGAAGAGTTATACTCCTCTGACCAGATCAGATCAGTCCTGGAATCAGAAGAGACAAACTCAGAACAGTAGGTCAAGACAAACACAGGCAAGTTGGGAACAGCCTAGACCTTCTTTCATAAGGCAGTCTCAGCTGTATTCAACTAAACCTAGGAGATTTGTGCCTCATTATCATAACAAACCTGTTCTTTATCCTCCTCCTTTATCCTATGATATCTATGGAGAGAAAAGACCAAAGCAAATTTATAAGCCTTATGGTCCACATGCTTTTAGACCATATTCAAACTATTACAGACATACTGATCTTACTGAAAAAGGGATAGAACCAAGGAAAGGCTATCTCAGAAAAATAGATCCTAAGTCTGCTAATAATTCTGAACTGGTTAATAAAGTACTGTTCTGTGATAAATTTGGAAGGAAACTGAAGAGGTCCCACTTATTCAAATCCTCAATGTTCATTTGGGTACCTCTCACTACTAACCCCCAAGGACCCCAATAAACAAGGGTACCTAAGTTATTAAGATCACTACTTTGCAGGATCGACTGGACTTATACAAGAAAGGTAGTTCAGTTGGTGAGACCTGGTACATAGACAGTGGGTGTTCACACCATATGACTGGTACCAAGGCTTTACTTACTGACTATCATGAGAAGGAAGGACCAAAAGTCATCTTTGGTGATAGCTCAATAGCAATCACAAAAGGATTTGGATTCATCAAGAATGGAGATGTTGAAATCCAAGATGTATCCTATGTTGAAGGTTTGAAGTATAATTTGTTATCTGTATCTCAATTTTGTGACAGGGGATACAAGGTTCAGTTCAAGACCAGAAGATGTGAAATAATTGATAAAATGACTCACAATGTTCTACTTGTTGGCACAAGACAAGGAAGTGTATACATTGTGAACTGGAATAGTTGTCCTAAGAATGCCTGTCTTATTACTAAGAGTCCTAAAGAAAACAGTTGGCTCTGGCATAAACGCCTATGCCATCTGAACTTTAAGATAATCAACAAGATTGCTAGAGAACATCTTGTTGAGGGCATTCCTAATGAAATCTATTCCAAATCACAAGTATGTGATTCCTGTCAAAAAGGTAAACAGGTAAAGGTTTCATTTAAGTCCATTCCAACTCTTTCAACAAGCAGAGTTTTAGAACTCTTGCATATGGATCTTCATGGTCCTATCAATCCTCCTACATTAAATGGAAGAAGGTATACTCTAGTTGTTGTAGATGATTATTCTAAGTTTACTTGGGTAGTCTTTCTACACAAAAAGAGTGATACACAAACACTACTTCCAGATCTATTAAAGAAATTGCAAGTTGAAAAAGGTCATCCCATTGTCAAGATTAGGAGTGACAAGGGGACTGAATTTATTAATTGTTACATTTCTGACTACTGTTCTAAGTCTGGCATACAGCATTTGACAAGTGCAGCCAGAACCCCTCAACAAAATGGTGTTGCAGAAAGGAGAAACAGAACACTAAAAGAAGCTTGCAGAGCCATGATTGCAGAATTCAACACACCTCAGAAATTTTGGGCAGAAGCTATTAACACAGCTTGCCACTCCCAAAATCGAAGTGCTCTTAATAAGGTGCATGGTAAAACACCTTATGAGGTATGGAAAGGTAGAAAACCAAGAGTTTCTTATTTTCATATTTTTGGTTGTAAGTGTTTCATACATAACAATGGCAAAAGTAAATTAAATGCTTTTGATGCAAAAGCTGATGAAGGGATATTCTTAGGATACTCTTCTGTAAGCAAAGCATTTAGAGTGTTTAATTACTCTACCCTATGTGTGGAAGAAACACCCCATGTTGTCTTTGATGAGAATGTGCAGGACTCTGCTGATCATCAGCTCAGTAAGAAAGTTGACAAACTACAGCTTCAAATCAACAATGAAGATGATGATACAGGAATATATGAATCTGTACAAGCATATAATCCTTTCCTGAATGTTCTAGATCAAGATTCTGATAAAGAAAAGGTAAAAGACAAAGGTGAGTCATCTAAAACTTCTGAAATACAAAAACTGAATGACTGCTCTCCTGTGAACAAATCTGCTGATATAAATAATACTGATCTGCATGATAATTTGCATGATGTAAATGATGATACTGTTAAGAATAGAAGGACATGGAAGTCTGCTCATTCTACTGATCTGATTCTAGGTGATTCTAGTGTAGGTGTTAAAACTAGAAAACAATTGTTTGATTCAAAGGAAGAACCTAGTAAGTCTTTATTTTGCTGGTGTTGTTTTCTATCATCTATTGAGCCTAAAACTGTGATTGAAGCTTTGAGTGATAGTAACTGGATTATAGCCATGCAAGAAGAACTTAATCAGTTCACTAGAAATGAAGTCTGGGAACTTGTTGATAGACCTAGTAATCATAATGTTGTAGGCACTAAGTGGATTTTCAAGAACAAAAGGGATGAAAATGATCTTGTAGTAAGAAACAAAGCTAGATTAGTTGCTCAAGGCTACTCTCAAGCTGAGGGTATTGATTATGATGAAACTTTTGCTCCTGTAGCTAGACTAGAAGCTATAAGATTGTTCCTTGCTTATGCTGCACATATGAAATTTACTGTGTATCAAATGGATGTGAAAAGTGCATTTTTGAATGGTATACTTGCTGAAGAAGTTTATGTAGAACAACCACCTGGTTTTGAAGTGAATAGTCCCTAAGTATACAGGTTAAAGAAAGCACTCTATGGATTGAAACAAGCCCCAAGAGCATGGTATGATACTCTTTCTTTATTCTTACTTGAAAATGGTTTTACAAAAGGCAAAGTTGATAGAACTTTGTTTAGAAGACAAGAAGGTAATGATATATTACTTGTTCAAATTTATGTGGATGATATTATCTTTGGATCACCCAACAAAAACTTGAGTGAAAGCTTTTCTACACTCATGCAAAGTAAATTTGAAATGTCTATGATGGGAGAAATGACATATTTTCTTGGCCTTCAAGTAAAACAAACTTCAGAAGGTATCTTTATAAATCAAGCAAAGTACACTAAGAATTTGCTAGATAAATTTGGTATTAAAACCTGTAAGACAGTTGGTGTGCCCATGCAACCTACATACAGAATGGATCCTGATGAAGGAGGTAAGTCTTCTGACCAACCTCACTATCGTGCTTTAATTGGCTCTTTACTCTATCTAACTGCCAGCAGACCTGATATTGCTTTTTCTGTTGGAGTATGTGCAAGATTTCAAGCAAACCCCAAGGAAAGTCATCTGGAAGCTGCTAAAAGGATATTGAAATATCTAAAGGGGACCATTAATCGAGGATTATGGTATCCTGCAGATGATGATATATCTTTAAGTGGTTATTCAGACTCGGACTTTGGAGGTTGCAAAATAGATAGAAAATCTACTTCAGGTTCATGTCAATTCTTAGGAACTAAGCTCATTTCATGGTTTTCAAAGAAACAAACAAGTGTGGCAACTTCTACTACTGAAGCAGAATATATGGCTGCAGGTAGTTGTTGTAGTCAGCTTCTTTGGCTAATACAACAACTCAGAGACTACAATGTTGTAGAATCTAATGTACCTATATATTGTGACAGTAATAGTGCTATTGCCATCACACAAAATCCCGTTTTACATACTAGATGCAAACATGTTGATATTAGGCATCATTTTATTAGGGATCATGTTGAAAAGAAGAATATTAGAATGGAAAAGATTCATACTGATATTCAAAGAGCTGACATTTTTACAAAACCATTGGCTGAAGTGAGATTCAGAGAAATGTGCATTAGTTTAGGATTGATAGATATGGATTCTGTTTGTATATAGAACTGTGCTAACATTTCAGGTACTGATCTTATACCAAGAGGAAGATAAAGCAGAAAGTAAGAGCAGTACATCAAAATTCAACAGTCAGAAGAGACAATCCAATGTCAGATCACTAAAACAGGTAACAAGGTTACTAAAGTGACCTTAATCCCAATGAGGAAGCTGGTAAAGCTGAGGGACACTGAGAACATACATTAAGGGGGAATCTGTGATTTCTTAAAGATCCTTTGTTGACTCAGATCACTAAGTCACTTTAGCATAAATCTTGATGTGATCATTAAGTTAAACATATTGTTACTAATCTGTACTGTTTTACACTTATACATATTGTACTAACACTTTTACCAAGGTGAAACAGGCACAGAAAAGGAATTCTCCATTGAAGGGGGAACTGATCTGATTACAGATTTGAAAAGTCTACTAATCTGATCTGATTACAGACTATAGCAGTCTACAGATATATTCTGATTAATACATTGACTTGTCTACAGAACTGTGCTGATTACAAAGTTTCTTTGTCTACAGTACTGATCTGATTACAATTCAGTTATTCTACAGAACTAATCTGATTACTAACTAATCTGTCTACAGAAAGACTTGTTTACTACTAATCTGTCTACAAGAAATCTACTGATCTGACACAGTACTGATCTGAGGATTACTGTGCTGATATCAAAAAGATGAAATCAGGGAATTTGGGTACTGATCTGAGGATTACTGTGCTGACCCATCTACTGATCTGAAATCTACTGTGCTGATTCATCTACTGATCTGATTTCTAAAAAGGGTTACTCAGCTGATCACAGTACTCAGCTGATCCAGATAAGTAAAGTTTTCTTTACATACTTGTAAGAAAATGAAGTGAAATAGTTTTGGAAACTACTGTGCTGATTTGCATCAGAACAGTCTTTTGGTTTAGATTACTCTAAGTCATAAATTGTTCAAATTTTTAGATTACTAATAGAGAAGATTAATACACTCTTCTATTTCTAACCTAAAAATTGTGGTGTATTTATCAAACACTAGTTGGCTCCAAAAATTAAGAATGTTACTAGAATGTGAACAGTTATTGTTTAACTCGAATTTCGAGATTTAATCCCAACCATTCTTTATAATAATCTAATTCAATCCTAGCCCTAGATTGGTTTTGAATTATAACAAAAACAATCACACTTCATCTTCTTCGTTCTTACGAGCTCATTTCTGGAAATATCTTAACTTCATAACTTCTGAAAAAAATTTGATTTCTACAAAATCTCAAATGGCAACTATCAATATTATCAATGAAGCTAACCAAGTAGCAGGAACTTTTGATTCGAATTTATGGATGCGCAAGAAGGGAATTTTCGTGGAAAACGCTGTCTTTTTCAATGGCAGACACAGTGCAGAAAATCAAGCAATTTTAACTATGTGTGAAGAATGCGGACTACGAAAGTTTCTGGAGTCATTTCCCGTGAATGTCTACGAACCGGAAGCTGTGGAATTCTATTTACAACTCCAAGGAGATAAAAATGGTGTTCACTCCATGCTTGCTGGACACAAGGTCACCATTACGAGGGACATCCTCGAAGTAATGTTGGATTTACCGCAAGGCCCGGTGGATATTCTGACTTACAAAGCTGGAGAAGAAAAGGAGTGTGTGGGAAGATGGTCAGGTGTTGAGACAGAGACCTTGACCAATCTGAAGAAGGATGTACTTCCTACTGGTTTGCAGTTTTTGATGGATATAGCTGGAAAATGCTTGTTAGGGCAACATCATAGCCAGGATGCCTTATCGAGTTTTAAAATTAGAATTATGGCTGCAATCATCGACAGAGTGGAAGGTGATTGGCAAGGATTCTTCCTGGAAAGGCTAATGACTGAAAAGGAAAAAGTGTTGTTTGATGAGGATACAATGGAATTCTCACTGAAATCAAAATTAGGGTTTGGAAACAAGCTGAGTTTCTTGTTGCCTCAGCTGGTGAAAAATCCATATTGGAGTAATCCCAAGAAATTCCATCATGGGAAGTTCTTGATGAAGAAGGAGTCTGTTCAATTTGAACAAGAGAACCCCTTGGAACACTCTCAAGAAATTGAAGCAGAGGAGTCTGGAGCTTCAATGTACCAATCGGAGGACGATCAAACTGAGGTTAGATCAAAATCAAGGCATGATCCGAGCAGTACTACACTAAGGAGAGGAAGGTCTGCTACAGCCGCCTCGGAATCAACAGTTCGTTTTGTGGAAACTGTGGTGCAATCAAGCTCAGATGAGCAAGAGGTTAGTGTTCCTAGTCCAATTGCTGTTCATAAGAGGACTAAGTCAAGGAGTGTTAGGAGGAAGTTAGTTGTTGTCTCCTCTACCCCTTCTGATTCTGAACCAAGCCAACCTGAACCCCAAAACCCTCAACCTTCATGTTCTGGAGGATCAGATCATTACTTTTCTGAGACTCAGAACACTCCCCATTCATCACCTCAGCTCACTACTTTTGAGCCTACTTCAATTCCTACCCCTCAACAACAAACTTCACATCAACCTTCACCACATCAATCCCCAACACAGGTTCATGTTCACTCTACTGAACATGAATTTGAACCTTCTACTGAACCAATTGATATTTCATCATCTCCTGAACCTGAATTTATTGCTCCTAAGCCTGCTGATTTGATGGAGTACACTATCTGTGATAAAGAGGATAGAATCAGGATAGATTTAAGGATAGCCTTGTTGAAGCAATTTCCTGGATTAGATGAGAGCTCAGTTGAGTTTGAGAAACTCCTTAGGATAGGCACTTGGGTGTATCTTAAGAGGAGTACTTTGAAGGAGAATTTGGCTATAATGGAAGGTATGGGAGGTGCTTCAATCTTTGATGATTGGGAAGCAGAGCAAATGCAAGCAGCTGGTGTTAACTCTTTTCTTGAGTTAGTCACTCCAGAATCTGTTGTACTTCTTGTTGAGAGATTAACAGGAATCAAGTACACAGTTGAGAAGATTGCAACTCCTAACTCTGATGAGGATTTGTTCAGCGAAGAGAAAGGTGTTGATGAGACTGAAACTGCTGCTGCAACAGATTTTATGGATATTGATGAAGATATTGTCAATGCAACAGAGGTGTTTGAGAACACTGTTGTGATTGAGGAAACTGAAGTTGTTGAAAATCAGGATGTAAATGCTGAAGAATTGGAAAGCATTCAAATTCACCCTACTGATCCTATTGAGGATGTGCAAGAACAGATCCGAACAGGTTCTGTTGAGAAGGAATTTGATATTTCTGAATTTGAGATGTTGAAAAAGCAGAATGCAGAGCTTCAAGCAAAGTTGGAAGCTGCTGTCCAGATGTTTCAAGAAGCTACTGACAGAATGAACAAGATGCATTCTGAACACTCTTATGAGAAGGTAATGGAGTATACAATGTCCAAAATATTTGACCTTCATAGAGTACAAGAGAAGAATTTGTCTCAAGTGTTGCATAAAAAGCTGGAGCAACACATATCTTCCTTGAAAGAGTGGCATGATGAAGCCAAAAAGGGGGAAGATAGGACAAGGCAAGTGATGGAACAAACACAGTCACAACAAGCTCAGCTGGTTGTGAGTCAGGATGAATTAAGAGCTGAAATTCATATGTTAAATGAAAAACTGAAGCAAAGAAAGCAACAGAAGCAACATGGTCAAGAGATTGTTGAAAAGAGACCTGAAGTTGCAGGAAGTTCAAGTCAGAGGAAAAGGAAGTTAGTTCTATCTGATGAAGAACAACAAGAGGAAGAAGCTGGAAGAATGACTAGATCAAAAAGCAAAATGAAAGCTGTTATGACAAGTGAAGAAGAAAGCTTGAAAAAGAAGAAAGAAAAGGATGTCAAGTTCTTGAAGACAAGATTTGATAATCGAGTTGCAGCTTTGAAGAAAAAGATGAATACACAAAAGAAAGCTGAAGGAAAACAGTTTGACAAAGATTTTCAAGATGAAAACTTTGTGGATTTCATTGTTTTAACAGAACATATGGAATACTGGAAGAATTTGAAGAAGAAATGGCAGATTGCAAACTTCATTGTGAAGAAGTTTGGTGATCATTCGAGCAAGGAAGCAGAATTTATTGACTTTGAAGAATTTATGCTGAATATTGATCAAGAGTTCTGGGAAGACATAGCACAAGTTGCTAATCGTGCTGGAACCAAGATTTTGTGCCCTGAAGAACCTAATTGGGAACCTCCAAGACTGGAAAGTGGAGAACCTGATTACAAGGAGATCAACAACATTATTGCTGAGATTATTAAGGAAGAAGGAATCACTGATCATCAACACATGATGGATATCAAGGCAAGAATGTATGTGGCATTCAGAATCTGAAGATGCAGAATGAAGATGAAGGACAAGCTCAGAAGATAACATTTCTATCCTTAATCTTTATTTCTATATTTTTGTGATCATTTCATATTTTGTGAGTATGTGTAATATGTGAAATACCTGATCTGATTGTGAATATGATATGAAATTCTGAATTGATGAACTGTTATGATTGACTACATACTTAACTACTGATTTATTAACATTTAAGTAGTTTTGGCTTCATCAAAAAGGGGGAAATTGTTGGGATATGAATCCTATAAACAATGTTCTAGTTGATGAAAGTATGTTTTGATGGCCAAAAGCAACTTAAAGTTAGTGATATATGTGGTTCTAAGTCATCTTAACTAAGTCATCTGAATATAAGCTTACTAATCTGATGAGAAACTTAAATTGAGATTACTGATCTTAATGCTAACTGAAGTAAGTTTACTGATCTTGTTGAGTAATATTAAGAATAAAATTACTGATCTTAACTAAGTCATATGGAATAAGATTACTGATCTGAGTATGGAAACTGAGAATGAGTTTAGTGATCTTATATGATATATTTGAAATCTGAGTTACTGATCTGATGTACTTACTGATCTGATATGCTTACTGATCTTATATGTAAGTTACTGATCTTAAATGTTTACTGATCTTAGATATTTACTTATCTTTTGAGTTACTGATCTTATTGGTTACTGATCTGATATATGAACTGTTAGGAACTAAGCTGATGTTTTGTATTGTATAGACAGCTTATAGTGTAGGACTTAGATATACTCATCTGTATATAGTTCAGTTAATGTATAGATAGGTTTTATATATGTAAAGTTGAATTTTGTTGTATTCAGCATTGTAAAGTTCAGAACAGTAAAATCAGAACACTAGATTAGGAATAGATTAGAAGAAGATCAGAAGACTCAGAGGACTACTTCAGAATAAGAAGACTTCAAGAAGAGTTGAAGAAGAGCTTAGAAGAAATCTGGAGAAGTTTTGAACAGTTTTTGGTTACTGTGCTGATTGAATCAGAAGAGTAAAAATCAGCAGAGTAAAATCCGAAGAGTAAAAATCAGAACAGTAAGTTACTGTGCTGATTTAGTGAAATTGAAGAATAAGTTTGGAAACCTTATTTAAGGTGTAACTGAAAATATATTGAAGGAATGCTGACTTGGAAGTTGAAGGAAGTTACAAAGTCGGTTACAAGAAGAAGTTACAAAAACAGTTTAGAGTTAGTTGAGAGTTAGTTCACAAACTGCTAACTGTCATACTAAGTCTATAAATACTGTGTGATCTCCTACTGCTAAGACTACTGATCTTAAAGCGTTCACAAGCAATCTAAGTCTACAGAGCACAAAGAAGAACTCGCAGAGTTGAAGGAGATTAAAGAAGAGAAGAGCCACTGAATTGAAGAGAAGAATCAAAGGCTATTCACAGAGAAGTTTTACTTTTCAAGTTTAAGTTTGTATGTTGTAAAACAAGTGTGCTAGTTACTTGTAGAATTACTAGTAGATCGAAGATATACCTGGTGGTATAATCGAAAAGATCAAAGTCTTAATCTTGGGACTTTAAGCCACAAGAAACTCAAGGAAGAGTAATAAAACATCACAACTGGAGTTGTGAGAGTGGATGTAGACATTTGTCGAACCACTATAAAATTCTGTGTTCTTTACTTTACTGTTTGATATTTGTTTGAATTGTTTAACTAAGAACATTAAGAATTAACAAAGATAAAGATCTAGATAAAAAGTTGAGTATAAATTTGTTTGGGCTCATTAGTAATCTGATTAATTCCGCATTGTGTATTCTGATATATTGAAAGATTTTTGAAAAGTCTATTCACCCCTCCCCTCTAGACATTTTCACTAGCTTACTCAATATTATTAACTCAACTTTGGGACCAACATATATGATTGACTGGGTTGGGAGCCATGTTGTTAATGGTCTCCACAGCATCTCCAGGTACTGAATTGTTAGGAGCCATACTTCTAAATATATAAATTTAAGCACATAATATGAATGAAGTTTTTTCAGAAAGATTAGTTCAGTGACCACACTAAAATTTGGTTTTGAAAATCAAAATGGATTTTCAGAAGCAGTGGTCTTTGAACCCCTGCTCTGATACCACTTGTTGGTCCTGAAAGGAGTATGACACAAGTGTATGGGTGAGAATGCACTTGTGTATGCAAATTCTTTTCTTTTAAACAAATCAGGCTATCAAGAGAGTTGTCTAGTCAACTTCTTTGAGTATGTATAACTTTGATCAGATAATAAAACTACTGAGAACTATGAAGTAATCAGTTGAATAACTATCTAAGTAAGTTATATGTGCGGAATTATGGTTGGCCCTTTATATTTAAACTTCTTTTAAATTCTGAAAACCTTTCTTAATAGTTAACCAGTTATTAGGGGACTTGTCCCAAATCTGTTTTGCACAGTTTGTGATGGATATCTTTTGAAGATCAATTTGTGTGCAGTGTATGAATGTGTTACTTGTATGAGATGACTGTAAGTAAATAACACAATGGTTTATAGTGGTTTCAGAGACTCAAGCTCCTACATCCACTTCCCTGATTTAACTGGATAATTCATTCACTTGGAATTAACTTGTTTTATAGCTAGTGTCAAGGTGCACTGATCAACCACACTACTCTTTAGTGCCTTGATCCCTAGAAATTCTGAGTCCTAGTACTCACTCAACTCGAACTAAACTGTTCTTCACTTGAAAGTTCTAGTTCTCACACTTTTACAACAACACTTCTAACTTTCCTTGAAAGGTTTAAGGGTTGAAGTTGGTTCCAACTAGTTTGAGATATCCTTTACAATGAAGTACTGTATAAGGATATGATATCTCTTCTAAGCTTTGAATGATGTACAATAGGTTCAACTTAGTTGGTAATTGGAAGTGTATGGAAACTTAAGAATGATATATTCTTGTTAGAGTTTGAAGGCTTGTAGGCTTGTAGGCTTTGAATGCTTGTAGTTTCCACACCTTGAGTGGTTTCCATACTCCAGTATTTATAGAGTAAAGTGAGGTTATATCCGTTGGAGAGACGACCTCAAATTGTCTATTTTCATCTTTCTTGAACTTTGTATCTTGAGGATAGATTCTTTGAAAGTGACATGTCTTATTTTTGGGAAGTAAATGGCTAGAGCTTCTTGTCTTGACTTATTTGCACTCTTCCCAATGTCTGACTTGTAGATTCAGCAGTCAACTCAAAGACATTCTTCCTGATCATTGATAAATGATTAATGACAACATTCCTTATCCTCAGAACAGATTTGTGCTCAAGCTTATCTCATCAACTGGCTTGACTATCAGCAGTGTTGGCTAGCTTCTTCAGTTGAGTTGGTTTCTCATCTTCACTGAATCAATTTTGATGTCACTTTTAAGTGCATAACTTCCATATCAGTGAGGTTGACTCTATCAGCATAGTTGTCTCTTCACTTAGATTAGTTTTTGAACTATTCTGATTTTAGTGTGCTGATGAACTATGCTGATCTTTTCTTCTGATCTTGATAGATTTATTGTCAGTAGACTTGGTCCAATTAATGTGATCTTCTAGCATTGGACTATCAGAGAGGTTGACTCTTCTGATCTACACTTTTGAATTTATTATTAGCAGTGTTGAACTCTTCTGATCTTGTCTTATCATTAGGGTTGAAGTCTTCTGATTTTGAGCCTTAGGGAACTTGATTGTTGTGATCTTTTAAGCTTGTGTTCCCCCTCAACTTAAGCATCTAAACATTTATAAGCTGCGTAACATGTCAGTTGTTCAACTAGCCTGAACTATATGTTCCAACATTTCTGAAACATACTTAGTAAATTTGACTTATCTAACTTGGCATGTCATAAGGGGTTTTGGTATCTTAATCAAAATCTCATTTTATTCCCAACAAATTCATGTTAGGGAGGGGCTATCAACACCCCAAATTGTGTTATTCCCACCCCAAATGTTAAACACACCCCAACAAAATTTAAAATTCTATTTTTTTAGTAAACATACCCCAATTTATTCCCTTCATATCCCTTTTTACTTAAAAGTTAAAATAACTTGTCTTCTTACATAATACTATACACACCCCATCCATTTTAACCTATCTCTCTCCCTAAAAACACAAAAGAATCATGCCTCTCTTCTCCCTCACCCCCAAACGAGCCGTGCATTTCAAGAAGAAGGAAGAAAAGGTGTAAGTGTTCAACCCGTCTTGGCCGAACAATATCTCTCGATTTCTACCGAACAACAAACGAAATGGAAGGTCAACCAAGATATGGTAAGAACTCTCTTTCAATTCAAATGTTTTTATTTCCTAAATTTATAGGGTTTACATTGTTGAATGAGTTTAGTGATTTATTGTAAAAAAATCCTAATAAATTGAGTTTGATTTTGGGTTTGGGTATTGTTTTCGTTGGTTTGATTTGAGAAAATCGACCAAAATCGCCAATTTTCGCTGCTGTCCGCGTACTGTACGGCCAGACTCGCGGTCGCGCGGAGTACACTGTGCACGACCATTTGGCCGCACGCACGACCAGTTTGGCCGAACACCACCATGATTTAATATTCTTTTATTCCAGCCTTCATCGATTGATCTTTATTTTGTCCATTTTCATAACATCTCATTTCTCTGATATTTGTGTCTGTATATTGTTTTTCTTATGCACAAAAATTGTGGAGAAAAAAAAATTATTGGTATTAGATATTTTAATCCGTGTTTTTGCGAAAAATGAAATGAGGGGTTTGGTGGTGTTGCAAGAGAGAGTGATTTTATCTCACAACGTGCTGTCGGTTTGAGGTTTTTTTTATGATTTTGATTTTTCAATTCTACCCTTTACATTTACACCCCCTCTCTCTCTTCACATCTTTTTCAGTACTATAATCTACACTTGCTACAAGTTGTATGTAGAGGAACTTTTGTACTATACTTCTTAGTTGTAGCCTTATCACCCCCACCCCTGTATACTTTCAATATTATAATCTGCACAACTTTATCTTGTGTATTTTCTCTTGAACTAGGTTTATTATATTTTGGTTTTACCTGCTCTTTGTGTATAAATTTTCTACCCGTTTTTCACTGTGATAGAAACGAGAAGCCATCACAGTGATATGACACCTATGTTGATGATGATAGACTTGAGCCGTCCGCACGTAGAAGACCACGTAGATGATTTATGAATGATGTTATTTAGACTTGAATATGGATGGTGACGTTATTTTGATTTTAATATGGATGATGTTATTTAGACTTGAATATGGATGATGTTATTTATGGATGATGTAATTTTAATTTATCGGGAATGTTATTTTAAATTATCGGTGATGTTACATAAACTTGAACATGGATGATGTTAGTGTATTTTAATTTATTGATGATGATGTTATTTTAATTTATTGATGATGATGTTATTTATGGATTATGTAATTTTAATTTATCGGAGATGTTATTTTAATTTATAGGTGATGTTACATAAACTTGAACTCTTAACTTTCTCTCCTTCTTTGTCAACACTAGATTCATCAACACTCGGTACATTCTTTTTAGAATCACGGTAGGTACCACTAGACCTGTCAAGACGGGTCGGGGCGGGCCAAAACCGCAAAAGCCCGCCATTTGGCGGGGCGGGGCGAGCCAACCCGTTTACTAGGCGGGCTGCTAAAACCTCAACCCAACCCAAAAATAGGCGGGCCGCGGGTTTAGGCGGGTCAACTTTTTTTCTTTTTTTTAATAAAAATATTTATTAAATTCATCAAAAAATATAAAAAATAAATTAAAATAATATACATATATAATATATACGGTATAAAATATGGTATTATGAGTACAGAAATTCAGAAAATGAAGCAAGAAGGAAAAAAATTCGACTCCTTCTATAATCTGTCATGCGCTAGAGTTTTTACTTTTAATTAGGTTTATTATATACTCTGTATTAATTTAAAGACAAAGTTGGGTAGTTTGGGTTCGAGTCATGGAAATGATAAAAAAAATATTCTATAATATATTTTTTTTTTAAATAAAAAATGGCGGGCCAGCCCGCCAAAGACCGCAACCCAAACGGGCCGGTCCGCCTGGGCCCGCCTCCGGGCGGTCTTGAAAAATTCTATCCCAACCCACTATTTTTAGTGGCGGGGCGGGCTGGCCCAACGGGCCCAGCCCATTTTGACGGCTCTAGGTACCACTTCTTTCACAAGCAAGCGTCACACGAGGCCGCCTACCTTTCTTGGCATTGTCAGACCTTTTTAATTAAAATGACTATGTCATTCAACCGACCGGTTTCTTGAACCCAATTAATCAACTCTTGCCTAACTTTTACTATGTCATTTTGACGGCTCTACCACCATTTCATTTTCGGTTGGTTCCTGTACCAACAACAAAATAAAATATTAAAACATAGTAAAAGAATTGCAGACTGTATGGCCACAACTGCACAGACTGTACGACCACAACTTCATGTACAAACACGGAAGCGTTCGGCCAGTACTTAATGTACAACGACGAATATGTTCGGCCAGATACCAATGTACATATTCAGGGGTGTTCGGCCGGTTGTGGTCGTACACTCACAAAAGTGTTCGACCGGTTGTGGCCGTACACTCACAGAAGTGTTCGGCTGGTTGTGGTCGTACGTACAGTGATGTGTTCGACCACGATTTATGCCGTGCATGTCGCGATTGTTTCTACTAAAAACTGTGTAAAGTGTAAAAAAAGTATGAAAAAAGTGTAAAAAAATATTAAATATACTTACATTAATTTCCTCCATCACGTTTTGTTCTTCCATAGCCATGTTTGTTGTGATTATATGATCATATGAAGGTTTTTGGTGATAGGGTTTATGCATGGAGAAGAGTTTTAAGAAAAGTGAATTTTTGACGTAAAAGTAAAAATAGATGATTTAGGGTTAAATGGAGGGTAGAATTTAAGAATGGGGTGTGTTTAAAATTGTTAGGGGTGTGTTTAACATTTTTTAAAAGATTTAAAAGGACATTTTAGTAAATTAAATTATGTCTATTTTTGTCTAAATTTTTTTGGGGTGGGAATAACACTATATGGGGTGTTGATAGCCCCTCCCTTCATTTTAAGGTTGAAAATATATGTAAAGTATCAAAATTTTAAATTTGTGGAAATATCAATAAATATATTTATTAATAATTTTTTTAAAATTAATAAAATTTAATTACAAATTTTTAATACATAAATTTAATAAAATAATTTGAACAAATTTTATATTTATGATAAATATAGAAATAAAACTATAAAATGTTATTTCATATCATATTCAATATTTTACCGATGAGTATCCAATTTTTAAACCGAATAATGACAATGAATATATAAGATACTACAAATTTAGCCTTGTACCGTTGTACACACAAGTATTTACCAATTTTAATTTTTTAAAAAATATTTTTCTCTCTCCTATTTTCTCTCTCATTCCCAAATTTAATTTTTAAAATTATTTTTCTTTCTTAGCCATTCTCTCTCCTCTCAACTTCTTCATCGGTTTAAATTTCCTAAATACGGTTTAAATTTCCTAAATAATTATTATTATAATTTTATTATAATATCAATTTTTATTTTAAATTTTTCTTTTTATTATTCTTTCATTTTTTCCTACTAAATAATATTTTTGCACTAGTATATATATAATCGGTGGCAAATTGCGCATAAATTTAAAGTGAATTATATTTCCTTTGTCAAAAATAAATAAAAATGTCAGCAAAATATAATCTCAACTTCCTTTACCCCATCGAAATTATAGGAATTGAAGTCACGTCAAAAAGAGAAGATTCACAATTAGTATATAAGTAAGATATGTCTTATCTTAGTCTTAATCTTAATACTCTATATTTGTGAGAATATAATGGGACACGTGTCACAATTCTATCACTCTACACAATCTCTCTCTTCACCAAAATCGTCTATTTCAAAATCTCTGCATTCTCGGCATTCTGATTAAAAAAAATTAATTTTTCTATTTTAATCTCAAAATTATAAATTATAATAATTATTTTTAATCTCTCTCCCCCTCAAATTCTTTTATTTCAAATCTTAATACTCTATATATCTTATCTTAATACTCTATATTTGTGAGAATATATTTATAACAATTATTTTTAATCTCTCTCCCCCTCAAATTCTTTTATTTCAAATCTTAATACTCTATATATCTTATTTTAATACTCTATATTTGTGAGAATATAATGGGACACGTGTCACAATTCTATCCCTCTACACAATCTCTCTCTTCACCAAAATCGTCTATTTCAAAATCCCTGCATTTTCAGCCATTCTGATTAAAAAAATCTATTTTTTTTAATTTTAATCTAAAAATTTTAAATTATAATTATTAATTTATAATTTATATTAAATTAAATAGATTTGCAACGAAGGATTTTAAAAAAAATCCTATTAATAAATTCAATTTTGAATATTCAATTTAAAGTTTTGAATATTCAAATTTAAGTTTATCATTAATTTTTCTCAACTTTCTACCTTAATTATCGTACATTTAAATTATAATTCCAATTATATAAAGTATAAGCATAAACCATTTGTTTGCTTCTGTTAGTCTATATGAGACTATGATGTTTTAGCTTGACATTAAATTTCTACTCTCGGAACATCTACAACCACTTCTTGAATGAATGTATAGGATAGATTTTAAACTTTTCTTCAATTACTTTTTTGTGTTCTCTCACCTTTTTTCTCCATTTCTACCATTATTTTTATTTACTGCTTCTTAATTTTTTTTTTCTTTCTCTGTCTTTGTTTTTAATTAATTATTTTTTGTCATCTTACATTTACATTTGATGATATTTTTCTCTCCATTTTTTTTTCGTTTCTTTTAAAGTTTCTCTTTAAATTATTTTTTTTTTTGCAGAATTTTATCTAATTAATATATATATTATTTTTTGTTTTGCAGAATTTTGTTCTCTCTAAAGTTTTGCAGAATTTTGTTCTCTCCCATCAATATATTGTTTTCATTTTGCATAATTTTTTTCTCTAATCAATATTAACTTTTTCGTTTTTTAAAATTTTCTCTAATCAATATGTTATTTTTTGTTTTGTAGATTTTTTTTCTCTAATCAATATCAATGTTTTCGTTTTGCATTTTCTCTCCTTTTTTTTTTTTTGTTTCTTTTAAAGTTTCTCTTTAAATTATTATTTTTTTTGTAGAATTTTATCTAATTAATATATATATTATTTTTTGTTTTGCAGAATTTTGTTCTCTCTAAAGTTTTGCAGAATTTTCTCTAATCAATATATTATTTTTTTTGTTTTGCAGAATTTTGTTCTCTCCCATCAATATATTGTTTTCATTTTGCATAATTTTTTTCTCTAATCAATATTAACTTTTTCGTTTTTCAAAATTTTCTCTAATCAATATGTTATTTTTTGTTTTGTAGATTTTTTTTCTCTAATCAATATCAATGTTTTCGTTTTGCATTATTTTTTTCTCTAATCAAATATCAGTGTTTCGTTTTACAGATTTTTCTCTAATCTCTAATCAATATCAATGTTTTCGTTTTGCATTATTTTTTTCTCTAATCAAATATATCTCTAATCAATATCAATGTTTTCGTTTTGCATTATTTTTTTCTCTAATCAAATATCAGTGTTTCGTTTTACAGATTTTTCTCTAATCTATAGTTTTTTGTTTTGTAGATTTTTTTTCTCTAATCAATATCAACGCTTTAGTTTTGCATAATTTTTTCAATGTTTTCGTTTTATTTGCAAAATTTTCATTTACGTGTTGATTATAATTTTTTTTTTGTAGAAATTATCATTAAATTATCCATTAATGTAAAATTAGGATGATTTTTGGCAAATTTTTTTAGGAGAACTCATTACTGTTGAATTCTTCCTTCTATAATTTTATTTGGATTGAAATTTTCCGATTATTCAGATTTTGAAAAAAAAAATCGGTCTCGCTCCATTTATGTGCATTGAATTTGAATATCTGAAAGGTCTCTCTTTTTTTTTTTGGATTATGATTTTGTCTATTTTGTTGCTTCT
Source organism: Galeopsis tetrahit (assembly GCA_963675135.1). Lineage (NCBI taxonomy): Eukaryota > Viridiplantae > Streptophyta > Magnoliopsida > Lamiales > Lamiaceae > Galeopsis > Galeopsis tetrahit. The sequence goes on from OY776127.1 coordinate 58,531,158, forward strand.
TTCAAAACAGTGAGCCTTGCGCCGGCGGCTGCCACGTACACCAAAATCTTATAATCTCTTAGTAATTTACATCTCCATGTAAATTACAATATCCAATTTTCTCTAATCAATAATTATATTTTGTTTTACATAAATTTTTATTATATATTTACGTAGTAGATGTGTTTAATGATTTTCAAATGTTCGAATGTCAACAAATTTCATATGATTAATTTTTTCATATCATTTTTAATATTTTGTTATATTTTCACGCCCTATATTTTTCTCTCCGCGGGTACCCATCCGACCCGACCCGAATTAATATATAAACTTTATATAGTATATATATATATATAATATTAATTTTTTTTAAAAAAAACTCTTCGCATGAATATCGAAGCTTATGAAAATATATGTAGATCAATAAAAAAAAATGTATATTCCACAATTCATTCAAGTCTATCAAAATCCATATAAATCAATAAATTCTATTCTTAATAGAACTCTATTCAAATCGAAAAAGACGTTTCAATTATGAATTATGAATTGAATTATGAATTATTTTATTTTATACAAGATACTTTATTCTCTTCTCTAAATTGACTACAACCACCATAATTTAAATTATATATGAATTATTTTATTTTATATTATTTCATAATAAATTTAACGGGCTGTATGATACAAAGATACATATAGGATCTGCCCCGTACGTATATTGGGTATGAGTCGGTTTGGATCTTATGTCCGACCTGCGGGTATCCGACCCGACCCGAATTAATATATAAACTTTATATATATATATATATAATTTAAAAAAAAAAACTCTCCGCATGAATATCGGAATTTATGAAAATATATGTAAATCAATAATAAAAAAAATGTATATTCCACAATTTATTCAAATCTATCAAAATCCATATAAATCAATAAATTCTATTCTTAATAGAACTCTATTCAAATCGAAAATTTTGAATTATGAATTATAATTTGAATTATGAATTATTTTATTTTATAAAAGATACTTTATTCTCTTCTTAATTGACTACAACCGCCATAATTATATATGAATTATTTTATTTTATTTTATTTTATATTATTTCATAATAAATTTAATTATAAATTTTTATCCGACTTGAATCTATTCTATCCAAGATATCTAACATACGGCCTGTATGATACAAAGATACATATCTATTCTATTCTAAGTAAGGTATGTATAATTTAAATTATAAATTACTTATTTTATTTTAATACAAAAATACATTCCACAATGATGTAGCAAAGAAACTATGTTCTTATATACTATTCTAAAATAATTTTAAAAACTTTTTAAGATATATAGAGTATTGTGAAAGATTTTAGAGAATTTTTAGTTATTGTCATATTGTAGAATAATTTAAAAAACTTTAATTAAAAAAGTTAATTGTTAATAAAGAAAATATAAAATCTTCCAACAAAGTTTGATTAGTTAATTGAAGTGTCGAATAAATATGAAGAGAGATCGCCCTAAAAAAAATGGATTAGAGATGTATACCGACTTAGTTGAGAAAATTATGCAATTATTTGTTATAATATAGTAATAGTTTTTAATAATTTATTTATTTTTATAAATTTGTTTATATTTTATTATTGTTTATATAATATTAATTTATTATACAATGTTAAAATTGAATGGAAAAAAACATGACGGGAAAATTAAAAACTTTTTCTTTAAAGGAATGTTTGTTTTGGAATAAAAAATTTCACCCATTTTCTACTTTATAATTTAAATTTAGAATTTTAAAATCTTACCTTACAAATAACTATAAACCCTATAAAAGTTTACCGTATAAATATAACTCTATATATATACCTTATAATAACCTATATAAAGACTTATACTTCTCTACTATAAAGTTAAATCATACCCAACTTAAATTTCAAAACAAACACAAAACATATAAGTCATTAAAATTTCAAAATCTACTAGATTTTGAAACCCTCAAAATCCCAAAATAAACATCCCCTTAATTTTGTAGAAGTACGGTTTCCTATTTAATTGTATTTTGTCATTGTGGAAAATCATGCCATCATACTATAAATGTTGTGAAGTTTTTAGAAATTTGTAATTTTATATATTTTTTTATTAATAAAATTATTTTATAATTTTCTTACTTATTAAAAATATTTTCTTAATTTTACGATTAAAATTATAATTTTATTAATGCATATGTTATTAATATATTAAAAAAATATTATAATATAGATTCAAATTTGTAAAAATGTATATATTACAAATATATTAGAATAATAAAAAGTTTAAGATTATATAAAAATTAATATAGTATTTAAAGTTATTATTTTAATAAATCGATCCTAATATAATATTTAATGTTAGTATTATTTTAATAAATCGATTCCGCGTTTTACGCGGGTATAGGGCTAGTATTTGTATATTTGTGAGAATATAATGGGACACGTGTCACAATTCTATCACTCTAGACAATCTCTCTCTTCACCAAAATCGTCTATTTCAAAATCCCTGCATGAGCTTCTGATTAAAAAAAATTAATTTTTCTATTTTAATCTCAAAATTATAAATTATAATAATTATTTTTAATCTCTCTCCCCCTCAAATTCTTTTATTTCAAAATCTCAATATTGTCAAGCATTCCTATTAAAAAAAAAAAAAATCCTATTTGTGAGAATATAATGGGACACGTGTCACAATTTCATGCTCTTCACAGACTCTCTCTTCACCAAAATCCTCCATTTCAAAATCTCTGCATTCTCATTCTCAGGTATTCTGATTAAAAATATATATATTTCCTATTTTAATATCAAAATTATAATTAAATTTTTTTAATTATAATTATTATTTTTAATCTCTCACCTCTTCAAATTTTTCCATTTCAAAATCCAATATTGTCAAGCATTCTTATTAAAATTTTATAATTCTCCTAATTTGTTTATCACGGTTCTTTCATTATTTATTAATTCAAATCTTAATATATATCTTAATCTTAATTATATATTTATCATATATTTGCAAACATTTTAACAAGCACGTGTTGCAAATTGATTGGTGCAATCTATTTTTTCTCAAATTCCTCCATTTTAAAATCTATTTTTTCTCATTAATTTCACATTTTATTAATTTTTTTATTAATCTTAATCATTAACCTAACATACATTTTATAATCTCATATTTTAAATGCATAATTTTGAATATTAAAATTTAAATGAAATTGAACTTTTGAATTTAAACAGAACTTTTAAAATGAAACAGAATTTCCGCGTAATCTTCTATGGAGTATTCTATATAAATCTCAACATCTTTCTTTCATTTCAACAATCATAATTTTTTTTTTCAATTTTAGTTTTTCCTTCTCCCACATATATATGAAGCCTGTAGATTTTTTCTTTTTCTTACGTATTATTCTTTTTTTTTGTCAGCCTTGATAATCTTCTAATATGTAGATTTTTTCTTTTTCTTACGCATTTTTTTTTGTTTTTCGGTATAATTTTTTTTTTTCTATCTATTGTTCTATTCTTATATGATTCTCTTTTAATTTCTTTCTTTAGTATGACTTTTTTTTTCTTATTTCCTTCTTCAATATGTAGATTTTTTCCTTTTTTTTATGCATTTTTTTTTCTTACATATATTTTTTTGCCCTATTTTCATCTTAAAATAATAATTTTAATATTATTTACTCCTAATTATTATTTTTAAATTTCAAATCTTTTTAATCTTATCTTTTTAATTATTTTATTTTATGCTTTTACAATTATCTTAAATTTCTCTCATTTTTTCAATTATTTTTCTGTTCTCTCTCTTATTTTTTATTTATAGATTTACAGTTTTTTAAATTATTTTTTCTAAAATTGTAAATTAATTGAAATTGGACGGTAAATTAATTTTTTCTGTTCTCTCTCTTATTTTTTATTTATAGATTTACAGTTTTTTAAATTATTTTTTCTCAAACTGTAACGGTAAATCTATTAATTTACTAAATTGGACGGTAAATTAATAGATTTACGAAATTAGATTTTCTTGATAGTTATTGTTGTATATTTTTAATTATAATTTTTTTTAATTTAATTATAATCAATTGATAGTTCACATCTAATTTTTTTATTGTCTAACATAAGAGTATATATTTATGACCTTGATATGTTAGGTATTTTCTTATTGTGTAACATATGAGTATATATTTATGACCTTGATATGTTAGGTATGATTTATTTTTATTCTTCAGCGTGTCTACAAAAGTTTCTAATGTAAATTATAAAATCAAAATGAAAACAATGTACATTTTTACAATTTTTTTGATCTAAAATTCTTTTAGAAATGTATTTTATATTTGAAGATCATGTAAATTATAAACTTAGGAATGCATCTCTCACATTGTATACATATTAAATTGATGAATAATGGTTTTAAAAAAGTAATCAATTTAAATTCTAAAAAATTAAGAAAAAAATAATTAAAAATCTTTTAATTAATCAACCTTGAATAAATAGAATTGGTATTTATTCTTGATTTATTATTAATATTTTTTTTACATATTTAATATATATCAAATTATTGTACTAATTTTTAAATTTATTTATAAATAGGTATGCGTAAAAATTCTAACAGTAAAGTTAAATATTAAATAGTGTCTTTGTAGACCCCTCTTTAATAAATATACAATTTAAATGAATGTAAATTTATCAATATTAATTGTAATATTAATTGTAAGTTCATTTTTTTTTTTAAATTAGAGTTGTTGAGAAAAATAAATTTACTGTAACTGACGTAACCACTCATTTTCTCAGTTATATATTTTATGTAAATAATATTTTTATAATAATAATGGACATTTATTTTGTTAAAGATTTTTTAATTGCATATTATGAAGAATGAAGGGTAAAAAAACTATATGTATTTGACTTTATAAATGATTATATGGATGTGGATGTATGTATATATAGGGTGTGAATGTATTTTAAAGTAATTTTAAAAACTTTCTAAAGTGTATAAAGTATTGTGGAGGATTTTAGAGAATTTTAAAAACATTTGAAAAATCTGCGGTGAATGATTTTTAAAAACAATTTTAGAAATTCTCCATGATAAAGGGGAGGTAATCTGTGATATCTTTTAAATATATAAATTTATATTTTTATTATTTTCAAATTAACAAATTTTTTAACAATATTTTTTTAAATATATAAATTTATATTTTTATTATTTCTAAATTTCTAAATTAATTTTAACAATATTTTTTTATTGTCTTGATATATTTCATAGTATTTTTTTTTAAATTGCAGGTTTAAGTCATAAATTTTCATCCGAAGTCACGATTTCTCTAAGGAAATGTTTGTTTTGAAATGGAAAATTTCACACGGTTTTACTCTAAAATTTAGATTTAAAATTTTAAAATCTTAACCTACAAAATTCAACCCTATAGATATTTATAAACTTTATATACATTCCTATATAAAATTATTTTATAATGTCCATTTTTATTAAAAATATTTTTAATTTTACAATTAAAATTATAATTTTATTAATGCACATTTTATTAATATATTAAAAAAATATTATAATATATAGAAATATAAATACAATAATATAGATTCAAATATCAATTTTAATTTTTATTAATGCACATTTTATTAATATATTAAAAAAATATTATAATATATAGAAATATAAATAATAAAGATTCAAATTTGTAGATATGTAATTATATTAGAATAAAAAAAAAATATTCTCACAAACTCTAACAAATAAAAAAGATATAAAAATTAATATAGTATTTAAAATTATTATTTTAATAAACTAACTCTAATTTTAATAAATCAACCCCGCGTAAAAACGCGGTTACAGGCCTAGTACTCTATATTTGTGAGAATATAATGGGACACGTGTCACAATTTCATCAATCCATCACAATTTCTCTTTTCACCATCTATTTCAAAATTCCTACATTCTTAAACATTCTGATTTAAAAAATCCAATTTTTCTATTTTAATCTCAAAGTAATAATTCAATTTTTTTTTTTTTGAAATGAATAATTCAAATTTTTAAATGATAATTATTATTTTTTAATTTCTCCTCTTCAAATTCTTCTATTTCAAATATTTTTATTAATCTTAACCAGCAAAAAAATATTATTTTCAGGAATTTTTTTTTTCTTGCATGGAGAATTAACTGGTGAAGAATTTCAAGACTTCAGCTTTCGGTTATGGGCTGTGTGGAAGGAAAGATGCAATCGAAAACACAGGGCGAATTCATCGGAGCACTTGAGGGATCGAACAAAGGAATTATGTGTTGACTGGGTTCATTCATTATTGAAAGATTTCAAACAGAATTGGAGAGTGATCCAATTAACTAACAGAGGTTCGTCAATACACGAAAATCGGGGTCGCTTCAGCGCGGGATATGGCGTTATTAATGGCTTTGGAGAAGTAATATCAGCTGGGTGCATTATAATCAACCATCCAGGATCTGTTCTTGGAGCCGAAACTAAAGCTCTTTCTCTGGGACTCAAATTCTTTATTGCCCATCATCAAGGGACTTTAAGAGCCTTTTCTGATTCAGCAGAAACTGTTGCAGCAGCTAGGATTTTGAAGAATGACTACCTTGGCCAAGAACATGATGTGATCGAAGAAATGAAAGGGGAACTACGAAGATGTACAGGCTGTGAGGTCTATCACCTTCCAAGAAGATACACGAAGATGGCACATAAACTGGCCAAGTTAGTTATAGTCTCTCCACTCCCTCAAGCTTGGGTTGGAGTAGAGGTACCCTGTGAATTAGAGAAGCGGCTCAAATCTCAATGATGTAATCTCTAGTCCTTGTTATTTCTCTCTCAAAAAAAAAAAAAAAAAAATTCTATTTACTTTTGTATGGCTAATCATCATTTATTTCCAATGTATATATATTTTTTTTTTACAGGTTCTAATGAGTAAATGAATGAGTAAATTATTTCGTAATAGGACTACCGTAAGACTCTTGAAGAATATTGATATTTTCTTAGTTCTATTTATTCTTTATTATTTGAAAAATAAAAATATACATGTATGTAGAAAACATTGTTGAGTTATTATTGAAGTAATGTTAAGATTTCTTTAGTTGCCACCATTCATTTTTCTTTTACAGTTTGTAAATTTTTCAGATTGTAAATAATACCACGTGATGCTTCATTTTTGTAATATATCCGAATTTATTTACATCATTGTTTCAATTATTCTAAAATCATCTATAATGTAAAATGAGTGTACACAATATTTAGAGAATATTTAATAATCTAAATAAATTTGATTTATATTTAAAATCAAATTGAATATATCCATTTTTAAATATTCATTTTTATTTTACCTTATATTCATTTTTTTTTATAATTTAGACCGTGGCACATCACTATGTAAAATTCAATTAAGAAAAAATATATAATAATTATATCTATAAATTATGTTAAGAATATTCTCCATATAAATGGGAAATAATATTATATAATTAATTGTATATGTATATAATGTTAGTTATTGGACTGACTTAATAGGAAATTATAGTGTCATTGATTAATTTAATATTATGTTATGTAATCTCATCATATTATTAATATATATATATATATATATATTTTTTTTTTTTTTTTGTTGATTAATTGATTTGATTCTTCTAAAATCATATATGGATGGATTTTAACGAGGATTAATACATACAAAAATTTATTCTTATGCTTAATCGTGTTGTTAAATTACTAATTAATTGAAGATTATTCAAATTTTATGAATTTTTTTTAATATTAAGTGTATAATATTATATTAATTTTTCAAACATTAACTTATTAATATGAGACTCTATATATATATGGAAGTTATTTTTTCTAATTTTAAAAGTTTCAAAATGTATCACTACAAAAAAGAGGTGTTTTACCGACGGTTATACCGACGGATATTTAGTCGGTATTGGCTCTTACCGACGGAATTACCGACGGATTTTATCCGTCGTCAATGAATTGGTCGGTAGTGGTTACCGACGGAAATATGCGTCCGTCGGTATGTGCCGACGGAATCCCGACGGATTCGAACTAACCCGTTTTCAAACCGGGTCGCCTATACCGACGGATTTAATTCCGTCGGCATTCAAGCCAACCCGTTTTCAAACCAAGTTTTCAAACCGGGTCGCCTTTACCGACGGATCCCAAATCAATTTTTCGTCGGTAGATCCGTCGGTATATTTTGGACTTAAATTTTATTATTTTAATTTACCGACGGTATTTTCCGTCGGTAAGTAAGTATTAATGTTTTTAAAAAAATGGAATTCCGTCGGCTCGCCCGTCGGTATTACCGACGCTACACCGACGGAATAGTCCGTCGGTAAGTACCAAAAAATTTTAAAAAAAATTTATTTGCGATCGGGATCTGACCCGATCCCTATTGCTTACATAATTGATTAAAATTCAATACATGATCAAAATTCAATACACGATCAAAATTGCTTAAATAGTTCAATACACAAATCTACATTACATCTACATTACATCCAATAGAATAAACAAAATCGTGCTAAGGCATCGAATGGTGTTCCGGAATTGGCAGCGGATCGATCAAGTAAGAAGCAAATAGAATTTTGCTACTTATTATGACAACTATACCCCTCACTAGAATGCTTGAAAAAGCTCTGTGAAATATTAAAACAACATAGTAAAAATTAACAAAAACTTATATGAGAAATAATTTAACAAGAATGTGAGTATATTAATACGTACCGTGGAGTATATTAAATTGTCCTTCGCTGACTCGACTCCATCCCTGCCATTTCAAAATCAATTCCAAAGAATCAAGATTCAATTGTCATTTTATAGATTTAAACATAAATTAAATTATCATAAAAATTGAACATACCTCAACAGAAATCAAGTAACTTCATTAGGCTCGCATAGTTTCGGTCATGCTGGTAGTTCAAAGATAAGAGATTTAGAGTACAATAAATAAATCAATAATTCAAGGAATAATTATTAATAAAATCTGATGAACTGATTTTTTTATCAAGTGATTAGGCCTTCAACAATGCATCATCGATCCAAATCGAAAGGAAAACATAATCATAAGAAAATCAAATTCGGTGAAATGATTTTTAAGATACAAAGCACAAAGCATATATAGATACAAAGCACAAAGCACATGTCATAATCTTAATTTACATGAAAAGAGAAAATATTAAAATCAAACAAAAAAAAAAACAAGTAACGTTCGTCCAGTAGAAGACGTTGACGTCGGTGGGCAAAAAAAACGTACCTTTTATATGAAGACGGCGACGGCAGAGGAGGCGGTGGGCGACGACAGAGGAGGCGGTGGGCGACGGCATTCTTGGAGAGAGGATGGGCGACGACTGCAGGTAGGGAGGATGGGCGGCGGCCGCGACCACGGCAAGGAGGCTTTACATTCGGAAAGGAGGTGGAGTGGGGGAGGGGGAGAGGGAGAGACATAGAGAGTTTGAGGGAAAATACGCGTGAAATGAGAGAAAGTTGCATTTATAATCGGAAATGCCGACGGATATGTCGGTCGGCTTTGGCTCGTTGCTGTTAGCGACGGAAATGGCGACGGATATTTCGGTCGGTTTTGACTCGTTGCCGTTAGCGACGGAAATGGCGACGGATATTTCGGTCGGCTTTGGTTCGTTGCCATTAGCGACGGAAATGGCGACGGATATTTCGGTCGGCTTTGACTTGTTGCCGTTAGCGACTGAAATGGCGACGGATATGTTCCGTCGCCATTGGATTTTTATAACCAAATGATAAATAATTAAATTATAAGTTAATTAATAAAATAACCAAATGATAAATAATTAAATTATAAGTTATAACCAAATGATAAATAATGAAATCTTATAAATTGTACAAAATAAAATAGCTAGGTTACATTAATTTAATATTCATCTTCATCTTCATCTTCGTCTTCATTTTCATTATTTGCCACATCTTCCTCTTCCTCCTCATCTTCTTCATCCTCATCTTCTTCATCCTCCCCCTCGTCATGTTCATCCTCCTCCTCATGTCCACTATCGTTTTCAATAACAATCAATTGTGGATTTGCAGCCGTCAAGTCTACCGAAAGATTAAAATCTCCCGCAAACACTTCAGTTTGATTCTCTATTTGTTCCATTTGAAACGGAGGTTCATCTTCATCGTTGTTTTCCTTTTGGGGGACGTCCACCATTGACCTTGCCTTCACTTTGCAAACAGCGTGCCATTCTGATCTATTACGTTTTCCAGCTCCTGGATACGTGCAGTAGTAGACTTGAGATACCTGAGAGGCAAATACAAACGGATCATCCCCGCTATACTTCCTTTTCGAATTAACATCCACAAGCTTGTACTCCGGATGAATTTTGGTTCCTAAAGGGGATGTGTCAAACCAATGGCACTTGAACAACATTACGGTTTTCACTGGATATCCCGGATATTCAATTTCAACGACTTCGTGCAACACCCCAAAGTAATCACTTGCATCTGCATTGTAATTCGCACCCCTAAGACAAACACCACTGTTGTTAGTCGTTCTTGTTGATGCATACTCTGATGTATGAAACCTGTAGCCTTTCACAATATAGCCGTTGTAAGTCCTCACACGACGTAGTGGTCCTTTGCTGAGATCCTGTAAGAACCGGCTCTGAAAATCGTGCGATTGTCCCTATACGTACAGTTAAAATTAACATTAATCAAAACAATTATTTGTTCACGTAAAATTCAATTAATGATACTCACATAACGTTGGAACCATCGGGCAAATTGACGTTGAAGACTAGTATCTATGTCTCTATCTGAGATGTTTTGATCTGCATGTCGTAGTTCTTGTGTATACATCCTAATAATTCACAACACAATTAGATGATAAATGACGCACGTTTAGTGCTATTTAATTAGATGATAAATATATGAAATACTTACTCAATGTAAGGCTGAACTTCATCACAATTCAATAACACGTACGTTTGTGCTATTTCAGCCTCTGTGTGTGTTGACCAATATCGTTCAGTGGCTTTTCCTATAGGTCGCCCCTTAGACTTGAATACAGAGAGCATGCCATCGACTTCTTGTTGCGTACCTCTACCATCGAAGTTACGTGGTTCATTCCTGATCCTCGTGTTGACATGGTCTTCAAAATAATATGAACAAAACATGCCAACCTCTTCATTCAAATACGCATTAACAATCGATGCTTCGACGTTTGCCTTCTGTTTAGCATTGCGCTTCAAGTTGTGGAGATACCTAAAATTATAATAGTTAACAAATTAAAATAAGGCTCCATATACTAAAAACTAATTAAATGAGAGAAATAGAATTGTTCACCTCTCAAATGGGTACATCCACCTGTACTGCACTGGACCACAAATCCTAGCTTCATACGCTAAGTGAACAGGTAAGTGTTCCATCGAGTCAAAGAAGCTAGGTGGGAAAAAACGTTCCAACTTACACAAAATAACTGGAATGTCTCGTTCCAAACGATTCATATCATCAACCTTGATTGTTGTAGACGTTAAATCTCTAAAAAAGAGACTTAATTCAGTGACAGCCCTCCACACATTCAGAGGAAGAAATTCTCGAAACGCAATAGGTATCAAGCGCTGCATAAAAACATGACAATCATGACTCTTCATCCCTGCAACTTTACCTTTTGTTGTGTCTACGCATCGACTCATGTTTGACACGTAGCCGTCTGGAAATCTTAACTCTTTAATCCACCTACACAATTCCTGTTTTTGTGCCTTATCTAGTGTGTAGCAAGCCTTTGGATATTTACCTGTACGGGTATCCTGTTCCAACTCATCACGGCGACAGATAGTGTTCAACTCTTCCCTGGACTTTGCAGTATCTTTCGTCTTGCCTTCTGTGTTCATGATTGTGTGAAACACGTTGTCAAACACATTCTTCTCAATGTGCATGACATCCAAATTGTGTCGGAGCAATAGTGAACTCCAATATGGCAAGTCCCAAAAAATACTCTTTTTCTTCCAGTTACCTGGGATTCCTTTGTTGTGTTCTTCTGCATTTTCCTCCGTAGTTTTTTTCAAACCCGTCCACTCAATCTCATGTAACAGACTTTGTCCTGTACGATTAATAAATGTTAGAATAAATGTAACCCAAAAAAACATGTTAAAATAAATGTATAAAATACTATTTCGAAGGGGCGGTCGATTGTTTGTGACTGTTCTATTCTTCGTGAAGTCCACCTTATTCCTTCGAAATGGATGATCTCGAGGTAAAAACCTTCGGTGATTATCGAACCATGAAACTTTTCTACTCTTCTGGAGACTGAAAGCTTCAGAATATTCCATACAATACGGACAAGCTTGCTTTCCGGCTGTACTCCACCCGGACAACATAGCATATGCAGGAAAGTCGCTAATGGTCCACAATAAAGCAGCACGCATCGTGAAGTTCTGTTTCCTAGAAACATCATACGTTTGGACTCCGTTATCCCATAGGAAGATCAAGTCTTTAATAAGAGGCTGGAGATAAACATCAAGTTTATGCTTTGGATTCGACGGACCAGGCACCAATACAGTCAGAAACATTGTTTGAGGTTTCATGCACATCCATGGAGGTAGATTATACGGAGTCAGTATCACCGGCCACAAAGAATACTTCTTTCCATAACTCCCAAACGGTGCAAAACCATCAGTACTCAAGCCTAATCTCACATTCCTCGGTTCACAAGCAAATCCTGGAAACACATTATCAAGGTGTTTCCAGGCTTCAGAGTCGGACGGATGTCTCATATCCCCAACCTCAGTATCTTCAGAATTTCTTGCATGCCACGTCATGTGTTGAGCTGTAGCACTAGATTGAAACAATCTCATTAAACGAGGAATGATAGGAAGATAATACATCCTCTTGTGTGGCACTTTCTTTTTTATCTTGCTCGATTGACCACCTGGTCCCTTCCGTCGTGCCTCTTTGTACCGGGGATGGCCACACATTCTACACATAAGAAGATCGCTATCGTCATCACCCCAGTATAACATGCAACCATTCACACAACAATCAATCTTCTCAACCGGCAAACCCATATTCTTCATCAGTTGTTTGCTCTGATGAAACGTCGTAGGTACTTTATTATCGACAGGACAAATCTCACTGCATAATTGTGTCATTTGCTCATATGCTCTGTTAGATAGCTTGTTCTCCGTCTTGATAGCCATAAGTCGAGCATTAAATGACAACTGAGAATGAGAATCACACCCTGGGTACAAATCTTGATCGACTAATTTGAGCATCTCATAAAACTGAAATGCTTCATCCGTTGGTTCCTCCTCTATATTTGACATACCGGCTTCCATCACCATTGTTTGATACATATCGGGTTCTTCCACCCCAAACTCTTGATCGTTACTGGTGCCGACATGCTCAACGTGTACGGGTTGTTCATAAATTGCAGTAGTGTAATAGTACAAGACTTGATCAAAATTATAAGGCCACCGTTGTTCGCCATGACTTGTCCAATTATAGTAATTATCAACGAACCCATTCATAACAACGTGGCATAAGACTTCATCAATGCTTTTAAATGATCTATTCTTACATTTCTTAGCATTACACGGACACCTAATACAATCCTCAGACATGTAATGTGGGTGTAGCTTTGCAAATTCAACAAATGACACGAGTTTATCATAAAATTCAACATTCACATTTCCTAAAACGAGCCTAGGAGTACAATACATCCACCGACGATCCGGCAATTCCATCTGTTAAACAATTTGACCAAAATAAAATTACACACTAAAAATTAAACACTAAAAGTAAAAATTATGTAGTAAAATTACACACTAAAAAACTAAACACCAAATTAAAATTACACACTAAAAAACATACCTTAAATTTTCGCTCCAATCCAAATTTTTTGCTCCACACTAAAAATTTTCGCGTGTTTTGAGGTTCTGGAATGTTTTTCAATACTACATGCCGACGGAAATGTCAGTCCGTCGGTATATCACGCGCCGAAATTCCATCGGTATTGCCAATACCGACGGATAATTTCAGTCGGTAACACATATTTCAAATGTATGTCAAATCAGTCAGATTCCGTTGACCAATTTTCAGTCGGTATTTACATTACCGACGGAAATTCCGTCAGTATTGAACATGTGTCAATACCGACGGAATCACTTTCCGTCGGTAAAGACGCGTATAAAAAAAATTTAACTACGTATTCTTAACACTCCAACCACACTCAAAACAACCTACTTCTTCACAAACATCAAAATTTAAAAAAATACAGAAACTCATGTCTTCATCTTCGACATCCATGAAAATTGTGGTATGCCATTGTGGAAAAGAAGCTCGTGTGTGCATGTCGAAGCAAGAAAGAAGCAGAGGTAGACTATTTTATACTTGCCCAGATTCACTAAATGGTAATGGATGCTCCTTTTTTGTTTGGGCCGATGAACACGAAATTCACGGACAAGGAACGAGTTCACACGGAATGTTTCCGGGCATGGTGAGGAGAATTGACTCACTTTTGCTTGAAAATCAAGAGCTCAACAACAAGTTGAATCATGCGCAACTAGTTGGGGATATGTATAAGGATACATCTGACCAACTAACCTCAGAATTAGGATTTGAAGCTGGAAAAGTTGAAGAGCTAAAGAAGCAGAGGAACTTTCTTGTTGTGGCCATAGTATTCTGTGTTCTACCCTATGTGTTCAAGTTTATAGGTTGGATGTAATCCTAAGTTTATGTCTCTAATATGTATTGCTAAGTTTATGTAATGTTAAGTGTATGCATGTAATGTAACCACAACAACAGCCTTTCTTCAAGGCAATTTTCAATGAAAATGTTGTTTATTTATCACATAAAACATCCAAATTTAAATATACACATTCTTAACACATAAAACACACATAACTAAAATTAAACAACTGATACTTAAACATAAAAGTAAATAGTTCAACAAAAATGCAGATAAAAAATAAATAGTTCTACGAGACATAAAAGTAAATAGTTCTACGAGACATAAAAATAAAATTGTTAAACACATAAAAAAAAAATTATTCAAAGTCACTCATTGACCATAGTAGAATATATCAATGTCGTTATCGTTGCCAACGAACTGACCAATGATGTCATCATCGTGCTGCATGGTCGGGACATAGGGGGAGGGGGCTGCGGGGGCTGAGGGGGCTGGGGGAACAGGCACGTTCACGTTGGTCGTCGGTGGAGGAGCTTGCATGGTTCTCCGATAAACCTCCTCGATCCTCTCGTCCGACCACCCCATCTCTCGACCCATATTCACATGCATCACATGCATGTAATGGTTGAATTGTGCCATCGTCACATCAGGAGTTGGGGTGGAAGATACGGAACCCTGCGATGCCGTCTGGGACGGACCAACGCCGGAAATGACATCAGCGCTCATACGACCAAGGCCCAGAACTCGTCCGCGGGTGGTGGGGGCAACTTCCAAATAAGCCCGGTCCACCTCCTCGACTGTAGGGGCACTGCTGGTTCCGGGTTGAGTAGGGTCGACTTGAGTTCTGATCTCGGCAATCCTCCGGTTCATCTCCAACTACATAATTAATAATTTTAAATTAATAGAATAAATTATAAAAAATGTATTTAATTAAACAATTTTATTACTTACGTGGAGGTTAGTTGTGCGCCCGTATGTGGATTGCTGTGTATCAGCATTAAACGGATGAGCAATGCTCATCCGGTCCAAGTGAGTGGGTACACGCCCCGTATCCCGTTCCTAATAATTTAATTTATGTATTATATATATTAAATATATAATTAAATTTATTGAAATTAATTAAAAAATTAATAAACACTTACAATGACCATCGACTGCTCAAGGATGGACCGGGCTCCAGTCCGATGCCTGGACATCCCACCCCCATCGTCGGATCTCCGGTTGGCCTTAGCAATCTCACACTTCCTGATGTACTCCGGATCCAGCCACTCCCTCGTCAATGAATCCCACAACACAACATCATTATCATCCTTACCCAAGCTCTGCGTCGTCCCATCGCGCCGCCATGCCATTCTCCATTCGTACATTAAATCCTTATACCGCTGTTGCGCCGATTTACAGAAATACCTGAACATAGCCTGGTCTGAGTACATATTCCGATCCCAAGTGGTTTGTTTCTACACATATAATAAATTGTTTATTATTGAACAAATTAACAAACATTAATTAAATAATTAAGTAATTAATTACTACCTGAAATTCCTCGAAGTACGCCAACTTTTTTGGTTTTGGGACCTTCGACCAGGTATATGCACCCGCAGAGATCGGTAAAGAGCCAAAAGCAATCGTGCATGCCCTGGAGACCTCGTTACCAGGTAACAATCTGTGACATTAATTAACAAACAAAACACATTATAAATTAAAACGAATGTGAAATTAATTAATTATTAATTATTAAACAATAAAAGTATTTAATTACTTACACTCCTCCACTTGTAGCCCAAACGCGCTCCCGGCCATCCTGAGCAGGAACAGCAGGATGGTCCCGGACAGACGAATGAGACGACGACTGATCAGGCGACGGGTGTGGAATGGGTGGCGGAGGCGACGATAATGGTGTTCGTGACAGTGTAGGCGCCGGCGCCTCGGGTCTAAGTTTGGATCGACTCTTCCTCGATCGGCTACGTGACCCGGAGGCCCCGTGAGATCCCGAGCCACCAGAGGCATCAGCACCATTTCCAGTCATCTATTTAATTTAAACATTTAAATTAATAAATTATATATATAATACTAATTAATTAATAATAAATTTCTTAATTTAATAAAAAACAATAATCTAATAAATTAAAATTTAATAAAAACCTAATTTAATCAATAATAACCTATTTTAATAAATAATTTCCTATTTTATTCAACAATAACTAATTTCCTATTTTATTCAACAATAACTAATTTATTCAATAATTTTCAACTTTAATTAACAATTTTCTATTTTAATTAACAATCTATAACCTAATAAATTTAGTAACAATTTTTTCTAACTTTAAAATAACAATTTCCTAATATAATTAACAAAGCCCCTAATTTAATCAATAATTTCATAATTAGTAAATCAACAATATTAATCTAGCTAATTATAACGTACAATATCATAATTTAATTATGTAATTAACTCCACTCCAACGTATATGCAAATTCAACAATAATATCAATTATATATATAACATCAATTATGCAAAACATGCAATATCGATCTTAACAAATCACATCAATTTATTATAAATAACTATATACATCAACTAGCTATACATATAGGCAATTATCCACTTACAATATCAACTAATTAATTAGATATATCAACTACATACATTCAAAATAATTAACTATATACATCAACTACAAACAATTAATTTCATATTAATCTATATAACAATTTAAATTAACACATGCAATTTAATTCATAATTATAGGCAATACATATATAACTTAAAAATTAATTACTAACAAATTAAGAAAGCGTACCGTATAGATTTTCTAATCGAGTCGAGAGATCACCTCGGCCGAGCCTCTTCTTCGCGCGATGAAGATGAAGAAGGAAAGAGTGGGGAGGGAGGAGGGAGGGTTTCTGTAATCTGTTCTTCAGTTTATATACAAAAAAAAAATTGCCTTTACCGACGGATATTTCCGTCGGTAATGACCAGATTAATTATGGTAGTTATTGCGGGTCGGTTACCGACGGATATTTCCGTCGGTAATGACCACATTTAATTTTGGGAGTCGATCAAGAAGGCGGTTAGTTAATGTGGGTCGGTTACCGACGGAATATTTACAATACCGACGGAACGATCCGTCGGCCGGTGACCCAAAAACGACACCGTGTAGAGAGTTCTGAGTGTCCGTCGGCATATCCGTCGGTATCCCGTCGGGAAAGCCGACGGAAATTGAATTCCGTCGGCAGAGTCTTCTGACTTTGAATTCCGTCGGTAATCCGTCGGTACAGCCGTCGGAAAGGAAATCCGTCGGTATACATCCGTCGGCAAAAACAAGCGTTTTTGTAGTGTATGGAAGTGATTTATATGGAGAATATATATATTAAGAAAAATATATATATATCATATTATTAAATTATATGTGACTGAGCTTTTCTAAAATATTATATATCACATAATCCATGGTGGAGGATGATATTACAATAATTAGTTTGCATAAATCAGGATTGCAATAGTTGCATTAGGATGATAACAAATTTTAAAAATACTTAATGCAACATATGTAATTGTGTTATAAGGATAATAATAAATTTAGGGGGTAAGAATGATTCAATTTTTTTTTTTATTTAATACGATCCAAACCTAATATAATATACAATATAGTTATGCTTTGATAGCTTAATTATGTTAAATATAGATTAACTATATATCATTGTTATGGATGGTTTGATAACTTAGATTAAATGTAGATTATAATTTAAAATTTATAAAATTTAGTTATCATCCTAATCTTAGATAAGAAGTCTTCTATCAAACATGCTATACCAAATAAAAAAAAATTAAAGAGGGGAGATTGAAATAGATTATGAGATTTCTACATTAAGACTAAATTCTATATGATTCATATACTTAGGATTGCTCAGAAAGATAGGTATGTTAATTGGACAAATCATATTTTATGGATAAAAGACTAAAATCACTTGATAAATTTCATTTTAATTCTTTAATTTAATTTATGCATAACAAACCAACTGTATCTGAGACTACATTCCTTATTACTTCAAATTAATTTTAAAAAATTTAAGATATTATTGAATCTATTCTAAAATAATTTTATACTCTAAATTTTATTTTTAATCTCAAAATTTAAGAAAAATTATTTTATTTTTAAATTTAAATTTTATGTAAATTATATATAATATAAAACACTATAGATTACAAATCATAAAAAGGAATTAGGAATGTCGAGTTAGTTGAGAAAATAATGTGATTATTTAAATTTTAGAATAATTAAAATAGGGTAAAGTCTAGTATGCACTCGAGTGCATGCTGTGCACCCTAGTCCATGTGCACTTTTCAGTTTACGACTTACACTTTTTGGTAATGGTGTTGCACTTTTCAATTATTACTCATTTACCAAAAAGTGTAAGTCAGTAAACTGAAAAGTGCACATGGACTAGGGTGCACAGCATGCACTCGAGTGCATAGCAGATCAACCCTTAAAATAAATAAAATTGTTATAAAATGGTTTATAAGATAATTATTTAAAATTTAAATTAAAAATTTATGAAAAAATAAAGCAGGGAGATTGAAATATAGGTAGCAAACTTGCATGTAAGTTTTATCTTAATTATGATATTCTTGGATGTAGAGTTGATAAAGAATGGATAAAGAAAACCCTACCAATATATTGAATTGAAGGTGAATATCAATCAAATGATATGTAATCTTTATTTATTATTAATATTTTTTTTATATATTTAATATTTATTAAATTATTGTATTAATTTTTTAATTTATTTATAAATAGGTACATATCAAAATGAAGTGAAATATTAAATAGTTAGTACTTTGTAGACATTAAAATGCTACTAGATAAATTTCATTTTCTTCCGATAATATTTCCAAATATGTTAGATAAGATCAAATTAGGATTAAATAATTTTTTTTATTTTTTATAAATTAATAACAATTTTTTTTACAAATGTATATATTATAAATATATTAGAATAAAAAAAATTAACTCTCACAATAGACTCTAACCATGAAAAAGATATAAAAATTAACATAGTATTTTAAGTTATTATTTTAATAAATCGACCCGTATAAAACGTGGGTATGGAGCTAGTGTATATATATATAATATTTATTATAGTTTAAATTGTTAATAATTTTTAATTATGTAATATATTAAAGGGCAACACATTTATTTCGATATCTTTATCTTTATATAATATATATTTGCAAACATTTTTTTACAGTCACGTGGCTTTAATTCATTGGTCTATCTCAATATCGCTCTTCTCAAATCACTCTATTTCAAAATCCCTGAATTCTCATTCATTCTACACTTTTCTTTTAATCTCATCCATCCATTTTAAAACTTAATCTTTACCTTATATTCTTAATCTTATTTTCTATATAAATCCCTCATCTCTTCTCAAAATCCCTAATTTCTCATTCATTCTCAATTTTACTTTTTTTTTTTTTGTATGTCATCCATTGATTATAATCAATTAGTTGAAGATTTTGGATTTTGAAGATTTGAAGATTGTCTACTCAATAGAAATCCAATCAATGATATCATGTTTTAAAGATTGTGACTTTGAAGATTAAAGATTTTTGTAATTTATGTCATCCATGAATTAAAATCAATTTATTGAAGATTTTGAATTTTGAAGATTTGAAGATTGTCTACTCAATACAAATCCAACAATCGTCTACTCACTACAAAATAATGGGGAAATGGCAACGGCAAAGGCAACGAATCTGCCCTCACTATTGATGAAGGCAACGACTATTGATGAAGGCAACGGCAAAGGCAACGGATCTGCCCTCACTATTGAAGGCAACGGCAAAGGCAACGGCAAAGGCAACGGCAAAGGCAACGGATCTGCCCTCACTATTGATGAAGGCAACGGATCTGCCCTCACTATTGAAGGCAACGGCAAAGGCAACGGATCTGCCCTCACTATTGATGAAGGCAACGACTATTGATGAAGGCAACGGCAACGGCAAAGGCAACGGATCTGCCCTCACTATTGATGAAGGCAACGGATCTGCCCTCACTATTGAAGGCAACGGCAAAGGCAACGGATCTGCCCTCACTATTGATGAAGGCAACGACTATTGATGAAGGCAACGGATCTGCCCTCACTATTGATGAAGGCAACGGATCTGCCCTCACTATTGATGAAGGCAACGGCAAAGGCAACGGATCTGCCCTCACTATTGATGAAGGCAACGGATCTGCCCTTTTGCGGGGTTCGAACTCGGGACCTCTCGGTCTCGAAGGCTTTTGGGCGCCCCCTGTGTGCCGTTTAGGCTAGGAGCTTTAGTCGACATGTTGTGAATGCAATTAATATATATTCAATTTAATTTTAGTTTTTAATTCTTTAATTCAATATTCATTCTAGCTTTAATTATTGCTTATTAAATTATCAAAGCATATCATATTTATTTCTAAATGAGAATTAACTAAATTATATGTTTCAAATTAAATAATTTAATTACGGTATCAATTCACACTATTTAAATTTATTCTAATCTTCAATTTACAGCATTTTAATTCATTCTAATTTTCAATTCACAACATTATAATTACATACAATATTGAGTATAATTATTTTCGCTTATACATTTAAATTTATTCTAATCACATCATTTAAATTCATTCTAATTTTCAATTCACAACATTATAATTACATACAACATTGAGTATAATTATTTTCGCTTATACATGTAAAATTATTCTAATCACATCATTTAAATTCATTCTAATTTTCAATTCACAACATTATAATTACATACAACATTGAGTATAATTATTTTCGCTTATACATGTAAATTTATTCTAATCACATCATTTAAATTCATTCTAATTTTCAATTCACAACATTATAATTACATACAACATTGAGTATAATTATTTTCGCTTATACATGTAAATTTATTCTAATCACATCATTTAAATTCATTCTAATTTTCAATTCACAACATTATAATTACATACAACATTGAGTATAATTATTTTCACTTATACATTTAAATTTATTCTAATCACATCATTTAAATTCATTCTAATTTTCAATTCACAACATTATAATTACATACAACATTGAGTATAATTATTTTCGCTTATATATGTAAATTTATTCTAATCACATCATTTTAATTCATTCTAATTTTCAATTCACAACATTATAATTACATACAACATTGAGTATAATTATTTTCGCTTATACATTTAAATTTATTCTAATCACATCATTTAAATTCATTCTAATTTTCAATTCACAACATTATAATTACATACAACATTGAGTATAATTATTTTCGCTTATACATGTAAATTTATTCTAATCACATCATTTAAATTCATTCTAATTTTCAATTCACAACATTGAATATAATTATTTTCGCTTATACATGTAAATTTATTCTAATCACATCATTTAAATTCATTCTAAGTTTCAATTCACAACATTATAATTACATACAACATTGAGTATAATTATTTTCGCTTATACATGTAAATTTATTCTAATCACATCATTTAAATTCATTCTAATTTTCAATTCACAACATTAAATATAATTATTTTCACTTATCCATTTAAAATTATCAATTCACTTATCCATTTAATTAAAATAACATCACACACAATATTAAAATAAAAATTAATCCTAAATTAAGGCGACGGGGAAGGCAACGGGCCCACTGCCGTTGCCATTTAGCGAGGGGGGCCCGTTGCCAAATGGCAACGGGAAATAATATTTGTAAATTTTTAGAGTAAATTTTGGAGAATATCTTAGAATAAATTATACTTTCACAATATTTTATTTTATGACATAATTCATATTGCTACAACATTTTATTTTATCTTTTTAATCGAATAAATTTTTTACAAATCTATACATGTATAAAAATTATTTTTTAATTAATAAATTAAAATATATTATATAGATTTATTTTAATCCCGCGTAAAACGCGGGTCTTACACTAGTTTGAATATTAATTGTATGTAATTTATTTTAGGTAATTGTATGTGGTTTATTTTATGTAGGCTTTAAACGGGATCTCCAATTGAACGATGTGATTGGTCCCTTGAATTGTCGGTTCAAGAATTGAATATTGAGACTTTAATTTTTTTAGGTAATGTTATTTGATATTGAGAAATTGTATGTATAGGTCCAGATTTTTTTCTTTCTTTCAAATTTTGTATTTTATTTTAGGTAATTTGTTTAGATTAAGTAATATACGCAACCAAGTGTTGAAGTGTGTAGTTAATTACTCCCTCCGTTTTTTTAATAAGTGTCACTTTGATATTTTTCAACAAATTAAGATTATAAAGTGTGGTCCATATTATCCTTTATTAATTATAGCTAATTTTGATATAGAAATTTTGTTTGATAAATAATGTGGTCAAGAATGTAACTAATATTTATAAACAAAAATAATTTGTGTATAAACAGTTTTTATGAAATTTATTTATGAACAATGGTAAATGAATAATAGTAAAATAATCAAAATTAAAGAAAAAAATTCAGAATGACACTTATTTTAAAATTAGAGTATATTTTTATTGATTTATTGTATAGGTAAAAAGAGATTAGTTCATTAAATAAATTGAGTACAATTGATATTTTGTTGCTACACGTGCGCAAGTATTTTGCAAATTCTTGAGATTTTAAATACCTACAAACCCAATTTTATAACTACTTAAATTCCAGAAAAAACACATACCAAAACTTACAATTAATTAAGCTTAATCCACAAATATTTGTTCAAAATTTACATTAATGATTAATAAGCTATATTTACGAAACATTTCACATAATTTTTTATGATTTTTTTTAAAGATAAACATCCGAATACAATATAAAAAAATTGAATTATGTAATATAAAATATTATAAACAATTTTATACATAAAGTAATATGTTATGTCAAACGCGCTTGTTCAAAATTTTATAAATGCAACTCGATCATCTTAGCTAATTAACTCGATCATTCAATTGCTTAATTACTATACTTCGATTCTCTTAGAATAAAGGTATATATCAATTATAAATTGAAACAAATTGTTTTATTATTATTATTTTTTTTTTTAGTAAAAACCCCTTTATTGAAAGAGAAATATATCATTTTAAAGTCGGAAATACAATTACTCATATAAAGAGAAAGTCTTATATGCACCATACACACCAAAGTGATGTGGTGCACTCTATTTTAACCTTTTTTTTTTCTTCCCCTTTCTTCACCCCCTTTCATCTTCTTCCCCTTCCTTCTTTCTTACCCACATAAATATACAAATACAATACAAAGCCAGTTGCGGTGGCTGCTGCCTCTAACACTGTTGAAGCCGAGCCGCAGTCGGAAGCTGCTTCACCGATGAAGGTTTTGCCCTTCCGCGTCGGCCATGGATTCGACCTTCACCGGCTCGAGTTTTATTCCTATGTTTATTTGTTTCTTTCACAATCTGAATCTCTTTTGTGCTAAAGGTGATGGAAATGGACAACCTACTCAACCCCTGTCCCTATGAATCAATTTTCTTCCTTGAAAAGTGTATTTTTTATTAAAATGTGGTAATTGTTGTTTCTAAAATTCGAAAAGTGGTAATTTTGTTATACTAAAGTGTAATTTTTTTTTTTATTGAAAAATAGTAATTCTGTTACTTAAAAATGTATTTATTTCTTATTGAAAAGTGTAACATTTGTTGGGATATGAATTCTTGAAACAATGTTCTAGTTGGTGATTGTATGTTTTGATGGCCAAAAGCAACTTAAAGTTAATGATATATGTGGTTGAAAGTCATCTTAACTAAGTCATTATAAGAGATATTGGAATCTGAGTTTACTGATCTTATATATGTTTACTGATCTTATGTGTTAACTAATCTGATATAAGAACTGTTAGGAACTAAGCTGATTATGTATTGTATAGACAGCTTATAGTATAGGACTTAGGTGTACTCATTTGTATGTAGTTCAGATGTAGTATAGATAGGTTTTATATTTGTAAAGTTGTATTTTATTATATTCAACATTGAAATAGTTTAGAACAGTAGATTAAAAGGAGATCAGAAGACTACTATTGAAGACTCAGAAGACTACTTCAGAATAAGAAGACCTTCAAGAAGAGTTGAAGAGAAGCTTAGAAGAATTCTGGAGAAGTTAATTAGAACAGTTTTGGAGAACTGTGCTGACTGACTAAGAACAGTAAAACTAAGAAGAGTAAGTTTACTTGCTGAGGAAGAATAAGTTTGAAAAACTTATTTAAGGCGTAACTGAAGATATACTTGAAGATATGCTGACTTGAAATTAGTTGAAGGAAGTTACAAAGTCGGTTACAAAAAGAAAATTACAGAAACAGTTTTAGAGTTAGTTGAGAGTTAGTTTCACAAACTGCTAACTGTCATACTAATATCTATAAATATTGTGTGATCTTCTACTGCTAAGACTACTGAACATTTACTGATCAAAGAGCAATCAAAGTACTCGAAGCATTCAAGAACTCACAGAGTTAAGGAGATCAATCTGAGAAAAGCCACAGATTTGAAGAGAAGAATCCAAGGCTAACACAGAGAAGTTTTACTTTTCATTTTAAAGTTTGTATTGTGTAAACAAGTGTGCTAATTACTTGAAGAATTACTAGTCGATCGAAGATACACTTGGAAGTGTAATCGAAAAGATCAAAGTTTTAATTTTGGGACTTTAAGCCACAAGAAACTCAAGAAGGAGTTAATAAAACATCACAACTGGGATTGTGAGAGTGGATGTAGACATTTGTCGAACCACTATAAATCTTGTGTTCTTTACTTTCTGTTTGATATTTGTTTGAATTGTTTAACTAAGAACATTAAGGTTTACAAGATAAAAGATCTAAATAAAAGTTGAGTATAAACTGAGAACTAGAAAGTACTGATCTAACTCAGTAAGAACAGTACTGTTCAGAACACATTTCCGCATTATAAACTCTAATATTTTGAAAGATTTTGAAAAGTCTATTCACCCCTCCCCTCTAGACTTTTTCTAGCTTAATCAATTTTAACACTCAACTTGGGACCAACAACTTTATTATTGAAAAGTGGTAATATTTAATACTGAAAAGTGATTATTTATTTACTGAAAAGTGGTAACTATTATTAGTGAAAAGTGGTAATATTTAATACTGAAAAGTGGTAACTACTATTAGTGAAAAGTAGTAATATTTAATACTTAAAAGTGGTAATTTTTTGTCACAGTTGTATTTTTTTTAATGTCAAAGTCTGGTATACACTCAAGTACATGATGTACTTGATGTACTTGAGTGCACTTTGACCAGTCAACGGTCAAACTTTGACTTTTTTTTTCGAATTTTTTTTTGAATTTTTTTTTCAATATTTTTTTTTTGAAAAAGTGTAGAGCTGTCAGAACGGGCTAATGGGGAGGTGCGGTCCATAACCCACCTCAACCCATCATTTTGCGGGTTTTGGCGGGCCGGTCCACGGCGGGGACGGGTTGAAAAATACTCAACCCAACCAAACCCATGACGGGTTGCGGGTTAGCCCACGGGCTTTTATATAATATATTTATTTTTTACTTTTTCACATTTATTCTCATAATGAATTTTAAACAATACATTAATAATTACTAAAAATAAAAAAAAATAAAGTATGAATAAATTTGAATAATCTTTAATTAAATTCACCACGTGAATAATTTTAATCTCTTATAATTAAAAAGTAAACCTTAAAAAGGATTTTTTGTTTAACTAACAAATCAATCGAACTAAAATTCAAACAAAGTTTAATGGGCAAATCAACTCAACTATAAGTAACAAAAATATAGAATATTCAACGAAAGTTTAATGGACAAATCAGCTCAACTATCAGTAACAAATGTCAATTTGTGAATACACATATGACATTATCATCACATACTCTTTCAATCTACTCATGATAATTATACATTTATAAATAGATAAAGTTAAAAAAGAGATTCAAATCTACATTAATTATCAAGTCTCTCTCTGAGTTATGTGAATACATGGACGACACAGTGGTGTATTCTCATTCTCAAATCTCAATTTTATTTAGAATGATATTTTATAATTTTGTATATTAATTTAAAGTTGAATTGAATCAATAAATTTCTAATATCACATTTTTACTTACAATCATAGTTCAACTTAATAAAAACGCGTTACTGTTTCATTAAACCTTAAAAAATAAAAATTTTAAAAATAAAAAGCCCGCGGGCCAACCCGCCCCGTCCGCGGTCCAACCCGCCAAAACCCACAATCCATACGGTCTAGCCCAAACAGGCCTGCGTTTTAAACGGGTTTGTATTATTCAACCCAACCCACCTTTTTAATAGGCTGAGGCGGGCCGACCCAACGGGCCTAGCCCATTTTGACAGCTCTAAAAAAGTGTATGTTAGTATATTGAAAAGTGCATCTTTGTTTTTTCAATGAAAAGTGTATGTTACTATATTGAAAAGTGCAACATTGTTTTTAATGAAAAGTATATGTTCTTATAACTGAAAGTGTATGTTATTATAACTGAAAAATGTATCTTATTATAACTTAAAAGTGTATGATTAATGGAAAAATGAATGTATGTTATTATAACTGAAAATTGTATGTTATTATAACTGAAAAGTGTATGATCTATTAATGAAAAGTGTAAGTTATATATTAATGAAAAGGAGTTTATTAACAATATAAGACAATTCATAAGACCTTTAAACAAAATAAGACAAAAAAAAATTGTAAAACAATTAAGACCAAAACAGGATACAAAATGTCAATTATGCCCTACATATTATAAATTCATAATTAATAGTTTTTAAAAGTCTTTCACCAATTTTCAACTCCTCCCCAAATTTTCGGCTTCACATTCCATTTTCAAATTCAATCTAATTTGAATCATCAAATTTAATTAGCCTGCATTCCATTACTCTCCAAAATTAGATCAATTTTTGTTGGGAATAAAATGAGATATGTTTTGATCTAATACCAAAACCCCCTGAGACATGCCTAAGTCAATATAAATATGTTCTAAGAATGTTAGAACATATAGATTATAGGCTAGATGAGAAGCTGAAATGTTAGGTAGCTCTTAGACAATTAGATGCACAATTTGAGGGGGAACCTATGCTTTGAAGATGATCAAGATCAAGTCCCCTCAAGGCTCAAATTCTGGAACAATCACTTAAGAGCAAGGACACTCTATGAAATCTAAGATGCTCTCATCAGGAGAGTTGTCCAGAGAAGATGCTCTTATGCAAGAACAAGATTGTAAAGCTCAAAAGGACAAGTCCAATGTGGATGCTCTGATCAGGAGAGTTGTCCAGAGAAAATATTCATATGCTCTGATCAGGAAAGTTGTCCAAAGAAGCTAGCCATATGCAAGAACAAGCTTACCTAGCTCAAAAGGACAAGACTACTCAAAGGTTTTTATCAGGAGAGTTGTCCAGAGAAGTCAACTCTATGCATAAAGTGCCCTGATGCAAAAAGATTAAATATACTGATCAGGAGAGTTGTCCAGAGGAGTTGTCTCAGCTAAATTGATCAAGATCAAGTGCTCTGAGAACCTGAGATCAACTATGCTGAAGAGTTTGAGACAACAAGTCCCTAAAGGTCCTCAAAGAAATAAGCTAAGACTATACTCAAGAGAAATAAAGGAAAAGAGCCAAGTCATCTGAAGAAGAGCAAGCCAACCATGCTGAAAAGCAAAACTGCTGATAGTGATAAGGAGAGTTGTCCAGATGATAAGGAATGTTGTCCTATCATTGGATCAACCTTCAGAAGCCATGTCCAAGTCCTAACAAGAAGTCAAACATTGGGAAAAGTGCTGCAGAATGAAGACAAAACTGTTACAGCCGTTTATTACCCAAATGAGGACATGTCACTATCAAGAATCTGTCTTCCAGTTTGAATAACTCAAGGAAGACATTTATAGCAATTTGGGGCTGCCTCTCCAACGGGCAAATCCTCCATTTTGTCTATAAATACAGAAGTGTGAAGACCACTTGGAAGCACCTCAACCTTGACAAGAATATCCAACAATCCTACAAAGTGCTTTCAAAGCTTTCAAAGACTATCTTAGTCTTCAAACACTTCATCTAAGCTGAACCCAATTGTATATCCATACACAAGCTTAGAGAGATATCCTATCCTTATACACTGATCCTCATTGTAAAGGATATCTCATTAGTTGGAACCTTACTTCAACCCTTACATCTTTCAAGAGTGAAAGTGAGAAGGTTGTAGTAGTAGAAGTGGTAGGAGCTGACTGTTGAGAGAAGAACAGTTCAGTTCTGAGTTGAGAAGAGGGTACTAGGACTCTAGACATCCTAGGGATCAATTCACCAAGGAGTGGTGTTCTTGATCAAGTGCACCTTGGCACTATAAAACAAGTTAATTCCAAGAGTGAAGGAATTATCCTGTTAAATCAGGGAAAGTGGATGTAGGAGCTTGAGTCTCTGAACCACTATAAACTCTGGTGTTGATTTGCTTTACAAGTACTTACATTCATTCAACACTGCACACAAAACTGATCTTTCAAAGATACATATTCAAAGACTGTGCAAAACTGATTTGGACAAGTTCCCTGAAGCTAAACTGGACTGTGTTGCATTGACTAAGTGATTTCAGAAATTAAAGGAGTCTAAACTTAAAGGGCCAACCATTATTCCGCACATATAACTCCCCTAGATAGTCAATCAACTAAGTACTCAATAGTACTTAGTATTCTGATTATCTTAGAAGAGTTAATCTTCTTCAGCAGAGTTGTCCAAGACAACCTTGCTGAACTCTGGTTTGATCAAAGTTGAAAAAGAATTGCATACAAGTGTATTCCCCCCCCCCCATACACTTGTTATATACTCCTTTCAGGACCAACAAGTGGTATCAGAGCAGGGGTTCAAAGACCACTGCTTCTGAAAATCCATCTTGATTTTCAAAACTCTCATATTTGTGTGGTCACTGAACTGATCTCTATCTGAAATCCATCACTTGTTAACTAACTGATTATTTGTGAGATATGGCCAACAACAATGCTGTTCCTCCACCTGCTGTTCAAGGATTAGACAACATGGCCACAAATCCAGTCAATCACATTTCTCATCACAAACTGCCCATGTTTTCAATAGACAACTATGATTTCTGGAAAATTAGAATGAGGGCTCATCTTGCATCTCTCCATACTGATATGCTAAGAGTAATCACAAGAGGACCTTTTGTGTTTACTCAAACTAACCCCAGAGTGACAGCTGAGCAAAAAGCAGATGTAAGGGAACTGATTCCCAAGGATGAGGATGACTTCACTGCTGATGAAAAGAGGAAAGATAATTTGAATTATCTTGCCATAAACACCCTCTATCAAACAATTCCAGATGCAGTTATGGGAAGAGTCTACCACTGCACAACAGCTAAAGAAATTTGGGATACTCTTGCTAAAATGTGTGAGGGCACTGAAAAAATCAAGGAGAACAAGCTCCAAGTTGTTGTGCAGAAGTTTGAACAATTCTCAATGGAGTCTGATGAATCCATTGACAAATTTGCTGGTAGATTCACTGATGTGATGAATGAGATTAACTCATTGGGCAAGGTCTACACCAAGAGAGAGGTTGGACTGAAAATCCTAAGGAGTCTCACTCAAAAGTGGGATGTCTATGCTGTAATGATGCAAAATACCAAAGATCTCTCCACCATGCCCATGCAACAAATATTCTCAGAACTAAAAGCATATGAGTTTGACCTCAATAGAAGAAAGCCTGTTGAGGAACCTTCAAATCCTACTAAGGGAGTGGCATTCAAAGCCAAAGTTGCTGAACCAGAAATGCAACCCACTCCCAGATCATCAAAGACAGTCTCTAAGACTGAAATGAAGGAAGAACTAGCCTTGATGGCTAGAAGGTTTGACAAGCTCAACACAAGGTTTGGTAGATACAAGAAATTCTACCAAGACAACAAATTCAGGAGAAGATACAACTCCCCTGAAGATCAGGCTGAGGACAAAAAGCCTGAAGAGAAAAGATCAGAGGACAAGTCCTCTGATAGGAGAAGATCCAGTAGAGCTGATCCTTCTTCATCTAAGAGAAGAGAAGAATCCAAGAAGGATGATGATGAAGATCTGTGCTATAACTGTAAAAAGAAAGGGCACTTCCAATATGACTGCCCTGAATTGAGCTCTAAAGAAAGAAGAGAGAGACAAGCTAAAAGAGACAGAAAGTTCACCAATAGAAAGGCCATGATGGCTGGTGAAGAATCTGATAGTGATGAAAGCTTCAACTCTTCTGATGGACTATTCTCCAACAGTGATGATGATGATGATGTTTGCAACATGGCTCTTGAGGATGATGAGGTATCCTCTACTTCTAGTTAACCATCATTCACCTCACAAAACACTAGTGAGGTTAACCTGAAACTTTCCTTGGGAAAGTTGATGGAAGATTTCACTAGATTACAAGAATTTCATGATAATTGTGTGAAAGAAAATGAAAGATTGGCTATTGAACTTTCCAAAAACTCTGAGGTAGCTGTTGATGTCAAGTCTACTGAGTTGTATCAACAAGCCTTGAGAAAGCTTGAGGAAGCAAATCTCAGGATAGTTGACCAACAAAAGGAGATTGATGATCAACTTCTCTCTCAGAAGAGAAAAGAATTTGAACTTAAAATTCTAAATGCCAAATTTGAAAATCTCTCACATGAGTATGATATTCTTAAATCAAGTGAAGAGAGCCTGAAATTAAAGATGTCTGCTTTGAACAAATCCTCTAGAGCAATAGAGGAAATTCAAAGTTATCAAAGACCTATGGCTCAAAGAAGTGGATTGGGTTTTGATCCATTTGAATCTTCACCCTGTCTTAGTGTTGCATCCACAAGTAACACTAAGAGAATCTTTGTTAAGTCAGTGGCACAACAAGTTGAAAATAAAGTAATTCAGCCACTGAACAAAGGAAAGGGCAAATTGAATGAAATGCCTACTCAAGTGATTCAGGAGAAAAGGCCAAAACCTAAGGAAATGGCCAAGGCTCCTGAGCACAAGAGGAATGTTGCTCAGCAGAGTAGACCCAATGGAAGGGCAACTCTCCTGAACAATGTTCAGAGGAATTATCCAAGGTATAATCAGCCTAGGCCAACTCATCTGAGAAAGCCTCAGCTGAATAGACCTAAGGACAACTATCCTCAAAGGCAGAATAAAATGAGACAACCAAAACCCTTCATGCCAAAGGGTAATGGTCATAAAAATGCCTTTCCTCAAAGACTTCATCAAGCTGCACAAAGAACTCATAAGTTCAGGAAAGTGGTCAACTTCCCTGAAACTTACAGAGTTAACACAATCACACATACTTTCCCAAAGGCATTTAAGGGAAAGACAGTGTATGTTGATGCACTAGGAAATCAACTTAGCCACCTTGAATCAATCAGGGTTATTAGGCAAGTTTGGGTTCCCAAAGGTACAGCTAACCTCTCAGGACCCAAAACTCAAAGGGTACCTAAATCTATCTAAATGCAGGTACCATTGGGCCACAAGAAGAGGAGCATGAACAAAAAGACAGCATGGTACCTTGACAGTGGATGCTCAAGGCACATGACTGGAAACAAGGAACTCCTCTTTGATTTTATTGAAAAAGAAGGCCCAAATGTCACCTTTGGAGACAGCTCACAAGCAACAACAAAAGGTTATGGTACTTTGATGATTGGTAACATCAAAGTAACCAATGTATCTTATGTAGCTGGTCTCAAATATAACCTCCTGAGTATCAGTCAATTCTGTGATAAAGATTTTAATGTTGAGTTCTCAAGTGGAAAGTGTCTAATTAAAGATAAAACTCAACAAACCCTATTGACTGGAACTAGGAAGGGAAATGTGTATTTTGCAGACTGGGACAAGTCTACTGATGCTGCATGTTTTATTGCTAAAAGTTCTAGTGAACAAAGTTGGCTATGGCACAAAAGGCTAAATCACCTGAACTTCAAATCCATGAATAAACTTGCTAGAAATGCATTAGTTAAAGGACTACCTAATGAGGTTTTCATTAAAGAACATGTGTGTAAGCCATGTCAAGAAGGAAAACAGATTAAAGCCTCATTTAAGGGAAAACCAGTCATCTCCACTGAAAGGGTACTTGAACTTCTACATATGGATCTGTTTGGACCAATTACCCCTTCAAGCATAAATGGTAGAAAATACACATTAGTGGTAGTAGATGACTTCTCTAGGTTCACATGGGTAGTATTTCTCCTTAATAAGAAGGAAACAAAAGTCAAACTACCTGAACTTCTCAAGAGATTGTCAAATGAGAAAAGCCTTAGCATTATCAAGATAAGATCTGATAAAGGCACTGAGTTCATTAATTCATACATCAATGAGTACTGCACATCAAATGGAATAGCTCATGAAACTTCAGCAGCTAGAACTCCCCAACAAAATGGAGTTGCAGAAAGAAGGAATAGAACTTTAAAAGAAGCTGCTAGAACTCTAATTGCTGACTCAAATTTACCTAAGAGGTTTTGGGCTGAAGCTATAAACACTGCATGCCATACTCAAAATAGATGTTTGATCACTAAGGGGCAAGGCAAAACCCCCTATGAACTCTGGAAAGGAAGAATGCCTAAAGTGTCATACTTTCATATATTTGGTTGTAAATATTTCATTCACAATAATGGGAAAGAACAGTTGAAAGCCTTTGACAGCAAAGCTGATGAGGGAGTATTTCTTGGATACTCTCAAATCAGTAGAGCTTTCAGAGTCTACAACAAGAAAACCCTTATAGTGGAAGAAACACCTCATGTTGTGTTTGATGAATCTATTTTTGAGATCAGGAATGATCATTTAGAACCTGAAGAAATCACACAAAGGACAACCAGATTAAGCCTAAGAGACAAAGACACTGAATTCATAGATGTTGTTCAAGCCAATCTGCCTGAAAAATCCACATTGGACAACAATCCTGAAGGCAACCTTCCTGAGACAAATCCCACTGATGGAAATGATGAACTGAATGATCCAATCCCAGTTCACATCCAGGTAACAACTACCAATGAAGAAGCAGTTCCTGCTGAGGTAGTTAATGGGTCAAATAATCAAGGGGGAACTCAAAATGTTGAAAATGCCAATGTCCCTGACATTGAGGACAACACCCCTGATTATGATCCTGAATTAGATCCTGCATTAAATTATCCTGAATTCTATGATCAAAATGACTCACCTTCAGTAGAGGACAACTCTACTGAAGAGATCAGAAAAAGAAGGACTTGGTTGTCTGACCATCCTACTGATCTAATACTTGGTGACCCAAGTATTGGAGTCAAAACAAGAAGATTCCATGGTGAAAGTGCTCTTTTCTGTTGTTTCTTGTCAGAGCAAGAACCAAGTAATGTTGAGGAAGCACTTCAAGATGCCAATTGGATCACAGCCATGCAGGAAGAACTGAATCAATTCACCAGAAATGAAGTATGGAAGCTGGTGGACAGACCTTCACATCAAGATGTTATTGGAACAAAGTGGGTGTTCAAGAACAAGAAAAATGAAAATGATGTGATTGTCAGAAACAAAGCAAGACTTGTGGCAAAAGGGTATTGCCAACATGAAGGCATTGACTATGATGAGACATTTGCACCTGTGGCAAGGCTAGAAGCAATAAGGCTCTTTCTAGCCTATGCAGCCCACAAGAGGTTCAAAGTATACCAAATGGATGTCAAGAGTGCCTTTCTGAATGGAGTCTTGAAAGAAGAAGTCTATGTGGAGCAACCACCAGGTTTTGAAGTTGGAAACCAAGTTTACAGACTCAAGAAAGCTCTATATGGACTCAAACAAGCCCCTAGGGCTTGGTATGATACACTGTCACAATTCCTCTTGGATCATGGATTCACCAAGGGAACTGTGGACAGAACTCTCTTCAGAATCTCTGAAGGAGAGGACATTTTGCTTGTCCAAATTTATGTGGATGACATAATTTTTGGATCTCCTAATGAGAAGCTGTGTGAGAAATTCTCCAAGCTCATGCAAAGCAAATTTGAGATGTCAATGATGGGGTTGATGAACTTCTTTTTGGGTCTACAAGTCAAGCAATCTAAAGAAGGAATCTTCATCAACCAAGCTAAGTACACCAGAGAGATGATCAAAAAGTTTGGGTGTACAACTAGCAAGCCAGTAAGGATCCCAATGAACACAAATTGGAAGATGGATCCTGATGAGAGTGGTATTCCAACCAACTCTACTGAGTATAGAGGAATAATTGGTTCACTCCTCTATCTCACTGTCAGCAGACCTGATATCACCTTTGCAGTAGGTGTTTGTGCAAGATTTCAAGCAAATCCTAAGAAAAGCCACCTTGAGGCTGCAAAGAGGATTTTAAGGCACCTCAAAGGCACTGAGAATCTAGGCCTTTGGTACCCTGCTGATGACAATATTGAGCTAACTGGCTACTCAGATGCTGATTATGGAGGTTGTAGGATTGACAGAAAGTCCACTTCAGGGACTTGTCAATTCTTAGGCAACAAGCTTATTTCATGGTTCTCCAAGAAGCAGAACACAGTGGCCACTTCCACCACTGAAGCTGAATATGTTGCTGCTGGAAGTTGTTGTGCTCAAATTCTTTGGCTAAGACAACAACTAAGAGACTACAAAGTCAACTCTACTGAAGTGCCAATTTTCTGTGATAACAATAGTGCCATTGCTATATCACAAAATCCTGTCTTGCACACAAGATGCAAGCATGTGGACATCAAACACCACTTCATTAGAGACCATGTGGAGAAGAAGGATATCAAGCTAGTGAAAATTCACACAGACCATCAAAAAGCTGATATATTAACCAAGCCACTTGCAGAGGCAAGATTTCTGGAGCTATCAGCAGAGTTGGGATTACTTGATCCAGGGAAGTTGGACAAATAAGTCCAAAGAAGCTCATTGATCAAGGGGGAAACAAAATCAAACTTCAGCAGACTTGGTCAAGTCTACTGAAATTCAGAAACATGACCTTACCTCTTCAGGACACTTGTCTCTTGAAATTCAGGACACTTGTCCACAGTTCTTCAGGACACTTGTCCATGTAGGGTCAGATAAGTTGTCCTAGCTATCAAACCAAATTTTGGTATGATAAGCACCTATTTTTTGTGATCAATACCTATCTCGAAATCTGTCCCTTGAAATACAGTTTTCACCTTTCTGGGATTTAATTTGTCTCCCACCCAAAAGGTCACTTTCCATGCATTAAATGCCAAGATTTAACTCTTGTTTGCATTAAACTTTTTGGGACATGATCTATCTCGAAAAATCCCCAGCCTTAAACAAACATTAAAAACCACCCACGTTTTGAATAAAACAGTTATTTCACTGTTACATTGGTTTTTGACCATTGGATCAAAAATGGACAACTCCCCTAAAATCAATCCTAGCCGTCCATTTTGGATTTCCATTTTTGTTCACCTTTGAATTGTCTCAAGACCTTACCAACTCATTGACAAACATTCTTTTTAGAATATTCACAAGTCTTAAGATACCCACAAACACTTCTTCCCCAAGTATTCGAAACCCTAACTCAAAAGTTCTTCAAACTCTCTCATTCTTCATCAAACTTTTCTCTGCAACTTTCAATGGCCCCCAAGGTTAGACCTGAGATGCTTGTTGATTTCTCCAACAAGGATCTAGATCTAGATTTTGCCTATCTTAGCAACAAAAACAATCTTCACTTTAAGCCCATTCTTTCCTTTGAAAGTGAAGATCCTGAGATTACTCCAACCCTAAGATGGTTGAGAAGGGCTGGTCTCCAAAAGTTCTTGGAAGAAAGACCAAGCTCTTGCTTGGAAAGTTACATGGCAGAATTCTTTGCCTTCCTAAAGTGGAGAGGCAAACCTGAAGATGGAGAAGTCTCAACCAGGTTAGCTTACACTGCAGAAGGAGAGGAGGAGGAAAGATTCCACAGAGTGAAATTTTCCTCAGAGGATCTGGAAGGAGCCTTTGGATTGCCTTATGAGGGAAGGAATCCAGAAGTCTATGGTACTGGACATGAAGAAGAAATAGCCCAAGAATGGCTATTAGTTCCAGGCCCTCTCTCCTCAACTCAAAACAAGAAAACTCTCAAGCCAGAGTTTCTCAATCTGTTTGAGGTAGTTGCTAAAAGCCTCTTAAGCAACACTGGAAGCTTAGAGCAGGTCAGCCATCCAAGGATCAGAATCATGGCTGCCATTATTGATGCCAGTGATAAAGGCATCAAGTTTGATTGGAGGACCTTCATCTTGTCTGAAATGATGAAGGAGAAGGCTAAATTTAAGGTGAAAGCCCACAATAAGGTGGTGCTAGAAGGGAAAATCAAGTATTGCACCAGGGCAAGCTTGTTGATTGAGAGGTTTTCCCACTATTCCCAGATGCAGACCTTTGCAAAGCCCCTCCCAGCCCAAAAGATCCTATTCAGAAAGCTCAGCAAGAAAACTGAGAAAAGAAGGATGTTAATGGCCAAGCCTGCTGAAGAACAGGAGGAAGAGAAGCCTAAAATGAAAAAGAGAACAAAGGCCAGGGCTGTCAAAACAAGAAAGATGTCTCAATTGTCTTCCAAAGAAGCCTCAGGAGCATCAGCTGAGGTTGATGCAGTGGCAGAAGAGGGAGTGAGTGTGCCTTCTGACCACTCAGAAGAGTTGAGGAGGAAGTACAATGAGACTAGGGAAAAGAAGAAGGGTGATAAGAGAGTCAGGGAAGTTGTCCCTGAGAAGGAAGGAAGTGGAAGTAGCAGGGCCAGCAAGAGAAGGGCCAAACCTACTGAGAAGGTCTTGGAGTTTCAAGAAGAGAGATCTCTTCAATTGGCTCTAAGGGAGAGCAGAGCTGAAAGCAGGGCCAAATCCATGTCAAGGACCAATTCATCTGGTTCTGGAACTCCAGAATCCAAAGTCCCTGAAGGTCAACCCATAGAGGCCAACCTCCCTGAAATTCAGTATCTTGAGCCCAACTCCCCTGAAACCCATATTACCCCTTCCAACCAACCCATTACCCCTGTAAATCTCACTAAGAGATATTCTCCTGAAGGGAATGAACAAAGAAGTGGCATAGATGTGCTTGCTGATTTAGCAGTAGATGAGACAAGACTCCTGTCTCCCCTTGACTCATCCATGCTCAACTATTCAAAGCTCTTAGAGCATGCACTTCATGAGCCAACCCCCCTGAGTAAAGCCCCTTCAGATTCATTGCTCTCTAAAGCAACTGAAGATCCTTCTACTGTACCCAGCCCATCTGAAGCCAAGATCCCTGAACTTAATCTACCTGAAGCCACATTAGGAGAACCCAGAGCCAACTCCCCTATAACCCAAAGTCCCCATTCAAGTGGAGATGAGGAGGAGTATACTTTTGAGAGTATGCTCAGAGGAGGAGCCAAGGCTACTGTGGACAGTTTGTATCCACAACTTGCTGAATTTCCAAGAATTCAGAAGGCCTTTCATGATTTGAGGATGCTTGTTGATGTAAAAGATAAATCTATGATGGAGATATCACAAGTCATCCAAGATAAAGGTGCAAACTGGTGGCAAATAGAGGAAAACAGATTGCTACACTTTGCTGGAGTTTCAAAGACAAGATTCCTCATTGATGAGGAGATTTTTGCAAAGTTGGTAGCCAATAAGATTGAAGAGGAGAAAGAAAGAAAAGCCAAGGGAATCAAACACCCAGACAGTGGCTCTAATGATGATGATTCCCCTGATGATCCCTCAAACCCTTCAAATCCCAACCCTCCTGAAACCCCTAAAGCCAACCTCCCTGAACCCCTTCAACCCAAGTCTTCTGTAGCAGATAGACTTTCCAATCCTCCTAAAACCTATCATAGGAAAGGCTCTGTAACTTCAGAGGTGTTGACCAAGGGTGGTAACACAACCAAAGACACATCTGCCAATGAAGGTTCTTCTGGACCCAAGGCACAGCCTAAAGATGTTGAGGTTCCTGTACTAGAGGCTAGTTTGATTAAGGCCTATTCAGTGTCAGAGGTGTTGGACATTGATCAGCCCTTAATCATTCAGGTTGACTCAGTGGCTGCTGATATGAGCACTGTGATCTCCCCACAACTGCCATCTTTGAACCTTGTTGAAGGTGGAGATGCTGCAGGATTAGGAGAAGGAGTTGAAAAGGAGAGATTAGTTGAAAAATCAGAGGGAGTTGTGGATGAAAGAGAGGTAGTCATCACTAAGATAGTGAGTGTACCACCAAATGAGGGTGGAATAAGTGAGGAAGGACAGGTTATTCTTGAAGTCAAATCTGAACTTCAAGAATCCCTTGATGAGAGGAGGCCTGATTCCTTGAGTGAGAACATCAATTATGAAGGGAGGAAAGAACAAGTTGAAAATGAGAAGAAGACTGCTGATGTATCAGAGTCTTATGCAAAAGAAATTGAGGGTGATGAGTGCTTATTTCCTAACTTGTTTGATTTATCTGATGTTGTAGGTATTTCTCTTGACCAAATTTTTGCAGATGAGTTCCTCACAGATGCACCTATCCAAGTTGATACAGGCTCAGCTCAGGCCTTACTTGGAATGCAATCAGAGAAGTTGGACTCCTTGGCTCATCAAGTTCAGTCTGCTCATGCTGAAACTTCAGGAGCATTGAATGAGCAAGGAAGGACTCTAGCATCTGTAGAAATGAGGCTCACTGGCTCTGAAGATGTTGTGCTACCAACTCTTGAGGCAAGAATCAGTGGTGTGGAATCTGGTCTCCAAACCATCTCCACTGAAGTTCAGAGTGCAAAATCAACCATGGAAGCCATCTCAGAGGAGGTCAAGAAAGAACAAAAGCTGATGAGAGACAATCACAATGCAAATGTCAAAGCTCTCAGGCTAACTGTCAAACAAGCAATTGGAAAGAAGACTGCACTGCAAAAGAGAAGAGCTGAAGAGCAAAGGCTAGCTATGGTCAAAGCTGCCTCAGAAAAATTTTCCCAAGAAGTACTGGCCAACATTGCTGAAGGTGCAGTGGCCAACCTCACTGAGCTCTTAAAAGCCCAACTGGATGCATCTCTGAAAACAGCCATGGAAGAGGTTGTCCAACAAAAGATGAAGCCTGTTCTAGCTTTCCTTAGCTTGAGCAGTGATAGAATGCAGAATATACATGATGAAAATGTATATTTGTTGGAGGAGATGAAGTCCCTAAACCAGGCCCAATCCCTGATGGCCTCAACAATGAGTGACCTCAAGCCCCAGTGTTTTGATGCTGCCAAAAAGGGGGAAAGGGAAAGAGCAAGGGCAAAAGGTGCCTTAGTAATTGGGAGTCCAGTGAAAGGGAAGGACAAAGTCCCTGAAGGAAAGGGAAAAGAGCCAGAAATGCTGAATTTGGAAGAATTGGATGAAGAGGAGCAGTTAGCATTGGCATTGAAGAACTCAATGGCCTCAGCTCAAGAGGAAAGAGTAAGGCTACAACAAAGACCAGGTGGTGAAGTGTCAGGTTTGGACAAAGATGCTGAAGGTGTCCAAACCAGAGGAAAAATCAAGAAGGCCCAAGGAAAGAAGAGACAAATTGAGAAATTCACTGACTTTCCTAGCAGCCTTGATCTTCCACCTGAATTCAGAATTGATGAAGATGAGCCTACATCAAAGAAAGCCAAAGCTGCTGAAAAGGACAAATCTTCTGAATCTGGCAAAACTGCTGAAGGAACCAAGTCCTCTGAAGACACTGAAGAGTTATTTGCTGAAGGATTTGGATCTGAACCTAAGAAGAAGACAACTGTTCTAGCCCATGATCCATCAAAGCTGTTTCATGAAGGGTATGGCAAAGACCCTGAAACACAACAGAAACTGGCCATGATGAGGGCCCATGAGAAAATTGATCTGATGGAAGAAGCCAACAGGGCAAGAGATGAAAGGAGAGCAAACTTTCAGAAACCAAGAAGGAGAAGAGCAACTTACAGCAAGATGAAGCCTCAGCTTCTAATCCCAATGGACACCAAATATCCACACTTGGATAAATGGGTGCCAATTCAACTGAATGACACATGGGAAGAAGCCAAAAGGGAGTTTGTCTATGACTATTATGTCATTGACAGATGGAATGGAGGAGATGCAAACTCTGCCTTCACTGAGTTCATGCTAGAATACTACAGAGAGTTGTATCAACAACTACTTGCAGATGCTGACATTGCAAGATTTGAACTCACAGCTCCCAAGCCAATCATATACATGCCTCCAAAGCTTGAAGGATGGATTGACCAAGCAAGAATTCTGAGGGAATTCACTGAGATCCTTAAGCTGAACAAGATGGTTCTTGGACCTAAGGGAACCAACCAAGAAGCCATGGCACTGAAAAGAAGAGTGTGGGCACAGTATGGAATGCTGCCACCTCCTGAGGATGATCTTTGAAATGGCTAAGTCTTCTGACCTTACTTGAATGATCAACTACGCTGAAATATGGTCAAGATTGCTGATGTGTTAATCTGTTTGCTCTGGTTTGATATAAATTGCTCTGATAACAAGTTCTGTGCTCTGATGATGAAGATATTATTTTGAATCATTATTATGAATTGCTCTGATGTATTGATTCATGCTCTGATATGTTAATTTCAACTATCAACATGCCTGTAATGATTTTTTAATGAATGATAGTTGAACTTATTTTGAATCAAGAAACACAAAATCTCTCTATGTCTATCTTAAAACCTACTTGCAACAGAAACAGTGAATACACTAACACATTATTTTTCAGGAATATTGACCTTAGTCATGTCTTCTGAAGATACATGTAATAGGTGTAGACAAGTCACTTTTGCTTAAATTGTGTAGGTTTTGGCATCATCAAAAAGGGGGAAATTGTTGGGAATAAAATGAGATATGTTTTGATCTAATACCAAAACCCCCTGAGACATGCCTAAGTCAATATAAATATGTTCTAAGAATGTTAGAACATATAGATTATAGGCTAGATGAGAAGCTGAAATGTTAGGTAGCTCTTAGACAATTAGATGCACAATTTGAGGGGGAACCTATGCTTTGAAGATGATCAAGATCAAGTCCCCTCAAGGCTCAAATTCTGGAACAATCACTTAAGAGCAAGGACACTCTATGAAATCTAAGATGCTCTCATCAGGAGAGTTGTCCAGAGAAGATGCTCTTATGCAAGAACAAGATTGTAAAGCTCAAAAGGACAAGTCCAATGTGGATGCTCTGATCAGGAGAGTTGTCCAGAGAAAATATTCATATGCTCTGATCAGGAAAGTTGTCCAAAGAAGCTAGCCATATGCAAGAACAAGCTTACCTAGCTCAAAAGGACAAGACTACTCAAAGGTTTTTATCAGGAGAGTTGTCCAGAGAAGTCAACTCTATGCATAAAGTGCCCTGATGCAAAAAGATTAAATATACTGATCAGGAGAGTTGTCCAGAGGAGTTGTCTCAGCTAAATTGATCAAGATCAAGTGCTCTGAGAACCTGAGATCAACTATGCTGAAGAGTTTGAGACAACAAGTCCCTAAAGGTCCTCAAAGAAATAAGCTAAGACTATACTCAAGAGAAATAAAGGAAAAGAGCCAAGTCATCTGAAGAAGAGCAAGCCAACCATGCTGAAAAGCAAAACTGCTGATAGTGATAAGGAGAGTTGTCCAGATGATAAGGAATGTTGTCCTATCATTGGATCAACCTTCAGAAGCCATGTCCAAGTCCTAACAAGAAGTCAAACATTGGGAAAAGTGCTGCAGAATGAAGACAAAACTGTTACAGCCGTTTATTACCCAAATGAGGACATGTCACTATCAAGAATCTGTCTTCCAGTTTGAATAACTCAAGGAAGACATTTATAGCAATTTGGGGCTGCCTCTCCAACGGGCAAATCCTCCATTTTGTCTATAAATACAGAAGTGTGAAGACCACTTGGAAGCACCTCAACCTTGACAAGAATATCCAACAATCCTACAAAGTGCTTTCAAAGCTTTCAAAGACTATCTTAGTCTTCAAACACTTCATCTAAGCTGAACCCAATTGTATATCCATACACAAGCTTAGAGAGATATCCTATCCTTATACACTGATCCTCATTGTAAAGGATATCTCATTAGTTGGAACCTTACTTCAACCCTTACATCTTTCAAGAGTGAAAGTGAGAAGGTTGTAGTAGTAGAAGTGGTAGGAGCTGACTGTTGAGAGAAGAACAGTTCAGTTCTGAGTTGAGAAGAGGGTACTAGGACTCTAGACATCCTAGGGATCAATTCACCAAGGAGTGGTGTTCTTGATCAAGTGCACCTTGGCACTATAAAACAAGTTAATTCCAAGAGTGAAGGAATTATCCTGTTAAATCAGGGAAAGTGGATGTAGGAGCTTGAGTCTCTGAACCACTATAAACTCTGGTGTTGATTTGCTTTACAAGTACTTACATTCATTCAACACTGCACACAAAACTGATCTTTCAAAGATACATATTCAAAGACTGTGCAAAACTGATTTGGACAAGTTCCCTGAAGCTAAACTGGACTGTGTTGCATTGACTAAGTGATTTCAGAAATTAAAGGAGTCTAAACTTAAAGGGCCAACCATTATTCCGCACATATAACTCCCCTAGATAGTCAATCAACTAAGTACTCAATAGTACTTAGTAGTCTGATTATCTTAGAAGAGTTAATCTTCTTCAGCAGAGTTGTCCAAGACAACCTTGCTGAACTCTGGTTTGATCAAAGTTGAAAAAGAATTGCATACAAGTGTATTCCCCCCCCCCCCCCATACACTTGTTATATACTCCTTTCAGGACCAACAATTTTCATTCCTGCAATTAAGATCATACCACACAACATCAATGATTCTCGGGTTTGGGTTCTCCTGCAATTTCTTGAATCGTTGAATTTTTGTCTGTGAATTTCAGTACAGTTCTACTAACTCCGGAGCCTCGACGTTTCAGTTACTTTCCGATCGAGAAATGGCAGAATGATTGGCCCACCGCCACGCGCAAGTTTCGCCCATTTGTCGACGAAATGAAGAGCATTGGGGTCATCCGCCATGACGGAATCGGGTAAATTATACAATAACCATAGATGATTCGTCAATCGGAGTGGTGTAGTCCACAGAGGGAATTAAGGCCTGGATCTCCGGTGTCGGCGTGAAATCACCGAAATCATCTACCGCGGCGTCGGAGTCGGCTTCGAAAATGGGGATTAGGGTTTGAGGTAATTATCCTTTTGGTTTTTCTGTTTATTTTTTTAAGATTTAC
This sequence comes from Galeopsis tetrahit, assembly GCA_963675135.1. Lineage (NCBI taxonomy): Eukaryota > Viridiplantae > Streptophyta > Magnoliopsida > Lamiales > Lamiaceae > Galeopsis > Galeopsis tetrahit. The sequence continues at coordinate 58,574,945 of OY776127.1, forward strand.
TTGGCTTTGACTACGACACAAAATACTTTTTAATCTTTGTCTTGTGATTATTCAACCTAATTAGTTGAGTTATAATTGTGCCCGTAATGTGTACTTTTAGATTCTACAAATGATTGGCTGAATGAAATTCATGGATTTGTGAATTTTCTTTTCTAGATTAGTTGCTATTGCATTAGTTAGGCCTGTTGATTCATATTTAATCAAAAATTCGAATGAATAATTGTTTTTTATGTGTGATCATCCAAATATGATTGTTTCTTCTGCTTTCTTTCAATTGGATTTCAATTGCAAAGCAGAGGTACCCTTAAGTTTCAGTTTTATTTGAATTAGATTTGATCAATTTCAGTGTTGTGATTAATTGTTCCTCTGCATGTGTGTATGTTATTCGTAATGTTCGAGTCGATTTTAAGAAATTAGATTTGAGATTGTGTAATCAACGCTTAAAATATGTTGAATTGAGTTCAATGTTGGTCAGTTAGTTGCTTTATTTTATTTGGTGCACATGATTAAGCTAGCTGAGTGTTTGTGGTAGGGAGGAGTGTGCTTAGCGTTCGCTGATGAGGTCTTGTGTTGGCTTTACGGGACGGTCAAAGAGAGTAAGAAACCTTTCTCTATGAAATTGATTAATTATTACAAAGTAGCCACATGGTTATATAATACAAGTACTGTGTATGCATGTCTATTATGAATAGGGATAATATTATAAGAAAATACAATTTTATACCTCTTTATGTTTTGGCCAAAACATGGACATTTTAACTTGTGCTTTGGATATCTATTGTGGAACATTCGGACTGAATGTAATCTTTTGATGATTAGTAGAAACTAAAGATTTATTATTGGTAATTATTGAAAAATATTTGATTATATGGACCTTTGAGATAACAGTCTAGTTTTGATGAATTTTTTTTTAGTGTTGTTTCATACAAATATTAGTAGATATTAGATGAAATAGATTAGTGCGTTTGCTCTTTCCTTTGACATCCAATAGATTAGTTTATAGTTGATGTAGATGCTGACTAACTATTGTGATTCAAATTATATATTCATGTATAATCACAGGTAAATTTTTCATTTTTATTCTACACTGGAAATATGATTTTTTCTTTACTTTCTTATTGAGTAAGTTCTCTGAGAAATTGTACTGCTTGCCAACTTTTACAGGCTCAACATGATGAAATTGAGGCTAAATTTTTTGAGAGGAGAGCAGCACTTGAAGCTAAATACCACAAGTTATATCAGCCTCTATACAGGTGGCATGCTGCTGCTGTGGTTTTGGTGGTGGCATGCTGCTCCTGTGGTTTTGGTGGTGGCATGCTGCTGCTGGGGTTATTTCACGAGCTATAATGTACTGCGCATGTTGTATTTCTATACGATGTAGTTTACACAATTTGTTTTCAAGTATAAAAGATGGACGTGCATTGGTACATTTTCAGACTGATATAATAATATGCAATGAATATCTAGAATATGCATCAATTACTGAGAATATGCAACATATTTTTGCATATCATGAGAATATGCAACATATTAAAGTATATGCAATTGTCGATTGCATATATAAAAAAAACGCATGCATATTTAAAAATTCAATATATTGATTTAACTTATTTTAAAATACTATAATACAATAATCAAAACAAAACATGTGTGCATATCACTCAATTTTCTGAATATGCGTTGCAGATCACATATTGTTTATGAATATGCAAAGCCCTAAAAATAAACTTGATTATTAAAAATTATTTTTTTGAAAGACTTTTATCTATACAAAACTCTAATCACCATACAAACGACTGTTAATCGAAAAAGTACATCAAACACATATCTTTAAAACAATTAGCATAATATATATTTTAACCCAATAAATTTTTTGAGAACATTGATGATCAAATAACAAACATGTAGTAAACAAAACCTGGAAAAAATAGTATACCGATAACGATTTCACGTTTCAAACCCTTCAAAGCTTCGAAAACCTCTCTGAAGATGAGCCCACCGATTGAATATGAACGGAAAGAAGTTGGGTGAAATTTTAGTATTATTCCTTTTGAATTAAAACCAGCGCGAGATTCAAGGAGAAACATCTCCCAACTTAATTTAAAATTTAAATGTTGACTTTCCTAAATTTAGATTAACATAATTAATTGAATTTGAAATTCTTAATTAATTCAAATACAGGGGCATAATCGACTCTATATGATTGATTTTGTCCTTAATTGTTTTACTAAATAAAATTGGCTTGAATCTTAAAGTTTTAGAGTGAATTGTCCTATTCTGTTTTTTCCCCAATGAAAAGTGTATGTTATTATAACTGAAAAATGTATGATCTATTAATGATTATAACTGAAAAATGTATGTTCTATTAATGAAAAGTGTAAGTTATATATTAATGAAAAGTGTATGTTATTATAAATGAAAAGTGTATGATATTATAATTGAAAAGTGTATGTTAATATAGATGAAAATAACATTGAAAAATATAAATTTCCTGTAACAAAAATAAAATAAAAAAAGAATCGAAAAAAATAATTGAAAAAAAAAAGTCAAAGTTTAACCGGTCAACAGTCAACCGTTGACCAGTCAAAGTCCACTCAAGTACACTATGTACTTGAGTGCACAAGAGACACACCCATTTTTAATAAAAAAATATATTTAAAAAAAATTATCACAATATTGTTTTGAACCTATGACCTAATACTTGTGTTAAATTGCTCTAACCTGTACCAATTCAGACCTACATTCTTCATAAATACATCAACTGACAATTCAATTCACACTCACGTTTTTTATAAATACACCCACTGATAGAAATTGTACCTGGTCGTCTTCTTCAGGCAGTTTCCGACTACCCAGACCGCGGCCGGACGCTATAATTTACGACGTTCTTAATCTTTAAATATTTTCTATTTTTTTTTAATATTCTTTAATAATTATTATGGGTGAATGTTATTTTGTATTACTACATGCAATAATATATCTTAATACATGAAACAATATATGTTACTAGTTACTACACCAACAAAATTACTAGAAAAAAAATGTTTACTACATAAAAGAATCTGTATTACTATATAAAATAGTTTGTGTTATTACTACATGTGATAATGTGTTTAACTACATAAAAAACTATATGTTACTACATACTACAGTTTGAATTACTACATTGAATAGTCGTTTGTTACTATATGTAACTACATAAAACAATCTCGATTACAACATGGTTATTGTGTTTACTACATGCGATAATATATGTTACTACATATTATAATGTGAGTTACTACATCAACAAAAACACTAGAAAAAAAACGTGTTATTAAATAAAGGAATTTGTATTATTATATAAAATAATTTGTGTTATTACTACATAAAATAATGTGTGTTACTACATATTATAACTTGAATTACTACATTTAATAGCCCGCGTTCGACAATAAAATAAAAAATAAAATAAAATCACATAAACATGTAAAATAAACATCGATCACAATTAAAATTAAAATACAAGTGGGTCAGTTGACAAATAAAATAATTAATCCAAATGAATTAATGGTGGCCCAATAACATATATTTTTAGGCCATTGACTTAATAAGTCAATATTTCCAGTCCAATTGACTTAATTGGTTGCATATAAGTTTTTGTGTTCTTTTTTATTGAAAAGTGGTCATTGTTATTAAAAAGTGATAATATTTAATACCGAAAAGTGGTAATTGTTTTGAACCACCTGATACTTGTGTTAAATTGCTCTAACCATTGCACCAACAACTATTTATTTTTGTAATTTTCGCTTCTCTTAATTTTTAAGGGTTGGCCTGTGCATTAGTGTGCACGGTGCACACTATGTACAAGAGACCAACTCTAAATTTTAATTATGAGTGTAATTTAATTTGAAATGTTGTATTTAATTAGGTAGAAATGTTTTCAATTTTAAAAAATTATGAGTCAACTAAAAGTTTTGATATTTATATTAAAGGTTAGAGATATTAAATTTTAATTATTAGTGTAATTTAATTATGGAGGGCATGTTAGGTATCTTAAATGTTGATTTGACTTTAATTGAATTACTTAGAATTTTTTACTTTAATGGGAGATAGGGGTTGAATTTTATCTCCTAATGTAAATAAAGTCTTATTATTTTGGTCCGTTCATTTATAAACTTTTAATTTCATATATTTTTTTATAAATATTTTTAATTTTATCCTTTATTTAATTTTTTATTTTTTTTCTATATTTATAATTTAATCATTTTTTTTAATTCATTTGTTCATGTAAAACTTATAACGAGAAAGGAGTATAACATTTAATAGAATCATTATTAGATAAATTCAAAAAAAAAACCAATTAAAAATGACATTTACGAGGTTGACTGCATTAGAATTTGGGCCACAAAAACTGGGCCTGGTCAATACAATTTCGGTGACACGTGTTGATCTCTAAATCAACTTTTTATGATATCATGCAACGTGTTTATCCTCCCCAATTTTAAATCTGTCAATTTTTTAAATTTTGTTTCAATTTCTACTCTTTATTATATCTATATCACATAATTTGCAAGATTATTCCACTAACATCAACTAACAAAATATACAATTATCTCCTTCTTAATTTATTTTACTTAGACAGTCTATTTTATCTGTTCTTTATGCCATTATTATTTATAAATTATAATGTATTATAAAATTTCATTAACTTAATAGATACAGGATGGAAATTGAAAGAATTTTACAAATATTGAAATGGAGAGGGTGGTTCCCATATTTCTCTTCTCATTCGAATTTCATACCCTTATTACGATAAAATTAATGAATACCGCAACACATTAGCCCGTCAACAATATATTTAAATAAATATTTTATTTTATACTCCCTCAGTTCATTCATGTAATCTCATTTGTCAATCAAATGTAGTCTTATACATTTTATTGAAACTATCAACCTTCAACAATTACTTAATTATTAAATTTGTCATCAACTTTATTCACAAACAATTACTTTATTCATAATGGACCCCCACAATACTTTATAATACTCTTACTTTATCTACATTTTTTCTTAAAACTTGTGTCCCACACTAATGGAACTACATTTGGTGGATGGAAGAATTATATATTTAGTCCACTTTATTTTATAATTTTGATTCCGCACTGGCACGATAACACAAATTGAAAAGGCAATTAAGATTAGGCACCAAATAATTGTGTGCAAGAGTATTATTTATCAGTGCTATATTCTGTAATTGTTATTATAGAACAATAGTATACTAGTATGCAATATTATTTGGATCGGGAAGATAAATCCAACCCGCATATTAAGCTTACTAATGTTTAAAAGATGAAAATTACAATATGAGTTATTGTATGGAATTTGTGATTCAAATAAAATATAGAATTGCTTCAAATTATATTTTTAAATATTTATCAGACTCTCACATTCTATTTCAATTTTTAATAGAAATAATTGCATTGGTTTAAAATTATAATTTTATAATAATTTTTGTAAAAGTGGGAAATGAGGTTTTTTCATTTATTGACGCTGTACATTTCATTTTTGTAGAGGTGGGTAATGAGGTATTTTCATTTATAGACGCTCTCGTCAAACTCTCATACATTTCAATTTTCAATAAAAAAAAATTACTCTCATACATTACAGTTGTCAAACTCTCATACATTTCAATTTTCAATAAAAAAAAATTACTCTCAGAGCTGCTTCTATATATAATCCACTCAAATTAGAGTTTTATTTAAGAAAAAATGGGTCGTCAATCCTGTTATGGCGCCAGATCTGGCCATAGATCTGACGAACTCACGTCACCACCATATAGATCTGACGGAACTCACGTCAACACCATACCTACGGTGGAAGGCAACAGACAAACAGTGGAGGGATCACAGATCTGACCGGAACTCACGTCACCACCATGGGTGGGTGAAAGGCAACAGACAACTGTTGGTGAATATAAACAGGAGAGGGATTACAGGCACTCATGTGAAAGGGTAACCGACTCATGTGAAAGGGTAACCGACCTTGATTCTTTTGGAAGTAATCGTATGGTACCGACTCTGCCACTCTATGTACTTATTAATTCTATTTTTTTTTACCAGAATAAAATAGAAACACCTTATTTATTTATTTATTTAGATAATCCATTCATTATATGGATAGGCAGAACAGAGTATGACCAGTGTGAACAGATGCACGGGAGTATGACCAGAGAAAGATGGGAGAAATTGCCCGACCACCCCTTAATTACATGTGTCTCTGCGACATTTTCCCTTCATGTAAGTTAAGATCATGTTTTCTACATTGATCATTTTAAAATTTTCTTTAAAAGATGGATTTTGATCCAATCAAACCGACCTCAATCATTGTGTTTTAATTTTTTACAAAGTTTTTGTTACAGCCTATAATACTCGCAATAACCTTCCCACTCTTTTTTTCAAAACATTCACAATAACTTTCACACATTTATGAAGATTCTCTATAAACTTCATTCTCATAATATTTTTAAATTTACACTATCAACCCATACACATAAATCAACTCATTTATTATTTTATATTGTACATAAATAATTATATATCTATGAAATCATATCAAAATATATACTCCTATAACTCTATTAAACTTTTTGTTAAACAAAAACTCACAAATTTAAAATTAAAGATCACATCACCTCCCCACTCTTTCTCGATCTCTATCAAACAAAAGCAGATCAAAAATATAATTCACAACAATATCTGAAATTATAAGCTCGTGATTCTATTATTAATAAATTTTATTTGATAAAATTTGTAAAACACAACTTTACGTTTAATAAAAAAAAAAAAAATTCCTAATCCACCGTCTATTTTGATCTGGCTCATTAATTAATTGTAATATTAGAATTAGCCGTACACAAGTTTCGATGCGATATGATAAAATCTTATTTATATAGAGTTATAATATTTGATGAACTAACGTGTCCCTTTTGTCTCATGCAATGCAACAAGTGTCCCTTTTCTCTCATGCAATGCAACACGTGCCCCTTTTCTCTCATGCAATGCAACAAGTGTCCCTTCCACTTTCTAGCTACCTACCTAATTGTGTAGCTGATAATTCTTTGTAGGGATATAAATACTTGTGAGGGGTCTTCGGGGACACTCGTCAAGCCCTATATATGCATTTGGGTTTTCAATTAATCTTCTCACTGCTTCTATATATATATATACTCCATAATCTACCACAGCTACTGCAAGAGCTATAATGCATGGCACAATACACTGCCTCTATATATATAATCTAACACAGCTACTTCAAGGAGCTAGGATGGCACAATACAGAAGACAGTCCGATCGTAGACAAGTCGACGAGTTCGTCAATCACGTACACAGTTTCGGATCAACTGACCAGTGTGCATCACTAGTCTGACCGAAACTTACGTCACCCTTGGTGGAACCGTGAGGCGTCACCATTGGTATTGGGGATAACTTTCCAGGTGGAATATGACATCCACGGAAACATTATCTACATCCATATGGGCTGTCGTTCAAGACTATGTTAAACAAATGTGGAGGCGCTTCGACGGTATGGAATACATTCAAGTATATGACGATACACACGAGTACGAGTGGAGGGTTATAATTAATTAGCCGGAGCATATGAGTCTAATGTGTGGGAGACTAATGTTTTTTCATTGTTATTAGCGATGGGCAACTTTGCCTTTTAATTTGTTTGGATCAATTAATATTTTTACATTGTCGAGCCCTTTTAATTTTTATATGTGGAGGGCACTGGCCACTGGGCAGCCCTTTTTTCTTACTTTATTGCAGCTTTAATGAAATGGGTAATGGAGTTTCTTACTTAATTTATTGTAGCTTTAATGAAATGGGTAATGGAGCTCCGTCTCACGAGACGGTCTTTTGTGGATCGGAGCTCCTGACGAAGATCTCACACAAGACCTCCTTAATATAATAGTACTCCGTATAATGCATACTTTTAAACATGTTATAGTTGGCTTGTCATGAAGACAAGTCTTTAATTAGAGTAAATGATTAATTTTCCATACCACAAACACACATCATCTTAATTTGACAAATAGTGATTTTCAAACATTTTAGGGTAGTTTTTCGAAAGGTTTTAATGAAACTTTGATCTCTGGACGTGAATTTATAACTGAATTTTTTTTTCTCAAACGTATATAAATTTTTCATATTTTTTTTTATAAATAATTTTTTAGTTTTGTATTCTTACTTTTGTTTTATATTTTACTTTTTCTTTTTCTATCTCATTTTCTTTTTCAATCACATATAATTTGTATTATATCTATAATTTAATGAATTTTTTTTTAAAAAAAATCTATTTTAATCTTATCATTTATACTATATCTATAATTTAATCACTTTTCTTAATTTAATCGTGGAGTTTTGGTATCGGATTCCAATTCTGTTGAGTTGTGTTTCTGATTTTCGTCTGAAGATTAAACCTCATTCCGATCTCTCCTATGACAGATTATTGTGGTAAGTATGTTTTGAAAATTGGATTATATTTTCAAAATTGATATTCGATGTTTAAAAATGCAGATGAACATTCAGGAATTGGTGTGGATAACATCCACTAAAAAAGGGTTAATCGAAAAAGAAATTTGTTTGATGATTTAGAATTCAAATTCTTTGTTTATTTTAATTTATTATTATGTTGGGGTTAATCGAAAAAGCATTACATTTAATGAGAAATAATCTAATTATTTATTAAGTTTTTTTTTATAATCAAATTGAATAAAATGGCGTGGTTTTTAGTAATAAGAAGTCAATTAAGACTGCCACATCAGATTCGTGCAAAGGGGAGCTGCCCGAAAGTTAAATTTGTCAAAAGTGTGAAAGTTTGTGATTTAATTGTAATATTTCAAAGATTTAGATTAAATTGCAACTGAAAGGTTGTGAATTTGTCAAAAGTGTGAAAGTTTGTGATTTAATTGTAATATTTCAAAGATTTAGATTAAATTGCAACTGAAAGGTTGTGATTTGTTTTGCAATTAACTCATAATTCATTGATTAAAGTTTGGAAGATTTAATTAAAAGGAAGGGAATGTAAAATAAAGGAGGGGTATTATTGGTAAAAATTATATGAGTTGTTTACTTTTTTGGAGTGTGCAAAAATTGTTAGGACGTTTCATTAAAAAAAAAAGTGCTTAAAATCTTGGGACAGAGGGAGTAATGAAAAACGTATAAAAGGACAAAAGAGTATAACTTTTCATTGAATTATTATTTAGATCAAATAAGAAAATGTTTCAATAATAATGGGATTAGATGTTTTTGACAAATGTTTCAATAATAATGAGACGGAGGGAGTAATTCGTACTATAAATTAATTTATATTGTAACACATTAGCCCGTTAACAATATATTTAAATAAATATTTTAATTTGTAGAGTATATATTTAAAAATGTAATTTGTTTATTGTGTTGTTATCATGTCGTGTGTCGTTATCTTGTCATGTCACGTCGACTTAAAATATATTGCTTTCTTTATCCCATTTTAGATTCATCATTTACTGTGTGTGGCTGAGTTTAATACGGAAGTTGTGTATTACTCACTCTGTTCCACAATAACTTTCACATATAGTCCCTTGTTTTTAATACTTATGTACGAATACAAAGTAAGAAACATTCTAATTGGATTAATATCGGTGGATCGTTTATCAATAACTACGAGTGACGGAGATACACGATTTAAATAATGAAAAATCCAATATTTCAAAATAGTATCAAGAATCACTGGAAAAATGGAAACAAGATTTTGATATAATTTGATCATTATGATCAAATCCAAAATGTATTCAAAAAGTGTAATAATGAGTATAATTTTGAGGAGTAATTGTGTAAACTCTTATGTACGGAGTATAAATTAAAGATAAGAGTTGACTTGTATACATGTGTAGGCTCAAAACTAATGACATTTTGTGTAAATTGTGAATATTGTGAGAGTGAAATTTTTAAATGAATTTTCATTTTAAAGATGTCTAGAAAAGAAAAGTGTGTAAAAGTCTTTTGAGTAATAACGTAGAAGGGGATTTTTTTAGTCATATAAGTTTAAGATATTCCAAAATAAATCTTAAGTTTCAAACTTTACAAAATGGGTTGGTCTGCTATGGACTCGAGTGCATGTTGTGCACCCTAGTCCATGTTGCACTTTTTGGTAAATGGTGTTGCACTTTTCAATTATTAAACTGTATAATAATATTTTTAGTAATAATTGAAAAGTGCAACACCATTTACCAAAAAGTGTAAGTCAGTAACTAAAAAGTGCACATGGACTAGGGTGCACAGCATGCACTCGAGTGCATACTAGACTTTACCTTACAAAATACATCATTTATGTTTCAAACATTCAATTTCAATCTTTTTTTCTAATCAATTGTAATATTTTATCTTTGAAAAGAATGAAGGGGTGACTCATCATTATTTCTTCTATTAAAAAAAAGAGTTATTTGAAAAAAAAAAGAGTTATTTACACAAAAAATAAATAAATTATCTTGCTCTAAACCAATTAATTCACTCAAATAATTAAAGATGTGCGTGTTTATATTTGTAAAAAATTTTGTCATATGATATAATTGTAAAATAAAATTGTTTTTTTTTTTTTAAATACACAGCTACGCACCCGGCCCGTTAATGTGATTCTTCTAATATATTTCAATAGATATGAGGTTATCTTTGTAAAAAAAAAAAAATATGAGGTTATCTAAAAAAAATAGTCTTTATTTATTAATTTTTTTTAAATTCATACGATGACACTACAAAATATTGGCGAAAAGACAACGGCAGGCTACCGTTGCCAATTGGCAACGGCATTGGTAACGGGGAGAAAAAAGGCGACGGGGTGGGTGCCGTTACCTTAAGGCAACGGATAAGGGGACGGGAGTGGGCCCCGATGCGAAAAGGGGACCACATATAATGGCCGATGCGAAAAGGGGACGGTAGTGAGCCCCGATGCCATTTGGTAACGGCAGTTGGAAATTTAAAATAATTTTGAATTTATTTCAAATATTTTTTATTTGGAGATTTAAAATCATTTTAAACATTAATTATTAAGTGTTACTACGATTTTTGCATTCATTTCACAAAAATTAATTACCAATATTGATGATAAAATTCATTTCACGTAAAATTTCATTTATAATTGAAATTTCATTTAAACTCATTCAAAATTAAATTAATTAAAAGGTCGTTTGTTTATAATTTGGGTAGATTTATTAGAATAAAAAATTGTAATTGTTGACATATTTTATTAATGTAGACAAATTAATTAAATAATACATAAATTGATTAGATAAAAAAAATCTGTGAAATTTTAGTTTAATTTTAATTTCATTTTTATTTGATTCTAGAAGATTGAAAAATTAGTAAAAAGTTATTTAAGAAACAAATTTCCCCATTTACTCATATATTCGTGTTTTAACTTTTTCTCTAATTAATCATCTATACTTATCAATTGTTTTTTTAAAGAAATTAATAAGCTTGTGTGCTATACCACAAACCAAGAACCCTAAATTAGAGATAGAAGAACATTTTCCTGCATGCAATGCAAAAAGGATTAAATCATATGCATTTTAAGTTAGAAAGCTTAATTTAAAATAAAACTAAAACACCATTATAGTCTGGTAAAAAAAATTGGGGAAGAAATACAAGTTAAAAAAGGTAACAAAACAATAATTGAACAACCAAATTAACCCCCATAATTCGATCACCGGATAATAATAAACATAGAAAAAAAATCAGATTTATAATAAATTGGATTGAACAGAAACAATGTTAAGGTAATTCCATGAAGTGCATGTTTAATTTTAATTAAGAAAATTAAAATTCTTACACAAAATTAAATAGAAATAAAATTTGCAATTTAATAAAAACATACCCATACATAAATATCTCGGAGTTGTTTTCAATTCGGTTCTTGCAGTAGTGACAATTTAATAAAAACATACCCTGGCGAGACGTCAAGTGGTACGGCTTATGGACGATTCACCCAGGTCGACATTGATCATGCTATTGCTGAAGAATGGAGAGTCAATGAGGAGAGAGAGCAGCACTTACTCCTACAAATGCAGCATTTACATTGACGTTGAGGATTAATTTTTATTTTAATGTTGTGTGTGATGTTATTTTAATTGACGTGAACATGCTAATTATGATTATATTTAATGTTGTGAATTGAAAATTGGAATGAATTTAAATGATGTGATTAGAATAAATTTAAATGTATAAGTGAAAATAATTATATTCAATGTTGTATGTAATTATAATGTTGTGAAATTAAAAATTAGAATGAATTTAAATGTTGTAAATTGAGGATTAGAATAAATTTAAATAGTGTGAATTGATACCGTAATTAAATTATTTAATTTGAAAAACATAATTTAGTTAATTTGAAAAACATAATTTAGAAATAATTGTGATATGCTTTGATAAATAATTTAATAAGCAACAATTAAAGTTAGAATGGATTGAATTAAAGAATTAAAAACTAAAATTAAATTGAATATATATTAATTGCATTCACAACATGTCGACTAAAGCTCTTAGCCTAAACGGCACACAGGGGGCGCTCAAAAGCCTTCGAGATCGGGAGGTCCCGAATTCGAACCCCGCAATTCGCGAAAAAAGGCAGAATTTCCGAAAAATGGGTGGCCCAGCGGTGGGGGTGGGTGTTGGTGGCCTCGATACCTGGGTTCGAAACCCAGATTCGTATTTTTTAAATGTTAATAAAAAGGCGACGGCAAAAAGGGGACGGGAGTGGTCCCGATGCGAAAAGGGGACGGCAGTGGCCCCGATGCAATTTGGTAACGGCAGTGGCCCCGATGCCAAAAGGTAACGGCCACCTGTCGTTGCCAAAAGGCAACGATTTTCCCCAAATCCGATGCCATTTAAATAGCATCGAGCATATTGGCATCGGCACACTGCCGTCCCCTTTGTCGTTGCCTTCATCATTAGTGAGGGCAGATCCGATACCTTCCCCGTCCCCATTTCCCCATTATTTTGTAGTGTGAAATATTAATTTATTTAAATTTAAGAGTGAGCGAATAATTTATACATTCTGTTTTAATTAATTAATTAATTTTGAGTGATTGAGTAATAATAAGAATTATATGGACAAATCAAAATTTATATCTGAGACATTCAAAAACTAATTAATTAATACGGAATGTATAAATTATTCGCTCACTCGTAAATTTAAACAAATTAATATTTCAATTCAGGATTAAACTCGTGAGTTATGCATAAAATTTGTTCCCCTAAAAAAAATTAAGGGTCATTTTTTAATGCTTGGTTTGGAGTATAATTTTATTTTTAATGAAACACTCTTAATTTTTTTTGGAAGAGAACGAATTGATTTTGAGTGAACTAATTGTTTTGGAGCAAAATAATTTTTTTTTCGTGTGTACAGGACTTTTTTTTTTTTTTTTTTTGCAATAAAGACATTCTATAATTAATTAATTGATTAATAAAGAATGTATAAATATTTATTTACTCACTCTTAAATTTAAATAAATTAATATTTCAAGTCAAGATTAAATTTCATCATATGAATTTAAAAAAGATTAATAAATAAAGACTATTTTTTTAGATAACCTCATTTTTAATTTTTTTTTTGACAAAGATAACTCGTATCTATTAGAATATATAAGAAGAATCACATTAACGGGTGCGTAGATGTGTATTTTTAAGATATACTATTACTTATTTTACTAAAAAGTTATGCATCAGTTGCACTGTTAAGCTAATACATTAAAAGGTTACTTCTTTGTAAAAAAAAAAAAAAAAAACACGATTTTATTTTATTTTACAATTATATAATATGACAATTTTTTTTTACAAATATATCCACTTCCTTTTGTAATTGTTTGAGTATTTGAGTGAATTAATTGGTTTAGAGCAAAAAATAATTTTTTTTTTCAAATAACTCTTATTTTCTTTTTTTAATAGAATAAATAATGATGTGGCATGATGATGCGTCCTTTTTTTTTTTTTAATACATGAAGTGTCAAGTCACCCATTCATTCTTTTAAAAGATAAAGGATTAAAATTGAATAAAAAAAGGATTAATGAAATTGAAAGTTTGAAACATAATGTATGTTTTTTGTAAAGTTTGAAACTTAAAGAATTTATTTTGGAATGTCTTAAACTTATATGACTAAAAAAAAATCCCCTAATGTAGAATAATAAAATATTATGAGTAATACATTAATGACAAGTGACATAATTTTAAAATATTTGAAAGGTGTAATTTAAAGTGAATAAATTATTTTATTGTCAAATTAAAAAATGATTAATTTAATTTAAAACGTTTTTTTTTTTTGGTAAATTATGAAGCTACATTATTGAAACGGAGGGAAAGAATATAATTAATTATTTATAACATTAACAATCTAACAATAAACAAGTTACTTTAAAGGAAAGAAGAAAAATTGAAATTATAATATATATAAACTCTGTCGAAATTTAGAAAAGATATATAAACCTAGAGAAAATACGATAGATTTAGACGAAATTCTACCAAAATTTAGAAAAAAATATATAAACTCAGACATTTAGGGGAAATAAACTTAGATTTATTAATTTACTAGTGTAAGACCCGCGTTTTACGTGGGGTTGAAATAAATTTATATTATATTTTAATTTATTAATTAAAAAAATAATTTTTGAAACAGGTATAGATTTATAAATTTGTTTTATTAAAGGTTAAGTGCAAAAAAAAAAAAATATATATATATATATATATGAACTTTACCGTGTTTATCAATTACAACATTTTTTTTTTTTTTTGTAATTCGATACACCACATTTTTAAGTTTTACAATTCGATGCATGTGTTTATTTTTTGCTAACACAAGAATGATGTATATACCGAAGCCGCATTAAGGTTCTACACAATTGCCCATGTAAATATCATGATTGATCAATACAATATTTTTATTTTAAAAACTCTTTTAAATAAAAATAATGGGTTGGTCTGCTATGGACTCGAGTGCATGTGGTGCACCCTTGTCCATGTTGCACTTTTCAGTTTTACTGACTTACACTTTTTGGTAAATGATGTTGCACTTTTCAATTATTAAACTGTATAATAATATTTTTAGTAATAATTGAAAAGTGCAATACCATTTACCAAAAAGTGTAACTCAGTAAAATTGAAAAGTGCAATATGGACTAGGGTGCACAACATGCACTCGAGTGCATACTAGACTTTACCAAAAACAATAGGCAAAATTTCACATTATTTTTTGAGGACTGTGATTTAGTATCTTTTTTAGTTTTGGGGAGAAATGATAATAGTTAAATTAAGTTATGATTTATTTTTAAAAATCTTTTTTTTTTTTAGTTTAAAACAATTTTTTTTAGTATTATTTTTAGTTAAACAAATTTTAAAATATATAAAAAAAAATTATTCATCATTCGTGACATTTATGTAGCACATCGACAGCTCTGATAATCACATCATGATTTAATTATTGTCAGAAAATTGACAGATGCTTTGAATTGTAAAACATAAAAATGTGGTGAATCAAATTACAAAGAAAAAAAAAGTTGTAATTTATAAAAATTGTTAAGGTCGTAATGTTTTTTTGCAATTAACCCTTTATTAAAAGATAAAAAAAATTATAGCAATATAGATTACATGACAATAATACAATAGAGACTCAAAATTTATTTATAAAAGGAATCAATACGAAATTACCATATTGCTAAAATTTTCCTTATAGACAACATTTGTTTGTTTTACGTTTACATATTTTTTCATTTGAATTTACGAAAAAAAAATAATACATCATATTCATTCTTGTTCTCGACTCTTGACTATTGTCCATACGTGAAGGCAGGTTTTAGAAGGTCATAGAAATGGATTGACCTCACTTTTATTTATCGTCATTATAAAAGATAATAGAATTGGGAATTATCTCCTTCGAAATTTTATAGGAGTCGTGTCATCCAAAACACTCAATGTCATTCTCGAAATAAAAACTTTACTATCAACATTTCTTCCAGAAAGAATTTGTAATTTGATAATGTGTAGAGTCTTTGAAAATAACATGAAGAATTTTGAAGTCACCACCAAAAACTACCGTCTTTCCTCCAAAAGTCAAATCAGACATCGACACATCAGGACTTCCAACTATGTCTCTTAGCCTTCAATCAAAATACCCGAAAACAAAATCTATTAGTCATTGATGCCTCGTCCAATATTATTAGCTTTAACTTTATTATAAGTTCTGATATATAAGCATCAGTATTATGTTTGGTTATATGGAGCCCATTAATGCCTACTTATAGAGTCAAATGGTAATTTGACATTATCCAAGTTATCATATTAACTTATTTAATTAATCTATAATATGAAAAATATAGAATTGCACATATATATCAACATTTACCCATAATATTTAGAAAATAAAATATTTGAAGATTTTTTAAAGACTATTTTTAACTGGTTTTAGTATTACATAAATATTAAATTAATATTACACGTTTAATTTATTTATTGTATTTAACTTAAAAATAATAAAAAATTAAAATTAAAGTTAAAAAAAATAATGACTACATTAATTTACTTAACTCTAAACCCTAAACCCTTAAACCCTAAACCCTAAACCATAAAACCCTAAACCCCTAACCCCTAAAACCCTACCCTAAACCCTAAAACCATAAACCCCTAAAATCCTAAACCCTAAAGCCCTAAAACCTAAAACCCTAAAATTAATGGTTTAGAATATAGAGGTTTAGGATTTTAGGATAAATTAGTACCGTTATTATTTTTTAAGTAAAGTACAATAAATAAATTAAATATTTAATATTTAATAATTATGTACTAATAATAAAACCGTTAAAATAGTTTTAAAAAAATTTAGAATATTTTATTTCCTAATTTTATGGAAAGAGGTTGAGATATATATGTATTATATATTTTTCATATTTGAAAGTAATTAAATAAGTTAATATAATGACTTGTATAATGTCAAATAATTATTTAACTCCATAAGGAGCCCACGTGCTCCATATCATTTATATATATATATATATGTACACTAGCCCTATATCCGCATTTTACGCGGGATCAATTTATTAAAATTAGAGTCAATTTATTAAAATAATAATTTTAAATATTATATTAATTTTTATATTTTTTTATTGTTAGAGTATGTGAGAATAAACTTTTTTTTATTCTAATATATTTATAAAATATACACATCTATAAATTTTTATATATTATATTTATAATATATTAATAAAATGTGCATTAATAAAATTATTATTTTAATTGTAAATTAAAAAAATATTTTTAATAAGAAAGGGCATTATAAAATAATTTTATATAGGTTATTATATGTATCTATATATAGAGTTTATAGATATTTATAGGGTTGATTTTTGCACTGTTTATAGTTATTTGTAGGATAAGATTTTAAAATTCTAAAGTAGAATCGTGTGGAATTTTCCATTCAAAAATAAACATTTCCTTAAAGAATGGTTACATTTCTAGTAACCTATTTTCATGGCACAAAATAGTTTTTAATTTTTCCATCAATTTTTTTTCCTTTCAATTTTAACATTGTATAATAAATTAATATTATATAAACAATAATAAAATATAAACAAATTTATAAAAAAAATAATAAAAAACTACAGTATTATATTATAACAAATAATTGCATAATTTTCTCATCCACGTACATCTTTTTTTTTTTTTAGGACGATCACTCTTCATATTTATTTGACACTTAATTAAATAATCAAATTAATTAACTAATCAAATTTGTTGGAAGATTTTAGATTTTTTTATTAACAATTAATAAAACTTTTCTAAGTAAAGAATACACTTACTCTCTAATTTTTTTTATTGACAATTACTAAAAAAAAATCTCTAAAATCCTCCACAATACTCTATACATTTTAAAAGGGTTGGGCTGCTGTGTACTCAAGTACACGGTGTACTTAACTTTTCTAAGTAAAGAATACACTTACTCTCTAATTTTTTTTATTGACAATTACAAAAAAAAAATCTCTAAAATCCTCCACAATACTCTATACATTTTAAAAGGGTTGGGCTGCCCCAGGACCTAAGGCTTAGGTAGTGGTGCTCTAACCACTTGAGCTATCCCACTTTATCATATAGAAAATATTAAGTATATATAGAATAAATAACAAAATTTTTAACAAAAATCATTCTAGTCTAGTGGTTGCCCTTTGATTGTTTTACCACAAAGTCACAGGTTTGAAACCTACCTTCAACAATTTTCGAAATTTTATTTTTAGCACCAGTTTTTTATTTTAGCACCACAATTTTCGAAATTTTATTTTTAGCATCATTTTTTTATTTTAGCACCACAATTTTCGAAATTTTATTTTTAGCATCATTTTTTTATTTTAGCACCAGTTTTTCTATAATTTTTTAAATTTCAATTTTAGCACCACAATTTTCGAAATTTTAATTTTAGCACCAGTTTTTCTACAATTTTAATTTTTTATTTTAGCACCACAATTTTTGAAATTTTATTTTTAGCATCATTTTTTTTATTTTAGCACCAGTTTTTCTACAATTTTCGAAATTTCAATTTTAGCACCAGTTTTTCTACAATTTTAATTTTAGTAACAACTAAATGGTGTATCATTAATAGTAATAAAAGTGCAAGTAATAAATAATAAAATTTGTAAAATTAATAATATTTTTTAAAAAGAAATTAACACCAGTTTTTTTATACATTATAAAAAAAGTGCAAGTACTAATAATATCATTAATTGCACTTACTAATAATATCATTAATAGTAACAAAAGTGCAAGTAAAAAAATAATAAAAGAAGTAAAATTAATAATAATTTTTTTTAAAAAAAATTTAGCACCAGTTTTTCTAGATTAAGAAAGTGTGCAAATAACAAAAAGGTGTATCATTAGCATACACTTTTCTATTATAATATCATACACTTTTCAATTATAATAACATACATTTTTCATTAATATATAACTTACACTTTTCATTAATAGAACATACGCTTTTTAGTTATAATAACATACACTTTTCATTAAATAGATCATACACTTTGCAGTTATAATAACATAAACTTTTCATTAATATGACATACATTTTTCATTAATAGATCATACACTTTACAATTATAATAACATACACTTTTCATTAATATATAACTTACACTTTTTATTAATAGTTCATACACTTTTCAGTTATAATATCATACATTTTTCAGTTATAATAACATACACTTTTCATTAAAACAATGTTGCACTTTTCAATATACTAACATGCATTTTTCATTAAAAATGTAAAGATACACTTTTTAGTTATAATAACATACACTTTTTTTAAAAAAAAACCGACAAAAAAAAAATCGGAAAAAAAATATTTAAAAAAAAGTCAAAGTTTGACCGTTGACCGGTCAACGGTCAACATTTGACTAGTGAAAGTCTACTCAAGTACATGGTGTACTTGAGTACATACAAGACTTTGACATTTTAGAAAGTTTTTAAATTTATTTTAAAATACCTTCACACTTTTTTTTTTTTTTTTTTGAAGCAAATGAGGATTAGCTTCTATTATTGCAAAGACAAGTAGATGATGGCAGCCCTACAACAAAATCCGGCGGGTCTAACCATGAGTAAGGACTTCTAAAGCGGCGGGAATTTCTAGTGAAAGTGTGTGCCCACATATTCGCCCCCCTGTTGACATGATTCACCAATACATTATTAAAGCAATCCAATAAATTCCGGCAAGCAAGCGCATAGTCTCCAAATGTCGACACCACGCTTTCCGAACCATTAATCGCGTCGACCACCAATTTGGCGTCACCCTCTATTATGCAATTGTCCATCCCTTGATTTTTGAGCCATGACAATGCCTCGTAAAAGCCCATAATCTCGCCAAGTGGTACCGGAAAGCAACCCCGTACAACCCGCGTTCTAGCCATACTGAAATACCCCTGTCGTTGCATACTACCATGCCCAGGCCAGTTTGCTGCCCCTCTGAGAAAAACACTGCGTCTGTATTTATCTTAAGCATTCCAGCCGGAGGCGGATGCCAAGCGATGCAGACCGCACATGAGCTTCCCTCTTGTCGTCTATTGATACGATTTGCAGCCTCCCACTCAAGCCAAGACCCCGCAGCGGCGTAAACTACCTCGGTTGGATTACGACACGATTGATTCCAAATCTTTGAATTTCGCTCTTTCCAAATGTGCCATAGCACCATACAGACGGTGGCCTTAGTAATCTCGTTATGTGATTTCAGAATAGCAAAGATAAGATTCCGGACGGTCGAATGCGCTGCCATGCTGCGATCAATCAGCGGCGCAATTTTTGTTGATGCCCAACAACCTTTGGCATACCTGCAAGCGAAAAAAAGGTGCCAACAGTCCTCTATCTCAACATCACACATTCCACATGAAGGATCGTCCACCACATGCTTTGTTTCCAGGTTGCTTCTCGTCGGTAAGCACCCTCTACAGACCCTCCATAAAAAATCTTTCACCCGCGGCGGAGCATGCAAATTCCAGATTAATCTCCATTCTCCGTCTACTCGAATATCAGTATTATCCTCCTGCGAGCAAACCAATTTGTAAGCAGTTTTAACCGTGTTGAGTCCATTGTTAGACTGTGCCCAGATTACTTTGTCGGGGGTCGCAGTTGGTGGTAAAGCCATGTTAATGATTTTGTTAGCATCAAGCGGCAGGATATGACTCACTAGTTCCTCGTCCCATTTTCTGCTCTCAGCATCAAAGAGAGCTGCTACACAAATTTCTTCCAGACCGTCCAGCTTGTCAGAACTCACAAAGGAGCTCTCAGCGTCGGCCACCCGAGGATCCTCCCACAGCCGGATATTGTTGCCCGTCCCAATCTTCCAGCGCATGCCTGTGCGGATTAAGTCCCTGCACGCATGGATACTGGCCCATGTGTAGCTAGGATTCCACCCCAGATATGATGAGGCAAAATCCCCGGTCGGGAAGTAACGCGATTTGAGAACCTGGCATACCAACGCATCTGGGTCCGTCACGAGGCGCCACCCCATCTTACCCAAGAGTGCAAGGTTAAATTTGTGCAGATCCCTGAAACCACGGCCTCCAGCAACCTTCTCCACACACAATTTTTCCCATCTTAACCAATTGATACCTTTGGAAGGGTCAGCCGTGTTCCCCCACCAGAATTTGTTGATCATAATCTGCAACTCGTTCAACAAAGTGATTGGGAGTAGGAAGGTGGTCATGCAATATGAAGGAATAGTTTGCGCCACTGACTTAATTAACACTTCTTTCCCCGCCTTAGAGAGTTTCATTTTGCGCCATCCTTGTAATTTCTTCCATAATTTCTCCTTAATGTACTAGAAAATCTCCTTCTTCTTGCGGCCAATTAGGGAAGGAAGACCCAGATATCGACCCGTGTTGATCGGGTTATGTACACCCAAGATTTGTTTCGCAGCATCTCGTCGTTCCTCCCTAACATTTTTACTGAAGTAAATTCCTGATTTGGCGTAGTTGATCGCTTGGCCCGATATCCTCTCATAATTATCGAGGATCCCCTTTAAGCTTGCACACTCCTCCTCGGTAGCACGGCAAAATAGTAGACTGTCATCCGCGAAAAGTAAATGGGTAATCTCCGGAGCTCGACGGCAGATTCTGTTTCCATGTAGCACCCGAGTTAAGCTAGCATGCTGTAGAGCAGCCGATAGACCCTCCGAGCAAAGGATAAATAAATAGGGAGACAAGGGATCCCCTTGGCGGAGACCTCGTCCTGGGAGGATACGCCCCACCAGGTCCTCATTGACACGCACCGAATATCTGACAGTCGTGACGCATAAAAGCATCCACCGCACCCACTTATCACCAAAACCCAATCGACGAAGAACAGCCTCTAGATACGTCCAACTCACCCTATCGTATGTTTTACTTATATCGATTTTTAGTGCTACATCCCCCTTACCACCCTGCCTTATGTTCTTCATTGCGTGTAAGGTTTCAAAAGCTATCAAGATATTGTCTTGGATGGCGCGGACCGACACAAACGCTGATTGGGCGCGATCGACAAGGCCCGAGAGAATTCTTTTCAATCGGTTTCATAACACCTTCGAGATGATTTTATAAATGACGTTACAGAGCGAAATAAGACGAAGGTCCCGTATCGTTTGAGGGGCTGCCACCTTCGGAATGAGGGAGATGTTAGTATCATTTAGACCTTGAGGGAATGCTTCAGTGTTTAACCAATCAATACCCGCTGCAGAAATATCATTCCCCAAAATATCCCAATTGTGTTGGAAGAACGAGGGGTTGAAACCATCCGGACCTGGGGCCTTGTCTCCGTGCATCTGTTCGATAGCTAAGTTAAATTCCAATTTCGAGAAATCCGCAATAAGTTGTTCATTTTGCTGGGTAGTCACCAACCTGGAAATTAGCTCCAGAAACTCCCCGCTTGGCTCTGATAAATTAGTGGCAGTAAATAATTCAAGGAAATATTTTCTTGTTACCTCACATAAGCCTTCCTGGCGCACCACCCATTCCCCATCATCAATAATAAGGCGTGTAATCCGATTTTTCTTCCTGCGTGAAGTCGCCAACTGATGGAAATATTTAGTGTTCAGATCTCCGTCTCGGAGCCAAAAAAATTTTGCTCTCTGTCTCCATTACACCTCCTCTTGTTTCAACAATAAACCCAGCTGTCTCCTAGCTTCGTGGTATTCGCGCAGACCCGCCACGCTTGTATTACCTTGCAGCGCGCCCACTTGCCTTTCCATATTTTGCTTCAACGTTCTGAACTTGGCATCCACTCGCGAACCCCAATCATGCAGGGTATCACTCGTTGCCGATAAGCGTTGTTTAATATTCAGGTCGCTATGATTTTGCCAGCATCTTTGAACCACCTCCTTAAGGTCAGGTTCCTCCAACCACCTGTTTTCAAAACGGAAGGTCCTGTGTCTAATCCGTAAGATAGTAGGAGAAGTGTCCAGGAGAATCGGATTATGATCCGAAACGGGGGCCACCAAATTGATGAGCTCCGCGCTATGAAAACGAGCGTGCCACGATGGGGTGCCCATGGCCCTGTCCAGCCTTTCCTTAACCGCCGTGTCCGGACTCCTCCCACGAAACCACGTATACGGATATCCTTGTAGGGAGACATCCGTTAATAGACTGTCTCCAATTGCTTCTCAAAAACCCCGAATAAGGTGGTTAGGATGGGGAACTCGACCTTTCTTTTCTGATTGTGATAATATGTCATTGAAATCACCAATGCAAACCCATGGGTCTGTGTTGATCGATGCCAAATTTCGTAATAAGTTCCATGATAAGTGTCTACGACTTCGTTCAGGGAAACCGTAGAACCCTGTAAGTCGCCATTCACCGTCCCCATCGTTAATAGCAATGTTAATATGATTCGAGGAATAATTCAAAACATAGCAATTCGTATTATTTTTCCAGAAAAGGGCCAAGCCACCGCTACGGCCTACACAGTCAACAGTGAAACAGGAATCAAAATTAAGTGTGACACGTAATACATCAAGCCTAACTCCATAAGATAATGTTTCTGAGAGAAAGATAACATTAGGTCGGTGAGTTCGAACGAGCTCGCAAAGTGCTGGAACTGTAGCGAGGTGACCCAGCCCTCTACAGTTCCAACTGAGGATCCTCATAATTCCCGGCTGGTCTCCGAGCCGAGACCAGCCGATAAAAAATGCACGTCGTCATTGCTTGCTTGAACATGAGATTTGCCGCGTAAGGTGGCTGTTCGTTTTCGTTTCCTGAGCTCCGCTTGCTCCGCCTCATCCTCCGCATCAACGGCTATGTGGTTATTACTGTCATAAAGAGGGTTGACCTGCATGGATGTACCTCCCATTGCTTGTGTAATAACCGCCCCATGATTGGCTCCCGATGTTCTAATTTGTAACTGATGTGCTGGGTTCAATTGATCTCCGTAAATCCCGCCGCGTGAGGGGCTCTCAGCTGTTGACCCGGGCTCATTCATTCCCGCATTAACTCCATCTCCCTCTGAACCGGTAACGTTTCCATTGGATTCCTTTGTCAGCCACTTGTCCCCGACAAAGTTAGTTTTTCGACGGTCAGGCGCAATGAGGTCGGGGCCCCATTCTCTAGTGGCAGCTGTGGATTTCGCTTCAAATGATGCGACACAAAAACTGACTGTGTGATCCAAGAGTCCACAGTAAAAGCAGAATCGAGCTAATTTTTCATATTTGAAATTAACTTTGACCACTACTCCACTACGCAGCCGTAGATGTTTATGTTTGCGTAAAGGGATAGAAACATCCACTTCCACTCTAATGCGCATAAATGGTCTCCAGGAGGCTCCTTTGTTTGACTCATCATAAGCCATGAATTTGCCAATATAATTGCCTAGTAAGCACCCCACCTCCTCATTGAAAAAACCCGTCGGTATGTCGTAGATTTGTACCCAAAACGGCACACTTTTCAACGGGACTTGGCTTGGTATCTCCCCATGGACAACGGGTGAATCATGATCAAATGATTACTTACTGACCAGGGGCCTCCGTCAATGACCCTCGTGAGGTCCATCTTGTGATTAAATTGAGCCATGAATCTACCCTCTCCGATATCGCGTATAGTGACACCTCTCGATGGCCTCCAAGCACCTGCGATACGGCTGCGTAAGAGATTGAACGATAGATTCGGATCGGTGAGAAGTCTATCGATCAAACTCAGGCCCACATTCCCCTCGAAACCCCCATGTGGACCTCCGCTGATATCAAAGATCTCATCGTCTCCCGAGATATTAAGATTTTCCATTTGTTGTTGCCTATAGAAGTCGCCGAAACATCCAATAAATAGGTGCTCACCCGTCAGTGGTGTATCAAACCAAATCGTATGTAAACCATCCCGGGATA
This sequence comes from Galeopsis tetrahit, assembly GCA_963675135.1. Taxonomy (NCBI): domain Eukaryota; kingdom Viridiplantae; phylum Streptophyta; class Magnoliopsida; order Lamiales; family Lamiaceae; genus Galeopsis; species Galeopsis tetrahit. Next base: position 58,599,831 of record OY776127.1, read on the forward strand.
ATTTGAATTAAAACAAGAATCGAATCCCAGATATTTAGCAAACCAAGGATCAAGAAAAAAATCAAGGCACTCAACTAGGAGAGATAATTTGGAAATTAATTTTTGTTGCATAAATACCTTCACACTTTAGATCTCAAAAATATATACATTCACATTCGGGCAATGATTCATAAAGTCAAATACATATTTCTTTACCCTTCATTCTTGATAATATGCAATTAAAAAAAATTTTAACAAAATAAATGAAATACCCGTTCGTGTATGTATTATAAAAAAATTATTTACATAAAATATATAAATTACATTTAAGTTAAAATAAAATTTGAAATTTATTATATAAAAATTGTTTTTTTTTTTAATATTTAAAGTCGTGACCCTCGTTCAACAAATAGGAACCTAAGAATAACCGAGCATTAGTATTAAAGTGTTACGTCACTTACAATAAATTTATTTTTATCAACAACTCTAATTTATAACAAACAAAACAAAAATTATTTAATCCTAATCTATTATACCATTAATATTGATAAACTTACATATTTATTAAAGAGGGTGTCTACAAAGTACTAACCATTTAATATTTCACTTTGTGGAATGTAAAATTTTTATGTGTACCTATTTATAATTAAATTTAAAAATTAGTACAATAATTTAATAAATATTAAATACTCCCTCCGTCCCATATTAATCTTCATAGGTAGATGGCACGAAAATTAAGAAAGTGTAATAATGAGTGAAGTTTTGAGGGGTAATTTTGTAAAAAATTATGTATAAAGTAAATAAATGAGTTGACTTTTGTGTATGTGTGAAGATAAAGTAATGGTGACAAAGTGGGATAGCTCAAGTGGTTAGAGCACCACTACCTAGGCCTTAGGTCCTGGGTTCGAGTCATGGGGAGGGGAAAAAAAGGGGTGGGTGGGTTCGAGTCATGGGGAGGGGGAAAAAAGGGATGGGTATTTAACTTCCATAAAAAAAAAAAGATAAAGTAATGGCATGGGTTCGAGTCATGGGGAGGGGAAAAAAAGGAAAGGGATGGGTATTTAACTTCCATAAAAAAAAAAAAAAAGATAGTGAGGATGTAGTTTATAAAAGATTTTTCATTTTAAGGGTATGGGACGGAGGGAGTATATAATTAAATATTAATAATAAATAAAGAATAAATACCACCTAACATCATCATTAATAAAGAGAGAAAAAAACTTAGACGATTAAACTGGAGGATAGAATTTGAGATTTTTACCCTCTATTTAAATCTCTCTCCTCTAATAATTTACTTTATTTTTTCATAAATTTTTTATTAAGATACAAAAGATGTTTGAAATAATTGATATCAACAATTAAGGATTAATTCTATTTATTTAAGGTTGATTAGTTAAAAGATGTTTTGAAATAATGTTTTGCCATTAATTACGATGGCATGTCTGATTACTTTTTTAAACCATAATTCATCAATCTAATATGTATACCCACATTAATTTTCCTAAGTTTACCATTCACATGATATTTGAATATAAATACATTTCTAAATGAATTTTAGATCAAGAAAATTGTAAAAATGTGAGACACGTTATCTGTTGCAAATTGGAGGGTACAATTTCTCAAAAAAAAAAAAAAAAAAAAAATCATTTGAATTTGAGATAAAAACAATAAAAATAAATCATACCTGATATATCAAGATCATAATAAATACTCCTATTTTCTTTATTGAGACAATAAGAAAATTTGATTAGATTATAACATCTAAACCTACCGATTGATTCTGATTAAATTAAAAAAATTATAATTAAAAACATACAACAATAACTATTATGGAAATCCAATTTCGTAAATCTATTAATTTACTGGACAATTTCGAAAAAGATAATTTAAGAAACTCTAAATGTGAGTGAGAGAGAGAGAGAGAGAGTGAGAGAGAGAGAGAGAGAGGGAAAACAATTAAAAAAATGAGAGAAATTAAAAAAAATTGTAAAAGCAAAAAAAAAAGTAAAATAAAATAATTAAGTAAAAATGGAAGAAAATTGTAAAAGAAAACTTTAAAAAGAAAATATAAAAGAATCAAGAGAGAGAGAGAAATATATCATGTAGTAGAAATCTACAAAAGAAATCATACATGTTATATCAACTTAAAAAAAAAAAAAATAAGAAAGTAAGAAATTTTGTTTCATTTAAATTTGAATATTAGAAGATAAGATTAAAATGATTTTTTTTAAAATCATTTGCATATTTAGAATTTTTGTTTCATTTAAATTTTAATAATCAAATCAATATTCAAAAGTGTACCTTTATGTGAGAATAAGTGTGTGATCATGAGGTGATAGGAATGAATCACTATTTATAAGTATTTACAAGTAGATAAACATAGTAAATATAACAAACCATATCAAAGAGATATATATAAAGATATGGTCAAAATAAAAAAGATATTATTCCTATATTTACATTATTTCCTATTACCCCCGTCAAGCGATGCTGAGGATGAGGACGAACGCAGAGCTTGGATCGTAAAAATTCGAAGTTCGGCCGAGGAAGACTCTTAGTAAAGACATCGGCGAGCTGAAGGTTGGACGGGATGAACTGGGTGAGGAGGCGACCAGAGGAGACCAACTCACGAATAAAATGGCAGTCAATGTTGATGTGCTTTGCTCGCTTATGGGCGACCGGATTTTGACTCCAAAATAAGGCACTTTTGTTGTCGCATAGGAGAGTTGGGGCGGACACGGGGAGTTGGCCAAGCTCCCGAAGAAGGTTGTTGACCCAAACGACCTCCTGAGCAGTGTTAGCAAGCGCACGACACTCGGACTCACAGCTCGAGCGAGCAACAGTGAGTTGTTTCTTTGCACTTCAAGAAACCAGGTTGCCGCCGAGAAAGATGGAATAACCGTACGTTGAACGCCGAGTGTCGGTGCACCGAGCCCAGTCTACATCAGAGTAGGCGACCAACGAGTAGTCACTATGCCGACCAAAAGTATGGCTAAAGTTAATCGTGCCTTTAACATACCGTAAAATATATTTTACGGCGAGGAAGTGATCATCAGTAGGCGACTGAAGGAACTGACTAATTTGATTGACAACATAAGACAGATCTGGGCGAGTGATAGTCAGATACTGAAGGGCACCAACAAGCGAACGATAAAGAGTGGTCGGCGAAGGGTGTCCCAGAGCGAACAAGAGATTCCCCCGCGGCAAGGGGAGTGGAAACAGGCTTGGAGTCAAGCAGCTCGGCACGGACGAGGATGTCATGAGCGTACTTTGCCTGACTGAGAAAAAGTCCACCAGGAGTGTGCGATACCTCAAGGCCGATGAAGTAGCTTAGCCGATCAAGATCCTTGATCGCAAATTCTTTGTCGACGCGACGAATGAAACGTCGAATGACATTATGGTCACTCTCTGTCACAATAATATCATCGACATAAAGTAAGAGGTACAAAGTAATTGTACCACGCCAGAAGTAGAAGAGAGTGGGATCTGCTCGACTACAAAGAAAACCCAATGTCTTAAGGAAGCTACTAAAGCGAACAAACCAGGCGAGTGGAGCTTGTCGAAGACCATACAGAGCTTTCTTGAGGCGACAAACATTGTCTGGGAAGCGAGGATCAACAAAGCCAGGGGGCTGAGCCATGTAAACGGTGTTTGTCAACTTCCCATGAAGAAATGCATTATTCACATCAAGTTGATGCATGTGCCACTGATTTCGAACAACCATACACAGGATGATGCGAACAGTTGTAGCCTTGACAACCGGACTGAATGTATGTGAGAAGTCAAGGCCAGGTACCTGAAAGAAGCCCTGGGCGACCAGACGAGCTTTGTAGCGATCACCAGTACCATTCGCAAGATATTTGGTGCGAAAAACCCATTTCGAACCAACAATATTTGTAGAAGGTGGGCGAGGAACCATCAAGCTCAGATTGCATGGCAGCCAACCAATGTGGATGCTTAAGGGCAGATTTGAAACCCTTAGGCTCGGTAGAGGTGGAGAGGGCAGACAGGAGTCCGGTGGTCGCAATGTCGGCAATGTGCCGAGTCTTGAAAATCCCAGACTTGGCCCGAGGGATCATCAGGTGAGTCGAGGCAAGTGTAGGACGAGCAGCACGTGGTTGGGCAACTGGTTGAGTAACAAGTGGTTGGGTAGCAGGGCGAGCAGGTGGGGGCTGATCAGTTAGACGAGCAGCAGGCACTTGAACTGGCCGAGCAGGAGGCAAGACCGGTTCTGGAGGATCCGGACAAAGAACACAAGGAAGCTTGGGAGAAGCAGCCGATGGTTCCAAAAAAGAGCTGATCTCAAGGGAATCAACAGGCGAGGAAGGAGCAGGCTTGGCCGAGAACGGGAACACAGACTCATCAAACTGAGCATGTCGAGTAGTGTAGAAGCGGGAATCGATCGGATCGTAATACCGAAACCCTTTGTGAGAGGAACTGTAACCCATAAAAACACACGGAGCACTGCGAGGAGCAAGCTTGTGGAGAGCATAATTCAGAAGATATGGAAATACGCGACAACCAAATGTTCTGGAGTTTGCAAAGTTCGGAGCAGTGCCGAACAGAAGTTGAAAGGGCGACCTATCCCTAAGAACAGGGGTGGGCAAACGGTTAATAATGTAGACAGCAGTGGAGAAAGCATCAGCCCAGAAGTGAGCAGGCATGCTCGCTTGAAATAACAACGAGAGCCCAGTTTCAATGATATGATGATGCTTGCGCTCAGCCCGACCATTCTGTTGAGGAGTGTAAGGACAAGAGATTCGATGATGAATGCCATGATCGGCGAGGAAACTACGAACTCGACCATTAACAAATTCTGTAGCACCATCACTCTAGAAGACCTTAATATTGGTAGAAAAATGATTGCAAACAAAGGTGTGAAACCGCACGAACACATCAAAGAAGTCAGATTTGGCATGCAACGGGTAAAGCCAGGTGAATCTGGAGAAATTATCCACAAAAATGACATAGTACCGAAAACCATCATTAGAAGCAACATGGGCAGGTCCCCAAAGATCACAATGAACTAAATCCAAAACACGAGATGCTCGCTTCTCATTTAATGCAAAAGATAAATGTTTACTCTTAGCCAATTGACACGGAGTACATAAGCTCGGTTTGGGCAAAACAGAAGTAAGGGACAACAAGCACAATTTATTCAACAAATTAATTATAGAAATAGGAACATGGTCTAATCTACGATGCCAATACTCAAAAGAAGCCTTCAGCGACGAGCTCCGTAAAGCAGCGACCAAGGCTGGAGTGCCATGCTCTAGGGCATAAAGTCCTCGACTATGCCGACCCCTCGCCAAGGGTTGCTTGGTCGCCCGATTCTGGATGACAAATGAGTCATTAGTAAACAAAACATTAATAGGAAAGTTCGAAGTAAGCTTACTAATGGATAACAATTTCTTAGTGAGATGTGGTACGACGAGCACATCTAACAAACGAACATCCTTATTAACCGAACACGACCCAACATGAGTGATCGAAATAGTAGAGCCATTAGCAACAATAACATTGTTGTAACCAGAATACGGGTGAGGATTTTGACTTGAACGAATTTTTGGTCAATATATTTGACTAACTACTTCCCCTCAAGCATAAGGGTTCGTAGTAGTAATGGAAGTATTCGACCAAGTAGTATCGACCTAGGAGGTGGGTGTGTGCAATGAGTCCCTAGAGTTGTGTGTTGGCATAACCAATGTAACTACGATTTCGGGTTTTGAATCTCTAAGATAAAGCTAAATTACTACCAAACTTCAAAAGATTAAATCAAACACCAACCTAAAAACTAACAAGTAATTTAAATTACTAAAAGGAAGCAAATAACCAATAAGATAAATCACCACAACTTAAGAATGAAAATTACTATCAAAACAAGAAATTGACAAATAAAATAAAGATAACAATTACGAATATAATTTGAAGAAGTGCAAGGGTGAGAGAATGATTCAGGTGTTCTCTACCTAGTGAAATTGAGAGGAATTGCTTTTACTTTGTTAATGCTTCAATTAAGGTTTGCTAAGAGCACCTAAATGCTAGGACGAAAACCCTTTCCCTTCGGGTAATATAGCCTTAATTCTAAGGTGTTCCCAAACCCGATAATAAGGTTTTCTTCCTAATCCTCACCAACTACTCAAACAACCATTCAAATAATTAATGTCTTTTAATGGAGTTCTAATACGATTAATTCTCTCTCGACAAATTAAACGCATAACTAACACAATTGCATACCAACAACTCACACCATAAATATACACATGTCCATGTAACTCTCGTCTACGCTAAACATGCATCTAAATATGGATTAATAGAAGTTAACACGCAAAAGTACCAATAATTCCCAATAAAAGAAGCAATAATACTAAAATCAACAATAACAAAGCTCAACAATTCCGAACTCAACAATCACATGGTTTTAGAACACCCAAAGCATAAATAAAATTAGCCCATGGTGTTTGGAGAAACACCCATGGCCAAAACAACAAAAAAGAATGAAATAGACATAAACCTTGTAATTATAGAACAAAAGAGAGTTGGTTGGAAGTCACCTTGATAATTCTTCCTCAATGTAAGATATTACAAGATAACGTAAGCTTGTTCTTCAAAAACCTAATCTATGGATTTAGGAGAAATCAATGTAAAAAACTAAGTAATAACTAGGGTTTGTCTTCTTCTTGGAATGGATGATGCCTCCCCCCTTTACAAACAGTTTTGGGAAGTATTTAAGGCTTCCAAAAGTGTGTGAGACGAAATTGACATTTGGGCCCTTGAAGTTCTTCAAAATTCACAAAAATCCCCGAAATTGGTAGGTTGACTCGGTCAACCGAGTGAGTTCACTCGGCCAACCGAGTGAAAATGGATTACAGTACCAAACTGGGTTCCAGATCCCAAACGGGTGCCAGTGTGGGCTCACTCGACCGTCAGTGTGAAATCAATTCACTCGACCGCCAGTGTGGGCTCACTCGATCGCTAGTGTGAAATCAATTCACTTGAAACCTTCTGTAACTCGACTCCACTCGGCCGCCAGTGTGGTTTCTGCTCCTTGAACTTTTTCTTCTATTTTTCTTGGCTTTCCTTACTCGTCCTTCAACCGAACTTCAGTTCCCATGCGCCAATGCTTGATTTTCCTCTAAAATTGACTATTTCACCTTGTTTCCTACACTTTGAACACATTTCTTGACAACAAGGTTAGTAGCACAATTTCTATCAATTACGACCAAAATCACATCAAAATGCTACAATAACATAGCAATAATGAGCACAAATACGAGCAATCTCACACCCAATCAGATTTTTCAGGTCAGCCGAGCAAGGAGTCATGTGAGCGGAGGCACCACTATCAAGGAACCAATCCGAAGCAGGAGGATGCGAGACATGACACTGAGAATCAAGGGCATGAGCAAGATTGGCCGCAGAAGGGGCAGGGCGAGCATAACGGTCCGGACATCGATTCGCATAATGACCTTGTTGGCGATAAATCTGGCAAGTGGGAGGGCGGGGAGCAGGGTTCGAGCCACTAGCCGAGGATCCAGTGGTCACCTGGCGACCAGAATTCCGAGGAGAGAAGTTACGGGATTTGGTGACAGGGCGAGCAGGCTTACCCGAGCGAGCAGAGGCAGAGAAAGCTGGAACGGGTGAGGACGAGGAGTCCATCGAGCGAGTAAACTGCTCATAGTTTAAGGCCTGATGGATCAGATCCCGAAAGGCAGGCATGGGCGTTATAGCCATGCGAGTGTCAGAGAAACCAGCGAACTGGTGGCCGAGACCGGTAAGAAACCAATGACACTTGTCGTCATCATCAACAGGCTTACCGATGGAGGCGAGTTGATCGCAGAGAGCACGAAACTTCTTGCTGAAGTCATCGACGGAAGTAGATCCACGACGAAGGGAGAGGAGCTGATTCCGCAATTGAGTGATGCGGGAGGCCGAGGTGTGACTGTAGGCTGCCTCGAGTGCGACCCAGATGGAGCGCAAGGTGTCACAGCCGATGACCTCAGCCATGACTTCTTCAGATAGGGAGGAAAGAAGAAGACTGGGGATCTTTTGATCCTTCTCAAACCAAGCGGTGTAGGCTGGGTTTGGAGCCGATACACCAGATGTGGTGATCGACTTCGCCGGAGCGGGTATCGTGCCATGAACGTGAGAGATGATATCATGGTTTGACAGAACCGGGACTACCTGATTTCGCTAGAGCAGGTAGTTGGAGGATGACAACTTGATTGTCAAGAGATGAACCAAAACATTGAGAGGGATGGTGGGGGAGTGGGAGCCGCCATGAGGAGGGAAGGGAAGAATTTTAAGGTGAGGCTTTAGAGAGAAAATTAGGGTTTCGATGAGTTAGACTAATACCATGTGACATGGTAAATATAACAAACATATAAAGAGATATATACAAAGATATGATCAAAATATAAAAAAGATATTATTCATATATTTACATTATTCCCTATTACTTTAAAATATGAGATTAAAAAATGTACTGTGTTAATATTAATGATTAAAATTAATAAATGTGAAATTAATAAGAAAAAAACAATTTTGAAATAGAATGAATTGAGAAAAGAGAGATTAACAGATTGTGACAAATGAAAACTAAAATATTTGCAAATAGTGTATTAAAAAAAGAGAGAATACAGAAACTTTGATTAAAAAAATATCATGATTATTTAAAAAAAAAAAAAGAGAGAATAGAGAATACAAATTTATTGATTTGATTAAGAATACAATAACGTGATTAAATTTTAAAAAATAAATAATGTTGTGATTAAAGTTTAAAAATAAATTAAAAAATAATAATTATGATTTCAAATTTAAAAATAATAATAATAAGTATATAATATTAAAATTATTATTTTAAAATTAAAATAGGAAAATGGATTTTTTTTAATCAAAATACTGAGAATGCAGAATTTTAAAATGGACAATTTTAATGAAGAGAGAGATTTGATAGAGTAATGAAATTGTGATATACTCACAAATATAGAGTACTAAGATTAAGAAAATATATATATAAAACTTACGTGCTTAAATAATATAAAATTCAAAATTGTATTTACATTTATTAGTTGTGTTCTTAAGTTTTTTTTTTAATTAGGGCTGACTATTCAAATTTAAATTGATTGTTTCTTTAATTTTTATTTCAATAATTAAGCTCAAGATAGATACACTAAGTTCTTTTTAGTAATAGAAAATTAATCTTATTTATTATAACTGCAATCCTTATATCATCAAGAAGGTAAGATGTGATCTTTCTGTAATCCAATTTTTACCCATGAAATTCATAGTATTTAAATTTTTTAAAATCTATCAAAATATTTTGGAATAACTTTTAGATTATATATTTTTTTTAAAAATATTATGCAAAAAAAATAATTATTTATATATAATTAAATTTCAATAAATTATAGCAATGAAAAGAGTACTATTAATTGTGCAGAAATTAGTATTACATAATTTAGGAAAGAGAAAATTTCATTTTACGTCCTATAATTTAGGTCTAATCCAATTTATATCCTTTAAGTTTTTACTTTTTCGATTTACATCCTTTTTGGTCCAATTAACGTCCTTTCCGCCGGAAAATTTTAAAACTCACCGGAATGTGAGGAATAAATTGGGATTCCGGTCAAATAGTCCAATTTACGTCCTTTATGTTTGAAATTAAAATTTAATAATTATTTTTTTCTAAAAATCCCGTTAAAGATTTAAAAAATCTAAAAATATCATTTAAAATCCAAAAACCTCCTAAAAATTAAAAAATATAAAATGTGTAAAATAAAATTTAAAATATACCACTAAAATTTCGAAAAATATCATTACAAATTATAAAATGTGTAAAATAAAAAAAATCTAAAATTTTGAAAATATAAAAAATAAAAAATTATACAATTCAAAGAATGGAAAATGTGTAATTTAAAAAATTAAGAAATTCAAAATCTCATTAAAATTTTTAAAAACTCTAAAAATCTCATTAATTTATTAAAAATGTGTAGATTAAATATTACCAATTCTAAAAATCTAATAAGAATAATAAAAATTATTAACATTTCATTAAAAATTAGACTTGGTTCATACTCGTCTGCCATTAAAGATTTGCTCGAACTCCTAAAAAATTTGGGTCCCACGAGATTTTCCAACTCACCGTCGAGGTTGAGTGGTTCCACACCTTGATCGATTTTGGAATCGTCCCAAATTCATTTTCACGATATTTTTTAAAGAGTTGGTCTCCTGTGCACAGTGTGCACATGCACACTAATGCACAGGGCAACCCTTATGAAGTCAGAAAAATGAAAATTAATAATAAGGTGGCTGTTGGTCCAGTTGTTACAACAAGTGAAGATAAGTATAAGGTCATATGTTCAAAACTTGTGACCTTCTTTTTTAATTAACCTTCTTTTTTAATTAAAACAATTTTAACTTTTCAATTAAAATATCCACCACTTTTCAATAATTTTAATTAAAACAATTTTAACTTTTCAATTAAAATATCCACCACTTTTCAATAGTTTTAATTAAAACAATTTTAACTTTTCAATTAAAATATCCACCACTTTTCAATAATAATTTAATTTAAACAATTTTAACTTTTCAATTAAAATATACACCACTTTTCAATAATAAAAATTACAGAATATCCACCACTTTTCAATGATAAAAATTACACTTTTCAGTTAAAATATCCACCACTTTTCAATAATAAAAAAAATTACACTTTTCAGTTAAAATATCCACCACTTTTCAATAATAAAAATTACACTTTTCAGTTAGAATATCCACCACTTTTCAATAATAAAAATTACACTTTTCAGTTAGAATATCCACCACTTTTCAAATAATAAAAATTACACTTTTCAAATATCCACCACTTTTCAATAATAAAAATTACATTTTCAATAATAAAAATTACACTTTTCAGTTAGAATATCCACCACTTTTAAAAATTACACTTTTCAGTTAGAATATCCACCACTTTTCAAATAATAAAAATTACACTTTTCAGTTAGAATATCCACCACTTTTCAAATAATAAAAATTACACTTTTCAGTTAGAATATCCACCACTTTTCAATAATAAAAATTACACTTTTCAGTTAGAATATCCACCACTTTTCAAATAATAAAAATTACACTTTTCAAATATCCACCACTTTTCAATAATAAAAATTACACTTTTCAGTTAGAATATCCACCACTTTTCAAATAATAAAAATTACACTTTTCAGTTAGAATATCCACCACTTTTCAAATAATAAAAATTACACTTTTCAGTTAGAATATCCACCACTTTTCAATAATAAAAATTACACTTTTCAGTTAGAATATCCATCACTTTTCAATAATAAAAATTGCACTTTTCAGTTAGAATATCCACCACTTTTCAATAATAAAAATTACACTTTTCAGTTAAAATATCCACCACTTTTCAATAATAAAAATTACACTTTTCAGTTAGAATATCCACCACTTTTCAATAATAAAAATTACACTTTTCAGTTAGAATATCCACCATTTTTCAATAATAAAAATTACACTTTTCAGTTAAAATATTCACCACTTTTCAATAATAAAAATTACACTTTTTAGTTAAAATATCCACCACTTTTCAATAATAAAAATTACACTTTTCAGTTAAAATAAGAACCATTAAAATTGAAAGCCATAAATCGAGTTCCATTGAAGAAAGCCACCATATTACAAGAATATGTGCATTGGCCACCATTAACTTGATTTCCAACTAAATTAACAACTTGAAGCACCGTACAATTCGATAGTGAGTTGGGTATAACCCCGAAAATCTGATTGAATTAAGAACTTTCAAATTCTTCAACCCAGTGAATTGAGTAGGCAATGAGCCTGAAATGAAATTCCCCTCAAGATCAAGAATCTCGAGCTTCTCCATTCCCCAAATCTCAGGAATTTCACCACTCAATTCATTAAAGGGCAGAGATAAATTCCTAAGTTCACTAAGCTTAGCAACAGCAGCAGACAATTTAAATTGAACAATTCTACCACAGGATAAAGAATTACCTCCAACGATAGTGAGAGCCACGACCCGAGAACCCGAATCGCAGGACACTCCGGGCCAGAGGCAGTGATTCGGGCTTTTGGAATTCCAGGTGCTCAACACTCCATAGGGGTCGGATAGCGACTGCTTGAACTCCAAGAGAGCAGATTTATCCAAATCGGAAGCAGAAGCTGCGAACAGAACAAAGACGAAAATCAAGAGCTTCAGCGGCTTATGAAGTTAATGGAAATCAAGTTAATCGTGTTCAACATAAAATATGTGCATTGGCCACCATATTTTTCAGAGAAAAAACGTGGGAGAGAGAGAAAGAAAGATGAAAGTAGAGAAAAAGCGTGGAAGAGAGAGAAAGAAGAGAAAGGAGAAGAGGGTTACAGGAGAGAGAGAGAGAGAAAGAAGAAGAGAAAAGACGTTAAAAAAAAGTGTGAGAGGAGAGAGAAAAAAAAAAAAAAGTGGTTAAAAAAAACGTGTGCACCAAACTTAGTTGGTGAACAATGTGCATATGAGAATTTCTCTTTTTTAAATTGTGGATTTTTTTTTATTTTAAACATTTTTAAAATTTTAATTTATAGATTTTTTTATTTTTATGAGTTTTTAGAAAAGAAAAAAATTAAATTTACACATTTTCAGAATTTTTGAATTTTTGAATTGTAGAAATTATAGATTTTTTTTATTTTTATGAGTTTTTTTAGAAAAAAAAAAATTTAATTTACACATTTTTCAGATTTTTGAGTTGTAGAATTTATAATTTTTTTAGATTTTTTATATTTATTTTACACAATTTATAAGTTTTTAATGATATTTTCAGAATTTTTTAATTATTAATTTATAATTTTCAAACATAAAGGATGTAAATTGAACTATTTGACTGGATTTTCAATTTTCCTGTGGAAAGGACGTAAATTGGACCGAAAATGATGTAAATTGGACACCCTAGAACATAAATTGAAAATGTGAAAACTTAAAGGATATATTCTGGATTAGGCTAAGTTACAGGACGTAAAATGAAATTTTCTCTTTAGGAAATTAGTAAGATTACAAATTTAAATGATTTTAATTAATATTGAATTATTTATGTAAAATCAATCAGTAATATTGAAATATGTATTACATAATTGATATTGATAATTTAAGCAAAATCAAAATTAATCAGAAGACACGTGTAAGCAAAATCAATCAGAAAATACGTAAGCAAACTCAACTCTCAACTCCCTATTAGTATAATTGGGGATATATATACAAGATGTGAGTTCATTTCTTAAATCTTGTAATTATAAATCTCATATTAAAAATTATATATTACTATAATTATTATTTTAACACCAAAAATTGGGAAAATTTTAAAATAATCTTGTAACTTAGATTGATTCCATTTTAATTACTTTAAATTTTCACCTTCTCGACATTTTTTTAAAATGTGTTTTAAAGTGTCAAATTTACATCATTTTATAGAAAATTAAAATTGTTGATGGACATATTGATTTTTTTTTATATATATATATATGTTACTGTATATTTTGTTTGGTTTCCCATTAAACCTTTAGATCTGATTAACACAATTTCTCCCTATCGTCGCATGAAGCACTTTTCGATCTAAAATAAAAAAATTCAATGGTATCATGTTATCCATTTATATTATATGTCAATTAAGGTAATATGTGAAACATGATAAAAATAATCATAACTAAACTCATTCAACTGTTAATTAGAATTCATTAATTGATATCAAATACATGCAGTATATAAATCGAATTGAAATTGTATTTATTTATCAGTGCTCAGCTAATTAATTAACACGGCATCTCAAAATGGCAGTTAGGGCAAAAGTGGCTAATCCTGAGCCACTTCTTGATACAATTTTGATGAAAAACATGTGAACACGGTAAGGAAACACCTTCACAGCTGCCTTGAGAAAACTCCTCTAAACACACGGAGCAACTTCCCGACTCCATCTCCATCGTCTCCAATGATTCTATCGAGGAATCATTGGCTGGGATCATACGAGGTTGATCAGAAGCGGAAACATGATGAAAGACTTGTTCTTGTGTGGCCGTCATTTGCATGTCAACATAGAGGTAGTTATGGGCTATGCACATTGATATAAGGGCATCCCGAGCGTGGTCCCACGTTGCATAGATAAATTTGCCTAGCTCTCGATTTGGAATAGGCCAGTTTCTGATGCTTTGATTGATGATGTCGTAGGCTGTTGTGTACTTGTGAAAGTCTCCGAGAGTCATGCATACGGTGGTGCTAATCGGGGGGTGTTGATGCACTGAAACGACGGTTGTGGCTGAATTCTGGTCTGCAGGTAATGATATCATCGAACGTAAGACAGTGAGTTCGCATGACAATCTGAACATGAGTTTTAATGAAGATGAAGTCAACGGTGGTGAAGGCTGCTGACCGCTGACGGAGGTTAAGACTTCAGGTTCCCAATACAAGTGGGTTCTGTGGGGTTCCATTTTAGTTAGCTACAGAATATTATGAGAGCTACAGATGAAAATATGTAATCAAATTGATATGAGAGAATTGAAGTAATTTTTGGGATTTGTAGAGTAGGTATTTATAAGGTTATGAGTGATCCATTTAAGGAAGGAAAGAGTATGATCCGTGTAAGATATGGAGTGATTTGTTTTATTTTGCTGTTACTTCTCGGATATGCATATTATTTGTTTTAAGTTACTTAGGCCTATATTTGTTTGATTTGGCCCGTTATATATATGTGAGGCTTGGTTGTATATAACTATATATACTCTGCATATGCGCAGCAGTTTTAATTCAATTGATTCTTCCATAATTTTGGATATTATGCAACACAATCTTTATGAACAAATTCTTGGATTCTAATATATCCGTCTAAGATTTAGAGAATTATCTACCATCCTAACCTAAAGATTAGTTAATGTTGGCCCTAATCTCTTTATAAGCCTTAATTAGATTAAACACGTAAGCCTCTTCTCTAATCCAACCTCAGCTGTTAATAATCACACCCATTAATTTCAAAGCCCAATATTTGTATGGGTTTGACTATTTACACCTCCATTTTGGAGAGATGCACTCCCCCAATTAATGCACCCCCAAAATTTGTCAAGATAGATGCACCCCCTTCAAATTGTCTTAAATACCCTTTTATCTATAAAATACACATTTACTATACACCCTCCTCAAACTCTAATTCCTCTCCATCATTTTCCACTATCTCCCTTACTGCCGTCGTCGCACACCACCACTCGTCGGCAGACACCCCTCCTTTCCCTCGAGTTCACCGGCGGGACGCCTCCTCTCCCCCTCCCTCTCTGCGACGGCCTCCCCCTCCGTGACTCCCCTCCCCCTCCTGCTTTTTTTTGTTCATCCGCGACGGCCTCCCCCTCCGCCCGATCCCGAACGACCTCACCGTCGCCGCCTCCTGGTCGAAGATGCCGACCACCCCCACTCCAGGTACGTGCATCCGCCGCCGCGCTTGGTAAAGGTCGCAATTTTTGGCCTGTAATTTTTTTAGGGTTTTCTGCATAAACCCTTAATTTTTTTTTAATATTTTCGACAATGTAATGTCGACCACATACACTATCGTCGACAACAATTTGTCGACGGAATTGTATGTGGTCGACATTATAGTGACAATTTATTTATTTTTTACCTTTTCAGACCGATCAAATATACTCTCGTCGACAAATTGTTGTCGACGAGAGTGTATACGGTCGATAATACAGTGTCGATTTTTTTCGACCTTTGTAGGTCGACTATATACACTCTCGTCGACAAATTGTTGTCAACGAGAGTGTATATTGGTCGACACTGGTTTGTCGAAAATTTTTTAAAAAATTTTTGGAGAAATTTTTAAACTTTTTCTGAAATTTCTAATTTTTGTTTGGTGTTTGGTGGCGGCGGCGACGACTTTTGCTATAGAAATTAGGTTTAGGATTTAAAGGTGGAATAAGGGGTACGGTTAGTAGTGGAGGTGCATTTAATATTACTCAAAGGGTATTGTGGAGTTTTTGCCCTATTATTTTATTCATAAATTAATTGGGAGAGTGCATTTCTCCGAAATAAAGGTGTAAATAGTCAAACCCTATTTGTATTTTGCAGGCCCAATCGAGTTCTAATTAATTCCCCCACGCGTGGGTTATTTGTCCCTCTAACTATATTAGATGTACACTCCCCCGTCATTTATTAATTTAATAAGGATGTTAAATATCTAAAATGCTCTTTTAGTAAAATGAGTCTATTAATAACTCCACGCAATAAAACTCTAACCCTAACTTTAGAGGAAGCCGCCGCACCACCCCTAAATCATACGAACAAATTAATTTAGATTTAAAAATAAAACTTAGAAATTTAAAAAAAAAAAATCGACAAACTAGGATCGATCGACATTGATTTGTCAACCAAAGAGTTATATTTTCGACTATAGTTTGTCAACGAAAAACACCTTTGTCGATGACATTTTATCGAAACAATTTTTTTAGAATTTTCACTACTACATATTTGGTCTTGGAGAGCGTTTAGAAGAGCTCTCCAAGTGGGAGTTGTCCAAGCTAAATTGCACTTGTAGTAGTGTTTAGACAAGAAATTGTTGACCATAAACATTGTGGTCGACAACAATTATTTGTATGCAGGTTGTTTAGAATGGTAGAAGGATTATTATTTGTTTGAATTGTGGAACAACAAATTGTTTAATTCCGTTGTTAATAATCAGAACAACAATAAAACTATATTTCGTCGCTAATAATTTGCGATGAAATTGAAATTTTCGTGGTTAACTTCTTGAAATTAATATTTGCGATGAAATTAAAATATTTCATCGCTAAACTAGCAACCAAATTATTTTATTTTGTTGTTAATAATCAGAACATCAATGAAAATTATATTTTAATTTATCGCTAATATATATTTTGCTATGAAAAAAAATAAATTTTCGTGACTAGTTTCAAATAATTAATATTTACGACGAAATTAAAATATTTTATCGCTATACTAGTAACTAATTGTATTATTATGTTGTTAATAATAAAAACTACAATACAAAGGATATTTCATCGCTACAATTTTGCAATTAAATAAATAAAATTCTGGCTAATTTCTTGAAATTAATATTTGCGACAAAATTAAAATATTTTATGGCTACACTAGCAACAAATTGTTTTATTTTGTTGTTAATAATCAAGACAAAAATGAAAATTATATTTAGTCACTACTATTTTACGATGATATAGAATTTTCACGGCTAATTTTTTGGAATTAATATTTGCAATGAAATAAAATATTTCATCGCTACAGTTGAAGCAAACTGTTTTATTTTATTGTTAATAATTAGAACAATAATAGAAATTATATTTTATTGCTAATATTTTAGCGAAAAAATTGAAATTTCCATGTCTAATTTTGTGAATTTAATATTTGCGAGGAAATTATAATATTTCATCACTATATTAAAAATAAAAATATTTTATTTTATTGTTAATAATTAGAACAACAATAAAATTATTTTTGTTATATTCCCCTATTAATGTATTCTTTTGATTGCAGAGTTCAATTTAAAATTATACATGTATACTTTTTTGTAGTCATATAGTTGTTATGAGCGGTGAGCTTGATTGAATGGGATTTTGTCTGAAGTTTCCAGCGAGCGATCTATCTATATACAGTAAAACCTCTCTATAGTCATATCCTTGGGACCACAAAAAAATATTCCTAAATGGGGTTATTCCTAAATAGAGTTATAAGGTTTTTTTTTTTTTTTAAATGCATGTATATTATATAATGGTATAATTAGTAGATACATGTACATAATGTAATGTGTTGAACTTAATTGAACTAATTTACTCACGTAATATGAAAAGACAATACTCAAGAGTCACCCACCATAGATGCATGTACTTGCTTTTGATTGCTTTTGAAGAAGCTTTAAGCTTACTCGACAAGTTGGAAATGTTTTGGGTTCAACAAGAAGGTGGTCATGTGGACGAGCTAATGCGCACACGCAAGTTGAAGGATAAGGTTACAACACAAAAGATTAAATCATTGTCACAATCAACCTTGAACAAGTATTTTAAATCAACTTAAATCTACTGTAAAATTATATATATTATTATGATTTATTTCTAAATGGAGGTGTATTTCTTTATGTTGGGACTTGAAAAAATATGAATTATGACAATATGAAGTTTATTCCAAATTATAACTGTCCCAAGTTGGGACCATAAATTTTTATTTTATTTCTAAAGAGAATTTATTCCTTAATAGAGTATTCTTTTTGAGAGGTTTTACTGTATATATATATAGTTTGAAGAAAATAAGTTAGCCGGATTATATTTACATCAAAACTTTTACCTAATACTTTATATTATGAATTTAATTTTTTAATATGTATGCGTAGCAATAATAAATTAGAAAATAAATTTAAAAAGACAAAAACCATGTATCCAATTATTAATTGAAAATTAATCTCAAAATATGCCGTTAAGAAGGACATGAATTACAAAACTAATCTGATCTAGCTATCTAATAGAGAATTAATGAGTAAAAAAAGAAATTAACTAAGGGGCGGTGGGCATCTGGAAACAACAGAGGGGGCAAGAGTTGTTGCTGTTTGAGCCACTTTGTGATGCAATCCCTGTAAAAAATATGGTCATATGGAATGGAAATGCCTACTTCGCAAAACACCTCTAAACAAATACTGCAACTTCCTGAAGTTACTTTAATCGTCTGGAGGGACTGTATTGATGATTCGGGTGGAATTTACACATTTTAAGGGCACATGTAAAGCGTATTTTGATGTGGATTTCATTGATTTATGCATTGAATATGATTGTTTAAGCCGAAATGAGAGAAAGGTTGTGTTTTGTCGATTTTGTAGGAAATACGATGGAATTTGGAGCAAAACATCAACCATACCTTACTGGATCAAGAAGAGGAGTGCACGGTTGGATTCGTCTCGAAAAACGGAGTGGAATAGCCAAAAGAATCGAGTCAATCGGACACCCGAGGCGAAAGATATGCACGAAACGAGGAAGGGACGAAGTCGACCGAGCGAGCACGCCCGAGACGAGTGCTCGAGACGAGCTCGCCCGAAACAGCGATTTTGGGGCCAAGAGAGGGCACGGTCGAGCACCCCTCTCGGCCGAGCTGCTGCCAAGATGAGATTCAATGCCTCGGCCGAGCACATGCCACGGCCGAGCACCTGGCCACCCCTGCTCTGCATTGCCACGGTCGAGGCCCCATTTCGGCCGAGCTCCCAGCTCGGCCGAGCACCTGTACACTCACAACGCCGTTTTGCACGGCCGTGCTCCGTGCACGACCGTGCTACCCCCATTTTCGGTGCCTTTTGCCCATTTTAGCCATTTTTTAGGGACCAACTTGCAAATTGTCCATCCAAACCCTACCCCAACACTATATAAGCCCTCTTTCTTGAAATCCAAGAGATTATTCCCCAATTCCTCAAATTCCACACATAGTTACACACAATTGAAGGTGATTGGGCCATTTCTTCCTCAATACTCCATCAAATCAAGCAAGGAAGGATGCAATATCTTGGAAATTACATTCTCTACTACATTTTAGACTAAGCTTTCTCTTTCCCCTATTTTTTTAGTTATTTATTTCATTTGGATTTTGTAATTTGATTATGTTAGCTCTTGGCTAAACAATTGTGGTTCTAAGGCATTGTAATTATTTGGATTGAAGTTTATGAACTAATTTCTTGCTTTAAATGGTGTTTGTCTCTTATTTGCATGTTTAATTCTTATTTGGAAGCATGTTGTTATTGGCCATGATGATTTGTTTAATTCATTGTTAATTGGGGTAAGATTGAGAGATTTATTCCATTAATCGTATGCAAGCATGAAACTAGGTATTATTATGAGCTCGAGAGAGGATTAGTTATCAGAGAGGGAATTGAATGATCTTTGGGGCTATTTTAGGTGGTGTGATGTTTGTAAGGTAGAGATACGAACTTATGTCGCATGCTCCTTTGGATTAGTTAGATCGAGAGATTGATTAATTCTTTTGTGATCAACCCTATATGAAGACAACCTTAATGGCCATTTGAACGAGTAACAATTCATAAACGGATATCTAAGTGTTACAATTGGCTTGGAACCCACCTTCTCATACTTGAGTTTTAATCCGTTTTACTTTCGTTTTCTTGATTTACATGATATTTGATCGATTCTTCATTACTCTTTATTGCTTATTTGTGACAATTTGGTAGGCAATCTTAGGGTAATTCACCACATTCACTTAATCGATCGCGTCTAAATAAAATTCCGTTAACAAAATACACTTTTACGCTATACCTCCTCGTGGGATCGACCTCGTACTTACTTCTCTATGATAGACACCGTATACTTGCGGTCGTTTATTCTAGTGTTGTAGAATACGTGAATCAAGTTTATGGCGCCGTTGTCGGGGAGGTTTTATATCTCTAGAGTGTAGGTTAATAGAGTTTTATTTTAGACATTTTACTTGTTTTCCTTATTCTCGAAAATTCCAAAAATATTTGTGTTTGTTGTTTTGATCTTATTTGCAATTCTCACTCTCGTTTGATCTTTTGATAGACATGGTTTATGATCACACGATCTAGGAGGAACCAACAAGAAGTGTTGCCCTTAGACCCGGAGATCGAAGCCAATTGTCGAAGAAGGAACGCCGAAAGGAGAAGAAGTGAGTTGGAAAGTATGAATCGAAGGGAAAATCCGATTGTTGAAGAGGTCGATGAGGAGGTCGAGAATCAAGGAGTTGAAGGAGTCGAGGAACCGAATGGGAATAGAGGTAACCGACCTCAAAGAGTGTTAAGGGACAACTTTCACCGGAGAGTTGAAGAAAATGTTGGTGTGGAAAGAGATGGTAGGCGAATGGAGGATGAGGAACCACAAGAGTCTTGAGAGACCACTTCCGTCCTATCCCAAGGCCCTATGGAGGAGCGGGTCGGGAATCCGTTGATGCACACAACTTTGAACTCAAGCCGGCCTTAATAGTCATGGTTCAAAACAACCAATTTGGTGGGCTTTCCAAGGAGGATCCTAACCTCCACTTGTCTCAATTTCTCGAGATAAGTGGAACGGTTAAGATCAACCGTGTTCCTCAAGACTACATCCGCTTGCAACTCTTCCCCTTCTCACTCCGGGACCGAGCAAAGCAATGGTACCTCTCTCTTGACTTGAGGACCATTGAGAATTGGGTCGACCTTGTTGATGCATTCCTAATGAAGTACTTCCCTCCGAGCAAGACTATCCAAATCCGAGGGGAGATCTCTTCATTTAGGTAAGACGATGATGAGTCATTGGCCGAGGCTTGGGAGCGTTTTAAAGACCTCATTAGAAGTTGTCCACAACACGACTTCTCAAGAGATCAATTGATATGTTACTTCTACAACGGAATGGATCATCGTACGAGAGGTATGGTGGATGCTTCGGCCGGAAGAGGTTCTTTGTTGGGCAAGACAACGGAAGAGGGGTATATTCTTTTGGAGGAGATGGCTAAGAATGACAATCAATGGCCATCCGAACGAAGGCAAAGTCGAAGGGTAGCCTCCACTCAAAATTCGGAAGAAAGTGCCAACTTATCCAACAAAGTGGATAAGTTGATCTCTTTGATGACGGCTAAATCTTTAGTGGGGCCAAGTGACGAGCAATATGAAGAAGCCCATTACATGAACAATAAAAGAGATAGGCAATTTCGAGAAAGAGGTTGGAGAGAAAGACAAACTCATGGGAACTACCACCCTCCTAATCCGAACCAATACCATCCCGGCTTGAGAAACCATGAAAATTTCTCATATGCTAACCCACACAATGCCATTCAACCACCGTCGAACTTCAATGCACGAGATGGTGTGAGAGAAGAATCTTCGTCAAAGCTCACTATGGAAGAAATGTTCATAACATTCATGGGAGAAACTAAGAAGTTCATGGGAGAGACAAAGAGTTTCATGACAAAGACTTGGCAAAAGATTGAGAGTCAAGATGAGAAAATTGGTCAATTGGCAAATGAAGTGATGGGAATCAAGAATGATGTGAAAGCCATTGAGATTCAAGTGGGCCAAATTGCTAATAAGGTTGGAAATCAACACAAGCCGGGTCGATTCCCCTCAACCACGGAATTGAACCCCAAAGAGCAATGCAAGTCAATTAAGTTGAGGAGTGGTACAAGCTATGAAGGCCCCATAATGCCAAAGGAAGATGGTGAAGAGGAGCAACAAGGAAGGAAAGTTGTAGAGAAAGATGTTGAGAAGGAGAAAACAAGTGAGAAAGAGAATGATGCATATAAGCCTCCATCTCCACACAAGCCTCCAATCCCATACCCTCAACGACTCAAGAAGACGAGTTTGGATGCAAAGTTCGTCAAATTCTTGGAGATGTTCAAAAAGATACACATCAACATCCCATTTGCGGAAGCCCTTGAGCAAATGCCTCACTATGCCAAGTTTTTTAAGGAGATTATGTCCAACAAGAGAAAGATGGTAGAATTTGAAACCGTGAACCTCACCGAAGAGTGTAGTGCCATCATCTAAGCTAAGCTACCTCCAAAGCTTAGGGATCCCGGTTCATTTACATTGCCTTGTGTGATTGGCAAGGAGGGAACTTATCGTGCTTTGTGTGATCTTGGAGCAAGCATAAACCTCATGCCACTATCACTTTTCAAATCACTTGGCTTGGGAGAATTGACGCCTACTACCATGAATCTTCAATTGGCGGATCGCTCCATAGTTTATCCTTTGGGAACGGTTGATGATGTGCTTGTCAAAGTTGGGAAATTCATATTCCCGGTTGATTTTGTGGTACTTGATATGGAGGAAGATAGGGCAATCCCCTTGATCTTGGGAAGACCGTTCCTAGCAATGGGTGGAGCCATCATCAATGTACGAAACGGAGAGCTTGAACTACATGTTGGTGAGGAGAAAGTCTCATTCAACATCTATAAAGCCGTTAGATTCCGTGATGATGAGGATGAGGAGGAAGAGTATGTGTATTCCAAGGGAGATCATTATTCAAGGCCTATGGAAGAGAAGATGGAAAAAGAGCCCAATATCAACTTTGTGAAAGAGAACCCCAAGGTGGAAGACAAAGATTTGAAGATAGACAAGAAGGCTAAGTTTGGGGGAGTTTTCTTTAAAAACTCCCCCAAATCAAGAAAAGCTACTTGTGCAAGCTTGGGGGTGAATGAGGCGTCAACTTCTTATGACATGATTGAAGAGCCGGATGGGGTAGCTAGTGGATGTTTTGATGGGTTTAAGAAGGTTGGTTGGGGAAAGAAGTTCAAAAGCAAGGATGACAAGGGGGTGACTTGATAGTCATCTCAAGAAAGGACCGTCCAGCATAGGACGTTAAAAATAGCGCTTCTTGGGAGGCAACCTAAGGTTTTTTGTAGGTGAGGATGAGAAGCATTTTGGACATTCTAGCTTGAAGAATGAAGATGGAAGCAAAACCAACTTTGGAGAGAGAAAGCAAGTGATGCAATGGTGATCTTTGAAGAGCATTGGATGTGCAAGGAGGGAGGTAACAACTTGTAGCCCCAAACTTAGAATTTTTACATAGTAAAATTCTAAGTTTGGGGGAGTTATTTTTCTTTTATTTTTCTACTAGTTGTTACCCTTGCACCGGTTCGTCATTCTACTTGTGTTACATTTTACACCAGCGCACACTTTGTTTTCATATGCTTATTGTTGTTTAAGTTGGTTTTGATCATATGTTGGGTAGTGGATCTTTGGTGAAATGTGAGCATGAATAATCATTGGAATCCATGGTTGAGTAGTTGTGGTGATGTCTATTTGCTTTGAATGTATGCATGATTGGTGTTGGATATTAGTATCATGTTGTGTTCATATTTGTGATTTTTGATAGCATGGATGCATGATGTGTTGTTGTTTGGGAACATTTGATGATTGTGAAAGTCCTATTGAATAAATCGGTGAGATTTGAGCCATAATTTGAGCATGTAATCCGGTTTGATTCATTTGAGAGTGGACTAGGTTATTGCTAGTGATTCTAAAACTTGCCCAAGTTCTTGTTTGAAAGCATGATTGTGTGAAACTTTGTGATGTGATATAGGCCATCTTGTTCTAAAGAGTCACTTAGCCAAAATTTCCTAAAACCGAAGTAATCTTCCGTAGTTAGCCCCTTGAGCTTAATTCCTTATTTTCTTGGCAAACTACAATGTTAACCACTTAGCCTTTTTGAGCCTTTGATACCTACATTTAGTGGGGGATAAAAGACAAAGTGGATAAACATGTGCTTGAATATCTTTGGTGAAAGGAGAAATTGGAAAAGTTGAAAAGTTGTAAGAAAAAGAGAAAGATGGAAATAAAATAAATGGAAAAGAAAAGAGGGACAAAGAGCCCCAAAAGCTTGAAAAGAAAAATGGTTCAAAAAGATGAGGTGATGAATACTTGAAAAAGAAAGAAAAATGAAAAGTGAGGATGGAGTTTGTAATCTTTGAGAGTGAAAGCACACATTGTAAAACAACAAGCTTTGTCCTCCACTAAAAGAGTCACAAATTCCCAAATTCAACTTACCTTGTCCAAAGAGCCAATGTTACATCATTGATTAAGTCCTATTAATCACATTGTTGAGCATTTGAGTGTTGTAGAAAGTAGAAGTTGGGCAAGCATATAGTGATTGCATAGCATAACTTGGTTGATGAGTGCATTAATATCCTCAATTTGTTTGTGTGTTTGAGAGAAACACTTTGTCATGTGAGTAGAGGACTTGAGCATTTGGATTATGTTTCCCATTCACAATGTGTTGTGTGTTTGTGCATTCTTTGATTCATAAGTGTGAATTGCAATAATGAGCCTATGATCTTCATTGAGAAATGCACTTTGAGAAAGAGATATCACTACACTCCACTTTGCATGTGTGATTTACATTGAATATTCTATTGTGATCATTCCACCCTCATTGCTTTAAGTGCTTAGTTGTTTGAGGACAAACAACATTTTAAGTTTGGGGGAGTTTGATTCGGGTGGAATTTACACGTTTTAGAGGCACATGTAAAGCGTATTTTGATGTGGATTTCATTGATTTATGCATTGAATATGATTGTTTAAGCCGAAATGAGAGAAAGGTTGTGTTTTGTCGATTTTGTAGGAAATACGATGGAATTTGGAGCAAAACATCAACCATATCTTACTGGATCAAGAATAGGAGTGCACGGTTGGATTCGTCTCGAAAAACGGAGTGGAATAGCCAAAAGAATCGAGTCAATCGGACACCCGAGGCGAAAGATATGCATGAAACGAGGAAGGGACAAAGTCGACCGAGCGAGCACGCCCGAGACGAGTGCTCGAGACGAGCTCACCCGAAACAGCGATTTTGGGGCCAAGAGAGGGCACGGCCGAGCACCCCTCTCGGCCGAGCTGCTGCCAAGATGAGATTCAATGCCTCGGCCGAGCACATGCCACGGCCGAGCACCTGGCCACCCCTGCTCTGCATTGCCACGGTCGAGGCCCCATTTCGGCCGAGCACCCCACGACCACCAAACCCGCACAGCACGGCCGAGCTCCCAGCTCGGCCGAGCACCTGTACACTCACAACGCCGTTTTGCACGGCTGTGCTCCGTGCACGACCGTGCTACCCCCATTTTCGGTGCCTTTTGCCCATTTTAGCCATTTTTGAGGGACCAACTTGCAAATTGTCCATCCAAACCCTACCCCAACACTATATAAGCCCTCTTTCTTGAAATCCAAGAGATTCTTTCCCAATTCCTCAAATTCCACACATAGTTACACACAATCGAAGGTGATTGGACCATTTCTTCCTCAATACTCCATCAAATCAAGCAAGGAAGGATGCAATAGCTTGAAAATTCCATTCTCTACTACATTTTAGACTAAACTTTCTCTTTCCCCTCTCTTTTTAGTTAGTTATTTCATTTGGATTTTGTAATTTGATTATGTTAGCTCTTGGCTAAACAATTGTGGTTCTAAGGCATTGTAATTATTTGGATTGAAGTTTATGAACTAATTTCTTGCTTTAAATGGTGTTTGTCTCTTATTTGCATGTTTAATTCTTATTTGGAAGCATGTTGTTATTGGCCATGATGATTTGCTTAATTCATTGTTAATTGAGGTAAGATTGAGAGATTTATTCCATTAATCGTATGCAAGCATGAAACTCGGTATTACTATGAGCTCGAGAGAGGATTAGTTATCGGAGAGGGAATTGAATGATCTTTGGGGCTATTTTAGGTGGTGTGATGTTTGTAAGGTAGAGATACGAACTTATGTCGCATGCTCCTTTGGATTAGTTAGATCGAGAGATTGATTAATTCTTCTTTTGTGATCAACCCTATATGAAGACAACCTTAATGGCCATTTGAACGAGTAACAATTCATAAACGGATATCTAAGTGTTACAATTGCCTTGGAACCCACCTTCTCATACTTGAGTTTTAATCCGTTTTACTTTCGTTTTCTTGATTTACATGATATTTGATCAATTCTTCATTACTCTTTATTGCTTATTTGTGACAATTTGGTAGGCAATCTTAGGGTAATTCACCACATTCACTTAATCGATCGCGTCTAAATAGAATTCTGTTAACAAAATACACTTTTACGTTATACCTCCTCGTGGGATCGACCTCGTACTTACTTCTCTACGATAGACACCGTATACTTGCGGTCGTTTATTCTAGTGTTGTAGAATACGTGAATCAATTGAGGATTCATCGTTCAGAATCATACCGACAATGGGAGGCGCCCAACTGATGTGGTGGGGGACGGCGCACGGCGGTTACAACAAAGGGGGGCGGTGCGCGACCGATTACAGAAGTGGTGACGGGTGGCGCACCACCGACGTGGCAGCAGCGTGGGGGGTAGGGGCGGGCGGTGAAAGTGAGAAAAAAAATAGGGTTTTAGGGTTTTGAAGGAATGACGAAGAATAAATGGGAAAATAAGAAATTAGGATTTTAGCGGGGGTGCATTTAACATATCTCATTTAAGAGAGAATGAGGGGTAATTTGGACAATTTAGGGGAAGTACATCTTAACATGTCCTACTTTAAGGGAGAGTACATTTATCGAGGGAGTATATTTAACAAGTCTGGAGGGGTATATAGCCTAGCCCTTAAACAAATCAATCATCTTACTTGTTAATTGGCCACGGTTAAATTTAGGGGTGATTCGATACGGTATATCTGAACCATACCGATATCATACCGAAAATTTCGATATTGAAAATATTGATACTTGAACCATACCGATATTGTATCGAATGTCATATCGAAAATTCGATATATCGTATCATACCGAATTTTCGGTACATACTGAAATATCGGTATACCGCATCATACCGAAATGTCGATATACCGAATTATATCGAAATATTGATATACCGTTTATACCGAATCATACCTAAGATTTTTGTTATCCGTTTAAGTTTTATTTATCTATTTATTTATTTAATTAACAATGTAATGTTATAATTATACTATAAAATGTTTCGGTTTTCGGTATACCGAACTTATCGAAATTTTAGATATACCGAACTTATCGAAATTTTCGGTATACCAAACTTATCGAAATTTTCGGTATACCAAACTTATCGAAATTTTATGTGTATATTGAAATACCACTGTATAACCATTTTTCATACCGTTAACATACCAAAAATATCAATATTTTTTCGGTACAATAAGTTCGGTATACCAAAATTTCGGTATATTTCTCTACCCTAGTTAAATTCCCATCCTTTTGCTCTCTTTAACTCCATTTTTTTAATTACACCTAAAAAAACATTATTACCTCTTTATTGATTTACACGGAAACTAGTAACTTTTAACATAAACCCTGTGTCACCCGTATTTAGAAATATATATATATATATACGGAGTATTTGATTTTGATGACAAAGTGGAATAGCTCAAGTGGTTAGAGCACCACTACCTAGGCCTTAGGTCCTGGGTTCGAGGGTTCGAGTCATGTGGAGGGAAAAAAAGTACTGATTTTGTATATAATTTTTTTAATAAAAAATTAAGTATATCTCATTTCACCATTTATTATTTCGCAAAATCTTATGCAATATGACTAATTAAGGTAATTAGGTCAAAATTCGTGGGTCAATGCGGGTCAAAGCGGGTCAACTTTAATTAAAATATTTATTTTCACTCTAATATATTATTATTTTACTACATGGCCAAACTTATGTTACTACAAGAACTAAATTTTGTCACTACAAGGTCAAAAGTGTATTACTACAAGTCCAAAAATATTCTGGACACTTATTTTTTGGGGGCAAAATTACTAAAATAATTTTGACTTATTCGGCTACTACATGACTAAAACAATGTTACTACAAGACCAAAATTTTATCACTACAAGGTCAAAAGTGTATTACTACATGTTCAAAAATATTCTGGAGACTTTATTTTTTGGTGAATTTTTCAGAATGTTTTGACATGTAGTATTAAATTTTTGGCCTTGTAGTAACAATATTTTGGTCATGTAGTAAACCACCTGTTTGCCACCCGCGAATTTTCTGGACAACTCGGATCCAGGCTTATGACCCGCGAATTTTTTAAAATTGACTTAATTTGACTTTTAGATTTAGAGTTTTGACTTGCCTAATTGGGATGAAATGCATGTATGCAATATTTCACATAAGACTAACCCTTATTATATTTTATAAAAATTCTATATTATTTTTTCCCCTTTTTCCCTTCTTTGTTCTCCCTCATTTCTTTTTTATTTTCTGCCTTATTTTCTAACAATTATATTTTCTCACGTGCTTCTCTAAAAATCTTACAATCTTGATTTTTTATTTATTTTATAACTTTCATATTTTTAAAATTTCAAAAACATTATCTCTTTCCTCCCCTCCCCATTTACTAATTGTATTTTATACTTGGTCAATAAAATAAACAAAATTACATACTCCGTATTAAATTTTAATAAATAAATAAAATATTTGTTTTGAGATTCACATTCAAACCTAAAATATAATGTTTTCAGTTTTATTCTAATTCGAGATTTCACTACTCAATTTGAATGAATTTGGAGTTGAATGGAATGAAGGTTTGAATGAAATGACAAAAGAATAATCATTCTGATATATCATGAGAATTAATGTAGGAATAAAATGTAGTATTGTATAAATTTATTTTAAATTATTATTATTGAGTGTTGTTAAAAATATATTATTATTATTGAATAATATTATTATGGATTATTGTTAAAAATATATTATTTTTATTATTAATATTTTAATAATTATTGTTGATTGAAGAGTTATTATTATTAATATATATTGGTCTGAATTTATAATAAATGTATATTTTATATAAAAATAATCTAGAATTATTATACTATTATTTTATATTATTGAAAATAATATAGTGTATATAGTACTCCGTATTATTTATATTTTTTTTAAATTAAATTATTTTTTATGTTATTATATTTATAATTTTATATTATTGAGAAATAATATTATCATTAAAATTAATATATTATTATTATTTATATTTTTTAGATTATATATTATATTAATACTTTTATTAAATGGGTAGGGCTGCTGTGTACGCGGTGTACTTGAGTCCAGCTATATATAGGAAATATAAATTATATATAGGATAAATAATAAAAATATTTAACAAAACTCAGTGTGGCCTAGTGGTCCTCCTTGGAGAACTGCCTTAGCATCATGTCCCAGGTTCGATAAAAGTAAATAATAGCATGCACTAAGAGTGTAACAATTAATAACTAAATGATATATCATTAATATTAATAAAAGTAAATAAATAGCAACAGTTTTTTTTATACATAAAATTTGTAAAATTAATAATAATTAAAAAATATAAAATAACAACAATTTTTTTTATACATTAAAAGTACAATTAATAAATAATAAAATTTGTAAAAGTAATAATAATTTAAGAAAAAAAAATTAGCAACAATTTTTTTATTACTAATAATATAATTAATAGTAATAAAAGTGCAAGTAAAAAAATAATAAAACGTGTAAAATTAATAATAATTTTTAAAAAAAAATTTAGCACCAGTTTTTCTAGATTATGAAAATGCAAGTACAAATAAACAAAAGGTTTATCATTAGCATACACTTTTCAGTTATAATATCATACACTTTTCAATTATAATACCATACACTTTTCATTAATATATAACTTACACTTTTCATTAATAGAACATACACTTTTTAGTTATAATAACATACACTTTTCATTAAATAGATCATACACTTTGCAGTTATAATAACATACAATTTTCATTAAATAAACATACACTTTTCATTAATAGATCATACACTTTGTAGTTATAATAACATACACTTTTCATTAATATATAACTTACACTTTTTAGTTATAATATCCTACACTTTTCAGTTATAATAACATATACTTTTCATTAAAAACAATGTTGCACTTTTCAATATAGTAACATACACTTTTCATTAAAAAAACAAAAAACAAAGATACACTTTTTAGTCATAATAACATACACTTTTTCAAAAAAAAAAAATCGAAAAAAAAAATTTGAAAAAAAAATCGAAAATAAAAATAAAAAAGTCAAAATTTGACCGTTGACCGGTCAGCGGTGGTCAACGGTCAACATTTAACTAGTAAAAGTCTACTCAAGTACATGGTGTACTTGAGTACATGGTGTACTTGAGTACATACAAGACTTTGGCTTATTAAATATTTTTATTACAGTATTTATTGAAATTTTGATTTCTTCTCTAAACCATGGGGATAGGAATGAATGAGAATTCCTTACTTTTGAAAATCATCATTCTACAAGAAATGATGATTCTATTTCATAAATCATACTTTCAGTCATAAAATTTTAAATCATACCAATCATAAAATTTGGAATAGATGTACGAATGGTGATTCCATTCATTACCTATTCCACCATACCAATCATTACATCAACTTCTAAAAATATTTATATATTATATTGTTATAATACTCTCTCAGTCACGTCTTCAGGGGGGTCAGGTTGTTGATGTTGTGGCCAAGACTGACCTTGACTGTAGGGATTATCCCCTGGATTTTTTTTGCACAATGATTTGTATTCAGTTTTTTTATAGACATTGATCTTTAGATAAGTGTACATTTTTCCCTTGACCTGAACCTAAGGAGGGTTTTCCCAAACAAGGTTTTAATGGTGCTCCGACCTCTGGCTCGACTTGTGAACTTGTAATCCTATGTTTTCTTCTTTTATTAGATCCACATTTTATTGTCAGACCGCCTAAAATTTTCAATTTGTCATTTTGATTTGTTCACCTATAACTTTTTAGTAAATATTTTTTTAACTTTTTATCTTACACTTTATTTATATGTACTTTTTTTTTTTCTATACAACAACACTCAATTTTACACAAATCATATTCTACCCAACATTTCAAAATAAACATACACAAAACCTATTAATAGAAATTCCATTCAAAATTTCCATATGAATTTCACACATCCTACTACATAATCTCAAAAACTATTTGGCATATAATGTAAAGTAAACCCTTGCTGTTAACCCCCTTAAGCCGACCATTTGCAATCTCATCCCAAATCACTTACAACGCTCCGCGTCCCTTCTCCCTCTCAACAATGGCGGCGGCTCCTATATTCCGATCCTCCTTCTTCACTGCGCAACCCCTTTCCCACAAGTCATCTACCACCCGCTCCACCCCTTATGCACCCATCTCCATCCGCGCCACCGCTGTCCCATCTGACCCCTTGGCGGCCGACGCCGCCGCATACGGTCCCATCAAGCACCGACGTCCCGCCGAAGAGAACATCCGCGAGGAAGCGCGCCGCCACACATCCTCCCACAATTTCTCCGCTAAGTATGTACCATTCAATGCCGAACCCTCCTCAGACGAATCCTATTCCCTCGACGAGATCGTTTACCGCAGCCGTTCTGGCGGCCTGCTCGACGTTCAGCACGATATGGAGGCGTTGAAGAAGTTCGACGGTGAGTACTGGCGTTCGTTGTTCGATTCTCGCGTCGGCAAGACAACGTGGCCTTATGGGTCTGGGGTTTGGTCTAAGAAGGAGTGGGTGTTGCCGGAGATTGATAGCGATGACATCGTCAGTGCATTTGAAGGGAACTCCAATTTATTTTGGGCTGAGCGTTTCGGCAAACAGTTTCTAGGCATGAGTGATTTGTGGGTGAAACACTGTGGGATTAGCCATACGGGTAGTTTTAAGGATCTGGGAATGACTGTTTTGGTTAGTCAAGTGAATAGGTTGAGGAAAATGAACCGCCCCGTGGTGGGTGTAGGGTGCGCTTCTACCGGTGATACGTCTGCAGCTCTTTCGGCTTATTGCGCATCTGCTGGGATCCCATCGATTGTGTTCTTACCCGCCAATCGAATTTCCTTGGCTCAATTGGTTCAACCAATTGCAAACGGGGCTTTTGTTCTGAGTATTGATACTGATTTCGATGGTTGTATGCAGTTGATTCGTGAAGTCACAGCTGAGCTTCCTATCTATCTGGCTAATTCTTTGAACAGTTTGAGATTAGAAGGGCAGAAAACTGCAGCCATTGAGATATTGCAGCAATTCGATTGGGAAGTTCCTGACTGGGTGATTGTCCCTGGTGGAAACCTTGGAAACATATATGCATTTTACAAGGGTTTCCATATGTGCAAGGAGCTGGGACTTGTTGATAGGATTCCGAGGCTTGTCTGTGCTCAAGCTGCAAATGCTAATCCCCTTTACTTGCATTACAAATCGGGGTGGAAGGATTTCAAGGCCGTGAAAGCTGGAACCACCTTCGCCTCTGCAATTCAGATTGGTGATCCAGTTTCCATTGATAGGGCAGTCTATGCTCTGAAGAAGTCGAATGGGATTGTCGAGGAGGCAACTGAGGAGGAGTTGATGGATGCTATGGCTCAAGCTGATTCGACTGGGATGTTTATTTGCCCCCACACTGGTGTAGCATTGACTGCATTGTTTAAGCTGAGGAACAAAGGAATCATTGGACCAACTGATAGGACTGTGGTGGTGAGTACTGCTCATGGGTTGAAGTTCACTCAATCGAAGATCGATTACCATTCCAAGGAGATTAAAGACATGGCTTGTCGCTTTGCCAATCCGCCTGTGCAAGTTAATGCGGACTTTGGATCGGTTATGGATGTTCTTAAGAAGTATCTGCTCAGCAAAGATTCCAAATTGCATTGAGAGGTTATTAAGTTTTGCTCCTGATTTCCTATTGCTATTATACAAAGCAGGTTAGCTTAGGAGTCTTCTTTCCTATGAGCATTGTTGTTTGTCTAGCTGTTTTGTATGAGTAGAAGGTATCTTGAGTTTTCCTGGATTTATGCTGTATGCGGAGTTGGATTTTCATTTTAAATAACTGTATCGTTGTATGGTTTTAATGGAATTTCAGTTTTAATTAGCCATATCTTGGAGGTGTTGGGTTGCTTTAAGCTATAGAAGAAGTTATGCTTGCAGATTTGGTCTAGAAAATGCTTTGCTTGCTTCTAATTATAATTATCTGTTGCCTTTTAAAGCCACAATAGAAGACTGTTTATTCTTCTATGGACTTAAGACCTGTGCACTCCCTATATCTTGTATAAACAAACATAGAACCATTCAGCAGTAACTTGGTAACTAGACTTGTTTCTTTTATCACGAGTTGTATTATAACATGAGAAAGCCTGCTGAGTTGACGAATTAAGACTGTTTATTCTTCTATCGACTAAAGACCTGTGCACGTATAAACATAGAACCATTCAGCAGTTCCTTGGTAACTAGATTTGTCCTGCTGAGTTGAGGAGTTGCAATTATGATATGTACAAATTCTTTAGGCTGATTTCGGATTGAAGGATTTGAGGCCTTTATTTATAGTCATTTGAAATTTTCTCCTGAAATGAAAGCACTCAATGAATGTAACCCTTACTGCTTCTTGGATGGCTTACATGCATCTGGTACAACTTTGAATAATTGCTCCTAAGTGAACGATGTGTACTAGAGTGTGTGATCAAGGGTGATCTCCTAAGTGTCGTGTGTGATTACTACATTGGATTTGGACTATCAGGCTAGATTTAGGAGATTAGGGATATGGAGAAATATCTTGTGAAATTTGAGGTGGAAATATAATTATCAAAATGAAGGTATAGGGGTTCAAACTATTCCAGCTAGCTTTAACTTATACACAGTAATGATATAAAATATTGTTATGGAATCTTGTCATCTGTATAAAATATTTGTACACGATGATAACATGTCATGTACAAGTGTCTTATGTAGAACGGTGGGTTTCATAAGAAACTCACTATTTGATTCCATATCAAAACAAAAATGGTGGCCTCGACGGAGTGGGGCCTGTGTGGTGCTACAACCTGCACACCCTCAGTGCTGCTAACAACTTTTAATGTTAAGCAAATTTTCACACAATCACTAAATTAATTAACTTTCTCAAAATCATAACACTGCCCTTTATCCATCTAAAGTATGCCCTTTTTTCCTTATTTGTCTGTACATAAAAAGTGTGTTCATTTTTTTCTGTTTTTTCTTGTGCCAAAGTCTTATGTGTACTCAAGTACACGGTGTACTACTTGAGTGGACTTTGACTAGTCAACTGTTGATCGGTCAACGGTTAAACTTTGACTTATTTTTTTTTCGATTTTTTTTTTTAAAGTGTTTGTTAGTATATTGAAAAGTGCATCTTTATTTTTTAATGAAAAGAGTATGTTACTATATTGAAAAGTGCAACATTGTTTTTAATGAAAATTGTATTTTATTATAATTGAAAAGTGTATGTTATATTAATGAAAATAGTAAGTTATTATAACTAAAATGTGTATCTTATTATAATTGAACAATGAAAATAGTAAGTTATTATAACTAAAATGTGTATCTTATTATAATTGAAAATTGTACGATCTATTAATGAAAAATGAAAAATGTATGTTATTTATAACTGAAAAATGTATATTAATATAGCTGAAAATATTATTGAAAAATGTAAATTTTCTATTAAAAAAAATTGATCGTTGACTAGTCAAAGTCCACTCAAATACAACGTATACTTGAGTGCATAACCCTTTTCTTGTAACCTATGCTGTGCCACACGTGTTTTTCAAACACACCCATGAATATACATGTAGCAAGTGCAGTGTGATGGGAATCTTACGAGTACATTCCATGCTGACGATCGGGCTAGCTTGCCTCAAGTCTCATATTCAAGACAATTATTGCTAAGAATTTTCTCTTGGCACGTTAGTTTACTAGTCACTGGGTGGGCCAACAATTTCGAAAATGAAAATACTACTTAATTTCGTCTCATTCCACAAGTCAATTAATTTATTTATAAAATTATCTTTTATGGGAATGTTTGATTTTTCTTGCAAGAGAAATAAATCATTCTTATCGAGATAAAAGAAAAGGAAAATCTCAACCTCCTTCTAAGCACCTTCTTCCTGTTGATCCAATATATATTACTCCATAGAAAAGTAAAATTAAGATAAAATATAATACAAGTTCCGCAATTAGGCTCTTGAAATGGTCATCAATTTTGTATTACATTCATTATTATTATTATATCCATCTTGTTCTAAGCAAAACACTTTGTAGGTCAACTGCCAAGGAAGAAATTTTGGTCTGGAATTAGTGAAATCAAACTAAAAGATATACTTTGTTTTTTCCCTAATTTATTGATAGATTATCATCCTAGCTAATTTCCTTTGATTCACGTGATCTTTTATGTACTCGGTAATTTACTAATCTTGGATCAATAGTACAAGTAGAAAACCTGCACTATCCAGACGTATCAATAAATTTTCGTTTACTGTACTTAAAAATTCTGAATTTTACCTATAAACTTTTAAATTTATACTTATTTATTGAACATTAAAACAATAATCATCTTTAAATAAGAATATTTTGAACATTTTACATAATTTTTAAAATTATGGACTATTTTTTGGGATAAACTAAAAAAATAGTAAAATAGAGAACTGGAGTATTATTTTAGGCAGGAGGGAGTATCCTGATTGGAATGCGAGAGATATAGAGGACAATGAGTCGGGTTTAAATTCGAACCCATACTGAACCCACTCTATTGGGGACAGGCTTAGACTCAGTCATATGAATTTGAGACGGATCATAATTTCGTGACCCCACATATATAAATTTGTATTGTAGATCGAACCCGTATCAGATCAGCCCTTTTGTCATTGTTAATTATAGAGAGACAATGAGACGTTTGAACATCTAGAGAGTCAACGTTAGCCGCCCATGATGATGACAATTTCTTCCCAGAGAGACTGAATCAAAATCATCACAAATATAAATAGCCAATTCATTCAAGGTAAAGCATACATACAGAAGCTAATCATGAAGCTAATAATCATTGTGCTTCCCCTGCTATTTGCTCTTGCCGTTGTGGAATCTAATAGTGAAGGTTTCTTATTTTCCTTCTGATTTACTCCATATTAGTATATATAGTGGAGTACTAATTAAAGTATGTTTTGGTTACACTTATGTTTGAGCAGGGGACGCTCTGAACGCATGGAAATCTGTGCTGTCTGATCCAAATAATGTGCTACAGAGTTGGGATGCTACACTTGTTAATCCTTGTACCTGGTTTCATATCACTTGTAATATAGATAATAGTGTTACCAGAATGTAAGTCTTTTTAAAAAAAAAGAATTGTTCAACCTTTTCTTTCTGTACTATATACTTCATTTGAAACTGAAAACCAACTTCAATAATAGAGATCTTGGCAACGCTGGACTCTCTGGACCCTTTGTGCCCCAGTTGGGATCTTTGACAAATCTCCAATACTTGTAAGATGTCTATCTTTTTCCAGCAATTTATGTGAATTTGCGTTTTTTTCTTCTTCATGTATCACTATTGTGCATATTGCAAACATCATTCATTTTTTAATAAACATATAGTAGTACATCACTGATATTAAAGAAAGAGTTGGAAATTTTAACTACAAGAATATGACCTCTTTCTTTCTTTCTTTTTGTCCAAATAGGCATGTGGAGAACAACAGGATTAGTGGAATTATACCAAGTGAGTTTGGCAATCTGACTAATCTGATCACTTTAGGTGTAAGTGGTAATCTACTAACTGGTTCAATACCAGCATCTCTAGGCAACTTGAGACTTTTGAGGTTCATGTAAGCTCACCTCATCTTCTTTTAATTATCTCGTGTTTGTTTGTATTGAACCAATACGGGAATGTTACTATATGAATACAAAGATGTTATCCTATTTTAATTACCTTATGGAACCGCGTTTGGTTGAGTGGATTTGGGCTTAATAATTTCAAATCCACCATCTAAATCCATTCTACATGTTTGGATTATAAATTAATTTCAAATACTTAGATTTTTGTCAACACACTTTTTAGTTAAAATTGATATGATTTTAAATTCTCACTAAAACCATAACTCATTTCATTTGAAATGCCTCCTCAAATCAAATTCTCCTATCCAAACACAACCTATAATTATTAATGAGAACGACTCCTCATTCATTCTCGTTCCCATTACCCCCAACGAGTCGGCCCCTAATATATTCCTTCAATGCAGGAACTTAGATAACAATAACCTAACAGGAAGGTTGCCATCAACAATAATTCAACTGATTTTGACGGGTAATTTGCAGAATTTGTAAGTGACTAGTTACCTCTTTATCCCTTCACATATGTATTAACTAAAATAATTTTTTCACTTTAGGAAAAAAAGAACTTTGATTTCCCTATTAATCATCACCTCATATTAGTCATTAAATTGATTCATTTTAATTCTCTAATTTTTCAGGAATGTTTCGGACAATGCATTGGTAGGCACTCGCGGTCGTAATAGTACAATAGGTATATACAATTTAAGCTCTCTACTTTTAATGTCAAAGACCTTTTTTTTTTTTTTTGTGAGTATGCATATAAATTGTCAATATAAATTTTTATTTTTTTTAAATAATGACACTTTATAAACCCCGATACTGAGAGAAAAATGAGAAAAAAAGTTTATAATTCCAAGTTTTACCCAATGTCAAATAAGGTAATTGAGTGTTATACTAAAGGAGAAAAGATAATGGAGGGCAGCATCTCACATAAGGGAAAAAAATGAAGATAAAATGCAAATAACCATAAAAAACCTAAAAATCGGCCCAATGAATAAAATGCCAAAATTAATACTACCATTTGGGAGAGATATATTTTACTATTTTGGTAAAATTTGAAAGTTTTTCTTGTAACGAAAAGATTTGGCATTTGGGATAGTATGGAATGCTTAAATTACTAATTACATAATACGACTTATAGGCCAAAATATTGTTTATGTGTGTTGCATTATGTTCTTAATTTATTTAATACTCTTAATGATCAGTGATAGTTTTTTTTTTTCTCCATAAATTTGAAGGATATCGAGTTACAACTATTGTTCAAGATCCAAAAGCCTAAAGGGATGATTACATCACAGAACCACATGCAATAAGTGATTCAATTTGTGTACTTTAATATTTCAATTAATGTTTATGAAAAGCCCTTCCTTTTGAGCTTTGAAAAGATTTTTTTCAGATGTTTTTTTTTAATTTGGAACCACAAAAAGCCATTTATCGTCATGATTCATTCCAATATATCACATTTAAATGGAGTTGGAGATTGAATTGATGGAACAAAAAAATGTTGATGTTGTTAACTATAAAACAAAAACTAGTTCATGGAAACTGGAAAGTGATGCCCCTTGTTTCATAATGTCTTCCACTGTTTTCTCTTATGAAGATTGATAAATAATGCATAAGGCCCTCCCCAGTGGGGAGGTTTTTGTTGACATGGAACACACAAAAATCTTGTGGGGAGGTTTTTAGCCATTGGGAAGAAAGTTTGGTGATTGGGGTTTTTTTAGGGAGGTTGTAACATTTAAATCTAGGTTTTTTGAGAGAGAGAGAGAGAGAGAGAGAGAGAGAGAGAGAGAGAGAGATGTGGGCCCCCCAAAAACCATATTTCCCGCATTTTTTGAGAGAGAAAGAGTGAGGTGGGCCCCCCAATAAGAAATGAAAGAAAATGAGGTGGGCCCCCCAAAAACCTACTTTTTGGGTTTATTGTTGGGGGAGGAGTTTGGTTTTGGAGGTTGAAGTTTTTTGCTTTTGAGGTGTGCACATGTGGCAAGGAAAAAACTACTTTTTGGGGTTTATGATTGGGGAGGGCCTAACCCAAAAACTTTTATGAAAATTCGGGTTCACATTATACTTGTTTCAAGTGTCACTGTTTACTGTATAAAATGTCATTGTTTAGTAACTATGAGATGAACAACACACAAAATCAAGCATTTTAAAATAGTGCTAACACTTTCTATACCTAACAATGACATTTCATATATCAAGCACACTACTCTTTTAAGGCGTTGTTTAGCGACATATTTTATGTGATCGTAAAAAAGCTGGTCACAAATATTTGCGACGAATTTTCAAAATTCCATTGCTAATTTAAGACAAAAAATTTACGTCACTAATTCACGACGACAATTTTGTCACAAATTGATCATGGCCCATGAACCGATAAATAAAAAACTGTCCAAATTCCGTCTCTAATTTGCATTGAAAAAACATTCGTCTCAAATTATTATAATCCCACATCTCCTTGTATGTAAGTCATTAATTAAATTGAGCAAATTTTGCTTTTCCATATGGAACCAACTGACGACCTTGGGGCATCCAAGCAAGGCGTTTGGACACAAAATTTCATTTATTTTACGGTATAAATGTATACACATTTGACCCATTTTTAAAAAAAATAAAATTATTTAATTAATTTATTTCAATTTTTTAATGGGAAAATTATTGTTAAGGTCATTTCACTAAGAGTTTTATCTAATAGAGAATAGTTTTTTTTTTTTAAATCTATTAGAGTCAAAATGGCACCTAATAAGACATAGTTGCCCTTTACCAATTTAAATAATTTGAAATTAATAAAAATTAATTGGATTTACATCAAATCTTTTGAATTAATGCATGGTTTTACGCATATTCCTAAAATTAAACAATTCGAATTAATTGTTAATTATTCAAACAAATAAAGTATTCAAATATTCCTAAAATTAAGCAATTCGAATTAATTGTTAATTATCCAAACAAATAAAGTTAAAAAATCTGCATTTTATGATCCAAAAATAAGCGTGTCATAGAGTATACAATTCCCCATATGTTGAATATGCATATATATATATATGAAAAAGATTATGAATTTTAATATGAACAATGAAATGAATTTTGGTATGTAGAAATGAGTTATGAAGATATATGTTCATTTCAATATGAAGTTTAAAACGGCATACATGACTGAATTTTTTGGTATGCATAAAATAACATGAACCAATGTGCACAGAGTGACATGCATATCAATATGCAAAATAGATGTGCACATTTGTAAATGACATATTCAAAAAGCGGTTTGTTGTGATGTAGGGATTTCATACTTAATTCTGTTAATATCACTGAAAAGAATTGTTCAGAATAATAAGACGAAGACATAAAATGATAATGCCTACATCGGTATCCATGTTTCATATGGAAAATTCATTTTGATATGAAGTTGTAGAAGTAGTATATGCACCTTTCAGATGCACTGCGAATAGCAATTGAATAATAAGTCTATCGAAATTCAAGCTGGAAAAGCTGATTGTAAACCAAACTAACATGTGAATAAAAATAAAGGTTGTTTCAATTTTGATGAATTTCCAGCAAGTACATACTACAAAAAGAAATACAGTTTAGTATGTAACCTGAAAATGTAACAGGCATCCAATTCTGGAAAATTCTCTGTATCTATAGTTTCTTCCTACTAACTTTCAATTACAGATTTCAAAAAATTTGTTCAACTATATTCATCTTCTTTGTCCATGGACTCCACGCTCTGATTATCCAATGCAGCTAATAGATTCTCGAGAACAAATAAATGTTTCAATTTCTCTGCAAAATGAAAAATATTCTGTCAATTTAATTTCAAAAGCATGGTTCTAAGGGAGCTCAAATCTTAACATGGAAGCAATGAAAGTTCAGATAAAAAAGAATGAAGAAAATTTGAGCAAGCAATGTACCTGATCTTTGCACAATTTTATAACTGAAATTAACACTCTGTCTTCCACTAAACTTTCTCACAAATCCATGATTCACAAATAAAGTCTTCAACAAGTACAAATATCAGCAGCAACATTCACAAACCAAAAGCATACAAGTCCCCTTAGGATACAGAAATCCAAATTATTTATTACGGAGTACATTATGAGTACAAATTCTTGCCAGACATGTATCAAATATAATGCATCACGATGAAATTAATCTAGAGATGCCAATCGAAACAGTTAAAACATGTTGGAAATCAAGAATCCTAAAAAAAAAAGGGTCAATAATTGTAAACAAAACTGAAAAATATAAATAAGTCTTGTGTTTTCCACTTGAAAAATATGAAAAATCTAGTAACTCACTAACTAAAATGCAAAACTCTCCCTAGGAAAAAGAAATTCGCATCACAAATCCAGCAAAAAAAATTAAGAATTCCAATCCAATACTGGAAAATCCAAATCCAACCAATCCTCTCTGAAAACAAATTCTCCGCTCATATTCTCCAAAATTTCTCAAATCACTCGAATATAAGCGCGAAACAATACTCAAACAGCAGTAATCCAGAATAAAAGCTACCAAATTCCAAAAAAACGAGAAAATTTACCTAAATTAGCAGTAAAATCATCCACGAGGAAGACGAAAAAGATCAAATAAAGCTTCAGAAACAAGAGAAAACAGAGATTTGCTGACCCTTCAAATGAAGTGACAAACACAAAGGAAAAATAGCAAACAAGAAAAACTTACTGAATAGAACCTTATCGAAGCTCTGATTAACCACATATTCGTATACAAGGAGGTTTTCAGTATCATGGACACAGTATCCTACCAAATTCACCACATTTTTATGCTGCACACGCGACAATAATTTGCCCTCATTCAGAAATTCTTTTTTCCCCTGTCTTGATCTTTGTGACAATTTCTTCACAGCTATATCTCTCCCATCACCCAATTTTCCCTAATCAAAATCCAAGATACCCAAAACATCAAAACCCTAATCAAGCCCATTTTATTTTAGGTCAAATGAACATGTGCCTTGGTATTAATTAAAATCAAGCTTTGATTACCTGGAAAACAGGACCAAATCCGCCTTCTCCAAGCTTGAGAGAGGGGTGAAAATTCTTGGTTGCCGCAACAAGGGCCTGAAATGGAAAGTGTTTCTGCTCTTGTGCAGCAATTTTCTCCAAATCCACTTCGTGTTCGTCTTTTCTCGCGCATTCAAAACCACAAAAACAAGTCAGAAATTTAGAAGCCAATTTTATGAAGCTTGAAGAGAAGAGAAGAAAACTGACCTCTAGTTGAGGGGTTTGTGAAGGGTTTGATGAGATCGTCCTCTCCTGCCATTAATGGAGTCGGTCGACGGCCACCACTAAGAACAAAACCGATCGTGGTCGGCTAGGCGTCTTCGACTTCACGCACGGCGACGGTAGAGACAGGTCAACAGCGAAGAGGCTCGGCGGCAACGAAGCTTCGTCTTCGACCATCTTCTTCGTCCAGTGCGACGACGGCGGCAAGGTGGGTGCGACGACCAAGGTGGTGAGGGAGCTCGACCGATTGGGGTGGGGGGAGGGATCTAGGGTTTTATTTTTTTGGGAAATGAATTAAATTAGTGGAGAGATTTGAATTTAAATTTCGAATTAATGTGTAAAATATATTAATTAAGAGTTTATATTAATATAAAGGGCAAATACGGTTTTTTTACAAAAAATTTACCTTATTTTAAAAGTTGTATGTTTTAGTTGTTTAATAGGCTATAGAAATGACCTTATTAGTGAATATTCTCTTTTTTAATTGATTAAATTATACTACTTTTTAAAAATTACAAATGTAATTTATTTTTACTTTCTAAATTGTAATTTATTGATGAAGTTGGATAGCTCAAGTGGTTAGAGCACCACTACCTAGACTTTAGATCCTGGTTCGAGTCATGGGGAAGGGAAAAGGGATGGGTATTTAATGTAATTCAAAAAAAAAAAAATTGTAATTTATTTAACTTTGAAAAATTGAAAATATAATTAGTTTTAAATCCATTTGGCGATCGAGTGACACAGTTGTTGGTCGTATGGGAGAGATTATGAGAATTTAAGAGTGGGTCAATGAGTCACTTAATTATAATTATGTGCCTAGTTATCTTAATTTCAGTCATGTCATTAGTAGTATTGTTCTGGGTATAAATGTTTTTGAAATTCCAAGGAGGATCATCTATGATCAATATTGGACTTTGTCAGGCTTTAGGGAGATTTCCGGATTATCATTATTCTTATGATTAATTGTTCTACAAAACTCCATTAAAAAAAAAATAAAAAAAATTGCGTTACTAGAAAAATGGATATGGAGGTGTCTGTCGAAAGATAAGAGATTATGGGTAAAAGTTGTCAAATTCAAATACGGAGAGGAATGAGAGGAGATTTTTCACAGAGTGAGTGATGGGAGATGAAAGAAAAACAAAATTCTGGTTAGACGGGATGAGGTTCTAGAAACAAAATGAGTGCTATCAGCTATGTGAGTGATATGAATTTGGGTATGAGGGTGGAAGTGGAGGCGTGTTTTTTCTCAGTTTATTTGAGAAGCTAATCAATTTGATCGACAGCCTCAAAATACAGAAAAACGAGCTAGATGGAATGGGACAACGGACAAAATTTAGTCAATGAAAAATGCCTACAAAAAGTTGTTGGAAAATATTGCTCAACCGACGATGAGCGACTTGGAGAAGAAGATTTCTAGAAGAAAAATTACGAAGGCATTGAGAGAAATAAGGCAAATGCTTGCTAAAAAGGATCATGTGAAGAAACGGGGAATTAACATAAGTCCTGAGCAAGCAAAGTAATGCAACACGGTAGAAGAAAACAACTCTCATGTCCTTTTTGAGCAGCAAAAGTCTCTGTGGGATAAACTACACCCATGACTCAAAATAACAACGGTTGCACTCATCGATCAAAGTGTGAATTTGTTACAACATTCGGGTATACTTGGAGGAGGGGTACAACAAGAAAAATTGCAGTGACGCTTGATTTTGACAATTTGAAATTTGAGAAATGAGGTGGTGTTTAAAGGTGCAACACACCAAATCTGCACAAAACAATGGAAGCATTCAAATGAAATATGAAAGCATGGTGTAGAAATTCATGGAAGAATCATCATGAATTGAAAAACAAGAATTGAATCCTTCATTCTCATAAAGAAGAACAATGTTTTACAAGATGAAGAAGAATGAATCATACCTTCAACATTCTGCCCTAATATCCCTATATAGGAAATAAGGGAGTGAATAACTACTAATAACTAACTTAACCAACTAACTACCCTAAACAAGGGAGTGTATATACTAATATAAGCAATATTAGGTTTTATCAGGAGGTGTATCTACTAAATTAATAACAGCATCTTTAGACCCCCCTCAAAATGAGAATGGATATTCAGCAGTCCCATTTTGGCCTTATGATCAATGAAAGCTGCTGGTGGCATTGGTTTAGTCAGAATATCAGCCAAATTGTCTTGAGTAGGGATGTGAATGAGGGTGAGCAATCCTTCCTTGATCTTTTCTCTTGTAAAATGAAAATCCAAAGCTATGTGTTTG
The DNA here is from genome assembly GCA_963675135.1 of Galeopsis tetrahit. NCBI lineage: Eukaryota > Viridiplantae > Streptophyta > Magnoliopsida > Lamiales > Lamiaceae > Galeopsis > Galeopsis tetrahit. The sequence goes on from OY776127.1 coordinate 58,644,447, forward strand.
GTTCTTTGGTGAAGACAAGGGTTGTGAGCTATGGAGAAAGCACTCTTGCTGTCTGTGTACATATTTGAAGGAGTGGAGTGTTGGATCTTCAAATCATCAAGGATGTAATGCACCCACTGGAGCTCACAAGTAGTAGAAGCCAAGGCTCTGTATTCTGCCTCTGCAGAAGACCTGCTAACAGTGCTTTGTTTCTTGGATTTCCAAGATATTAGAGAGTTGCCAAGGTAAATGCTGTAACCAGTTATACTTCTTCTAGTTTGGAGGCATCTCCCCCAATCAGAATCAGAAAATGCATGTAACTTAAAAACATTGCTCTTAGGATAAAAAAGGCCAGTACCAGGGTTACCTTTCACATACCTCAGAATCCTATGCACAACAGTGAGATGAGAAGCAGTAGGGGCTTGCATGTATTGGCTAACTGTTTGTACTGCATAAGAAATGTCAGGCCTTGTTACAGTTAAATAAAGGAGCTTACCAACCAACTTTCTATATTGCTCAGGTTGCTGAAGAGGAGGGGATTGAGGATCAAATGAAATTTTGGAATCCATAGGAGTAGAGCAAGGTTTGCACCCCAAGAAACCTGAATCATGCAGTAAATCCAGGGTGTACTTTCTCTGGGATAATGACATGCCAATGTTGTTTCTAGCTACTTCAATTCCCAAAATATACCTCAAAACACCTAAATCTTTTATTGTAAATTTGTGATGAAGATGTGTTTTGATAGATTGTATGATATCAAGATTACTACCTGTAACAATAAGATCATCAACATAGCATAGAATAGCAGTAAAAGCATGACCATTGTGTTTAGTGAACAGGGATGTGTCAGCCTTGGATTGGATAAAACCCATGGAAAGTAAAGAAACAGTTAACTTGGTAAACCACTGTTTAGAGGCTTGTTTTAGACCATAAAGGCTTTTGTTCAATTTACAAACCCTTTTGTCACTAGAAGAGCAATAACCAGGGGGAGGTATCATATAAATCTCTTCATCTAAATCACCATGCAAAAAGGCATTATTAACATCCAATTGATGAATGTGCCAGTTTTTAGAAACAGCAACAGCAAGCAAAATTCTTACAGTGGTAATCTTGGCAACAGGGGAAAAGGTATCAAAGTAGTCAATGCCTTCTTGTTGTGTGAAACCTTTGGCTACTAATCTAGCTTTATATCTGTCTAAAGAACCATCAGAGTTATACTTAACCTTGTAAATCCACCTACATCCAATGCAATTCTTATTCTGTGGTAGATTGACAAGAGTCCATGTATTATTCTTTACTAGAGCATCTAATTCATTGTTCATTGCTGCTACCCAATTTTTATCTTGAGCAGCAATTTTATATGTTTTAGGCTCTTGTATATGAGAAATGGAAGCAACAAAGTGCTTGAAATGAGGGGATAACTGAGAAGTGGATAAGTAATTTTGGATGGGATACAAAACATTATTGTAAGAAAGATTGCCTTTGGCATGATCCACAGAAGAGGGAAGAGTAGTCTCATAAAGCTGCAAGTATGCAGGTTGAGATTTGACCCTAGTAGGTCTAGAAGTAGACTCAACTATAGATGAGTTGGGATTAGAATTATCAATATCAGAAATGGGTGCAGCTGGAGCATCTGTAGTCTCAGGAATGGAAATGTGATCATCAATGTCACTAAAATCATCATGTGCAGTGGCAACAGGTATGGGTTTAGGAGAAATGATGTGTTTGTCAGCAAAGGGAAATACATTCTCAAAAAATTTAACATTTCTGGAAATGAAAAGAGTGCCAGTATCAATATTAAGAAGCTTGTACCCCTTTGTTCCAAAAGGGTAACCAAGGAAAATGCATTTGGAGGCCCTTGGTGCAAATTTGTGCCTGTGGGAAAGTAAAGTGTTGGCAAAGCAAAGGCACCCAAAGGTTTTAAAGATAGAATAGTCAGGTCTTTTGTTGTACAGTAACTCAAAAGGAGATTTTTGGTGTAAAATGTAAGATGGAATTCTATTTATAATGTAGGCAGCAGTTTTTATGCACTCACTCCAATACTTAATAGGTAAAGATGATTGAAACATAAGAGCTCTAGCAACTTGGAGTAAGTGCTGGTGTTTTCTTTCTACAATGCCATTTTGCTGGGGTGTTTCCACACATGAAGTTTGATGTATAATTCCCAAGTTATGGTAAAAATCAGGGAGAAGGAATTCAGTTCCATTATCACTTCTTAAGGTTTGGATTTTAGCATGAAAGTGAGTTAAGACCATGTTATAGAAATTTTGCAAAGAAAACTTAACATCACTTTTGGCAGGCAATAGATATATCCAAGTGCATCTACTAAAATCATCAACAATAGTAAGAAAATATCTATGACCAGAAGCAGAAATAGTAGAAAAGGGGCCCCAAACATCACAATGTATTAACTGAAAAGCATGAGTAGATACAGTGGTACTAATAGGGAAAGATCTCTTCTTTTGTTTAGCTAAAGGGCAAATACAACAGGGAGCATGTGAGGGAGCAACTTTTACACTGATTTCAGGAATGTTTAATAAGCATTTCAAAGATGTGTGTCCAAGTCTCTTATGCCACAAATCAGAAGGTAAAGCAGTGTCAACAGAAGAAGTAGAAAGTGCATTATATCCTAAATCAGTGTTGCTAGTGTGATGTACAGTTTGCAAGACATATAGGCCTCTAACTTGGTCAGCAGTACCAATCACCATCTTGGAGGTAAGGTCCTGCAAAACACAATGTGTTGAAAGAAAGCATACAGAACAATTGGAATACCTTGTTAAGTGACTAATGGATAGAAGATTGAATGTGAAATCAGGGACATAAAGCACATTGTACAAAGTCAAGTGATCATTGATGACAATATTACCCATATGAGTGGCAAAAGATGTAGCATCATTAGGTAAAGAAATCTTAACATTGGCTATGGAAGGTGGGGTGTTAAACAAAGAGAAGTCACAGATCATATGATCAGTGGCTCCAGTATCCAAAATCCAATTAGAAGTAGAAATGGAAGGAAAGGTACCTGAATCAGTTGTGTTCTTGGTTTCATCAATTTGGCAAGCAGAAGCTCCTGCCACAGAGTGGGAAGTATTCTTGTTTTCTCCAGTGTTCTGCAGCTTAGAGAAACTCACAAATTTGTTATACATTTCTTGATCAAAAAGAGGGTTGGAAGCCATGGAGCTGTCTTTGATGGAAAGGGTGGCAGTTTTTGGAATATCTTTGTTGGGGAGACCTCTAGGACCTCTCCAACCAGGTGGAAATCCTATGATCTGGAAACATCTATCAATAGTGTGACCTATGCCATCACAGTGGCTACATTTGATGGGCTTCCTCTTATCTTTGTAAAATCTGGTGTTTCTAGAAGCCATTGCAATAGAATCAGGGAGTATGGATACAGGGGTGGTGTTTAGGGTCCTTTGAGACTCTTCTTGAAGTAAAAGACCATAGATTTTAGAAAGGGCAGGAAAGGGGGATTGCAACAGGAACTGGCTTCTAAGAGAACCATAGGATTCATGAAGGCCAATCAAGAATTTCATAACAGCATCATTTTCTTGGGTGGTGGTCATGAGTTTAGGCAAATCACAGGTACAACCATCCATGGCACCACAAGAACACCTAAGAACAGGCCTAAAACTAAGATACTCATCCCATAAGGATTTGAATTGATTGTAATACGAAACTAAGGATTGAGATCCCTGATTTATAGTACTAAGGGATTTTTCTAAATGATACACCCTAGTACCATCTGATTGAGCATAACGAATATTAAGTTCATCCCAAACATCCTTGGCAATTGAAAAGTAATCTAAGGTGCGCTTAATCTCAGGTATAATGGAATTTAAAATCCACATCAAAACTAAATCATTTGATCTTACCCAAGCAGCATAGACGGCCGGAGCATCCTCCTCAGTGGGTATTTCCAACGACCCATCGATCAATCGCACCTTGTTCTTGACACTTAGACCCCGTTTGACGGCATGGCTCCAGGATACATAGTTGGTGCCGTCGAGTGGCTCCAAGGCGATGGCTACAGCGGGGTTGTCATTCTGGTGAAGGGCAAGGGGAGAGAACGGATTGAGTGCAGGGTCTAGAGAATTTGGATCGGTGACCGTCGGTGCCATTGATGTGGGAAGCGGCGAAGAGAAGATGAAGCTTAAGGAGATTTGGGGAAATTGGATCAAGAATCTGGCGTATATGGATTAAAAAAAAAAACTGATACCATGTAGAAATTCATGGAAGAATCATCATGAATTGAAAAACAAGAATTGAATCCTTCATTCTCATAAAGAAGAACAATGTTTTACAAGATGAAGAAGAATGAATCATACCTTCAACATTCTGCCCTAATATCCCTATATAGGAAATAAGGGAGTGAATAACTACTAATAACTAACTTAACCAACTAACTACCCTAAACAAGGGAGTGTATATACTAATATAAGCAATATTAGGTTTTATCAGGAGGTGTATCTACTAAATTAATAACAGCATCTTTAGACATGGCTTAAGGGTGGACCTTCTCCATGGCTAAGGTGGGCTGTAGCCTGTAGTCCACCCCAGCTTTTATAAAAAAAAAATTTAATTTTCTTTTTTATTTATTTAATTCATTTCCATGATTCCGTCAAGGTGTCAACTGTTTTCCTTGTTTCATTTCTTTATTTAATCCATTTCAATATTATATTTAATTTATATATTTTATATTTAATTTTGCACTCCTTGTATTCAGTATATGATATGTTTGTTTCTTTGTGTAAAAATTTAAAATAATATTGTTTATTTATAAATAAAAATAAATCATAAAATAAATAAAATAAGTATAATGGAGTATATTTTTTAAAATAGAAAACAAATAAAGCTTATGTAAACAACTAAAAAATATATATACACTCTAGGTGAACAGAGTGAGTAATAGATAATGAATAATCATTATTGTCATTTTATTAATTTTGTATTTGACACTTTTTCTTACTACTGCGATGCATTTTCAAAGAGTAATTATCTATCACATACTATGATTGTTTGTCTATATTCAATAAAAAATAGCATGGTACAACTTCTGGAATTTTTTTTTTCTAGTTTTTTGTACTGTATTTATTTTAAACTTTCAGCCGTCCTAAAATTTAATCCTGCTCCGCCGTCCTAAAATTTAATCCTGCTCCGCCGCCTCTTGCTGAAAATAAAGAACTTCCTTATGTGACGATGAATCTGTAAAGGAGAGGTGAATTAATCTTTTGAATTCTAATTTATTGAGTACTCCTAATACTTTCATTTCTATATAGAATTAATTGCCTTGCCGATTAAAAAAAAAGAAAACTCTTAACATAAAATTAAATCTCCCATTTTGACTAATATCATATAGAATTCTCTCAAGCAAAGATCCATCACTAGATCATGCATGTTGCAATATTTCATACTTCCGCTACCCAATGGATGGACTAAAGTGAGATTTCTATCAACAAGTTTCTTTAAGTACTCTTTTGTGATTTCTGAATTGATTTTAAGATTTTTTTATCCTAATTCATCCTCACTCGAATCTCTCCTATTTTTTGTTGCTTGATAAAGAAGTTGTTTTAAGACTTGTTGTGTATCATATTCTTGAGAAATTGCAACCCAAGCACAAAAACCAAAATAAGAGATTCAGCACATTAAGGTGAGTAGTCTTACCTATACCATCCATCCCAACGACGAATGACTCGCCCTCCCATCCGCTTATCCATGATTTCAAGTAAGATATAATCAAAGTCGCCGACCATGCTAGTGTTACGTCCAATCATAATGTACGTACTCTCGTCACTACAAAATTTGACTCAAATGGCGAGGGGAAATGGCGAGCGTGTATAAGCCCTTGGCATTGGGCGAGTGAAATGGCGAGGGGTACAATTTACGAGGGATATGGCGACGGGTGACACTGCACTCGCCAATTTACGAGCGCGTGGGCGAGGGTACCAAAATCCCTCGCAAATTGGCGAGGGAAATTAATACCCCTCGCGAAAGCTGATGGAATGAATACTAAAATGGCGAGGGAAGGAGGGGTACCTGTTATTGGCGAGGGATATACATATGTTACGTTAATTAAATGTTAATTAATATTATTATATTATTATTAGTGGTTGGATAAACATTGGTAATTAATATTATATGTATATATTTTTAGATAATTAATATTGCATGTATATATTTTTAGAGTATAATTTAATATAATAACATTATTAGATATTAATTGTTAGATAATTTTAATTAGGTTAATAGTTAATTATCGTTATTAGATTAATTAATGGTTAAATATTGTTAATAATATGATTTAATTATAAATATAATGTTTTGATAATTTAATTGTGTTATTAATTTATGTTATATGTAATTTAATTTATTAAATAGAAATATGATGATGTTAGAGTTGAGAGGACGAGTTGTGCTTGTTCTTGTAGAATGTGTGTTACGACATGATTATAATTTTAATCAAGTTAAAAAATTTAATTTAATTTAAAAAATGATTAATTAATTTTTAAATATTTATCTTTTAATTTCAATTTTAATGGTGCATTTATTTTTAATTTTTGATTATTAATGATACTTGATTTTTATTTTTAATGTTAAATTTTAATTATATTCAATATATATATTCAAATAATTTTTACTAACAATGATTTAATTACAAATTTGAAATATATATATATATATATATATATATTTATGGAGAAAATTAATTAGACATAATTATTGAATAATCACGAATTAAAAAAAATGTAATTGGAAAACAAAATTAAACCCAACCAATTATTTGTAACACATAGTTTTATAATTTTCCATTTAGAAATAAATATATTAAATATTTTTTGACAATTTAAAAATAAACAAGGAACTTTAATTTTATAATTGAAAAACAAAATAAATATAATTAATTATTTCTAACACATAATATTATAATTTCACATTTAAAAATAAATATATTAAATGTGTTTTGACAATCTAAAAATAAACAAGTTACTTTAAAGGAAAGAAAGAAAAAAACTAAAATTATAATATGTATATATATATATATATATTAATTGCATTCAAAGTATAACGAAAGCTCCTAGCCTAAATGGCACATAGGGAGCGCATAAACACTTTTTGTTCCGGAGGTCCCGAGTTCGACCGGGTTCGATTCTCGCTGGGTGTGAAATAAATATAAAAGTGGCAGTGGGGAGCACTTTGGCGACAGTGACTGCCCCTCGTCTCTGTTGTCGCCAAAGTGATTAAAGAGGGCAATTCCCTCGCCTTTGCCCTCTTTATATGGGCCTTTTTTTGTAGTGCGTGCGTCCTGTGGATTAAGTGACAAGAATTTCATCGACTATGTGGGACTCGATTTCATCTTCAGCGAGAGATTCAATACGGAGGACGAGGATGATGTTTAATTTGAACTATAATGTAAATGAGCTAGAGCTACATAGGCATGTAAGTTGATTGTTTTGTTTCTGCACAAGTACAAATTGAATACCGTCTACACAAACAATTCAATCATACTACTACCATTTATTTTTTCTCAACTCAGCAATGCAAGCTATGAGCCTATGACAATCCAAAATCCATATCATATACTCTCTTCGTCCCGCAATTACTTTCACACTTTTTTTTTCAAGACGTTCCACAATAACTTTCACACTCATAAAATGAAAAATCATTTATAAACTTTCTCTTTACAATATTTTTAATTTTACATATGACATTACTTTTTCTCCACACTTACACAAAAGTCAAGTCATTTATTTATTTTATAAATAAAAATTTACAAAATTAAACATTAAAATATAAAAGTAACTATGGAGAGAGTACTTGCCAATTTACATCAAAATAGATGATACAGTATTACACGAAAATGGATAAATATACTATAAATCAAATATTATTTCTGTTTGTGTTCACATCTGGGCCGAGGGTGTGACGTCGGACTCCGTTTCATCAAGATCAGGGGATCCACTCCTCCAGCTGCTGCTTCTGATCAGCCTGACGTAATTACCTCGCACTACGAACGGGCTTTTGTAGAACGCCGGCGGCGGTACTAGAGGCGGCGGCGGAATGCGATTCAAGGGGGATTCGCCGCCGCCGCTGTTTGAAGCTTCATCTAACCTATCGAAAATCTGCATCTTCATGGGTTCACGCGCCGCCGCACGCGGCAGCGGTGGTGGTGGTGGAGCGGGTGGGTAGGGTTCGAGCGTGACTGAAATGATATGTCTTTGGATCTTGAAAGCTGATGGCGGCGAAGGAGGAGGCGGAGGTGGGGGCGGCGGCGGAGTCTTGAAGCTTAGAGGCGGTTGGACTTCGTGAAGGAGAGAATCCATATTGCCAACGCTCTTTTGCCTTTGTTTCTTCTGGAAAGCTGACGGCGGCGGCGGAGGAGGAGGAGGCGGCGGAATCCGGAAGCTTAGAGGCGATTGGGGTTCGTGAAGAAGAGAATAATCCATATTATTACCAACGCTCTTTTGCCTCTGTTTCTGGTAAAGGGAATTCAAGAAAACTTTTGCTGATTTCTTCTTGCTTTTTGGTTTAGGTTTTGTGTAAAATGTTTGTTTGCAACTTTTGGGGGGTCACTTTGCTTATAAGCTTTTTTGGGTTTGCCTTCTTCTTTTCTAGTACTAAAAGAAATACGTAGCTAGCTATACAATTTCATGTTGCCCAGTTGTAAATTTGTAATGGGAGGGAGGTGTTGTAAATGGAATAGTAGTTGGAATTCTTTAATTTATAATAATAATAAACAATTAAGGGTCATACATACCACCACACCGTGTCTACCATCACATTAATAGAATATTGACTAGAGTGGGTTAGAACCGGGTCAAAGACCCAAATAATAAAAAAAAAACAAATCGAGCGTGAAGCTGCCCCATCGCCGCCCATTTCTGGCCCCATCGCCTACATTTTCTCGCCGCCGCCGCCGGTCCTACTGTTGCATTGACGGTTGTGTATTTAAATCCCTAATTTCGCAATACACAGTTAAGAACAAATAAATACAATCTGTGTTTTAATCCTTAATTTCCATTAGTTTCTTCTTCTTGCTCTAATTTTTATGAAATTATTCTATTGGTGATACGGAAATATTATTGAAATATGCATAATGAAGATTGTGATAATTTCAATAGGAAAAGGAGTTACTAGAATTGTTATGTTTTTTTGTATTATTAGACATGTGGTATTACTGGATATTCTTTGTGGTATTACTAAATTCAGTTTCATTTATACGTGGGAAGATATATGAAATTCAAGATGTCTCTATTCAAGATGAAGAAGTATATGATTGTAATGAACAATGCAGTGAGATACAAGAACACAGCGTGGAAGAGAATGTTGTGTGAAGGAAATGAGACTAAGAGGAAGATTATTGAAGAAGGAAATGAAAGAGATTTGAAAGCTATTACTGCAGTGGATACAATGGAACATGAAGTGCCTCATCCATAATCATTGAACACGGTTTTGGATCCAATGCGCTCAGTAACAAAAGGAAGAAGTAAAAGGGTCAAGAGTAGTCTGAACGAGTTTGGTTCTAAAACACCGAATCCCCAGTTAATTTAGTTGATGATTGTTTTGCGTATTGCATATGGTATTATTGGACATTGTTTTTTTTTTGTAGCAAAAACATGAAAACATCATATCAGATATTTGGTATTACTGGTTATTACACATGGTATTAGTGAATACACCCGTGTGGTATCACTGAATATTGATATTTGTATTACTTGTTTCTTTATTAACACAAATATTAAATACTATAATTAAAACCATAATTTGACATTAAAAACTGCATGAGGCATATGATATTACTGGATATTGATTTTGGTAGCGAAAACATTAAACACTGTAATTTAAAGTTTTAAAATCACATTAGACACCTGATATTACTGGTTATTACATGCTGTATTAGTGAATAAACTTTTTGGTATTAGTGAATATTGACATTTGTATTACTTATTTCTTTATTAACACAAATATTAAATATTGTAATTAACACCATAATTTGACATTAAAAACTGCATTAGGCATATGACGTTACTTGATATTGATTTGGTAGCATTAATCCCTAAACAAAAGCAATGTAAAAAAAATCAATTCTTTACAACCAAATAACATGATCAAAGTTTCCTTTTTCTTCTTCCCAAATCACCACCCATCTACTTCAAATTCTCAACCGCGTCTTTTTTCTTCTTCTCTTGAGCTTTCAAAGCATTTTGTTTCATCTCTTCAACAATTCTTTGAACTATGACCGACTTTCTCATATAAAAATTGTAATTCTTTTGGATGATATGGCCCCTTCGTTAGTATATATTTATACTCCACTAGATTGATTCAAGAAGTGAACAGAAAAATGATAAACCTAAAGAAAAAAAAAATGAACATATAATTTTTCATACACAAACAAAATATCAGCGGCCTCCCTCATACTATTGAACAATTAAATTACACAATAAGAATTTCATAATCCACAATGTTGGTAATGCACAAAATAGCTAGAATTATCTTTGATCTTTCAAGCACCATTATAAAGCATTAAAACAATCAAACAATAGAGAGAATAGCAAATACCAATCAATGCTTCATTGCATTTTATTAATTCAAACGCCAACAAAGAAAACATGAGTAATATACTCCATGTAAAATCCAAGACATATATAAACACAAAAAAAAAAGAAAAGAGGCAGAATGAGACATTATTATGAATTTGTGCACATATAAACATGAGTATTGATACGACGGTGATTCATGTATTACATCAGAAAAGAAGTGGAAAATTTGAAGTATTCATACCAATATAGCCATATGCGTGACACTTTTCTGGCTATTCATACCAATATAGCAAGTTTATGAATTGGATTTCGGCTTTTAAAATACATTAAATTGGCCTAACGATGGTGATAAGACTTGAACAATTTCTAAAAAGAGAAATTGATTAGAGAAATACAATTTAAGAATTTACAAATAATGAAATAGAGGGCAGATTAAAATAATTATGCAGCAGATAAAGAGAAGCAGAAGTGCATGACCATGACAAACAGAGACATCTCCCCACACAATGGTAATCTAAAGAAAATAAAACAAGCTTGACAATGTCACTTATACACACCAATGCATTAAATGATAAGTTATAACAATATCAGGCATGCCAGAGTTCCAAATTGGTATGATAACAACAATTACCTTTCCATTTTCTACATGGATCAGTAGCAAGTGCATTCAAAACCACAATTTTTACAATGTTGGCAATGCACAAAATAACTAGAATTATTTTGTTACTGTGATCCCATACAAGATTTTTGATCTTTCAAGCACCATCATAAAACATTAAAACAATCAAACAATAAAGAGAATAGCAAATAACAATCACTGCTTCATTGTATTTTATTAATTCAAACACCAACAAAGAAAACATAAGTAATGTACACCATTTGAAATCCAAGACACATATTGTGAGTGTTATCTCATAATCTTATAGTCAGCTAATAGGATCAGATAAGATGACTTAGGCCGAATCAGATGAGTTAAAGGTTTCAATCAGCTGAGGACGTGATGCTTAAATTTCAGCACAGTTGGTCAGATCAGTAGAGTAGTTCAGCAGAGTACTTGAGTAGAGTAGTTCAGCAGAGTAGATCAGCAGATTACTTCAACAGAGTACTTCAGGAGAGTACTTAAGCAAAGTAAATATCAGCACAGTATGAAGTCTATCAGCAGAGTCAGCTTTTGATCACATGACAGAAGAGTTGGGTATCAAATGAGTAGTAGTCATCTGATCTTTATGGGCAAGTCTTCTGATACGGAAGTTAGTTAGTTTGACTAATTGTATTTCAATTTCAACTACTTGAGGGAATAATTACAATTTCAGTTGGGCAATAACAGAGCACATGGGTTGTTACAAGCAGTTGCAAACGGTTGCTAACTACTCAACGGTTCCTAACAGCAGCAACTACCTTTGGTCTCTATATACTCTTGTATGTGTACATTGTAAATGTTAATTTTGGATGCAAATACGATTGTAATCTTTGAGTTGTGTTTCACGAGTGAAGTGAGGAAATATCTTATTCTGAGTTAATGAGTGTGTAAACATTCTTTATCAATCAAAGAAGTACCCGTCTGGTCCAGTGGATGTAGATCACATTTTTTTTTTAGGAAACCATAGGAATAGACAATAATCGCCCCACAACCGAAATGATCCTATGATAAAACACATACTACTCCACTTCAAACATTTGAAGTGGTAGAGTAAACACTTCTCTGTGCTAAATTGTGCGTCCTGGCGTTCTTTGCTCGAGGAAGATATGTAAATTTGCACACTGCAAATTTTATTAAATCACGCTTGATTCTCGAGACAATATTCCTTTCCGGCCCCGGGCCTTTGGGCCTCTCCATACAAAGTTGAATGGCCTGTTTTGAGTCAGATTTTATCTCTAATCTGTTCACAAAGAACTTACCTGCTTCAGCCATTGCTCGTTCAATCGCTCTTAACTCCACTCCTAACGGGCTTTTTTGTGGTGGCACTTTCTCAGAAAAATTGAACAGAATCTCTCCATTTGCCTTTATGCCTATTCCACCCACCCCAAAACGTCTATCATCCGCATTGAAAGCTCCATCCACCTCCACATAAACCATATCCTCCTCACCTCTCTCCACTCCGTCCCCCCATTCATATATGTCGCTACCAACTTGTCTATCCTCCCCCTGCATCTTCCTGAAAGAGTCCAAGTAAACCAGAACGTTCTCCCCCGTTGTACTCCTACACTGCCTTTTTGTAGACGCTGGGTCGTGTAAAATTGTACACCGATCTCTCCAAATTCCCCATGCCACCATGATAAAAGAGCCCAGATCAATTCCATCTTTGGACTTCGAAACCAAGAACAGCAGCTGTATAGTTGTTAAATTTCTACCTTTCTTAATCAATCCCCACCACCCCAACTTCTTCCAAATTTTTCGAACACCCACACATGTAAAGAGAGCATGCATGGTATTAGGCAAGAAACTCCCACACAAACCACAATTAAGATTACCCTCAGTAGCAATAAAATCCCAACTCATTTTCCACCCAAAAATCCTAATCTTTGGAGGAACTTTCAACTTCCATATTAAATTCCACCATTTTGCACTCTCCCCCCATTCGAATTTGATGCTTGATTCCTCCTGCCTTCATTCATCTCTTCAGCTATCCAATAACCAGATTTTACACTATAATTACCAAATGTATCGGGTGCCCAAAAACGCCTATCCTAATCCTCTTCATTCCCCACTCCCGTTCTAAGAATTCCATCCGCTTCAAAAGGCCAAAAAGCCTCTCGGACCATCTCCTCTTTCCATTCTCGGTCCTTATCCAAGAACGCAGTCACACTATGCCCGCCGCAATTCTTGATCGGATAAGACCCCCCTGCAAGCCTTGAACCCACGCATGTTTGAAAAGAGTGACAATTTTACCATCTCCCACTGTCCATCGAATCCCTTCGTGTAAGATCCTCCTACTCGAACATAAAGATCTCCAGGTAAAAGAGGAAGTGTGCTTAACTTCCGCGTCTAAAACGTCTCCATGTTTAAAATAGCGAGCTTTGAGAGTTCTAGCCAAGAGAGACCCCGGATTCTTAATGATCCTCCAAACTTGTTTTGCTAGCAACGCCTGATTAAACTGCCCCATTCTTCTAAAACCCATACCACCTTCTGCTTTTGGAAGGCATAATCTATCCCACTTCATCCAATGCATTCTATTGTGATCCTCCTTGCGCCCCCACCAAAAAATTTGAAATCAAATACTCAATTTCCTTGAAAATTTGAGTTGGAACTTTGAAGCATGTCATTGCATATGTGGGTATTGCTTGAAGGACAGACATTATTAGAACCTCTTTACCACCCTCGGAAAACTCATGGTTCTTCCAATCATCAATTCTGCTCTTGACCCTATCCACTAAGTACGCAAATCGGGCCCTCTTTCCCCTCGTCGAAAAGGTTGGCAAGCCAAGGTACAGCTGATGCCCTTGCGTAATCCGAAACTTCAAAATATTATGTACCTCATTCATGTAATGTTGTGCAATGTTAGGATGAACAAAATAGTGGATTTCTGAAGATTAACCACTTGTCCTGAAGCCGCCTCATAGTTCTTAAGAATCAAGACTAGATTTCGTGCATAATTCGCTTTTGCCTTAAAGAACAGCACACTGTCGTCGGCAAAGAACAAATGAGATATCATCGGAGCACCTCTCGCCACCCTAATGCCTTCCAATCTCCCTCGCTCTACCTCCTTAGAAATACAAGTGGACAAACCTTGTGCACACAAGACAAAGGGTCTCCTTGCCTAAGCCCTCTCGTTGGCACCACTTCTCCAACAATATTATTATTCACGTAGAATGCAAACCTAACTGTCGAGATGCACCTCATAATCAAATCGACCAATTTCTCCGGAAAACCCATACTTCGCATTTGAAGCCGAAGGAAACTCCATTCAATACGATCATAAGCCTTACTCATATCCAACTTAGCAACTGCATAACCATTCCTGCTCTTATTCTGGCGCAGCCAATGCAAGCATTCAAAACTAAGAAAAACATTATCTGTAATGAGACGGTCCTGGATAAAAGCACTTTGATTATCATCAATGACCTGTGGAAGCACTCTTCTAAGTCTATTAGAAATGACTGTGGCCACCAATCTGTAACAAACGTTACTCAAACTGATAGGTCGAAAGTCATGGATAGAGGATGGGGACTTTACTTTTGGGATCAACGTAATAAGGGTTTTGTTCCAACTTTCCACCTCGACCCCCGAATTCAACACTTTTAGAGCCTCAATCGTTACATCCTTACCAATGACATCCCACATCTCCTGATGAAATTTGGCATTGAAACCACTTAAATCCTTTGTGTGTTGTTTGTCTCGTTGCTTACTTTTTGAATTACTATCTTAGTTGAGTTATTTCTTATATTTTCAAGTCTTCTACTTGGTTTGAAATGTCTAATCGACTAGGAATTCTTGACACATATATATATATATATAAAAAAAAGGTAGAATGAGACATTATTATGAACTCGCGCACTGAAATCTCTTAAAATGAAGTTGGAAAAAATGCAGACCAGAAAAATGAAAGAGATGGGCACAGTCTTTTGTTGCGACTCTCCGTGCATTCATCTATGGAGGAAAAATGTAGGGCATGGAATGGAACTGAGAATGTACTCACTCACCGTCGTAAAAGATGGACGGTAATTAACCTGCATGTGTTGCTTATTTGGGATTAAGCAAAAAAATATTGATAAATCGGACTATTAAATCAATCGCAGTCCTAGCCCTAGAAATCGTCGCCGCCCGCCCGCCGTAGAAGATGAAATCGTCGTCGTCCGTCGCAGTCCTAAAATTGAAAAATCACTCAATTCGCGTCGTTCGTCGGCCGCCTCAGCGTCGTCTGCCTCAACACCGTCCGTCGTCGCTGTAGAAGAAAACTGAAATCGCACGAGTGGGAGTGGTGGTGTGAGAGAAACCTTTTTTACAAATGACCCAAATAAATGCGGATTTACCCGGATTATAATTAAAATTAAAAAATGACTTATAGGCCAAAATATTGTTTATGTGTGTTGCATTATGTTCTTAATTTATTTAATACTCTTAATGATCAGTGATAGGTTTTATTTTTTTTTCCATAAATTCACATGCAATAAGTGATTCAATTTGTGTACTTTAATATTTCAATTAATGTTTATGAAAAGCCCTTCCTTTTGAGCTTTGAAAATAATTTTTTCAGATGTTTTTTTTTTTTTTTTTTTGGAACCACAAAAAGCCATTGATGCCCCTTGTTTCATAATGTCTTCCATTGTTTTTTACTTATGAAGATTGATAAATAATGCATAACCCAAAAACTTATGTAAATTTTTTTCAGGTTCACATTATACTTTTTTTAAGTGTCACTGTTTACGGTATAAAATGTCATTATTTAGTGATTATGAGATGAACAACACACAAAATCAAGCATTTTAAAATAGTACTAACACTTTCTATACCTAACAATGACATTTCATATATCAAGCACACTACTCTTTTAAGACGTTGTTTAGCGATAGATTTTATGTGATCGTAAAAAAGTTGGTCACAAATATTTGCGACGAATTTTCAAAATTCCATTGCTAATTTAAAACAAAAAATTTACGTCACTAATGCACGACGACAATTTTGTCACAAATTGATCATGACCCATGACCCGATAAATAAAAAATTGTCACAAATTTTATCCTAATTATTCATCCTCACTCGAATCTCTCCTATTTTTTTTGCTTGATAAAGAGGTTCTTTTAAGACTTGTTGTGTATTATATTCTTGAGAAATTGCAACCCAAGCACAAAAATCAAAATAAGAGATTTTGCATTAAGGTTACTCGCAAGAGTAGTCTTACATATACCATCCATCCCAACAACACGAATGACTCGTCCTCCTATCAGCTTATCCATGATTTCAAGTAAGATATCATCAAAGTCGTCGACCATGCTAGTGTTACGTCCAATCAAATCCGATCATAATGTACTCTCGTGCGCCTTATGGATTAAGAGGCAAGAATTTCATCGACTATGTGGGACTCGATTACATCTTCAGTGAGAGATTCAATACGGAGGATGAGGATGAGGTTTAATTTGATCTATAATGTAAGTGAGCTAGAGAAACTAGAGCTACATAAGTTGATTGTTTTGTTTCTGCACAAGTACAAATTGAATAACGTCTACACAAACAATTCAATCATACTACTACCATTTATTTTTTCTCAACTTAACAATGCAAGCTATGACAATCTAAAATCCATATCATTTCTGTGAGGTTTATCTCAAATCCTCCTAGACTAGACGAGTGCTACTCGTCTTGTGAAGATCAGGTAGATTCTACTCTACTACTGTACTCGTCTGTTGGGCAGATCAGTCGAGATACTTAGTTGATAGAAGTCTTCTGAAGGACTCAGCTGTTGGGCGTATCAGCTGGTGGAGTCAGACAAGTTAGCTCAGACCAGATCAGATGAGTTGGAGGAGTCCAAACAGATGAGATGGGTGTTGCGAAGGACAAGACGAGTTGGGAAGACCAGACAAGTAGAGGTCTGACCAGACTAGTTGAGTTCTGTTAGCAGGGTTAATTTTTGGCTAAGTATGGAGTCGTCTTGTCTTGCGAAGACAAGTGAAGGGCAAGGAGGTCAATTCAGATTGGGTCACGCTGAAGGTGTGAGTTTGTTACACGGTTGTAACAGAATCCACGTGGCAACAGAGCACGCTTTCAACACACGCTGCAATCACCCTTGACAACCTATAAATACCCCATTACTTGTAATTGTAATTCTTGACGCGTACGAGCATTCGTTTTGAGAGTTGAGAGTTCACGAGCGAAGTGAGGATAAATCCCTTTCCGAGTGATGAGTGTTTGTAAACATCTCTTATACTAATCAAATTGAAGTCGTGTGTCCAGTGGATGTAGATCACGTTGATCGAACCACTTAAATCTTCTTGTGCTCTGTTTTTCGTTTTCGTTTATATTTGTGAATTGCCATGCTTTCGTTGGATTGAATATTGGTCGATTATTTTGCTTGTGATTGGAGACGTCTAATCGGAGTCGAATATCATTGACAATCGTAACAATTGGCGCCGTCTGTGGGAATCGGAAACGAGAGGAATCGATTGTCAACCATTAATCAATTGCCAGATCGAAGATGGAGAATTCGACCAAGTATAATATTGAGAAGTTCTCAGGCACGGGTGACTTTGGGCTGTGGAGAGTCAAGATGCAGGCTCTCCTAGAACAGCAAGGCTTGTTCGACATGCTCGAAGAGTCTACAGCCCCAGCTGGTGAATCTGCAACAGTTGCTGCTGAAAGGAGCAAGATGCTCAGGAAAGCTCGAAGTAATATTCTGCTCTGCCTTGGTGATAAGGTTCTGAGAGAAGTTGCTAAAGAGAAAACCGCGAAAGAGGTCTGGGACAAGCTAGGTAAACTTTACATGGTTAAAACCTTAGCTAACCGTCTCTATTCGAAACAGAAGCTGTATGCCTTCAGAATGGTGGATGACAAACCCATTCCGGATCAGCTTGATGAGTTCAATAGAATTCTTGATGATCTAGAGAATTTAGATGTCAAATTGGAGGAAGAGGATAAGGCTCTGATTCTATTGAGTGCTCTCCCTAAGTCCTTTGAAATCTTAAAGGATACCATCTTGTATGGTAGGAAGGAAAGTATTACATTGGAGGATGTAATGCTGGCTGTCAAGTCCAAGCTGCTGCACAACAAGACGTCTCAAGCAGACAAGGTCAGTAGCGGAGAAGGATTGGCAATCAGAGGTGGCCAGAAGCGATCTGGTGCCAAGAAGGGGTCTAGTCAACCCAAAGGAGCTGATAAGGGAAAATCAGTTGTGTCCAATCAAGGTGAAGCAGTGTGCTACCATTGCAACAAGCCTGGGCACTATAAGAATGCTTGTCACAAATACAAGCAGTTCTTGAGGAAATCTGGTGCCAATACCTCTAATGACAAGAATCAAGCTAATCAGACTCAAGTTGAGAAGGAGCAAGAAGGCTATGAGTCTGCTCAAGCGCTAACCATCACATCCTCTACAGAACAGCAAGCATGGATCCTTGATTCAGGGTGTTCTTTCCATATGACTCCAAGACGAGATTGGTTTCATGACTTCAAGCAACAGAAGGGCGGTTCTGTTCTGCTTGGGAATGATTACACTTGCAAAGTTGTTGGAGAAGGTAGTGTTCACCTGAAGATGTTCGATGGGGTAGTAAGAATACTCAAGAGTGTTAGGTACGTACCTGAACTCAAGAGAAATTTGATCTCACTTGGGATGTTGGATTCTATGGGCTATAAATTCCAGTCGGCTGATGGAGAGCTCAGTGTGTCAAAAGGGGAGCTGACTGTCCTGAAAGGTGAGAGAAGGAGTGATCTCTACTTTCTTAAGGGAGAAACAGTAGCTGGTAGATCAGATGTAGCGGAGGTGCAAGACAACTCGATGTTGTGGCACAAAAGACTAGCTCACGTAGGCGAGAAGGGCCTAGTGGAGCTGTCTAAGCAAGGTCTACTTGGCAAAGACAAGATCACTCAACTCGACTTGTGTGAGTCTTGTATTCTTGGTAAGTCCAAGAGACTTAAGTTTGGTAAGGGTGTTCACTCTACCAATGGGATCATGGACTATGTCCATTCTGATCTATGGGGGCCAGCGAGGAATCAGACGAGGTCTGGTGGAAAATACTTCCTGTCTATCATAGACGACTACTCAAGAAAGGTGTGGGTGTCTATTCTCAAGTCGAAGTCAGAAGCATTTGAGAAATTCAAGGAATGGCTCATTGAATGTGAAAATGTCACAGGCAAGACTCTCAAACATTTGAGAACTGATAATGGTCTGGAGTACCTATCAGACGAGTTCAATGCGTTCTGCAAATCGAAGGGAATAGTACGGCATAGGACTGTGCCAGGGACCCCTCAGCAAAACGGAGTAGCTGAGAGGATGAACCAGACACTACTTGAGAGAGTCAGGTGTATGTTGAACTCGTCTTGTCTGCCAAAGGTGTTTTGGGGAGAGGCAGTGTCTACTGCAGCCTACTTGATAAACAGAAGTCCGTCCTCGGCTGTGCAGTACAAAACCCCAGAGGAGTTGTGGTCTGGACGTGCAGCCGATTACAATCATTTGAAGGTATTTGGATGTCAAGCTTATGCTCATGTCAAGCAAGATAAGCTTGAGCCTCGAGCATTGCGATGCGTGTTTGTTGGGTATCCTTCTGGCGTGAAAGGATACAGGTTATGGTGCCTCGAAGCTGGGATGCAGAAATGTATAATCAGTAGAGATGTTACGTTTGATGAGAGTCGGATGCCTCTATCAGAACAGACTAGTACGAGTACTAGTGCAGCTGATAACCAACCAGACGAGACACAAGTCGAGGTGGAGCAAGTTGACTCCACAAGACCAGTTGGAGATGATATTGATCCAGATGAGGAGGGCGATCCTCAAGGCGAGAATGATCTTCAACATTATCAGCTGGCACGGGACAGAACCAGACGAGAAGTCCACCCACCTCAGAGGTACGGTCAAGCTGACATAGTCTCATTTGCATTATGTGCAGCTCTTGAGGTGGAGTCTCTGGAGCCAAAGTCTTATTCAGAAGCCATTAGCTGCCACGACAAGGAGAAGTGGATTGTTGCTATGGAGGAGGAGCTGCTTTCTTTGAACAAGAACCAGACATGGGAGATTGTTCAGAGGCCCAAGAACAAGAAGTTGGTTGGGTGCAAGTGGATCTATAAAAAGAAGGTGGAGGCTCAGAGGGGTGGCAGACTTAGATACAAGGCGAGGCTTGTAGCTAAGGGATTTACACAGAAAGAAGGTATCGATTTCAATGAAATCTTCTCACCTGTTGTGAAGCATTGTAGCATCAGAATCTTGTTAGCTATGGTCGCTCAATATGAATTGGAGCTACATCAGATGGATGTGACCACAGCTTTCTTACATGGATCTCTAGATGAGAGGATCTACATGAAGCTACCAGAAGGGTTGGACATAGAAGAAGGGGAAGACAAGGTCTGTCTATTGAAGAAGTCCCTCTATGGCCTCAAACAAAGCCCTAGACAATGGTACTTGAGATTTGATGAGTACATTTGCTCAGCTGGTTTTACAAGGAGCTTGTACGACAGCTGTGTCTATTTCAGACGGGTTGGGACTGGTGTTACCTATCTTCTGCTGTATGTTGATGACATGTTAATAGCAGGCGAGTCTATTGACAGTGTTAATCAAGTTAAGGAGATCCTCAGACAGGAGTTTGAGATGAAAGATCTTGGTGAAACCAAAGTGATTCTTGGGATGGAGATCAGTAGACTAGACGGGTCTATTCTGCTGAGTCAGCCTACTTATCTGCAGAAGGTGTTAGAGAGGTTCAGAATGCATAAGGCAAAGACTGTCTCTACTCCTATTGGCCAACATCATCGATTGTCCAATCAGATGAGTCCCAGGAACAGCCAAGAGCGAACTCAGATGAGCAAGATACCTTATGCCAGTGCTGTAGGGAGTTTAATGTATGCTATGGTGTGTTGTAGGCCAGACTTGACTCATGCTATGAGTGTGATCAGCAGATATATGAGTGATCCAGGCTTAAGCCATTGGGAAACGGTTAAGTGGGTTATGAGATATGTTCTGGGATCAGCACAGACGGGTCTGAAATTTCAGAAGATGCCAAGTGAGGGGGATGCACTTGTGGGATACGTGGATGCAGATTACGCAGCCAATGTTGACACTCGAAAATCCTTAACAGGATATGTGTTCACTCTATTTGGTACGGCAGTGTCGTGGAGGTCTATTCATCAATCCGTAGTTGCATTGTCTACTACTGAAGCGGAGTACGTGGCCTTGACTGAGGCAGTTAAGGAAAGCATGTGGCTGAAAGGGATTCTTAAGGAATTTGGTTTATCTCAGAACAGTGTGACTGTCTTCTGTGATAATCAAAGCGCAATTCATCTCGCAAAGCATCAGGGGTATCACGAGAGAACCAAGCACATTGATGTGAAACTGTACTTTGTGAGAGACATTGTGGAGAAGGGGAGCGTCCAAGTGGTTAAGATAGCTACTGAGGAGAACCCTGCTGATGCATTTACTAAGGCGTTACCAAAGGAGAAGTTTGGTTTATGTCTTAGGTCAGTTGGTTTGCATTAGTGACCTCTGCGGAGAAGGCTACTAGTCTGGTGGCGGCAGATTAGTAGTAGAATCTGTCCTTTGAGAAGGATAGATCGGAGCTGTTAGTTCAAGGTGGAGATTTTGAGCTAAAGGTGGAGAATTGTGAGGTTTATCTCAAATCCTCCTAGACTAGACGAGTGCTACTCGTCTTGTGAAGATCAGGTAGATTCTACTCTACTACTGTACTCGTCTGTTGGGCAGATCAGTCGAGATACTTAGTTGATAGAAGTCTTCTGAAGGACTCAGCTGTTGGGCGTATCAGCTGGTGGAGTCAGACAAGTTAGCTCAGACCAGATCAGATGAGTTGGAGGAGTCCAAACAGATGAGATGGGTGTTGCGAAGGACAAGACGAGTTGGGAAGACCAGACAAGTAGAGGTCTGACCAGACTAGTTGAGTTCTGTTAGCAGGGTTAATTTTTGGCTAAGTATGGAGTCGTCTTGTCTTGCGAAGACAAGTGAAGGGCAAGGAGGTCAATTCAGATTGGGTCACGCTGAAGGTGTGAGTTTGTTACACGGTTGTAACAGAATCCACGTGGCAACAGAGCACGCTTTCAACACACGCTGCAATCACCCTTGACAACCTATAAATACCCCATTACTTGTAATTGTAATTCTTGACGCGTACGAGCATTCGTTTTGAGAGTTGAGAGTTCACGAGCGAAGTGAGGATAAATCCCTTTCCGAGTGATGAGTGTTTGTAAACATCTCTTATACTAATCAAATTGAAGTCGTGTGTCCAGTGGATGTAGATCACGTTGATCGAACCACTTAAATCTTCTTGTGCTCTGTTTTTCGTTTTCGTTTATATTTGTGAATTGCCATGCTTTCGTTGGATTGAATATTGGTCGATTATTTTGATTGTGATTGGAGACGTCTAATCGGAGTCGAATATCATTGACAATCGTAACAATTTCAAATAATTGTGTGTATCAGTTACATACATGTAATTGGATCTGGATCCAAATTCTTAAATGGGTTAGAGGATACCTATGGACTATGGACTGAATTTTCAAATAAATTGTAGTTATTAACTCCAATTTTTATGAGTTCACCCCCAATTTTGTAAGTTTTCAAATAAGTTACAGCTATTTACCCCCCATTTTTTATGAGTTCACCCCCAATTTTTTAAAAATAAAAATTACTTGTAAAAAAATTATAGTACCCTTTTATCAATTAAATTAAAATGCAATTCATTAAAATTCTAATTGTACACCCACTATCGAGTCACGAGTATTTTAATTTTTCTTTTATTTGTTTGTTTCGAATTTGTTCACTGTAAATCGTTTTTCCTCTCTCAAATCGCTCAATGTTTCACTCCTAATTGCTTCATTATTCTTTTGGATTGTGCACAATTGCAGTTACTCAATTTTTTGTGTTCTGAAAATCAATTTTTTTGGACAAATTTAAAGAATGTTCATATAGAATTTATTTTAATGAAATTTTATTTGTATTATTTATATCATACTCTAAATTTTATGTTACTCCTCTGGATATGATATATATATATATATATTATGTATATATATACTTATTGTTGCCTTTTACGACACAAGTTATGTTTAAGAGTTAAGTTACGGGAAAAAGAAAAAAAACGTAATAAATGATGTCGAGTTAATTATATTAAGTGCACTTAGGCATCTTATTATTTTTTTGGAGTTGAGTTGTATATACCATAAATTTAATGTGTATTATTAGCCAGTGTTACTTATATATTTGACATTTTTTTTAGTTAATAATACTTGGTATTATACTATACCAACAAGCTAACTAATAAATTATCATGAAGTGATCCATGCACTACTAGATTGGTCATTAAGTATTTGGTTTCTAGAGTCATCGATTATATATATAGTTTTAATTGATACATCTTGATTCGTTACTTTATAATGCTTACTTTTCGATATAAAGCAATGAGCTGATTTTTGTTTTCTCTCTTTCTATATATTTTGCAGGAAGAAAATGTGGGCCAATTCTTTTGTGTGCACAACGTGTGAATATAGTTTTTCGTATTAGTTCAAAAAAAAGTGTAGTATTAATTCATATGTTGTATAGTTTGACTTTGTCTAACTCGTTCAAGTATATCAACAATTACTATTTATATTATTTTGGTATTAAGGCCCAACCATATATTTTTAGTTCATATTTAATATATTATTAGTTCACATACAATATATTATTAGTTCATATACAGTATAATATTCGTTCACAAATAAAATAAACAAATGATTGTTGTTTACAATTATGCCCTTACCGTGTTTGTATTATATACTTCAAAACTGAAAGACATTTAAGTGTATGGAAACTATACTGGTCGAATATTATACTGAACTAGTACTATAATGTATGGAAACCAATATTATACTGTATATAAACTAATATTATATCATATGTTGGGAATAAAATGAGATATGTTTTGATCTAATACCAAAACCCCCTGAGACATGCCTAAGTCAATATTAATATGTTCTAAGAATGTTAGAACATATAGATTATAGGCTAGATAAGAAGCTGAAATGTTAGGTAGCTCTTAGACAATTAGATGCACAATTTGAGGGGGAACCTATGCTTTGAAGATGATCAAGATCAAGTCCCCCCAAGGCTCAAATTCTGGAACAATCACTTAAGAGTAAGGACACTCTATGAAATCTAAGATGCTCTTATCAGGAGAGTTGTCCAGAGAAGATGTTCTTATACAAAAACAAGATTGTGAAGCTCAAAAGGACAAGTCCAATGAAGATGCTTTTATCAGGAGAGTTGTCCAGAGAAAATATTCATAAAGCTCTGATCAGGAGAGTTGTCCAAAGAAGCTAGCCATATGCAAGAACAAACCTACCTAGCTCAAAAGGACAAGACTACTCAAAGGTTTTGGTCAGGAGAGTTGTCCAGATAAGCCAACTCCAAAGTATAAAGTGCTCTGATACAAAAAGACCAACCATGCTGATCAGAAGAGTTGTCCAGAGGAGTTGTCTCAGCTAAATTGATCAAGATCAAATGCTCTGAAAGCCTGAAATCAACTATGCTGAAGAACTTGAGACAACAAGTCCCTAAAGGTCTTCAAAGAAATAAGCTAAGACCATCCTTAAGAGAAATAAAGGGAATGAGCCAAGTCATCTGAAGAAGAGCAAGCCAACCATGCTGAAAAGCAAAACTGCTGATAGTGATAAGGAGAGTTGTCCAGATGATAAGGAATGTTGTCTTATCATTGGATCAACCTTCAGAAGCCATGTCCAAGTCCTAACAAGAAGTCAAACATTGGGAAAAGTGCTGCAGAATGAAGACAAAACTGTTACAGCCGTTTATTACCCAAATGAGGACATGTCACTATCAAGAATCTGTCTTCCAGGTTGAAGAACTCAAGGAAGACATTTATAGCAATTTGGGGCTGCCTCTCCAACGGACAAATCCTCCATTTTGTCTATAAATACAGAAGTGTGAAGATCATTTGAAAGCATCCAACTATCCAACTGACCTCAACATAATCCAACCTAGCTCAAAGTTCTTACAAGCTAGAGTGCTTTCAAAGCTTTCAAAGACTATCTTAGTCTTCAAACACTTCTTCTAAGCTGAACCAAATTGTATATCCATACACAAGCTTAGAGAGATATCCTATCCTTATACACTGATCTTCATTGTAAAGGATATCTCATTAGTTGGAACCTTACTTCAACCCTTATATCTTTCAAGAGTGAAAGTGAGAAGGTTGTAGTAGTAGAAGTGGTAGGAGCTGACTGTTGAGAGAAGAACAGTTCAGTTCTGAGTTGAGAAGAGGGTACTAGGACTCTAGACATCCTAGGGATCAATTCACCAAGGAGTGGTGTTCTTGATCAAGTGCACCTTGGCACTATAAAACAAGTTAATTCCAAGAGTGAAGGAATTATCCTGTTAAATCAGGGAAAGTGGATGTAGGAGCTTGAGTCTCTGAACCACTATAAACTCTTATGTTGATTTACTTTACAAGTACTTACATTCACTCAACACTGCACACAAAACTGATCTTTCAAAGATACATACTCAAAGACTGTGCAAAACTGATTTGGACAAGTTCCCTGAAGCTTAACTGGACTGTGTTGCATTGACTAAGTGATTTTAGAAATTAAAGGAGTCTAAACTTAAAGGGCCAACCACCATTCCGCACATATAACTCCCCTAGATAGTTATTCAACTAAGTACTCAATAGTACTTAGTAGTCTGATTATCTTAGAAGAGTTAATCTTCTTCAGCAGAGTTGTCCAAGACAACCTTGCTGAACTCTGGTTTGATCGAAATTGAAAAAGAATTGCATACAAGTGTATTCCCCCCCCCCCATACACTTGTTATATACTCCTTTCAGGACCAACAAGTGGTATCAGAGCAGGGGTTCAAAGACCACTGCTTCTGAAAATCCATCTTGATTTTCAAAACTCTCATATTTGTGTGGTCACTGAACTGATCTCTTTCTGAAATCCATCATTTGGTAACTAACTGATTATTTGTGAGATATGGCCAACAACAATGTTGTTCCTCCACCTGCTGGTCAAGGATTAGACAACATGGCCACAAATCCAGTCAATCACATTTCTCATCACAAACTGCCCATGTTTTCAATAGACAACTATGAATTCTGGAAAATTAGAATGAGGGCTCATCTTGCATCTCTTCATACAGACATGTTAAGAGTAATCACAAGAGGACCTTTTGTGTTTACTCAAACTAACCCCAGGGTAACAGATGCACAAAAAGCTGATGTAAGGGAACTGATTCCCAAGGATGAGGATGACTTCACTGCTGATGAAAAGAGGAAAGATAATCTAAAGTATCTTGCCATGAATACTCTTTATCAAACAATTCCAGATGCAATCATGGGAAGAGTCTACCACTGCACAACAGCCAAAGAAATTTGGGATACCCTTGCTGAAATGTGTGAGGGCACTGAAAAAATCAAGGAGAACAAGCTCCAAGTTGCTGTGCAGAAGTTTGAACAATTCTCAATGGAGTCTGAAGAGTCCATTGACAAATTTGCTGGTAGATTCACTGATGTGATGAATGAAATCAACTCATTGGGCAAGGTCTACACCAAGAGAGAGGTTGGATTAAAGATTTTGAGGAGTCTCACTCAAAAGTGGGATGTCTATGCTGTGATGATGCAGAATACCAAAGATCTCTCCACTATGCCCATGCAACAAATATTCTCAGAACTTAAAGCATATGAGTTTGACCTCAATAGAAGAAAGCCTGTTGAGGAATCTTCAAACCCTACCAAGGGAGTGGCATTCAAAGCCAAAGTTGCTGAACCAGAAATGCAACCCACTCCCAGATCATCAAAGTCAGTCTCTAAGACTGAAATGAAGGAAGAACTAGCCTTGATGGCTAGAAGGTTTGACAAGCTCAACACAAGGTTTGGTAGATACAAGAAATACTACCAAGACAACAAATTCAGGAGAAGATACAATTCCCCTGAAGTTCAGGCTGAGGACAAAAAGCCTGAAGAGAAAAGATCAGAGGACAAGTCCTCTGATAGGAGAAGATCCAGTAGAGCTGAACCCTCATCATCTAAGAGAAGAGATGAATCCAAGAAGGATGATGATGAAGATCTGTGTTACAACTGCAAAAAGAAAGGGCACTTCCAATATGACTGCCCTGAACTAAGCTCTAAAGAAAGAAGAGAAAGACAAGCAAAAAGAGACAGAAAATTCACCAATAGAAAAGCCATGATGGCTGGTGAAGAATCTGATAGTGCTGAAAGTTTCAACTCTTCTGATGGACTATTCTCTAACAGTGATGATGATGATGATGTTTGCAACATGGCTCTTGAGGATGATGAGGTATCCTCTACTTCTAGTTCACCACCATTCATCTCACAAAACACTAGTGAGGTTAACCTGAAACTTTCCTTAGGAAAGTTGATGGAAGATTTCACTAGATTACAAGAATTTCATGATAATTGTGTGAAAGAAAATGAAAGATTGGCTATTGAACTTTCTAAAAACTCTGAGGTAGCTGTTGATGTCAAGTCTACTGAGTTGTATCAACAAGCCTTGAGAAAGCTTGAGGAAGCAAATCTCAGGATAGTTGACCAACAAAAGGAGATTGATGATCAACTTCTCTCTCAGAAAAGAAAAGAATTTGAACTTAAAATTCTAAATGCCAAATTTGAAAATCTCTCACATGAGTATGATATTCTTAAATCAAGTGAAGAGAGCCTGAAATTAAAGATGTCTGCTTTGAACAAATCCTCTAGAGCAATAGAGGAAATTCAAAGTTATCAAAGACCTATGGCTCAAAGAAGTGGATTAGGTTTTGATCCATTTGAATCTTCACCTTGTCTTAGTGTTGCATCCACAAGTAACACTAAGAGAATCTTTGTTAAGTCAGTGGCACAACAAGCTGAAAATGAAGTAATTCAGCCACTGAACAAAGGAAAGGGCAAATTGAATGAAATGCCTACTCAAGTGATTCAGGAGAATAGGCCAAAACCTAAGGAAATGGCCAAGGCTCCTGAACACAAGAGGAATATTGGTCAGCAGAGTAGACCCAATGGCAGGGCAACTCTCCTGAACAATGTTCAGAGGAATTATCCAAGGTATAATCAGCCTAGGCCAACTCATCTGAGGAAGCCTCAGCTGAATAGACCTAAGGACAACTACCCTCACAGGCAGAATAAAATGAGACAACCAAAACCCTTCATTCCTAAGGGTAATGGTCATAAAAATGCCTTTCCTCAAAGATTTCCTCAAGCTGCACAAAGAACTCATAAGTTCAGGAAAGTGGTCAACTCCCCTGAAACTTACAGAGTTAACACATTCACACACACTTTCCCAAAGGCATTTAAGGGAAAGACAGTGTATGTTGATACACTAGGAAATCAACTTAGCCACCTTGAATCAATCAGGGTTATTAGGCAAGTTTGGGTTCCCAAAGGTACAGCTAACCTCTCAGGACCCAAAACTCAAAGGGTACCTAAACCTATCTAATTGCAGGTACCATTGGGCCACAAAAAGAGGAGCATGAACAAAAAGACAGCATGGTACCTTGACAGTGGATGCTCAAGGCACATGACTGGAAACAAGGAACTCCTCTCTGATTTTATTGAAAAAGAAGGCCCAAATGTCACCTTTGGAGACAGCTCACAAGCAACAACAAAAGGTTATGGTACTTTGATGATTGGTAACATCAAAGTAACCAATGTATCTTATGTAGCTGGTCTCAAATATAACCTCCTGAGTATCAGTCAATTCTGTGATAAAGATTTTAATGTTGAGTTCTCAAGTGGAAAGTGTCTAATTAAAGATAAAACTCAACAAACTCTATTGACTGGAACTAGGAAGGGAAATGTGTATTTTGCAGACTGGGACAAGTCTACTGATGCTGCATGTTTTATTGCTAAAAGTTCTAGTGAACAAAGTTGGCTATGGCACAAGAGGCTAAACCACCTGAACTTCAAATCTATGAATAAACTTGCTAGAAATGCATTAGTTAAAGGACTACCTAATGAGGTTTTCATTAAAGAACATGTGTGTAAGCCATGTCAAGAAGGAAAACAGATTAAAGCCTCATTCAAAGGAAAACCAGTCATTTCCACTGAAAGGGTACTTGAACTTCTACATATGGATCTGTTTGGACCAATTACCCCTTCAAGCATAAATGGTAGAAAATACACATTGGTGGTAGTAGATGACTTCTCTAGGTTCACATGGGTAGTATTTCTCCTTAATAAGAAGGAAACACAAGTCAAACTGCCTGAACTACTTAAGAGGTTGTCAAATGAGAAAAGCCTTAACATTATCAAGATAAGATCTGATAAAGGCATAGAGTTCATTAATTCATACATCAATGAGTACTGCACATCAAATGGAATAGCTCATGAAACCTCAGCAGCTAGAACTCCCCAACAAAATGGAGTTGCAGAAAGAAGGAATAGAACTTTAAAAGAAGCTGCTAGAACTCTAATTGCTGACTCAAATTTACCTAAGAGGTTTTGGGCTGAAGCTATAAACATTGCATGCCATACTCAAAATAGATGTTTGATCACTAAGGGGCAAGGCAAAACCCCCTATGAACTCTGGAAAGGGAGAATGCCTAAAGTGTCATATTTTCATATATTTGGCTGTAAATGTTTCATTCACAATAATGGGAAAGAACAGTTGAAAGCTTTTGATAGCAAAGCTGATGAGGGAGTATTTCTTGGATACTCTCAAATCAGTAGAGCTTTCAGAGTCTACAACAAGAAATCCCTTATAGTGGAAGAAACACCTCATGTTGTGTTTGATGAATCTATCTTTGAGATCAGGAATGATCATTTGGAACCTGAAGAAATCACACAGAGGACAACCAGATTAAGCCTAAAAGACAAAGACACTGAATTCATAGAAGTTGTCCAATCCAATCTACCTGAACATACAATACTGGACAACCATCCTGAAGGCAACCTTCCTGAGACAAATCCCACAGATGGAAATGGTGAACTGAATGAACCAATCCCAGTTCACATCCAGGTAACAACTACCAATGAAGAAGCAGTTCCTGCTGAGGTAGTTAATGGGTCAAATAATCAAGGGGGAACTCAAAATGTTGAAAATGCCAATGTCCCTGACATTGAGGACAACATCCCTGATTATGATCCTGAATTAGATCCTGCATTAAATTATCCTGAATTCTATGATCAAAATGACTCAACTTCAGTAGAGGACAACTCTACTGAAGAGATCAGAAAAAGAAGGACTTGGTTATCTGACCATCCTACTGATCTAATACTTGGTGACCCAAGTATTGGAGTCAAAACAAGAAGATTCCATGGTGAAAGTGCTCTTTTCTGTTGTTTCTTGTCAGAGCAAGAACCAAGTGATGTTGAGGAAGCACTTCAAGATGCCAATTGGATCACAGCCATGCAGGAAGAACTAAACCAATTCACCAGAAATGAAGTATGGGAGCTGGTGGATAGACCTTCACATCAAGATGTTATTGGAACAAAGTGGGTGTTCAAGAACAAGAAGAATGAAAATGATGTGATTGTCAGAAACAAAGCAAGACTAGTGGCAAAAGGGTACTGCCAACATGAAGGCATTGACTATGATGAGACATTTGCACCTGTGGCAAGGCTAGAAGCAATAAGGCTCTTTCTAGCCTATGCAGCTCACAAGAGGTTCAAAGTATACCAAATGGATGTCAAGAGTGCCTTTCTGAATGGAGTCTTGAAAGAAGAAGTCTATGTGGAGCAACCACCAGGTTTTGAAGTTGGAAACCAAGTTTACAGACTCAAGAAAGCTCTATATGGACTCAAACAAGCCCCTAGGGCTTGGTATGATACACTGTCACAATTCCTCTTGGATCATGGATTCACCAAGGGAACTGTGGACAGAACTCTCTTCAGAATCTCTGAAGGAGAGGACATCTTGCTTGTCCAAATTTATGTGGATGACATAATTTTTGGATCCCCTAATGAGAAGCTGTGTGAGAAATTCTCCAAGCTCATGCAAAGCAAGTTTGAGATGTCAATGATGGGGTTGATGAACTTCTTTTTGGGTCTACAAGTCAAGCAAACTAAAGAAGGAATCTTCATCAACCAAGCTAAGTACACCAGAGAAATGATCAAAAAGTTTGGGTGTACAACTAGCAAGCCAGTAAGGATCCCAATGAACACAAATTGGAAGATGGATCCTGATGAGAGTGGTATTCCAACCAACTCTACTGAGTATAGAGGAATAATTGGTTCACTCCTCTATCTCACTGCCAGCAGACCTGATATCACCTTTGCAGTAGGTGTTTGTGCAAGATTTCAAGCAAATCCTAAGAAAAGCCACCTTGAGGCTGCAAAGAGGATCTTGAGGTACCTCAAAGGCACTGAGAATCTAGGCCTTTGGTACCCTGCTGATGACAATATTGAGCTAACTGGCTACTCAGATGCTGATTATGGAGGATGTAGGATTGACAGAAAGTCCACATCAGGGACTTGTCAATTCTTGGGCAACAAGCTTATTTCATGGTTCTCTAAGAAGCAGAACACAGTGGCCACTTCCACCACTGAAGCTGAATATGTTGCTGCTGGAAGTTGTTGTGCTCAAATTCTTTGGCTAAGACAACAACTAAGAGACTACAAAGTCAACTCTACTGAAGTGCCAATTTTCTGTGATAACAATAGTGCCATTGCTATATCACAAAATCCTGTCTTGCACACAAGATGCAAGCATGTGGACATCAAGCACCACTTCATTAGAGACCATGTGGAGAAGAAGGATATCAAGCTAGTGAAAATTCACACAGACCATCAAAAAGCTGATATATTAACCAAGCCACTTGCAGAGGCAAGATTTCTGGAGCTATCAGCAGAGTTGGGATTACTTGATCCAGGGAAGTTGGACAAATAAGTCCAAAGAAGCTCATTGATTAAGGGGGAAACAAAATCAAACTTCAGCAGACTTGGTCAAGTCTACTGAAATTCAGAAACATGACCTTACCTCTTCAGGACACTTGTCCATTAACATTCAGGACCTTTGTCCACCTTTCTTCAGGACACTTGTCCATGTAGGGTCAGATAAGTTGTCCTGGCTATCAAACAAATTCCTTGGTTTGATAAGCACCTATTTTTGATGATCAATACCTATTTCGAAATCTGTCCCTTTGAAATACAGTTTTCACCTTTTTGGGATTTAATTTGTCTCCCACCCAAAAGGTCACTTTTCATGCATTAAATGCCAAGATTTAACTCTTGTTTGCATTAAACTTTTTGGGACATGATCTATCTCGAAAAATCCCCAGCCTTAAACAAACATTTAAAACCACCCACGTTTTGAATAAAACAGTTATTTCACTGTTTCATTGGTTTTTGACCATTGGATCAAAAATGGACAACTCCCCTGAAATCAATCCTAGCCGTCCATTTTGGATTTCCATTTTTGTTCACCTTTGAATTGTATCAAGACCTTACCAACTCATTGACAAACATTCTTTTTAGAATATTCACAAGTCTTAAGATACCCACAAACACTTCTTCCCCAAGTATTCGAAACCCTAACTCAAAAGTTCTTCAAACTTTCTCATTATTCATCAAACTTTCTCTGCAAACTTCAATGGCCCCCAAGGTTAGACCTGAGATGCTTGTTGATTTCTCCAACAAGGATCTAGACCTAGATTTTGCCTATCTAAGCAACAAAAACAATCTTCACTTTGAGCCCATTCTTTCCTTTGAAAGTGAAGATCCTGAGATTACTCCAACCCTAAGATGGTTGAGAAGGGCTGGTCTCCAAAAGTTCTTGGAAGAAAGACCAAGCTCTTGCTTGGAAAGTTACATGGCAGAATTCTTTGCCTTCCTAAAGTGGAGAGGCAAACCTGAAGATGGAGAAGTCTCAACCAGGTTAGCTTACACTGCAGAAGGAGAGGAGGAGGAGAGATTCCACAGAGTGAAATTCTCCTCAGAGGATCTGGAAGGAGCCTTTGGATTGCCTTATGAGGGAAGGAATCCAGAAGTGTATGGCACTGGACATGAAGAGGAAATAGCCCAAGAGTGGTTATTAGTTCCAGGCCCTCTCTCTTCAACTCAAAACAAGAAAACTCTAAAGCCAGAGTTTCTCAATCTGTTTGAGGTAGTTGCTAAGAGTCTCTTAAGCAACACTGGAAGCCTAGAGCAGGTCAGCCAGCCAAGGATCAGAATCATGGCTGCCATTATTGATGCCAGTGATAAGGGCATCAAGTTTGATTGGAGGACCTTCATCATGTCTGAGATGATGAAGGAGAAGGCTAAATTTAAGGTGAAAGCCCACAACAAGGTGGTGCTAGAAGGGAAAATCAAGTATTGCACCAGGGCAAGCTTGTTGATTGAGAGGTTTTCCCACTATTCCCAGATGCAGACCTTTGCAAAGCCCCTCCCAGCCCAAAAGATCCTGTTCCGAAAGCTCAGTAAGAAAACTGAGAAAAGAAGGATGCTACTGGCCAAGCCTGCTGAAGAACAGGCGGAAGAGAAGCCTAAGATGAAAAAGAGAACAAAGGCCAGGGCTGTAAAGACAAGGAAAATGTCTCAGAGAATCTCAGAAGAGAATTCAGATGCTTCAGCTGAGATTGAAGAAGTTGCTAGAGAAGGTGTACAAGTGCCATCTGATCATTCAGAAGAACTCAGGCAAAAGTACAATGAGACTAGACAAAAGTCTAAGGGTGATAAGAGAATCAGGGAAGTTGTCCCTGAGAAGGAAGGAAGTGGAAGTAGCAGGGCCAGCAAGAGAAGGGCCAAACCTACTGAAAAGGTGTTGGAGCTGCAAGAAGAGAGGTCTCTTCAATTGGCTCTAAGGGAGAGCAGAGCTGAAAGCAGGGCCAAATCCATGTCAAGGACCAATTCATCTGGTTCTGGAACTCCAGAATCCAAAGTCCCTGAAGGTCAACCCATAGAGGCCAACCTCCCTGAAATTCAGTATCTTGAGCCCAACTCCCCTGAAACCCATGTTACCCCTTCCAACCAACCCATTACCCCTGTAAATCTCACTAAGAGATACTCTCCTGAAGGGAATGAGCAAAGAAGTGGCATAGATGTGCTTGCTGATTTAGCAGTAGATGAGACAAGACTCCTGTCTCCCCTTGACTCATCCATGCTCAACTATTCAAAGCTCTTAGAGCATGCACTTCATGAGCCAACCCCCCTGAGTAAAGCCCCTTCAGATTCATTGCTCTCTAAAGCAACTGAAGATCCTTCTACTATACCCAACCCATCTGAAGCCAAGATCCCTGAACTTAATCTACCTGAAGCCACATTAGGAGAATCCAGAGCCAACTCCCCTATAACCCAAAGTCCCCATTCAAGTGGAGATGAGGAGGAGTATACTTTTGAAAGTATGCTCAGAGGAGGAGCCAAGGCTACTGTGGACAGTTTGTATCCACAACTTGCTGAATTTCCAAAGATTCAGAAGGCCTTTCATGATTTGAGGATGCTTGTTGATGTGAAAGATAAATCTATGATGGAGATATCACAAGTCATCCAAGATAAAGGTGCAAACTGGTGGCAAATAGAGGAGAACAGATTGCTACACTTTGCTGGAGTTTCAAAGACAAGATTCCTCATTGATGAGGAGATTTTTGCAAAGTTGGTAGCCAATAAGATTAAAGAGGAGAAAGAAAGAAAAGCCAAGGGAATCAAACACCCTGACAGTGGCTCTAATGATGATGATCCCTCAAACCCTTCAAATCCCAACCCTCCTGAAACCCCTTAAGCCAACCTCCCTGAACCCTTTCAACCCAAGTCTTCTGTAGCAGATAGACTTTCCAATCCTCCCAAAACCTATCATAGGAAAGGCTCTGTAACTTCAGAGGTGTTGACCAAGGGTGGTAACACAACCAAAGACACATCTGCCAATGAAGGTTCTTCTGAACCCAAGGCACAGCCTACAGATGTTGAGGTTCCTATACTAGAGGCTAGTTTGATTAAGGCCTATTCAGTGTCAGAAGAGTTGGACATTGATCAGCCCTTAATCATTCAGGATGACTCAGTGGCTGCTGATATGAGCACTGTGATCTCCCCACAACTGCCATCTTTGAACCTTGTTGAAGGTGGAGATGCTGCAGGATTAGGAGAAGGAGTTGAAAAGGAGAAATTAGTTGAAAAATCAGAGGGAGTTGTGGATGAAAGAGAGGTAGTCATCACTAAGATAGTGAGTGTACCACCAAATGAGGGTGGAATAAGTGAGGAAGGACAGGTTATTCTTGAAGTCAAATCTGAACTTCAAGAATCCCTTGATGAGAGGAGGCCTGATTCCTTGAGTGAGATCATTATTACAGAAGGGAGAAAAGAAAAAGTTGAAAATGAGAAGAAGACTGCTGATGTATCAGAGTCTTATGTAAAAGAGATTGAGGGTGATGAGTGCTTATTTCCTAACTTGTTTGACTTGTCTGATGTTGCAGGTATCTCTCTTGATCAAATTTTTGCAGATGAGTTCTTAACAGATGCCCCTATCCAAGTTGACACAGGCTCAGCTCAAGCCTTACTTGGACTGCAATCAGAGAAGTTGGACTCCTTGGCTCATCAAGTCCAATCTGCTCATGCTGAAACTTCAGGAGCATTGAATGAGCAAGGAAGGACTCTAGCATCTGTAGAAATGAGGCTCACTGGCTCTGAAGATGTTGTGCTACCAACTCTTGAGGCAAGAATCAGTGGTGTGGAATCTGGTCTCCAAACCATCTCCACTGAAGTTCAAAGTGCCAAATCAACCATGGAAGCCATCTCAGAGGAGGTCAAGAAAGAGCAAAAGCTGCTGAGAGACAATCACAATGCTAATGTCAAAGCTCTCAGGCTAACTGTCAAACAAGCAATTGGAAAGAAGACTGCACTGCAAAAGAGAAGAGCTGAAGAGCAAAGGCTAGCTATGGTCAAAGCTGCCTCAGAAAAATTTTCCCAAGAAGTGCTGGCCAACATTGCTGAAGGTGCGGTGGCCAACCTAACTGAGCTCTTAAAAGCCCAACTGGATGCATCTCTGAAAACAGCCATGGAAGAGGTTGTCCAACAAAAGATGAAGCCTGTTCTAGCTTTCCTTAGCTTGAGCAGTGATAGAATGCAGAATATACATGATGAGAATGTATATTTGTTGGAGGAGATGAAGTCCCTAAACCAGGCCCAATCCCTGATGGCCTCAACAATGAGTGACCTCAAGCCCCAGTGTTTTGATGCTGCCAAAAAGGGGGAAAGGGAAAGAGCTAGAGCAAAAGGTGCCTTGGTGATTGGAAGTCCAGTGAAAGGGAAAGACAAAGTCCCTGAAGGAAAAGGAAAAGAGCCAGAAATGCTGAACTTGGAAGATTTGGATGAAGAGGAGCAGTTAGCATTGGCATTGAAAAACTCAATGGCCTCAGCTCAAGAGGAAAGAGTAAGGCTACAGCAAAGACCAGGAGGTGAAGTGTCAGGTTTGGACAAAGATGCTGAAGGTGTCCAAACCAGAGGAAAGATCAAGAAGGCCCAAGGAAAGAAGAGACAAATTGAGAAATTCACTGACTTTCCTAGCAGCCTTGATCTTCCACCTGAATTCAGAATTGATGAAGATGAGCCTACATCAAAGAAAGCCAAAACTACTGAAGAGCCCAAATCTACTGAAGAGGACAAATCTTCTGAATCTGGAAAAACTGCTGAAGGTACCAAGTCCTCTGAAGACATTGAAGAGTTATTTGCTGAAGGATTTGGACCTGAACCTAAGAAGAAGACAACAGTCCTAGCTCTTGATCCATCAAAACTGTTTCATGAAGGGTATGGCAAAGACCCTGAAACACAACAAAAACTGGCCATGATGAGGGCCCAAGAGAAAATGGATCTGATGGAAGAAGCCAACAGAGCAAGAGATGAAAGGAGAGCAAATTTTCAGAAACCAAGAAGGAGAAGAGCAACTTACAGCAAGATGAAGCCTCAGCTTCTAATCCCAATGGACACCAAATATCCACACTTGGATAAATGGGTGCCAATTCAACTGAATGACACATGGGAAGAAGCCAAAAGGGAGTTTGTCTATGACTACTATGTCATTGACAGATGGAATGGAGGAGATGCAAACTCTGCCTTCACTGAGTTCATGCTAGAATACTACAGAGAGTTGTATCAACAACTACTTGCAGCTGCTGACATTGCAAGATTTGAACTCACAGCTCCCAAGCCAATCATATACATGCCTCCAAAGCTTGAAGGATGGATTGACCAAGCAAGAATTCTGAGGGAATTTACTGAGATCCTTAAGCTGAACAAGATGGTTCTTGGACCCAAGGGAACCAACCAAGAAGCCATGGCACTGAAAAGAAGAGTGTGGGCACAGTATGGAATGCTGCCACCTCCTGAGGATGATCTTTGAAATGGCTAAGTCTTCTGATCTTTCTTAATTGATCAACTATGCTGAAATATGGTCAAGATTGCTGATATGGTGTGATATTTTGGTTGCTCTGATCTGATTATGGATTGCTCTGATACAAGATTGGTGCTCTGATACAAGTTTATGCTCTGATATGCTTAGTATTGTTAGAATATAATGCTCTATTGTATTTAGTGTTGATGATTCATGCTCTGATATGTTAAATTCAACTATCAACATGCCTGTAATGATCTCTTATATGAATGATAGTTGAACTACTTTTGAATCAAGATACACTTATACAAAAAATCTCTCTATGCCTATCCTTGAAACCTACTTGCAACAAAAACAGTGAATACACTAACACATTGTCTTTTCAGGAAAATTGATCTTAGTCATGTCTTCTGAAGATATATGTAATAGGTGTATACAAGTCACTTTTGCTTAAATTATGTAGGTTTTGGCATCATCAAAAAGGGGGAAATTGTTGGGAATAAAATGAGATATGTTTTGATCTAATACCAAAACCCCCTGAGACATGCCTAAGTCAATATTAATATGTTCTAAGAATGTTAGAACATATAGATTATAGGCTAGATAAGAAGCTGAAATGTTAGGTAGCTCTTAGACAATTAGATGCACAATTTGAGGGGGAACCTATGCTTTGAAGATGATCAAGATCAAGTCCCCCCAAGGCTCAAATTCTGGAACAATCACTTAAGAGTAAGGACACTCTATGAAATCTAAGATGCTCTTATCAGGAGAGTTGTCCAGAGAAGATGTTCTTATACAAAAACAAGATTGTGAAGCTCAAAAGGACAAGTCCAATGAAGATGCTTTTATCAGGAGAGTTGTCCAGAGAAAATATTCATAAAGCTCTGATCAGGAGAGTTGTCCAAAGAAGCTAGCCATATGCAAGAACAAACCTACCTAGCTCAAAAGGACAAGACTACTCAAAGGTTTTGGTCAGGAGAGTTGTCCAGATAAGCCAACTCTAAAGTATAAAGTGCTCTGATACAAAAAGACCAACCATGCTGATCAGAAGAGTTGTCCAGAGGAGTTGTCTCAGCTAAATTGATCAAGATCAAATGCTCTGAAAGCCTGAAATCAACTATGCTGAAGAACTTGAGACAACAAGTCCCTAAAGGTCTTCAAAGAAATAAGCTAAGACCATCCTTAAGAGAAATAAAGGGAATGAGCCAAGTCATCTGAAGAAGAGCAAGCCAACCATGCTGAAAAGCAAAACTGCTGATAGTGATAAGGAGAGTTGTCCAGATGATAAGGAATGTTGTCTTATCATTGGATCAACCTTCAGAAGCCATGTCCAAGTCCTAACAAGAAGTCAAACATTGGGAAAAGTGCTGCAGAATGAAGACAAAACTGTTACAGCCGTTTATTACCCAAATGAGGACATGTCACTATCAAGAATCTGTCTTCCAGGTTGAAGAACTCAAGGAAGACATTTATAGCAATTTGGGGCTGCCTCTCCAACGGACAAATCCTCCATTTTGTCTATAAATACAGAAGTGTGAAGATCATTTGAAAGCATCCAACTATCCAACTGACCTCAACATAATCCAACCTAGCTCAAAGTTCTTACAAGCTAGAGTGCTTTCAAAGCTTTCAAAGACTATCTTAGTCTTCAAACACTTCTTCTAAGCTGAACCAAATTGTATATCCATACACAAGCTTAGAGAGATATCCTATCCTTATACACTGATCTTCATTGTAAAGGATATCTCATTAGTTGGAACCTTACTTCAACCCTTATATCTTTCAAGAGTGAAAGTGAGAAGGTTGTAGTAGTAGAAGTGGTAGGAGCTGACTGTTGAGAGAAGAACAGTTCAGTTCTGAGTTGAGAAGAGGGTACTAGGACTCTAGACATCCTAGGGATCAATTCACCAAGGAGTGCTGTTCTTGATCAAGTGCACCTTGGCACTATAAAACAAGTTAATTCCAAGAGTGAAGGAATTATCCTGTTAAATCAGGGAAAGTGGATGTAGGAGCTTGAGTCTCTGAACCACTATAAACTCTTGTGTTGATTTACTTTACAAGTACTTACATTCACTCAACACTGCACACAAAACTGATCTTTCAAAGATACATACTCAAAGACTGTGCAAAACTGATTTGGACAAGTTCCCTGAAGCTTAACTGGACTGTGTTGCATTGACTAAGTGATTTCAGAAATTAATGTAGTCTAAACTTAAAGGGCCAACCACCATTCCGCACATATAACTCCCCTAGATAGTTATTCAACTAAGTACTCAATAGTACTTAGTAGTCTGATTATCTTAGAAGAGTTAATCTTCTTCAGCAGAGTTGTCCAAGACAACCTTGCTGAACTCTGGTTTGATCGAAATTGAAAAAGAATTGCATACAAGTGTATTCCCCCCCCCCCCCCATACACTTGTTATATACTCCTTTCAGGACCAACATCATATGTGAACCAATACTATACATATTTCAAGATTAAAACATGTAAAAATACTATATTATACTTTAAAACTTGAAGATATTAAAGTTTATACATGTATATGAATGAATACTATACTTTATACGGACTAATATCATACTATATAAGAACTAATATTATACACATTTTCAACTAAGACTATACCATAACACTTTTAAATTAAAGTTAAAGTTATAACAAACGGTACAATAAGTCTAAATGATTAAAACAATGAAGAAAAAGTGATTTCATACAAGTTTTTGTCACAAAAATAAAGATTGAAAAAATACAAGCAAGGAGAGCAAAAATTGATTTAAAACAGAAGAAATTGAACTCACGCTACAAATATTGAAGCAAAATTTATGCAACTATAAATAGAAATTTTACTCTATTAAATGATAATATTTATTTATGTAAAATGGGGATTTTTTTTTTAAAAGTGAGAAATTATTAATGTACTACTTAATTTTTTAAAACTTAATTAATATTATTTTTAAAGTATTTATTATGCTTTAAAAAATTAAATTTTTTTTTAGAAATTTCATGGGTAATAAGAATAATAATATTAATCAAATGAAGCTTTAGAATAAAATTAAGACTTTTACGTAAAAGCAAATTTTAGAGAAAAATTGAAATAACCTCGACCAATATACTACAATCATTACATGTGTAATTTTTAGCAACTAAATTATTAATACTACTTTGTAAATATCCATATTCTAAATGAATTCAATTACATGTATGTAACTTGTACAAAAGAGTGCAACTCCCATATCATATGCTCACTCCTCCCCTCCTCGAAAAGTTTTCACTCCAAAAGTTTACATATTTACCCTTCATACAATTTTGAGATCCAGCACGCTGAACTCATCTACTTTATTTACTTTATATATAAAAATTTACAAAATTACCTCTCATTACACTTTTTTTTTCAAATTATGGACTTACTTTCCAGTTTACATCAAAATAGATGATATTACACAAAAAAATATGATAAATAAATCAAATTTTATTTGTTAAAATATATAAATAAAAAGAAGCATGACTAAGACCGTCCCGGTCCAAGACTAGAGAAACCCGGTTCACTTTGTGTTCACATCTTTGGTGTGACGTCGGACTCCGTTTTATCAGGATCCACTCCGCTGCTGCTACTGGTCAGCCTGACGTAATAATTAACCAACGCCGGTCTTTTGAAGAACGCCGGCGGCGGTACTGGAGGCGGCAGCGGAATGCGATTCAAGGGGGATTCGCCGCCGCTGTTTGAAGCTTCATCTAACCTATTGAAACTTTTCTTCTTCATGGATTCACGCGGCGGCGGTGATGGTGGTGGAGTGGGTGGGTAGGGTTCGAGCGTGACTGAAATGATATGTCCTCGTTGTTGGTACTTATTCCATAGGAACAGATTCTGGAAAGCTGACGGCAGCGGAGGAGGAGGTGGGGGCGGCGGCGGAATGCGATTCAAGGGGGATTCGCCGCCGCCGCTGTTTGAAGCTTCATCTAACCTATCGAAAATGTGCATCTTCATGGGTTCACGCGCCGCCGCACGCGGCGGCGGTGGTGGTGGTGGAGCGGGTGGGTAGGGTTCGAGCGTGACTGAAATGATATGTCTTTGGATCTTGAAAGCTGATGGCGGCGAAGGAGGAGGAGGAGGAGGAGGCGGAGGTGGGGGCGGCGGCGGAGTCTTGAAGCTTAGAGGCGGTTGAACTTCGTGAAGGAGAGAATCCATATTGCCAACGCTCTTTTGCCTTTGTTTCTTCTGGAAAGCTGACGGCGGCGGAGGAGGAGGCGGCGGCGGAATCTGGAAGCTTAGAGGCGGTTGGGCTTCGTGAAGAAGAGAATCCATATTATTACCAACGCTCTTTTGCCTCTGTTTCAAGAAAACTTTAGCTGATTTTTTCTTGCTTTTTGCTTAAGGTTTTGTGTAAAATGTTTGTTTGCAACTTTTTTGGGGTTGCCTTCTTTTTTAGTAGTAAAAGAAATAGGTAGCTATATAATTTCATGTTGCACAGTTGTAATGGGAGGGAGCGTTGGAAATGGAATAGTAGTTGGAATTCTTTAATTTTTAATAATAATAAACAATTAAGGGTCAAACCTTAGATACATATCGCCACACCGTGTCTACCATCACATTAATAGAAATATGGACCAAGGGTTTATTAGAACCGGTCAAAGGTCCAAATAATAAAAAAATTAAATTAAAAAAAAAAAGAGCTTGAAGTCGCTCCATCGTCGCTGCTTTCTGTCGCCCATCGCCTACGGTTTCTCGCCGCCGTCGATCTTGCTGTTGCGTCGACGGTTGTGTATTTAAATCCCTAATTTCACAATACACAATTAAAAATAAATTTATACAATCAGTGTTTTAATCCTTAATTTCCATTAGTTTTTACTTCTTGCTCTAATTTTTATAAAATTATTCTATTGGTGATAGGGAAATATCATTGAAATATACATAAGGGTTAATTGCAAAATAAATCACGATCTTTAGTGTTTTTATCAATTACAACATATTCTTTTTTTCTTTGCAATTCGATACACCATTTTTTTAAGTTTTACAATTTAATACACCGATAAATTTTCCGGCCAATTTTAATATGACGTGTCGCCGAAAAGAATGTGTATGTGATCCCTACAATAAAACTGGAAGAATGTGTGTATGTGATCCCTATACACCGGCCAATTTTCGCCATAAATATGATTTGTGCACAGTTCGAAAAAAATAAAACTAGCAGAAAAATAAAGTTTCGTGTGCTAATGTTGTGTGATTAATGATCATAGAAGAATGTGTATATGCAATCCTTCCGATGAATAATACTCCTGCATTATTGGACTAAACTAGTTATTTTCCAAATTGAAAGTTTGAGCGAGAGAGCCATGGATAAATTAAACTAAAAATAAGTTCAGAAATATTTTTTAAAAATCAATTTTAAAAAAAAATTAATGGTAGTCTACGTGGTAACAATGTGACGAATTTTGTATTTCCAACGCCACATCATACTAAAATTGGCCGAAAAATATACAGGTGTATTTAATTGTAAAACTTAAAAAGGTGGTATATCAAATTGTAAAGAAAAAAAGAATAAGTTGTAATTGATAAAAACATTAAATGTCGTGATTTATTTTGCAATTAACCCTATACATAACAATGAAGATTGTGATAATTTCAGTAGGAAAAATACTCACAGCGAAGAAGAATGTGATTTTTTCACAATTTGACAGTGTTTAATGGCAAATACTTGTATGCATGCGAGTGCATGGTACATACCTCCTCAATTTCTTTTTTTTTTTTATTCAAATTATCTGCACTCATTCATTTAATTAGTTCACCTCCCAAATTATTTTTTACTATAATTATCTGCACTTACACATTTAATGAG
This sequence comes from Galeopsis tetrahit, assembly GCA_963675135.1. Classification (NCBI taxonomy): domain Eukaryota; kingdom Viridiplantae; phylum Streptophyta; class Magnoliopsida; order Lamiales; family Lamiaceae; genus Galeopsis; species Galeopsis tetrahit. The sequence continues at coordinate 58,687,695 of OY776127.1, forward strand.
TTTACCCCCAAATCTTTTTTTTACCACGGTTATATGTACTCGCTCATTTTATAAGTTCACCCCCAAATCGTTTTTTTACCACGGTTATCTGCACCCGCTCATTTTATGAATTCACTCCCAAATTATTATTTTATCACGATTATCTGTACCCACTCATTTTATGAGTTCACCCCAAAATAATTTTTAAAAAATAATCACATTTAAAAAAATTGTATTATCTTTTATTAATTTACACAAAATATAATAAAATAAACTCTAATTTATATATTTACAATATACAGACGAGTTATTGTCGAGTTACCGTCGATTCACCACCAAGTCACCCATACTTTTTTTTTAAAATTGTAAAAATATAATTAATAAAAAACTATCGAAATTAGCCACAAATCTCGATTTTTTTCTTTTTAATTTTTTTCCCCTCCTCTTTTCCTTTTTTCTTCCCATTTTCAATTCTTTTTTCCAAATTTTTTATTTCTTCGTTTTTTTTTTCTTTTACTTTTTTTTTCCTGCCTTTTTTTTTCATTTTTTTCATGTGTATTTTTTTAATCTTAATACAAAATAATATTATAGGTATGATTTTATTATAGTCGGTCGGCGGTGCACCTGAATTTCAATTTTAATTTGATGAGTAAAGGACCTGTCGAAAATCCATGTCGGTCGGTGGGTGACCCAGCCACCACCATATCCGACCACCCCTTCGACGGCGACGGCGGTGCTTCCGTCCAGGCCGCTTAAGCCCGAGACCCCTCCTCAAATCGCAATCATGTTTCTTCAATTCCATGACAATCGACATCATCTTCCATCTCGGTCACGAACCAATGGCGGTAAAAAACCTCTACTCATTTCGACCACCGACATGACTACTTCGATCAATCTCCTTTGTGTTCGCGATCCAGGAGCTTCTCCGGCATCAATGACGCTCGCCTGCAACACTCACTTCACTCTCGTTGTTCATATTTGTTCAAATCGAAGCTACATTGCTTCGTCTTCTTCACCATGCTCCTGCGCAGCCTCTTCCTCCGGTTGACGACGGTCCGACGGAGGACTGTGAGTATGTTGTCGATGGATCTCTGATCAGTCGGCACTCGGAGCCGATGAGCTTGTCGATGAAATCTCAGGCGGCGACAGCTGACCTAGGGTGCCCTTCTATTTGGCTAGGGTTCTCTTCAATTGGGATTGGTAATGTGCACCCCCTATTTTCTTCAGTACACCCCAGTCTGCACTCCCTCCACTTTTTTTATGGTATAATTGTTAGTGGTATTGGTATTACTAGTTATTGATTGTGGTATTACTATTAATACACTATTGAATTAATCTTAATGATTATTGATTACGGTATTATTGATTATTAATTGTGGTATTACTGGTTATTGTTTGTGGTATTACTGATTGTGTGAAATTATTTATTATTAATTAAGGCATTACTAATTATTATTATTGTTTATGATATTATATATTATTGTTTATGGTATTACTGATAATTGTTTTTGGTATTACTAAATATAATTTGATTTGTGAAATTATTTGTTATTGTATAATATATTAATGATCAATGTTTATGGTATTACTAATTACTGTTCATTCCTTCATGGTATTACTGATAATTGTTTTTTGGTATTACTTTATATAATTAGATGTGTGAAATTATTTGTTATTGTATAAAATTTTGCTAATTAATATTAATGGTATTACAGATTACTGTTCGTGGTATTACTAATAATTTTTTTTGGTATTATTGAAAATAATTAGATGTGTGCAATTATTTGTTATTGTATAAGATATTACTGATTATTATTAATGATATTACTGATTATGGTTTATGGTATTACTGGTTATTACTTATTGTACTAGCGACTATAATAAAATTATACATATAATATTATTTTATATAAAAAAATTTAAAAATACTAAACAAAAAAAAAAGAAAAAAAAAAGAGGAAAAAAAATGAAGAAATAAAAAGTTTGAAATAAAAACTGAAAAATGAAAAAAAAAATGAAAAAGAAAAAAAATTGAGATTTGTGACTAATTTTGATAGTTTTTTTTTATTTATGTTTTTATGATTTTATTTTAAAAAATATGGATGATTTAGTGGTGAATCGACGATAACTCGGCTGCAAATTGTAAATGTATAAATTAAGGTTGATTTTATTATATTTTGTGTAAATCAATAAAAAGATAATATAGTTTTTTAAATATAATTATTTAAAAAAAATATTTGGGGGTGAACTCATAAAATGAGCGGATGCAGATAATTTGGGGGTGAACTCATAAAGTGAGTGGGTGCAGATAACTGTAGTATAAATATAATTTGGGGGGTGAACTCATAAAATGAGCGGGTGCAGATAACTCTAGTATAAATATAATTTGGCGGGGTGAACTCATATAATGAGCGGGTGCAGATAATTGTGGTAAAAAAATAATTTGGGGGTGAACTCATAAAATGAGCGGGTGTAGTTGTAAAAAAATGATTTGGGGGTGAATTCATAGAATGAGTGGGTGCAGATAACTGTAATAAAAATATAATTTAAAGGTGAACTCATTAAATTAGTGGGTATAGATAAAATGTAAATTAAAAATTAAAATTAAGGGGCACGGTGCATACGGATGCACACAAGTGTTACCCGTGTTTAATTGGAGTTATAACTAGAATTGTTATGTTTTTTGTATTATTAGATATGTGTATTACTAGATACTCCCTCCATCCACCTATAAGCTTCCCATTTTACCATTTTGGTCCGTCCGCCTATAAGCTTCCCATACCCTTTTTTGTAAATACTTTTTCTTACACATCACTTTATATCTTACTTTTTATCTCTATCTCTCTCCTTCTTCCAATCACATCACTTGTACTATATCTATTATTTAATCACTTTTCTTAATCTCTGTGCCAAAAAGTAACGGGAAGCTTATAGGCGGACGGAGGGAGTATAAGCTATAATATTACTAGATATTTTTTGTGCTATTACTGAATTTAGTTTCATTTATAGGTGGGAAGATATATGAAATTCAAGATGTTTCTCTTCAAGATGAAGAAGTATATGATTGTAATGAACAATGCAGTGAAATACAAGAACAGAACGTGGAAGAGAATGTTGTGTGAAGGAAATGAGACTAAGAGGAAGATTATTGAAGAAGGAAATGAAAGAGATTTGAAAGCTATTATTGCAGCGGATACAATGGAACATAGGGGTGGGTAAATATACCGAAATTTCGGTATACCGAGCTTTTCATACCGAAAAATATCGAAATTATCGAAATTTTCGGTACGGTATGATATCGTACCGAAATTTTCGGTACGGTAACGATATGGAAAATGATCATACCGCGGTATTTTGGTATACCGAAAAAATTTCGGTATTCGGTATGAAACGATATATCGATATACCGAAATATCGAAACCTTAATAAAATAATAATTTTATATTATTTTTAAATTAAAATAACTTTAATTATTAAAACTTAAATAAAATAAACCTTAAATAATTAATTTCGGTGTAAAACAATGCTTCAATATTTTCGATATGAATTGGTATACCGATATTTCGATATGAAATGATGGTTCATTATTTTCGATATGAATCGGTATACCAATATGGTACGGTATATCGATATACCGTACCGAAAATTTGGTATACCGAAATTACGATACGGTATCAGTATGAATTTTTACATACCGAAAATTTCGGTATACCGAGATTACGGTATACCGATATTTTGGTACGATAACGGTATGAATTTTTTCAATATCGAAATTTTCGGTATAATAACGGTATGGTTCATTATTGTCGGTATACCGTACCGAAACACCCCTAATGGAACATGAACTGCCTCATCCATAATCATTCAACACAGTTTTGGATCCAATGCACTCAGTAACAAAAGGAAGAAGTTAAAGGGTTAAGAGTAGTCTCCACACAAAAAAAAAAAAAAAGGCAAATACATCAAAATCATCACAAATGAACGAGTATGGTTCTAAAACACCGAATCTCCCATTAATTTAGTTGATGATTGTTTTGAGTATTGCATATGGTATTGTTGGACATTGATTTTTTGTAGCAAAAATATGAAAACATCATATCAGATATCTGGTATTACTGGTTATTACACGTGATATTATTGAATACACTTTGTGGTATTATTGGACATCGATATTTGTATTACTTTTTTATTTATTCATAATGTAATTTTGATTTTACTGGATATTGATTTGGTAGTGGAAACATTAAATACCGTAATTTAAAGTTTTAAACATCATATTAGACACTTGATAATTTTTTTTTTATCGAAGAAAAGGAATTTTATTCAATAGTTGGCTGTACAAGTAGTACCCCAACAGAAGTGCTAAAAGAAACAGTGTCCCTAACAATTGATATTCTCAAAGGTTACAAACATAAACTGCTACCTGTCAAGACAAAGAACTGGGTTATCAATCCATTCCTTAAAATTAGAACAATTCCGCAGCGGCCATTGGATTATGAACCAACTCCACAATCTTGCCTTGAGTTCCTCCATTTATTTCGGGATACATAGTGTCTCATTTTTGAAGATTACCGCGTTTCTCCACTTCCAAATGAGCCATACCACCCCAAGCCATATACACGTAGCCTTTTGTCTTCCCTTTTTTATTCCAATCAGATTGCCAAAGCTTAGCAGGTTCTCAATCGTACCAGAATGAAGCACAGACGATACATGTAGCCACGAGACGCATTCTGTCCAGATTTTGTGTGTGTGTATACATTCAAAGAACACATGTTTTTCAGTTTCCTCATGCAAGCCACAGAATACACACCTTATGTCGTCTGTTGTCTTGAGTATGCCTCTTCTACTTAGGTTCAATCTCGTCGGAAGCCGTCCCCACATGAGTCTCCACGCGTGTGCTATGACTTTTGGTGGAGCAAAGTTTTTCCATATGGTCTTGAATGCCTTCAGTGAATCCTCATCGAGTTGGGTATTATGGCTTTCTTTGTGTAACTCCATGTAAGTCTCTTTGGTTGTAAAACAACCGGATTTCGAGTATCTCCATTTCCATCTGACTTCTCCATTAGGCTGCAGTGTGAACCTGTTTAAGATGTCATTAAGTTTGTTAAGAAAGTTAACTTCATGATCAAATAGTGTCCTTCTTCAATTCCACACCCATTCCCAGACCTGCCCCTCCCATTTTTCCATGTCTCTCACCCTCTTGCCCTTATCCAAGCTTATATTATACAATTTATTAAACTTCTCCTTAAAACACCCTTCCCCAGTCCAGTTATCTTCACAAAAAACAGTGTTGCCACCACCACTCCTTAATTCTTTCACAAGACCCCTCTCGAACCACTCCCCCTCCTCTGCACTCATAATTTTTAGAATATCTTTCCACCTATTCCCCAATGGCAGCCTACGGAAACTCAAATTATCAACCTCCCCATACCTTGATTTAATCACTCTCACCCAAAGATTCTGATTTTCACTAAGAAACCTCCACCCCCATTTTCCCAAAAGAGTTTTATTAAAAATATCCAAGTCCTTCACCCCCAGCCCCCCCAAGAGTATATTTTTTTCCACCCTATCCAAGCTATCTTGTTACTATTCTCTCCCCCACCCCACAAGAAGTTTCGTTGTAAGCACACAATCTCTCTCAAGGTTTTTTTTGGTATCCTGTAAAAGGAGAGGTAGTATATAGGAAGTGAGGAGAGGACCGAGTTGATAAGCGTGATTCTGCCCCCAATCGAAATTTTCTTGTCGCCCCATTTCCTTAGGCGATTTATGAATTTTTCTACTATTGATGTCCATTCAGATACTCGTCTGTGATTTGTTCCCACTCTCATACCTAGATATGAAAATGGTGTCGTTCCCACGGTGCACCTAAGAATATCCGCCATATCTTGTAGGGCTGTCCCTTCAACATTCACCCCCATTATTGAACATTTATCGAAGTTAATCTTCAATCCTGACATCAATTCCATGTTCCTTAATATCCTCTTGATAACTCTTGCATTATCAGTACTTGCTTCCCCCATTAATATTGTATCATCAACATATTGCAAGTGTGAGATTTGGACCTTTTCGCGTCCAATTTCTGCTGCTTTTAACTGCCCCACTTCTGTCGCCCTTCGTAATAGTATACTTAATCCTTCTGCTGCAATCAAGAAGAGAAAGGGAGACATTGGGTCCCCCTGACGAAGGCCTCGTTCCATTTTGAATTCTCCCGAGGGACTCCCATTGACCAGTACCGTGGCAGCGGCTGATGTCACACACTCCATAACCCATTTCCTCCAACTAGGATGAAAGTTGAATCGAGTCATCATTATTTCCAAGTACGACCAATTGATAGAATCATATGCCTTTGCAAAATAAATCTTGAAGAACACCCTCTCAATTCGATTACGTTTTGCCTCGTCAATGGCTTCATTTAAAACTGCCACACTATCTAAGATGTATCTCCCTCCCAAGAAGGCACTTTGTGTGTCAGATATTATCGAGCCTAATACAGCCCGTAGCCTCCTAGCAAGAACTTTGGAAATAATCTTGAACATCCCCCCAATGAGAGAAATGGGGCGAAAATCATTCAGCTCGCTGCATACTTCTTTTTTCGGAATTAATACAATGTACGATGAATTGAATCCTCTTACCAATCTTCTGTTGCGGTGGAATTCTTCCAACATTATCATTACATCTGGTTCGAACAGCTCCCAATTTTCCTTTATGAAACCAAAGTTGAAACCGTCGGGCCCCGGGCTCTTTGAGTTGTCACAGTCCTTTAGTGTCTCACGAACTTCCGCTGCAGAAAACGGGGCGATAAGTCTCTCATTTTCCTGCTGTGAAATTTGTTTATCCGCGAACCCTACTGCAGGTATAGGTCTTGGCATTGCCTCTTTCTTGAAATGTCGCTGGAAATGTTCGAACACGGCTTTCTTGATAGCTGCCACCTCCTCCTGCCACTCTCCGTTGACTTTTAACCCCACCAGTTCGTTTCTTTTGCGCCTCCTATTGATGTAGTTATGGTAAAAACGGGAGTTACAATCTCCCTCTTTAATACACTTACATCTTGCCTTTTGAAACTCTATGCTGTTTTTTCTCTTCAACTCCCTGAGAAGAAGAGTCGTCCTTTTGTTTCTTTCTATAGTTTCTGCCTCTTCAAGTCCAAAGACTTCATCAATCATGTCTAGCCTTCTTATCTCTTCTTTATGATCCTCTATGTTGTTTTCGACTCGACCGAAGACTCGTTTGTTCCACTCCTTAAGATCTGCTTTCATGCATTTCAGTTTTTCCTTAAGAACATAGCTTCCCCAACCCTGTATATCGTAGCTTCTCCATTTCTCCGACACAAAGGATCTGAAATCTGGGTGTGAGAGTCATGCATTGAGGCATCTAAAAGGTTTAGGGCCCCAATCCTTGACTTTGATTTCCATCAGCACTGGACAGTGATCAGAAACCGTCCTCCGAAGGCCTTTTAGATGCGTATTAGGCCACTATGTTAGCCAGTTTTGGTTTATCAGCGCCCTATCCAAGCGACTCTTGCACTTTCCATCAGCTTTATACCACGTGAACTTTCTCTCGTGTAACGGAAGATCGACCAAATTGGCAGTGTCAATGAAGCTATTAAAGTTCCTGATATCCCTTCGGCAATTTCCAGTACCTGCTCCATCCCTTTCTGATTCGCATCTGACGGAGTTGAAATCTCCGATGACGCATAAACACGTTGTCGGATTCTGATTTATCACAATTCCAATACTTTCCCACAATTCTGCTTTCTCTATCATTGTGCAGGGTGCGTAAACATTAATAATAACACATGGAATCCTATCCTAGCCCCAAAATCCATTTATAACCGTAATCCCAGACATATACCACGAGCTAGAGCAAGCAATTACCTCAGTATTCCAGATTGTAATGATACCTCCTGACCTTCCAACTGCTGGGTTTGCAATCCATCCCATATTACCCTTACCCCAAATAGAACGACAAATTGACTCATCTACGACCTCCATTTTTTATTCTTGTATGCAACACACATCCACTCCGTATGTATTCACCATATTTCTGATTTCGTCTTTTTTCATTTTATTCCCCAAGCCTCTTGCGTTAAATGAAAGAATCTTCATAATTCACTATTTGCAACTCCTTTGCCTTTCGCAGCTGTTTCCATGGCCTTTCCCTCTATTGCAGTTAGCTCTTCAAGAATCTTATCTTCCGGGCCCTGGGATATGAGCCCCAATTTTTTTCCTAGGCGCCACGTCTGCGCCGCTTCCGATGTACTAGCTGGTTTTGATTTCACCGGTATGTGTTCGAAATTCGTGGATGTTTCCTTCAGATTTTTGGTGTGAACCTGGCGGTCCTCTTCCGACTCCATCCCGCTCACGAATTTTTCCCAGTTAGTCGATTCCATGCGCCGTAGCTCACGCTTGTTCCCCTGTTTTTTTTTTTTTTTTTTGCGGTTTTCTGCGCCCGGGCATAGCTATAATGTGAGACACTTGATATTACTGATTATTAGATGTTGTATTAGTGAATACACTGTGTGGCATTACTGAATATTGATATTTGTATTACTTGTTTCTTTATTAACACAAATATTAAATACGGTAATTAAAATCAAAATTTGACATTAAAAACTGCATTAGGCATATGATATTACTAGATATTGATTTTGGTAGCGAAAACATTAAACACTGTAATTTAAAGTTTTAAAATCATATTAGACACCTGATATTACTGGTTATTACATGTTGTATTAGTGAATAAACTTTGTGGTATTAGTGGATATTGACATTTGTATTACTTATTTCTTTATTAACACAAATATTAAATACATGATTTTTTAGGTCAGCTTTCAATTTTTTTGCAAAATAATCATTCTATTTCAATCGAGTATGATATGCAATGTAATCATCATATTTTGAATTATGCATAAAGTTATATGAAAAATAATCATCATATTTTGAATTATGTATGCATATTTGTCGTCATGTTTATATGCAAATAATTATCATATTTTGTAATATTACATTTTGTCATTCATACATTCTTTATATATGTATGCATATTTGTCATGTTTATATGCATTTTGTCCTTCATATATTAACTGGTGTACAATATATGCATTTTGTTTCTTCATATATTACCTGGTGTATATGCATTTTGTCCTTCATAAATTTCTTCGTCACCGGAAAATGCACAGTATGTCTTCAGAATCGGTGTAATTAAATGCACAACACTAGAATATCAAAGCTGCACAAAATGAAACGAAATAATTGTGGTTATCTACGTTTTAGGAAAAAAAAAATTGGAAGGTCCATAATTTTGGAAGCTTGATTACAGGATTTAGTTGACTTAATTATTTAAATTAATGATTTTGAATTTTTTTCAAATTAATAAAAGGGCAAAAATGTCATAGAAATTTCAATTTGAATCAATTAGACAAAAAAAATCCTCTAGGTTCTATTAGAGAAAACATAGAGTGAAATGACTCTATTAGAAATTAACCCTTATTTCTTTATTAACACCATAATTTGACATTAAAAACTGCATTAGGCATATGACGTTACTTGATATTGATTTGGTAGCATTAATCCCTAAACAAAAGCAATGTAAAAAAAAAAATCAAGTATTTACAACCAAATAACATGATCAAAGTTTCCTTTTTCTTCTTCCGAAATCACCACCCATCTTCTTCAAATTCTCAGTTGCATCTTTCTTCTTCTTTTCTTGACATGGCCCCTTCGTTAGTATATATTTATACTCCACCAGATTGATTCAAGAAGTGAACATATAATTTTTCATACACAAACAAAATATCAGTGGCCTCCTTCATACTATTGAACAATTAAATTACAAAACAAGAATTTTATAATCCACAATGTTGGCAATGCACAAAATAACTAGAATTATCTTGTTACTATGATCCCATACAAGATCTTTGATATTTCAAGCACCATCATAAAGCATTAAAACAATCAAACAATAAGAGAGAATAACAAATACCAATCACTGCTTCATTGCATTTTATTAATTCAAACACCAACAAAGAAAACATGAGTAATATACTCCATGTGAAATCCAAGACACATATAAAAAAAAAAAGGCAGAATGAGACATTATTATGAATTTGCGCACATATAAACATGAGTATTGATATGACGGTGATTCATGTATTACATCAGAAAAGAAGTGGAAAATTTGAAGTAGTTTGACAGTCAAGTTCATATATCCACATTATCCATATGCGTGACACTTTTCTGGCTATTCATACCAATATAGCAAGTTCATGAATTGAATTTCGGCTTTTAAAATACATTAAATTGGCCTAACGATGATTATATGACTTGAAAATTTTCTAAAAAGAGAAATTGATTAGAGAAATACAATTTAAGAATTTACAAATAATGGAATAGAGGGTAGATTAAAATAATTCTGCAGCAGATAAAGAGAAGCAGAAGTGCATGACCATGACAAACTGAGACATCTTCCCACACAATGGTAATCTAAAGAAAATAAAACAACTTTGGCAATGTCACTTATACACACTAATGCATTCAATGACAAGTTATAACAGCATCAAGCATGCCAGAGTTCCAAATTGGTATGATAACAACAATTACCTTTCCATTTTCTACATGGATTAATAACAAGTGCATTCAAAACCACAATTTTTACAATGTTGGCGATGCACAAAATAACTAGAATTATTTTGTTACTGTGATCACATACAAGATTTTTGATCTTTCAAGCACCCTCATAAAACATTAAAACAATCAAACAATTGAGAGAAAAGCAAATAACAATCACTGCTTCATTGTATTTTATTAATTAAAACACCAACAAAGAAAATATGAGTGATGTACTCCATGTGAAATCCAAGACACATATTGTGAGTGTTATCTCATAATCTTATAGTAAGCTGATAGGATCAGATAAGATGACTTAGGATGAATCAGGTGAGTTGAAGGTTTCAATCAACTGAGGACATGATACTTAGAGTTCAGCATAGTTGGTCAGATCAGTAAAGTACTTGAGCAGAGTAGTTCAACAGAGTACTTAAGCAGAGTAAAAGATCAGCACATTATTAAGTTTATCAGCAGAGTCAGCTTTTGATCACATAACAGAAGAGTTGGGTATCAGATGAGTAGTAGTCATCTGATCTTTATGGGCAAGTCTTTTCATACGGAAGTTAGTTAGTTTGACTAACTGTATTACAGTTTCAACTACTTGACTACTTGAGGGAATAATTACCATTTCAGTTGGGCAATAACAGAGCACATGAGTTGTTACAAGTGGTTGCAAACGGTTGCTAACTACTCAACGGTTCCTAACAGCAGCAACTACCTTTGGTCTTTATATACTCTTGTAGGTGTACATTGTAAAAGTTGATTTTGGATGCAAGTACGATTGTAATCTTTGAGTTGTGTTTCACGAGTGAAGTTAGGAAATATCATATTCCGAGTGAATGAGTGTGTAAACATTCTTTATCAATCAAAGAAGTGGATGTAGATCATATTGATCAAACCACTTAAATCCTTTGTGTGATGTTTGTCTAGTTGCTTACTTTTTGAATTACTATCTTAGCTGAGTTATTTCTTATATCTTCAAGTCTTCTACTTGGTTGGAGATGTCTAATCGACTAGGAATTCTTGACACATATAAACAAAAAAAAAACACAGAATGAGACATTATTATGAACTCGCGCACTGAAATCTCTTAAAAGGAAGTTGGGAAAAATGCAGACCAGAATAATGAAAGAGATGGGCACAGTCTTTTGTTGCGACTCTCCCTGCATTCATCTACGGAGGAAAAATGTAGGGCATGGAATGGAACTGAGAATGTACTCACTCACCGCCATAGAAGATGGACGGTAATTAACTTGTGTTGCTTGTCTGGGATTAAGCAACAAAATATTGATAAATCGGACATTTAAATCAATCGCAGCCCTAGCCCTAGAAATCGCCGCCGCCCACCCGCCGTAGCCCTAAAATCGAAAAATCACCCAAGTTGTGCCATCCGTCGGCCGCCTCAGCGCCGCCCGCCACCCGCCGTCGCTGTAGAAGAAAACTGAAATCGCACTAGTGGGAGTGGTGGTGTGAGATAAACCTTTCTTGCAAATGATCCAAATGAATATGGATTTACCCGGGTTACAATTAAAATTAAAAAAATGGCCTAAAATGGTAAGGAGCACGGTACCCACGAGTGCATGGAAGAAATTGGCAATAATTAATGGGGTTTGCTTAATTTCTTGAAATTTGGAATAGTTTAGTGGAAAAGTTATATGACAGGAATATAATGTAGTATATGGTGCATTTCATGAATCCATACTGGCATATGTTATGTTATGTCACGTGTAGCTGATTGCAAGAATGACAACCCCTATTTTCAAGAAATCAACACCGCGTTTGGCTCTTTGAAACTGTTATCCAAATTAATGATTGATTTGGTTTCAAAAAAATAAAAATTAATGATTGATTTTTGACCAAATTATATTAATCATAAGCAAAATAATCATACGTTCAAAGTTGTTGATTAGATGCAAAAAAACACCGCATATTGACATGGATGACAATGCTTAGATAGGTACAAGGGCGAAGTAATAAAATTTTGAGAATTTTTTAAAGATAAAAAAGTACTAATTATTAGCAAACTAGTGTAGAACCCGTGTATTACACATAATTTTAAATATAATTTTAAATATTTAATAATAATTTTTTATTTATTTACTTAATTTAATTTATATTTTTAAAAAAATGATTTCACAGAATTATAATTATTTTGTTAAAAAAATTTAACATTTTTTTTTAATTATATTTATTATAACATTGTATTATAATATAAAAGTTTAACTAAAATAATATATATTTTGAATTGTATAAAATAATGACACTTGTATTAGTTAATTTTATAAAGTAAATTTCAAAGAAAATTTGTGAGAATCAAACGGAATGTGACGTTGACATTTAATAAATATGAAAACAACTTTTAAAAAAATTATAAAATTTCAAAAAAAAAAAACAATTTAAGTAATATTGAAATAGCTTTTAATAAATTGTAAGTACCTTCAATATCAAGTATCAACCACAACATCTTACATTTAATAAATATGAAAATAACTTTTAAAAAAATTATAAAAATTCGAAAACAAATCATTTATATAATATTAAAATAACTCTTAATAAATTGTAAGTAAACCTTCAATATCAACCACAACACGATTAAATAAATAAATATTTTAGTTCATTGCAAATGAAATCATAACTTTTTCCTCATTTATAATCTAATCTAAAATTTAAGGTAATTGCAAATAAATCTCAAACTTTAAATATAGTTGCAATTTAGTCTTTTTGACAATTTTAATTGTGTTCGAATCTAACATAATTTAGACTTTTTAATGACATAACAACACCTTAATAAAACAATATTGTTTTTCAATCAAACCAAATATCAAAAGGTATGATTTAGGGAAAAAGTAAACTTGTAAGAAGTCTAATTTGCAATAATATTTAAAGTTTGTGATTTATTTGCAATTCTTTTAAGGTTTAGATTAGATTGCAAATGACCGAAAGGTCGTGATTTAATTTGCAATTACCTATTTTTAAAATTTACAACTTCATTAAATTATGACACATAAGCCAAATCAACCACAAAATGACACATAAGCCAAATTAACCACAAAATGACACATCATCAATTTAAACTCCCTATTAGTATATAAGGGGATTATATACTATAGAAGTAGTGTATTATGTATGTATAACAAATTTGTTAATCTTGTAAAATAATATAATTATTTATATAATAAATATTATGTATAAAATTATATAATAAGTTTTACATATATATTTTCGAGCTCTATTTTTTAAATGCATTAAACTTATAATAAATTTAAAATAATTGCAGAAAAAATTACTTGAGATATAAGATAAAAGTAATTATAAAATATAATTTAATAACTAATTAAATAAAGAATTGTACACTCCAATAAAAATAAATTTTAGATCAGAAAAACATTAAATAGTTCTAAAATAAATTAAACTAAAGAATAAAATGAATACTACAATAAAGTTAAGTAAATAAAATAAAAATTAATTTAATTAGTCAATGTTAAAATAATAAGAATATAATATTTGAAAAGAGTTTACAATGTTAAAATAATAAGAATATAATATTTGGAAAGAGTTTATGAATCATATCTTACTGAACCAATAACTTAATTACACATCATACTTTTCAAAATTTACAACTTCATTAAATTATGACACATAAGCCAAATCAACCACAAAATGACACATAAGCCAAATTAACCACAAAATGACACATCATCAATTTAAACTTCCTATTAGTATATAAGGGGATTATATACTATAGAAGTAGTGTATTATGTATGTATAACAAATTTGTTAATCTTGTAAAATAATATAATTGTTTATATAATAAATATTATGTATAAAATTATATACTCTAATAAGTTTTACATATATATTTTCGAGCTCTATTTTTTAAATGCATTATTACTTGAGATATAAGATAAAAGTAATTATAAAATACAATTTAATAACTAATTAAATAAAGAATTGTACACCCCAATAAAAATAAATTTTAGATTGTATTTTACTCAGAAGAACATTAAATAGTTCTAAAATAAATTAAACTAAAGAATAAAATGAATACTACAATAAAGGTAAGTAAATAAAATAAAAATTAATTTAATTAGTCAATGTTAAAATAATAAGAATATAATATTTGGAAAGAGTTTACAATGTTAAAATAATAAGAATATAATATTTGGAAAGAGTTTATGAATCATATTTTACTCAACCAATAACTTAATTACACATCATACTTTTTAAAATTTACAACTTCATTAAATTATGACACATAAGCCAAATCAACCACAAAATGACACATAAGCCAAATTAACCACAAAATGACACATCATCAATTTAAACTCCCTATTAGTATATAAGGGGATTATATACTATAGAAGTAGTGTATTATGTATGTATAACAAATTTGTTAATCTTAATTGTAAAATAATATAATTATTTATATAATAAATATTATGTATAAAATTATATAATAAGTTTTACATATATTTTCGAGCTCTATTTTTTAAATGCATTAAACTTATAATAAATTTAAAATAATTGCAGAAAAAATTACTTGAGATATAAGATAAAAGTAATTATAAAATATAATTTAATAACTAATTAAATAAAGAATTGTACACTCCAATAAAAATAAATTTTAGATCAGAAAAACATTAAATAGTTCTAAAATAAATTAAACTAAAGAATAAAATGAATACTACAATAAATTATTAAGTAAATAAAATAAAAATTAATTTAATTAGTCAATGTTAAAATAATAAGAATATAATATTTGAAAAGAGTTTACAATGTTAAAATAATAAGAATATAATATTTGGAAAGAGTTTATGAATCATATCTTACTCAATCAATAACTTAATTACACATCATACTTTTAAAAATTTACAACTTCATTAAATTATGACACATAAGCCAAATCAACCACAAAATGACACATAAGCCAAATTAACCACAAAATGACACATCATCAATTTAAACTGTCTATTAGTATATAAGGGGATACGTACATATATATTAATTTGATTGGTAAAAAAATGGAAATGGGAGGTGGGTGATTATTATCATAGCTTAATTAGACCAATTTGTAAAATGAGGTGTATTTTGAAAACCTTATGTTTGATTGTGCATTTCTCTCTCTAACTTTGAATAAAACGGTATGACTCAAAGAGTGATACTCCCTCCATTTTTGAATAAGTGTCACTTTAACATTTTTCAACAAATTAAGATATTAAATTGTGGTCAATATTACCCTTCATTAATGAAAAATAATTTTAATATTACATTTTTGTTTAATAAAGAATGTGGTCAAGAATGTATGTTGTATTCATATGTACAATATTTATGATTTTTCCATGATTTATGCTACTATATTAATTGAAATTGAAGGCAAATTATTTTATTAGGGTAAAATTGTCAAAATTAAAGAAAAAAACATAGAATGACATTTAATATAAAAATAATTAAAATGACAAAGTGACACTTATTTAAAAGTGGAGGGAGTAGATAAAATATTCACACTTTGCCCCCAAAACGTTTTTTCTTATTTTAGGTGGGTGGTTATATTTAGACATCATACATGTTATGATCATAATAAAGAATTAATAAGAGTTACCTTTTATATTAATTTGGTGTTATGTACATATTTTGGCATAAATACTTGAATTGTTTATATATTTGTGTTAATATATTTTTTATGCATGCTTTTTTTTTAAAAGACCATGCATACAAAATTTAAAAGATATTAAATACAATTGATACAGTTTAAAAATATACTTGAGTTGCAATCACAAGAAACCTACTAAAAGATTAAGTAGTAAAGATTAATCGTTTAAAAAAAAGTACTCCTTCTGTCCCTAATAAGTTTCTCACTTTTTTTGAGTGTTTAGATTAAGAAATATAATAAAAAAATAGATGTAGTACATGTGATGGTAAAAGAAAAAATAATAGATTAGTATGTGATGAAGTAAGAAAAATATAATAGGATATTGAAGGATGAATAAAATATCACCGATGATTTTATTAAAAGAGTGTACAAGAATATATATACACCAAGATACAACAAACTCATCCTACAATTAAGGAGAGAATAAAGGTAATCTATTTTAAAGATACAAAAAGAATATTAACCAAATATACACGGTCAAACACTATCCTTATTACCCCCCTTCAAGCGTTGCGTGGGGTGAAGACAAACGCAGAGCTTGGACCGAAGAAGCTCAAAGGCAGGACGTGGTAAACTCTTGGTAAAGATATCTGCAATCTGCAAATGCGAAGGAACAAAACGTGTAGAAATCTTTCCAGAAGACACCATTTCACGAACGAAGTGATAATCCAGATCAATGTGTTTGGCTCGTTTGTGAGAAACTGGATTTTGACTGAGGAAAATTGCACTTTTATTATCACAAAGGAACTTTGGACGAGAAGAAGACGTAAGTTTGAGCTCACCAAGAAGGTTAATAAGCCAGACCATTTCAGCAGCAGCATTAGCCATGGCCCTATATTCAGATTCACAACTCGATCGAGCAACTGTTGGTTGATTCTTTGCACTCCAAGAAACAAAATTTCCACCAAGAAAAATAGAGTAGCCGTAGGTGGAGCGACGAGTCTCGATGCAACGAGCCCAATCGGCATCTGAATAGCCCAAGATAGAGGTATCAGAACGTCTAGTAAAGGATAAGCCAAAATGAACTGTGCCCTTTACATAACGTAGAATGCGCTTAACAGCATCGAAGTGAGCAGTAGTGGGTGAGTGAAGAAACTGACTGACGACGTTGATAGCATAAGACAAGTCGGGACGAGTAATCGTCAAATACTGCAAAGCACCAACTAAAGAACGATACAATGTAGGATCAGAAAACAAAGATCCATCACTAACCATGACCTCCCCGGCGGCAAGAGGGGTGGCAACAGGTTTAGAATCTAGCAAGTTTGCCCGCTCCAATATATCATGAGCATATTTAGCTTGCCCCACAAAAAGACCATCAGATGTATAAGAGACCTTAAGGCCGAGAAAATAATTCAGGCGGCCCAGATCCTTAAGAGCAAATTCCTTGTGGGTTCGATCAATGAAAGTTTGCAGCAAGGCGTCGTCATTTCCTGTGATAATAATATCATCAACATATAAGAGGAGATAAATGACAGATTTACCTTTGAGAAGGTAGAACAAGGAGGAGTCAGAGCGACTCTGGTGAAAACCCAAACCCAGCAAAAAGGTGCTAAAACGCTGGTACCAAGCGAGAGGGGCTTGTTTTAAGCCATATAACGCCTTCTTGAGACGACAAACACGATCAGGATAACGAGAATCAACAAAACCTGGAGGCTGAGCCATGAAAACTGGTTTGGGGAGAACCCCATGAAGAAAGGCATTCTTCACATCAAGCTGGCGAAGGGACCACCGAAAACGAACCGCAAGAGCAAGAACAACACGAACAGTAGAAGCCTTGACAACGGGGCTAAATGTATGATGAAAATCAGCACCGGGAAGCTGAGTAAAACCATGGGCAACCAAACGGGCTTTATGTCGTTCAATGGAACCGTCAACATGATATTTGGTACGAAAGACCCATTTCGAACCAACAATATTTGTATCAGGGGGGCGTGGCACAAGATCCCAAGTATTATTTTCATGAAGGGCATCGATTTCTTCCTGCATAGCAGAGAGCCAGGCAGGAGACTTTGCTGCAGATTTAAACCCTCTAGGCTCAGAAGAAGCAACAAGTGCTGATAAAAGAGCAGTGGAAGAGAGATCAACAGGATAGCGGGGCTTGAATATACCAGCCCGACCACGAGTAACCATAGGATGAGTGGGCGCTGTGGCAGGAGCCGGTGCAGCCTGTGGTGAACCAGGTGGATCCAGAACCGGGTCATGTGGTTCAAGCAAAGGTGGCATAGAATCGGGTTCATCCAAAATAACGCGAGGACAAGGTGAGGGAGTAGACGAAGGCTGAGAGGATCGTTGTGGCAAGACATCAGGAGAAAGCAACGGTCCATCCTAGAAGGTGGAAACATCCAGATCAGATAGTTTCGAAGAAGTAGAGGTCTGAGCAAACGGAAAACACAGCTCGTCAAACTGAGCATGGCGAGTCGTGAAAACTCGGGAAGAAGCTGGATCGAGACAACGATAACCCTTATGCATGGAGCTGTAACCAATAAAGATGCAAGGCCTACTACGAGGGGCCAATTTGTGATCAGCATAATCACGAAGAAATGGGAACACACGACAACCAAATGGTTTGAAGTTGCCATAATTCGGAGCGGAGCCAAACAAGAGCTCAAATGGTGACTTGTCTGTCAGTACTGCAGAGGGAAGACGATTAATGGCATAAACCGGCGTGGCAAAAGCGTCAAACCATAAAGAAGCCGGGGCATGAGCATGAAATAACATCGAGAGACCTGCCTCAGATATATGTCTGTGCTTACGCTCTGCACGACCATTCTGCTGTGGAGTGTAAGGACAAGATAGACGATGTAGAATGCCATGCACAGAAAAGAATTCACGAACTTTAGAGTTAACAAACTCTGTCCCCCCATCACTTTGAAAAACTTTGACATTTCGAGAAAACTGATTGCAGACAAAAGCATGAAACTTCACCAACACACCAAAAAATTCAGATTTCGCACAGAGAGGATAGATCCAGGAGAAACGAGAGTAATCATCAACAAAAACAACATAATATTTGTAACCAGCAGAAGTAGCAATCGGGGCTGGACCTGAAATCACAGTGTATCAAATCCAAAACTGCATTAGCCCGTTTATCATTCAAAGCAAAAGACAATCTCTTACTCTTAGCCAACTGGCAAGAGGAACAAATGGTAGGGTTCGGTAATAACGAGGTGACAGAAAGATGTCCTAATTTTTGCAATAAAGTAATAATGGAAATTGGGACATGCCCCAAGCGTAAGTGTCATAAATCAAAACTGGCCTTTAAAGTTTTATTTCTTAAAGCTACAACCAATGCTGGAACTCCCCGATCAAGCAGGTACAACCCTTTATCACACCGTCCCTGAGCCAGAACTGCTTTTGTTACTCGATTCTGAACCGCAAAGAAACGATCAGAAAAAACAACATCGACAGGAAAATCTGCAGTTAATTTACTGATGGATAACAGGTTTTTTGTGATATGAGGAACTACTAAGACATCTAATAATTGTACGTCACCAGACAATTTAGAAGTACCAATGTGCGAAATATTTAAAGCAGACCCATTACCAACAATAACAGAGCCGTTACCCGTATAAGGCTCATAAGAGTCAAGAACACCAGTCTGATTGGTCATGTGTGCTGAAGCGTCAGAGTCAAGATACCAGTCAAGAGAAGGGTCTGAAACACTGCAAGAGGTGTTGAAGGCCTGAGCAAGGTTTGCAGAATTCATAACAGATTGAGCAGTGACATATTTAGGGCATTTGTCAGCGTAATGCTCCCCTCGGCATATCTGACAGCGGGGCGGCCGACGATATGCATTGTTATTCCGTCCACCTCTAGAATTGAATTGTTGGCGCTGGTTTGTATTGGAGAAATTCGACGGTCTTTTCCCACCATGCAAACCCTGATTATGGGAAGAAGAATTATGCGATCCCTGATTTTGGGAAGAGGAATTTCCCGTTTGACTCCTGAAATTGGAACGCCCACCAGACGGGCCCTTCGACGCCGTGAAAGCAGCAGAGGACGAGTTGCCAACCTCCATCGCTCGAAGCATGCCTAACTGTCGCGCCTGATGGAGAAGATCACGAAATTTCGGAATTGAATCCAGGGCTAGTCGAGTATCAGCAAAACTAGCAAATTGAAGACCAAGGCCCCTGAGGAACCAGTGGCCTTTGTCCTCCTCGTCAAGCGGACGCCCAATCGCGGACAATTGGTCGCATATGGATTTGAACTTGCACCCATAATCATCAACAGACAAATCTCCCTTGCGTAAGGAGAGTAGTTCCTCTCGGAGAGAGTGAGTGTGAGAGGCAGAAGAGTCCGAGAAGGCCGCATGAAGCGCCGTCCAGGCAGCGTGCGAAGTTTCACACTTGAATATCTCGGATGCAGCGTCTGGGGTAAGGGAACAAGAGATAATATTGAGAATCTTTTTGTCTTTCAGTCGCCAAGCCTTATATTCGGGATTCGGAGATGATTCGGTGGTGGCCGGAGCTGGAACAGTACCGTCGAGAATGCCCATAACATCGAAACACTCGGCCATGTCAACAACTTGACGACGCCACATGAGAAAAGTGGTCATCTCCAGTTTGATGTTCACCATGTTCAACATGGTTGCTATCGGAAGCGGATCTGTGGTGGTAGTCATGGCAGAAATATAGATCGAAGGATGAAGTAGGGTTTTACGAAACTAGGGTTTCGAAATAATCCGTGCGGGTGTCGTCGGAACGAGGCAGCGTGGGATCGCCGGAAAGGAATGCCTGTGAAGAACGAGGCGTTGCAGATAGATAGGAAGAAGCGGCAGGGAAAAGTGGCGGAAGAATGGGGTTAGGATCTTTTTTGAGCGGCTGATACCATGAAGGATGAATAAAATATCACTGATGATTTTATTAAAAGAGTGTACAAGAATATATATACACCAAGATACAACAAACTCATCCTACAATTAAGGAGAGAATAAAGGTAATCTATTCTAAAGATAAAAAAGAATATTAACCAAATATACACAGTCAAACACTACCCTTGTTAGATATATATCAAAGAAAACTAAAGGAGAATGATTTTATATAAAATATACAAATAGGATATTAACATAATTCGTCCTTGAAACACAGAATATAGCTCATGAAAACTTCAACGCTTATACGTGTTGAATAATGTTAATTGTTCCTTAACTTGCAAAGTAAAAAAAATCAATAATTCTGCCTCTTTTAGCCAGAGATTGGAATTCGGAACACTACAGATTTACGTAATTCCCTTTAGAGGAGTATCCCTTTTCCTTGATCAAGGTTTTCCCTAAGAAGGATTTATTTGACAAGGTTTTTAGTGGGGCTTCGGCCTTGGTCTGTATTCATATGGTTCTAGGTTTTATCTATAAGAATTTATTTCTCTCTCTAAAAAAAAATCAATAATTCGTAAAAGATATTCTAAAATATTGCAATAAATAATGTTTACACCTAACCTAATACTCTTAACTAACTTCCCGATACTTACGGAAAAAGGTCAATAATCCCATGTTGATAAGCAAGTTTGTTTGTGCATGATGAAAAAATGCCTCTTTTCGTTCTTTTAGTTCTCTTACATTTTGTCCGTGGATGTCCTTTAATTTAATAAGTGTTAGTCGAAGCAGCCCTCACTTCTCACTTATATAGGTGATCTCCTTTAAAGTATCCCATCATACTCAACTTCAGTGATGGAGCTTGAAATTTTAGATTGGGGGACCGAATTTACATTAATTTAGATAAAATAATATTATACCTACAAAAAAAATTCATTATAAATTTTTCAATACATCTCATTTCATTAATTTAAATTTAACAACTTTTATTATATTTTGAAAAAAATTAATTTTGATTGTTCATTCTCATAATAGATGAAACAGTGTTAAAACTTAACTTGTAACCCCGTTGAGACATTAGCTACTATTAAACTAAATTAAAATATATTCTCTCAGTCCCGTGATGACTTGCATGTCTTAGACTCGCTTTTAAAAAAAATTAATTTAGTGGAAGTGTGAAGTCACATAAAATAGAAGTATTTTAGATGATTTAATGAGTGATAAAAGAGAATTTAGTTAGTTATAGAAAAAAAAATTGGGTCTAAAATGAGTAGTAATTTTAAAAATAAAATGATGTAGTAAATAATTACAGACAAGAGAAATATAAATATAGACAAGTAATTTAATATTATGAATGTACAAATAATTTTGAGACGTCTCAATAAAAAAAATAATGTATAAATAATTACAGACAAGAGAAATATATATATATATATATATATAAGTTAGTGACGGGCCCACTGCCCCCGCTGGGCTCTTAGTGGCTTCGTCCATACTCAACCTCTTCGAGGTGTTATGAACCATTAAAAGTTAAAGACTTAACCTTTACCATAATCTTACGGGTTTCGACACTGGTGTTGTGCTCTCTAAGGAATAGTCGGGAATAGCATGTGTTTCCCATTAAACCAAGAATTTGGGATCTCCAGTCAACATGGTTGGGTTACCATTGTTTACGTTTTTTATTTGTGAATTTTTTGACTCATTCCTTCTAGCACATTTATTTGATCTCGATTTTAGACCTTTTGTAGCAGATCTACTTGAAACCAAACATTTTAAATACCTCCACATTATGAGGTATTTACAAACCCACCTCTAATTGCACAATCTTCAAATCACATACGTCTATCTTAGACCTTTTAGATTCGTTGATATTTGAATATTAATAAATCAACATTTATTAATTGAGTTTTAGATTTACATGTCAAAAAATCTCAAACTCTAAAAATAAGGAACATTAATTACATAAACAAATGCAATTTTATTCATAATGTTATTCTATTACATTATTTTATTTGAATAAATCAAATAAGAAACTATTCAAAACGTGCAACTTTATTTTTGAATACTACGAGCTCATGCTGACATGTCTTCTTCGATGAACTCGTGTTTTGCCATGTTTGCATCTGCACTAGACTGTTTGCCTTTTTCTTTGTCTTTCTCATCTCGACGAGGAGTCTGACAGTTACGTGCCATGTGGTTCGGCTTACCACAATTATAGTAATCGTCGTTTAATTTTGTCCTTTCCAAGACGGATTTCTTGCCTTTATCATCTTCATAAGGGCGTTTCTTTTTCTTTGACGGTTCTTCACGTTCCGCCAAGTTGGCTATTGCCTCTATTTTCACTTTATTTGACACTTTGTCCATTCTTATATTGTCTTCCTCAATTTGAAGTTTTACAATCAACTCTTCGAGACTCATTTCTTTTCGTTTGATAGGGGTGGGCATTCGGTCGGTTCGATTTTGGGCTTTTTTCAACAGAACCGAAATAACTGAAATTTTAAAAATTAAAACTGAAATCGAATTGAAATTTATTATAATCGAACCGAAATAGAACCGAATCGAACCCCCACCCACACCAAGCCCTTCGCATCTATACAGGTATACATGTACCCACCCTCAGGTTTGTGCATCTGTCACTTTTTTTTTTTTTTTTTAGGGTTTTCTGCAGAAACATTTTTTTTTAATTTTTTTAAATGGTCGAATATTTTTTTAATTTTTTTCGACAAACTAGTGTCGATCATATAGGCTATGTCTTCTAGTAAAAGAGGTGCACATCTAGTATGATGTATTTTAATTAAGTGTATTTTTGAATTTTTACATAAATATTATATTAATAAATTGAAAGGAAAAGTGCATCCTATCCTAAATCGAATGGAGGGATAAATAGTCAACCCTTAATGTTCTTTTTTTTTTTTCAATTACTGTGGGCTGCCGAAATTTGGTAGAATTAGATCAAATTTGGCTAAGGGTGCGGCTAAAGGCACCCAAAGATACTATGAGGACACCTACCATAAAAAAAATTTGTCCAAGGGTGATGTGAAATTACGTATTTATTCCTCTTGTACTTTTAAAAAAAACGCCGGATGAGTACACCCACATCCTATCTAACGCGGAAATACAGACTAGAGATGTCTATCGGCCTGTCCCTAGACGAGTTAGGGCCTTAACCGGTTCATATTTAATGGGCCTACAATTGTTGGGACCTAACCCTAACCCTAGCGGGCCACGGGCTAAACGGGCCACTAACGGGCTACAATAATTTTTTTCATTTAAAATTAAAGATCTCAATTGGCACGTCTAACAAGTAAATAAAATAGAAAAATAAATAATTAGTTAATAATTAGTAAATGAGAAAAAAAAAGTATAATTTAAACACAATTCTAGAACTCGTTGGTCCTTAATATGACCAAATAAAACTAAACAAATATCATAATCTAATAAAAAATAGTAATAATGACAAATGAATAGTAATTGACTTCTTAATGCTTATAGTTATGGTTATTGGTCAAATGACCCAAAATTTGTTCTTAGGTTATTTATTAAAAAAAAGAAAAAAAAGTAACAAGTCGGGCTAGCGGGCTGGCCCGGTTTAGCCCACGGGCTAACCGGTCCGGGTAAAAAAAGCCCGGTTTTAAACGGGCCTATAATTCATGAACCCTAACCCTGTATTTTTCAGGGTTAAACGGGTCAGCCCAGTTAGCCCGGCCCGGATAAACATCTCTAATACAGACGGTCGTCATTTCTTCTCAATTCCAAAACTTTCCAATTCTGCAAATTCGATTTTGAGAGCGAGGATGGAGTCGAAAATGGTCGATTATAATGTACTCCCTCCGTCCAATTTCATTATTCCCACTTTCCTTTTTTGGTTGTCCAATTTTATTATGCACATACCCTTTTTTGAAACAATACTATTCATACTACTTTATCTCCACCCTCCTACCATCACTTATTTACCCACTTTGCCATTCACTTTATTCATAAACAGTGACGGAGCCAGGAAATCTCGATAGGGGGGCCCGATTAACATTACTAGGGGTGTGCAAAGTATGGTTCAGACCGATCGAACCGATCGAACCAAACCAGACCATTAAATATGGTTCGGTTTTTTATTTACAGTCCAATTTATGGTTTTTAGAATTGGTCTTTCTTTAGTATGGTTTAATTTACGGTTTTCACTAATAAAAAAGGGAACCAAGCCGAACTTATTTTATATATATATATATATATAAATATATATTATATAAAAAATATATATAATATAGATTTATAGTCTCTATATTATATAATACCTAAACTAGTAAACCCAAAACATTTTTCAAACCTACAACAAGCCGCTCAAAATCAGAAACCTTACCCATTCTCTTCTATTTAGTATTTAACGTTCCAATAAAAAAAGTGTACAAATAATTACGGAACAAATTGAGTATATATATTAAAAAAAAATGGTGGGGGGCCACTGGGCCCCCCTGGCCCCAGTGTGGCTCCGCCCCTGTTCATAAACAATCATTCATTTACAAATGGACCCCACAATACTCTATCATACCCTCAACTTATCTACTTTATGAATATACTAATCAATATTCATTAAAACTCGTGCCCGAAGAAGTGGGCATAATAAAATTGGACGGAGGGAGTAATTAACTACTAGTGGTGGTGTCAAAGATTCATTTGTAAAAGTGAAAGAGTTTTTATATTTTGGGTTTGTGTTGGTGTTTATGCTTGTTTTTTTTGCTTCTTATGACTCTATGGTGGTATGTAGTTGAAATAATATGCATTTAGGACATACATTTTGACATTATGTATTGCATTTGGTCGTTTTCCAAAAAAACCCCTTTTCGCGACTGGTTCTGCAAAGAAGACGACTATGTTCGTGTTTTTTTTTCCGGACATTGATGTGTTGTCCGAAAAAAAGACTAGGACAAATCTCTTTTGTTTTGAACTTTTTTTCGAACATATCTCTTATGTTCGAAAAAAAGTTCCCAACATTGGGCCAATGTTCGAAATTTAGTTCTGCGAGCTTTACTTGGTCGAATTTCAAACCCAAAACTCTCTGTAACGAACAAATTTTCGAACATTGGGCTTATGTTCGAAAAAAAGTTCCCAACATTGGGCCAATGTTCGAAATTTAGTTTTGCGAGTTTTACTTAGTCGAATTTAAAACACAAAACCCTCTGTTGGGAATAAATTTTCGAACATATGCCCAATGTTCGAAAATTAGTTCCCAACATGACACCAATGTTCGAAAATTAGTTCTCAACATGACACCAATGTTCGAAAATTAGTTCCCAACATGACACCAATGTTCAAAATTAGTTCCC
This sequence comes from Galeopsis tetrahit, assembly GCA_963675135.1. NCBI lineage: Eukaryota > Viridiplantae > Streptophyta > Magnoliopsida > Lamiales > Lamiaceae > Galeopsis > Galeopsis tetrahit. Next base: position 58,714,059 of record OY776127.1, read on the forward strand.
AACAAATAAGCCATGTTCAAAAATTTGTCCCGGACACCTTCTCCATGTTCGAAAAACCAGTCAAAATTCGTTCAATTTTTCCTAAACCGTTTCATTTCTTCCTAAACCATGCCAATTAGATGCCCATTGGTTTATTTTTATCCTAACACATCAAATATTGATACATTGTACACATAAACATGATTATAACACAAAAAACCAACCTTAATCAACACATTCATGAATTAACACAAAATTAAAAATAAATAAAAAACCTAAATCATGAAACCCTACAACAATAAAATCAATGTTTCAACTAAAACCTAAATTAAACACGCATTATCACAACAATAATTTTAAATATAAGCAAGGAAGACTAACCTTTAACCATTTTTTTGCAAAAAAAATCGCGGGATGGTCGCAACAAAATAACGCGAGTTCGTTCGGTGTTCGCTGCTTCAACGCGAGTGGGATGGTCTCTCTTGTTCCACGTCGCTGCTTCAAGAGTGGGATGGAGTTTGGTGCTGAGAGGTGGAGTGGGGGAGAAGTTTGGTTGGGGAAGATGGAAATGGAGGGTGGGTGTACCGAAATTTGAGTGGAGGGAGAAATGTTAAGGACAATTTTGGGTTTTCCACGTGGGTGTCCTCATCCGTTTTGTGTGTGTCCTCATTGCGTGAGTGTCCTCATAATATCCTTGGGTGCCTTTAGCCGTGCCCTTTGGCTAATGGGCCACTGCTTTTAATCGGATGGATCAAAAAAAATTATTGTTGGGCCAAATAACTTCCACCTCCCATTCTTTTCTTCGTTTTGGCTTCATTCTTGTTTCACTCCTTAAATTGACTTTATAAAATAACTAAGGCGTATTTTGCTTAAAAATGATATCAAACAACACACTTTCTCCAAATTAGTGCAATTAGTCATTTTAGTGTAAAAATGCAACGCAAATTTATAAAATTAAGCGAATTAATTAAACACATGAATTTCGAGCAATTGTCACACTAATCATCTGATGGGTAAAAACCGTCACAAATTTGTCTCTAATTTGTAATGAAAATACATTTGTCACAAATTATATCGATTCACATTGTCACAATTCTTTTTAAAAAAAAGTCTATGTGGTTCTAACACTCGCTGACGACCTTGGAGCATCCAAGTAAGGTGTTTGGCAGCTTGAACATATAATTTCTTTCATTTATTTTACGATATAAATTGTATATGTATACATATGTGACCCATTTAAAAAAATCATATAATTTAAATTTGATTAAATTATACTCTTAAAAGTTATAAATGTATATATTTATTTATTTTAATCTCTAAAATTGTAATTACAATTTTTTTGTACTTTGTAAATTGTAATTTATTTCATTTATCTGATTATTGCAAATGTTTTTTTTTTTTACTTTATAAATTGTAATTTATATATCTAAATGTCTAATTATATTCCAAACTAAATAATTGTCAACCTATTTGTATGATGATTTTCCGTAGTATGTTCTGTCAAGGGTGTTGCGTTCTCGAGAAGTTTGGCGTGGGGATGATTAAGTGACACAGTTGTTGGTCGTATGGGAAGGACAGTCGGAGGAAGAGGCAACCTAGGTTGATGAGGTTAGACTTTGTCAACCTTAGGCCTAGGGGAGATTTTACGATTATCATTGTTATCAAATTCTTGTGGTTAATTGTTCTGTAAATCTCATTTAACTCTTGACATAAAATTAAATTTCTTATTTTGAGCTTCTCTCAAACATAAACCTTAGGCCTGGGGGAGATTTTCCGATTATCATTGTTATCAAATTCTTGTGGTTAATTGCTCTGCATATCTCATTTAACTCTTGACATAAAATTAAATCTCTTATTTTGAGCTTCTCTCAAACATATTTTATACTTTGGGACTCAAATGAGATTTCTATCGACGAGTTCCTTTCTGCAATTTCTTCTAAAGTTTTGCCCCATATTGGTTTTAAGAACCCTTTCGCAACCCACAACTTAATGAATTTAGATACACAAATCATTTTATCTTCTAGATAGATTCCCGTGTAAAGAAAGCATGACTTTAGATGAATTTAGATACACAACTTAATGAATTTAGATACACAATTGATTATTTTTTATTTGAATCGGCAAAAATTCGGCGAAGGGTATCAGGAATACCCTTGTTCGAAACAGATCAACAATCAAAAGAAAAACAACAGTACATAAAATAGGAGCTTTAACTAAAGCACATGGTTGGTTCCCTAAGCCAATCGCTAAAAGTAATTCCTCTGCTAATTTTACCACCTGCCTTGAGCCATCTAAAAGAATGTAATAATACTCTGTCCACTAACAGCTCCACATCAAATTCCAGACCATTGAAAACAACATTGTTCCTCCCCTGCCAGATATACCATATCATACAATGCCAAATAATAAACCATGGTTCCTTCTGTTTAACGTCGACCTCGTCGCCGTGCTCTGTAAGATGTCTGATGCCGTACTCAGATGTGTTGTATTGCAATCCGAACCAGGAGTACAACCGGCTCCAAACCTCTCTTGTTTTCGCACACTGAAAGAAGAGATGTCGGGTGTCCTCGTCTTCCTTTCCGCATAATTTGCATTTCGTGCAGAAATCCGGGTTAAATGCTCCCCTTCTTCTTAAGTTCATAATTGTGGGAATCCTGTCTTGAAGCAACTTCCACGAGAAACCGGCAACCTTCGTCGGGATTCCTTTCCTCCAAATGCATTTGAGCTCGTTTCGTTCTTGGCTGTCCTCCATCTTCTGTTCCAACGACAAGAATGATTAGGCAATCTACTAGTCCTTCCGTCAGCTTATCCATGATTATAGCTCAAATAAGAGATTATGCATTAAGGTTACGACCAAGAGTAGTCTTACATATATCATCCATCCCAACGACAAGAATGATTAGGCAATCTACTAGTCCTTCCGTCAGCTTATCCATGATTTCAAGTAAAGTATCATCAAGGCCGACTACGCTAGTTTCATCGACTGTGTAGGACTCTAGGCGCATCTATTTCAGCAGGTTATAATGTTCAAGAAAGTAAAGCTTTCTCCAGTGAGAGATTCAATTTGGAAGACGAGGATGATGTACATGAGAGAAACTAGAGCTGCGTAGGCCTCTAAGTTGATTGTTTTTTGCTGGCTAGCCCGTCCCGTCCAAGACAACAATCCACTTCACTTCAGGCTCGGCCCTAAACAGCTTCCACCCAATGATCCTAGTTCATTTTGAATATGAATATGGAATAGAGTCCGCACAAACAATTCAATCATACCATTTTATTTTTTTCTCAACTCAGCAATGCAAGCTATGACAATCCAAAATCCATATCATATACTTTCCAGTTTACATCACAAAATACAGTAGATGAAGTATTATACAAAAATGGGATAAATAAATAAATCAATCAAATTTTATTCATAAATCCGTCTTGGGCCAGGACCCGGTCCAAGACTAGACAAACCCGGTTCTCTTTTCTTGATGGAATCGTTTTTCTCAAGCTTCAATTTGGCCCGGAAATTTGTAATGAAGCTCTCTGCCTTTGTGTTCACATCTGGGCTCGGGCAGAACAGCGGCGACGGGGGAAATGCCGCCGACGGTGTGACGTCGGACTCTGTTTCATCAGGATCAGGGGAACCACTCCTCGAGCTGGTGCTGCTGTTTACCCTGACGTAATCACCTTGCACTACGAACTTCCACGCCGGGCTTTTGAAGAACGCCGCCGGCGGTACTGGAGGCGGCAGCGGAATGCGATTCAACGGGGATTCGCCGCCGCTGTTTGAAGCTTCATCTAACCTATCGAAACTGTTTATCTTCATGGGTTTGGGTGGCTTCCGAGCTGTCACTGCCGCATTCTGAAAAGAGGGTCCTGGTTCACGCGCCGCCAAACGCGGCGGCGGCGGCGGTGGTGGCGGAGCGGGTGGGTAGGGTTCCAGTCTGACTGTAATGGTTCTTTTTCTTTTTTGCTTCTTCGATAGGAACAGATTCTGGAAAGCTGACGGCGGCGGTGGAGGAGGTGGAGGTGGAGGCGGCGGCGATGGCGGCGGAATCTGGAAGCTTAGAGGCGGTTGGGTTTCGTGAAGAAGAGAATCCATATTATTACCAACGCTCTTTTGCCTTTGTTTCTTCTTGTTTTTGTAAAGGGAATTCAAGAAAACTTTAGCTGATTTCCCTGTTGAACCGCCTCTTTTTCTGTCACTTTTGCTGCTCTTCTGCTCCGGCTGCGGCGGCGGTGGCGGTGGCGTTGCAGTAGTAGCCGTTGATTCAATATCCTTGTTCTTTTTTCTACTCGCCCTTTCCTTTTTGCGGGCCACTCTTTCATAACTACGTCTCTGATTTTCTTCAAATTCCGGCGTCTGAGATTCTTCCGGCGGCGGCGGCGCTGAAATGGGATCAAAAGATTCCAAATCAACATCCATTTTCCCGTTTGATCTCTCTCTTGTCGTCGCTGCACTTTCATTAGTAATTTCTTCATCTCCCTCAGGAATCGCCACCGATGACAGCGGCGGATTTATTGCTTCCATAGATTTGGTCACCAATGTATCTACAATAACAGTCTTAGGCGCTCGCGGCGGTTCTCTGACATAATCAACTTGCTCCAAGCTCCGATGGCGGCGGTGGTGGATCTGCACCGGATCCGAAACCCGACCCGTATCGACATAAATGTCGTCATGGTACCTCCTCTGGTAATCTCCATAACCCCAATAAGTAGGTGAAATTTCACGCAGATCAGGGTATGAGCTCACATTTCTTCTCATACCCAAATCCTTGTGCTCCAATTTAGCCTCATAATCTGAATATCCATACCATTGATTCGCACCAGAAGAAGAACTACTTGATGATTTCTGCTCATTAATCGAATAACTCTGCCATTTATTCGGCGTAGAGGGATTTGATTTCAGGGCTTCATTTTCTTTAATCGAAGATTCTCTAAATTCCTCATTCTTATTTTTACTAAGAAATCCAAACAAAACAGCAACCAAAACAAGAATAACATTCAAAGAATCCCAACTTTTCTTCACACTATTTGGCCTAAAGATATTAGCACTAAAAGACAGAGTTTTAGGCACTATAAAAACCAAGAAAAAAACAGCTGTTACCAACAAAAGGAAAATCACTAGCCCTGAGCTGAAGAAGAGGTCGGAGACGCCGCGGCGGAGGCGGTCTCCGCGGCGGAGATTGGCGGTGCTTTGAACCCAAAATGGTGTCAAATCTTCACTGTCTCCATCTTCTTCCATTGTGTGTTGTAGCTTCCTGAGAAAGATGTCTGTCTGAGGCTTTTTAAACTTTTTTTTCTTCTTGCTTTTTGGTTTAGGTTTTGTGTAAAATGTTTGTTTGCAACTTTTGGGGGGTCACTTTGCTTATAAGCTTTTTCGGGTTTGCTTCTTTTCTAGTACTAAAAGAAATAGCTTTACAATTTCATGTTGCACAGTTGTAATGGGAGGGAGCGTGTTGGAAATGGAATAGTAGTTGGAATTCTTTATTTATAATTATAATTAATGGGTTTTGCTTAATTTCTTGAAATTTGCAAATAGTTTATTGGAAAAGTTATATGACAGGAATATAATGTATTGTATGGTGCATTTCATGAATCCATACTGGCATATGTTATGTTATGTTACGTCACGTGTAGGCTGATTGCAAGAATGACAACCCCTGTTTTCAAGAAAATCAACACCGCGTTTGCCTCTTTGAAAACTGTTATCCAAATTAATAATTGATTTGGTATCAATTTTTTTTTTTTTTTAAGGATTGTTGTTCTGTAGAATCAATTTTATAGAAGGAATTGAGTTCAATGGTTGGTCAATTTTATTTTTATTTTTGAAAAAAAAATGGTAATTTATTTTCGAAAACATGTGCGTTGAAAAGTGTAACACAATATTACTAAAAAGTGTAACACATTTTTATTATTAAAAAGTGCAAGTCAATATAATTGAAAAGTGCAACACAAGTTTAATGAAAATGTGTAAATCACTATAACTAGAAAGCTTAAGTTAGGACGAAGTTGGATAACTCAAGTGGTTAGAGCACCACCACCTAGACTTTAGATTCTGGGTTCGAGTCATGGGGAGGGGAAAAAGGGATGGGTATTTAATGTAATTAAAAAAAAAATGTTTAAGTTAGTATAACTGAAAAGTGTAACACAGCATAACTGAAAAGTGCAACACAATTTTTTTAATGAAAAATGTAATTATTATAATTGAAAAATGTAATACAATTTTAATGAAAGATGCATGTCTATATAACTAAAAGGTGGAATATAACATTATCGAAAAGTGTACATCAATATAACTGAAAATAAAAAAAAATACCAAAAAAAAAAATATATTACCGAAAAAAAAAAAAAGAAGTTAAAGTTAGGGGTGAATGATTGATTGTTGACTTTGTCAACTCAATTTCATATATATATAGACTCAATTCTATAAAAAATCTACTAAAAAATTAATGATTGTTTTTTGACCAAATTATATTAATCATTAGCAAAATAATCATACGTTCAAAGTTGTTGATTTTTGATGCAAAAAAACGCTGCATATTTTTTTTTTAAAACTGTAAAAGATGAGTCTATTCACACGAGTACAAGGGATACTCAACCCATAATTTTACAAAGGTTACAATCTGAATACTCCTTTGCGCTTCAAGGAAAACTACTAAGGCTTCCCTAGTTACTCAATTAAACATGAAATTGGTTCCAAAAACCATGCCGAGAGAGATGAAATAGAACCCAACAGCTTTTGTCCTCCCATCCAACCCCACATTTTTAATTTGATACTCTCTACGTATTATTTTCTTTATTTCCTGTTGTTCCTCTTTGAAGCGCTTCACGTTCCTGCTGTTCCATAACTCCCAAACAATGCATGCCCACAAACTCGACATAAATTTTCTCCTTACTTTCCCACGCCCCAGTGCCTCAATGTGTTGTAAAAAATGTATGCCGATATTATTGTGTGTTACCATACTTACCTTGATCCATTTGTAGCAATCATTCCACACCCCTATCGCGAAACTACATTCTAATATAACATGAATATTATCCTCTGCTGCCTCTTCACAAAATCTGCATCTCGCGTCTGTTTCGGATATTACTATCCCCCTCTTTATCAAGTTGTCCGTTGTGGCTAGTCTCCCCTTCAATGCTTTCCAAACTATTGTTTGTATTCTTCTCGGCGCCAGATTTTTCCATATGGCTGCGAACTCCGGGCCTGCCTCTGACAATTCTGCACTTGCCGCCCCGTCTAGTTTCAGCAGATTGTAGGCCGTGCTGGTCGAGTATACGCCGTGTGGCGCCAACTCCCATTTCCAGATGTCATCATATCCTTGTTTCGGTTTTTGCTTATTAATCTCTGCATACAAACGATATAAGGCTTCTGTCTCAGCGTTCCCCAGAGCCTTCCCCCACGACCAAAACCATTCCCACTCCCCATTACTCCACTCCCCCATTTTGCTAACCCACTCTTCTTTTTTATTACTGATAGTGTACAGCATTGGGTACCTGTCCTTGAGGGGCCCTCCTCCCTCCACCCAGGTGTCGCTCCAGAACCTTGTTCTATCCCCGTTCCCCACGATTTTCACAATCTTATTTGTTGCCCCTTTTCCGCCTATTTCCTCATATAATTTTTTTATCTCCTTCCACCAGCTAGACTCCCCAACTCTGCGACCCCCTCTCCTATTTCCCAGCTCCTCCTCATTCCCCAACTCTCCATATTTTGATGAAAGCACTCTCACCCACAAACTATTTTCCTCAGTTAATATCCGCCAGATCCATTTGCCGAGTAGTGCTTTATTAAAAACGAGTAAATCTCTAATTCCAAGACCGCCATTTTTTTGTCCTTACACACATCCTCCCAACTGACCCAAGAGATTTTTCTAGCTTCGCCTGTCCCTCCGCCCCATAGAAAATTTCTTTGGAATTTCTTGATGTCGGTCAGAACTGATTTCGGTAACTTAAAGAAGGACAGGTAGTATGTGGGTATTGCGGACAACACGGCTTGCACTAACGTTACCCTTCCGCCCATCGAAATATTTTTATCTTTCCAGAACTCCAGCTTCCCTTTAATCTTTTTCAGCATACCTGCCCAAGAAGATGTTTTGTGATGATTTAGCCCAACATTCAGTCCTAGAAAAGCCATTGGCAGATTTCCAGTGCAACACTCCAAAAACTCAGCCATTTCCCGTTTATCTTCGTCCCTCATATGCACCCCGACTAAGCAGCATTTGTTAAAATTCACGCCCAATCCTGAAACTAGTTCGAACAATTTCAAAATGTATTTGATTGCTCGGATATCCCCCCAGTTTCCGTTGCACAGAAATATTGTATCGTCAGCGTATTGAAGAAGAGGAACCTGCACTTTATCTCTTCCCATATAGATAGGATTTAACTCTCCAATTTCCACCGCTCTGTTCACCAGACAGCTTAGTCCTTCGCCTGCAATTAGGAACAGAAAAGGTGACAGAGGATCTCCCTGCCGCAGCCCCCTTTCTAATTTAAATTCCCCGGACGAACTTCCATTTACTAGCACGGCCGCGCTCGCTGTCGAGACGCACTCCTTCATCCAGACCCTCCATTTTCTTGAGAAGTTCATGCCTTCCATCATCTTGTCCAAGTAATTCCACTCCACCGAATCGTAGGCCTTGGCGAAATCCACCTTTAACAGTGCTCTCGGTTTTCTTTTCTTCTTTGCTTCGTCTATCGCCTTGTGTGCCACAAGAATCTCGTCCATGATTTGACGGCCTCCTATGAAGGCAGATTGAGTATCGGAGATCACCAGTTCCAGAACCTTAGCCAACCGTTTAGCCAACAGCTTAGCAATTATCTTGTAAAGCCTGCCTATCAGCGAGATAGGTCTGAATTCCTCTAGGTGTTGAGCGTCTGCCTTCTTGGGGATAAGTACTACGAACGACGGGTTGAGGCCTTTTACAATCTTCCCATGATTGTGAAAGTCAGCCATCATGTTCATAATTTCTTCTTTCAAAAGAACCCAGTTTTCTTTGAAAAATCCGAGAGAGAAACCGTCAGGTCCGGGGCTTTTTGATATCTCGCAATCCCAAATGACCTTCTTTACTTCTTCTTCCGTGAAAGCCGCAGTGAGGTACTCATTATCGCAGACCTCCAATTTACGCCTAATCAGTTCTCGAGGGATAAACGGTCTATCGAAGCCATCTGACTTGAAATGATTGCTAAAGAATTGGTGAACCTGCTGCTTCACCTCCTGAACGGACTCCGACCAGTGGCCATCGATGTGCAGCCCATTAATGGCGTTGCCTCTCTTTCTTCCGTTTATGACCCTGTGGAACATCTTGGTATTCATATCCCCTCCTTTAAGCCAGTTCATCTTGGCCATCTGGTATAGATGTTCTTCCTTGAATTGCAGATCGCTTTGTAGTCCAGCACAAAGACCTCTTCTTTTCTCTACCTCGCTTTCATCAAGCCCGAACGTATCATCTATAACATCCAATCTATTGATCTCTCTTCTACTTTCCTCCACTCTTGTGTCAAGATTCCCATACACTCTTTTGCTCCACTCTCGTAGGTCGCCTTTTAGAAGTTTTAATTTTTCTTTCAGAACATACCCGCCCCAGCCTTGGACGTCATATGACCTCCATTTTTCAGAAACAAACTCGCTAAAATGCGGGTGCCTCATCCACGCGTTGAAGAAGCGGAATGGCTTTGGGCCCCAATCTCTCATGTGGGACTTCGTCAAGATCGGGCAATGGTCCGAAACTGAACGTCACAGCCCGCATAAGGAGGCGTTTGGCCATTTCTCCCACCACTCTTCATTCACCAACACTCTATCCAATCGGCTTTTACATGACCCGTCCGGTCTATACCAAGTAAAATTTCTTCCTGCCAAAGGGACGTCAATCAGGTTGTTCTGGGAAATGAAATCGTTGAAATCCTCCATCTCCCGTCTATCTTCCCGTTCGCCCCTCCCAACTCTCTCATTTGCGCTTCTAATGGCGTAAAATCTTCTGCAATGCATAAATAAGAATCTTGATTCTGGTCCACCACTCCATCTAAGATCCCCCATATTTCTCTTTTTTCAACTCCGTTGCATGGGGCGTATACGTTTACCAGGCAAGTTCTTTTCCCGTCCTGCTTCCATGTGTCGTTTACAACCAGGAAACCCCTCCTATGCCACGTGCTCTGAGCTGTGAAGGCCTCCTCGTTCCATACTGTTAGTATGCCCCCCGACCTCCCCTCGGCTCCTCTACTTTCCCATCCAAATTCTGAGTTACCCCAAATTGATTTACACACGAACCTGTTCATGTTCTCAATCTTTGTCTCTTGTATGAAGCAAATGTCAATGTTATTTTTTGTCACCATCTCTTTTACCTCCTTTCGCTTGTCCCTACCCCCCATTCCTCTCACATTAAAGCTGAGTATCTTCATTGATTCACTTTGTTCCCTCCAGTCTATTTAATATAATGTCATCTGTATCTTTAGCCTTTACCCCTAGTTTTTTTCCGAGTGCCCACGTTTCCTCCGCCTGCCCTCTTATCTTATTTTCCTCCTCCAAAAGAGTCCTACTCGTGTCTTCGCAGAACTCTACCCCTGTTTCTGGTTTTTTATTGTCTCTCCCCTTTTTCTTCGCACCTCTTCTTCTCTTTTCAGCCTGCTTTTGTTTATCCTTTGCCAGTGGGTTTTGATTGTCACTCTCTGTCTCCGGGTCGTTTCCGCCCGACCCCTCTGCTTCTTCTTCATCCTGATGTGTAGTCATAATTTGATAGAGTTCAGAGTCGTTCTCATACCCTACTGACCCTCGTGCATCATCCATGCCCCCCGCGGCCCACTCCGACATGGATGACAATGCTTAGAGCATCTCCAGTTGTATACCCATTTGTAGGTACAAATTTGTGACACATCAGCTGCCACATCAAAAGTAAATTATACCTATCAATTTTTACCTCCACCTCCCAATCATCTCAGATACAATTGTTACTATTTCAGGACCCCACCATCCATATTATTTAATTCATTCAATATTTATCACTTTATTTATTTTACTAATATTAATTAATAAATAAAATAATTATTTTTGAATTTATATTCAAGTAAATTATTGATTGATTAATACATGAAATAAAAATAGTAAAAGCTATCGCATTAAAATAGGTTAGACAAATGTGATAGATAGATTAGACAAAGTTTTAACGACACTCCGACATCTGACTCGACTTATGAGTTTATGATTTAAAAAAAAAAATTATACCATACCTTTTTATTGATACTACATTTACATATTTCAAAAGAGAACTCTACCTTTTTTATTGATCCTACTACATTTACATATTTCAAAACACAATTCTTCCTAACTAAAATAACATTGGATTGTGTTATTTTTAAAACACAACTTTATTTTTAAAAAAAATTAAGTCAGTTTAAGGTTTTTTTTTTTTGTTGAAGTATGAATGTGTGATCAATTAAATTGGATTGTGTTAATTTTAATTCAATATTTTTTACTTTATTTATTTTAATATATTAATTTTAATTAATAAATACAATATTATTTTTAAAACCTTAATCGTTATTTTTAAATTAATCAGGACATTAAATTAATAATAAAATAACTGATGCTTTGTCTAGTTTAATTCATTCTAAAATAAAATTTTAATATTAGTATAATTTTTCATTAATAAAAATAAAACGTAAAAAAAAAAAAGAGAGAGAGAAAATATGCAGGGGCCCACATAAATCAGTTTTTTTCAATTTGATGCAGCATCAAAGTTTACTACTCAATTTTCTCTCTCTTAAATTGTACCCCTCCTCCCGATGGTGTAACTAGGTACAATGTTATGCCAAGTCATATTTACACCTCCCGTTGGAGGTGCTCTTAGATAGGTAAAGAGCGGAGTAATAAAATTTTGAGTAGTTTTTTAAGATAAAAAAAGTACTTATAATTAGCAAATACGCACATATTTATTTGATTGGTAAAAAAAATTAGAAATGGGAGATGGGTAATTTTTATCATAGCTTAATTAGGCAATTTGTAAAATGAGTTGCATTTTGAAAACCTTCTAAAAATATAGTAAAATGTTTGTTGGTCGTGCATTTCTCTCTCTAACTTTGAACAAAATGATATGACGTAAAACGTGATATATAAAATATTCACACTTTACCTCTAAAACGCGTTAGGATAAAACGTTTTTCTTATTTTGGGTGGGTTGTTATATTTAGACATCATACATGTTATGATCATAAAAAAAATATATATTAAAAAGTGTTACTTTTATATTAATTTGGTATGCATGTATTTTGGCATAAATACTTGAATTAAAAAAAAAAAAAAGTAGGGAAAACTAAGTCGCTGAGCATTTGCCTAAATACTTGAATTAAAAAAAAAAAAAAAAAAAAAGTGGGAAAACTAAGTCGCTGAGCATTTCCCAGCATAAAGAAATTATATGTACATACCCCCCTATATATATTGATAGAAAGTTTATTTCGATGATGTGTGATATAATTTATTTATGTGTCATTTTTTTAATTTAATTGATATCATGTGTTATGATTTGATAAAATTATTTAATTTTTAAAATGTGATATGTAATTAAATTATTGATAATTTTTAAAATGATAGAAAATTTATCTAACTTTTGAAATTAATTAATTAACTGACTAGTTTCCTGAAATCTTCAAAAATTTGCCATAATAAGTTATGATAATGTCAATGTGTATCAAATCAATGAAATTAGAAAATAAATATAATGCAGGTATACATTGAATTGCTAATATGTTATTCATATACTAATTTAAGAATAAAACACACTTATGTATTTTGATTAATTAAAATAAAAAATATATTAGGTTTTTATAAAAATAAATGGTAAAATTGATTTGACTAAAAAATATGACATGAAGTTTTTAAAATAAATATTATAAAATACTATAAAATATTCTCTTTAAATTATTTAAATATATATAATATGTAATAACAATAGCTAACATTAATATATGAATGCTCATCTAGTATATTATATATGTGTGATCTAGATCTAGACAGTGATGTTCTAACCAATTAAGTTATTTCACTTTCATTTGAGTACGTAAGAAAAATAAAACAATAAGAGGATGACTTTTTATAAAATAAAAAATAGGATATCAAAATATTCTTCGATCAATTTTACTATAGAAGTAATAAGTGCATCTCCAGTGCTAGTGAGGATTTTTGGGGTTTAAGTTTGCCACATGTTTGCCACCTCAAAAGTTTTCTACTCCTATCTTAAAAAACTTTTACCCCCTCCAATGCATTCTACCACTCTTCTACCTCAAAAGTGGGTCCCACTCTCCAATTAGAGTATATATTTTTCTCTTTACATTCTTTCATTCATTATTTTTATTTTATAATTTATACTCCCTCTATTTTTTTTAATAAATGTCACTTTAATTTTTTTAATTATTTTTAAAGTAAGTGTCACTTTGAAAAAAAATCTTTAATTTTGAGTATTTTACCCTTAATCATTTATTACAAATATTTTTCATAAATATTGTTTGTAGCAAAATTTATTTAGTTTATGAATATTAGCTATATTCTTGACCCCAAAATTACTTACTTCTATATAACATAAATATTGTTCATACCAAACATGTTGCTATTTGATTTGTCAATCATTCAAAATATACCACTAGTTTTGTAAATGCTTCATGAATTTTTGAACTTATTTACTTAATTTTAAGTTTTAAAAAAATACAGTTTGACTTATATATAAAAAATAATAATGTTAATATATTTTTTTACAAAATATAATTGAAATAATACAAAGAGTACAAAATAAAAAATACATCAATGGTAAATACAATTAAAAATAATAATTAAAATATAAGTTATAAAAAAAAAAAAAGTTGAGACCACTTGAAATGGGGTAGAAGTTCTTCTACCCCATATCTCCTCTCTCCTCCACATCATCTCTCCCCCAACCCCTTCTACCCTTAATTTGAGTTGTGAGTAGCAATCCACATGGGATTTCTACCCCCATTGGAGATGCCCTAAAACTTAATAAGTACATAATACGAATGTCATGATATTAATGTAAATAAATAATAAAAAAATAAAAAACGGAGCATCTTTGATTATACTTCCTCCGTCCGTCTATAAACTTCTCATTTTGTTATTTTGGTTCGTCCGCCTATAAGTTTTTCATACATTTTTTATAAATATTTTTTAATTTTTTTTTTTTTACATTTTACTTTATATCTTAATTTTTCTTTTTATCTCATTCTCTTTCTTTCAATCAAATCACTTACTAGATCTAGGGTTGGCAATGGGACGGGTAAAAATTCGGACCCGCATAAAACCGGCCCGCACGGGACGGGTAAATACCCGGTCAAACGGGTCCCGAGTCGGGTAAATACCCGGTCAAACAATACCCGCCGGGTATGGGACGGGTAATGGTTTTGTATATACCCGACCCGTATAAATATATATATATATATATATCATTATTAGTAATTCAATATATACTTCTTCAATACATGGTGGAATAGAGGTAAGCTTGGGATGAGAATTGGTCTTGAATACTTCTTTCTACTGTTACTTCGGGTCATTATGATACCTCTAGTAGTCTGGTACCTAAATATATTTTTGTTTGAAATTTTATTATGAATAAAAATCATTTTTTTCCTAATAAAAAAAGTATATACTTCTTCAATTTTAATTCATTCTAATTGTAGGTTTAAGAAACACACAGCGGCTTCGGATTTCTTATTTCTCTCACAGCCACCGGTCCCCTCTCCATTCTATTTAAATAGCATATTAAAAAAAAAATAGTGATAACGGGGCGGGGCGGGTAAACCCGTCGGGTTCGTGGGACGGGACGGGGCGGGTTTACCCGGGTATTAAAGCGGGGCGGGTAACGGGTCTAAAAAATTTTGACGGGGCGGGTCCTGGGATAGGCCATACCCGTCTCATACCCGCCCCGTTGCCAACCCTAACTAGATCTATAATTTAATTTTTTTTTTTTTAATCAATGTATTTACAGAGGAGAGGCGGCGGCTGCTCTTGCCAACCATCTACATTAACACAATTCGTCCTCGAAAAACGAATATAGCTCAAGAAAACTTCAACGCATATAATTTATAAATGTTGAATAATGTTGTTCCTTAACTTGCATAGTAAAAAAAATCAATAATTCGTAAAAGATATACTAAAATATTGCAATAAATAAATAATGTTTACACCTAATACTCAACCACCAACTTCCCGGTACTTATGTTAAAAAGTCAATAATCCCATTTCATCATCTCCTTGATAAGCAAGTTAATTTGTGCATATAAAAATTGGCAAATTATATAATGTAATGTGCATGTAATGTAACGACCCACATCCTTGTTAAAATTTAAAGAATCTGACACACATGCCTTAATTAACATGCAAAACAAATTAAACGTGTACGTTTTGCTTAGACCAACGCGTTGTGTATTATAATTATTGTTTTTTAATTGTGAGACTCGGTATAACCAGTGGTGATCTGAGAAGGGGTGAAAAGGCGTGTATATATAAAATAAATATATATTATAATTATATTATATTTAAACTTTATTTCATGTAATATATTTAAATTTATTTACTAATTATTATTCCCTTCGACCATCAAATTTGTTTATTTAGGAAAGGACTATTAACTCCCAAATTGGGCTATACAAACTCTAAATTTATTTCAACGAGAATAGACATTAATGCATTTACTAAAATACTAAAAAAAAATACTATCATTTTACACCCCTAATAATTATAAACACACCCCTAATAATTATAAACACACCCTATATGTTATACACACCCCATTCTTAAATCCTCTATCATTTAACCCTCATTCCAACAATTTGTACTTTTACTTTAAAAAATCACACTTATCATAAAAATCCTTCATGCATAAACTCTTCATACGATGTTATAATCACAATCAACATAGTCACGAAAGATGAAAACGTGATGTAGAACATCAATGTAAATATATTTAATGTTTTTTACAGTATATACAAATTATGACCTACAACAGTCGTCGATATGTTCGGCCAGTATTGTGGCCGAACACATCATTGGGTGTACGGCCAGTACTGGCCGAACACAATTTTTCCGTGCAACTTCGTACGTGTTCGGCCATTATGGTCGTTCTCTTTCTTGGTTGTGCGGTCGTTTTGACTGTGCACAACAAGGAGTGTGTGGCCACGAATCTGGCCGAACACCTTCAACACAACATATTTGACAACAAAAATGCGCAAAAACGAGAGTAAAAACAACATTTTAGTATATCAAACTCAATTTTTTTATGCAATCATAAGACAATGTATTCAACAACTAGATGTATACAATATTATCACTCCAAATCATCTAAACAAATAAAAAATATCAAATACCTATCAACCCTAAATGTTAAATGAGTGTGTTGGTAAATGAGAGAGTGAGAGGAGAAAAAATTAAATGAGGTGTGTTTAGTAAGAAAATGATTTTGAATGGGGAATAGGATTTTGAATGGAGAATGGTAGGATAGAAAAATAATGGGGTGTCTTTAGTATTTTAAATTGATTTTCAAATTTTAATGGGGTGTGTATAACCATTTGGATGTTGATAGCCCCACCCTTTTATTTATTTATTCATCAGATTTATTCTCATACTTTTTATTGAAACCATTGTGTTATTAAATTATCATTTTATTTATAATGAACCTCACTACACTACACTACACTATTACTTTATTTTTGTTTCCATTAAAACTTGAGTCAATTTTGATGGAGAGAGTATTATTTATGATTAAAATAAATTTGGGTAAAATTATTGACTAAGCATAAAATGTATAATGCACAAAATTTATATGTACCATTTGTATCTACCTACTAACATATTTACATGAAATCATTACCTGGAAAAATATTAATATAAGATGTGCAGCAGTTGTGGTCGTGGGTAAGTTTACAAAGGAAGCGAATATGATGAACGTCTTGATGTGATTTGTGTTAAAAATAAGTAATATTGAAAGGTGATTTGTGTTAAAAATAAGTAATATTGAAAGGTGATTTGTGTTAAGTTAGACATGAACTCTAATTGTATTTTTTTTTTTTAATTTTGTTGTTGTGAGTTTCTACTGCTACTTCCTTTTTTTTTTTGTTTTTTTGACGGAACTACTGCTACTTCCTTATTTTGGTTATTTTGGAGTATTTCTGTATATCAAGTCTTAATTTATATTTTGGAAACTTTTCACACAAGCTTTCTATTTACATTTTGTGTTTTAATCTTCCGTTGTTTCGAATTTATACTTTCGTTCATATTTTGTATGTGTGTTTATAATATATAGAGGGACGGAGGAAGTATCATTTTTTTCAGAGAGTATAATTGATTGGAATTTAAGTAAACCTAACTCTAGTGGATAATTGCAACAACTACATGAGAAATTATCAGACATGACCATGAAAGCTACTGCTGTACAACACAAATTTCTGAAAAGGGGTTTCAATAACTTTTATGTATGTGTATCCATGGATAAAATAAAATAATTAAACATCATTTATAAGGTCCCTTTTTAGCATTTCGCCAAAGATAGATCAGCTTTATTAATTTAGTTAGTCAATTCAATTTTAATAAAAGAAGCTTTCCCAGAGGACACATAAAAAAAGGCCTCTTCAGTTTATCGAATATCTACAGATTTGACCATAATATTTTATACTAACATCGATGATTTAAAGAGGGGAAAAAAAAACATTAAGACAATCATTCATCTAAATGCTGCTACTATTTATGCAGCATATATTGAATTTACATAGAATTTTGTTCACAGCCAAAATTCATACACATATTGTATCGTATCTATCTTACAAACTGATAATTCTAATCTCATACACACCTTCAAGCCCATGTTTAAAATAGATGAGCCAAGTTATGTAATAATGAGACATTATGCTGCTGCTGCTGCTGCTGTATAACCACTATTATATCAGATCAGAAACCAACCAGTTCAACATTTGCTCTTGAACTTCCTCTGAGCTTTCAAGTCCACTACGATTACCGAAATGTTATCCTTGCTCCCCTTCTTGATGGCAATGTTCGACAAGTACTCTGCCGCTGCTTGTGCAGCAGGGTCCACTCCTTGGCCCCTCTCCGTCAACGGGTTGCCCCCGTTTCGTTTGTGCCAAATCAAGATTTGTTTGCGAGCAAGTTCACACACTTCCTCGTTCGACATGACATCCCATAGGCCATCGCTGGCTAAGACGAGGCACTCGTCTTCTCTAGCTCGCGGGACAAACATCACCTCTGGTTCCGGTATTATCCATGGCTTCAAGTATCTGTCACCTGATAATAATGGAACAGGTCAGCCACATACAAGGGAATCACCAATCAAAGTCCAAATATTTCAAATTCTATCAGTAATCGTATCAAATTCATTCTCCTCATTGCATTGCAACCAATACAACAGTAAAGGGCTGTAAAAAGTGCACTAGAATAAAAATTAGATTCAATGGGACGTGCATAAGCACTGCACAATGTTATGCTTGTCCCATTTTCACAATGTAAACTTGCATTGAAATTTTACGTTGCCCAATACTCTGCTCAAATATGATCACGAACAAAAAGGGAAAGTAGTTATTTTAATCTTGTGACTCTTATTTTGATTTTAGTCTTATTGACTTTCAAGAATTGAAAGTAGTCCTATAACATCAAACTATTCGACATTTTGGTCCGGTGACTGGTTGTAAGAGGACAAATCAGACAGGACTGAAATTGAATATAACATTATTTTTAATTTGTTAAAGTCAATAGGACTGAAACCAAAATAAGGATAACATACAGGACTAAAAAACTATTTCCCCTGAACAAAAACTATGGATATAGTTGAATGAATTGATCAAAATCAAATTGATGTCAGAATTTCCATAAAGTCCATGGCAGAGAGCACATTGCACAAGTTATTATTAAGAATAGATGACGTATGTTAACGGTAAACAGATGACGTGATGCCACATTCATTCGTCATAATTGTCTTATTTGGCAACATGAAATTGTCAGAATTTCCATAAAGTCCATGACAGAGAGCATAATGCACAAGTTATTATTAAGAATAGATGACGTATGTTAACGGTAAACAGATGACGTGATGCCACATTCATTCGTCATAACTATAAAGCAACATACGGCTGTTCATTGACCTACCAATAGACCGTGACATTGCGAGTACACCAAAAACACGGTGTCCATTCCATTGAATGACCTTGCCACCAGATGCCTCTATCCTAGCATATTCATCCTCTCGACTTGGCTGACAAATATATTTATAAAGAATAAAATTTCAAGTGACTGACCAAAATTAGCATAGAAAATGGCAAATGGATAAAAAAGGTAAGGCAAATATTAGCTTACCTTATGATCAACTGATAAAGCAATCGCTTCTTTACCACGATAAAGAACAGCTCTAGAATCTCCACAGTTTGAAACTACTATATGGGACGAACAAACAACTGCAACGACAGCTGTCGATCCAACAGTTTCAGGGGCAACGGGGTCAGACGTAGTATTACACACATTTGAGTCACAACCAGTGACTACTCTGCTCACCTTTCCTCCAACTTCATCGTCCACCTTTAAAAAGCAACTTTGGAAGGCACTCTCCCACTGGACTTGTCGAATGTCTTTCGTCGTCCCATTCCCCAAAACATCTTTAACATTTTTTAGCTCCTCAGCTAAAGCTAAATGGATACGATCACGACAATAATTTGCAACCTACATTATGGAATGCTACTAATAATGAATCAAATGTTGGAGAATAATTGACGTTTTTTAATAATGAGGTTACTATGAAGAAATATAACTAAGAGGTCATTTGCTCTCAAAAAATATTTGGTAAAAAAGATCTTTAACAATTTATAAGATCTTAAAATAAGCTAAAAAAAGTATCAACACCCCAAACTTATTTTTCTAAAATCTTTCAACCTATACTTAAATAATTATATTTTTTATAAAAAATATCATTTTTTAAAAACAAAAATCACCGCCTTCCCCACCCACCCCCACTCTCCAAGTTCTTTTGTAATTATTTTATATTAAAAAAAAATTAAAAATCTCTCACATTATTAAAGAACATATTATTAGCCAAACACTTTAACAACTAACAAGCTACTTAAAAATTATGTGTTATAAGGACTCGAAACAACTTATAAGATGTTAGAGCTCATAAGATGTTTAAAATAAGCTTAGCCAAACACGGGCTCTAAAACAATTGCACCAAAGTCATAACAGGGATTTATGATACGCATCTACGCTGCATCCACTAATGGCAAAGGATCTTAATAGTAATTATCAACACATAAGGTAAGATCCACCTAAACCATCTCTAAATCAAAAGAGGACAATATTTATTAAGAAAAGAATCGTTACAATGCATATATGCATGGACACACACACACACACACACACACACACACATTGATGTTGTAAAGAAATAAGTTTTGCAACGAGAAACCATACATACCTGAGATCCCCCATGGCCATCATACACCCCAAAAAAATGAGACGTAAGATGAGTCAAGGTCTGACTTATGCCATCTATTCCAGAGTCACCAATGAAAAACTTGATGGGAATTTTCATGAAATGAGGAACGGCCATAACCGCATCTTCCATCTCCGGCCTATGTCCACAGATAGACACCGAACCCCAAAGAGGCAAACAATCCAATTCAAAGACACTCTTAACGCTTCCTTTGCTGGAATCTTGTTCATTCGATAACTTAACAGAAACTACTGATGCCTTTATTGTGGGCCCACTTGAACATTCTTCATCAGGTTTAGTGGGAACTGTAAGGGCATCTTCGGATAATCTCCGTCGTATACTTCGTTCTTCCAAACTGATGACTTTTGCAACTAATTGACCATTATCGATGCCCTCGATTTCAACAGCAATGGGCAAGCTGTTCTCCGAAGCGGTGTTTAAAGGCACGCTTAGATCTGAAGTAGGATCTATGGGTAGCAACTCAACACTACTTAAGTTAGGGTCTTCCCCGACAGAGAGAATCTCGTCTTCTTCACTTTCCGGAACGTCGTGACCTGACTGACTGTTTTCAGGTATTTGCTTCGTCTCTAACACGTCAGATTTTGCATCCTCGTGAGTCTCAGAGTTAGCAAAGTTGCAATCTGAATCCCAACTAGGACGAGAGTTATTAACCAGCGTCATTGCGGGATCTGACAGCAATTCTACTGTTTCCGTCTCTAGTTTGAGCCGTGTTGGCCCTGTGCAGTTTGAAGCCCCGGAATTATCGCACATAATAGTAGCTAAACTAACTGTAACGGCAACTGCAGGAGACATATCTTCCATCAACTTTCTTCTTAGAAACTATCAGACCTAATTTTTCTGAATAAAGAAACTCCAAATAGATCTTGGAGATGTTTGGAGACATGCATTCAGCCAGAGAATGGACAGCAATGCACCAATTCAAGACGGAATCCCGACCACGAGCAGTGTCAAGAACTAAAGGAAGGTGAAACAAGACACACCAAAAGAAAAAAGAAACCATTATTTCCAAGAAATACAAGAAACTAAGTTCATAAATATAAGGAAAATAACATGATTACAATAAGGATCTGGAAATCAGATCTAGCCATGAAATCGAGGATCTAACCTTCCACAAGTAGAGAAATTCAAGAATTTCACAACTAGGGTTCACAAATTCTTCCTCCCTACAAGAGAATGAACACTACAAGAAAATTTTCCAACTACCAACCTTTATATAGTCATCCAAACCAAACCCTTATCCACAAGCGCAAGAAGATAACTCATGAAAAATAACCTGGGGAAAAGGAAACCAAACCAAACCCCCCACAAGATTCACAAGAAAACCCTTAAAAGATGTAAACTTTTCGACACATGGAATATGGGTTTCATGGATCTGAGGCAACGCTTCTCAGCCTCACGAACAAATCAACATGCCTTTCATAATTCATCAACTAAATCTCCCTTTTCTCAACAACTTTTCCCAAAACAATCAAGATTCATTCTCCCAAAACAAATTCCTGATGCAATTAATCAATTAAAATAAAAGGAATGATTCTTCTTACCTAGAATTGAATTGGAGCACCGTATTCACGCCAAGAACTGACAAGGGCTGTACACCAATAATGCCCCCTCCGTAGATTTTTCTTCCCCTTCGCTTCAGGATTGTGAGGAAGAGAGAGAAAGAGAAGAGAGAGAGAGAGGAGGGGAGCGGGGTGTGTGTGGAATGGCTTTTACTACTAACTTCACAGGACACGTGTAGACTCAATTATCTAACTCCAATCAATGCTTATAGCACAAAAAAGAAATAAACATAGAAAATAAGAAAGAAACACAAACCCTTTACAAATTACAATAAATGTGTGAGAGCGATCGTGGACCCTCCATCAGACAGACTTGCTACAACACCACCACGCGTCCTCCCAGCGATCGTGGACCCTCCATCAGACAGACTTGCTACAACACCACCACGCGTCCTCCCAGTCACCCCCATGCTATCATCAAAATATTGGTCCCATTAATATATATTTCGATTTTATAATAAATGGAAAATAAGCATAATTTATGACAAATTTTTATGTATGCATTTAAATTTTAATGTTCAATTTAATCTATACTCAACATTTTAATTATTAAAACATAATTTTAATACAAAAAAAAAGATGGGTCTGATCGAGAAAATCCTGCAAACAAACCTCCATCGATAAGATAGTCTTTTCCATCAACATAAGGTGAAGCCTTTGTTTGAAGTCTCGCATCGATTCTGGAAAAGCAGTTCGGACACAAACGATTCGTCTATTTTCTGCAAAAGTATCCGCCGAAGCTAGGAGAGCAGGAGAACCGATCCGCCGCAGCAAAGCAGTATCTAAAGAGTAATCGTTTATAAGCGCCCCACCTCTAACCCCAAAACCTATCTCGAGTAAACATGTCTACGAGTGAGGGTGGGACGGTTTTCCCTATAACAATAATGTCTGCGAAGCTACTGTGATACATGCTTGTCCAATAAGGAAGGCCTAGACGAAGGTTATAGAATGAAGCTAGTCCTGATATTGAAAAAGAAGTTTGATGATGGTAACTCCCATCTTTTTAATAGATGGATTGATTGAGGCCCAAGGGGGATTCCTCTATTTTATATTTATAAGGTACGGAGCCGACAAGAAGTGTACTTACTCAGATCCATTTGCTAACGAGCCTCAAAACGAAGCACGGGAAAATGAATCCTCTTAACGACGCCCCTAGTGAGGTCTTTTGACCCTTTATAAGTTAGGAATGCTGGTAGAATAGACGTCAACTGGTTAAAGACTAGGTTATGAGCCCCCAACTAGGTTCAGGCGTGAGCGAAAACAGTCAAAATAAAACAAATGACCAAACTACATCGTTTTAACGCAACTTTATTATCAAAAGTATAAACATGACATGAGGGTGTTCCAACCGAAGGTTTTATTTAGTCAACTGCGCCTCCCCTTCTTTCTATTTCTATAGAGGACTAGAGCAAGCTCAGGAGACTCTAAAAATCAGATAGAAGGAAGTGTCGTCTTGATGGACCTTTCATCTCGCCTCCGTTGGCTTTCGCAAGGAAGCATCTCGAAAAGTTTCCCAATCTATGGTTGATGCATCACTCGAACTTTAATCCCATTCCCTGCTTGACTTATACGCTCAAGCGGCCACTCTAGAATGCGATCCACGAAGGAAGAAGGAATCATTTCTACCAAATTCGCAATAGTCAACCAATATGTAGCCAAGAACAAATAAGCAAGTCAAGATCAATGGACGGTCTCCCCAAAATGGTCAAAAGGAGAAACATCAATAACACTCATTCTATGTACGCCTGCCTCTCAGTGATCTACAGGCATCAGTAGCTTCACTTTAAGGTAGAATGTTGAAACTTAATTTTAATACAAAAATGTGTATGTAATATTGCATACATGCAATATTGACTAATTAACATTTGATTTAGCTTAGGGTTTGACTTTGGTCTAACTAGGCTAAGATGCATACATACAATATTACACAAAAGATCGCCCTTAATTTTAATTATATAGATGCAACTAATTGAGCCAAAGTATCAATGTATTTTATCTCGCACACTACTCTTTTGGCTTTTTTGATAGCATAATGATAAATTATTTTACGCAACAGTACATTTGAATTTAAAGTCATTTTATAAAGAAATTACTATTATGAAAATAATTTTTTGACCCTAATTGAGTGAATAAAAGTGTAAGTAATTTAATTGCTAATGTGAGTATTTCTTTACTTTTGTTTCGAGAATCTGTATTTTGTGAAATTAAAAAGAGCACAAATTAAGGAAAAAGTGAAATACTAAAATTACATGAGGCTAAAATAATTAAAAGGAAAATACATAAATTAGTCAAATAAAATTGACATACACTAAGACGTTTGAAATTATGAATTGTGAATTCATCGACAAGTACAACACCTTACAAAATGAGAATCATAAAGTCTAGTATACACTCGAGTGCATGTTGTGCACCCTAGTCCATGTTGCATTTTTCAGTTTTACTGACTTACACTTTTTGGTAAATGGTGTTGCACTTTTCAATTATTATACTAAAAATATTATTATACATTTTAATAATTGAAAAGTGCAACACCATTTACCAAAAAGTGTTAAGGGCATGATTGGTATGACTGAATGAAAATGTGACTGAATGGAATGAATTCATGAATGGAATGAAAGTTTGAATGGTCATTCTCACATGATTGATATTGACAAAGAATGGAAAAATCATTCCTTGATTGATTTCATTCTCATGATTGGTATAATAAAATGGATGCAAAATAATGTAAAAAATTTATCTTAAATGACTAAAATACCCTTATACATATTTTATAGAAACATATTAAATTGATTAATATGCTATTATTTTAATAATAAAACTAAATATAAATAATCGTTCATTTTAAAAAAAAATATTGTACATTTTTACTCATTATTATAAGATGTAATTAAGAAAGAAAAAAAAATATACATATATATAAGCAAAACCAAAGATAGTATATATACATATTATAGCAAAAATGAAACATAGTAATATATATATATATATATATATAAATGAAACATATATATATATATATGACATAAAAATTAAATAGGAATAAATTAAACAAAGCAAATACTGAACAATTTTGCATATAAATACAGAAATTTTGTATATAACTTATCGTAGATAATACATTATAAATGCAAGAAATCGCATATATATATATATATAAATATTATATATATATAACAATACACTACTATTCTTTGACTAGTTCTTCTCTTCTGCGTTTTTTTCTGAGTGTTCTTCTCTTCTGCGTTTTTTTCTCAGCGTTCTTCCCTCTTTGATGAATTAGATTAAAGAAGGTTAATGAATATAGCGTGAATTAAGGTTGGATAAGAGAGTTAATGAAAATCTTTTTAATTGTTGATAAGGATAATTTTGTAAAAAATATATTTTTTAATGATTTTTTTTTTTTAGAAAATAAAAATAATTTGATTTTACGTAGAATGGAATCGGCAAAGGGGGATGGAGAGGAATCGTAATTCTTTATTTTTGGGAATCATCATTCCACGAGGAATCACCATTCCGTGTAAAAAAACATACCAATCATGAAATTAGGAATAGGTCCATGAATCCTAATTCCATTCGAGACCCATTAACTGAAAAGTGGCAATATGGACTAGGGTGCACAACATGCACTCGAGTGCATACTAGACCAACCCAATGACAATATTTTGATACAGATAAAAACTATAAATCAAGTTTTTAAATATCTGTTTATTATAAAGTTGCAACACTATTCAACTTATTATATAATTTCCCTGTGGAAGATAAGATATTTGGTTTAAAGATGGTTGAACAAAATGACCAAGAATAGAAAATATACGTATTTATATGAAAATAATAAAATATATGACATAAAAAAATACTTGTGTGGGTGGGACAGTTACATAAATTTATAAATAAATACTGTACTAGGTATTAATAGACATAGACAATATTTATTTATTTATTAAGAAAAAGTATTACATACTGTACTGGTATGAAAAAGGAAAGGAAGTCGGTGTTGGTTAATAATGGATACGTTGGTTTATGTAATTTTATGTATTAAATAAATAAACTTTTTTTTTTTCTATTGAGGAATATTAGAAGTCGTTTATTTTGGTAGATAAGGTAAGGTGGGTAAAATTATTAATTAGGTGGATTTATTTTGATATATGGGTTTCGTTGTGATTGGTATCATTGTATCACCATAAATTTCTATAATAATAATTTATTGAAAATGACATTTTTAAAATGTTTGATCTAATGGATCATTCTTCTTAAATTCATAGATATCATTCAGTATTTAATCAAAAAAATGTTACTTAAAATTAAAACTCATGGAGTGATATTTATGAATAGAGTCATAGTGTTTGTTTGCAGTTGACTACAGTGCAATTGGATTGCAACTATATAATTGAAATTGAACTTTAATAAATTGAATTAAATGTTGAAATTAGAAATTAAATTAAATAAATTAAGCATTAAAATTCAAGTCTATCTATACACTCATTTACACATAAAAATTTGTCAATTGAATCATAATTTTATTATAGTTCTATTTTAATAGAGTAAAAATTCAATTGAATAATTAATACTCTTTCATTTGTCTCTCAAAAGTTTTCATACTTTTCTTTTTAATTTATCTCTCCAAAGTTGCATACATCATAATTTCTATCCTTATAATATACCCATATTTAAATTTCATATCATTAAAGGCGGTTACATGACTAGGAGTGGTTGTAGGCTTGTAGCCCACCCCCAAGTTAAATTAAAAAAAATATTCTATATATTATTTTTTAAAAAATCCTCCCACCCAAAATGGATCGTATGACCTAATTAGAGAAGATAGACTTTTCCACTAGAGCATATTCATGCTAAATTGTTTGGAAAACATATAGTAGTAGTACATTTAACTCTTTTACAGAAATTATCTTTAAAAAAACTGAAAGCAAAAATTTAATTAAATAATAAACCCTAGGTTAAATTATCAATTCAAATCTCGTAGATAAAAAAATTTGGTACTTTTTGTCTTCTTCTGTCAGTTAGCCATTTCTTAGTTTTTTTTTTTCTTTGCGACCTCCATCTTTCAATTCTTAAGAGTCGTCGTCGCTTGTCACTGTTCGTCGGTAGAGTTATTATATGAGTCGAGTACTTGAAGTTTGAGTTCTTATCGAGTCAAGTTTGGTTCGGCTCGATAACATTGACAAGCTCGTCTCGTCTCATTAATGAGTCGAACGAGCCTATCGAGTCGAGCCTGATGAAATTAAAAGAAAAAAATAGATATCGAGTCAACGAATCAAGTTCGAACTGGCTCATTAGTAAAAAGTATCTAATGAGCTTGAGCTCGACTCATTTAACAAACGAGTCGAGCCGAGCTCATGGACAGCTTGATTCGTTTAACAGCACTACTCGTCGGTATACTCACCTCTTTATTTCAGGCTTTCAACCTATTCTAAAAAAAAAAAAAAAAAACTCTTCAATTCAATTACTCTGTTTACTTTATATATAAATATTTATAAAATTAGTCATCAACATGACAACATTCTAACAATTATATATTTTTCTTAAATTCCGGGTTAATAAATAATAAAGTGTTTATAGATAACAATTGTCGTATAATTTTGATAAAATATTATTGTCGTTATCCTCCTCCTCCTATCCTAAGAAATAACAACCCATGAGTTATTATTGAAATGCATAATTTATGGCATCATGCACTCGTCATATGTCTTACGTCTTATTAATGAAATAAAAAACAAATATATAAATAAATAAAATAATTGCGTAGCGACTTCCATGGCCCCACCAAAATACTCATGTCATGTCTGCCTTATAAATATACAAAAGCTGGAAATATAATCAAATATTAAACCAAGCTGGTATCAACACTCTCTTTAAAGAAACAAATTAACAAAGCCGGTGGAAATATAATATTACAAATTAAACATTGAAAAAAACTGCTCTAATCCAATCATGATGGAGAGTTAGAGATAAACCACAATTTTAAAGAAGAAGCATTCAATCCATACTAAAGTGTTTTTAACCATCTTCATTCACTGTGTCCGGTCTTATCAATTCAGCTTATGCAAAAATCCGTAGATTACATAATTTAGTCTGCTATCAGTTTTGAAAAAAACAATAGTGTACATCCAAAATCAAATACTACAGAAATGGAACAAGTAAAATTGAATTGATAAGGAGACAACTCAAAGTTAGTAACAAAAACTAAAGAAACATAGGAACAAAAGACATATAAAAGCCCAAGAAGCCGAAGTTCATCTTCTCTATGATTTTGGGAACCGAATGGAGTTTAAGTAGGGGATGAAGACTGAAAGAAGGGGACGCGAAAAAAACACTATTCTCGAAATATTTTGATCTTTTTAATTCCCATAAATTTGTAACCCCATTTAGAGCATGTTTGCTTCATGGGTTGGGATAAGATGGGTTTAGATGGTGGGTTGGCTAGATAAACCCAAGGGAGAGGCTAGATAAACTCAGGGGAGGCTAGATTGTCTAAACCCATGAAATCTAGTTTATAAAAACCGGGTCAAATTATAAACCCGGGTCAAGGTGTTTAAAGTTATAAGAAACCAAACATGGGTGAAGATGGGTTTAACTATCAAACCCATTACTAAACCCCCCTAAATATTGGAGATAAGAACTATGATAACTATCTGATGCCTAAGATTACGTAACAACTCCTTTGAGTAGAGATAAGATTACATTTAATTTGTAAATATCCCTTATTTATAGCAATTCAGTTGTATCCCTTTTGTTATATATAATACACATCTCTCAACACCTACGTTCAAGGTGATTGAATACTCAAATTCACATGGTATCAGCCATCTCACCCTAAACCCTACTTAAATATTTCTTCTTTTCTTCCCATGGCCTCATGGCGGCTTCTGACTATGTTCCCATCGCCACTCTCATTCACATGGTGACGATCAAGCTATCGTCGACCAACTATCTGCTATGGAGAAATCAGGTGATCCCTATGCTACGTTGCGACAATCTCCTCTCCTTCATTGATGGCACATCTGTTGAACCCCCTCTTACCTTAACTGATGATGCCGACATAGAACAATCAAATTCCGATGATCCTCCGATCGCTGATGATGCCGTCCCAAAAATACCAAATCCGGCTCACGATATATGGAGCAAGAAGAATCATCGAGTCCTGAGCCTGCTACTCTCCTCGCTCACTGAGGAATCCATGGCCGAGGTTGTCTCTCTTGAATCGGCCAGAGATGTTTGACTAGCACTGGAGTCTGCTTTCAACCATTCATCCACTTCCCGTGCACATCAACTCCGGGATGAACTTCAGTTTCTAAAGCGTGGATCCTCTTCTGTTGTCGAGTTCAGTCGACAATTTAAAACACTGTGCGATCAACTTGCAGCCATTGGTCGTCCAGTGGATGAGACGGATAAAAGTCACTGGTTCATGCGGGGACTTGGTCCTCAATTTCGTGGCTTCACTGATGTTCGTATGGCTATGTCCCCCGCTCCATCGTTTCGTGACCTTATTCATCAGGCGAGGAATTACGAGTTGTATGACAAGGCGATGGAGTCTCACACCTCGACTACTACCCCTGCTGCCTTTTATGCTTCGAAGAATCATTCAAGTCGAGGCTCTTCTCGCAGTGGCCATTCTGGAGGCCGCGGCGGCAGTTTTCGATCAGGCCCTTCATCTCATGGCTCGGGTCGTGCCTTCACGAAGAAACCCTACACCCCCAAATGTCAAATATGTCGGGCACCTGGACATTATGCCAATAATTGTTCTCAACGGTTCGTTCGGGATAGTGCTCCTACCGCGGCTAATCTTGCTTAGGCTTTTCATACTCAATGCAAGGTTTCTTCAGATCCTCAACCCGATTGGTTTGTCGATACGAGTGCCTCTGCGCACATGATAAACAGTACCTCCTCTCTCGACAACTTCGAGCCCTATACTGGTAATAATCATGTAGTTGTGGGTAATGGTGATTCTCTTCGCATATCTCATTTGGGCTCTTGTCATATTGCTAATAATCTCCCTTTATCAAATGTTTTGGTTGTGCCGCATATAACAAAGAATTTGCTCTCCATTAGCAAGTTGACCTCGGACTTACCGGTTAATGTTACATTTACTAACGAGTCCTTTACTATTCAGAATCGTAAAACCAAGGAACTTTTGGCGCAGGGCAGGTGTAGAAATGGCCTCTACATGCTAGAACGAGGATCGTCGGCTCTTGTTGCTGCTCTCCGATCTAAAGTTCTCAAGGCCTCATTTGAATTATGGCATTCCCGTTTGGGTCATGTTCCCTTTGATGTTATTCGATTTTTGGATAGGTCAGGTTTCTTAGGCGTTACCTCTTTGTTGCTGAAACCTAACATTTGCGATTCTTGCCAATTGGCCAAAAGCAGACATTTACCTTTTAATTTGAATGAAAATTGTGCTTTACGCGTCTTGGATTTAATACACTGTGATTTATGGGGACTTGCCCCAATTGAGTCATCTGATGGGTTTCGTTATTATGTTGTTTTTATCGATGACTATTCTCGGTTTACATGGTTGTTCCCGATGCATGCAAAATCGAAATTTTATAGCATATTGGCCAAATTTCATTCTCTTGTCTGCAATCAATTCTTAAGCACAATTAAAGTCTTTCAAAGTGATGGTGGAGGAGAATTTGTAAATGAACGTGTGCGTGAATTTTTTGAGACTCGAGGCATACTACATAGAATATCTTGTCCATATACACCTCAACAAAATGGACGTGCCGAGCGCAAACATAGACATATTACGGAAATGGGACTCTCTCTATTATTTCACGCTCATGCACCGACGGCCTTTTGGTTCGATGCTTTTGCCACAGCCGTCTACACTCTAAACAGGTTGCCTTCAGCAGTCTTGGATAGAAAATCTCCATATCAAGTCTTGTTTGGTGTTGCTCCTAATTTCGCCAATTTTAAACCATTTGGATGTCGTGTTTATCCTTATCTTCGCAATTATGCGCAGCATAAGTTAGCTCCTCGTAGCCATCCGTGCATCTTTCTCGGTTACAGTAGTTATTACAAGGGTTTTCGGTGTTTAGATCCTGCGACTTCTCGGGTTTATATTACTCGCCACGCACAATTTAATGAATTGCTATTTCCATTTTCTGGCGTTAATGATATTACTATTACTAAGAATCTTGAATTTTCTACATTCTGTGAACCTCAGGAGGTGCGCTCTGGCCATTCATCTATTGCTCCCAGCTCTTGCTCGGCACCTCCCACAGCCGATCTAAGGTCTATCTGCTCATTGAGTCCATCAGATACGGCACCTCGGCCGACCCCTCTTGCTGAGCCTGTTGTGACCGCGGCGCCTCCTCCCGCGCCTGTTGCCGAACAACCTATCGAGCACGCTGCCCCTGCTCCTGCTGCCGAAAATAATGTTGAACATACCGAACATCCTCAGCTCGCCAAAAACACCCACTCCATGATAACTCGGGCAAAATTCGGGAGTTCTCGTCCTCGGCATTTTGTTGATCTCGCAACTACAGCGCTGCTCGCGGCACTCTCTAAATCATTAGAACCTAAGAGCTATCGGTCAGCCATTAAACTGCCTCATTGGTACTCGGCAATGAATGAAGAAATGTTGGCACTACATAAAAATGACACATGGGAGCTTGTTCCTCGCCCACAATCTGGAAATGTAGTCGGCTCAAAGTGGGTTTTTCGAACCAAGTACCATTCTGACGGCTCCATTGAACGATACAAAGCACGATTGGTTGCCCAAGGATTTACGCAGATCCCTGGCTTCGACTTCTCTCATACATTCAGCCCTGTTGTTCGTGCGGCTACTGTTCGAGTTATTCTCGCTATCGCCGTGCAGCGTCAATGGCCTTTGCATCAATTAGGTGTAAAAAATGTCTTTCTTAATGGCTATCTTGATAAATCCATATTGGATTCATTCACTACAACAAAATGCATTTTTCGTAACGAAAAAATTGGTTATTAAAAGTCCATTTTTGGTTACAAAAACATTTTGTAACGAAATGTTTCGTTACAAAAGTTGGTTTTTTAAAGCTCGTTGCAAAAAGTTTTTGTAACAAAAAAAATTCAATTTCGTTACCAATACAATTGTAACGACATCTTTTTTTGTTACAAAAACTTTAGTAGTGGTAACAAAAGTTTTGTTACAAAATGTTGTTCTTTTTGTTCAAAATATCAATTTCGTTACAAATGTGTTGTTACATAAAATTATATATTTATTACGAGTATTTGAAAATTGTATTATAATGGATATAAGAAAAATTATAAACAAAGGGTCATAATGAAATAATTTAATTTCAAGAAAATAACAATTACAGTCAACAATGTCAACATAAAAAAACTACCAATGTTATCTGAAGTTGATTCAGAAAACAAAATGACATCATTCTAAACAAGTATTTGAAAATGTATCTAGAACTTCAATGCCCTAATAACTAGCATAAAAAAAATTATATACTTGAAGGCTTGATTAGTCTTCTTGTCAACGATCAAAGTGAAACTTTATTGTCAACGATCAAAGTGAAACTTTATTGCCTGCAAAAGGTACACACCAATAATAATATAATAATATTAAGAATATGTAAGGCACAAATATAAGTTTACTACATAGATAAGAAAAAAAAACAGCTTAAACAATTAATCAACGCAAGTAAATCATACAAAGTAAATAATTAGAGAGATGTGATGATCTCATGATTAAATGAGTACGCAGACTGAAAGATCATTAAATACACATACTAGATTCATGAATTCATCCTCCACAACTTAAGTTAATCTACAAAGCTATAATCTCATTCAACTTCAGAGACGTACAGGCAAAGTTATATTCTCTTTAATTAAGTTCTAAGATATATCCACATTCTATAATACACATAGAATACTTTCAAGACCAAGTCCCTTTTGACTTCAATAACACTTTACTTCTTAGTATCTATAATCAATCATGCAACCCAAATCCACCTCCAAACCATACAATCAATTGCTGAAAATTTGAAAATAACCATTTGAAATGGAACCTTAACCGAAACTTTGTCCATCCTAAAGCACACATATCATTATATATGGAACTATACCACAAGTTACAATAGATATAAGGAAAAGAATACCTTGAGAAGAGGTTCTCCTATTTTGATTTGCTTTGCAGCAGCAGCTAGTCGTGCTTCAAATAAATCTAAGAATATTAATTATAAGTAGTGATATAGAACTTGAGAGCAAATGAAATTGGTAGAGCAATACAAGAAGCCAAATTCACATAACTTATAATTTCATCCACCACAAAAATCAACAGAATCCAAAACAGAGCAATACCACCCAAAAAATTCAACCAAATAGTAAAAAGCAGGGGAAATAAAAGAACAAAATAACAAGTCAACATTTCAGAATGTAGTAAAGCCCGTCTTATAAGTCTGGATATCTGGAAGTGGAAATTCAGTCTTTCTATCTATTTTACCTAGCCTCAGGAGAGCAGGATCAAAACTTTCAATTTCAAGAATTACGTTTACACCTCCTCTTGAATTACTTCATAAAATATATGAAAATGGACTGGACGAAGAAAATGAGAACGATGGCAAAACCAAAATTGATTAGATAATCATGAAAAATCCAGTTAATTCAAACCAAGAAAAATCATGTAAAAACACAGGTTCTTAATTACTACACAGGTTTGAAACATGAAAAATCATGTATGATGGCAAACAAGAATAATTGAAAGTGTCTAGAAAATCCAGTTAATTCAAACCAACAAAAATCAGAGAACTTCAATTTTTTGTAGTTTCAAACATCAGAAAAACACAGGGAATAATAATTTCAGAAATCGTAGAATAATTTGAACTGGAATAAAATTGAGTCAACATACAGTAGATCAACAGTTACTAAGTGAAGCATCTGCAACAATCCATGCCACTAACAAAGCATCTGTTCCAAGTTCCTAAATATAGATTCCCTTGCCCATCTCTTTCTCATGTCCACAACTTTCCAAGTTATGCAAGTCCGCACATTAGTAGCTTATCAACTCACTGTCTTTATCAAACTATTCAACTTTATTATTTAGTACATGACCTTAATCAGGGAGTATACAAATATAACATCTAATTGCACATTAAATGTGCAGAAAATATAAATTTGAAATGAAACATTCAAATATCAACAGACAAAGATGATGAGAGTTGAAATTCAACCACTAGAACAAATACATACTTGGTGAAAATTAGTTCTCAATTTGATTGGTTTTGCAGGAGATTTTCATTAAGTGATTGAATGCAGGTGAGGCCTGAAGTTATAACAGAATTTCAAGATTCCAAATTATGGAAACATGTGCAAGGTAATATTTATATTAAGAAAATTATATATATCTTATACAAGTTGAGAGAAGAGTTCTTCTTTTCACCATGGAGCCGAAGCCTCACATTGTACATACCCTCAAAAGTAGCATCAGTATTTTCCCTCTCAATTTACACTTGATAAACTATTTATCATTTATCCTTTTGTGAAAATCACTCCCTGGAATAGGGAAAGAGTAAAAAGGAAAAAGATGGCCAGAGACTGAAATCAATTAGAAAGCACGAGGCAGCATCAACTGAACAAGAAAATGGTTATTGGTGAATTCTAATGTCCAACTACACTACTCTATAAAACCAACCATTTTTCATGGTAAGTTATTAACCAATTTTGGCTTAAACTAGACAACTCAATTGTAAAGTTAACTTAAACAAAATCTGAAGAGGTACATTTGGTCAAAAAATATATTTGCAAGTGCATTTGATTAATGATCGCAAACCATAAGCCTCAACTCCAAGTTGGAGTCTCCAACAATTAATTACATAAATTAAAATGAGTATCATAGAATGCGTATATAGAAGATTAAAACTAAATCTTCAAGAAAATCATGAGAACTTACTAATCATAATCCAATTCAAGTAACGAGCCACTCTGCATTAAAATTCCTCAATCGAGCAAAGAGCATCTCCATTCCAGTTGAACCCACGAAGCACCCAGCCCTTTGGTGGTCGCTGGTGATGACGACTTCGACTTACGCCACCTTTGCCTCCAGCCCCACCCTTATTTCCCTAGCCCTTCTCTCGAATAGCGGCGGCGCTCCTCCGGTGTGATCATTGATTTCAGCAATCTCCATTTTACGCTTCTTTCGAGGCTCCGGATTACCAAGGACCGGTGGCAAAAAAACGTCTCTCCCTTGTAAAATTAGGGCTAAAGGAGGTTTTTCTTTCTTTTATACTCCATTTATTTTGAGCGCGTTTCTGAAATTTTAAGGTTTGAGCGCGTTTCTGAAATCCCCGTTTTATTTTTTAGCGCGTTTCTAATTTTTTTTTTTTTGTTTAAGCGCGGTTCTGAATTTTTTTTTGGCACAGGTGTTTCTAAATCTAATCTAATATACATATATTTTTTAATATATATATATATTATAAGACCAAAAAAATAAGGGAATATTAATTGGCGGCATTATAAATAGATAAATGAGACATCGAAAGCTTATGTTAGTCAAATTCTTATTAAACAGTAAATTAAAAAGGAAATCATCTTTAATATACATATGTTTAAGAAAACCAAAAAAATACATTTACGCTGTAGGATAAAGAAAAATATATATATATATATATATATATATATTACATATGTTAAAAAAAAGGAACGAATAAAATAAAATAAGAAGACATTTACTATTTGTAACCAACATTTTGTTATTTGTAACAACAATTATTACTTGTTATTTAAAATACGATTTTTTGTAACGAAAATATAATTTAGTTACAATAAGTCATCTTTTTGTAACCATTTAAATGTTGGTTACAAATAAATTCGTTACAAGAAATGCATTTTGTTGTAGTGATTGACCCCAAATATCCAAATCATGTTTGTCGTCTCAAGAAAGCCTTGTACGGTCTTCGTCAAGCTCCTCGTGCTTGGTTTACTCGTCTCAGCGGATTTCTCATTAGTTAGGGATTCATTTGCAGCAGATCAGACACGTCCCTCTTCATCTTACATCGCACTGATTGTACTATGTTCCTCTTGCTCTACGTGGACGACATCATTATCACTGGTAGCAATCCTGTTATTCTACGACATTTCATTACTCGCATCAATACAGAATTTGCTACAAAGGATCTGGGACGTTTAACTTACTTTCTTGGTCTCGAAATCTCACACACTGATTCTGAATTATTCTTGGGACAATCAAAATATGCCCATGCCATTCTCACGAGGGCCTCCATGCTTTACTCAATGCCCATTTCCACGCCTTTAGCTGCTGGCGCGTCACTTGTTCGCGATGGTGACCCGTATGCCGACGTCACTCATTATAGATCCTTGGTCGAAGCTCTGCAATATCTCACCATCACTCGCCCCGATTTATCTTATTCCGTGAGTCATGTTAGCCAATTCCTTCAATCTCCCACTGAAGATCACTTTCTTGCGGTTAAACGGATTCTCCGCTACGTCAAAGGAACAATTCACTATGGTCTGAAATTTGGTCGCTCCTCTAACACTTCGATCGTCGGGTATTCAGATGCCGATTGGGCACGGTGTGTTGACACACGACGATCGACTTATGGTTACTCAATATATTTGGGTGATAACTTGGTCTCTTGGAGTGCAAAGAAGCAACCCACTGTCTCTCGCTCAAGCTGTGAGTCCGAGTATCGCGCTCTAGCCAACACTGCTCAAGAAATGGTTTGGCTCACTCACCTGCTTAAAGAACTTCATGCCATGCCAGCTTCTCGCCCACTGCTTCTTTGCGACAATACCAGTGCTCTATTCTTAAGCCGGTGGCTCACAAACGCGCAAAGCACATTGACATTGATTGTCACTTTATTCGTGAATTGGTTTCCTCCGGCAAAATTACGACCAACCATATACCGACTCATCTTCAGGTGGCGGATGTTTTTACGAAGAGTCTTGCTCGCCCGGCCTTTGAACTCTTTCGTACCAAGCTTTGCGTTGGTCCCTTACCCACGTCGCGTTTGAGGGGGGGATATTGGAGATAAGAACGATGATAACTATCTGATGCCTAAGATTACGTAACAACTCCTTTGAGTAGAGATAAGATTACATTTGTAAATATCTCTTGTTTATAGCAATTCAGTTGTATCCTTTTGTTATATATAATACACATCTCTCAACACCTACGTTCAAGGTGATTGAATACTCAAATTCACACTAAACCCCATAAAGCAAACATGCCCTTAGTGTTAGTATTACTTTCTAAGATTAACTCTACGATTGTACGGTGACACAGTTTTTATCTTTTTTAGGACATTTATACGTTATCATTGGCTGAGTTTTTTTTTTTTTCTTTATTATATCAATATCATTTATATAATCTCAAATCTATTGTTTTGCTACTCTCAAGTTTTATTCGTTTGCAGACTAACATATTGATTGATGTACATATCTAATCACGCATCTAATCGACGTTAACCCTCTACTCCGTGCCGACATAGTTAAACTAGTACGATTTTTTGACATACACAAAAACTATCAATATTTTGACATTATACAATTCTAAGGATATTCAACCATATTTTTTTAAATCACAATCCAATAATAAATAAATATATATATATATATAATAAATACATGTGAGTGGAAAAAAAATGCATATTAATAAATAAGGATAGGCGTTTATCTTTCAAATAACTCGTGATAGGGTTAGGAAGTATCGAAATATAGATTAATAGTGGTGTCCTTTTTTTATATATATATGAAGTCGCCCAAAATAAAAAAAAATAAAACTGTTTAATCCCTTCCGAAATGAAGTTAAAATAGAAGGGAAAATACTACTACTATGTTTTGAAATAAACAAACAAGATACACTGTTTAAAAATATATTAAAAAATATTAATTAAATTACAGTAAAATGTAATAAGTCGATTGTGATTATCCCGCATCTCCAGGGACACCCCAAAACCCCACCCCATATATAGGCAAATAAAATGTAAGAAAAAACAACATAAATTATACTAGTATTTTTTATTTATTTTATAATTGCTTATTAATTTCCCTCCGGTGAGGATTGGTTGCATTGCATGCATGGCTGAGTAATCCGGTAGCGCCCAACCAGCCAACACCGCTGTCCAGCGCCACCACTCTGCCATCATAACAATTAATCAACAACGAATGTCAAACAAACAAAATGTCATCGATTAGCGAATCAAATTCGTCGGAAGGGAGCAAAATTATTACGACCGCCGTGGGCATCGACAAAGACAAGAACAGCCAATCCGCCGTCAAATGGGCCATCGAGAAACTAAGGTTGAAGGACAATCGAATCATCCTCGTCCATGTTAAAGTCCAACAAAGTGCTGATCCATGTATGTATTATTCCTGCTCATCAGATCTGATTATATACAATTTGTATCCTAAAGATCCTTCTATAATTTGATTGACATGCATTTTGATGGTGGGTTAATTTGCATGGTAATTGTGCAGCTGATGTTCCCAGAGAAGGCAGAGAACCTACTTCAGCTGAAACACAACAGCTATTCCTTCCTTATCGCGGTTTTTGTGCTCGAAAAGGGGTACATACATACATACATACCTACAGATCAAATGTTTTTCATCATCACTACTAAACTGTGAAATAACAAATACCTGGTTTTTGGTGATTGTGGCAGATTCGCGTGAAGGAGGTGGTTCTCCAAGGCCTAGATGTTGCAAGCATACTGTGCGAGTATATCACGCTCAATAATATCACGACTATTGTTGTCGGAGCATCAAGCCGAGGCGCCATATTAAGGTACCTGTGCTGCATTCCACCATAAGATTGAAAACAGAACAAAAAAGAATCAAGAAATTTTCTTTTTCAGGGCATTTAAAGCTGCAGATGTTCCAAGTTCTGTGGCGAAACATGCGCCTGATAATTGTAAAGTGTTCGCCGTTTCCAAGGGGAAAATGGTGAAACTGAAAGCTTCCAAGGATCCTGATACTCCCGACAGCTCAACTAGTTCGACTTCCAGTAAGCAGACTATATCACCTCATGATAGCTCAACCACTGCAAGATTTCGTCCGTAAGTGAACAAACACATCGACCCTAATCTTCTTTTTATCAGTTATGAAAATAAAATTTCTTGGCAATCAATGTCTGATCACAGACAGGAGAGCTGGAAGAGTACGACATCGTCTGAATTATCATATTCAGATGGAGGTAAATTCACTCCACAATCCAATGACAGAGACTCTCCGCAAATAGCTTCAAGAGATCGTCCTTTTGGGAGAATTCCTCAACACTCAGTCAACAGCAATGAATATCTCCAATCAATGTCCGGAGCATCAGCTAACACGAGCTATGAGTCTATGATCGTAAGCAGAAATTTCAGCCCAAACAACTTCTCTGGGTCCAGTGATAGCGTGATAATGCCCAATATGACCCCACCCAAGCAGCCAAGTAGCGATATTTCATCAATCCTACAAACTATGAAAACCCACAATCTTCAAGTTCGAACCAATCAAGAGTATTCCATGTCTGGATCAAGTGAAAATTCTGATCTCAGGAGTTTCCGTTCAGATGTCTCATTTGATGTTCTTGATCAGAACCAGATTTCGAACACATCCAGGAGCTCCAACACCTCACATGCTGTAAGTTCAAAAGCATCGATGATTGATTGTTTTGAAATGGCTCCATTGCTCACCAAACAATCTGTGTTTTCAGGAAATCGAGGATGAGTTGAGGAGATTGAAACAAGAGATGATTCAACTCACACTCGTGTTGTCACAGGGAAGAGACATAAATAACCTGGAAGAGGCTAGGCATTCCCAAGAGTCTGCAATGGCCATGATCGAGAGAGAGAAGATGAGATGTAATGCCGCACTTGAAGTAGCACACAAGGCACAACGCATAGCAGAACTGGAGTCGCAAAAGAGAGTGCGTGCAGAGATGAAGTTCATACATGAGTCTGAAGAGAGGAAGAAGGCTGTTGATGCATTAGCAAATACAGAGGTCCAATATAGACGGTATACAATTGAAGAAATTCAAATTGCGACAAATTTCTTCTCAGCTTCGGATAAGGTTGGTGAAGGGGGATACGGGCCTGTATTCCTAGGCAGTCTTGATCACACAGCAGTAGCCATTAAGGTTTTGAGGCCCGACATTTCACAAGGCGAAAAACAATTCCAACGAGAGGTAACATTCCCAATGTCTATACATTATATGAATGTACATGTTGTTTAATCGAACATATGGTGAACATTCTGCAGGTTGAAGTGCTGAGCCGTATGAGACATCCCAACATGGTTATCCTCCTAGGTGCATGTCCTGAATACGGTTGTCTTGTCTACGAGTACATGGATAATGGAAGCTTAGAAGACAGACTATATCGTAAAAGCAGCAGTGCCACGTTGCCATGGCAAACACGGTTTAGAATAGCTGCAGAAGTCTCGACTGCCCTGAATTTTCTTCATCGGACAAGGCCAGAGCCCCTCGTGCATCGTGATCTCAAACCTGCCAACATTCTGTTAGACAGAAACAACGTAAGTAAGATCGCTGATGTTGGACTATCAAGGCTGGTCCCACCAAATGTAGCTGATAGTATTACCCAGTGTTGCATGACAGCAGCAGCTGGCACGTTTTGCTACATTGATCCAGAGTATCAACAAACGGGAATGTTGGGAACAAAATCAGATATTTATTCATTAGGTATAGTGTTGTTGCAAATCATTACTGGAAAACCGCCTATGGGGTTGACACATTATGTTGAGACTGCAATAGAGAATGATCAATTTATAGACATACTTGATCCAACGGTGGAAGATTGGCCAATTCAGGATACTTTGTCCTATGCAAAATTGGCCTTAAGGTGCTGTGAATTGAGGAGGAGAGATCGTCCGGATCTTGATACAGAGATTTTACCTGAACTGCAACGATTAAGAGATCTAGGGTCACAATACCCCAGAAGCAGATTTTAGTATATGCATTCTGAAAGATCAATCAGAATAGATTTGGTCATATGCGCCCAAGGTCAAAGTCAAGTAAGCTCGTCTTCAAGTCAGGTGGCTCAGAAGTTTGTGAGACAACTAGTGTAATATCTTTCAATTGTAGAAAGTGTACAACACATTGATGAATTATGATATCATGCTCACAAGGAAATAAGACTCAACGTTTTAAAAAAAAAAAAAAAACAGTACAAGCACGTCAGCACAATTGCAACACTAGAGATGAGAGATCATGTATTTGTGTTCTTCAAAAGACGTAAAAATAGCAACTAACAACAATGGGAAAGTTGAAGGGTGATTTTGCAGTTTCTGGAAACTATCAGACTCCAAATGCATTTTTTAACTTACCATTTCTAATACAGAGATAGTGCATTCTACTTTATTTCTTGTCAAGCACGTAAAAGTAGCAAAATACCTTTGATGAGTATTGATGGTAACATATGAAAGAAAACAGGCGGATGATTAATTTATTTGAAATTGAAAGAGTGGACAAATTTCATTGGAAAAATATAATCAGCAACTCATGATTTTACACAGTTCAGGGGCCGATACAATTTTCCTAAAAGTCTTAGAGAAAATTGTTGGTTTGCTCCCGTCCACTAATATCGACTGTAAAATCACCCTGCAATGGAGCTTCTGTGTTGTCATTATTCAATTACATTTGTTATAAAAAAAATGAAGCCTAGAAATAAAGAAACAAAAATATACCAATTGAATGTCCTCATCTTTTTTGTCAATAGCAATTAGAAGCGAACTTCTACAAGCTGGTAAATTTGCCAAACTGTTGTGAGGAATCTAGGAGTCAACCTTTTCGAAAATGGCACGTATCCAACGCCTAAAAATATGGGTAATGTTTCAAAACACCATGAAAGCAGAAACCAAGAATAAACAAAAGAATAAGGTGAATACTTAGGAATAGCACCAAGACGATATTACAACTACCCCTTCTTTTGACTAAAAATACGAGCTCATAGAACAGTGGATTCAGATATAGAATTTCATTTCCTCTTCAAAAAAAAAAAAAAAAAAAAAAGATTTAGAACTTCATTTACATCCATACTATTTAAAAAATTCTGCAAGGAATCTCCTTCGACATACCATTCCAAATATGGATCTTGTGAAACTAATTTGCGTTATTTTATTATCTAATTTATGTCCCTACTCTAACCCACAGCAATCTTGTTATATGAATATGGTTGCTTCTTATTTTAACTTCAAGAAACATATTTAAATTGCCAGAAGAAGTCATTTTGATTATACCGATGAAATATAATATTTCGAGAGTGGTTCTCTACTTGTCTGCAGTATGTGTCCATATCCACCATGCGAAAACCAGCATCCCCAAATAAATTTGATAAAAAATCTTCAGAGAAATAAAATGAGCACTGCAAATCAACCAACAATTATCAAAAACTGATAACATGAACAAGTAGACCAACAAAACTAAACTTGGAAGCCAAACTCTTGAAGATTCTTACAGTGCCATCCCCTCTAAAATAGAAGTTATCGCTGATCTTCTGATTTCTGTTCTCCAGCTTCACCTGAAATCATCAGCTACTTACTTTGATGAAGAAAAGGTACACCGATCATGATTGGCAACATTGAAGATACTAAACACAACTGATTGATTATTGTAACTTGATTTTTGTAATTAAGAAAATTCATGTGGATATTGAGTCGATTATATTTATAAAACTGTGCCAGGCAATTCACTTTAATAATTCTATCTGTAGTCATAGACCGATTGACCATCAAATATAAACTATAAAGTAAAGTATTTGACTCTGCAAATTAGGTTATATGGAAAAAAGAAAAAGAAAAACATAATTCACCACAAATTTAATCTAATGGCTGGTCTGAGAAGATGAAGAAAAGACTATTATGATGTGAATCTGGAGAAAAATAAAGTGTTTCTATTTATATAAATATGGCAATTCCAGCAATAAATCTTGACGAATAAGGAGGAACTTACTTGCGCAGAATCTCCAACTGCGTAATCTCTGACTAGAATGTGACCATTTGGCTGTAACATGACATGAGATCCACTAATAAACATCGTATTGCATGAAGAAAAGGAAACAGAAGAACACCAAATGAAATTTAAAAAAACAAGCTCTAGAGGAAAGTAGCAAACAACCTTTAGTACTTTCTTTATATTTTGTAAAACAAAAGGCATCTTATTTGGAGAAACTGCAGATAACATGAAAATCTGCATAAATGTAGCAAGTAATGGAGGTTAAAAGATACTCTAAAAGCACTTCAAATGCTACAAATGGAATTAACTCTTTGCGGTAGGCATTCACTGACCAAGGTAACAACATCAACAGAAGATGGCAAGATTTTGTTGCAGAGCTCTTCATTCGTGACATCACAATTAAACACATTTATTCGATTATCATCGAAATTTGAATGTGCCTGCATTTATTAGATACCAATACTTACATATACGGATACTGCATAAGAAATTACATTACACAAGTCAAAAGACATACGGAGTACATAATTTACACCAGAAAACTTCCAAAAACACACAGGTGAATGAGATAAACCATACTACCAATCTCCTAAAGCAATAAAGAAAGCAACGAACCTTAACAAGAGTTAAAGCCTCAATTGAAAAATCACAAGCATGAACAAAAAGATTCGGATACGCAGCAACAAGAGGAAATACAGTATTCCCAGCTCCAAAACCAGCCTGCCATTCATTTAGACAAAAAGAAGGAACAATAGAGCAATTGCATTGTTAATTCATTGGCGAACTTCTCATAATATCCACCCCACATCATTTTCTTGCAATTGGAATATAATTTTAAAAAAAAAAAAAAAAAAAAAACTTCACCTCTAAAAGAACTTTCCCTTTTGCGGAGTTCGCATCATTATCGGAAAAATATTTGCCCCAATCTTTTTCCAAATAATGC
Organism: Galeopsis tetrahit; assembly: GCA_963675135.1. Classification (NCBI taxonomy): domain Eukaryota; kingdom Viridiplantae; phylum Streptophyta; class Magnoliopsida; order Lamiales; family Lamiaceae; genus Galeopsis; species Galeopsis tetrahit. Next base: position 58,757,931 of record OY776127.1, read on the forward strand.
CTGTCCTTAAAAAACTACAGCCACAGAGAAAATCCAAAATGCAGATACTTAGTAAACCAAAAGGGATAAGGAATGAAGAGAAAAAACAAGAAACCTTGTTTTGATGGCGCTTGTAAAACTTATCCCAGTACGTCAGCGACTTTCTGCTGAAGTAGTGCTCATTTTTATCGTCAAAAACACGTTTTGTGCAGCTTAACGGCTTGAATTGGTTATAGAGAGAAAGGGGGGACACCGTCCGTCCACCGGCGAACGTTGAACACAGAACCGGTGAGATTGTAACGGTGGCGGTCATGTTCGGAGGCCGCGGTGGAGCAACTTCTAGTACGGCCGTTTCATTGCGTGAAATTGTAACCGATATCTTGGTATTGTTTATAATTATGCAAAAAAAAAAAAAAAAAAGAGGGGCTATCAATCCCAAAATTGTGTTGTTCTCACCCCATAATTTTTGGGTACCACTACTAACACCTCAAAATGTTTTATTCACACCTCATAATTTTAAAAAGAAAAATAGGTATATATAAAATGATTAAGTAACCCTTATATAAATATAAAATAAAAAAATTAAAAAAAATATAATTAAAATTTGAAAACAATTAAAAAAAACTGAATCTTTAAAAATAATTAATTTAAATAAATATTTTTTTTAATTCTGAAAAAATTAAATAAAATCGGAAATTTTAATAAACAAATTTAATCAAATAAAAAAAATTAAATTTAAATAAAATCATAAAAATTCTTATAAATTTTAATAAATCGTAAAAAAAAAAAAATTAAATAAAAAGTAAGAAAACGAATTTTGAAAAAGATAAATAAAATCTTTTTTTTTAAAACAACTAAATCTTCAAAAATATATTAAAGCTAAAAAATTTAATTATTTTGGAAGATTTAGATGATTTTTTTAATATTTTAAATTTTTATTTAAATTTATTTTATTTTTGAAGATTTAATATTTATTTAAGATTTAGTTGATTTTTTTTATATTTTACATATTTTATTTTTTTCGTTTTTTTAATTTTTTTATTTAATATTTTTCAGTTATTATTTAAATTTAATTGATTTTTTTAATTAAAATTTTTCGACCCAATTATTTTAAAATTTTAGTTGATATTTTTAATGTTTTATATTTTGTAATTGATTTTTCCATTCAAATAGTATCTTTTAATATTTAGTTGATTTTTTAAAAATATTTTTAATTTTTATTTAATTTTTTCGTGTTATTGAATTTTTTTTATTAATTGATTTTTAAAATTTATATATTTTTAAAGACTTAATTAATTTTTATAATATTTTTTTAGTTTTTATTTAATTTATATTTGTTTTGAGGGATTAAGGGTAAATAGGAAAGAATTGGGGTGTGTATAGTAATAAAAATTTATTTTTAAATTTTAATGGGGTGTGTTTAACATTTGGGGTATGTATAACATTTTTTGGGGTGTTAATAGCCCCACCCTAATTTTTTGGACAAAAATAGACCTAATTGAATTTACTAAAATATCATTTTTAAATCATTTAAAAAGTGTTAAACACACCTCTAATAATATTAAAGACACTCCATGTTATACACACCCTATACATAAATTCTATCTCATTTAACCTTCATTCATCTATTTTTACCTTTACAACAAAAAATTACTCCATTTTTAAAACCCTTCTCCATGCATAAATCTTACCACCATAAACCTTCATATGATGATATAATCACAACAAACATGATTATGAAAGAAGAAAAAGTGATGGATGAAATTAATGTAAGTATATTTAATATTTTTTTACACTTTATACAGTTTTTTTTAGTGGTAGCAGTCGCGATATGTACGGTCAAAATCGTGGCCGAACACATCACCGTACGTACGACCATATTGACCGCACACATATGTGACTGTACGGCCACAACCGGACGAACGCAATCTGCATGAAATTTTCGTTAAGTGGTGTACGGCCACTACTGGCCGAACACACATGGATGTGTACATTGTGTACTGGCCGAACACACATGGATGTGTACATTGTGTACTGGCCGAACACACATGAATGTGTACATTGTGTACTGGCCGAACATATCCATAGCCGTACATTAGGTACTCGCTGAACACTTCCATGTGTGTACATGAAGTTATGGTCGTACAGTTTGTATAGTGCAGTTTTTTAATTGGGTTTTAATATTTTAATTTATCGTTCGGTCATACATTTTCTCCCTTTATTCTTTTTGAAAAAGACACGGTTGTTGGTGAGGGAGAGAGGGGATTTATTTTTTAAATGGATGGGGTGTGTATAGTATTAGTTAAGAAGGGTAAATATTTTAAGTTTTAAAATAAAAATGATAGAAAAGGAATAAATTGGGGTATGTTTACTAATTTAAAATATGAATTTTAAATTTAAGTGGGGTGTGTATAACAATTGGGATGAGAATAACACAATTTGGGGTGTTGATAGTCCCTCCAAAAAAAAAAAAAAGGTAATTATTAACTCTGGAAGGAATGTCAACATATTTTGGCCGGATAAACAAACCTCCAGTTTTGCTGTGTACACCCCATCTATTATACATATTCGTGTAAAAAAAAAAAAATATATATATATAGAGAGAGTAGGGATATAGAACTTTGGATTTTTTATGAAACCAGATTTCTGAAGTGTCACACCACATCATCATCTCTGCATAATTCTTATTAATATATTTAAAATAAATATTATCCATTGAAATATATTTTAATTTTTTAATATCTAATTTCCCATTTAACCCGTTTCTAAAAACCAGAAAACATCTCAAAGCAAATCAAATCTTTCATATGCACCATCACCAACGATTTATTTTTTCTGATTTACAATTTATTTTTACTGGGAAAATCAGGAAAAACAGAAATCTATCACTCAAGCATTCCCACATACATTTCATCGATATTGCATATGTATTTTTACTGGGAAAATCAGGAAAAGCAGAAACATGTCACTCAAGCATTCCCACATACATTTCATCATTGCTTTTACATAGCAAAAGTGCTCATGCCGCTCATGCGTCTCGAGTCAAAACTCATTAATGGATTTTGTTACTCGATTTAATAGTGTTCTTAGAAACCAGTCAAAACTCATAAATGATTTTATTACTCGATTTAATAGTGTTCTTAGAAACCAGTCAAAACTCATTAATGGATTTTGTTACTCGATTTAATAGTGCTCTTAGAAACCAACGACATAATGAGTTAGCAGTTGATCATGTTGACATAAATGAAAGACCAAGTCAATGTTGTCAATAGAAAGACAAATGACCAATTTGTACACAAAGAGAATATTTTTGTGCTTTCAGAAGTTGATGAGAGTAATGCATATTATATTAATCTTGAGTCTAGGCTACATAACTGATGGAAGCAGAATTATTTGTGAATGGAAGCAGAATTAATCTAGGTTGTGGATGATGCTCGGCCGGACGATCCGTTTCGGTTTGAGTTTCCTTTAGGGCGCGATACCTTTTTTCTTTTCTTGGTTAGCAGGGCTGGCCCCAACAAGTTCTGCTTTCTTGGCTTATGATGTTCGAACCCCCCTTCTATTGAGGAAGGGGAGAAATCCCTATTTCTTTCTTGGGACTTTAATTAATATAATTTGGAGATAAGATATCTTGTAGGTCACCCTGGAGAAAAGCAAAATAATCCATAGTCAGTCAGGGGGCACCCAGAGTTCAATAAGAACTGCGTTTTACGGGCGCGTATACGCCAATTGAGTCAGTTTGAAAGTCCTATTGATGCGTTAGTCCATAGATGGATTGAGGCAGGTCAGCTACCACATTTCTCCGCGGTTGAGGCGGGGCGGGAGATCCCCTTTGCCGATGCATAGGAGTGGTTTTTTCTTTGTAACCGGAGACTTTCACTAGGGGCTATATTGAGGGGGAGTCAAAGCTTTTGACAAATGTCTTAGCCATCTACTCCTTTTATTTCTAGTTGGCCTACATCTTTGAAATCTTAAAAGATGGAAGTCGGAATGGTCCATCTTACGAGCAGACTCCTCATACTCATCCAAGCGGACTCCGTTCGTAGATGCACCTGCCTAATAAAGGGAAAAAGGGGAAAAAGTAGATATGCAGAGTGTTTGTTGTGCAGATAGATCTATGTCACGATCTGAGACAATGCCTACCTTTCAGAATATCTTCGTTCCTCTCTCTTCTGAAACTCCTAGAGAAAGGTGAACAATTGAAGAAGGAGCTTTTGCTGGGTTGGTGCATTGATGATCTCAACACAGACTTTCTACAGAAAGAAAGAAAAGATGATTTCTTTCAATTCTTTCGAAGGTGCAAAGAGGCCTAAAGTCTTGAAAAAAGATGGAATTTCCTTCATATAAATGGATTTCCCTTTTTTTTTTGTCTTCCCTCGAAAGTGTAATGGAGTCACTTCCGCTGCTTAAGAAGCCGTAGCACCAATCGCAGCAAGGACGGACTGTTCCAAAGAATCTTTGAACGTCCCTAGTCCAATTACTACTTCAAGGGGGACTACCTCCCCACTTGAGAAAGATTCGTAAAGGGCATTTTTAGCGCTTCAAAACCACCCACTAATAGTTGGCCTATCGAGGGCCGGGAAAAGGCCATAAAACGCATAATTTTAGTCATACAACTAGTTTTGGCTTTCTCTTTTTCCCCGAAGATGTTATGTCATCTATCACCCCTATTTATTTTTTGTTTTTTTTTTTGTTAGTAAATTGAAAAAAAAAATAATGGAACTTGTCCATTTTATACAAGTGAATTTTCTAATGTATTATACATCAAATCTTTCTAAAACATTTTATGAAATAATGGCAACAATTAAGATGTGACATTTTTTGTTGAGAAAATAAGTAATAATTGTAGAAAACTTGATTTGCTTCGTGGGAGAAAGATGATTTTCCCAGGAAAAATAAATCGTAAATCAGTAAAAATAAATCGTTGGTGGTGCGACACCTCAGAAATCTGGTTCCTGATTCGGGTGTAATTTGCATATTTTTATGACACATTTTGAGCTCAATTTTCCTAGAATTTCATGAATTTATGGCTTAATTTTGGCTAATTGCACTTGATAGAGAGAAAGGTAGTGTTTTGTGTATTTTGTAGGGAAAATGGTTATTTTGAAGGCAAAAACACTCACCTAATTTTTAGTGAAGTCAATCGGGAGGGAGAAATTAAAATTGAAAGCAAAACGAGTAAAAATATTGAGTGGAGATTATTTGAGCCAACAATTAAATTTTGTGGCCCATTTAATTGTTCTCTGCGGCCCATTTTCATTTTCAGCAAGAGAAAGAGAAGGGCGCGGCTAAAGGCACCCAGGATTCCTATGAGTACACCCAGGTAAAAAAAATTTGGTGAAAAGAGTGCAGCGAAATTACTTTTGTACCCCTCTTGTATATTTTAAAAAAAATCCACGGATGAGTACACCCACCTCCTTCTAAATCGCGGGAGAATTCAGAGAGTCTCACAACTCTCAATTCTAAACTTTCCATTTATGCAATTTCCATTTCTAAAGCTAACATGGGGTCGAAAATGGTCGATTATGATGTAATAACTACGAGTGGTGGTGCCAATGACTCATTTGTAAGTTATTTATCATGTTTTGAAAGTTTTTTTTTCGAAAGTGAAAGAGTTTTTATGTTTAGGGTTTTTTAGTGTTTGTGTTGGTGTTTATGCTTGTTTTTTTTGCATCTTATGACTTTATAGTGGTATGTAGTTGAAATAATATGCATTTAGGACATACATTTTGACATTATGTATTGCATTTTTCGTTTTTTTTAAAAAAAACCCCTTTTTCGCGACTGGTTCTACGAAGAAGACGACCATGTTCGTGTTTTTTTTTCGGACATGGTCGTGTTGTCCGAAAATAAGTTCAAAACAAATATCTTTTGTTTTGAACTTATTTTCGAACATAGGTCTTTTGTTTTGAATAAATTTTCGAACATGAAGCTGTTGTTTTGAACATTTTTTCGAACATGAAGCTGTTGTTTTGAACATTTGTTCGAACATGAAGCTGTTGTTTTGAACTTTTTTTCGAACATTACTTAATTTTTGTTTTTTTGAATTTCAGAATTCGGGTGATGAGAAGGACGATGTTTGGGTGGACGAATATTGTCTTGAAGAGGAGTATGAGGAGTACAATTATGATGATGAGTGGGCGAATGACTCTGTTGTTGAACCGGAGAATGATGATGTCCAGGGTCATGAAATTATTATGGACTACACGGACGTCTTCACGAATATGGCTTTGTTTGAGTCTCGTGACGCACTCTTGTCTTGGGTGCGTAGTACGGGGAAACAACACAACATAATTATTGTTGTGAAGCGGTCGGATAACGAACAAGGTACTAAAAAAGGTCGTATATTCTTGACGTGTGAGCGTGGCGGTGTGTACCGTGAAAAGAAGAAGCCTACAACTCATATGAAGAAGAAGGCTAAGAAGAACGAGGTGGTACAAGAAAAGAGTGGAAAGGTTACGGGCACCAAGAAATGTGGGTGTCCGTTTATGTTGAAGGGTACAGAAGAAGGTGAGATGCAGCGGAGATTAGAGGTGAAATGCGGTACACATAACCATCCAATATCCCGTTACCTTGAGGGACATTCTTATGCCGGCCGCCTAACTACCGAGGAAGAGGACTTCGTTGTCGAAATGTCCAAATTACACGCTCCTCCTAAATCTGTATTGATGAAGTTGAAGAGGAACAATGAGAACAATCACTCGACTCTTCGAACGATCTACAATGTAAGGTTGAAGCACAAAATCCATCAATACAATGGACGTAGTCAGTTGCAATACTTGATGAGTCAACTTGTCGAGCAAAATTACTTTCACGCCACACGAAGATGTGAGAAGACAAACACTCTTAACGAGTTGTTTTTTGCACATCCCGTCTCACTCCAACTGGTGCGTGCTTTTTCGAAGGTACTCATGATAGATTGCACATACAAGACGAATAGGTACCGGCTACCTTATTTGGAGATTGTGGGGGTTACATCGATTGGGATCACATTTTGTGTTGCGTCGGTGTACCTAATGGATGAGAAAGAAGAAAATTATCAATGGGCATTGGAGGTGCTTCGAGACTTGTTGAGCTCATCTTCTCTTCCCGATGTTATTATCACGGACCGTGAGCTTGCATTGATGAATGCTGTGGCCAAGAAATTTTCTGAAGCCCGTCATTTTCTTTGTACATTCCACATTGACCGGAATGTACTAGCCAACTGCAAGGGTGCATTTAAAGATGTCAAAAAATGGGAGGTATTCAACTCTCATTTCAACTATTTGTGGAGGTCCGATACCCAGGCCGACTTTGAAGAAGCTCTTGCTAAGTTCAAGTCCAAATTTCCGAAGAAGCCAGTGGATTACGTGTTGAATAGTTGGATTAACCCTTACAAAGAGAGGTTTGTAAGTGCTTGGACGAATGAATTTATGCACTTTGGCAACACCACAACCAATAGGTATATATGTTTATACTTTAGTCTTTACACGTAAATTATTACTTTAATTTATAAGTTGCCTAACGTTTTAAATTTTCTCTGATCAGGGTCGAAAGCCATCACGCCGCGTTGAAAAGAATGTTGGGCAATTCATTAGGAAATTTTGAGACATGTTGGGAGAAATGTCACACTCTATTCGAGGCATGCCATGTTTCAATTAAAGCCTCCTTCGAAAAGAGTTTGAACGTAGCTCAACATAGGTTCTCCTCAAACGTTTTCAATTACTTACGAGGGGCGGTGTCGTTTGTGTCTCTAGAAAAGATATTTCATGAAATCAAGGTGATCAAACGACCCGGATTCGATCCTAAAGAGTGCCAACACATCTTGAGGAAGGTATACGGTTTGCCATGTAGTCATGAGATCGAAGAGTATGTTTACTGTGACAAACCGATACCCGTGAATGCCATTGATCCCTTTTGGAGGAAATTGGATATGGAGCCTGCCCCAACCACCACATCGGTTGACCCCGTTCCCACACACAACAAAAATCGCTTTGAAGATGCCGTAGACGACATGGCTGAGGTTTATAAGAGCTTCTCTCATGAGGAGCAACTCATCTTCTTAAAGCGTATGAGGGAGCTTGCAAACCCCGAGACTACGACTCTTATTGAGCCACCTCCTAAGGAAGACACTCGTGGTCGACCCAAAAAAGGAAAGAAGAAGAAGAAGGCTGATGCGTCCACCAAACGTGAGCCTAGCCTATTTGAGCTTGTAGAGAGTCAAGTTGCAAGTTGCTCGGTGGTACAAAAGGAGCAGACAGTCATCAATGTAGATAACTCGCTCTCATCCCCGTCCTTCCAAAAGAAAGGGATTCCAAAAAAACAACCGGTAATTCTCAGCCCTTGCATGTTTATTTTTGTGTTTTTGTGATGTGTAATATTTTTGGTGATTTTTGGTTGTAGATGTGTAATATTTTTGGTGATTTTGTTGTAGATGTGTAATATTTTTTGGTGATTTGGTTGTAGATGTGCAATATTTTTGGTGTTTTGGTTGTAGATGGGTAATATTTTGGTGATTTGGTAGTAGATGGGTAATATTTTGGTGATTTGGTTGTCGATGGGTAATATTTTGGTGATTTGGTTGTAGATGGGTAATATTTTGGTGATTTTGGTTGTAATATGCGTAGGTACCCCGTCGGCGTACCCGAGCCTCCTAAGGAATGGACTTCATCGGATATTTACCAATCGAGCATCAACCGTACATTATCGACATCAAGAACGTTAAGGGTGACGGACACTGCGGTTTTCGAGCAGTGGCTGGGCTTATGGGATTCGGTGAAGATGAGTGGGTGAGGGTTCAGATGGACTTGATGAGCGAACTGTCCCGCAATCTAACGTTGTACAACAACGTGTTCTTATTGAAGGATTACGTCCATGTTGTGCTTGGCAAATTGAATTGCTTTACGGAGTTTGCACATAAAAAACATTGGTTCAGGTTGCCGTACATGGGATATCTAGTGGCGTCACATTATAATGTGGCGGTGGTGGTTCTTGATACCCGTCTATGCCTTACGTATCTGCCGTTCAACAAGGACCCTCCTCAAGAACCAAGAAGTATTTGGTTGGGATTAATTAATGAGAACCATTTCATCCAGGTATTTGATTGCATTGTTTTAATGAATTTATTTACACGTATATGTTGCATATTTTATATATAACACATAAATCTCGAATGCGTGTAGGTTATGATGGGTGCTGGGCGCACTTTGCCCCCGGTCATCACTTCGTGGAAGCATGAGGGTCAACACATTTCGGACGGATGGAAAAATGCATTTGCGTCCGGATGAATTAATTAGATGATAGTGGTTAGAAACTTTTTGGTTAGAAACTTTGGAATACTTTTGTGGTTAGAAACTTTGGAATACTTTTGTCTTTTTGGTGTAATTTGTGTACAAATTGTCACCAAACAACATTTATAGATAATTTGTGTACAAATTCTTGATGTGTAATATTTTTGGAACATGTATACGGTTTCAACGTTACAATGGATGACTTGTGTAATTTAATAGCTCTATTTTTTGAATGGTTTATCGTGCTTGAATGAGCCACTACAATTGTGTTAAAAGTATAATATGGTGTATAAAATTAGAAAGTTGGGATCATTTTTTTCAAAAAATTGACTTTTGTTCGAAAATACGTTACCAACAATTGGTCCATGTTCGAAAATATGTTCCCAACAATAAGGCCATGTTCGAAAATTTGGGCCATGTTCGAAAATATGTTCCCAACATATGGTCCATGTTCGAAAAAAAGTACCCAACATATGCCCAATGTTCGAAATTTATTTACGCGAGTTTTACTTGGTCGATTTTTTAACCCCAAAGTCTCTGTTACAGACTTTTTTTCGAACATATGGTCCATGTTCGAAAAAAAGTACCCAACATATGCCCAATGTTCGAAATTTATTTACGCGAGTTTTACTTGGTCGATTTTTTAACCCCAAAGTCTCTGTTACGGATTTTTTTTCGAACATATGGTCCATGTTCGAAAAAAAGTACCCAACATATGCCCAATGTTCGAAATTTATTTACGCGAGTTTTACTTGGTCGATTTTTTAACCCCAAAGTCTCTGTTACGGACTTTTTTTCGAACATATGGTCCATGTTCGAAAAAAAGTACCCAACATATGCCCAATGTTCGAAATTTATTTACGCGAGTTTTACTTGGTCGATTTTTTAACCCCAAAGTCTCTGTTACGGACTTTTTTTCGAACATATGGTCCATGTTCGAAAAAAAGTACCCAACATATGCCCAATGTTCGAAATTTATTTACGCGAGTTTTACTTGGTCGATTTTTTAACCCCAAAGTCTCTGTTACAGACTTTTTTTCGAACATTTGGTCCATGTTCGAAAATAAGTACCCAACATATGCCCAATGTTCGAAAATTATTTACGCGAGTTTTACTTGGTCGATTTTTTAACCCCAAAGTCTATGTTACGGACTTTTTTTCGAACATATGGTCCATGTTCGAAAAAAAGTACACAACATGTGACAAATGTTCGAAAATTACTTCCACGCAAATAATATTTGTTCGAAAATGTGTTCGTGTTCGGCAATAAATATCGGGCATATATCATTTGTTCGAAAAAAGGTCTCGTACAAAGGTGGGTGTCCTCATCCAAAACAGTAATCATGTGGGTGTTCTCATCCAAACTACTTTTAATTAGTAAAACAAACTATAACCTTATAAAAACCATATAAAAACCATATAAAAACCATATAAAAACCATATACAAAACCATATAAAAACCATACATTCATAAAGCATTTAAGTTAACATACATGTTACAATACATGTTAAAATACTAAACTAAAGTATCATTCTGATCGATCAAACTACGATTAATAAAACACAACATGTGACAAATGTTCGAAAATTATATAAAACAAGTTTTAGTCAAGAACGCCTAGCCCTTCCACGTCCCCGACCTCTTCCACTTGATGATGACGGTGCCTCTTCTCCTACGTCATCCGAAGTTTGTCCACCAAGCTGCCTCATAACTTGTTCAACCTTTTGCATTACCCCATCCATTGTTAATGGCTCGTCGTTCCTCCACTTGTGCAACAACATGTTCAGCTCAACCTTTGCAAAATCTACCAAGTGTCCTAACTCAGCCATACGTGGAGGCTCACGAGGAGGAAGTCTCCTATTTTCTGGATTTGAAACGTAAGGACGGCCGTTGGCGAGGTACCAATCAATATAACCATCGCTGCAATCCGAATCTTGGATACAACGCTCACCAAGTCTATCATCCGTAAGCATGTGTGCGTCCCACGTAGAAAAGTACTCCGCCATAGCACCCCACACTAGCTTTGTTTTCTTGGATGTGGAACCGGTCCTCTTAACACGGGCAGCAAGTGGCTTCTCAGGAACGGTTTGCACGTACCCGAACTGTCTGAGCACTCTATCCGGCATGTACGGCTCAACAATATCTCCGCAGACAATGCACCCATGAAAGTAAGAAACCTCATCAAATGGATGTTTTTCTCGTTCGGGACGATATGGATTCCAGTTAACCTACAACACACCATTAAATTAAAAAAATGCTTACTTATCTTAAAAACAAATAAACAACAGACAAATATATTCATTTGGTTAATAACGTACCTCGCTTGCTAGGAGGGTATCTAATCGTTCTCTAAAGCCTCTTACTCGGTCGACACAGGGGCCTGTATGAGCTTCGGGTGCATAACGCATCGACAGTGGATCCGAACGGCCCAAGTCTGGATTATGAGGCGGCAAGATCAAAGTAGGGAAGTGCTCATAAATCCAAGCCTACAAGTACAATATTATTAGGTCAATATCAAATTAAAAACATGAAATATTAACAAACTTATTTAAAATACTTAATACCTCCAATAACGGAAGGTAACTACCAATCTGCCTACACTTGAATTTTGACGACATCCCCAATTGTCTATACAAATAGGCAAGCGCTGCGGTACCCCAAGCATAGTTCGAAAATTCTGCCATGTCGTCCATATACTGCAACCACTGTACGTGAACACGAGTACCACTTTTGTCCGGAAACAAGGTGGTCCCAAACACGTACAACACAAACGCTCGTGCTGAATACAACACCTCGTTCTCGTTGTCCGAGGACATCATGGGCATAAAAGTCTCCCTTAGCCACGATAGCTTCACGGAACCCCCTCGTTGCCCACTTAATGCTTCCTTGGCTTGTACTAATGATAAACTCAAATATTTCATCAAATAATCTGAAGCCAAGATATGTTCTTCGGACGTAGACTACACCGGGAGACCATTAACTTTCAGATTCGTGATGCAACGGACATCATCGAGGGTGATTGTCATTTCCCCGAAGGGCAAGTGGAATGAGTTGGTCTCTTCGTGCCATCTCTCAACGAAGGCTGTGATAAGATTCTTGTTTGAATACTTGTAAGCCCCACGTCTAACATGAATCAATCTAGATCCTCTCAAAAACCTCCGCCAATGACGCCAATCTTCATCATCATCGAACTCCCAATGCAATAGTTTCGTCACATGACAGTGACACTTCAACACATCTCGCTCCTCACCCAACCATATGTATTTGGCTACATGCTCTTGGAAGCTTTTGAGAAGGGGAGGTGCGGTTACCAATGGTCGATTAACTGTCACAACTCTTCTTTCTTCCTCTACCTCTACCTCTACCTCTTCCTCTTCCTCTTCCTCTTCCTCGTCATGTCCATCTCCGTCATCGTTTCCCTCATCTACTTCCGGTTCTTGTAGAGTGGGCACCGGTTCTTGTGGAGTGGGCTCTTGAGGATTGGGCTCTTGAGGATTGGGTTCTTGTGGAGTGGGCTCTTGAGCAATGGCAACTTGTGGAATGGCCTCTTGTGGATTGGGCTCTTGAGGAGCGGCCTCATCGCTAATATGTTGCTTCTTTTTTCTGTTGGAAGCAGTCGGTCGAGCCCTACTAACACCCTCTACAAAAACCAACACAAAGAAGTCATGTTCGAAATTAAAACCACAACAAAAAAGCTATGTTCGAAATTAAAACCAAAACAACCAAGCCATGTTCGAAATTAAAACACAAACAAACAAGCCATGTTCGAAAATTATATCAACACAAAGAGGCCATGTTCGAAAATTACTACATGTTCGAAACTAAACCCAAAATAAATAAGCAATGTTCGAAAATTATATCAAAACAATAAACCAATGTTCGAAAATCATACCAAAACAAAAAAGCCATGTTCGAAACCTAAACCAAAACAAACAACCCATGTCCGAAATTTACTTCTGGACAAGCATCAAATGTGCGAAAAACCAGTAAGAAACACTGCAATCGTACTAACCCATCAAAAATTAGATGCCTATTGGTTTATTTTCATCCTAACCCATCAAAAATTGATACATTCTACACATAAACATGATTATAACACAAAAAACCAACATTAACCAACCTTAATCAACACATGAAATTAACACCAAATTCAAAAAATAAATTCTAAACCCTACAGCAATAAAATCAATGTTTCAACCAACAAAAATCGAAATTAAACATGCGTCCTACTCTTCTTCTTATCAAATAAAAGCAAGAAAAACTAACCTTTACCCATTTTTTGCAAAAACTAACAAAAAATCGCATCCTCTTCGAAAAAACAATCGCGTCCTCTTCGAAAAATCGCGTCCTCTTCGCGTACTCTCTATTTTCTCTTCTTCGACGTCGCAGGGAGTGTGCGAAAATGGAGTGGGAGGAGTGCGAATTTTGGTTGGGGGAGATGAGAGGTTTGGGAAGATGGAGGGTGGGTGTACCCAATCGAGAGAGGAGAGAAGGGAGGGAGCGAATTTTTGGTTAAAGGAACCGAGGGCATTTTTAGTTTTTCCAGGTGGATGTCCTCATCCAAAACGCGTGTGTCCTCATCTCCTGGGTGTACTCATAGGATCCTTGGGTGCCTTTAGCCGCGCCCAAAGAGAAAGCAGCTTATGCTGCTACAATTTCCCAGCAATTAAGCATGGGGTTGAGGTATATACCCCTCCAGCTTTGTTAGATACACTCCCCCTTCCATTTTATTAATTAAATATGTATGTAAAATACCATATTTACCCTTTTGGTAAAATTTGCAAAATGTTATAAATACATACACCTCCTCACTTAAAACACTAAATCTAATTTTATAAAAACCCTAACCCTAATTTTGCAGCCGCCGCCGCCACTTTCCGACAGCCTCCACCTCCTCTGCCGCCACAACGTTCGTCGTCACCCAATCAAAATAAATTTAGAAAACTAAAAAAAAAAAAAAAAATTTCGACCAACCAGTGTCGATCGACACTGGTTGGTCGACCGTAGAATATATCGTCGACTAATTATAGTCGACGAAAAAAACCTTCGTCGACAACATTGTATCGATAAAATAAAAATAATTAATTTTGGACAAGAAATGTCGACCAAAAACATTATGGTCGACAAATTGCTGTCAACCACAATTTTTTTGATCGATATTTCTTGTCCAAAATTATTAAAAAAAAGAAAAAAAAAACAGAAAAGAAAGAATGTTGCAGTCTTGCTGAGAAAGAAAGAAAAGCGGAAAAAAGGGAAAAAAATTAGGGCGGAGGCTTACCGTGAGGAATACCGTTGGGGAGAGAAGAGGGAGGCGGCGGCGGCGGCGCCGGCGCTAAGCGAGAGGGGCGGCGCCGCCGCTTGCAGAAATGAAAAAAAAAAAAAGAACCTGTTTCAGCGCGGCGACGGAGGGAGGAGGAGTCGGGGGAGAAGGTGGATACAACGGTTTGGGTCGGTGGAGGAGGAGGCGGCGACGGCGCTGGGCGAGGGGGCGCCGCCGCCGCTGGTTGCAGAAATGAAAAAGAAACAAAAAAAAAGAGAGAGAGAGAGGCGGGCGGCGCTAGCAAGCGGGCGACGCTGGAGGAGGGAGACGCTGGAGGCGGTGGCTTGGGCGGCGATGGGCGCTGGAGGAGGGAGACGTTGGAGGCGGCCGGCGTTGGAGGCGGTGGGAGATATGAGGGTTTGGGGGAAGAAATGAGGATTTGGGGGAAGAAATGAGGAAATTAGGCTTTTTATTAGGGGTGTGCATTTATCACACCAATTTTTAAGTTAAAAGGGTATAATAGACAATTTGGAGGGAGTGCATCTATCTCAGATGTACTTTAATGGGAGTATATGTATCGGGGGAGTGTATCTAACAAAGCTGGAGGGGTATATACCTCAACCCTTAAGCATGGGCCTTAGGCCCATTGAATAAATTAAATGGAGGCCCATATCTCTATTTTTGGGCGCGGCTAAAGGCACCCAAGGATCCTATGAGTACACCCAGGAGATGAGGACACACGCCATTCGGATGAGGACACCCACCTGGAAAAGCCAAAAATACCCTTAATCATTTTCGCACTCCATTCCCTCCCTCCCTTCTCTCCCTCCCTTCTCTCCCTCCCTTCTCTCGATTGGGTACACCCACCCCTCCATCTTCCCCAAACCTTTCCCCTCCATTTTCGCACCATTTTCGCAGTACTCCCACTCCATTTTCGCACCACTCCCACTGTCCACTACCTACACGCGACGTCGAAGAGAAAGAGAGAGCATCGTTTGCAGCGTTTTCGCACTCCATTTTCGCACCACTTGCAGCGTTTTTTTTTTTCATTTTGAAAAAATGGGTAAAGGTTAGTTTTTCTTGCTTATATTTGAGAAGAAGAGTAGGAAGCATATTTAATTTCTGTTTTTGTTGGTTGAAACATTGATTTTATTGTTGTAGGGTTTAGATTTTGTTTTTTGAATTTGGGGTTAATTCATGCATGTGTTGATTAAGGTTGATTTTTTGTGTTATAATCATGTTTATGTGTAGAATGTATAAATTTTTTATGCGTTAGGATGAAAATAAACAAATGGGCATCTAATTGGCATGGTTTAGCACGAATCAACTGTTGTTGACTGGTTTTTCGAACATTAGATGGTTGTGCGGAACAAATTTTCGGACAAGTATGGTTTGTTTTGGATTGGGTTTCGAACATTAGTTATTTGTTTGGGTTTTAGTTTCGAACATGGCTTGGTTGTTTTGGGTTTCATTTCGAACATTGCTTGTTTGTTTTGGGTTTAGTTTCGAACATGTAGTAAATTTCGAACATGGGTTGCTTGTTTTGGTTTAGGTTTCGAACATGGCTTGTTTGTTTTGGTTTTAATTTCGAACATGGCTTGTTTGTTTTGGTTTTAATTTCAAACATGTAGTAATTTTCGAACATGGGTTGTTTGTTTTGGTTTAGGTTTCGAACATGGCTTGTTTATTTTGGTTTTAATTTCGAACATGGCTTGTTTGTGTTGGTTTTTGTAGAGGGTGTTAGTAGGGCTCGACCGACTGCTTCCAACAGGAAAAAGAAGCAACATATTAGCGATGAGGCCGCTCCTCAAGAGCCCAATTCACAAGAGGCCAACCCTCAAGAGGCCAATCCACAAGATGCCAACCCTCAAGAGCCCACTCCACAAGAAGTGGTGTCCACTTTACAAGAACCGGAAGTAGATGAGGAAAACGATGACGAGGAAGAGGAAGAGGAAGAGGCGGAGGGAGATGATGAGGGAGAGAAAGAAAGAAGAGTTGTGATTGTTGATCGGCCATTGGTAACCGCACCTCCACTTCTCAAAAGCTTCCAAGACCATGTAGCCAAATTCATATGGTTGGGTGAGGAGCGAGATGTGTTGAAGTGTCACTGTCATGTGACCAAACTATTGAATTGGGAGTTCGACAATGAAAAGAATTGGCGTCATTGGCGGAGGTTTTTGAGAGGATCTAAATTGATTCATGTTAGACGTGCAGCTTACAAGTATTCAAACAAGAACCTTATCACAGCCTTCGTTGAGAGATGGCACGAAGAGACCAACTCATTCCACTTGCCCTTCGGGGAAATGACAATCACTCTTGATGATGTCTACTGTATCACGCGTTTGAAAGTTAATGGTCTCCCGGTGCAGTCTACTTCCGAAGAAGATATTTTGGCTTCAGATTATTTGATGAAATATTTGGGTTTAACCTTAGTTGAGGCCAAGGAAGCATTAAGTGGGCAACGAGGGGGTTCTGTGAAGCTAGCGTGGCTAAGGGAGACTTTTGTGCCCATGATGTCCTCGGATAACGAGGACGAGGTGTTGTATTCAGCACGAGCGTTTGTGTTGTACATGTTTGGGACCACTTTGTTCCCGGACAAAAGTGGTACTCGTGTTCACGTACAGTGGTTGCAGTATATGGACGACATGGCACAATTTCCTAACTATGCTTGGGGTACTGCAGCACTTGCCTATTTGTATACACAATTGGGGATGGCGTCAAAGTTCAAGTGTAGGCAGATTGGTGGTTACCTTACGTTATTGGAGGTATTAAGTATTTTAAATAAGTTTGTTAATATTTCATGTTTTTCATTTGATATTGACCTAATAATATTGTACTTGTAGGCTTGGATTTATGAGCACTTCCCTACTTTGATATTGCCGCCTCATAATCCAGACTTTGCCCTTACGGATCCACTGTCGATGCGTTATGCACCCGAAGCTCATACAGGCCCTTGCGTCGACCGAGTAAGAGGCTTTAGAGAGCGATTAGATACCCTCCTAGCAAGCGAGGTACGTTACTAACCATATTTGTCTGTTGTTTGTTTGTTTTTAAGATAAATACGCATTTTTTTATTTAATTTGGTGTTGTAGGTTAACTGGAATCCATATCGCCCCGTACGAGAAAACGTTCCATTGGATGAGGTATCTTACTTTCATGGGTGCATTGTGTGCGGAGATATTGTTGAGCCGTACATGCCGGATAGAGTGCTCAGACAGTTCGGGTACGTGCAAACCGTTCCTGAGAAGCCGCTTGCTGCCCGTGTTAAGAGAACCGGTTCCACATCCAAGAAAACAAAGCTAGTGTGGGGTGCTATGGCGGAGTACTTTTCTACGTGGGACGCACACATGCTTACGGAGGATAGACTTGGTGAGCGTTGTACTGTCGATTCGGATTGCAGTGATGGTTATATTGATTGGTACCTCGCCAACGGTCGTCCTTTCGTTTCAAATCCTTCTAACAGGAGACTTCCTCCTCGTGAGCCTCCACGTAGGGCCGAGTCATGGCACTTGGTAGATTTTGCAAAGGTTGAGCTGAACATGTTGTTGCACAAGTGGAGGAACGACGAGCCATTAACAATGGATGGGGTAATGCAAAAGGTTGAAGAAGTTGTGAGGCAGCTTGGTGGACAAACTTCGGATGACGTAGGAGAAGAGGCACCGTCATCATCAAGTGCACATCGTGGACGTGGAAGAGGTCGGGGACGGGGAAGGGCTAGGCGTTCTTGAGGCGTTACTTGTTTTATTGATTGATTGATCAGAATGATACTTTAGTGTTTTAACATGTATTGTAACATGTATGTAAATCGTAGTTTGATTGATCAGAATGGATGGGGTAATGCAAATCGTAGTTTGATTGATCAGAATGATACTTTAGTGTTTTAACATGTATTGTAACATGTATGTTAACTTTAAATGCTTTATGAATGTATGGTTTTGTATATTGTTTTTATATGGTTTTTATAAGGTTATAGTTTGTTTTACTAATTAAAAGTAGTTTGGATGAGAACACCCACATGATTAATGTTTTGGATGAGGACACCCACCTTTGTACGAGACCTTTTTTCGAACAAATGATATATGTTCGATATTTATTGCCGAACACGAACACTTTTTAGAACAAATATTATTTGCGCGGAAGTAAAATTCGAACAGTTGGCAAATGTTGGGTAATTTTTTTCGAACATGGCCCTAATGTTCGAAAAAAAGTCTGTAACAGAGACTTTGGGGTTAAAAAATCGACCAAGTAAAACTCGCGGAAGTAATTTTCGAACTTTTGACAAATGTTGGGAACTTATTTTCGAACATGGACCATATGTTCGAAAAAAAGTCCGTAACAGAGACTTTGGGGTTAAAAAATCGACCAAGTACAACTCGCGGAAGTAATTTTCGAACTTTTGACAAATGTTGGGAACTTATTTTCGAACATGGACCATATGTTCGAAAAAAAGTCCGTAACAGAGACTTTGGGGTTAAAAAATCGACCAAGTACAACTCGCGGAAGTAATTTTCGAACTTTTGACAAATGTTGGGAACTTATTTTCGAACATGGACCATATGTTCGAAAAAAAGTCCGTAACAGAGACTTTGGGGTTAAAAAATCGACCAAGTACAACTCGCGGAAGTAATTTTCGAACTTTTGACAAATGTTGGGAACTTATTTTCGAACATGGACCATATGTTCGAAAAAAAGTCCGTAACAGAGACTTTGGGGTTAAAAAATCGACCAAGTACAACTCGCGGAAGTAATTTTCGAACTTTTGACAAATGTTGGGAACTTATTTTCGAACATGGACCATATGTTCGAAAAAAAGTCCGTAACAGAGACTTTGGGGTTAAAAAATCGACCAAGTACAACTCGCGGAAGTAATTTTCGAACTTTTGACAAATGTTGGGAACTTATTTTCGAACATGGACCATATGTTCGAAAAAAAGTCCGTAACAGAGACTTTGGGGTTAAAAAATCGACCAAGTAAAACTCGCGGAAGTAATTTTCGAACATGGCCTAGTTGTTGGGAACATTTGTTCGAACATGGCCCAAATGTTCGAAAATAAGTTTGTTACAGAAACTTTTGGGTTAAAAATTCGACCAAGTAAAATGCGCGGAACAAAATTTCGAACATGGCCTTATTGTTGGGAACATATTTTCGAACATGGCCTAATTGTTGGGAACATTTTTTCGAACATGGCCCAAATGTTCGAAAATAAGTTTGTTACAGAAACTTTTGGGTTAAAAATTCGACCAAGTAAAATGCGCGGAACAAAATTTCGAACATGGCCTTATTGTTGGGAACATATTTTCGAACATGGCCTAGTTGTTGGGAACATTTTTTCGAACATGGCCCAAATGTTCGAAAAAAAGTTTGTTACAGAAACTTTTGGGTTTAAAATTCGACCAAGTAAAATGCGCGGAACAAAATTTCGAACATGGCCTTATTGTTGGGAACATATTTTCGAACATGGATCAATTGTTGGGAACTTATTTTCGAACAAAAGTCAATTTTTTGAAAAAAATGATCCAAACTATAGGTTTTATACACCATATTATACTTTTAACACAATTGTAGTGGCTCATTCAAGCACGATAAACCATTCAAAAAATAGAGCAATTTAATTACACAAGTCATCCATTGTAACGTTGAAATCGTATACATGTTCAAAAAATATTACACATCAAGAATTTGTACACAAATTATCTATAAATGTTGTTTGTTGACAATTTGTACACAAATTACACCAAAAAGACAAAAGTATTCCAAAGTTTATAACCACAAAAGTATTCCAAAGTTTCTAACCAAAAAGTTTCTAACCACTATCATCTAATTAATTCCTCCGGACGCATATGCATTTTTCCATCCGTCCGAAATGTGTTGACCCTCATGCTTCCACGAATTGATGACCGGGGGCAAAGTGCGCCCAGCACCCATCATAACCTACACGCATTCGAGATTTATGTGTTATATATAAAATATGCAACATATACGTGTAAATAAATTCATTAAAGCAACGCAATCAAATACCTGAATGAAATGGTTCTCATTAATTAATCCCAACCAAATACTCCTCGGTTCTTGAGGAGGGTCCTTGTTGAACGGCAGATACGTAAGGCATAGACGGGTATCAAGAACCACCACCGCCACATTATAATGTGACGCCACTAGATATCCCATGTACGGCAACCCGAACCAATGTTTTTTATGTGCAAACTCCGTAAAGCAATTCAATTTGCCAAGCACAACATGGACGTAATCCTTCAACAAGAACACGTTGTTGTACAACGTTAGATTGTGGGACAGTTCGCTCATCAAGTCCATCCGAACCCTCGCCCACTCATCTTCACCGAATCCCAATAGCCCAGCCACTGCTCGAAAACCGCAGTGTCCGTCACCCTTAACGTTCTTGATGTCGATAATGTACGGTTGATGCTCGATGGGTAAATATCCGATGAAGTCCATTCCTTGGGAGCCTCGGGTACGCCGACGGGGTACCTACGCATATTACAACCAAAATCACCAAAATATTACCCATCGACAACCAAAACACCAAAAATATTGCACATCTACAACCAAATCACCAAAAAATATTACACATCTACAACAAAATCACCAAAAATATTACACATCTACAACCAAAAATCACCAAAAATATTACACATCACCAAAACACAAAAATAAATATGCAAGGGCTGAGAATTACCGGTTGTTTTTTTGGAACCCCTTTCTTTTGGAAGGACGGGGATGAGAGCGAGTTATCTACATTGATGACCGTCTGCTCCTTTTGTACCACCGAGCAACTTGCAACTTGACTCTCTACAAGCTCAAATAGGCTAGGGTCACGTTTGGTGGACGCATCGGCCTTCTTCTTCTTTTTCCCTTTTTTGGGTCGACCACGAGTGTCTTCCTTAGGAGGTGGCTCAATAAAAGTCGTAGTCTCGGGGTTTGCAAGCTCCCTCATACGCTTTAAGAAGATGAGTTGCTCCTCTTGAGAGAAGCTCTTATAAACCTCAGCCATGTCGTCTACGGCATCTTCAAAGCGATTTTTGTTGTGGGTGGGAACGGGGTCAACCGATGTGGTGGTTGGGGCAGGCTCCATATCCAATTTCCTCCAAAAGGGATCAATGGCATTCACGGGTATCGGTTTGTCACAGTAAACATACTCTTCGATCTCATGACCACATGGCAAACCGTATACCTTCCTCAAGATGTGTTGGCACTCTTTAGGATCGAATCCGGGTCGTTTGATCACCTTGATTTCATGAAATATCTTTTCTAGAGCCACAAACGACACCGCCCCTCGTAAGTAATTGAAAACGTTTGAGGAGAACCTATGTTGAGCTACGTTCAAACTCTTTTCGAAGGAGGCTTTAATTGAAACATGGCATGCCTCGAATAGAGTGTGACATTTCTCCCAACATGTCTCAAAATTTCCTAATGAATTGCCCAACATTCTTTTCAACGCGGCGTGATGGCTTTCGACCCTGATCAGAGAAAATTTAAAACGTTAGGCAACTTATAAATTAAAGTAATAATTTACGTGTAAAGACTAAAGTATAAACATATATACCTATTGGTTGTGGTGTTGCCAAAGTGCATAAATTCATTCGTCCAAGCACTTACAAACCTCTCTTTGTAAGGGTTAATCCAACTATTCAACACGTAATCCACTGGCTTCTTCGGAAATTTGGACTTGAACTTAGCAAGAGCTTCTTCAAAGTCGGCCTGGGTATCGGACCTCCACAAATAGTTGAAATGAGAGTTGAATACCTCCCATTTTTTGACATCTTTAAATGCACCCTTGCAGTTGGCTAGTACATTCCGGTCAATGTGGAATGTACAAAGAAAATAACGGGCTTCAGGAAATTTATTGGCCACAGCATTCATCAATGCAAGCTCACGGTCCGTGATAATAACATCGGGAAGAGAAGATGAGCCCAACACATCTCAAAGCACCTCCAATGCCCATTGATAATTTTCTTCTTTCTCATCCATTAGGTACACCGACGCAACACAAAATGTGATCCCAGTCGATGTAACCCCCACAATCTCCAAATAAGGTAGCCGGTACCTATTCGTCTTGTATGTGCAATCTATCATGAGTACCTTCGAAAAAGCACGCACCAGTTGGAGTGAGACGGGATGTGCAAAAAACAACTCGTTAAGAGTGTTTGTCTTCTCACATCTTCGTGTGGCGTGGAAGTAGTTTTGCTCGACAAGTTGACTCATCAAATATTGCAACTGACTACGTCCATTGTATTGATGGATTTTGTGCTTCAACCTTACATTGTAGATCGTTCGAAGAGTCGAGTGATTGTTCTCATTGTTCCTCTTCAACTTCATCAATACAGATTTAGGAGGAGCGTGTAATTTGGACATTTCGACAACGAAGTCCTCTTCCTCGGTAGTTAGGCGGCCGGCATAAGAATGTCCCTCAAGGTAACGGGATATTGGATGATTATGTGTACCGCATTTCACCTCTAATCTCCACTGCATCTCACCTTCTTCTGTACCCTTCAACATAAACGGACACCCACATTTCTTGGTGCCCGTAACCTTTCCACTCTTTTCTTGTACCACCTCGTTCTTCTTAGCCTTCTTCTTCATAGGAGTTGTAGGCTTCTTCTTTTCACGGTACACACCGCCACGCTCACACGTCAAGAATATACGACCTTTTTTAGTACCTTGGCCGTTATCCGACCGCTTCACAACAATAATTATGTTGTGTTGTCTCCCCGTACTACGCACCCAAGACAATAGTGCGTCACGAGACTCAAATAAAGCCATATTCGTGAAGACGTCCGTGTAGTCCATAATAATTTCATGATCCTGGACATCATCATTCTCCGGTTCAACAACAGAGTCATTCGCCCACTCATCATCATAATTGTACTCCTCATACTCCTCTTCAAGACAATATTCGTCCACCCAAACATCGTCCTTCTCATCACCCGAAGTCTGAAATTCAAAAAAACAAAAATTAAGCAATGTTCGAAATTTTCTTCAAAACAAAAGCTTCATGTTCGAAGAAAAGTTCAAAACAAAAGCTTCATGTTCGAAACAAAGTTCAAAACAACAGCTGCATGTTCGAAAATTTATTCAACACAAAAGACCTATGTTCGAAAAAAAGTTCAAAACAAAAGATATTTGTTTTGAACTTTTTTTCGGACAACACGACCATGTCCGAAAAAAAAACACGAACATGGTCGTCTTCTTCGCAGAACCAGTCGCGAAAAGGGGTTTTTTTGAAAAACGAAAAATGCAATACATAATGTCAAAATCTATGTCCCTAAATGAATATTATTTCAACTATATACCACTATAAAGTCATAAGATGCAAAAAAAACAAGCATAAACACCAACACAAACACTAAAAAACCCTAAACATAAAAACTCTTTCACTTTTGAAAAAAAAAACTTTCAAAACATGATAAATAACTTACAAATGAGTCATTGGCACCACCACTCGTAGTTATTACATCATAATCGACCATTTTCGACCCCATGTTAGCTCTAGAAATGGAAATTGCAGAAATGGAAAGTTTGGAAATGAGAGTTGTGAGACTCTCTGAATTCTCCCGCGATTTAGAGGTTGGTGGGTGTACTCATCCGCGTACTTTTTTTAAAATATACAAGAGGGGTACAAAAGTAATTTCGCTGCACCCTTTTCACCAAAATTTTTTTACCTGGGTGTACTCATAGGAACGCCGGGTGCCTTTAGCCGCGCCCCTATTTTTTGCGTGAGGGCATAAGGGGCATTTGCAAGTATAAGGCCCACCTTTTATGAAGAAAAGGCCCAACATTACCGTTGGAAGAAATTTAATTCAAAAAGCCCACGCCTTATTAGCAGCAGACGCGTAAAAGGAAGGCAGTAGATTGGGCGAAAACAGGGGAGCAGCTGCGAAGAAAACACACTCACACTTACTGGAAGGTGTTCTCCATTGAAGTTTCAAATGGTGGATTAGCTTGAGATTTTCACACTCCATCACCTACACTATCTAAGCTTTCTATTTCCCTTTTATTAATTTTAGTTATTTCTCCTTTTATTGTATTTGAGATTATGTAGAAAACTTTTAGGGTTCTAAGGCTTTGTAAACCTTGGGATTGAAGTTTATGCATTAATTTCTTACTTTAAAGGGTGGTTGTCTCTTATTTGCATGTTTAATTCTCATTCGGAAGCATGTTGTTATTGACCATGATGATTTGCTTAATTCATTGTTAATTAGGATAATATTGAAAGATTTATTCTATTAATTGTATGCAACCCGATATTATTATGATCTCGAGAGAGGATTGGTTATCGGAGAGGGAATTGAATGATCTTAGGGGCTATTTTAGGTAGTGTGATGTTTGTGATGTAGAAATACGAACTTATGTTGCATGTTCCTTTGGATTAGTTGTATGGAGAGATTGATTAATCCTTCTTTAGTGATCAACCCTATAAGAGAGCAACCTTAATTGCCATTTGAATGAGTTATAAATCATAAACGAACATCTTAGTGTTGCAAATGCCTTGGAACCACATTTTTCCTTGATTATTTTTGTTATTTTCATTTCATTAGCTTGTTATTGATTTGGATTTGACTAGTTTTATTAGCTTTCTTAGTGACATTTATAGATAGCATTAGAATTAGTCTTGGTTTTTAAACCATCCTTGCAAATCAATCGTGTCTAGATAGAATCGTGCCAACAAATATCACTTTTACACTAACCCTTCCCTGTGGGATCGACCTCGTACTTACTTCGATACAATATACACCGTATACTTGCGGTCGTGTATTTTAGAGTTGTGAAATACGTGAATCAGTTCCATATCTATATCACACCTCAGAAATCTGGTTCCATATATATATATTTTTTTAAAAGACAAAATGCTTTCATTTATTTGCAATTTAGACGAACAACATTGAGAAGGTCATCCATAAATGGAGGAGGCTCGACCCAATTATGGGGGCTCGAAAAAGATCTCGAGGCCCAAGCAAAATTATGCGCCACTAAATTGGCACTTCGACAAGCAAAGACAATATTGTAGTACAAAAATTTAGCACTCAATTCTACACATGTCTTGACATAATGTCAAATATGTACAATTAAAACTCCTCCTTATTGAAAAATGATTTTTCATACTCCCTCCTATTTATATTATAAGTCGTTTTGACTTTTTGTTTTCTTTGTAAAATATAAGTCGTTTTGCACTTTTCAATGCAAATTAATTGCATTTATTCCAAATTTACCCTTAAGATCAATAAATATTTACATATATGTTTTTTTTTTTAAATGAGAATTACAAGCATTGATTAAGAGTAAAATGAGAAGTCAATTGTTTTCTTAATATGTGTGCATTAGCTTAGGATGACATATATTTTGAATAAGATGAAATATTTTTTTAGAGTTGGATTATAGGTGTGTATAATATAAAATTGAAGGTTTGTTTAGTTTTTTTTTTTTTTTTTTGAGGAGGGGTTTACAAGATCATCAAATAGAATTACAAATCATGAACTAATCTTGATCTTCAAACCAATACGATATCGCCGTCCACTTCAATCGTGAGAAGAGAAAAGATGAGTTTCCCTTTGTCTTATCAACAGATGTCCAGGTCTTCAATCTTTAAACGAGACAATCCCACACTAAGGTGTTTCATGTCAAAGTCTCCAATCTTTAAACGAGACAATCCCACACTAAGGTGTTTCATGTCAAAAATGGGAAACAAAAAAATAGGCAAAGTTCCACCAAGTACCCGATCTCAAGAACTAGAACCCAAGGCTCTCGAGTCTATCTTAAGGAGCCCAACCGCAAAAAAGAGACCCACAAAAAACAACATCAAATCTGGAGATCTACAACTCAGATCTGCAGATCTGAGATCCCAACCATAAAAAAGACACACAAAGAACTACAAACAGATATACAACTCAGATCTGCAGATCTACAATCCAGATCTTGCAGATCTACAATCTAGATCATGCAGATCTACAACACAGATCTAACGAAAAACAAAATACCAAAAGAGATCGGAGAGAAGCGGAAAGGCAACACACATCTAAGACGAAATGACAACAAAGATCGAGTAGCAAATGAGATATAAACGATGACGACAACAAGAACGACGAATCTGCGACCGACCGACGACGGACATCGGTGGAAAAAGGGAGAAGCAACTCTCTAGAGAAAGAAGCTCTCAAGGTTTGTTTAGTCTTGTTCTAATATTTTTCAGAAATAATATCCACAATTTAATATTTCATGGGTTTAGGGATGAGTTTGATCTCATATTATTTTATATTTAATTGTAAATAACTTTAAACACTTTAATTCGAACTTTAATTTGACCCAATTTTATAAACTAGATTTCATGGATTTAGTTAATCAAGTTTTCTTATATTTACACAACTCATAGTGCTTAAAAACCAAAATTGACCCAACCAAATGAAAAACCCTAGCCAATTTTTTTTGTTAGATATATAAAAAGAAAATTAGCCAAATAAAATTAATCTAATTAACAGAATTTAATAAAGCCAAAAAAGTGAGGAAAATAGGGAGGAGTGATGTAGAATAAAGCAAAAAAGTGAGGAGCTACTAGCAATAGCAATAGCCTCTAAAGCAAGTAATGAGGAAATACGTCAATTCATATTTTGACCAAAACGGCGTCGTCTGCCAGACAATGACATGCGGAACAGCTTAAATCAGGCATCCCCTGAACACCCCATTTTGCAAATTTAACCTAGAAGAATCTTCCCTCTCTCTCCGCCATGGCATACCAACCGCGAGCTCCGAATCAGAGCAACACTGACGACGAAACCAGCTCAAATCGCCGACTTTACAACCCCTACCAAGATTTACACCTCCCCACAAAAACTGTATACAATCTCCCTTCCACCCCTGAATTCCTCTTCGAGGAAGAATCCCTCGCCCAGCGCCGCTCATGGGGGGAGAATCTCACCTATTACACCGGTATTGGATATCTCGCCGGCTCCATGGGCGGCGGCGCCAAGGGTTTCGTCTCGGCCGTCAAGTCTATTGAGCCCACCGATACCCTCAAGCTTAAAATTAATCGGATCCTGAACGGCTCGGGTCATGGCGGCCGACAGATCGGTAACCGGTGCGGTGTCATAGGCCTGTTGTTCGCCGGACTTGAAAGCGGTATGGTCGCGGTTAGAGATACGGATGACGTCATCAACAGCGTCGTGGCGGGGTTGGGTACTGGAGTACTTTACAAGGCGGCGTCGGGCCCGAGGTCCGCCGCTGTGGCGGGGGCGATCGGAGGCGTGCTCGTGGGCCTTGCCGTCACTGGGAAACAAGCTTTGAAGCGATATGTCCCAATTTGAGTGGTTAAGTTTCGTGTTTTTTCTTATTTTTGGGATTTGGTTTTTCCATTTGTTTTATCTATTGGTGATCTCTTAATCAATTAATTGATGGTTTAATTCCATTAAAGATTCAATTTCGATAATTATCTAGCTTCGTCGTGGCAGTGAAATGTTAGTTTGTAGCATGAAAAGGATCAACCTCTTCATTGGAAGTATATAATTCTAGTGAGTCAAGTATCGACATTTCAACATTATTATTCCATTCGGTGTAGTTTCTGTAGTTTTTATGAAGAGATGTAGGCTCCTGAATAAAATTCAAGGAAACATTGGCTACTGGCAACTTGAATATTCATTTTTAAGGATAAATTTGTGTTCTTTATTCACAGTAGTTCCTTTGAATGGATTACACCTGAATGATTAGAGAATATCTCTGCACATTGTGTTATTTGTTCCTTGATGAACTGCTTTATCTTGTTTTCTTAATACTGTTTGCTATATTTTAGATTAGAGAATAGTCTTGTTACTCTCAATGTACTCTATCAAGTGTTGGCTTTCAAGGTCTAGTGTGTGGACATGATCTTGTACCTTAATCTTGTTTCAGTTATTTTACTCTATCCAGTGTTGGCTTACAAGGTTTAGTGTGTGGACATGATCTTGTACCTTAATCTTGTTTCAGTCATTTTACTCTATCAAGTGTTGGCTTTCAAGATTTAGTTTGTGTGTGCTTGTGGGAATGATCTCGACAAGGTGCTTCATGTGGGTAGATCAGTTAAGAATATGTCATAGTCAAGTTTGGTTGGGTGGTATTTTAGGGCATGATACTTAGAAGTGGTGATGGAGATGTTTAAAGATATGTGAAGCATGAATATTGATTTCAACTTCATAATCGACCTCTTGACACTTGGTTGAGCCGTGGTTATGACCATGGTACTCAAACCGACTATTGGACACTGTTACGGTGTTCCTAGAACCAGGTAAATGCACACAACTTGAGATTAGATGTCATTTTTATCTTTTAGGTTGTTGCCAATGCTCCAACAATGATATTAGCTATACAGACTGCATTGTTGGCAAAGGCTTATTTAGTTTATTTGGATTGAAATATTTTTGGGTTCTGAATGACGTTCACTGTGCTTGATTTACATATTGGGTAGAAAATGAAATTATGCCAACATTTTAACGTCAAATGTGGTTGTATTTTTCGAACAGAGCTATTTCATATTTTTGGCTGGATATGTGGTTGCTTCTTAGTGAACTGTTTCATAGCTAAAAATAGTTTATTGCTTCTTAGTGAACTGTTCGATGTTCTTTTAGCTGTTGATTTTTGCCCTAGTAGAGATGGAAATGACCCCCTAATCTAATGGGATATTTTCAGGTAGTTAGTTGTAAATGTTCTAAATGGGTTTTGAATGGAGACTGGTTAAAAACAAAAATTTCATTAGAGTTCGATTAGGGTTCTAGTTCATGTGCAGGTACCCGTTACCTGAATTGTTAATACTACTATAATGTTAATTATATGCTACATATTTATTTATTAAGTATTGATTATTGATGTTCCAAAATCAATAGGGGCACGTTTGTTTTGGGATGGAAATCCGGATTTGGGATTTCGAAACTCCACCCCCGTTACAGTTTGGGATTTTGATTCAGGATTTCAAAATCCTACCCTATAAACCCTATAAAAGTCAACTCTATAAATACCTACAAATCCTATATAAATACCTATAAAACCTATAATCCTTATTCTATAAAGTTAAATACTACCCTACATAAATCCCAAAACAAACACAAAACATAAAAAAAAACAAACACAAAACATAAAAAAACATTAGAATTTTAAAATTCACTAGATTTTGAAATCCGGATTTCAAAATCTCAAAACAAACATGCCCCAAAACAAACATAAAAAGCATCGGTATGTTTTGAATCACAAAACAAACACAAAACATTAACCTTTAAAAAAAAAAAAAAAAATCTGGATTTCCATCACATCTGCAAACACTCCGTTTGACTTGTTTAATATTTATTAATTAAATATTATAACTTGTTTAAGTATAAAATAAATAAAGTAGGGTTATTATAAAATTTTGTAGGGTAGTATTATTTCTAGAAAGAGGAGGTGAGAAGAATACAAAAAATTAAGTCAAGATTTTTTTGTTGATTATTTAATTGTTGATGGGTAGAGTACCTGATAAAATATTCATTTAAGATAAATTTTTTGTATCCAGTTGGATGCAATTGCACCAACTACATTAGAACAGAGTCAAATTGTTGTTCATTACATCAATTGCATCATGCAAGCGTGTATAAATTATATGGATATTAGGCACTATATAAAACTTTGGAAGAGGTATATTTATTTAATTTTGTAAACGAGTATGAAACGGCTATGCCTTGGGAATGATTTGAAAATAATTAAGATTGGAAAATGCAGTGTGCAAAATTGATGGAAGCTGGAATGAGTAGTAACAATGTTGAGAGGAAAAACAATCAAACGAGATTATTCATTTAGGTCCTGTATTGTAAATATTTTGAGATATTAATGGTCAAGTTTGAACATTTCAACGAGCTAAAATTGAATCACAGATGAGTGTCTACCTATTTTTTAATATGTGTTTTTACATAAAAAAATTATTTAACATCTGATTATACATCTATCTTAAATTAATGTACCATACCAAACTGAATGTTAAAATTGGGGTGAAATGTACCAAAACAAGCATATCCATTAGATACGAAAATTATCTTATCAACTCAACTGGGTTGAACCCAACAGAACAGAGTATCATCTCAACTGGATTCAATAAGCTCAGTTACAATCGTTAAAGTGAGAAAACAGTGTGAGAATCGGACAAAGCCAATTATTTCACTACACAATGTTAGTCTTTAGAGTGATTGCAACTCGGCCTCCAGACAAAAAAGATGTTCAAGGCGGCAGATATTCTCATGCACGGGAGATTTTTCCCAAATTTAGTGCACAATGTATGGCCTCAGGCCGATTATTCAAAGAATATGTTCCCTTATACAAAATAGCTTCTCTGGGAATGAAAAACAGAATACCACAAAACAACACATGGGATTGCATTCCTCTCCCTTACTGTCTGACTTGGTGATTAAAATGCAACGATTTCAACTTGGAAAATTGGATAACTAGTTTAAATCATGGACCATGGATTCTCGATGTATCCTTTGAAAGCCTTCAGCCATTCTGCTCCAACGGCACCTAAACACACATCGTCATGTCATTGGATGAGTTCAACCTATACATACTCTAGTGATGATGAATCAGCAATAACTACTCAACTTACCATCAATTACTCGATGATCACAGCTTAGCGTCACACACATGAGTGATGAAAACTTATACTGATCAGGACCCGCACCAGGTACCACTCTTTTCTCGGCTGTTCATACACACGATAAAAACAATTCAGCAATGATTAAAATAAACATATTTGGGTCCACATTTTAATTTAAACCAAAGTATAAGGACACAATTTTTACAAATGGAAAAGCAGGGACCTGATCTAAACAAAACTGGGAGCAGAGGGACCCACTTTAATAAAAAATGGAAGCATATGAATATATTTTGTTTTCAAAGAAGATTAAATACTACTACTACCTCCGTCCTTCTCTAAGGTTTACACTTTCTTTTTTGGTCCGTCCAACCTAAAGTTTACATTTCCTTATTTGGCAAAATTCACTATATCTCTCTAACTTTTCTCTTTCCTACTTCTCTCTACCTTTTCTTCTTCCCATCTCTTTCTACCTCCACTATCCACTATCCACTACACATTAATACTATATTTCTTAATCTCTGTGCCTTTGAAGGGGACAGAGGTAGTATACAATTTTTTTCTAAAATATAATGCAAGACAAGAGCCAACTTACCAGAGCCAACTGCTAGAATACCCGCCTGGGGTGGATTGATAATGGCACAAAATTGCTTGATGCCAAAAGGCCCCCCTAAGTTAGATACTGTGAAAGTACCACCCTGTGAAGAGGATATGATAAGAATCGATTAATAAGCCAGTAAGTCTTTTTGGGAACTTGTAATAAAGTTTTTGTTTCAACCTCATAATCTTCTGGTTTCAAACTGTTTTCTTTTGCTTTCTGTGCTAAGTGCTTAACTTCTTCAGAAATTTCTGACAAACGTTTCTTGTCAGCATCCTGCAAGTTTTAGCATAAAGAACTGTGATGTGCATAATTGTTAGATAATTACTCTAAAGTTGAAAGAGGGAATGTGGTGTGACATACCCTAATTACGGGCACATACAATCCATTTTCTGTCTGCACAGCAACATTAATATTCACGCTGTGAAACCTGTATAGGACACACATAAAGACGTTAAGAAGCTTGTCCTGATTAAACCACGACTTGCTTTGTCTAGCATACTTACTGGCGAATATAATCGTTGGTCCACGAACTATTACATTGAGGAACTTTTCTAAGAGCCAAGGCAGCAGCCTGCAGTTAAATAATTGTCAATTGATGAATTAATTGGCAGCACAATTAAAGTATACAAAAGAAAGTTGACCCTCCAAGGTGATCGTCAATGATGTCTAGATTGTGCGAAAAAGCAAACAAACTACAAATTTGTCTTCCAAGAAGGAGGATGTCTCCACAAATGGAAGTTAGGAAAAAGGAAAACAAATAGAAAAAGAGTGCATACAAGCACGTATACATCTTTTTAATAGATGTGGATACACAGGGAAATAAATGTATTTTTCTTGATAAACGTTCTATCATACCTTAATGACAATGTCATTAACAGAAATCTTTTTTCCACCTGAAGCCTCTTGTACTGAATTTATCTTGGTACGTAATCTGCAGAGGAGGTACAAATTAAGATAAGCACAATAAACAACTTTGATGGGACATTTTCATATTTGCAGAAGACTGCACACTCACTCCACAAGCTCATCAACACATGTATCCACAGATAGGTAATAGTGTGGGATGGTTTGCTTTGACTGCAACAATCGCGATGCAGTCACCTGCCACAGAACGTTCTGTATATGTTAGCAAGTATGAACAAATCTTTATCATGACTGGGACACTAAAGTTGACCCCATTAATTTTTCTGGGTTATAAACGTCAACATTAATTGCAACCCAGTGCCACTCTCAACACAACATTACTAGTAGAGAAGCTTGTGATCTAAAAATATATAGTGCAGTAGAGAAGCTTGTGATCTAAAAATATATAGTGCAGGCATGGTAAGATTCCTTAAACCACAGTACCGCACTGTCCGCACGCACACCATTATGAAAATATGTGCAATAACTTAAATTATTTTATTAACCAAGGATGATTGTAATATCAACTTGAAAGATGAGAATGAATGGAGCTAAATGGGGAATGTAAATATGTAATAGCAATACTAAAATATTACCTTTCTAATTTGTGTATGTGGGATATCAGAGTAATCTAGATGAGCATAGGTTACGGTGTCAGCCTTGGGAGCTTGTGAACTTTCCTTACCACGTGAAGCTACAGCAGAGAAGGTAAAACAGGTTTATTCAATTTGTTTCAAAATCAACGGAATTTTTAAATTCTACAAACTGTAGCACATGAGAAGATTATTAAAAGAAAATTGAAATCATTCAAATGGCACCAAGCTACACACTAAAAAAGGGCATTAGGAAACTACCAAGATAGTCTTCAATGTCAGCCTTCACAATGTGCCCATCAGGACCAGTTCCTTTAATGTTTGAAAGAGATACCTGCATTATTGCAGTGAAGGGTATTGCATGAAATATATCACATCAACATACATGTAACACCAATATCCTATTATCTGAGATAAATCAGTAGTGTAACTTCATAGATAGAACATTTAGCATACATTATGATCTTCTGCAAGTTTCCTGGCAAGAGGACTAGCAAAAACGCGATCTCCGGCTGAAGATGGTGCACTAGGCTTAGATGATTTTGGTTCTGGTGATTTAGCAGGCGCTTCTGCAACTTCTTGTTTTGGAGCCGATGGTTCTTTGGGTGCAGCAGGTGCTGGAGCAGCACCTGATGAAGGAGTGTAGTCCTTAAATTTCCCAACATCCTCCTCTTCTTCAACAGTTATGGCAATTATCTAGTCAAACAACACTTTGATCAGTCAAGAAAAGCAATTAGGTGATACTTCTATAGAACAAAGATCAACTCTACTCATAGTTTATATTTAGATAGGCGATTATTGCCAATAGTTTGATTGATTTAATGTCAGTACCAGTTAACAATTCAATTCATTTGACAATACTAGCAAACCATAGAATCATTTTGTTCCATTTGTTGGGCATATGCAATACTAAGTCCCATGAAAACTGAATAACCATGCCAATGCAAAACGAACTGATTTCATCATTGGTTTAGAATTCATCTGCTAAAGAAGGAAATTATGGTTTGAACCGGCTCAAGTCAGATTATCAAATTGAAGGTATCGAGAAACATAGCAAAGATAATCAAATGAACCACCACAGAAGCAAACACCTCAGTAGCATAGCTTTAAGGCTACATGTAAAGCTGAAGGCAAGAGTAGAACACTCAATTAAATAGCTTTCATGATTAAAGATCAGAGCAAAATATGCAAGAAAAGAGTGTTTATAAGAAGCCCTACACTATCAGATAAATACCTCACCAACTTTAATCGCACTTGACCCATCTCCATGAACAATTTTTGCTAGATATCCGTCTTCCATGCATTCCATTTCTACTGTTGCTTTGTCCTTGAGAAATCAAGTAAGCAAAATGGGAATTATTCATACAAGATAGCATATCATTACATTCATTTAGACAAAGAATACAAAGAGAATCAAAAGGACCCACTGTTTCCACTTCACAAAGTACTTCTCCAGGAGAAACTTTATCACCCTCTTTCTTGAACCACTTTGCAATGTTACCCTACATTACACCAAAAGAAAAAGTACACTAAATATGACAGCTGCAGACACATAATAAGAAGATGATACAAGAACTTCAGAAAAACACGTGCCTCCGTCATCGTAGGTGACAGAGAAGGCATTCCAATCTCCAGGTGTGGTGGAAGACCTGAAATACAGCAGCATGTTTAGCTTTAGATTGATATTCGTCAAGCGAAGTCATAGAGAAAGAAGACCAAAAAACAGGACAACATATTCATTAAAACTATATCCTAGAAAGAACAGTCAAATGCGAACATTTTAAACTTATCCAACACGAAACTTTTTTTCAAAGACAAGAAACAGATGCACTTTGATATGACACAAGCAATTAACGAATATGGTTGAGTGGTCTAAATCCTAACTTTCCCATAGCAAACAACTTAAGAAATCCTTCAAAGTTTGAAGCTCAGACTTTAAAAAAAAAAAACTTTCCAGGTTCCAATACCCAACTAACCTGAATCTGATGAAAAATGTCTGACCGACTTCTGTGGTTGACTGCAATGAGGCATAATTAAAACACAAGAACATATTTTTACAAAGAAAGAATGCATGGTTGAAAGATTGAAAAACCTGTTGTACCGCGTGCCTATTGCTGGTACATGAAACCTCCCTGCTGTCCACAAAGTATTTCCCTTGCTCAATCTCGCAGCTGGCATCTTTATTACATAATTCACAACTTTAGTTTCTAAAAATCTCCCAAACATAATAAAAGTTGTATACTCATAAAACACTAGAAAACAGGTGAAAGAAAAGTTCAAGCAGATCAAATCACCATGATTCCATTCACTGATCCATGGCAGGGGCTCAAAGAGTCGCTGCTGGCAAACTTTGGACTGCCATTCTTCTCCATTTTATCAATTGACGACCCAGCATCATTTGTAAACCGGCGTATAGATAGTACACGATCTCGTAAAATATTATTGCTTTGTTGAAGCTGTTGGGAAAAAAAAATGGTTATATAATTAAAAACATTTTAAATTCCGTGTTATGCATCAATAAGGAAATGCCAAAAAAAAAATCAAGAGAAGTTTAGAGATAAGACAGCAGATAACATAGAAATGAGTCATTACAGGAATGTTTGTTTCACGACTATCCCGGATGGACTTTGGACATTGCGATCTCAAACCCTCTTTTGTTTCGGGATTCAATATAAGAATTTTGAAATCCTATTAATTCTACCCTACTTTTCACCTACCATTACTCTCTTTTTTATTCTCCCAATACACTCACAATATTATAATAATACAACATCAATCATCAATTTTTTTCAACATCTACCCTTTTAAATATCAAAACGAACATACATTTTAACTTCTTATCAGGATTTTCAAATATTAGGACTTCAAAGTCCGAAATTTTCCCCACGCACAATAGTCCTGAAACAAACATACCCTACCGGTCTAAATATCCCAAAGACTCATTTTTTTTAGTTTATTGGAGTTAAAGAGATATTAGTAGAGGAGATTGGTTGATGTTAAATTTATGGCATCAGAATCATCAGCTACAGTGTCATCACACAATAAATGTACAGAGACGCATGCCAAAATTTTGGAAGGCAACACCAAAAGTATGTTAACAAAACCATCGGGACGCTCCCATCTAAAAAGCAAACGAAACTTCAATAACTCCATGATCGTAAACCACAATAAGACATCTAAGTTGGAGTTCAAAGGCATTTCTCATCACATTTACAATTGCAGCAAAAAAATCACAAAATTGGACCCGTTCCTATCACTACTGCAAGAAACTCTCTGAATTCTGACAATTACACCTGCAACAAGCCACACTCAAGTAAAGCAAATAGCATCACATAAAAGCTAAAGCGACACGAGTCAATTCCAATGATAAAACCCAATACAACCCATTCCATAACAAAATCTACACACCAGATTACACCTACACACCAGATTACACCGCAGAAATTCTAAACAAAGTAAAGCACAAATTCAGCAAGCCATCGCGAGATCCAAACAGACCATGAATCATTTCAGATTGAACAAAAAAAGGCATGCAAAATTCCTGAGTTGAATCAAAACGATTCAATCAAACAAACACAAACCATTATAACCAAATGCACTAATTAACCAAAAAGATGGAAAAACCTTCTTAGCGTGATGCAAAATTCGAGCAGAGTACATCATGGCGGGATCCCTTGTTCTTCAACAAAATTAAAGATCAAATCGTTCGGTTGATCAATTGATGCAAATTTGGGGTTGGCTTTTGAACAGTCCAAAAGGGCGGCGGGGTGAGGGTGGGTGGGTGAGTGCGGTGGCTGAAAGGGTGCGATGCAGATTCCGTTGATATATAATATATGCAACTCTGCCTCTGAAAAAATAAAAAATAGGGCTGAAAATGCATAAGTCAGCATTATTAGTTTTTCACTCAATTTTCTTTTCTTTTTTTTTAAATAAAAATATATGGAGTACTATTTTAATTTAAATATAAAAATTATAAAATCTTATGCAAATATAAGTATATACCTACACCATAATATATACTGTTTTTTTTTTTGACGGTCATAATATATACTGTTACTCTATATGGCAAATAAAACCACATTTTACGCTTTCTAATTTGCTTTCGTAGGTAAAAAAAAAAAATGCATTGTGTCATATCATATCACAGTCCCAATTAGGCTGGCACATAAAAGCCTCAATTGGTTTTACTCCCTCCATTCCACAATTGTTTGCACACTTGTCTTATTTGTTCGTTCCACAATTGTTTGCACACCTTAAAAAAGAAACTCTTTCATAAAACTCACCCTCACAAAATTCACATATTTACACAAAATGACACTACTTTTACACTTATTCCAACCACTCTATTTACTTTATTCATATAACTTTACAAAATTACCTCTTAACACTTCACTCATTACACTTTTTTCTTAATAAGTGTGCCCACTTTGTGGTGCAAACACTTTCGGAACGGAGGGAGTACTTTTTATGGACAATATTTTTTTTATTGATGACATCGTATAAATTCTTGTATGAATATTTGAATTATACTTTGGCCAATGTCTCTATTTTCATAAAATGCTAAGTTTTGATTCCATTGAATTTTCAAAATTGACTTTTAATATTATTGCACATGCAATATTCTTCTATTTAAGAAATGATCAAAAGCATAAATATAAAAACTTTCATAGTATATATGTTACTATAAAATAAGATATGCCACCATAACATTTTTACCCTTAAAAAAGTAACAGAAACATGTGTCTACTTGGTTTTTGTTTGTCTTGCCTTCTTTTTTTTTTTTAGATAAATTTGTATGACCAGCTTTTAACTTGTTCGGCCCACTTTTTTTTTTTCCCTTTTCTAATTTGTGTTAATATTACATATGTAAATTTGTGGAGTATATACGTTTTTATCTTCCTTGATATTTCAATCATACATTAAGATCTTGACATGATACGGCATAAACTTTTATTTTACAAATTAACCAGTTAATTTCTAAAGGAAATAAAATTATTCTGAAAATTAAAATTAATTTTACAAAACTCATCTTTGTGACTCTCGCAGAATTAGATACACACTATTCAATTTCACTTGAATCTTTAAATTGGAACCGTGTATGGATAGCAAAATTAGATACACACTCAAATCTTTAAATTGAAACCGTGTAAGATGACAATCAACTGATTCAAACCCAAATTTAGATGCAACTTGTGTGCCGCATGGATCGGATTTAGACACAGGAAGACATATATGAAGTGGAACAAGACGGGTTGAACCCGGCGAATCTTCAAGCAGATCTGTTGCCAGCCCTAAAATCGCGAGAATGTAAAGAAAGGAGGAAATCCCCCTACAAAAAATAAGTGGAACAGGACGAGTTGAACCGGGTGAATCTTCAAGCGGAGCGGGATAGGTCCTAGATCCTAATGAGTTTGTAAGGATTTTAAACTATTTAAATCCAACATTATCATTCCTCCAAACTCTTTATCCCTGATTTCAAAAGTGATGTACGTTTGGATATTTAATAGAACTACAAATGCAAAATTCAAAATGGTCAAAAAATTTGAACTGATGTGTTCAAATGGCAGCAAACTCTGAAGCTCTCTTTCAACAATGAAAAATATGAAACAATACGATACGACACATCATTTAAATATGGTCAATAATCACACAAGAACATCAGACAAAATATCCCAGTTTCATGACAAGATTAATGAAGTACCAAAGAAACTCGGTACAAACTATCCAGTTACAAAATTCATACAAAACTCAGAAACAGAAATCATAAAAGTCTGGTTTTCCAGTAACATAAAAAACCTCACTGATACAAAAATGCTTGTCCTTGAACTGCATAATCGAATCCTCGATCTCAATCTACAATAGCACAAGCCCCAGCTCCGACGATCTCAAAACATGCTTTAGCCTATAGTTGTAGAGATAGTAGTGAAGCTTCCCATCTCCTGGTCCAAATTTCAGCTCCTTCAAGAAAGTCTCGTTCTGCATAACATCCAACGCGTTGAAAACATCGAATTCCTTCTTCTTGGCAACAATGAGAGCATCGTTCATCAACTGAAGTAAAGGAGTCTTGGTGGATACATTATAATAAGAATATGCAGCCTTCAAAATAGTATGGTTAGGGCTGCCAAGAATAGACGAGGGCAGAGTGTAGAAGCTGCAGAAATCGGTGATTTCATGGCTGTCAGGACTTTCAACCAAATAACTATCCACAACATCTTCCTTTGGCAGAAGCCAATGCTCAACATCATTCTCATCAAAATCAGGTGCAACAACGAATTGGTTCAAGTAATTCCTAAGCAACCGAGTGACAGCTGGCACATCATGGGGTTCCATCTTTCTGAAACCCGGAGTTACTGTTTGCTCAGGCAACTTATACAGCTTTATCGTCCTGCTCATTGTCATCCTTGCCCCTAGCCTAGAAAACCCAACATCAATAAGCTTTTTCGGGTTTAAAGATCGATGCCAGTATTGACAAGTAGTCATCGGTGTAGGAAGAACAACCCCAGCAGTATAAGCAGCTTGCCAGATATTCTCCAAGTGGACTCTCCTCGTAACCTCTTTAATCATCACAGGAGCAAGTCTTTTAGATCGAAGCTTCTTATGAACACACAGAAAATTCACCTCTGCCATCAATACAACAGTATCACGAGCACGAATTCTTGCAGGAATACCAGTAATGAATGCCACTAGTTTCTTTGAAGTCTTGACCCTCACTCCAATGTGCCAGCTGGGGAAAAAACCAGGTGGACGAAGAGCCCATCGAAGAAACTCTTTCGAGTAATTGAATCTGAACATATTCTCATCGTCCTCAACATAGTTATTGGACAACAAGGTATACACCTCACTGCACACTTCCGCCGAGTCTATATCACACGTAACCCATTCATATGGAGCTGGAAGATTATACGGTTCTTGTTTTACTTCAGAGAGCGGTTGTGGTGGTTCTATTGGGCCTTCAGGAAGGCTCACATCTCCGAGATCCTTGAATTGGCCAACAGGCTGAGTTTCCCAAAATTTGTGCTTCTTTGAAAGTGAGAGAGACTCTTGAACCTTCTTTGCCAATGCATCAATCGATATGTCGTTATCATTTTCAGAAGGTAATTTATTGTCGCCAGAGGAAATGTTATTGTTTGGTGGGTCATTTTCTGCCATTGTATGAGGACCTGGTCTGACATTCAAAAGACCCCAGCAA
The DNA here is from genome assembly GCA_963675135.1 of Galeopsis tetrahit. Lineage (NCBI taxonomy): Eukaryota > Viridiplantae > Streptophyta > Magnoliopsida > Lamiales > Lamiaceae > Galeopsis > Galeopsis tetrahit. The sequence goes on from OY776127.1 coordinate 58,798,312, forward strand.
AAATATCATATTTCTAACTAGAATATACACATTTCAGTAGCAATGAGGTTATCAGATCTACACACAGCATATATATTCTTATTGAGACTCACACTATCATATTCACTTCAAACTATATGCAGCTAATTCATTGGAATGCATGATCTAATTAAGAAATGCAGAGAAAATTATAGATACAAGTCAGTCAACTATGCAGATGTAATCACCATATTCGGTAAATAATAAAACAACTAGAAATAAATTAACATCGTTATCAACATAATTATGATCTTTCCTCAATAACTGAACGATGGGTGAGTGTCAAATAGTGGAAGAATACATAATCATGGGATTTAACATAGAACCCTAACTCAAGCAAAATCGCAAGAAACCAATTCCAAGCAGAATTTCTCATTTTCTAGGCAAGCCCAGATCACAATTAAAACAAATTACCCAGGTTCCCCCGATTTCCGACTTGAATATCACACTAAGTAAACAACAAAATAAAACCTAGCATTGCCCGAACTTACAATAGAAAGATTCATATTTAAGATCCAAATCAGATAGATGAGACCAAATATCATTTTAATACTATAATGAATCAAAACACGGAATTTCGATAGGCGTTACCTTAACCCCGATTCGCGAGCTGCACAGAGCAATTTGTGGAGATCTGCGCCGTTTATAATTGAGAATTTCCTTGCGATAATTCAAGAGAGATAAATTAATTGAATCGAAATTGTAAAGGAATCAACGAAAAATGAGGCAAAGAATCATGGACTCTGAGCTTAAGCAGTGTATGTGCGATGACAAGAGGGGGGCTTTTTTCTTCATTAACCCTAATATCATGGGCATTCTCGACATTTCGCTGCGTGACAATTTCATATATATATATATATATATATATATATATATTTTTTTTTTTTTTTTTTTTTTTTTTTTACCGGACAATTTCAATTTAGTACGCCTACAAATTTTAGGCAGATATGTTAAGTGGCTACTAACCTTTTGTTTCACTCCTGACGATTTTTTAATAGTTGTAACCTAATTTTAATTCTCACACGCCACAAGTAAACGGATCACTTACTAGTTACTAAATAAAATAAATTTCAATTGTTTTAAAGGTCAAAAGTAAGAGCATAAATAGGTTAAAACGACCTGTTTAATAAATAAATCGGAATTAATTTTTTTTTAAACATTTTAAGTTCAATAAAAATATATATAATATACTCCCTTCACTTTTAATTAAATGTCATTTTAACAATTTTCAATAAATTAAGATATATAATCATGAATCATTTTACCCTTCATTAATAATAACTAATTTTAATATTAAACTATGATAACTAATTTTAATATTAAACTTATGTTTAGTAATGAATGTGGTCAATATTGTACGGTGATATTCATGTATACAATAATTAAAGTTTATCCTTAATTTATTCTATAATACTACATTCAAAAGGGAAAAGCTTAAATTAAGGTAAAAAAAAAATAAAAAATGAGGAAGTATAATGTATAAGGGTAAAATTATCAAAATTAATGAAAATATTAAAAAAAGTCAAAGTGACAATTAAAAACGGAGGAAGTATGTGTCTAATTTTAGCTTTACCACCCTCCCTTCTCTCTACTCTCTCTCTCATTTTAGCTTTCCTGTGAAGCTTCTCTAATTTTAGTTTTACCATACCGTCACAACTTTATTTTTTTTTTAGGAGGGGTTTACAAGATCATCAAATAGAATTACAAATCACGAACTAAAATCTTGATCTTCAAACCAATGCGAATATCGTCGTTCACTTTAATCGTGAGAAGAGAAAATACGAGTTTCTCTTTGTCTTGACTTAATAGATGCCCAGATCTCCAATTTTTAAACGATACAACCTCACACTAAGGTGTTTCATGTCAAGAATATGAAACAAAAAAATAGGCAAAGTTCCACAAGTACCCGATCCCAAGAACTAGAAACCAAGACTCTCGAGTCTATCTCAAGGAGCCCAACCACAAAAAGATACCCACAAAAAAACTACAACTGATCTGCAAATCTGAGATCTCAACCACAAAAAAAAGAGACCCATAAAAGAACAACAACAGATCTACGGATCTACAACTCAGATCTGTAGATCTACAACCCAGATCTTGCAGATCTACAACACAGGTCTAGCGAAAATCAAAATACCATAAAAGAACGGAGAAAAGCGGAAAACCAACACACATCTGAGGCGAAATGACAACAAAGACAGAGCAGCAAAGGAGACAAAACGATGACGGTAACGTGAACGACAAATCTGCGACGGACCGACGGCGGAGACCTGTGGAGAAAGGGAGGAGCAACTCTTTAGAGAGAGAAGCTTTCCCTTCTCTCTAAAACCGGTCTCTCACCGCAACAACTTATCTCTTCTCCCCTCTTTCTCTTTTGCTTTCTTCTCTTTAACTCATTTTCTTTAAAGGAGAAGACACTATCACCGTTGGTCATCGTCACTATCCCATCTTTCTACTCGCCACCGTGTTTTTGCAGTTGGGATTAACAAATCAACCTCCCCAACGATGTTACGGTGATTGATCGGGTGAGAGATCCGTTGATCCCGTTTTTTTTTTTATGTTTTTTTAGTTTTCTTAGTTCTTAGTTTATTTTATTTTCTTCCCTTTTCCTTTCCTTCTTTCTTGCTTACCTTTATTTTTTTCGCGACTTGTTCGGCCCTCCGCTCCTTATGAGTTTGTTTCTGCTTGCATAAATGTTTTTTGTGTGGTTATTTGGTTTTGTCTTCTTCCTTTTTTTTGTTTCATATTTGCTTTCTTGCATGGGTAACTCTTGTGGTTTGGGGATCTTGATTTTGAGTGTTTTTTGCTTTCTATTCTTTCTCTATATCTTTTGAAATGGTTTGGGGATCTTGATTTTGAGTGTTTTTTGCTTTCTATTCTTTCTCTATATCTTTTGAAATGAGCTTACCTCAGTGTAAAATATTTGTCTCCTTTAGAGAGTGGAGATCTGGACACATTTTTGGACAAAAGATTTCCTCATCTTCCTGCTTCCTCGTGACTGAATGGAAGAACAACTTTGAATTGATCCATCTCAAGTTGAAAATCGAGTGCTTAGAGATGCTTTAATGTGAAGTTTTTTACCCCTAAAAAAAAGGAAAGTCTAGTAATACCAACTATGATTTTTTTTTTTTATGGCCGAGAGAGAAAGATGTTCGTCCCCCTAACAAGGGAACCTATTAAAATTTGTCACGTCATCCACTTTCGTCACAATGCAATCTAACTTTATTATGTGATAAAATAATTAATTTTATAAATAAAAAAATACAAAAATATTTTTGTAATATTTCTTTTAAATCCTTTAAGCATTTACATTTTAGGGTCCAAATTACATTTTTTTTAATTATAAATATTAGCATTTTTTTTATTGTTATTATAAAAAAAACCAAGTCATTTTGGCTTGATGACCTGTAGCCCGCCCAGGGCCAGGCAGGGCCGACCCAACATAAAAAGGTTGGCATGCGGATTTTGTTCAGTTTTTAATATTAATTATATATGTATTAATTAATTATTTTTTATTGTATATGATGTAATAATTTTTCAAAACTCCATTTTTTAAATGAAAAGCTGTTAGAACTGTAAGACATGTGAAAAGAAGCCATGGAATAGGAACGGCAGCTGAAAACTCAATTTGTAAGGCATTATATGTAATACGCATAGGAAACAGTTCAATAATATTAATCAAATTGATCATAGATAATGTTCCCATCATGTTCTGATTGAATAACAATGTTCATGATGTAATTTCTCATTGTTTGTTCGTGCTGATCAATTGAGAAAGATACACTGATGAGGACCATCAACAAATCCACAGTAATACCAAAAAAAAAAAAGTCTCCTAGTTTGGGGGAAAATATATATAAAAAAAAGGATGATAATCACCTCAAGAGGCGCCCCCGCTCGAAACTTCCTTAGCCGGCGGCGTATATATCCTGGCTTTCTTGAGGATCTCCGCCACAATCCAATTCTTGCGCTTGCTGAGCGGCCGCGACGAATCCAATCGTACCTGCAATCATTCATTATAAACAGGATTATCAAAACGATTACGAAGGAGTGAGTGGGTGCAAGAGAGTGAGCGTACTCGATCGCCAATATTGCATTGGTTTTGCTCGTCGTGAGCCATGAATTTGGAGGTGCGCTTAACGTAGCGATTGTAGAGCTTGTGGTGGAAGAGGCGGTCCACCGCCACAACAACAGACTTCTGCATTTTGTTGGAAACCACCATTCCTACTACCGGCTTCATCCTCAATTGATTCTCTTCTCTCTCTCTCTCTCTCTCTCTCTCTCTCTCTCTCTCTCTCCCCCCTCTTCGAACCCAGCTAAAACCCTTGTTCTGGAATCTACGACGTCATTAAGTCCTCAGATTTGGGCCTTTTACAATTTATTTACTTCCTGATAAGCCCTTTTAAGACTCCATAAAGAGTCGTGCCTGCTGTGTGCTTATTTGACCTAAAGTCGTTATTTGACATTCAAAATACCCCAGCAAAAATATCATATTTCTAACTAGAATATACACATTTCAGTAGCAATGAGGTTATCAGATCTACACACACCATATATATTCTTATTGAGGCGCACATATCATATTCACTTCAAACTATATGCAGCTAATTCATCGGAATGCATGATCTAATTAAGAAATGCAGTGAAAAATATAGATACAAGTCAGCCAACAGTGCAGATGTAATCAACATACTCAGTAATTAATAAAACAATTAGAAACAAATTAACATCGTTATCAACACAATTATCATTTTCCCTCAATTACTGAACGATGGGTGAGTGCCAAATAGTGGAAGGATACATAATCATGGAATTTCTGAAACATGGAACCCTAACTTCTCAAGCAAAATCGCAAGAAACCAATTCCAAGCTGAATTTCACATTTCTAAACAAGCCCAGATCAATTAAAACAAAATACACAAATCCCCCCTATTTCCGACTTGGACATCACACTAACTATAAACAATAAAATAAAACCTAACATTGCCCGAACTTACAAATTACAATAGAAAGATTCATATTTAAGATCCGAAACACATAGATGAGATCATATATCATTCTAATACTATAATGCATGCAATTTCGATAGGCGTTACCTTAACCCCGATTCGCGAGCTGCACAAAGCAATTTGTGGAGATCTACGCAGTTTATAATTGAGAATTTCCTTGCGATAATTCAAGAGACATAAATTAATTGAATCGAAATTGTAAAGGAATCAACAAAAAATGAGGCAAAGAATCATGGACTCTGAGCTAAACAGTGTATGTGCGATGACAAGAGAGGGGGGAGCTTTTTTCTCCATTAACCCTAATAGCATGGGCATTCTCGACATTTCGTTGTGTGACAATTTCAATTTCTTTTTTTTTTTTTTGTGGGGACAATTTCAATTTAGTATGCCTACAAATTATTTTGGATAAAAAAAGTACTAAATTGAAATATAAATAACGTATTTTGTTAAGTTAAAATTTAAAGAACTTATTTTAGTTTAAACTTTATAGAATCAAAAAATAAATCTACATTAATTAAATGTAATCATAACAAACTATTCCCTCCGTTTTGGAATTATTTTCACGGTTTGATCGACATACTTTTTAAGAAAAATGAATTTTGTGGTTAATGATGTAAGATAAAAAAGGGGCCTTTTGAATGATTTGATGATGTATAAAGTGAATTTAGTGAGGTGTAAATAAAATATATGTAAAAAATGAGTGAGAATTTTAAAAATAAAATGACGTTGAAAGAATATTAATTTTATTGGATATTCCTATATTAAATGTGCGTGAATAATTTTGAAACGTTTCAATAAAAAAAAAAATGCATGTGACAGGAGAATCTATCTTAATTACTATTTGAATCTTTTTTCTTCTACTCTTCTCAGATTTCTTCTAATTTTCTTAAAATTTACATTTATTGTTTGTTCTCTCTCCTCTCTCTCTTCCCTTTTTTCTCTATTCTTTTACAGTTTTCTCTCTCCCTCTCTCTCGACAGTTTTTTCTCTCGACAGTTTTTTTTTAATAATTGTTTTATTTATTCTTTATACATTTTTCTTCCTTTTTTCTCGACTTATTTTCTCTCTCTTTATTCTCTCTTTAATCTTAGACTTTCTCTTTATTCTCTCTTTGATCTCTTTTATAGATTCTTTAAAGTTTTCTTTAATATTTTTTAAAAAATTAAATTGTTTTTTAAAATTTCCTTAAATTTTTCTCCTCTCTCTTTTATAGGTTCTTTACAGTTTTCTTTAATATTATTAAAAAAAAATTAATTCTTTAATATTCTAATTTTGTTAAAATGTACAATTCTTTTTTCATTTTTCTCTCCTCTCTCCCCCTTTTTTTTTTCTTTTACTTTTTTTTTAAATTATTTTTTCAATTCTTTCCTCTCTTCCTTTTTTTCTCGGTCTTTTTTTTTTTTTTCTTTTACTTTTTTTTTTTAATTATTTTTTCAATTCTCTCCTCTCTCTCTTTCTTCCACATTTATAGGTCTCATCTATTTAATTTTTTTTATTTACAATTTTTTTTACATTTTTGTTAAATTATTTTTTCAATCTTTCTTATTTCACTGTCTCAATTCTTTTTCTTTTACATTTTTTAAAATTATTTTTTTCTCGATCTATTTTTTTTCTTTAACATTTTTTGATTCTCTCTCATATTTCTTTGTCTTCTCTATTTTTTTCTTTTTTATTTACAGTTTTCATTAATAAAAGTTATTTACTCCGTATTTATCAACCTTTCTTCGTTATTTTTTATTTCTTTAAATATAGTGAGTAAGAAGACAGTTGTAAACCATTCTTCACGTTCTTTGCCATTCTTATCAAATGATCGTGTTTATGTGTTCTCTAATTCAAATGATCGTGTTTATGTGTTCTCTAATTTACATAGATAGTGTTTTTTTTATGTTTCTGTGTTCTCTAATTAGATAGTGTAATATTTTTTGTGTTCCGTTAACTTTTTGTTAGACAGTGTTTTCAAGGAAGATTGAAGAGAATGAGAATGAAAGTTCAATGAAATAAGATGGAAGAGAGTGGAATAAGAGTACAAGCAGACATGTCCCTTTTTTTATTTACAGATTTTTTAACATTTTTGTTAAATTATTTTCCCAAATCTCCCTTATTTCTCGGTCTCTATTCTTTTTCTTTTACAGTTTTCATTCTTTTACATTTTTGTTAAATTATTTTTTCTCGATCTCTTTTTTTTTTTTTACATTTTTTTTAAATTATTTTTTCGGTTCTCTTCTCTTTATCTCTTTCTCCATATTTCTCGGTCTCCTCTATTTAATTTTTTTATTTACAATTTTTTTTTACATTTTTCTTAAATTATTATTTTTAGATCTTTCTTATTTCATTGTCTTAATTCTTTTTATTTTACATTTTTTAAAATTATTTTTTTCTCAATCTATATTTTTTCTTTAACATTTTTTAATTATTTTTTTGATTTTCTCTTATATTTCTCTTTCTTCTCTATTTAATTTTTTTTATTTACAGTTTTCATTAGTAAAAGTTATTTATTTTTTTTAATTATTTTTTTGTTCTCTCCTCTCTCTCCTAAAAATACAAAGCGTTATTCTTCTCTCAACAACCGTTCTGTTCTTTGTTATTTTTTATTTCTTTAAATATAGTGAGTAAGAAGACAGATGTAAACCATTCTTCTTGTTCTTTGCCATTCTTATCAAAACCTTTTTCCGGCTATTCTTCTAAAAAACCTTGCTGTGCTGAATCGTGTTCAGTTAACTTTTTGTTAGACAGTGTTCAAGGAAAATTGAAGAGAATGAGAATGAAAATTCGATGAAAGAAGATGGAAGAGAGTGGAATAAGAGTTGAAGCAGACATGTCCCTTTTTTTTATTTACAGTTTTTTTTAACATTTTTGTTAAATTATTTTTCCAAATCTCCCTTATTTCTCTGCCTCTATTCTTTTTATTTTACAGTTTTGTTAAATTTTTTTTTCTCGATCTCTTCTTTTTTCTTTTACATTTTTTTAATTATTTTTTCGGTTCTCTCCTCTCTCTCTTTCTTCCATATTTCTCGGTCTCCTCTATTTAATTTTTTTTATTTACAATTTTTTTTACATTTTTGTTAAATTATTTTTTTCAGATCTGTCTCAATTCTTTTTCTTTTACATTTTTTTTTAAATTATTTTTTCTCGGTCTATTTATTTTTTTAACATGTTTTAATTATTTTTTTGATTCTCTCTCATATTTTTCTGTTTTCTCTATTTAATTTTTTTTATTTACAGTTTTAATTAATAAAAGTTATTTATTTTTTTTAATTATTTTTTTGGTTCTCTCCTCTCTCTCCTAAAAATACAAAGCGGTTATTCCTCTCTCAACAACTGTTCTTCGTTATTTTTTATTTATTTAAATATAGTGAGTAAGAAGACAGTTGTAAACCATTCTTCCCGTTCTTTGTCATTCTTATAAAAAACTTCTTCCGGCTATTCTTCTCAAAAACCTTAAGATTGTTTAGTTTAATTTAATTTTTAATTTTTTTTTTTTTTTTGCATCTTCGCACTTGCTGGATCGTGTTTATGTGTTCTCTAATTTATTTAGATAGTGTATTTTTTTTATGTTTCTGTGTTCTCTAATTAGACAGTGTAATATTTTTTGTGTTCCATTAACTTTTTGTTAGACAGTGTGTTCAAGGAAGATTGAAGAGAATGAGAATGAAAGTTCGATGAAAGAAATGGAAGAGAGTGGAATAAGAGTTCAAGCACACATGTCCCTTTAAATTATTTTCCCAAATCTCCCTTATTTCTCTGCCTCTGTTCTTTTTCTTTTACAGATTTCATTCTTTTACATTTTTGTTAAATTGTTTTTTTCTAGATCTTTTTTTTTCTTTTACATTTTCTTTAATTATTTTTTTGGTTCTCTGCTCTCTCTCATTTTTCTGTCTCCTCTATTTAATTTTTTTTATTTACAGTTTTCATTAACAACCTTTCTTCATTATTTTTTATTTCTTTAAATTTTTTATTTCTTTAAATATAGCAAGTAAGAAGACAGTTGTGAACCCCTTCTAAAAAATTGTTGCATTAGTTTAGTTTAATTTACTTTTTAATTGTTTTTCTTTAATGGATCTATTGTTTTCCACATCCGATTCCTTGATTGCATCTTCTCACTTGCTAGATCGTGTTTTCTAATTTTCTTAGATAGTGTAATTTTTAATGTTTCTATGTTCTCTAATTTTATTAGATAGTGTAATATTTTTTGTGTTCCGTTAACTTTTTGTTACACAGAGTGTAATTTTTTCCCTTCATTCGTTGACGTCAAATTGCAAAAAGGAAGAGGATGTGAATAAGAGTTCAATAGAGAAGAGAAGAGAGATATGAAGAGAATGAGAATAAAAGTTCAATAAAGAAGAGAGTGAAGAAAATCAATGAAAAACTTACAACTTATAACTACATATTAATGTAATTTTACTCCCTCCGTCCCGGAAGTGTTTGCACCACAAAGTGAACACACTTTTTAAGAAAAAAGTGTAATGAGTGGAGTATTGAGGGGTAATTTTGTAAAGTTATATGAATAAAGTAAAAAGGTGATTGGAAAGAGAGTAAAAATAATGACATTTTGTGTAAATATGTGAATATTGTGAGGGTGGGGTTTATGAAAGAGTTTCTTTTGATGAGTGTGCAAACAATTGTGGGACGGACAAATAAGGTAAGTATGCAAACAGTTGTGGGACAGAGGGAGTATGTATTTTTTTTTTCTGTAAAAGAAATTTACTTATTTATTTTTTCTTCCGTTCATAATACAATTTTTAAAAAACAAAGAGAATCAATAAAATAAAAAGTTTCAATTTCTTATTAATTATTTAAAACGTATCAATTTTATTATATCATTTATTTCTCATAAAATAATTTCTTTCTTTATAGTAATCTTTCATTAAGATAATATTTTATTCCTCTTAACTAAAATTCTGAGATCTCAACTATTTTTTTTAAGTTAGAATACATATGTTGAGTAAAGCTAATTTAATTTAAGTGTAAATGGAATTAATGATTAACCATCAAATACATTAATTATCATCAAATATATTTTAAAATAATAAATTTAAATAATAATATAATTTTTTTTTTACGCGAATTTTACACTGGTATTAAATTATTACGAAAAAAATTCAAATACACCCTAAACATTTTTTTAAAAATAGCAGTATTAGAACCATCAATCAATCAATCCTGTATTGTACCATCGCAATAGATAACTGTGGCTAGATGTCTAGGTCTGCTATTAGAAGTACAGTATATTTTTGAGAAATAGAAAGTGAAAATGGCGGGACTGACTATATTAATATAGATTTGTTTGGGTGTTTTATTCAGTTTCGATTGAATTTGGATTGTAACAGTAAGTTTTGAGATTTTTTTCCCGTTCTTCTCCTTCTCCAAAGCTCTATCTCTACAATTTCTGTGGAATCTTTTGCAGCTCTGAACCCACTTGTTACAGAATTAACAACCATGGTGACCATCGCAGATGTTATTAATTCACTGGAAGCTCGATTTGCATCACTGGAAACTCAACTTGCGGAATTGCGCCAGGAACAAATTGCCAACAGAGATGAACTATTACGCAGGTTTGATCAACAAACAAAGGATTTTCAGGCATTTCAGCTTCAAATCATGGAAACGATCATGAAACAAATGACTACTCTCAATATCACAGGCGGGGAACCTCATGAGAATCAGAAATCAACATGCGAAGAAGGTGAAATTGCTTCAAAACCCCCAACTATTCATGCATTTACCCTGCTATTTTCAATGAAATTTTGTTAATCAATCTGTATTTCATGCTGGTAGATCTAATGAATATCATACTCAAATTAGACTTGAGTTTCCTAAATTTAATGGCAATTAACTCATTGTTCTTGATAGCACCCCTAAGTCCCCCAAACATGGGAACAGAAATTTAATCCTTGTACCCCATAACCAATGGCTTGCGTGTTTGGCACTTCTATGACATTTTTTTTTTCAAAATAATAGGTGCTTGTGGGTCTTCTCTTTTTGCTTCAACTTCTAATTTGATTGTTCCCCCTTAATGTTCTCTATGGAGTTGTATACTGATAACAAAATGACTACTTATTTTTTGGGGAAAAATATTGTTCTTTGTAATTACGTGGTGCTGTTATTCAATGCGAATTTAGTCTTTGTTCTTGATAGTACCTATCCGCTTCCCAAATATGGGAACAAAAGTTTAATGCTTATAATCCATAACCAATGGCTTGAGAGTTTGGCTCTTTTGTGACACATTTTATTTTCGAAAAAGAATAATTTGTGGCTCTTGTGTCCATTGCTTGAATTTCTATTTGGCCAATTTTGTTAGTTAATTTTTGTGTATACTATAAGCTATTTATATTAGTGTTCAATCATTCACTCTATTTCTTTATTAGAGCTTATTCCAGTGTAAATTGACTTATATATCAACCGAACCACAGTTATGGCACCGGAAGGATCACAATTTGATGCTCGGATGGAATTGTAAGTTTCCCTTGTGAATCGTCATAATGTTAATACAAGCTTTTTGTTGATGTGTGGCAGATTCTGATGTTTTATGTTGCTTAATCTTCTGTTGCAGGCTCCAAGGTGAGGGTGATGAATTTTTTACTACTTTTGATGAGGTTTATGATAGTTTTGATGCTATGGGTCTTCAAGAAAATCTCCTCACGGGAATTTATGCCTATGGTATGTTTACAATAACTATGTCTCCATTGTTTTTGGTGATAGAGTCAAGTTCATAGTTTATTCACTTTTTTATTTTCATGAAGGTTTTGAGAAGCCTTCTGCAGTCCAGCAAAGGGGAATTGTTCCATTCTGCAAGGGTCTCGATATTATTCAGCAGGCTCCACCTGGAACAGGAAAAACTGCCATATTCTGTTCTGGCATTTTGCAACAGCTTGATTATAGTTTGACACAATGCCAGGCTTTGGTTTTGGCACCCACTAGAGAACTTGCACAACAAATTCATAAAGATATGCGTGCTCTTGGTGACTACCTTGGTGTGAAGGTTCATGCTTGTGTCGGTGGAACCAGTATTCGTGAGGATCAGAGAATTGTCTCAGCTGGGGTCCACGTTGTTGTTGGAACCCCTGCTCGTGTGTTTGATATGTTACGAAGACAAAGTCTTCCTCCTTATTTCATTAAAATGTGTGTATTGGACGAGGCTGATGAAATGCTTTCCCAAGGTTTTAAGGATCAGGTAAGTTTACCTTATACTGTATATGTTTCTTCTTTCTTCATACTGTTTATTGCACGAAACTCCCTCATGGATTAACAATGTTACGCGAAATCACTTTGTTTGGAAATTGCAGACACGAAGGGAGTGTTTTCTTTATTTAATAAAATAACAATGTGATTTTGTGCAATTTCCAAACCACAAGTGGATTTTGTGCAACATTTCCAGGCCACAGACGATTTTCTAAAATTAACTCTTCCCTTGTATGCCTCTTGCTCGTTCTTGGAGATTTTAATAATTAAATGATATTTGTGGTGCTAGACTTTCGATATTTTCCAGTTGCTACCTCCTAAAGTACAATTCGGGTTGTTTTTCTCTATAATGCCTCCCAAAGCCCTTGAAATTACCCAGAAGTTCATGAACCGACCTGTGAGGATTTTGGTGAAGAGAGATGAGTTGATCCCCGAGCTTATTAAGCAGTACTACGTCAATTTAGACAAGGGAGATTGGAAGCTGGAGACACTGTGTGATATTTACGAGACTATTGCCATCACTCAAAGCTTCATTTTCGTCAACACTAGGCGAAATGTTGACTGGCTAACCAACAAAATGCGAAGTCGTGACTACTGTGTTTTAGCCTACCATGGTGACACGGACCAGAATACTCGTGACATCATGCGTGAGTTCCGTTCAGGGTCGTCTCGTGTTATGATCACTACTGACCATTTGGTTCATGGTATATGCGTTCAGCAGGTTTCACTTGTCATTAACTACGACCTTCCTACTCAACTTGAGAATTATCTGCATCGTATTGGAAAAATTGGAAGGTTTGGAAGAAAAGGAGTTGCAATTAACTTTGTGACCAGGGAAGATGAAAAAATGCTGCGTGATATTCAGAAGTTTTACAACGTTGTCATTCAAGAACTCCCAGCAAATGTTGCGGATCTTCTGTGATCTGGTCTCTTTTACGCTATTTTTTGTATTGACAGTCTTTTAAATCTAGCTTAATTTGTTTATTTTGCGTAGATTCTCTTCTCTGCTCAATATTTGCAGTGCTATTTGGGTGGTGGGAAACATACTAATCCATTTTTGCCTGTAGGTATTATTTCTTGTTTAGTTATTTTTGCCTTCTATTTTGCACTTGTTTTAATTCAGTGTGGGTTTTTTTTTTGGTTTGTGGTGTTGCTTGATGAATTAACGAATAACATAATAGGTGGAAAATAGTAATATCAAAATAATATATGGAAAACTCAATCATCACACAAAAACTCAGCTTAATAGGGCTCGCTTCATACGTTTTTGGGCCATCTCCAAATTATATCATGGGGGCGGTTATACACACACTGACCTATTGAGGACACCCACCGGTAGAGTACACACACTCTAAGATGAGGACACCCACTATAAAACTCCAAAATACCCTTAGGGGATGTTTCTTTTGGGCTTTGGGTGGTTTTAAAAACCAGATTTTTGAAATCCTGGTTTTTGAAATCCCGATGAATAGTAATATGAGTGTTTCTTTTGGGTTTTGGAATAGTGAAGGATTTAACTTTATGTCAAATCAAGTTGTAAGATTGAATGAGTTTGTATTATTATATTATTGTTTGGTGAGATTATAATGATTAGTTGATTAAATGTATTATATTATTGTATTATTATATTATTATAGTATTATTATATTATTGTTGAAAAAGAATATAATGATTGGAGTAATATTATATAGATATAACTTTATGTCAAATCAATATGTTTGATAAGGGTGGTTTTGAGTGGATTTTGAAAACCGGTTTTTAAATCCCGAAGTAAAACGGGTTTTGGATCTTGAAATCCAAAACCTGGTTTTTAAAACCAAAAAGAAACATCCCCTTAAGCTTCATAAAACCCTAATTCTTCATTTCATTCCATATATTCAGTACACCCACCTCCCTCCCCCACACTCTCCCGTCTCCTCTTCGTCTTCCTCCGTCGCCACTCAAGAGCCGCCCAGCCCACGTCCCCAGCCGCGTCGGCCGCCTCCCTCTCAGGCGGGGCCACCGCCCACCTCCTCCTTCCTCCAGCGGCCGCCACCCTCCTCCTTCCTCCAAGCAACCAGTCGCGGCCCTTCCCCTCTCAGGCGAGGTCGCCCCCCTTCTCCCCACAGACACGGCCGTCGTGCCCCTCCCCTCGCCGCCGCTGCCGCTACACAGGTAAGTTTAGGTCGAAAAAATTAGAAAAATTAGGGTTTCTGGAAAAAAAATTAGGGTTTTTTTTTTAAGTTTGAGAATTATTTTCGAAAATAGTGCGTTTGTTTAGGAATAAATTTCGAACAATTTGTGTTTGTTTTGAAATTTTTTTCGAACAACTTGAGATTGTTCATGAAAAAATTTCGAACACTATGTCCCATATTTTTTTTCGTACAAATGAAATTTGTTCAAGAATTTTTTTCAAACACCTTTAGTTTGTTCATTAAAATTTTTTGAACATGTAATCTATGTTCCATGTTTTTTTTCGAACATTTTTTTTCTTTTTTCGAACACCTTGAATGTTTTGATGATGGTGGTGACGTGGGGATGAATGGATGAAATCTGGTGTGAAATGAGTGGGTGGGTGTACTCATCTTTTTTTTTTCACACGAAGGTTATATGTGATATTTCACATGCCCCTTAAAATAAAAAAAATGTTCGGTGGGTGTACTTAACAGGTTGGTGTGTGTATAACCGATCATAACTCTCGCTACAGGGTATCGCGGTCATGCAACTACACGATTGTTGAACCTTCCTCGTGCAGTGGTATAGGTAAAGTTGGCCGCCCATAGACAACCACAACCCACAAATGACGTTATAGAAATCACTATGCAGTACGTGGTGTTATACCAATACTCGGCCCCAAGCCAAATAACTCTTCCATGTCATGGGCTTTTGGGAGAAGAAAAAACGTAGATATTGCTCTGAACACCAATTTACAATCTCTGTTTGCCCATCTATTTGAGGGTGATACAAACAATTCTCTCTAGGATGCATTGATCCCTATCCGATACTTTTGATTTAGGAATTCCATGTAATTTAACGACGTGCTGAATAATAAGTTGGCTACATCCTTAGCCTATGGCGGAGCCTCCTTATGGCTAATGAGGGCTATATTCTCTGTTCTGTAATTACTTGTACACTTTTTTATTGAGATGTTCCAAAATTATTTAAACACTCTTAATATGAAAATACTCCACAAGATAAATATCCTTCCAACATTATTTTATTTTTAAAATTGTCACTCCTTTTGTATCTACATTTTACTTCAAACCTCACCAAATCCACTTTATACCTACCATCAATCCATATTAGTTTTTGTAAAATATACATTTTTAACACTTTACATAATTTAAAATTTCAATTAAATAACCTCTAAAAAAATTCAGAATTTATCAACTATTTTTGAACTACCCAAAGAGTCGGTCGAGACAAACAAGGTGCAACTGTATGTGTAGATGTTGTTAATTCTTAAATGCCTTAACATTATCAACAACATCTTAATTTGACCTTCCGAGATTTTTTCTAAGTCTTTTCTGAAATGCTACATTAAATGTTGACCTAAAAGTTGTCGCATTTCTGGCAGGATCTAGAAGCTTCTACAAGGATCTGGAACCTGGAAGATTCCAGAACATTGAAGAACATGCTAGAACAGCCTAGATGCATTTGGAACGACCTGGAGCATGCTAGAAGGATCTAGAAAGATCATGGAAGTTGTGGAAGTTGAGTTCCTAAAAAATAGGACCTCAATGTGGAAGCATCTAGAATTCGCATACCACCTCTATAAATACCGATTGAAGGCTTCATAATTCAGTGTGCTCTATTCGATCAATATCCTAGATCGAGCGTTCATCCCTGTTAGGAAATTGTGGCCAATAGTTCTACATTTTAGATCATACGTTGTATACCACCCGTATGGCTGTGTGTCTTCTTATCTATTGAGAGTGTAATCATTAGATAGACTAGGCATTTCGACAGTGTATAATTTATACACTTAGTTCGTTTTCTAAACTTGGCACCTGCCTCGTTTATAGTTTCGTTGTGAAAGTTATTGTTGTAACATTTCACACAACATTTGTACTTGAAGATAAGTATTGATTTTACGCCATAAGGCAGACATAGATTTTTATTTATAAAATCTATGTTAAAAGTATTTCCATTGTGTCTCGTTTGTTTTTAGTGTTTCAAGTCTTCCGCTGTGTATCTTAATTTCTGATATTCTGTTAGAGTCAATGTTGCACTATTTGTCTCAACATTCTGTGCAACATTTATCTACTTATACTTAAACACTTTTATACACCCCACACACACTTTCAGTTGGTATCAGAGCTGATACCTGACGACACTAGGTTAGATCTTTGGTCAAGTGTATTTTTAGTTTAGGTTAGCAATGGAAACACATCACATATCCACTGCACTTAGGCCACCCGTTTTAGATGGTTCAAATTATTCTTATTGGAAGCCTAAGATGCGTATGTACATCAAGTCAATTGATGAACGTGCTTGGAGGACTGTACTTACAGGTTGGGAAGCTCCAAAAAGACCAACAGACGCAGATGGTGAAGTTCAACTCAAAAGAGAAGTTGATTGGACGGCTGATGAAATAACAACAGCAAGCTACAATTCTAAAGCTTTAAATGCTATTTTTACTTCTGTTGATGTTTCAATGTTTAAAATTATATCTAACTGTTCTACTTCTAAAGATGCATGGGACAGGTTGCAAGAGCATTGTGAGGGTTCTGACAGTGTTCGAAGGACTAAGCTTCGAATGTTGGGGACAAAATTTGAGAATCTCCGAATGAGGGAAGATGAAACCATTTCATCCTACAATGAAAGGTTAAGTGAGATAATCAATGAATCACATTCTCTTGGTGACCATTTCTAATGTTAGAGTAGTTCATAAGATATTAAGATATGTTCCTAAAAGATTTGATGCTAAAATTTGTGCTATTGAAGAGGCAAAAAATACAGATACATTAAGTCAAAATGAGTTAGTGAGTATTCTTAGAACATATGAAATAAACACTAATCAAGTTGATGAAAATGATGCTGATAAGAAAGTTGTGGTTTTTAAAGGGGAAACATCAAACATTTCTGAGATTCAACCTATCATTACTGAAGTTGATTCTGATGAAGAATTGCTTGATAAATGTCTCAAGGATCCTAACAACATTGCCTTACTTACTAAGCACTTTAATAAGTTTCTTAAGAAATCTGTGAACAAATCTAGCAACATTCAGCCTAAGATTCAAATCAACACATCAACACCTCAACCAGAAAGGAGGAAAGGTCAATTCACACCAAGACTATCAAAGAGTGAAGGTAAACCAAGGTATGATCCTGAATTTCGAAAATCAGTTCAATGCAATGCTTGTTCTGGTTATGGCCATTATGCAAATGAATGTGCCAATACTAGACTTAAGCAAAAACTGAATTTTAGTGCTACCTTGAGTGATGATTCTGATGATGATCTTGATGCATTAAATCAGAATGAATATTCTAATTTTACTAGAATTGATTATAATGATTCCTCAGATGATGATCTGGATGAAACAGATTTTGATGCTGTACCTGATGCTTCAACATCTACAGCAACATCAGAACAGAGTCACCCAAATTTGAACTGTTTTAATGGTTTAGTTGATGATGCAGGAAAAAGGACTGATGACAATGAATACCAAAAGCTGTTAGATGATTGGAAGAATCAGAAACTCACCCTTGATTCTCTTAATAAAAGGAATGAGGATCTGATAGACACAATCACCAAGCTAGAAGTTATTCTTACCAAAAGAGATCTGGAAATCTGTAACTTAAAGGAGAAACTGATAAATTCTACTTTATGTTTCAAGAAATATTCCAAGAGTGCTTCTGAGGTAAATAATGTTATAGCTACTGGTAAGTCTAATAATCATGGTTTAGGTTATGATGGTACTACTGCTTCTATTTCTGATAAATTTAGAAAACTTGTGAAATTTGTTAAGGCAAATGTTGACACATCTGGTGCAACATCTGCAGAAACAGAGTCTCACAAGGTTAAAAGGAAGTATATCTGTCATTTCTGTTTCAAAATTGGTCACATTCGTCCTTACTGTATAAAGTTGTTTGAAGAACAGAAAAACTTGAAAATGCTGCATAAGAAACTGTCACATCCTGGTAAACAGTTTTTGAAATCTGCATGGAAACCAAAAGCTACCTGTAATGTTGTTCATACCTCCTTAAAAGCATGTCTACCTGATTTATGGTACTTTGATAGTGGTTGTTCTTGACATATGACAGGTCGTATTGATTTCTTATCTGATTATATGACCTTGAATAGTGGTAGTGTTACATATGGTGGAGGTTCTAAAGGAAAGATTGTTGGTAAAGGAACTTTGAATGTTGAAGGTTTTACTAAGCTTAAAAATGTATTACATGTTGATGTCTTACTTGCAAATCTGATTAGCATTAGTCAACTTTGTGATGATAATTTGCATGTGAAATTTGATAAAGATTCATGTTATGTTCTTAATAAAGATGAAGTTTGTGTCATGACTGGTACTAGGTCAGCTGATAATTGCTATCTTATTGGAACAAATATGTGTAACTTGTCAAAACATGATGAAAATGTTCTATGGCATCAAAGATTGGGTCATGCAAATTAAAGAGCAATGAAAAAGCTAATCAAAGCAGATGCAGTAAAAGGAATTCCAAAACTGAGGTTTCACAACACCACTGTATGTGGACCATGCCAAAAAGGTAAGCAGGTAAGAATGTCACACAAAATGCTGTCACATTGTACTACACATCGATGCTTTGAATTACTGCACATGGATTTGATGGGTCCTATGGAAACTGAAAGCATTGGAGGAAAGAGGTATTCCTTAGTTGTGGTAGATGATTTTTCTAGATATACCTGGGTAGAGTCTTTGAGAGACAAATCTGAAGCATTTGCTGCATTTAAAATTCTTTATAAGAGGTTCAAAAATGTGTTTAACTTGAAAGTTGGCCGTATTAGAACTGATCATGGTAGGGAATTTGAAAATAGCATGTTTAATGATTTTTGTGATAAAAAAGGGTATCTTGCAAGAATATTCATCTCCTAAAACTCCACAACAAAATGGAATTGTTGAAAGAAAGAATAGAACTTTACAAGAAATGGTTAGAGTTATGCTTACATCCAAATGTCTTGCTAAGAAATTTTGGGGAGAAGCATTGAATACTGCATGCCATATTATTAATAGGGTTTTTATTCGTTCTGGCACTAATCAAACACCTTATGAGATTTTGAACAACAGAAAACCTAATGTGAAATATTTTCAAGTATTTGGTTGTGTGTGTTATATTTTGAATGATAGGGATCAACTTCATAAGTTTGATTCTAAAAGTGATAAAAGTTTCTTTTTAGGCTATTCTAGAAATAGTAAAGCTTATAGAGTTTATAACCTTAGAACTAACACTGTTCAAGAATCTGTTAACGTTGTGTTTGATGATGATAAAGGTCTTACAGATGACAAAGATGAAGAAGATGTATCACAGGTAACTGACACTTCTGAGAATACACCGAAGTCTGAAAATGTTGCACCAAATGTTAACACATCTGGGTCAACATCTATAGAACAGTCAGCTGTAAATTCACAGAATGATCAGTACATTCCCAAAACGAATCCTTTTTCAAGAATAGACAAAAGTCATCCTTCTGACCAGATCATAGGCGATGCTACAGTTGGAGTGCAAACAAGAGGAAGAGTAAGATCAAACAAGGTAGATGTGGTAAGAACAATATGCATGTCTTCTATGTGTAATGTTGTAAATGCTGAATGCTATTTATCTGAAATTGAACCTAAGAGTGCTAAAGAAGCCTTAACTGATGAAAACTGGATTAATGCTATGCATGAAGAACTTGGTCAGTTTGAAAGAAATGAAGTGTGGACACTTGTTCCTAGACCTAGTCATACTAATGTCATTGGAACAAAGTGGATATTCAAGAATAAAACTGATGAATCTGGTAATATTGTTAGGAACAAGGCTAGGTTAGTAGCACAAGGTTACACCCAAGTTGAAGGAGTCGATTTTGATGAAACTTTTGCACCTGTTGCTAGGATAGAATCGATTACATTACTGCTAGCTATTGCATGTTTTATTGATATTAAACTTCATCAAATGGATGTAAAGGCTGCATTTCTAAATGGCATATTAAATGAAGAAGCATATGTTGAACAACCTATAGGATTTGAAGATCCACAGTATCCTGATCATGTATATAAACTTAAGAAAGCTTTGTATGGTCTTAAACAAGCTCCTAGAGCATGGTATGGTAGGCTTACTGACTTTCTTTTGGAATATGGATTTATTAGAGGAGAGGCAGATAGAACTTTGTTCATTAAGCACACTGAAAATGATATACTAATTGCTCAAATATATGTTGATGACATTGTGTTTGGTTCTACTTGTGATAAAATGTTGAGTAAATTTGTTGAGGCAATGACTGCAACATTTGAAATGAGTATGGTTGGAGACTTGAACTATTTTCTAGGTCTTCAAATCAAACAATGCAGTGATGGTATTTTCTTCTCCCAGAGTAAGTATGCTAAGAACTTGGTTAAAAGATTTGGTCTTGAGAATTCAAAACCAATGAAAACTCCTATGGGATCTTCTTTGAAACCTTGCAAAGACAGTGCTGGAACAGATGTTGATCCAACACTTTACAGATCCATGATAGGTAGTTTACTGTATTTAACCTCTAGTAGACCAGATATTATGTACAGTGTGTGTGTTTGTGCTAGGTACCAAGCTAATCCAAAGGAATCTCACCTGAATGCTGTGAAAAGGATTATCAAGTATGTTGTAGGTACAAGTGACCTTGGAATCTGGTATACTAAGGACACCAACAACATTTTGGTTGGCTACAGTGATGCTGATTGGGCTGGAGATATAGATGATAGAAAGAGTACGAGTGGAGGATGTTTCTACATGGGAAACAATCTTGTTTCATGGCACAGCAAGAAGTAGAATTTTGTTTCACAATCTACTGCAGAATCTGAGTATATAGCTGCTGGAAGCTGCTGTACACAACTCTTGTGGCTGAGCAAGATGTTCCATGACTATGGTATTGAGAATGGTATACTTACAATCTTTTGTGATAATACTGAAAGTGTGCGAGCGTGCGATATACAGAGATGTTGTCCTTAGTGTTGGCATACACGAGACAACAATGAGCAGCGGAAATAAAACAAACACTTTGCAAAGAGTATTTCAAAAATTGTGTAGATTAAATAATTAATC
This sequence comes from Galeopsis tetrahit, assembly GCA_963675135.1. Lineage (NCBI taxonomy): Eukaryota > Viridiplantae > Streptophyta > Magnoliopsida > Lamiales > Lamiaceae > Galeopsis > Galeopsis tetrahit. The sequence continues at coordinate 58,819,749 of OY776127.1, forward strand.
TACACGAATCACTTATATTATCTCTTAATATCAGTGAAACAAAATCAACAACCTTGTAAGGTTTTGAACAATTACAACTCTAATCGAGTTCGAAAAGTTACTAGATAAAATACGAAACTATCTCCCTTATAGATCTAACGTACTTTCCTAATAAACGACTATGATTAACTACACAAATATTCGGGCTTATAAATGTGCACTAATCTACAAGAAAGAACAAAGTGTTTTTCTAACTAGAAGCGTCACGCATTCCATAGATAGTAATGTAGTTTAGCTTTCTCTCTTGTTGTACTTTGGAATGAAGGCAGTGTGGTCTATTTATAGCCTTCAAGTCGAACTGCCTTGCAACTCCTACAACTCCCTTGATCAATCTTGGCCATTGGATCAAAGGTAGTTTCTTGTAACTTCCCTTCACACTCCATAATTGTAGGAACTCCCATAGTTGTGCTTAGAAACTTCTCACTCCCATGCAACTGTTTGACCTGGGTGTTGCCCACGTCTTCTACCTGCATTTGGGACATCACTAAGCAACACAAGTTAAGTAGGAGTTAGTAAAGGGAGAAAGGGCAAATTCTGATGTTGTGGTAGGTGTTGGCACATTCAGTACAATATGTAACTGAAATGTTGGATTATAAAATGCAACACCTATTCCAACATCAACAATCTCCCCCAATTTGACCTTTCTACATCAACACTCCTAATGTTCACAACATTCAGAATTTTGATAAAGAAAACAATACCCATGATATTCAAAACAATTCAATATCAGTATTTAACCAAACTAAATCACATCATCTAAGTCAAAACAAAGTACTTAGATTTAAAAACAATAAAAACAGTAAATGTAGAGCAATGTATGTGGGACAGAAATGTAAGCAACATAAAAAAAACTTTTACAGATTGAGGAAATAACTGAAAACAGTAAAGGGAAGGATTGGGCTGATATAATCAGCTGCATCTTCAAGATTCTGCACGAACTCCCCCATACTCTAGACTTCCCCACTCTTCAAAGCCTTCAAAGAGCTATATTGAGATCTCCATAGAGATCCTCAATATCTTGATCATCTTGAGCATCAGCATCTTGGTTTGGAATCTGAATAACACTTTCTTGTTGAGCTGGACCTGCATCTTGTTGACCTGAAATAGGATGAGTACCTGCATTGTGAACATTTGAGCTTACTCCCCCTGTTGAGGTAGAAAGTAGGTCCTCCCAGAAGCGTTTCTGAATGAGTAAGTCTTCAACAGTACTTTGAAGATTGGTGATTGTGCCTTGAAGAATGTCCACCTGCCTTAGAATAAAGTGTGAGGACAGATAAACCGAGGCAACACAGCCTGAGGAAGGATGTGATGTGGAAGTTGATGGCATATTCGGATCAGCACTGTTGTGGGCATTAGGCTTCGGTATAGGTAAATCCACAATACGATCACTACCACGAAGTAGGAGCTGTGGTGAGATGGAGAAACTAGGAACATAGCCACTTATCACCTCAGTGTCCAATCTGTTGAATTCCTTATCTGCCAGCAGCTTATACACCAAACATGGATACGGGAGAAGACCTTTACCAGTCATATTACAAGTGAAATTCATCATATTTTGAAATATGACATGGCCTAGAATGAATTGCTTCAGGTGTCCAATCTTAAACATGAGGACAACTTGTTCCAAGGTTAAAGTGGTGTTATTAGTTGATGGTAACCAATTACAACACACAATTTTATGCAGAACAGAGTATAGGCTGGTCAATCTAGATGCAAGTAGTTTTGGTACCCAATGTGTAATCTTACCTCCTGTAAGAATACTTATCATGAAATCAAAGTCAGTGACCACTGGATCTTCCATAATTTTCGTTTTCAGCAGCATATTGATCTTCCTAGGAGTAACAATAATTTCAAGACCCCGGAAAGGAACACAACCATATCTCCTAGAGTTTGTATCACCGGTTTTGGAACTTATATTCGCATAAAATTCATGAATCCAATCAACAACATATGGTACAGCAAACAGTAAGGCATCCAAAATAGATCGTTCTTTAAACCAATCCAAGAGATTTGCAGCTTCAAAATCAGAAATTTTCAGGATACGTTCGCTCATAATTGTCCTATTACGAATAGTTTTATAACGGGTGCTCTTGTGATCATTATACTCAACCTCATTATCACTATAATCGGAATCAGACGAAAAAGGTACCTCTTCTTCGGGAGCAGAGGCGTATGAACTCGAATCTGAAGAAGAGCTTTTGGATGTAGCCACTGGAGAAACAACAGGTGGAGTTTTTCGAGCCTTTTTGGGTGCGGACTGAGGAATGGAGCTGTCTTCATCTGCATGCTCAACGGACACAGCTTCGGGAAAGTTATCGATGATATCATCGATATTTTGAGGCTCCCCCTCAGAATCTGAGTTGGATACAATAATCGGTTGAGCTATGCCGCCGTCCGTTCTGGGCTTTTCCCTCCCAAAGTAGTCAACTCGTCTTCCAAGTGTCCTGTAAGAAACATGACGGCCACCAGGCCATCTGCGAGTGACGGAAGCAGGTGCTTTTGCCGTGCCTTTTGCCGTTTTAGTGGGGAATTTCTTCTTTTGCCGTAACCTTGCTATCTTTGCTGCTAAAATCTCCCCATCAGACGAGGAGGCGTCTTCCATGTGCACATCTTCTCTAAACATTGCATTGTCAAGAGTTTCTCCACCCAAGATAATTTTTGGAGAGGTTGATCTGCGAGCTAGGGCATCGTATGCCCGTTTCAGTTTCTCGAAAGGGGTTCCAAGCTGTTGGTCCCAAAGTTGAGTTAAGATTGAGTAAGCTAGTAAAAGTCTAGAGGGGAGGGGTGAATAGACTTTTAAAAATCTTTCAAAATATCAGAATATGCAATGCGGAATTTAGTCTTCTTATGTACTGTACTGTGCTTACTCAGCTCAGATCAGTACTTTTCAAAACAATATGGGCCTTACTAGTTTATACTCAACTTTTCTTTAGATCTTTATCTTTGTTAATTCTTAATGTTCTTAGTTAAACAATTCAAACAAATATCAAACAGAAAATGTAAAGAACACAGAATTTTATAGTGGTTCGACAAATGTCTACATCCACTCTCACAACTCCAGTTGTGAAATTTTATTAACTCTTCCTTCTTGAGTTTCTTGTGGCTTAAAGTCCCAAGATTAAGACTGTGATCTTATCGATTATACCTCCAGGTATATCTTCGATCTACTAGTAATTCTACAAGTAACTAGCACACTTGTTTTACAAAGTACAAACTTAAACTTGAAAAGTAAAACTTCTCTTTGAGTAGCCTTTGATTCTTCTCTTCAATTCTGTGGCTTCTCTTCTTTAATCTCCTTCAACTATGTGAGTTCTTCTTGTGCTCTGTAGACTTAGATTGTTTGTGAATGCTTTTAAGATCAGTAGTCTTAGCAGTAGGAGATCACACAGTATTTATAGAATTTAGTATGACAGTTAGCAGTTTGTGAACTAACTCTCAACTAACTCTAAAACTGTTTTTGTAACTTCTTCTTGTAACCGACTTTGTAACTTTCTTCAACTTCCAAGTCAGCATATCTTCAAATATATCTTCAGTTACTCTTTAAATAAGCTTTCCAAACTTATTCTTCAAATACACTAAATCAACACAGTAACTTACTGTTCTGATTTTTACTCTTCGGATTTTTACTCTGCTGAGTCAGTCAGCACAGTAACTTAAAACTGTTCAAAACTTCTTCAGATTTCTTCTAATCTCTTCTTCAACTCTTCTTGAAGTCTTCTTATTCTGAAGTAGTCTTCTGAGTCTTCATTAGTCTTCTGATCTTCTTCTAATCTAGTTCTAATATACTGTTCTGAACTTTTACAATGCTGATTACAATCGAATACAACTTTACAAATATAAAACCTATCCATACATCAACTGAACTATATACAGATGAGTATATCAAAGTCCTATACTATAAGCTGTCTATACAATACAAAACATCAGCTTAGTTCCTAACAATTCATATATCAGATCAGTAAACAATAAGATCAGTAACTCATGTAAGATCAATAACTTTCATATAAGATCAGTAAGCATATAAGATCAGTAACTCAGATTCAAATACATAAGATCACTAAAATTATTCTCAGTTTCCATACTCAGATCAGTAATCTTATTCCAGTATTCTTTAGTTAAGATCAGTAATCTTACTCTTAATATTACTAAATAAGATCAGTAAACTTATTTCAGATATCATTAAGATCAGTAATCTCAATTTAAGTTTCTCATCAGATGGCTTAGTTAAGATGACTTAGAACCACATATATCATTAACTTTAAGTTGCTTTTGGCCATCAAAACATACTTTCATCATCTAGAACATTGTTTATAGGATTCATATCCCAACACAAGCGGGAATGATTTTTGTGCTATTGGTGATGGAGGAGGTGAGCGATTATCAGCAGCAGCACTCTTTGACTCAAGGATGTTTGCATGTGCCATTTCTGAGCGGATATCAAATGGATTGTACACAACGAGTGGAAGTGCAGAGGTTTCTGGTTCAAATGGAACAATCATGGTTCCAACAACAAATGATGGCGAACCAGGTGCGGGAGAGCTTGGAAGTTCAGTGATTGTCACCATTTTCGGATTGATTTTGAGTTTTGGAGAAAAATTCGCAGGTTAGGTGAGAGAGGATTGATTTGTTTGAATTTTGAATCAATAAATATCAGGTGTTGTTCGAATATGATGATAAGAGCCTGCAAAAGTAAAAATTAAATTGATTAGACCCTTCGCATTCTGGAATGAAAAAAAATCGACCAATTATACCAATTTTTTGAAGAAACACTTATGCCAAAATTATATTCTAGAATGAGTGTTGCATAAACAGATGTAAGCTCGATGGTATAAAATAGCATTCATATGAGGTCTATTTATAGAGGGATTCAGGCGGGAGTTGAAGCACGATTCTGTATGGAGAGAGTGGAAGAATTAACTACTCTCCATAAAAGTTCGTGTTGTTGTGGAGAATAATTACTGATAATCAAAGAAATAAAGAAAAGCGGAATAATAAATAACTGAACAGATAAAATAATTAAATTCAAATAAATATTTGCAGATAATAAAAATAATAATTATCAGAAATTAATTAATTCTATAAATAATCAAAATCATAAGTCTGAGTCAGGTGTTGAATAGATTGTTGGCATTTTGTACATCTCAACACAATTTTTTTTTTCATGAATTTGCTTCATATGTGTTGCACTTTAATTTTTATCACATTTACACATTGATCCATCTTTTCAAAAGAGTGCATCGTAGCAGCGAACTCCGTGCCCCATAGTTACTCAATGGATTTGTGTTTAATTTGATGCAGTATATATCACCTTTAGAAAAGAGAACATCGTAGTAGCGAGCTCCGTGTCCCTAGTTACTCAGTGATTTTTAAAGCATCTAATTTGTGATTTCCTTTGCATTTGAGAGATTGTACAAGCTTTTCTCATATTCCACAAGGCTCAATTTAAGACTTTCAGACTAAGATTATAAAGAATTATGTTAAATCCAATACTTACGAAATTTATACAAAGAAATAATTAAATGAACAATTTTGGTGTTGTCCCAAATGCTGCCGCATTTGGTACAACACTTTTGATACAGTGTTCAGATATTGCATAATCCAAGAGACTTCCTTAGAGAGGAAAATCTCTTATCATCCAAAGCTTTTGTGAATATATCAGCAAGTTATTTTTCTGTAGAAACATATTCCAACTTTACCACCTCTTTTTCAACTAGATCTCTTATGAAATGATGCCTTATACTTATGTGCTTAGTTAAAGAATGTCGCACTGGATTCTTTGATATATTTATGGCACTAGTGTTATCACAAAAAACAGTTAAAGTGTCACAAGGTAAACCATAATCACACAACATTTTTTGTAACTAAAGTAATTGTGTACAACAACTCCCTGCTGCAATATACTCAGATTCAGCTGTGGATTTTGATACACAGTTCTGTTTCCTGCTATGCCAAGATATGAGATTATTTCCCATGTAGAAGCAGCCACCACTGGTGCTCTTTCTATCATCAGCATCTCCTGCCCAGTCAGCATCACTGTAGCCAGTTAAGGAACAATTTGTGTCCTTGCTGTACCATAAGCCTAGGTCACAAGTTCCTGCAACATATCTAATTATCCTCTTTACAGCATGCATATGAGATTCTTTTGGGTCAGATTGATATCTAGCACATAAACATACACTAAACATAATATCAGGCCTAGTAGAGCTCAAGTAAAGAAGAATACCTATCATTGATCTGTACAATGTTGGGTCAACATTTTGGCCAACACTGTCTTTACTCAGTTTCTGAGTTGATCCCATAGGAGTTTTCATGTGTTTAGCATTCTCTAAACCAAACCTTTTCACAAGATTTTTAGCATATTTACTCTGTGATATGAAGATACCATCATTTTGCTGTTTGATTTGCAAGCCTAGGAAATAATTCAAGTCACCAACCATGGACATTTCAAAGGTTGATGTCATTTCATTCACAAACAGTTTTAGCATATCATCACAAGTAGAGCCAAACACTATATCATCAACATAAATTTGAGCTACCATAATATCATTTCTTTCATGCTTAATGAATAGAGTTCTATCAGCTTCTCCTCTAGTAAAACCAAATTCAATCAGAAAATCAGTTAATCTTTCATACCAAGCTCTAGGTGCTTGCTTCAAGCCATAAAGAGCCTTTTTTAACTTAAACACATGGTTAGGAAATTCTGGATTTTCAAAGCCTTTTGGTTGCTCAACATAGGCTTCTTCCATTAAGATTCCATTTAGAAAGGCTGCTTTAACATCCATTTGATATAGTTTAATGTTGATAAAGCATGCAATAGCAAGTAAAATCTAATGGATTCTATTCTAGCAACTGGAGCAAATGTTTCATCAAAATCTACTCCCTCTACTTGAGTATATCCTTGAGCAACAAGCATTGCTTTGTTTCTGATAATGTTGCCTATTTCATCAGTTTTGTTTTTGAAAATCCATTTAGTACCAATAACATTTGTATGATCTGGTCTAGGTACTAAGGTCCTGTTGGGATATGAATACTAGAGCAAGTCCTAAATGATGAATAAAAGATAAAAGATAAAGTTTTGATAAGCCAAAAGAAGACTTGAATATTTTCTAAGTGTTGACTGATCTAGTCTAGTTAAGTTGAAGTCGTCTTGTACAGATCAGTAGAATTCACAAGACAAGTACTATTTCACAAAGACAAGTAATAGTTTTTTAAAAGACAAGTATTGTTGAAAGATAAGTACGATTTATAAGTACTTCATATTTGTTATTTGTATATGTTAAGATTATTATTGAGCTATGAATAATTGTTGTATAGAGCTCATGATTTTAAATGTAATAGATAGATTCTTTGTATAGTTTTATAAGTTGACTAAACTTTATAACAAGAAGCTTAAAGTAATGTAATAGTCTTGTTAGGATTAGTTGATAGGACTAGATTAGTTCTATATTGTAATCTGAAGAAGTCTACTGCACAAGACAAGTAGAAGACACAGTCTACTACTACTACACAAGACAGGTGCGACTTAAACAAGACAGGTCAACTTGAAGTTAGTTGCAGAAACGCGTGTTGAAGATAAAGACTGAAGAATTAGTTAAGGAATAAATAATTAACTGGAGAAACGCGTGAAAGGATAAAAAAGTTTCAGTTACAAGTTAGTTTTCAAGAAAGGTTGTTACACAACTGAAAGTTCTTGGAATTAGAAGTCTATAAATACCTCAAGGTATTCATTGGAAAAAGACTACTGAGATACTGATACAACTACTGAAATATTGTTACTGCAAGTATTATTGAAGATTCAAGTGAAGAAATTACTCTCAGAGATTGAAGTTCAGAAAGTGAAGCTACGCAAGACAAGTGAAGATCGAAGAAGGCTACTACTGAACAAAGAGAAGTTTTATTTTCGTTTACTGTTTCAAGTTGCTAGTTACTTGTAAAATAGCTAGTAAGATCGAAGATATATCTGGAGATATAATCGAGAAGATCTAAGTCTTATTTCTTGGGACTTAAAGCTACAAGAACATATTACTCGATTGGAAGAGTTAATAAGAATTTCACAACTGGGTTTGTGAGAGTGGATGTAGACAAGTTATCGAACCACTATAAATCTCGTGTTTGATTTACTTTACTGTTTTGTTTGTTTAAATTGATTGATTGTTTACCTGTTAAACATACATAACTAAACAAGACTAGTTGAGTACATAAAACAGAGTTCTCGAATTAAGTTGAGTATAATCTTTAATTGGGCTCATTGTTAATTTCGTATTCCGCACATTGTAATTCTGATATATCGAAAGATTTTAGAAAAGTCTATTCACCCCCCTCTAGACATTTTCTTTAGCTTCCCTCGATATTAACTCAACTTAGGGACCTACAAGTGGTATCAGAGCAGTGGTTTACGAACTGCTGTTTTTTTTATAACCAACTCAAGACTTGGGTGAAGTCTTGGTCCGTGTCTATACGTGCTCTTACGTGTTCTTTAACGCTGAACTTGAAAACATCTGTTTCTTGATACTATACTGTGATATTTGTATCTTCTTGAATCATGTCTCTTGAAATTAGTGCTAACAAGTTACCTAAGTTCCAGGTTCAAGATTATGACTATTGGAAACTAAGGATGGAAGCCATCTTCAGTTCCACTCACGACTTAATGATCTCCGTCATCACTGAAGGTCCAATAGTGACCATGATTCCCAATACTGCTGCCCTTGACACTAATCAACCCGTGGGTACACTCGTCAAGAAACCAAGGTCAGAACTTACCTCAGAAGAAATGAGACAGAATAATTTGGATAGCTTGGCCAAGAATTACATCTTACACACTCTTCCTAACGAGTATCTGGGAAAAGTGTTAAAATGTAAAACTGCCAAAGAAATGTGGGATCGCTTAGCTATTATTTGTGAAGGGACATCCCTAATCAAAGAAAGCAAGCTTTCTACAGCAGTCCAAAGATTCGAATCATTTCATATGAAAGCTGGTGAAACAATAGACCAGTTGGATACTCGCTTTACCAAAATCATGAATGACTTGGAAGTCCTTGGTAAATCTTATACTCTACGTGAAATCAATCTTAGGATTCTCAAAAGCCTTGATAGTCGATGGAAAATGGTAAAAATGCTTGTTAAGAATACCCAAGATATAGACGTATGGACAGCAGAAACCATGTTTCAAACTCTAAAGGCTCATGAGTTTGATTTAGACGAAGATGAACCCATAGCAAGTAGTGACAGAGAACATGCTGTATCTAAGAACGTTGCTTTTAAGGCTAGTTCGTCTAAGGTAGACAGGTTGAAGTCTAAGACTAGGTCTACCTCTGTGAAAGACGAGTTAGATACTGATCTTAGTCTGAAGGATCAGGTAAGCCTCATGGTTAGAAAGTTTGATAGGCTGAATAAACGTTTTGGAAGATATAAGAAGTTCTATAGAGAGCATAGAGGGTCTGCTTCTAAGAACTCGTCTAAAACCAGACGAGACCGAAACTCGTCCGAAAGGAGAGACGAAGTCTCGAAAGGTAACAGACAAGATAGAGAGTCTGATGGTAGGAAGATTACTCGTTCTGATAGACGCGATAAACGAAGGAACAACTCTCCTATTAAAAAGGCTACTAATGATCTCTTTTGCTATAACTGTGAAAAGCCAGGTCACTACATATATGAATGTCCAGACCTGAGTACTGATGATCGAGAAGAACGCAAAGCACGAAGGGAAAGAAGATACAACCGTGGTACGAAGGCAATGATGGCCAATGATGACTCTGAGTCTGACTCAGACGAGTTGCCATCATCCTATTCTAGCTACCCGTCTGAACCAGATCACGATGAAGCTTTCATAGTAGATGATGGTCTATGCTGCATGGCTAAAATCGACCAAGAGGTATCATCTGCTACTTCTTTTCAATCTTGTGATGAATCAGAATCTGATGAAAGTGATACTGCCAGTAGCAAAGTAGGGAGTAGCCTTCAGCACTCTACTAGTGCAGTTGAAGACGACCTCCTACTTTCCAACAAGGCAATCATTGAAGTCAGTGACGAAAACATCAATTTAAGACAAGAAATCATTGATCTTAAGGAAGCTCAGTCTAAAGTAGATCCTAATATAACAGTCCTAAATGAACGCTTGCAAGAAGAGTTGAGTCAACTCAAAGACAAGTGTGCATTGACAGACAAGTTGTATCAAGACCTACTTAAGACACATGCTACTGAGAAACATGAATTCAATGTTTTAAAAAGCAAGTGCAAAAAGCTTGAAGAACGTAATAAGTTCTTAGAAACTGAGGTTGTCACTCTAGACCTTAAACTGACTGACCTGGTTAACTCTTCTAAGGTTAACCTTGAATTGTCAGATAGGTATAGGGCTCCTGCTGACAAGACAGGCATAGGTGCTGAGACACCCAGCTCGTCTACTCTAGTTCCTAAGAACCCTACTATTTTCATCTCAAGCTCTTTGACTAATGATAAAGGAAAAGAACCAATGATATACGATATTGATACCCCATCTAAAGGTACTGTACCGAAACAAGCTCGAGTTAACATTCCAATTACCAAAGGAGGTAAAAAGAATGGTAACAACAAGCTTGTTCAACCTAGAACTAATCTTCTAAGGACCACTAATCGTAGACGATCCAACCAGGTCAGATACGAGGATTGGTATCCCGAGGAGACTAGTACTAGACAAGTACAGACTAGACGACAAGAGTCTAGACCTCCTTTCTTAAGGCAGTCTCAACTCTACTCGTCTAGACCTAGACATGAAGGTCCAAAATATCGTACACAAGCTGTTCTATATCCTCCACCTTTGTCATATGATATCGAAGGAGAAGAAAGACCTAAACATGTCTATAAACCGTATGGACCTAATGCATATAAACCCTACTCTGACTATCATAGACAAGTGCCTACTCAAGTAGAGATCAAGTCGAAAGGCTATCTCCAAAGAGTAGACCCGAACTCGACTGATAGGCCAGATAAGGACAACAAGGTCTTATTTTGCAACAAATATGGTCGAAAGCTTAGAAGATCAAACTTGTTCAGGACTCCAATGTACATTTGGATTCCATTGAACTCGACTAACCCCCCAGGACCCCAATAAACAAGGAGGGTACCTAAATTATGAAATATCATCTAATGCAGGGTCGACTTGATCTATACAAGAAGGGTGGCTCAATAGGAGAAACTTGGTACATAGACAGTGGCTGTTCGCACCACATGACTGGTACCAAGACTCTCTTATCAAGCTACCATGAGCAAGAAGGACCAAAAGTAATATTTGGTGATAGCTCCACTGCTGTTACTAAAGGATTCGGCTACATTCGGAATGGAGACATAGAGATTCAAGATGTCTCATATGTTGAAGGCTTGAAATACAATTTACTCTCTGTTTCACAATTTTGTGATCGTGGATACAAGGTGCAGTTCAAGAGTCGCAAATGTGAAATCATTGACAAAAGGACACACACAGTCCTACTGGTCGGCATAAGACAAGGAAGTGTGTACATAGTGAACTGGAACAGTTGTCCAAGGGACACCTGTCTACTTACTAAGAATCCTAAAGAACTTGGCTGGCTATGGCATAGACGCCTCTGTCATCTAAACTTTAAGGTTCTTAATAAGATAGCCAGAGACTACCTTGTGGAAGGCATTCCCAATGAAGTCTACTACAAGTCACATGTATGCACATCCTGTCAGAAAGGTAAACAGGTAAAAGGTTCCTTTAAATCTATTCCATCCCTCTCAACAAGTAGAGTTCTTGAACTTCTACATATGGACTTACATGGCCCAATAACTCCTCCAACTTTGAACGGTAGAAGGTACACACTTGTTGTGGTAGATGACTATTCTAAGTTTACTTGGGTAGTCTTCTTACACAAGAAGAGTGATACACAAACACTTTTGCCTGATCTGTTGAAGAAGTTACAGGTTGAGAAGAATCAGTCAATTGTCAAGATCCGTAGTGACAAGGGTACTGAATTCATTAACTGCTATATTAAAGAATTTTGTACTAAGCGTGGCATCCAGCACCTTACTAGTGCAGCAAGGACACCACAACAAAATGGAGTAGCAGAACGAAGGAACAGAACTCTTAAGGAGGCCTGCAGGACCATGCTGACAGAGTATAATACGCCTCAAAAGTTTTGGGCAGAAGCTATCAATACTGCATGCCACTCACAAAATAGAAGTGCTATCAATAAAGCATTAGGTAAGACACCCTATGAGGTATGGAAAGGTAGAAAACCCAGAGTCTCATATTTTCATATATTTGGTTGTAAGTGTTTCATCCATAACAATGGGAAAAGCAAGTTGAATGCATTCGATGCTAAAGCAGACGAGGGGATATTCTTAGGATACTCCTCGACTAGCAAAGCGTTTAGAGTATTCAACTACTCAACCCTTTGTGTGGAAGAAACACCACATGTGGTTTTCGAAGAATCTCAACAGGACTCGTCTGCCAACAAGATCAGTGAGAAATTTACTGAGCTAACTATCGAATCTGACAAAGACTCAGAGGTATATGAATCCGTTCAAGCATACAATCCATTCATGAAAGCACTCGAAACTGATGACAAGGAAAGGGTAAGTGCTCAAGGTAAGTCTACTAAACTAGTAGATATGCCTGCTCTAGTTGACTCATCTACTCCAGGTAAATCTGTTGATGATATAAATGATGTTGACATGCACGATGCTATAACTGATCTAGATGATGATACTGTGCTTACAAAGACTAGAAAAACATGGAAATCTGCTCATGATACTGAAAATATCATTGGTGACTCTACTATTGGTGTAAAGACTAGACGACAACTCTTTGAGTCACAAGAACAACCTAGTCCATCTTTGTTTTGCTGGTGTTGTTTCCTCTCATCTATCGAGCCTAAAACCATTAAAGAGGCTTTAGCTGATAGTAATTGGATCATCTCTATGCAAGACGAGTTGAATCAGTTTGTTCGAAATGACGTCTGGGAACTTGTTGATAGACCTAAACATCATAATGTAGTTGGCACTCGATGGATTTTCAAGAATAAGAAAGATGAGAATGATGTAGTTGTTCGTAATAAGGCTAGACTAGTCGCCCAAGGCTATTCACAAGCTGAAGGCATAGATTATGATGAAACATATGCTCCTGTTGCTAGACTAGAAACCATTCGATTGTTTCTTGCATATGCTGCTTACATGAAATTTACTGTATATCAAATGGATGTTAAAAGTGCATTTCTTAACGGTATTCTTGTGGAAGAAGTGTATGTTGAACAACCCCCAGGTTTCGAAGTCAAAGGTAACCAGGTATACAGATTAAAGAAGGCCTTATATGGACTAAAGCAAGCTCCAAGAGCCTGGTATGATACTCTTTCTCAATTTCTATTAGAAAATGGTTTTACTAAGGGTAAGGTCGATAGAACCTTGTTCAGAAGACAAGAAGGGAAGGACATTTTACTCGTCCAAATTTACGTAGATGATATCATCTTTGGATCACCTAACAAAAAGCTGAGTGAAAGTTTTTCAACACTCATGCAAAGTAAATTTGAGATGTCTATGATGGGTGAAATGAATTACTTTCTTGGACTTCAAGTAAAACAGACCCCAGAAGGGATTTTCATAAATCAAGCAAAATATACTCGTAATCTACTAGACAAGTATGGTATTAAGACATGTAAATCTTCTGGAGTACCTATGCAACCTACTTACAGGATGGATCCAGATGAGAATGGTAAATGTACTGATCAAACTCATTACCGTGGTCTTATTGGTTCATTACTCTACTTGACTGCTAGTAGACCTGATATTGCATTTTCTGTTGGTGTATGTGCTCGCTTTCAAGCTAATCCAAAAGAGAGTCATATGGAAACCACTAAAAGGATATTGAAATATTTGAAAGGAACCATCAATCGTGGTATATTGTATCCTTCAAATTATGATTTATCTCTAAGTGGCTACTCTGATTCTGATTTTGGTGGTTGTAGAATAGATAGGAAATCTACATCTGGTTCTTGTCAATTCTTAGGCACAAAACTCATTTCATGGTTTTCGAAAAAGCAGACAAGTGTTGCTACCTCTACTACTGAAGCCGAGTACATGGCTGCTGGTAGTTGTTGTAGTCAATTATTATGGCTTATTCAACAGCTTAGAGATTATAATATCTATGAATCAAATGTTCCTATTTTCTGTGATAGTAATAGTGCAATTGCCATTACACAAAATCCTGTTCTGCACACACGATGTAAACATGTCGATGTTAAACACCATTTCATACGTGATCATGTAGAAAAGAAGGATATTCGCATGGAAAAGATTCATACTGATTTTCAAAGAGCTGATATTTTCACAAAACCATTAGCTGAGGCTCGATTTCGTGAATTATGCATTAGTCTAGGACTAATTGATCTTGATCCTACTAGTATGTAGAAATGTACTAACCAGACAGGTACAGTCCTAAGAAGAAAGGAGAAATAGACAAGTTACCATGAAAGGCACAGAGCACTCGTCTACTCACTCAACAGACAGGTATACAAGGTCAGACAAGTTGACCAAACAACCCGATGAGGAAGCTGGTAAAGCTGAGGGTAATACTAAGGGAATAAACATTTAAGGGGGAATCCTTGATTTCTTAAAGATCCTTATGTTGACTCTTTAGTTTGATAACAGTCATCTTGTTTGAACCTTGATCATTGACTTAAATTGATATTCATTCTAATTATTCTACTCAACTATCTGTCGCACAAAATAAGACAGGTACATAAAGTTGTTCGACGTGCAGAATAGACACGCACAGTTGAAGGGGGAACTCAACTAGTACTCATAAGACTACTCGTCTTGTGAAATTAAGTCTACTCGCCTTATAAAGATTAGACCTACTCATCTGTTCTGGATGGACTCGAACAGACAAGCTAAGTTTTCTTTGATTTAAATATGTTAAGTGTTTGTGTTTATTCGAAACAAATTAAGGGTATTAAAGTGATTTGATAGTGTTAAAGTTTGAATATTCTAGAATTGGATTTATACACCCCTATTTAATGAGGTGTACACATTCATTTCGCGCCAAAATATGAATATGTTAGGTCAGATGAGTACACTCCTCTTTCTACCAATAGGAGAGGCGGATCTCAATTTTTACAAAATCAAATCACATTTTCGTCTCGGTTCCGTAACCGAATGCCAAAGGTCTTAACCGTTGGATCTAATCCCTCGATCTTGACCGTTGGATCAAAAATTCAGTTTTTAAACAAAACCCAACACTTGTACACATCTTGCCTCACGTTTTCATAACTCTACTACTTGCTCACAGTTGATTTCCTGCATAATTTACTTTCTTGTTCATTACGAATCATTTAACATGTCGATTCGATCTATTTTCGATGTAAGTACCAACATTCAGGCACCATTCGATCTCGGGAGATATATAAATGACAACAAGGTGCATGTTGAACCATCTTTGTTCTTCGAAGGAAATCACACAGTAGGAAATGCAGAAATCTTGACCAAATGCACCAGATGCGGTCTAAAACCTTACTTGGAGGCGTTTCCTCAAGTTGTTTTGGAGGAAGAAGTTTTGGAATTCTATGCCAACGCCAACAGAAGAGGAGATGTTATCGAATCATTTATCGGTTCAAATCGAGTGGAAATCACTCGAGAAGCTCTATTTGAAAGATTGAAGCTGCCCATTGGAACGATTGATGTGGAAAAGTATGCTGAAGGACAGGAGATGAGGTATTTAAGCATCTTCTGTGGTAAGAAAATGAAACTAAAGCCAGATGGTAAAGCTCCTTCAGCCAAGAAGGGTGAACTCTTGGAAAAATATCGCACTCTACTCGACATAGCAAGCAAGATGCTTCTATGTGCCACTGGGTCTCATGACTCAGTTACCCAAGCCAAAACAAGGATAATGGCAGCTATCTATGATGGAATCACTGAGGGTAACTGGTTTAAGCTGATAGCTGACAGGATGATGTACTTCGAAAGAAGTGTTAGAGTGGATGTTGATACTCGCAATTGGGTAGTATCACAGGCGGTTGGATATGGTAACAAGCTGAGCATCTTACTCCCACTATTGATGCCCAACAAGACTGATTGGAGCAAGGGAAAGCCCTTTCATCCTCTTAAGTTCTATTTAAAGAAAGAGGCACTGAAGAAGCAGGCTGCTGTAAGGCCAGCTGCCCCAAGGCAAGTTCATTTTGATGATTCAGAGGTGTTGCCATATGCGAATTCGGAGAGTTCTTCGCAAGCTGGATCTGAGGAAGCAGAGTCCAGTGCAGACGACTCGGAGAAGACTCAGTCAGATGAAGAGTCAAATCATGAGAAGGAGTCGAGTGAACAAATTCCTGAAATGTACACTCTAGTGAGAGTTGAATCGCCTTCTCGTCCAGTCGAGTCGAGTTCACAGGTTGGTACTTCTACTCAATCTGTTTCAATTCCTCTCTCTCTCCCATCTACTTCTATCCGAACCAAGGCTAGATCACATCGATCTAGGCCTCGACCTGTACCCCCAACCTCACAAGTACTGGCAGCACGACCGCTGAGAGCCAGTCATCCCCTACACACTCCTATAATTGATACAACTGATACTCCGACAGTTGTCACACCAAACCAAGACACATCAAAGCCCCAAGAAACCACCATCCATATTCCTTCTACCTCAACAGAAAATGTTGAAACCCCTCACCCATCTACATCAGACAAGATGCCAGTTGCCACTGCAACAACTGAGACAGGGATTCCACCTGCTCAGACCCCGTCTGATGTTAGATTTAATTCCCTGGTTTACTATCCTATGTGTTTGAGGGAGAAGCGTATTCGATCTCGAATGACCAGAAATTTGAAGAGGACGCTCTCAACTCTCGAAGTGGACTATGAGTCAGAGCAGTTTGAGATTCTTCTTAGGATATGCACCTGGTTTGCACTGAAGAAATCCTCAACCGACGATCTTTTCGAAGTTATTCAAGGCATGGGTGGAATCTCCAATTTTATGGATTGGGAGATGGAACAGAAGGAAAATAGTGGTGTTAAAGATCATTCTGAATTATTCCCGCCAAAAGCCTTAGTTGATCTTGTCAAGAGACTATTGAATATTCCTGATGGAATTCTGGTAGAAGAGTTCTCGTCTGATATTGGAACTCAGACTGAGCTAGTGGAAGAAGAGAAGGCAGAACTTGTTAACATTGCTGTTCAAACCTCAGAACCTTCTGACGATGAGGCTGACAGTTCAGACGAGGTTGATTCTTTTGCCTTTGGAAAAGAGGATGATGATTTCATGGATGCAGTTATGTTTGATGAAGAGGAACTTGTGGAAAAAGTTCAAGACGATGTGGTTGGTGAAGCTCAGTCGTCGTCTCAAGGTTTTCCTATAGGCTATCTTGCCGAGCTAAAGACAGACTTGAAAGACGTTGTTCATTCTGCGATAGAAGAGTTCTTGCACTCGAAAGTGAAAGATGTTTTGGTAGAACAGAATAAATCACTTGTAGACAACTCAAGAGAATTGATTGTTGGAGAAGTCAACAAGATGGACTCAACTTTCCGAGCGGAGTTGTATGCGGAAGTTGAAAGGTTTATCCAGAATCAAGTGGATACTTCTGAAAAGAGATCTA
Source organism: Galeopsis tetrahit (assembly GCA_963675135.1). NCBI lineage: Eukaryota > Viridiplantae > Streptophyta > Magnoliopsida > Lamiales > Lamiaceae > Galeopsis > Galeopsis tetrahit. The sequence continues at coordinate 58,837,358 of OY776127.1, forward strand.
TCTCTTTTGCTAGATCGTTAGCTGAAGAGTCGGGTAAAATGGAAAGACTCTACAGGGTGAAAGTTGAGATTGCTGATGAGCAAAGGCGAGAAGCACAAGATCAGTTGGTGCGTTCTCAAGCTGTTCTATCTGATTTGACCAAGCAAAACACTCTACTCCGACAGACTGCTACTCATTTCAAAGACGAGTTGGCCATTAACTCAAAAAAGCTTGAGTCTACTGCTGATCGTCTAGATAAGATAAGTCGGGATCAAATTCATCAAACGCAGATAGAGCTGGCTGCTGAAGCAATGAATGATGCCGTAAAGGAAGAAATGACTCGCTTTACAAGCTTTTTCACTCTTAAGGCCCATGATGAAGCCAAAAAGGGGGAAGAGGTAAGTAAAGAAGGGCAAGTCAACTTAGATAAGCTGAGTGCTGAACCCGAAGAGAAGGACGCTGCTACTGCTATACAAGAGCTAAGGAGGCCTAAAAGGAGGCTAGTTAAAACTGCAGAGCTGGAGCAAGCTGAAGCTGATGAACTCAAAAGATTGGAGAAGGGCAAGAATGTTGTATCTCCAGAAGCTGAGATTCAGACCAGACGGTCTAAAAGGAAGATAGTTTTTAAAGAAACTGATTTGAGATACCATCATTTTGCTGTTTGATTTGCAAGCCTAGGAAATAATTCAAGTCACCAACCATGGACATTTCAAAGGTTGATGTCATTTCATTCACAAACAGTTTTAGCATATCATCACAAGTAGAGCCAAACACTATATCATCAACATAAATTTGAGCTACCATAATATCATTTCTTTCATGCTTAATGAATAGAGTTCTATCAGCTTCTCCTCTAGTAAAACCAAATTCAATCAGAAAATCAGTTAATCTTTCATACCAAGCTCTAGGTGCTTGCTTCAAGCCATAAAGAGCCTTTTTTAACTTAAACACATGGTTAGGAAATTCTGGATTTTCAAAGCCTTTTGGTTGCTCAACATAGGCTTCTTCCATTAAGATTCCATTTAGAAAGGCTGCTTTAACATCCATTTGATATAGTTTAATGTTGATAAAGCATGCAATAGCAAGTAAAATCTAATGGATTCTATTCTAGCAACTGGAGCAAATGTTTCATCAAAATCTACTCCCTCTACTTGAGTATATCCTTGAGCAACAAGCATTGCTTTGTTTCTGATAATGTTGCCTATTTCATCAGTTTTGTTTTTGAAAATCCATTTAGTACCAATAACATTTGTATGATCTGGTCTAGGTACTAAGGTCCTGTTGGGATATGAATACTAGAGCAAGTCCTAAATGATGAATAAAAGATAAAAGATAAAGTTTTGATAAGCCAAAAGAAGACTTGAATATTTTCTAAGTGTTGACTGATCTAGTCTAGTTAAGTTGAAGTCGTCTTGTACAGATCAGTAGAATTCACAAGACAAGTACTATTTCACAAAGACAAGTAATAGTTTTTTAAAAGACAAGTATTGTTGAAAGATAAGTACGATTTATAAGTACTTCATATTTGTTATTTGTATATGTTAAGATTATTATTGAGCTATGAATAATTGTTGTATAGAGCTCATGATTTTAAATGTAATAGATAGATTCTTTGTATAGTTTTATAAGTTGACTAAGCTTTATAACAAGAAGCTTAAAGTAATGTAATAGTCTTGTTAGGATTAGTTGATAGGACTAGATTAGTTCTATATTGTAATCTGAAGAAGTCTACTGCACAAGACAAGTAGAAGACACAGTCTACTACTACTACACAAGACAGGTGCGACTTAAACAAGACAGGTCAACTTGAAGTTAGTTGCAGAAACGCGTGTTGAAGATAAAGACTGAAGAATTAGTTAAGGAATAACTAATTAACTGGAGAAACGCGTGAAAGGATAAAAAAGTTTCAGTTACAAGTTAGTTTTCAAGAAAGGTTGTTACACAACTAAAGTTCTTGGAATTAGAAGTCTATAAATACCTCAAGGTATTCATTGGAAAAAGACTACTGAGATACTGATACAACTACTGAAATATTGTTACTGCAAGTATTATTGAAGATTCAAGTGAAGAAATTACTCTCAGAGATTGAAGTTCAGAAAGTGAAGCTACGCAAGACAAGTGAAGATCAAAGAAGGCTACTACTGAACAAAGAGAAGTTTTATTTTCGTTTACTGTTTCAAGTTGCTAGTTACTTGTAAAATAGCTAGTAAGATCGAAGATATATCTGGAGATATAATCGAGAAGATCTAAGTCTTATTTCTTGGGACTTAAAGCTACAAGAACATATTACTCGATTGGAAGAGTTAATAAGAATTTCACAACTGGGTTTGTGAGAGTGGATGTAGACAAGTTGTCGAACCACTATAAATCTCGTGTTTGATTTACTTTACTGTTTTGTTTGTTTAAATTGATTGATTGTTTACCTGTTAAACATACATAACTAAACAAGACTAGTTGAGTACATAAAACAGAGTTCTCGAATTAAGTTGAGTATAATCTTTAATTGGGCTCATTGTTAATTTCGTATTCCGCACATTGTAATTCTGATATATCGAAAGATTTTAGAAAAGTCTATTCACCCCCCTCTAGACATTTTCTTTAGCTTCCCTCGATATTAACTCAACTTAGGGACCTACAGGTCCATACATCATTCCTAACAAATTGATTCAATTCTTCATGCATAGCTTCTACCCAATGTTCATCATTTAATGCTTCTTTTACTGTTTTAGGTTCAATAGCAGAATGATAACACTCATGATTTACCTTGTTACACACAGAAGTCATGCAAATAGATCTTACCACATCTTTTGGATTTATACCCAACCTTCTTCTGGTCTGAATTCCAGTAGATTGATCACCTATAATCAGCTCCTGTGGATGATTCTTTTGCACTCTCCTTGAAGGAGTTTTATGCAGATTGTACAGATTTTCTGGATTTTCTGTAACTTCAGCAGGTGTGTCTGTGAGTGTTCCCTCATTCTGTTCATCATCTTTGATCTGATCTGTTTTGTCAGTAATTATTGGATTATCAGCAAGGTCTGAGACATCCTCTTCAATACTGTTTCCTGTAATACTTAAGTTATCATCAAAAATCACATTTACAGATTCTTGAACAGTATTTGTTCTGATATTATAGATCCTATATGCTTTACTATTCCTTGAATAACCAAGAAAAAAAACCTTTGTCACTCTTAGAATCAAATTTATGCAGTTGTTCTCTATCATTTAGAATGTAGCAAACACAGCCAAATACATGAAAATACTTAAGATTAGGCTTTCTATTATTCAGTATTTCATATGGTGTACTATTAGAATCTGTTCTAATCAAGACTCTATTAGAAATATGACAAGCTGTATTTAGAGCTTCAGCCCAAAACCTTTTGGCTAAATTTTTTGAACATAGCATAACTCTAGCCATCTCTTGAAGAGTTCTATTTTTCCTTTCTGCTATCCCATTCTGCTGAGGTGTTTTAGGTGATGAGAACTCCTGTAATATGCCTTTAGATTCACAAAACTCAGTGAAAGCACTGTTATCAAACTCTCTTCCATGGTCTGATCTAATTCTACACACTTTAGAATTATAGACAGTCTTGAATCTTTTGCATAAAGTTTTAAAGACAGAAAAAGTTTCTGATTTTTCTTTTAGGAATTCTATCCATGTGAATCTAGAATAATCATCAACAATGACAAAAGAATACCTTTTTCCACCTATACTATCAATTTCCATAGGACCCATAAGATCCATATGAAGCAATTCAAAACAATGTTGTGTGGAACACTGACCTAATAGTTTGTGAGAAGCTCTTACCTGTTTGCCCTTTTGACATGGTCCACAGATGTGATTGTCTGAAAATTTCAGCATTGGTAAACCTGTAACAACTTTGAGTCTAATCAACCTATCAATCTGTCTATGATTAACATGCCCAAGTCTATGATGCCATAGTGTACTTTCATCAGTTTTCACATTATTGCAGCTCACTTTGGATTCAATTAAATAGCAATTATCAGCAGATCTATTACCCATCATAATGCAATCAGAATTTTCATCTAGCACATAGCATGAATTTTTATCAAACTTTACATGCAAGTCATCATCACATAATTGGCTTATACTAATAAGGTTGACAAGTAATCCATCAACATGTAAAACATTTGGTAATCTAGGAAATCCAGGAACATTTAAGGTTCCTTTACCAATGATCTTCCCTTTAGATCCACCACCATAAGTAACATTACCACCATTATAAGCTTTGTAATCAGATAGATAATCAATTTGACCTGTCATATGTTTTGAGCAGCCACTGTCAAAATACCATAAACCAGGAACACATGCTTTCAAAGACATATGCACAACATTACATGTAGTATTTTTAGAAATCCATTCTGTTTTCTGTGTATGTTGCTTTGTGTGTGGTGTCATTTTAGACAATCCAGAAGCATTTAGATTTTTCTGTCTTTTTAAACAATAATAAGTTTTATGTCCCTTTTTAAAACAGTAGTTACACACAAGTTCTTTCATATTGGCAAGATTTTTCTTTGAAACAGTAGCCTCATTTTTATGCTCAGCTTTGACAAAAACAGTAGATCCATTACTTTGAGAATTAGGAACAGTTTTACCTTTAAAACCAATACCTGCTTTCCTTGTATTGTTGAACAGCAGTGATTCATCCAACTTTGCTTTTCCTTCAGAGAATTTCTTGAAGCTTAAAGACACTTCCTTCATCTTTTCTTCACGTTTTTCAATCTCACAATCCTTCTTGGTTAGAACACTCTCAAGTTTTAAAACAGAATTTCTTAAATCATCATTTTCAAATGTTAAAGATTTGATAATACGATTTAATTTTTCAGTTTCAGAATATGAAATGTGTTGTTCTTCATTTGTCAAAGGATTTTTATAAGAATATTTTCTGAAATCAAGAACAGATACTTCTAGTCTATCTTTTAGATTAGAAATTTCTTTATCTTTCTTTGTTAAAAGGCTTTCCAGTTTGAACACAATATTAGATAAGTCTTGAATATCAGCATCTTTTCTGGATGTACCTGTCTCTGTAACAGAACTTGTGAAACAATTAAATTCTGGAATTTTATTACTCAGTGATTTATCAAATGATGGCTCATTTGTCTTCACATCATAATAAAAATCATCCAGATCATCATCAAAGGTATCATCATAAATAATTCTAGCAGAAAAAGCTTGTTCAATATCTTTTTCAGGATCATGCTCAACATCAGATTCATCACTTAAAGTAGCACTGAAATTTAGTTTCTTTTTCAGAATAGTGTTAGCACATTCATTAGCATAATGACCAAATCCAGAACATGCATCACATTTAACATTCTTCCTATAATCTTGGTCAGACTTAAATCTGTTTCCTCTTTCTAATTGTCTAGAAGGATTAAAGGTGTTTTTCCTAATAGGCAATTGTTGATTATTAGTAATCTGAACCTTAGGTTGAAAGTTGTCTTTGAACTTTTTATTCTTCATGAAGGTTTTAAACTGTCTAGTCATAAAAGTCATGTAATCAGGATCATTATAGTATTCCTCAAAGTTTTCTTCATCAGAATCAATTTCAGTAACATAAGGGGATTTTCCAGAACTGGATGTTGCAGATAATGATGCATCACCTTTGAAAACAAGTAGTTTCTTTTCATTATCAGTCTTTTCAGATATGTTCATCTCATAAGTTTTCAAAATACCAATTAATTCATTTTGACTTAGCACATCTGCATCTTTAGCTTCCTCTATAGCACATATCTTAGGTTCAAAACGTTTAGGAACTGATCTAAGAATTTTATGTACTAACCTTGTATTAGAGATTGGATCACCAAGAGAATGAGCTTCATTTGAAATCTCAGTCAGCTTTTCATTGTAAGATGAGATGGTCTCATCTTCTTTCATCCTCAAATTTTCGAATTTCGTTCCAAGCATACGAAGTCTGGTCCTTCGTACACTGTCCGATCCTTCACAATGTTCTTGTAATCGATCCCATGCATCTTTGGATGAAATGCAGCTTGAAATGATTTTGAACATTGATTCATCTGTTGAGGTGAAGATTGCATTCAATGCCTTTGAATTGTAACTAGCTGTTGTGATTTCTTCGGCTGTCCAGTCGAGCTCTCTCTTGATTCGGGCTTCATTGTCTTCATCCGCAGCAGTTCTTGGCTGAGTCCAGCCAGCAAGAACACTCCTCCATGCTCTTTCATCAATAGATTTGATGTACATCCTCATTTTAGGTTTCCAGAAGGCATAATTTGTGCCATCCAGAATTGGAGGTTTTAGTGCGGGCGAAAGTGGATACTCCATTGCAAATAAACACAAACTCTAAGCAGAATCTCTACTTAGTGTATCAAGTAGTACGCTCTGATACCAACTGAAAGTGTGCGAGCGTGCGATATACAGAGATGTTGTCCTTAGTGTTGGCACACACGAGACAACAATGAGCAGCGGAAATAAAATAAACACTTTGCAAAGAGTATTTCAAAAATTGTGTAGATTAAATAATTAATCTACACGAATCACTTATATTATCTCTTAATATCAGTGAAACAAAATCAACAACCTTGTAAGGTTTTGAACAATTACAACTCTAATCGAGTTCGAAAAGTTACTAGATAAAATACGAAACTATCTCCCTTATAGATCTAACGTACTTTCCTAATAAACGACTATGATTAACTACACAAATATTCGGGCTTATAAATGTGCACTAATCTACAAGAAAGAACAAAGTGTTTTTCTAACTAGAAGCGTCACGCATTCCATAGATAGTAATGTAGTTTAGTTTTCTCTCTTGTTGTACTTTGGAATGAAGGCAGTGTGGTCTATTTATAGCCTTCAAGTCGAACTGCCTTGCAACTCCTACAACTCCCTTGATCAATCTTGGCCATTGGATCAAAGGTAGTTTCTTGTAACTTCCCTTCACACTCCATAATTGTAGGAACTCCCATAGTTGTGCTTAGAAACTTCTCACTCCCATGCAACTGCTTGACCTGGGTGTTTCCCACGTCTTCTACCTGCATTTGGGACATCACTAAGCAACACAAGTTAAGTAGGAGTTAGTAAAGGGAGAAAGGGCAAATTCTGATGTTGTGGTAGGTGTTGGCACATTCAGTACAATATGTAACTGAAATGTTGGATTATAAAATGCAACACCTATTCCAACATCAACAAATACTAGTGCCATTAACATTTCTAAGAATCCTGTACAACACTCACTCACAAAGCACATTAGCATAAGACATCACTTTATGAGAGATTTAGTAGAGAAGAACATTGTGAAGTTGGAGTATATACCTACTGAAAAACAAAATGCTGACATTTTTACTAAGGCATTAGACCATGAGAGATTCTCTATCTTGAGGAAATCTCTTGGCATGAGCACTATCTGAAAAATTCGGATGGATGTTGTCACAAATGCGTCAGCATTTGGGACAACATCATGGGTTGTAAAAATTTTATAAGTTGAATTTATTTCTTACTTAGTTAAATAATTCCTTTGTAAAATATCTACGAATCTAAGAACCTTGTAGTGCAAAAATAAACATGTCTTACACCTCTCAAATGCATAAAATTAAGAATGTTATTAGCATACTAAAAGATGTACCAAATCACTGAGTAACTATGGAGCACGGAGTTCACTACTACGATGCCTTCTTTTCAAAAGGTGATTCTTTGGTAAAAACATCAATATATTTGTAATCCATTAAGTAAGTATGGGGCACGGAGTTCGCTACTACGATGTACTCTACAGGAACAATGGATCAATACAAATTAGATGCTATAACACAAAAAGAAAAAATTATGGTGCAACACAAATGAAGCAAATTCATGTAAAAACCGTGTTGAGGTGTTTGTAACATTTTTTAGCACAACATTGCCTGATTCGAATTTATTTTTATAAGTAGTAATTATTTAATTATTTATTGAGATTTATTTTATTTATTCAATTATATAACTAACCCACGCTTTTTATTTTTTCAGATTATGCTTGGACTTAGTCATTATTCTAGAAATTTCTTAATTATTTAATTAATTAATAAAATGGATTTTTCCCACTAATTAAACCATGATCAAAGTTGTGGCTAAAAATGTGGAGCACTATCACATTATTTCTGGAATTAATCGTGTTAACCTCCAACTACACACACATTCTCTCTATAAAACTCAATTAATTGTGATTTATGTTGCTAATTTGCTGATTGTCGAGCTTTGTTAAGTACACCTCTTGCAGATTTGTTCTTTTGGCCGTGTATCTCTCAAAGATTGTGTATACACTCCTCAAACCTACCTTGAAAATCCAACCGTTCCTTAAATGGCTGGAAACCAACCTCAATCTCACTCTCACTCACACTCTGCTTCTGAAAATTCCAAACGAACTGCCCAAAACTCTCTCGAAATTCTTGCTTCAATGGCCTCACAACAATCCAGCTCCTCAAATGCCAACTCCAATGTCTCTGCAAACCCATCAACAACCGTTCCCACTCCTCAAACTGCTCCTCAAACCGCTCCACCAACAACCCACATTCCACAAGATTCGACTGTTGAACAGTTTACTAGGGCTGTCGAAGAGGTGTCTGAGACTCTTCGAGCTACAGGTCATCTTCCTGTGATGACATTTGAAGATATCACTGTTGATATCTCAAGATATTTGGCTGATCAAACCGCCCAAATGGCTGCTGCTTCAAAAAGCCCTAATCCCACTGTTCCTGTTTCAACGGAGGAACATGTCGAAACTGCTACTAAAGGAGAAGCTGCTGCTGCATCCGATTCTGAGGATGAAGAAATGGAGGACGCCCAAGCTTCTGACAGTGGTACAAACTCATCTCTCTCACTTTCTGAAGAGTCTGCTCTTGTTCCCTTCAAGAAAAATGCGCAGAAAGGGAAAAGACAGAGAAGCCCTGTACAAAGAAGGAGATCATACCGTGTGTTCACTCGTGTGGATTACTCTGAATCCATGAGGAAGAAGAAGAAAGCTGGAGCTGATGCAGGTGAACCCATTCAAGTGTTCACTGATTCTGATGAAGAAACTGAAATTGCCACTGTTGCTGCAAAGAAGCCAAAGAAAGTTGTTGAGAAACCATTACAGAAGAAAGCTGCTACTGATCCTAAAGGGAAAGGGAAGGCCAAGATGATCCCTGAAGAAGAACCTGCTACATCAGACTCTGATTCTGATTTCAATGTTTGCCTAAGAGACATGCAAGAATCTCTTAAGAAGAATGCTGAGTCATTTGCTGCTGCAAAAGAGTCCACACCAGAACCTGATGATGGTGGATTTGGAGACAGCTCATCTTCTGAGGCAAAGAGCTCATCTGCTGAAGCAAAGACCTCATCCAAAAGCTCCTCTGCACATGATGGAGACACTGATACTGATGAGGAACTACCTTCTGAGGAAGAAAGCGAAGGTATCTCTGATCACTCTAATTATGTTGAGAAAATGTTAGAAATTTACTCTAAGAGAAAGCTGTTGATTGAGAAAAGAATTAATGTGCCTGATTTTGATAGTAAGGGGATGATTAAGTTCTTAGAGGATAGAAATCTGTTGAATGTTGTTACATTTGGTGAAGCTTTTCTTACAAACTGGTCTTATGAGTTCTATGCATGTATGAAGAAAAGCTCTGGTAGAAGAAGTTCTAGGTCTTATGGTACTGTTAATTTTAGGGGGAGGGATGTGCCATTCACTCCAGAACTTATTAATGAGTTCTTGCACACTCCTAATGTTGATGAGGATGATGATCCGGATATGGATGTTGTGATTACTGCAATCACAGGGGGTAGAAAGACTAAGTGGACTACGAAGATGCTAGCTAGACACTTAACCTCCTTACATTTTGTTTTGTATAAGTTGATCATATACAATTGGATTCCCACTACCAACACCACTAAGATTACAAGAGACCAAACCATTCTTATGTATAGGATTTCTATACTTAAGAAGTTCAATCTGGGACATACTATCTTTCACCATATGAGAAAATTTACTGGGAAAACTACTGGGAAAGGAAATCTGCCATATCCAGTCTTGATTTCAAATTATCTGAAGCACCATGGCTTCACTGCTAAGAAGACTGATGTTTTGAGGGGGAGAGTGCCACTGCTTGCTATTGCTCCTGCCTTATTGATTGGGGACAGAATCATTGATCTGCCCATAGTTGCTCCTGGTACTGATAGTCCACAGAGATCTTCCAGACCCTCTACTTCTGCTCAACCAGGCCCTTCCAGAACACATCAGAGAAATGCACCCCCAAATGTTGAGAACATTCGTGTCAACATTTCTGGTAATGTGTATCTTTCACAGGAATTCATCAAACTACAGCTCAAACACTTGCAGGAAACTATTGATGAACTCCAGTTCCTGAAGGATAGGTGGACCAGTATGCTTTCACCTACAACAGGGGGAGTACCACCACCATCAAATTCCAATGTGGTGATTGAAGAGTTGAATGATGATGGAGTTCCTGCTGCTGCTGCTGGTGGTGAACCTGATGCTGCTGATGCTGGAGTAACTGATGTAGTTGCACATCTTGCATCTACTTATTTTGTGGATGAAGCTGATGATGATGCTGCTGAGATGGACACCATTGATGAACAGGGATAAGCTAGACAGGGGGAGATCTGATTTCATAATGGCTGCTGTTTATGCCATTTATTCAGTTCAATCTCTGTAACTAATGTTTAAGTATTCTGAAATTCTGATACACTTGTTATTTATTTCTTAGATGTTAGTTTGTTTATTTGTTGCAACTTGCTTAAATTATGGTTACATTTGATGATATTTGCCTTTGCTTAATATGCTTACAGATTATCATGTGTTTACTGCAGGTTGCTGAGTATTTGTTTTGTTTATTCTTTTTGCTCTGATTTTTTGTATTTTGTTTTTGTTAGTGTCTTACTTTGATTGTAAGTTAATTCTTCCAGTTCAACTTATTATCTCAGTATAGTTACTTATGTTGTGAGTGAGTGTACTGTTTATGCTTATTCTATTTTGGATAAAATAGTTTTGATCATTTGGCACGGATCATTATGAAATTATCCTTGATCTTCATTTGATTTGATCCAACGATTACAAGAGGTATTGTCTTGACTAGTGCTTAGCAATGATGTCAACCTCAACTAAGTACATAAAACTGAGTATGTATAGAAATATATGTGCATCAGGTGTGTTGTAGTCGAAAGGTCAAATTGGGGGAGATTGTAGATGTTGTTAATTCTTAAATGCCTTAACATTATCAACAACATCTTAATTTGACCTTCCGAGATTTTTTCTAAGTCTTTTCTGAAATGCTACATTAAATGTTGACCTAAATGTTGTCGCATTTCTGGCAGGATCTAGAAGCTTCTACAAGGATCTGGAACCTGGAAGATTCCAGAACATTGGAGAACATGCTAGAACAGCCTAGATGCATTTGGAACGACCTGGAGCATGCTAGAAGGATCTAGAAAGATCATGGAAGTTGTGGAAGTTGAGTTTCTAAAAAATAGGACCTCAATGTGGAAGCCTCTAGAATTCACATACCACCTCTATAAATACCGATTGAAGGCTTCATAATTCAGTGTGCTCTATTCGATCAATATCCTAGACCGAGCGTTCATCCCTGTTAGGAAATTGTGGCCAATAGTTCTACATTTTAGATCATACGTTGTATACCACCCGTATGGCTGTGTGTCTTCTTATCTATTGAGAGTGTAATCATTAGATAGACTAGGCATTTCGACAGTGTATAATTTATACACTTAGTTCGTTTTCTAAACTTGGCACCTGCCTCGTTTATAGTTTCGTTGTGAAAGTTATTGTTGTAACATTTCACACAACATTTGTACTTGAAGATAAGTATTGATTTTACGTCATAAGGCAGACATAGATTTTTATTTATAAAATCTATGTTAAAAGTATTTCCATTGTGTCTCGTTTGTTTTTAGTGTTTCAAGTCTTCCGCTGTGTATCTTAATTTCTGATATTCTGTTAGAGTCAGTGTTGGACTATTTGTCTCAACATTCTGTGCAACATTTATCTACTTATACTTAAACACTTTTATACACCCCACACACACTTTCAGTATGCATTGATTACGAGACTAATTCACCTTGTTTTGACACCTCTTGTTACCACTGCCACGAACGAACGAACATTTTCAACATCGAACCATGTTAAGAGTGTTATTCGAAAAAAATTGAGAGTTATTAATTTATCAGATTATATAGTTGTCAATATTAAAAGAGAATTGTTTGAAAACTTATGAATTCTATCTTATAAAAAATTGTATGTTGTAACTTATGTAAAAGAAAATGTTACTTTCATTTTTTTTTGTATTACATTCATTCTAACCCACCCTGATTTTTTTTTTTTGGCTCCGCCCTTGACTGCCTATCCACCACGACCATAAGAGTGACTCAAAGTTATGAAATGGGTATATTTTGATAGCATATCCACCACGACCATTATCGTATCCCGACCCTTCGAATGAGGTACCCGGTAATGAAATTCATGAAGACATCAACCCATATTTGGTGCGGGATCAACAGAGGAGTCAATAACTTGGTCGGGCTACGACTATTTGACGTGTGCCAACGGAACACGTCACAAGCTTTGATGTAGGCAGCCACGACCTTTTTCAACTCGGGCCAAGTGAATAATTGGAAGGTTCTCTTGTACGTGCGCAAATTATTGAAGTGCACCCAAAACACTGAGACATGGAATTCCTACAACAAACGAGACCACAAGATGCCTTGAGGAACCACAATTACTCCATTTTGCACAAAACACTCATGTTCTAGGTTCAAATTTTGCTAAGAACAACTTTACTCTATAATAGGAAATAATTAATTTAATTATTGTTTACCATATCTTGTAAATATTTCCTTTAAATTGTTTGTTATTATTTCCTTGTAAATATCTTGTACCTTGACTATATATATTGGAATTTCTCAATCACCTCATTAATGGTGATCTCATACCTATTGTCACATGGTATCAGTCAAACTCACCTAAACCCTAACCGTCACTCATAGCCTTACGCTAAAATTCTCCCTTCCCCGTCGGTCTCTCTTTCTCCGGCACCATGGCGGAATCCTCCTCCACCGCCTCTCTTCCTCTCAACACTCTTGTCCATATGCTCACTATCAAACTCTATGCGTCAAATTATCTTGTTTGGCGTAATCAAATCGCCCCTGTTCTCACCAATCACGATTTATTTTCCCATGTCGACGATTCTTGCCCGGCTCCGCCCAAAACCGTCATGTTCGACAATAAGGACATCCCAAACCCGAATTATACTGCCTGGTTTGCATTGGATCAGAAGATTCCGAGTCTTATCCTATCCTCCCTCTCTGAGGATACTATGGCCAAAGTCATCGGCCTTACCTCTTCTCGCTCCGTCTGGTTGGCCATCGAGGAAGCGTTCAGCCATTCCTCTGCCTCCCGCCTTAATCAACTATGCAGTGAGTTGTTCAATCTCCGTCGCGGATCTTCTTCCGTTGATGAATACAGTAAGAAGTTTCGACTTCTTTGTGATCAGTTGGCTTCCATCGGCCGCCCTGTTGATGCCGTCGACAAAAGCCACTTGTTCCTTAATGGTCTTGGTCCTCAATTTATTGGCTTCTCCGACACTCGCATGTCCATGAACCCAATGCCCTCCTTTCGCGATCTGGTCCATCATGCTGTAAGTTTCGATCTTATGCAGCGTTCAATGGACGTTCCTCTCGTTCCAGTTCCTGCCTTTGCTGCTGATCGGCGTTCGGGCTCCTCCCAGCCCCGTTATTCCTCACATGCTCGCCCACCCGGTTCAGGTGGTCATCCCTATGCTGGCTCTAGTGGTCGCCCTTCCTCTGCCCAGCAGGGTCCTCAGACAAAACACTCTTTTGTCCCCACGTGCCAGATCTGTCGCCAGTCGGGTCATTATGCTAGTCGCTGTCCTGAGAGGTATGCTCGTTCCCCTCAGCCTTCTGTCAATCTCGCCCAGGCCTTCCAGTCACAGTGCTCGCTTGCTCCTTCCCCCACCTCAGACTGGTTTCTTCATACTGGTGCTTCTGCCCACATGACACCGGACTCTACTGCTATGGATGATCTCACCCCTTACACTGGTAACGATCACGTTATTGTCGCTAATGGTACTTCTATTCCCATTACTCATACTGGCTCTTTTCGTGCTCATGATAAGTTTTGTTTATTGGATGTCCTGGTCGTTCCACACCTCACTAAGAATTTATTGTCCATTAGCAAGTTGACTTCTGATTATCCTATTGATGTTATATTCTCTGATCGATCGTTTGTGGTTCAGAATCGGGTAACGAAGGAGCCCCTGGCTCGCGGCAGTCGTAGCCGAGGACTCTATATATTGGAACATGGTCGCCCAGCTCTCGTCGCCGCTCTTCACACTACTGCTCGGCGGGCCTCCTTTGAGCTTTGGCACCATAGATTAGGGCACACTTCTATTTCAGTTGTTAATTTGTTGAAACGTTTGGGTTAATTGGATGTAACTTCAGTCTTACCTAAGCCTTCTTTGTGCACTCCTTGTCAATTGGCAAAGAGCAAACATTTATTGTTGGGATATGAATCCTATAAACAATGTTCTAATTGATGAAAGTATGTTTTGATGGCCAAAAGCAACTTAAAGTTAGTGATATATGTGGTTCTAAGTCATCTTAACTAAGTCATCTGAATATAAGCTTACTAATCTGATGAGAAACTTAAAATTGAGATTACTGATCTTAATGCTAACTGAAGTAAGTTTACTTATCTTATTGAGTAATATTTAGAGTAAAATTACTGATCTTAACTGAATTATTTGAAATAAGATTACTGATCTGAGTATGGAAACTGAGAATAATTTTAGTTATCTTATTAGTTACTGATCTGATATGCTTACTGATCTTATATGTAAGTTACTGATCTTAAGTGTTTACTAATCTTAGTATTTACTGATCTTATATGGAAGTTATTGAACTTACATGAGTTACTGATCTTAGGTGTTTACTGATCTTATTGGTTACTGATCTGATATATGAACTGTTAGGAACTAAGCTGATGTTTTGTATTGTATAGACAACTTATAGTGTAGGACTTAGATATACTCATCTGTATATAGTTCAGTTGATGTATAGATAGGTTTTATATATGTAAAGTTGTATTTTATTGTATTCAGCAGTGTAAAAGTTCAGAACAGTAGATTAGAACTAGATTAGATGAAGATCAGAAGACTAAAGAAAACTCAGAAGACTACTTCAGATTAAGAAGTGTTGGGATATGGATCCTAGAACAAGTCCTAAATGATGAATAAAAGATGAAGTTTTGATAAAGCCAAAAGTAGTATGAATATTTTCTAAGTACTGATTGATCTAGTCTAGTTAAGTTAAGTCATCTTGCACAAGACCAGTAGAGTTCACATAAGTTCACATGAAAAGAAAAGTATTGTTTATATTTAAAAGATAAGTACGATGTATAAGTACTTCATATCTGTTCGTATATGTTTACATTGATTAGTTTGTTACTGAGCTATTTAAATGTTGTATAGAGCTCATGATATTTCTATGTAATAGATAGATTTGTTGTATAGATTTGTAAGTTGACTAAGCTTGTGTTATAAAAGCTTAATGTAATGTAATAGTCTTGTTAGGTTAGATGATAGGACTAGATTAGTTCTATTAGAATCTACTGCACAAAAAGAGAAGACCAGTCTACTACTCAAGACAGGTGGACTACAAGATAAGTGCATCTACTAGACTACACAAGACAAGTAAACATGAAGTTAGTTACAAATACGCGTGAAAGATAAGGATGGAGAAATTAGTTATGGAATAACTAATTCGTAACAAGAAACGTGTGTATGGATAAAGAAGATTCAGTTGAAGGTAGTTATCAAGAAAAGTTGGTTACAACTTATTAGTTCTTGATTTCAGAAGTTTATAAATACTTCATGATGATAATTAGTTAAAAAAACGGATACACTGAAAATCTACATACTCAAAGTAAAGATATATTCAAAGTTTACTCTCAGAGTTGATTGAAGTTCAGATAGAAGCCAGAAGACAAGTGAAGAATCAAGAAGGCTACTACTGAAGATCAGAGAAGTTTTAGTTTTTGTTTTGTTTTGTTATTTCTCAAGGTGCTAGATACTTGTAAAATTTCTAGTTAGATCGTAGACATATCTGGAGGTATAGTCTGTTGAAGATCTAAGTCTTCTTCTTGAGACTTTAAAGACAGGAACATACACTTGTACTCGATTGGAAGAGTTTAGTGGAAACATCACAACTGGGTTTGTGAGAGTGGATGTAGACAAGTTGTCGAACCACTATAAATCTCGTGTTTGATTTACTTTACTGTTTTGTTTGTTGTTTAATTGATTAATTGTTTAGTTAATTGAATTACATAACTGAACTAGACAAGCTGAGTATACATAAAATAGAGTTCTCGAATTAAGTTGAGTATAAACTTTAATTGGGCTCATTGTTAATTTCGTATTCCGCACATTGTAATTCTGATATATCGAAAGATTTTAGAAAAGTCTATTCACCTCCCTCTAGACATTTTCTTTAGCTTCCCTCGATATTAACTCAACTTAGGGACCTACAAGTGGTATCAGAGCAGTAGTTCTCGAACTGCTGTTTCTTGATAACCGATTTAAGATTTAGGGTGAAATCTTGGTCTTTGATTGTTCTTGTATACGTGTTCTTGATCAAATATTCTTGTTATATCCGTTTCGTGCTCCCTGTTCTTGACTTATCTGCTATTCTTGATCATAACTCTACTTAGCACTTATTTCTTGAAATCATGTCTCTTGAGATCAGCGCTAACAAGTTACCTAAGTTCCAGGTTCAAGATTATGACTATTGGAAGCTAAGGATGGAAGCCATCTTCAGCTCCACTCACGACTTAATGATATCCGTCATCACTGAAGGTCCAATTGTGACCATGATCCCCAATACTGCTGCCCTCGACGCAAATCAACCCGTGGGTACACTCGTCAAGAAACCAAGGTCAGAACTAACCTCAGAAGAAATGAGACAGAATAATTTGGATAGCTTGGCCAAGAATTACATCTTACACACTCTTCCTAATGAGTATCTGGGAAAAGTGTTAAAATGTAAAACTGCCAAAGAAATGTGGGATCGCTTAGCTATCATTTGTGAAGGGACATCCCTAATCAAAGAAAGCAAGCTTTCCACTGCAGTCCAAAGATTCGAATCATTTCATATGAAAGCTGGTGAAACAATAGACCAGTTGGATACTCGTTTTACTAAAATCATGAATGACTTGGAAGTCCTTGGTAAATCTTATACTCCGCGTGAAATCAATCTTAGGATTCTTAAAAGCCTTGATAGTCGATGGAAAATGGTAAAAATGCTTGTTAAGAATACCCAAGATATAGACGTATGGACAGCAGAGACTATGTTCCAAACTCTAAAGGCTCATGAGTTTGATTTAGACGAAGATGAACCTATAGTAAGTAGTGACAGAGAACATGCTGTGTCTAAGAACGTTGCTTTTAAGGCTAGTTCGTCTAAAGTAGACAGGTCTAAGTCTAAGACTAGGTCTGCTTCTGTGAAAGACGAGTTAGATACTGATCTTAGTCTGAAGGATCAGGTAAGCCTCATGGTTAGAAAGTTTGATAGGCTGAATAAACGTTTCGGAAGATATAAGAAGTTCTATAGAGAGCATAGAGGGTCTGCTTCTAAGAACTCGTCTGAGACCAGACGAGACCGAAACTCGTCCGAAAGGAGAGACGAAGTCTCGAAAGGTAACAGACAAGATAGAGAGTCTGATGGTAGGAAGATTACTCGTTCTGATAGACGTGATAAACGAAGGAACAACTCTCCTATTAAAAAGGCTACTAATGATATCTTGTGCTATAACTGTGAGAAGCCAGGTCACTACATATATGAATGTCCAGACCTGAGTACCGATGATCGAGAAGAACGCAAAGCACGAAGGGAAAGAAGATACAACCGTGGTAAGAAGGCAATGATGGCCAATGATGACTCTGACTCAGACGAGTTGCCATCATCCTCATCTAGCTACCCGTCTGAACCAGATCACGATGAAGCGTTTATAGTAGATGATGGTCTATGCTGCATGGCTAAAATCGACCAAGAGGTATCATCTGCTACTTCTTTTCAATCCTGTGATGAATCTGAATCTGATGAAAGTGACACTGCCAGTAGTAAAGTAGGGAGTAGTCTTCAGCACTCTACTAGTGCAGTTGAAGACGACCTCCTACTTGCCAACAAGGCATTCATTGAAGTCTGTGACGAAAACATCATTTTAAGACAAGAAATCATTGATCTTAAGGAAGCCCAGTCTAAAGTAGATCCTAATGTAACAGTCCTAAATGAACGCTTGCAAGAAGAGTTGAGTCAACTCAAAGACAAGTGTGCATTGACAGACAAGTTGTATCAAGACCTACTTAAGACACATGCTACTGAGAAACATGAATTCAATGTTTTACAAAGTAAGTTCAAAAAGCTTGAAGAACGTAATAAGTTCTTAGAAACCGAGGTTGTCACTTTAGACCTTAAACTTACTGACCTGGTTAACTCATCTAAGGTTAACCTTGAACTGTCAAATAGGTATAGGGCTCCTGCTGACAAGACAGGCATAGGTGCTGAGACACCCAGCTCATCTACTCAAGTTCCTAAGAACCCTACTATTTTCATCTCAAGTTCTTTGACTAATGATAAAGGAAAAGAACCAATGATATACGATATTGGAACTCCATCTAAAGGTACTGTACCAAAACAAGCTCAAGTTAACATTCCTATTACCAAGGGAGGTAAAAATAAAGTTAACAACAAGCCTGTTCCGTTTAAGACAAGTCAACAAAGGACTAGGAATCGTGGACGACCAAATCAGGTCAGATACGAGGACTGGTATCCTGAGGAAACGAGTACTAGACTAGTACAGACTAGACGACAAGAGTCTAGACCTCCTTTTATAAGGCAGTCTCAACTCTACTCGTCTAGACCTAGACAGGAAGGTCCAAAATATCGTACACAAGCTGTTCTATATCCTCCACCTTTGTCATATGATATCAAAGGAGAGGAAAGACCTAAACATGTCTATAAACCGTATGGACCTAATGCATACAAACCTTACTCTGACTATCATAGACAAGTGCCTGCTCAAGTAGAGATTAAGTCAAAAGGCTATCTCCAAAGAGTAGACCCGAACTCGACTGATAGGCCAGATAGGGACAACAAGGTCTTATTTTGCAACAAATATGGTCGAAAGCTTAGAAGGTCAAACCTGTTCAGGACTCCAATGTACATTTGGATTCCATTGAACTCGACTAACCCCCAAGGACCCCAATAAACAAGGAGGGTACCTAAATTATGAAATATCATCTAATGCAGGGTCGACTCGATCTATACAAGAAGGGTGGCTCAACAGGAGAAACTTGGTACATAGACAGTGGATGTTCGCACCACATGACTGGTACCAAGACTCTCTTATCAAGCTACCATGAGCAAGAAGGACCAAAAGTGATATTTGGTGATAGCTCCACTGCTGTTACTAAAGGATTTGGTTACATTCGGAATGGAGACATAGAAATTCAAGATGTTTCTTATGTTGAAGGCTTGAAATACAATTTACTCTCTGTTTCACAATTTTGTGATCGTGGATACAAGGTGCAGTTCAAGAGTCGCAAATGCGAAATCATTGACAAAAGGACACACACAGTCCTACTGGTCGGCATAAGACAAGGAAGTGTGTACATAGTGAACTGGAACAGTTGTCCGAGGGATACCTGTCTACTTACTAAGAATCCTAAAGAACTTGGCTGGCTCTGGCATAGACGCCTCTGTCATCTAAACTTTAAGGTTCTTAATAAAATAGCCAGAGACTACCTTGTGGAAGGTATTCCCAATGAAGTCTACTATAAGTCACATGTATGCACGTCCTGTCAAAAAGGTAAATAGGTAAAGGGTTCTTTTAAATCTATTACATCCCTCTCAACAAGTAGAGTTCTTGAACTTCTACATATGGACTTACATGGCCCAATAACTCCTCCAACTTTGAACGGCAGAAGGTACACACTTGTTGTGGTAGACGACTATTCTAAGTTCACTTGGGTAGTCTTCTTACACAAGAAGAGTGATACACAAACACTTTTGCCTGATCTGTTGAAGAAGTTACAGGTTGAGAAGAATCAGTCAATTGTCAAGATCCGTAGTGACAAGGGTACTGAATTCATTAACTGCTACATTAAAGAATTTTGTTCTAAGCGTGGCATCCAGCACCTTACTAGTGCAGCTAGGACACCACAGCAAAATGGAGTAGCAGAGCGAAGGAACAGAACTCTTAAGGAGGCCTGCAGGACCATGCTGACAGAGTATAATACGCCTCAAAAGTTTTGGGCAGAAGCCATCAATACTGCATGCCACTCACAAAATAGAAGTGCTATCAATAAAGCACTAGGTAAGACACCCTATGAGGTATGGAAAGGTAGAAAACCCAGAGTTTCATATTTTCATATATTTGGATGTAAGTGTTTTATCCATAACAATGGGAAAAGCAAGTTGAATGCATTCGATGCTAAAGCAGACGAGGGGATATTCTTAGGATACTCCTCAACTAGCAAAGCATTCAGAGTATTAAACTACTCTACCCTATGTGTGGAAGAAACACCACATGTGGTTTTCGAAGAATCTCAACAGGACACGTCTGCCAACAAGATCAGTGAGAAAGTTACTGAGCTAACTATCGAATCTGACAAAGATTCCGAGATATATGAATCCGTTCAAGCATACAATCCATTCATGAAAGCTCTAGAGTCAGATGACCAGAAGAAGGTAAGTTCTCAAGGTAACTCTACTAGACCAGTTGACATGCCTAAACTAGTCGACTCGTCTACTCCTATTAAATCTTCTGATGATAATGATGTTGACATGCATGATGCCGTACATGATATAGATGATAGTACTATTGTTAAGAATAGAAATACATGGAAATCAGCGCATAATACTGAAAATATTATTGGTGACTCTACTGCTGGTGTGAAGACTAGACGACAACTCTTTGAGTCGCAAGAACAATCTAGTCCATCTCTGTTTTGCTGGTGTTGTTTCCTCTCATCTATCGAGCCTAAAACCATTAAAGAGGCTTTAGCTGATAGTAATTGGATCATCGCTATGCAAGACGAGTTGAATCAGTTTGTTTGAAACGACGTCTGGGAACTTGTCGATAGACCGAAACATCATAATGTAGTTGGCACTCGATGGATTTTCAAGAATAAGAAAGATGAGAATGATGTAGTTGTTCGTAATAAGGCTAGACTAGTCGCCCAAGGCTATTCACAAGCTGAAGGCATAGATTATGATGAAACATATGCTCCTGTTGCTAGACTAGAAGCCATTCGATTGTTCCTAGCATATGCTGCTTATATGAAATTTACTGTATATCAAATGGATGTTAAAAGTGCATTTCTTAACGGTATTCTTGCGGAAGAAGTGTATGTTGAACAACCCCCAGGTTTCGAAGTCAAAGGTAACCAGGTATACAAACTAAAGAAAGCCTTATATGGACTAAAGTAAGCTCCAAGAGCCTGGTACGATACTCTTTCTCAATTTCTATTAGAAAATGGTTTTACTAAAGGCAAGGTAGATAGAACCTTGTTCAGAAGACAAGAAGGGAAAGACATTTTACTCGTCCAAATTTACGTAGATGACATAATTTTTGGGTCACCTAACAAAAAGCTGAGTGAAAGTTTCTCAACACTCATGCAAAGTAAATTTGAGATGTCTATGATGGGTGAAATGAATTACTTTCTTGGACTTCAAGTAAAACAGACCCCAGAAGGGATTTTCATAAATCAAGCAAAATATACTCGTAATCTACTAGACAAGTATGGTATTAAGACATGTAAAGCTTCTGGAGTACCTATGCAACCTACTTACAGGATGGATCCAGACGAGAATGGTAAATGTACGGATCAAACTCATTACCGTGGTCTTATTGGTTCATTACTCTACTTGACTGCTAGTAGACCTGATATTGCATTTTCTGTTGGTGTATGTGCTCGTTTTCAATCTAATCCAAAAGAGAGTCATATGGAAACCACTAAAAGGATATTGAAATATTTGAAAGGAACTATCAATCGTGGTATATGGTATCCTTCAAATGATGATTTATCTTTAAGTGGCTACTCTGATTCTGATTTTGGTGGTTGTAGAATAGATAGGAAATCTACTTCTGGTTCTTGTCAATTCTTAGGCACAAAACTCATTTCATGGTTTTCGAAAAAGCAGACTAGTGTTGCTACCTCTACTACTGAAGCCGAGTACATGGCTGCTGGTAGTTGTTGTAGTCAATTATTATGGCTTATTCAACAGCTTAGAGATTATAATATTTGTGAATCAAATGTTCCTATATTCTGTGATAGTAATAGTGCTATTGCCATTACACAAAATCCTGTTCTGCACACACGTTGTAAACATGTTGATGTGAAACACCATTTCATACGTGATCATGTAGAAAAGAAGGATATTCGCATGGAAAAGATTCATACTGATTTTCAAAGAGCTGATATTTTCACAAAACCATTAGCTGAGGCCCGATTTCGTGAATTATGCATTAGTCTAGGACTTATTGATCTTGATCCTACTAGTATATAGCTATGTACTAACCAGACAGGTACAGTCCTAAGAAGATGGGAGAAATAGACAAGTTACCACAAAAGACACAGAGCACTCAACTACTCACTCAACAGACAGGTATACAAGGTCAGCCAAGTTGACCAAACAACCCGATGAGGAAGCTGGTAAAGCTGAGGGTAACACTAAGGGAATAAACATTTAAGGGGGAATCCTTGATTCCTTAAAGATCCTTATGTTGACTCTTTAGTTCTGTAACAGTCATCTTGCTTGCACCTTGATCATTGACTTAAATTAATATTCATTCGAATTATACTACTCGAATATCTGTCGTACAAAATAAGACAGGTACATAAAGTTGTTCGACGCTCAGAATAGACACGCACAGTCGAAGGGGGAACTCGACTAGTACTCATAAGACTACTCGTCTTGTGAAATTAAGTCTACTCGCCTTATGAAGATTAGATCTACTCATCTGTTCTGGATGGACTCGAACAGACAAGCTAAGTTTTTTTTAAATGGATTATGTGTTAAGTGTTTACTCGAAACAAACTAAGGGTATTAACATAATTTGATAGTGTCAAAATTTGAATATCCTAGAAATTGGATTTATACACCCCTAGTTAATGAGGTGTACACATTCATCTCGCGCCAAAATATGACTATGTTAGGTCAGATGAGTACACTCCTCTTTCTACCAATAGGAAAGGTGGATCTCAATTCTTACAAAATCAAAACACAATTTTTGTCTCGGTTCCGTAACTGAATGCCAAAGGTCTTAACCGTTGGATCTAATCCTTCAATCTTGACCGTTGGATCAAAATTCTGTTTTAAACAAAACCCAACAATAACTCACGTCTTGCCTCACGTTTCATAACTCATCTACTACTTGCTAAACAGTGATTTTCTGCACAATCTACTTTGTTCGTTACAAATCTTCTAACATGTCTATTCGATCTATCTTTGATGTCAGTACCAACATTCAGGCGACATTTGATCTAGGGAGATATATAAATGACAACAAGGTGCATGTTGAGTCATCTTTGTTTTTCGAAGGAAATCATACGGTCGGAAATGCAGAAATCCTGACCAAGTGTGCCAGATGTGGTCTACGACCCTACTTGGAGGCATTTCCTAAAGTTGTTCTGGAAGAAGAGGTCTTGGAATTCTATGCTAATGCCAGCAGAAGGGGAGATGTTATTGAATCATTTATCGGTTCAAATCGAGTGGAAATCACTCGTGAAGCCCTATTTGAACGATTGAAGTTGCCCATCGGAACGATTGATGTGGAAAAATACGCTGAAGGACAGGAGATGAGATATTTGAGTATCTTCTGTGGGAAGAAAATGAAGTTGAAACCGGATGGCAAAGCTATTACAGCCAAGAAGGGTGAATTGTTGGAAAAGTATCGCACTCTACTGGACATAGCAAGCAAGATGCTTCTATGTGCCACTGGGTCTCATGACTTGGTTACCCAAGTCAAAACAAGGATTATGGCAGCCATCTATGATGGAATTACTGAGGGTAACTGGTTCAAGTTGATAGCTGACAGGATGATGCACTTCGAGAAGAGTGTTAGGGTGGATGTTGATACTAGAAACTGGGTAGTATCTCAAGCAGTTGGATATGGTAACAAGCTGAGCATCTTACTCCCAATTTTGATGCCCAACAAGACTACTTGGAGCAAGGGGAAGCCATTTCATCCTCTAAAGTTCTACTTAAAGAAAGAAGCACTGAAGAAGCAAGCTGCTGTCAGGCCAGCTGCTCCTAGGCACGTTCAATTTGATGAATCTGAAGTGTTGCCGTACGCGGATTCAGAGAGTTCTTCACAAGCTGAGTCTGAGGAAGCAGAGTCTAGTGCAGACGACTCGGAAAAGACTCAATCAGATGAAGAGTCACTACATGAGAAGGAGTCGAGTGACCAAGTGCCAGAGAGGTATACTCTTGTGAGAGTTGGAACCCCACCTCCACTAGAAGAGACGAGTCATTAGGTTGGTACATCTTCACAATCTTTGTCAATTCCGTCTCTCTCTCTCTCTACTGTTCGAACCAAGGCTAGATCACATCGATCTAGGCCTCGTCCTTTATCCTCAACCTCACATGTACTGGAGGCATTACCGCTTAGAGCCAGTCATCCACAAATCACTCCCAGACAAGATACAACTGATACTCCTACAGTTGTCATACCTGACCTAGCCACATCACAGCCCACAGAAACCACTGCCTTTACTCCCTCTCCCTCACCAGAATATGGTGAACCCTCTAACCCATCTACTTCAGACAAGACGCCAGTTGCCACTGCAACAGCTGAGTTAGAGACCCCATCTACTCAGGACCCGTCTGATGTTAGATTTGATTCCCTGGTATACTATCCAATGTGTCTACGAGAGAAGAGGATTCGTGCTCGAGTTTCAAGAAATCTGCAGAAGACACTCTCAACTCTTGACATCGACACAGCTTCTGAACAGTTTGAGAAGCTAGTCAGGATTTGCACATGGTTCGCATTGAAGAAGTCTTCTACAGATGATCTGTTTGAAGTTATTCAAGGCAAAGGCGGAATCTCCAACTTTATGGATTGGGAGATGGAATAGAAAGAAAATAGTGGAGTTAAGGATCACTCCGAGCTATTTCCTCGCAAAGCCTTAGTTGATTTAGTCAAAAGGTTGCTGAATATTCCAGATGGTGTTATTGAGGATGTATTCGCTTTTGACGTCGGAACTCAGACTGATCTGGTGGAAGACGAGATCAAGCCGGATGTAGCTGAGATAGCAGTACAGACTTCAGAACAGTTGGAAGATATTGTTGACAGTAATGAAGATGAAGTCGACTCACTCATGCTTGGTAAAGAAGATGATGAGTTCTTGGATGCTGAAATGTTTGATGAAGATGAGATCAAAGCCTTTGATGCTGAATTTGTTGGAACTTCTAGTTCTACTCAAGTTGTTCCAGAGAGATTCCTGGATGAATTGAAGTCGGATCTAGGAAATGCTGTTCAGACTGCCGTAGACAAGTTTTTAAACTTGAAAATGAAGGATGTGCTCATTGAACAAAATCAGTCACTTGTTGACAAATCCAGAGACTTATTTGTTGGTGAGGTCAACAAGATGGACGCAACTTTTCGAGAAGAGCTGTTTGCTCAATTTGAAGACTTTCTGAAGAAACAAGTTGATCATTCAGAAAAGAGGTCAATCTCGTTTGCTCGTTCACTAGCTGAAGAGTCAAGCAAAATGGAGAGACTTTACAGAGTCAAAATTGCTATTGCTGATGAACAGAGAAGGGAAGCACAGGATCAATTAGTGCGTTCTCGGGATGTTCTGAATGAGCTGACTACGCAGAATACTTTTCTTCGCCAGACGGCTACTCAGTTGAAAGATGAACTAGTTTCATGTACAAGGAAGCTGGAATTGGTTACTGATAGACTAGACGAGATGAGTAATGAGAAAGCGCATAAGATGCACATTGAGTCAGCTACTGAAGCTATGAAGGAAGCTTTGAAAGAAGAGATGACTCACTTTACTTCTCTTTTCACTCTTAAGGCAAGTGATGAAGCCAAAAAGGGGGAAGAGACAAGTCTAGTTGAAGTTGTGAAGTCTGCTAGTGCTGAACCGGAGATGAAAGCTGCTAGTGCTGAACCGGAGATGAAAGCTGCTGTTACTGCAATTGAAGAACTAAGTAGGCCTAAAAGAGGCAGATTAGTGAAGAAGGCAGATCTAGAGCATGCTGAAACAGAAAAGCAGAAGAGATTAGACAAAGGTAAAGCTGTTGCTTCTCCTAAAGCAGAGATTCTGACCAGACGAGTTAAGAGAAAGCTGGAAATTGAAGAGCCTACTGCTACTGCTATAGTTGAGAAGAAACAAAGGATTAATGATGATGAGATTCATTATGCAAGTAAAAAGAAGATCACTAAGCATATTGAAAGGCTGCAAAAGTTGAAAGCTGATGAAGACAAAATGGAAGACAAGTTCATTGATCACTTCATAGATAATGAGCATAGAGCTGAATGGATTGAAGTGAAGAAACAATGGGAACTTGATCATTGGATAATTAGGAAATATGGTGATGCTGAAAATCAAGATGAATTGTATTCGTTATTTGACAGGTTCATGGAAGGACAACACAGGAAGTTGTGGCATCTAATCTTAAGGATTTCTGCTGGTGCTAACTTCAACATTCTTGTTCCTATATTTCCTGAATGGAAATGTCCCATGACCAGCTCAGGAAAAAGAGTTGATCATAATCAGATCAAGAAATTCGAAGAAGAGCTGCTAGATAAAGAGAAGATTGAAGATGAAGACCATATAGGTTTAATTCACAAGAGACTCCTTGATGCATTCTGCGTTCCAAATTCAGAAGGAGGTACTCTTTCAGATTAGTTTTTTTTTGTTTAAAGATTAGTTTGTGTTTCTCTGATACTTAGTTTTTGTTTGTTATTCAAAGTATGTGTAATCTACTGATCTATCTTGAATGAATGAAAGATAAGTACTATTTGATGTTAAAAGACAAGGTAACTACTTAACTAGTCTACTTATGAGAAAAGGTTCAAGTAGTTTTGGCTTCATCAAAAAGGGGGAAATTGTTGGGATATGGATCCTAGAACAAGTCCTAAATGATGAATAAAAGATGAAGTTTTGATAAAGCCAAAAGTAGTATGAATATTTTCTAAGTACTGACTGATCTAGTCTAGTTAAGTTAAGTCATCTTGCACAAGACCAGTAGAGTTCACATAAGTTCACATGAAAAGAAAAGTATTGTTTATATTTAAAAGATAAGTACGATGTATAAGTACTTCATATCTGTTCGTATATGTTTACATTGATTAGTTTGTTACTGAGCTATTTAAATGTTGTATAGAGCTCATGATATTTCTATGTAATAGATAGATTTGTTGTATAGATTTTGTTGGTCCCAAAGTTGAGTTAATATCGAGGGAAGCTAAAGAAAATGTCTAGAGGGGGGTGAATAGACTTTTCTAAAATCTTTCGATATATCAGAATTACAATGTGCGGAATACGAAATTTTATCAATGAGCCCAATTAAAAATTATACTCAACTTAATTCGAGAACTCTGTTCTATACTCAACTAGTCTAGATCAGTTAAGTAGTTAAACCAATTAAGCAATTTAAACAATCAAAACTGTAAAGTAAATCAAACACAAGATTTATAGTGGTTCGACAACTTGTCTACATCCACTCTCACAAACCCAGTTGTGATGTTTCCACTAAACTCTTCCAATCGAGTACAAGTGTATGTTCCTGTCTTTAAAGTCCCAAGAAGAAGACTTAGATCTTCAACAGACTATACCTCCAGATATGTCTACGATCTTACTAGAAATTTTACAAGTATCTAGCACCTTGAAAATAACAAACAAAAACTAAAAACTTCTCTGATTTTCAGTAGTAGCCTTCTGGATTCTTCACTTGTCTTCTGGCTATCTTTCTGAACTTCAATCAACTCTGAGAGTAAACTTCGTTTTGAATATCTTCAATATCGTTTGTAAGTAGTAATTCTTCAGTATCTTCAGTAGTCAGTCCTTAATGAATACCTTGGGGTATTTATAGACTTCAATCTTCAAGAACTTAGTAAGTTGTAACCAACTTTTCTTGATAACTACCTTCAACTGAATCTTCTTATTAATCCACGCGTTTCTGTTATGAATTAGTTATTCCATAACTAACTTCTATATCTTTATCTCTTCACGCGTATTTGTAACTAACTTCCACGTTGACCTGTCTTGAGTAGACTTGTATATGTACTTGTCTTGTAGTCCACCTGTCTTGAGTAGTAGACTGGTCTTCTCTTCTTGTGTAGTAGACTTCTAATAGAACTAATCTAGTCCTATCATCTAACCTAACAAGACTATTACATTACTTTAAGCTTTTATAATACAAGCTTAGTCATCTTAGAAACTATACAAAGAATATAAACGAAACATGAGCTTCTATACATCTTGAATAGCTCAATATAAAACCTATCAAGTATACAAAGTACTTATAAACTGTACTTGTCTTTTTCTTTCATACTTATCTTTTGAAACTATTACTTGTCTTATGAATTCTACTGATCTGTACAAGACGACTTCAACTTAACTAGACTAGATCAGTCAATACTTAGAATATTTTCAGGTCTTCTTTTGTCAACTGATCTTGTCTTATACAAGACGACTTCAATAACAGATCAGTCAATACTTAGAATATATTCAAGTCTTCTTTTTGGCTTTATCAAAACTCATCTCATCATCAAATAGAACTTGTATTAGGATTCATATCCCAACAATTTCCCCCTTTTTGATGAAGCCAAAACTACTTGAATTATTTTAAGTAAATAGATCAGTTAAGTAGTTATCTTATATAATCATCAAAATATTAACATGAGTCTTTACTAACCTTCTTCAAATGATAAACTTCTTCAAGTTGCTCTTCTTCTCTTTCTTCCTTCTCTTCCCCCTTTTTGACTTCATCATTCAACTCCCTTCTTTACTTTGACATAACAATGATCTCTTCTTGCTTTCCTTTCTGTTGTAGAGTAATCATAGACTGCAACATACAACTTAGGTAGTTTTGTAGCATTAGTATCCATCTTAAAGATAGAAATGATAAGATATAGCAAGAGATCAAGAAATAACACGAAATCTTTAAGTAAACTTTCACGGATCAGTTCAAAGAGGATAACAAGACTTTTCCCAAAAGTCTTTTGGTAATCAAGAAACAGTAGTCCTTTCGAACTCCTGCTCTGATACCACTTGTTGGTCCCAAAGTTGAGTTAATATCGAGGGAAGCTAAAGAAAATGTCTAGAGGGGGGTGAATAGACTTTTCTAAAATCTTTCGATATATCAGAATTACAATGTGCGGAATACGAAATTTTATCAATGAGCCCAATTAAAAATTATACTCAACTTAATTCGAGAACTCTGTTCTATACTCAACTAGTCTAGATCAGTTAAGTAGTTAAACCAATTAAGCAATTTAAACAATCAAAACTGTAAAGTAAATCAAACACAAGATTTATAGTGGTTCGACAACTTGTCTACATCCACTCTCACAAACCCAGTTGTGATGTTTCCACTAAACTCTTCCAATCGAGTACAAGTGTATGTTCCTGTCTTTAAAGTCCCAAGAAGAAGACTTAGATCTTCAACAGACTATACCTCCAGATATGTCTACGATCTTACTAGAAATTTTACAAGTATCTAGCACCTTGAAAATAACAAACAAAAACTAAAAACTTCTCTGATTTTCAGTAGTAGCCTTCTGGATTCTTCACTTGTCTTCTGGCTATCTTTCTGAACTTCAATCAACTCTGAGAGTAAACTTCGTTTTGAATATCTTCAATATCGTTTGTAAGTAGTAATTCTTCAGTATCTTCAGTAGTCAGTCCTTAATGAATACCTTGGGGTATTTATAGACTTCAATCTTCAAGAACTTAGTAAGTTGTAACCAACTTTTCTTGATAACTACCTTCAACTGAATCTTCTTATTAATCCACGCGTTTCTGTTATGAATTAGTTATTCCATAACTAACTTCTATATCTTTATCTCTTCACGCGTATTTGTAACTAACTTCCACGTTGACCTGTCTTGAGTAGACTTGTATATGTACTTGTCTTGTAGTCCACCTGTCTTGAGTAGTAGACTGGTCTTCTCTTCTTGTGTAGTAGACTTCTAATAGAACTAATCTAGTCCTATCATCTAACCTAACAAGACTATTACATTACTTTAAGCTTTTATAATACAAGCTTAGTCATCTTAGAAACTATACAAAGAATATAAACGAAACATGAGCTTCTATACATCTTGAATAGCTCAATATAAAACCTATCAAGTATACAAAGTACTTATAAACTGTACTTGTCTTTTTCTTTCATACTTATCTTTTGAAACTATTACTTGTCTTATGAATTCTACTGATCTGTACAAGATGACTTCAACTTAACTAGACTAGATCAGTCAATACTTAGAATATTTTCAGGTCTTCTTTTGTCAACTGATCTTGTCTTATACAAGACGACTTCAATAACAGATCAGTCAATACTTAGAATATATTCAAGTCTTCTTTTTGGCTTTATCAAAACTCATCTCATCATCAAATAGAACTTGTATTAGGATTCATATCCCAACAGATTTGTAAGTTGACTAAGCTTGTGTTATAAAAGCTTAATGTAATGTAATAGTCTTGTTAGGTTAGATGATAGGACTAGATTAGTTCTATTAGAATCTACTGCACAAAAAGAGAAGACCAGTCTACTACTCAAGACAGGTGGACTACAAGATAAGTGCATCTACTAGACTACACAAGACAAGTAAACATGAAGTTAGTTACAAATACGCGTGAAAGATAAGGATGGAGAAATTAGTTATGGAATAACTAATTCGTAACAAGAAACGTGTGTATGGATAAAGAAGATTCAGTTGAAGGTAGTTATCAAGAAAAGTTGGTTACAACTTATTAGTTCTTGATTTCAGAAGTTTATAAATACTTCATGATGATAATTAGTTAAAAAAACGGATACACTGAAAATCTACATACTCAAAGTAAAGATATATTCAAAGTTTACTCTCAGAGTTGATTGAAGTTCAGATAGAAGCCAGAAGACAAGTGAAGAATCAAGAAGGCTACTACTGAAGATCAGAGAAGTTTTAGTTTTTGTTTTGTTTTGTTATTTCTCAAGGTGCTAGATACTTGTAAAATTTCTAGTTAGATCGTAGACATATCTGGAGGTATAGTCTGTTGAAGATCTAAGTCTTCTTCTTGAGACTTTAAAGACAGGAACATACACTTGTACTCGATTGGAAGAGTTTAGTGGAAACATCACAACTGGGTTTGTGAGAGTGGATGTAGACAAGTTGTCGAACCACTATAAATCTCGTGTTTGATTTACTTTACTGTTTTGTTTGTTGTTTAATTGATTAATTGTTTAGTTAATTGAATTACATAACTGAACTAGACAAGCTGAGTATACATAAAACAGAGTTCTCGAATTAAGTTGAGTATAAACTTTAATTGGGATCATTGTTAATTTCGTATTCCGCACATTGTAATTCTGATATATCGAAAGATTTTAGAAAAGTCTATTCACCCCCCTCTAGACATTTTCTTTAGCTTCCCTCGATATTAACTCAACTTAGGGACCTACAAGAAGACTTCAAGATGAGTTGAAGAAGAGCTCAGAAGAAATCTGGAGAAGTTTTGAAAAGTTTTAAGTTACTGTGCTGACTGACTCAGCAGAGTAAAATCCGAAGAGTAAAAATCAGAACAGTAAGTTACTGTGCTGATTTGGTAAAATTGAAGAATAAGTTTGGAAAGCTTATTTAAAGTGTAACTAAAGATATATTGAAGATATGCTGACTTGGAAGTTGAAGGAAGTTACAAAGTCGGTTACAAGAAGAAGTTACAAAAACAGATTAGAGTTAGTTGAGAGTTAGTTCACAAACTGCTAACTGTCATACTAAGTTCTATAAATACTGTATGATCTCCTACTGCTGAAGACTACTGAGCAATTACTGATCTTAGAGAATTCAAGAGCAAGTCTACAAGCAAGAACTCACAGAGTTAAGGAAATCAAAGCAAGGAGAAGAGCCACTGAATTGAAGAGAAGAAATCAAAGGCTATTCAAAGAGAAGTTTTACTTTTCAAGTTTAAGTTTGTATGTTGTAAAACAAGTGTGCTAGTTACTTGTAGAATTACTAGTAGATCGAAGATATACCTGGAGGTATAATCGATAAGATCACAGTCTTAATCTTGGGACTTTAAGCCACAAGAAACTCAAGAAGGAAGAGTAATAAAACTTCACAACTGGGATTGTGAGAGTGGATGTAGACATTTTTCGAACCACTATAAAATTCGGTGTTCTTTACTTTACTGTTTGATATTTGTTTGAGTTGTTTAATCAAGAACATTAAGAATTAACAAAGATAAAGATCTAGATAAAAGTTGAGTATAAATTTGATTGGGCTCATTAGTAATCTGATTATTCCGCATTGTGTATTCTGATATATTGAAAGATTTTTGAAAAGTCTATTCACCCCTCCCCTCTAGACATTTTCACTAGCTTACTCAATATTATTAACTCAACTTTGGGACCTACAAGTGGTATCAGAGCAGTAGTTCTTTGGACTGCTGTTTCTTGATAACCTTACAGATCTTGAGGGATATTTTACTGATCTTGCTGTTATTTCTTGATATTTGTCACTATCTGAATACCTGAAATCTATCTGCTATACTACTGATCCTATTTGTCTAATCAAACATGGATGACACTAATGTGAACAAGCTGCCTAAGTTCAAGATTGCAGATTATGACTACTGGAAGCTTAGGATGGAGGCCATCTTTAGCTCAACCCATGATCTAATGGTGTCTGTGGTGACTGAAGGACCAATTGTCATCATGGTGGAAAACACTGCTGTTCTGGATCCATCTAAACCAGTTGGAGCACTGGTCCCTAAACCAAGGTCAGAACTGACTTCGGAAGAAATGAAACAAAATAATTTGGACAGTCTTGCCAAGAACTACATTCTACATACCTTACCAAATGAGTATCTTGGTAAAGTATTGAAATGTAAGACTGCAAAACGGATGTGGGACAAACTGGCTATTCTTTGTGAAGGTACTACACTGATCAAAGAAAGTAAGTTATCCACTGCTGTCCAAAGGTTTGAATCATTTAAGATGAAGCCAGGAGAATCAATTGATGAGTTGGATACTCGATTTACCAAAATTATGAATGATCTTGATGTATTAGGAAAGACTTATACTGACAGAGAAGTTAACCTGAGAATCTTGAAAGCCTTGGATGAAAGGTGGAAAATGATCAAGATGATCATTAAAACCACACAAGACATTGATTCTTGGCCAGCAGAAACTATGTTCCAAACAGTTAAGGCACATGAGTTTGAGTTAGATGAAGAAGATCCTATTACTGTGATTCATAAGGATAAGGATGCCTCTAAGGATATAGCCTTTAAAGCCTCTACCTCAAAGGGGTCTAGATCATCTAAGTCTAAGGCCTCAAGCATAAAAGATGAACTAGATAGTTCTGATCTAAGTCTGAAAGATCAGATGAGCCTAATGATCAAAAGATTTGATAAACTGAACAAGAGGTATGGCAGGTACAAAAGATTCTATAAAGAAACTAAGGGTTCTAATAACAGGGACTCTTCTGTGAACAGAAGGGATCAAAACTCTTCTGAAAGAAGGGATGAGATCTCTAATGAGAACAGGAGAGATAGGAACTCATCTGAAAAGAGAGATAGAAAGTATTCTGATAAGAAAGACAGGAACTCAATTGACAAGCATGACAGGAACAGAAAACATTCTCCTCCTAAAAGAAATTCTAACAATCCTGTTTGCTATAATTGTGATAAGCCAGGTCATTATGCTTATGAATGTCCTGATCTGAGTTCTGAAGATCGAGAAGAAAGGAAAGCCAGAAGAGATCGAAAATATGCCAAGGGTAAGAAGGCAATGATGGCTTACAATGACTCTGATTCGGAATCAGAAGAGTTACCATCGTCTTCATCTGACTACCCCTCTAGCAATGAAGATGAAGCCTTCATAGCAGATGATGGACTGGTAATGATGGCCAAAATAAATGATGAGGTATCATCTGCTAACTCTTTTCAATCTTGTGACAATTCTGACAGTGATGAAAGTGATGCTGCTGTTAGCAGTGTAGGAAGTAGTCTCCATCATTCCCAAGGAGTGACTGAAGAAGACCTTCTACAAGCTAACAAAGCATTCATTGAAATTAGTGATGAGAATATATCTTTAAAGCAAGAAATCATTAAGCTAAAAGAAGCTCAGTCAAAAGTAGATCCTAATATAGCTGTCATAAATGCAAGGCTATCAGAAGAGTTGTCCCAACTCCAAGAAAAGTATGCATCCATTGACAAACTATATCAGGGTATGCTTAAAACTCAAGCTAAAGAGACTAATGAATTCAATGATTTAAAGATTAAATGTGAAAAACTTGAAGAGCGCAATAGATTCTTAGAATCTGAAGTAGCGAGCCTATATCGAAAGCTATCTGGGATGATTAACTCTACTAAGATTAATCAAACTATCTCAGACAGATATAGAGCTCCAAATGATAAAAGAGGAATAGGTACTGATCTGCCTAGTCCATCTACTTCAGAATTTAAGAACACTAATGGAGCTAGTACAAGTTCTTTGCAACTAGATAAAGGAAATGAACCTATGACTTATGATGATGATCCAAAACTCAAAGTACAGTCTAAATACATCCCTCCTACTACCAAGAATGGTAAAATGAAGAATGTATTAAGACCAGTACAGTCAAGACCATACCAGAAGAGTTATACTCCTCTGACCAGATCAGATCAGTCCTGGAATCAGAAGAGACAAACTCAGAACAGTAGGTCAAGACAAGCACAGGCAAGTTGGGAACAGCCTAGACCTCCTTTTATAAGGCAGTCTCAGCTGTATTCAACTAAACCTAGGAGATTTGTGCCTCATTATCATAACAAACCTGTTCTTTATCCTCCTCCTTTATCTTATGATATCTATGGAGAGAAAAGACCAAAGAAAATCTATAAGCCTTATGGTCCACATGCTTTTAGACCATATTCAAACTATTACAGACATACTGATCTTACTGAAAAAGGGATAGAACCAAGGAAAGGCTATCTCAGAAAAATAGATCCTAAGTCTGCTGATAATTCTGAACTGGTTAATAAAGTACTGTTCTGTGATAAATTTGGAAGAAAACTGAAGAGGTCCCACTTATTCAAATCCTCAATGTTTATTTGGGTACCTCTCACTACTAACCACCAAGGACCCCAATAAACAAGGGTACCTAAGTTATTAAGATCACTACTTTGCAGGATCGACTGGACTTATACAAGAAAGGTGGTTCAGTTGGTGAGACCTGGTACATAGACAGTGGGTGTTCACACCACATGACTGGTACCAAGGCCTTACTTACTGACTATCATGAGAAGGAAGGACCAAAAGTCATCTTTGGTGATAGCTCAATAGCAATCACAAAAGGATTTGGATTCATCAAGAATGGAGATGTTGAAATCCAAGATGTCTCCTATGTTGAAGGTTTGAAGTATAATTTGTTATCTGTATCTCAATTCTGTGACAGGGGATACAAGGTTCAGTTCAAAACCAGAAGATGTGAAATAATAGATAAAAGGACTCACAATGTTCTACTTGTTGGCACAAGACAAGGAAGTGTATACATTGTGAATTGGAATAGCTGTCCTAAGAATGCTTGTCTTATCACTAAGAGTCCTAAAGAAAACAGTTGGCTCTGGCATAAACGCCTCTGCCATCTGAACTTTAAGATAATCAACAAGATTGCTAGAGAACATCTTGTTGAGGGCATTCCTAATGAAATCTATTCCAAATCTCAAGTATGTGATTCCTGTCAAAAAGGTAAACAGGTAAAGGTTTCATTTAAGTCCATTCCAACTCTTTCAACAAGCAGAGTCTTAGAACTCTTGCATATGGATCTTCATGGTCCTATCAACCCTCCTACATTGAATGGAAGAAGGTATACTCTAGTTGTTGTAGATGATTATTCTAAGTTTACTTGGGTAGTCTTTCTACACAAAAAGAGTGATACACAAACACTACTTCCAGATCTATTGAAGAGGTTGCAGGTTGAAAAAGGTCATCCCATTGTCAAGATTAGGAGTGACAAGGGGACTGAATTTATTAATTGTTACATTTCTGACTACTGTTCTAAGTCTGGCATACAACATTTGACAAGTGCAGCCAGAACCCCTCAACAAAATGGTGTTGCAGAAAGGAGAAACAAAACACTAAAAGAAGCTTGCAGAGCCATGATTGCAGAATTCAACACACCTCAGAAATTTTGGGCAGAAGTTATTAACACAGCTTGCCACTCCCAAAATCGAAGTGCTCTTAATAAGGTGCACGGTAAAACACCTTATGAGGTATGGAAAGGTAGAAAACCAAGAGTTTCTTATTTTCATATCTTTGGATGTAAGTGTTTCATACATAACAATGGCAAAAGTAAATTAAATGCTTTTGATGCAAAAGCTGATGAAGGGATGTTCTTAGGATACTCTTCTGTAAGCAAAGCATTTAGAGTGTTTAATTACTCTACCCTATGTGTGGAAGAAACACCCCATGTTGTCTTTGATGAGAATGTGCAGGACTCTGCTGATCATCAGCTCAGTAAGAAAATTGACAAACTACAGCTTCAAATCAACAATGAAGATGATGATACAGGAATATATGAATCTGTACAAGCATATAATCCTTTCCTGAATGTTCTAGATCAAGATTCTGATAAAGAAAAGGTAAAAGACAAAGGTGAGTCATCTAAAACTTCTGAAATACAAGAATTGAATGACTGTTCTCCTGTGAACAAAACTGCTGATATAAATGATACTGATCTGCATGATGTAAATGATGATAGCATTTCTGTTAAGAATAGAAGGACATGGAAGTCTGCTCATTCTACTGATCTGATTCTAGGTGATTCTAGTATAGGTGTTAAAACTAGAAAACAATTGTTTGATTCAAAGGAAGAACCTAGTAAGTCTTTATTTTGCTGGTGCTGTTTTCTATCATCTATTGAGCCTAAAACTGTGATTGAAGCTTTAAGTGATAGTAACTGGATTATAGCCATGCAGGAAGAACTAAATCAGTTCACTAGAAATGAAGTTTGGGAACTTGTTGATAGACCTAGTAATCATAATGTTGTAGGCACTAAGTGGATTTTCAAGAACAAAAGGGATGAAAATGATCTTGTAGTTAGAAACAAAGCTAGATTAGTTGCTCAGGGCTACTCTCAAGCTGAGGGTATTGATTATGATGAAACTTTTGCCCCTGTAGCTAGACTAGAAGCTATAAGATTGTTCCTTGCTTATGCTGCACATATGAAATTTACTGTGTATCAAATGGATGTGAAAAGTGCATTTTTGAATGGTATACTTGCTGAAGAAGTTTATGTGGAACAACCACCTGGTTTTGAAGTGAATAGTCACCAAGTATACAGGTTAAAGAAAGCACTCTATGGATTGAAACAAGCCCCAAGAGCATGGTATGATACTCTTTCTTTATTCTTACTTGAAAATGGTTTTACAAAAGGCAAAGTTGATAGAACTTTGTTTAGAAGACAAGAAGGTAATGATATATTACTTGTTCAAATTTATGTGGATGATATTATCTTTGGATCACCCAACAAAAACTTGAGTGAAAGCTTTTCTACACTCATGCAAAGTAAATTTGAAATGTCTATGATGGGAGAAATGACATATTTTCTTGGTCTTCAAGTAAAACAAACTTCAGAAGGTATCTTTATAAATCAAGCAAAGTACACTAAGAATTTGCTAGATAAATTTGGTATTAAAACCTGTAAGACAGTTGGTGTGCCCATGCAACCTACATACAGAATGGATCCTGATGAAGGAGGTAAGTCTTCTGACCAACCTCACTATCGTGCTTTAATTGGCTCTCTACTCTATCTAACTGCCAGCAGACCTGATATTGTTTTTTCTGTTGGAGTATGTGCAAGATTTCAAGCAAACCCCAAGGAAAGTCATCTGGAAGCTGCTAAAAGGATATTGAAATATCTAAAGGGGACCATTAATCGAGGATTATGGTATCCTGCAGATGATGATATATCTTTAAGTGGTTATTCAGACTCGGACTTTGGAGGTTGCAAAATAGATAGAAAATCTACTTCAGGTTCATGTCAATTCTTAGGAACTAAGCTCATTTCATGGTTTTCAAAGAAACAAACAAGTGTGGCAACTTCTACTACTGAAGCAGAATATATGGCTGCAGGTAGTTGTTGTAGTCAGCTTCTTTGGCTAATACAACAACTCAGAGACTACAATGTTGTAGAATCTAATGTACCTATATATTGTGACAGTAATAGTGCCATTGCCATCACTCAGAATCCTGTTCTACATACTAGATGCAAACATGTTGACATTAGGCATCATTTTATTAGGGATCATGTTGAAAAGAAGAATATTAGAATGGAAAAGATTCATACTGATATTCAAAGAGCTGACATTTTTACAAAACCATTGGCTGAAGTGAGATTCAGAGAATTGTGTATTAGTTTAGGATTGATAGATATGGATTCTGTTTGAATATAGAACTGTGCTAACATTTCAGGTACTGATCTTATACCAAGAAGGATATGTAGCAGAAACTAAGAGCAGTACATCAAAATTCAACATTCAGAAGAGACCATCCTATGTCAGATCACTAAAACAGGCACAGAAGAGGAATTCTCCATTGAAGGGGGAACTGATCTGAGTACAGACTATAGCAGTCTACAGATATATTCTGATTAATAAATTGATTTGTCTACAGTACTAATCTGATTACAAATCAGTTATTCTACAGAACTGATCTGATTACTGGCTATTCTGTCTACAGAAAGATTTGTTTACAACTAATCTGTCTACAAGAAATCTACTGATCTGACACAGTACTGATCTGAGGATTACTGTGCTGATATCAAAAAGATGAAATCAGGAAATTTGGGTACTGATCTGAGGATTACTATGCTGACCCATCTACTGATCTGATTTCTAAAAAGGTTACTCAGCTGATCACAGTACTCAGCTGATCCAGATAAGTAAAATTTTCTTTATATACTTGTAAGAAAATGAAGTGAAATAGCTTTGGAAACTACTGTGCTGATTTGCATCAGAACAGTCTTTTGGTTTAA
The DNA here is from genome assembly GCA_963675135.1 of Galeopsis tetrahit. Lineage (NCBI taxonomy): Eukaryota > Viridiplantae > Streptophyta > Magnoliopsida > Lamiales > Lamiaceae > Galeopsis > Galeopsis tetrahit. The sequence goes on from OY776127.1 coordinate 58,876,603, forward strand.
GATTACTCTAAGTCAAAAATTGTTCAAATTTTTGGATTACTAATAGAGAAGATTTATACACTCCTCTATTTCTAACCTAAAAAAAAATTATGGTGTATTTATCAAACACAAGTTGGCTCCAAAAATTGAGAATGTTACTAGAATGTGAACAGTTATTGTTTAACTCGAATTTCGAGACTTAATCCCAACCATTCTTTGTGATAATCTAATTCAATCCTAGCCCTAGATTGGTTTTGAATTTAACAAAAACGATCACACTTCATCTTCTTCGTTCTTACGAGTTCATTTCTGGAAATCTCTAAACCTCATAACTTCTGAAAAATCTGATTTCTTCAAAATTCTCAAATGGCAACCATTAATATTATCAATGAAGCTAACCAAGTTGCAGGAACATTCGATTCGAATTTGTGGATTCGCAAAAAGGGCATTTTCGTGGAGAACGCTGTGTATTTCAATGGCCGACACAGTGCTGAAAATCAAGCCATTCTAACTATGTGTGAAGAGTGCGGACTACGAAAATTTCTGGAAACATTTCCCATGAATGTCTACGAACCAGAAGCTGTGGAATTTTATTTGCAACTCCAAGGAGATAAAAATGGTGTCCACTCCATGCTTGCTGGGCACAAGGTCACAGTTACTAGGGACATCCTAGAAGTAATGTTGGATTTACCACAAGGCCCAGTGGATATTTTGACTTACAAAGCTGGAGAGGAAAAGGAATGTGTAGGAAGATGGTCAGGTGTTGAAACAGAGACCTTGACTAATCTGAAGAAGGATGTTCTTCCTACTGGTCTGCAATTCTTGATGGATATAGCTGGAAAGTGCTTGTTAGGGCAACATCATAGCCAGGATGCCTTATCGAGTTTCAAGATTAGAATTATGGCTGCAATCATCGACAGAGTTCAAGGTGATTGGCATGGATTCTTCTTAGAAAGGCTACTGACTGAAAAGGAAAAAATTTTGTTTGATGAGGATACAATGGAATTTTTGATTAAATCGAAATTAGGGTTTGGAAGCAAGCTGAGTTTCTTGTTGCCTCAGCTGGTGAAAAAGCCATATTGGAGTAATCCCAAGAAATTCCATCATGGAAAATTCTTGATGAAGAAGGAGTCTGTTCAGTTTGAACAAGAGAACCCTCTGGAACAACCTCAAGAGCTTGAAGCAGAAGAGTCTGGAGCTTCAATGTACCAATCTGAGGACAATCAGCCTGAAGTTAGGTCAAAAGCAAGGCATGATCCGAGCTGTACTAGACCAAGGAGAGGAAGGTCTGCCACAACTGCCTCAGAACCAACAGTTCGATTTGTTGAAACTGTGGTGCAATCAAGCTCAGATGAGCAAGAGGTTAGTGTTCCTAGTCCGATTGCTGTTCATAAAAGGACTAAGACAAGGAGTGCTAGGAGGAAATTGATTATTGTCTCCCCTACCCCTTCAAACTCTGAACCAAGCCAAACTGAAACCCAAAACCCTCAACCTTCATGTTCTGGAAGATCAGATCACTATTTTTCTGAGACTCAGAACACTCCCCATTCATCACCTCAGAACACTAACTTTGATCCTACCCCACTTTCTAGTCCTCAACATCAAACTTCACATTAACCTTCACCACATCAATCCCCAATACAGGTTCATGCTCACTCTACTGAACATGAATTTGAGCCTTCTACTGAACCAATTGACATTTCATCATCTCCTGAACCTGAATTTATAACTCCTAAACCTGCTGATTTGATGGAGTACACTATCTGTGATAAGGAGGATAGAATCAGAATTGATTTGAGGATAGCTTTGTTAAAGCAATTTCCTGGATTAGATGAGAGCTCAGTTGAGTTTGAGAAACTCCTTAGGATAGGCACATGGGTGTATCTTAAGAGGAGTACTTTGAAGGAAAATTTAGCTATCATGGAAGGTATGGGAGGTGCTTCAATCTTTGATGATTGGGAAGCAGAACAGATGCAAGCAGCTGGTGTTAACTCTTTTCTTGAGTTGGTCACTCCAGAATCTGTTGTACTTCTTGTTGAAAGATTAACAGGAATCAAGTACACTGTTGAAAAGATTGCAACTCCTGACTCTGATGAAGATTTGTTTAGTGAAGAGAAAGGTGTTGATAAAGCTGAAAATGCTGCTGAGAAGGAGTGTATGGAAATTGATGAAGATATTGACAATGCAACAGATGTGTTTGAGAACACTGTTGTGATTGAAGAAACAGAGGTTGTTGAAAATCAAGCTTTGGATGCTGAAGAGATGGAAATCATTCCAATTCACTCTGCTGATCCTATTGTTCTTGAGGATGCAAGAACAGATCAGAACAGGTCCTATTGAGAAGGAATCTGAACTATCTAACTTTGAGATGCTGAAAAAGCAGAATGCAGAACTTCAAGCAAAGTTGGAAGTTGCTGTCAAGATGTTCCAAGAAGCTACTGAGAGAATGAACAAGATGCATTCTGAACCCTCTTATGAAAAGGTGATGGAGCATACAATGTCCAAAATTTTTGACCTTCATAGAGTACAAGAAAAGAACCTGTCTCAAGTGTTGCATAAGAAGCTGGAGCAACACATATCTTCCTTGAAAGAGTGGCATGATGAAGCCAAAAAGGGGGAAGATAGGACAAGGGAAGTGATGGAACAAACACAGTCACAACAAGCTCAATTGGTTGTGAGTCAGGATGAGTTAAAAGCTGAAATTGCTATTCTGAATGAAAAGCTGAAGCAAAGGAAGCAACAAAAACAGCTAGGTCAAGAAATAGTTGAGAAAAGACCTGATATTGCTGGGAGTTCAAGTCAGAAGAAGAGGAAGTTAGTCCTATCTGATGAAGAACAACAAGAAGAAGAAGCTGGAAGAATGACCAGATCAAAAAGCAAAATGAAAGCTGTTATGACAAGTGAAGAAGAAAACTTGAAAAAGAAGAAAGAAAAAGATGTCAAGTTCTTGAAAACAAGATTTGATAATCGAGTTACAGCTTTGAAGAAAAAGATGAATACTCAAAAGAAAGCTGAAGGAAAACAGTTTGACAAAGATTTTCAAGATGAAAACTTTGTGGATTTCATTGTTTTGACAGAACATATGGAATACTGGAAGAATTTAAAGAAGAAATGGCAGATTGCTAACTTCATTGTGAAGAAGTTTGGTGATCATTCGAGCAAGGAAGCAGAATTTATTGATTTTGAAGAATTCATGCTGAATATTGATCAAGAGTTCTGGGAAGACATAGTTCAAGTTGCTAATCGTGCTGGAACAAAAATATTGTGTCCTGAAGAACCTAATTGGGAACCTCCAAGATTGGAAAGTGGAGAACCTGATTACAAAGAGATCAACAACATTATTGTTGAGATTATCAAGGAAGAAGGAATATCTGATCATCAACATATGATGGATATTAAGGCAAGGATGTATGTGGCATTCAGAATCTGAAGATGCAGAATGAAGATGAAGGACAAGCTCAGAAGATAACATTTCTATCCTTAATCTTTATTTTTATATTTTGTGATCATTTCATATTTTGTTAGTATGTGTAATATGTGAAATATCTGATTTGATTGTGAATATGATATGATTTTTGAATTGATGAACTGTTATGATAGACTACATACTTAACTACTGATTTATTAACATTTAAGTAGTTTTGGCTTCATCAAAAAGGGGGAAATTGTTGGGATATGAATCCTATAAACAATGTTCTAATTGATGAAAGTATGTTTTGATGGCCAAAAGCAACTTAAAGTTAGTGATATATGTGGTTCTAAGTCATCTTAACTAAGTCATCTGAATATAAGCTTACTAATCTGATGAGAAACTTAAAATTGAGATTACTGATCTTAATGCTAACTGAAGTAAGTTTACTGATCTTATTGAGTAATATTTAGAGTAAAATTACTGATCTTAACTGAATTATTTGAAATAAGATTACTGATCTGAGTATGGAAACTGAGAATAATTTTAGTTATCTTATTAGTTACTGATCTGATATGCTTACTGATCTTATATGTAAGTTACTGATCTTAAGTGTTTACTAATCTTAGTATTTACTGATCTTATATGGAAGTTATTGAACTTACATGAGTTATTGATCTTAGGTGTTTACTGATCTTATTGGTTACTGATCTGATATATGAACTGTTAGGAACTAAGCTGATGTTTTGTATTGTATAGACAGCTTATAGTGTAGGACTTAGATATACTCATCTGTATATAGTTCAGTTGATGTATAGATAGGTTTTATATATGTAAAGTTGTATTTTATTGTATTCAGCAGTGTAAAAGTTCAGAACAGTAGATTAGAACTAGATTAGATGAAGATCAGAAGACTAAAGAAAACTCAGAAGACTACTTCAGATTAAGAAGACTTCAAGAAGAGTTGAAGAAGAGCTCAGAAGAAATCTGGAGAAGTTTTGAAAAGCTTTAAGTTACTATGCTGACTGACTCAGCAGAGTAAAATCCGAAGAGTAAAAATCAGAACAGTAAGTTACTGTGCTGATTTGGTAAAATTGAAGAATAAGTTTGGAAAGCTTATTTAAAGTGTAACTAAAGATATATTGAAGATATGCTGACTTGGAAGTTGAAGGAAGTTACAAAGTCGGTTACAAGAAGAAGTTACAAAAACAGTTTAGAGTTAGTTGAGAGTTAGTTGAGAGTTAGTTAGTTGAGCGTTAGTTCACAAACTGCTAACTGTCATACTAAGTTCTATAAATATTGTATGATCTCCTACTGCTGAAGACTACTGAGCAATTACTGATCTTAGAGAATTCAAGAGCAAGTCTACAAGCAAGAACTCACAGAGTTAAGGAAATCAAAGCAAGGAGAAGAGCCACTGAATTGAAGAGAAGAAATCAAAGGTTATTCAAAGAGAAGTTTTACTTTTCAAGTTTAAGTTTGTATGTTGTAAAACAAGTGTGCTAGTTACTTGTAGAATTACTAGTAGATCGAAGATATACCTGGAGGTATAATCGATAAGATCACAGTCTTAATCTTGGGACTTTAAGCCACAAGAAACTCAAGAAGAAAGAGTAATAAAACTTCACAACTGGGATTGTGAGAGTGGATGTAGACATTTGTCGAACCACTATAAAATTCTGTGTTCTTTACTTTACTGTTTGATATTTGTTTAAGTTGTTTAATCAAGAACATTAAGAATTAACAAAGATAAAGATCTAGATAAAAGTTGAGTATAAATTTGATTGGGCTCATTAGTAATCTGATTATTCCGCATTGTGTATTCTGATATATTGAAAGATTTTTGAAAAGTCTATTCACCCCTCCCCTCTAGACATTTTCACTAGCTTACTCAATATTATTAACTCAACTTTGGGACCTACATTTATCATTTACTTTGAATAATAAGCGAGCATCTCGTGTTTTGGACCTTATTCACTGTGATTTATGGGGACCTGCCCCGGTTTGTTCTAACGATGGTTATTGTTATTATGTTATCTTTATTGATGATTATTCTCGCTTCACGTGGTTTTATCCTTTACGTGCTAAGTCTGACTTCTTCAGTGTTTTGGTCAGCTTCCATACCTTTGTGTGCAATCAATTCTCTGTTTCTATGAAAGTTTTTCAAAGTAATGGTGGTACAAAATTTGTTAACAACAGAGTTCGGGATTTCTTTTCCACCAAAGGTATTCATCACAGATTGTCATGTCCCTATACTCCTCAGCAGAATGGTCGTGCGGAGTGTAAACATAGACATATCACTGAAACTGGATTGTCCCTCATGCTTCATTCCAGTGTTCCTTCTCTCCTTTGGGTAGATGCCTTTGCAACTGCAGCCTATATTATCAACCGCCTGCCTACTCCTATGCTTGGTGATAAGTCTCCGTATGATCTACTCTTCTATACGTCTCCAATTTACGGCAATTTCAGAACATTTGGTTGTTATGTATTTTCGTACCTTCGGGATTACTCTCCTCATAAATTGGCTCCTCGCAGTATTCCCCGCATTTTCTTGGGTTACAATTCTTCTCATAAAGGGTTTCGGTGTTACGATCCGGTCGCTTCCCGCTTCTACACTACTCGACATGCTCAGTTTGATGAGTCATCGTTCCCCTTTTCAGGCAAGGGCTCCTCGGCTGACTCTAGGTCCCTCGATTACAACTCATTTCTGGTTCCAGAGTCCCCTACTCCCATGCCAGCTCCTCGCCCTACACCTGCTGCTCGCCCTACACCTGCTCGCACTGAGCCTTGCTCGCTTTTCCCGCATCCTACTGATGTTATTGCGGATCTGCCTCCTCGTTAACTGCCTCCTCGTACACTTGAGGTTCCGCTTATCGAGCACCCTCCTGCTCGTCTTGCTGTGCCTCCTACCAAGCCCCATCCTGCCGACCTGCCCCGATCCACTCATCCAATGGTTACTCGGGCTCGGTCTAGCATCTTCAAGCCTCGCTATATGGCTGACATTGCGACCACATGCTAGTTAACTGCTCTCGCTGTCTCCGATGAACCCAAGGGGTTTAAATCCGCTTTGAAGCTTCCCTACTGGACGACAGCCATACGTTCGGAGCTTGATGCTCTCCACGCGAATCAAACGTGGGATCTGGTTCCTCGGCCGCCGAGCACGAACATTGTCGGTTCCAAATGGGTTTTCCGTACAAAATTTCATAGTGATGGTTCTGTTGATCGCTACAAGGCTCGCCTGGTCGCCCAGGGTTTCTCTCAGATTCCTGGTTTTGACTTCTCACACACTTTCAACCCAGTTGTCAAAGCCGCAACTGTTCGCATTATGCTCTCTCTCGCTGTTCGAAATGGTTGGCCCCTGCATCAATTGGATGTCAACAATGCCTTTTTACACGGGGTTTTGACCAAACCAGTCTACATGTCTCAACCTCCGGGTTTTACTGATCCTCGTTTTCCGGATCATGTCTGTCGTCTCAAGAAGGTGCTCTATGGGCTCCGACAAGCTCCTCGGGCGTGGTTTGTTCGGTTCAGTTCCTTCCTCGCCTCTCTTGGTTTTCACTGCAGCCGAGTTGATACTTCCTTGTTCTACTTTACTTGCAAATGGGTTACTCTATATCTTCTCCTTTATGTCGACGACATCATTGTGACGAGCAATGACCCTGTCTTCCTCAAGCGTTTCATTGCTCGCGTTCATTCCGAGTTTCGGGTCAAAGATTTGGGCGAGCTCAACTACTTCCTTGGCCTTGAAGTGTCTCGCTCTTCGGACACTTTGTTCCTCAGTTAGGCAAAATACGCCCGCGACATCCTCGCTCGTACCGACCTACTGGAATCCAAACCAGTCTCTACCCCTCTGGTCGCTGGTTCCTCGCTTGTCAGCACGGGTGCACCCTTCCATGACCCCACATTATATCGGTCTCTGGTCGGCGCATTGCAGTATCTCACCATCACTCACCCGGACCTGTCCTATGTTGTCAACCACATCAGCCAGTTTCTCCATTCTCCCACGGTGGATCACTTCGCCGCTGTAAAGCGTATTCTTCGCTATGTTCAAGGTACTATCAATTTCGGTCTCACCTACACTCGTGGTTCCGATCCCTCTTTCATTAGATACTCGGATGCTGACTGGGCTCGGTTTGTTGAGACACGCCGTTCTATGTATGGGTATTCCATCTTCTTGGGTGGAAATTTAGTTTCTTGGAGTGCTAAAAAGCAGCCTACCGTCTCTCGGCCCAGCTGTGAATCTGAATATCGTGCCATGGCCAACACTGCTCAAGAAATCATTTTGGTCACCCAACTTCTTCGCGAATTGGGTGCCTTACCCCCTGGTCGCCCTCTCCTTCTATGTGACAACAAAAGTGCTCTATTTCTTTCTCAGAATCCTGTTGCACATAAGCGGGCAAAACACATTGATATTGATTGTCATTTTGTTCGGGAACTCGTATCGTCTGGTCGCCTTGCTACTTAGTTTGTTCCCTCAGAACTTCAATTTGCGGACATCTTTACGAAGAGTCTTCCTCGGCCCAATTTTGAATTACTTCGTTCCAAGCTTTGCGTGTCCACTCACCCACTGCATCGCTTGAGGGGGGATAATAGAAAATAATTAATTTAATTATTGTTTACTATATCTTGTAAATATTTCCTTTAAATTGTTTGTTATTATTTCCTTGTAAATCTATTGTACCTTGACTATATATATTGAAATTTCTCAATCACCTCATTAACGGTGATCTCATACCTATTATCACACCCTATATTAATTGTTCATTTGATAGGTTTTCTTTTTAAAAGGTAGAGACAATAATTCAGTCCATAAGTGTTGGGAAAATTAATATCTTTCAAATAAGATGAAATAAATCATGCAAACTAAATTTATCTATCTAATTAAATAAATAAAGCAATCAATCTCGTCTTCTTCCGTCTGCCCCTTCTTCCTTGTACTACAAACCTTCTCAAAGTCTCAATTTTCAATCGATATTGTTGTCATTTCATACATATATTTATTTTTGTCTTGAAATTTTATTGGGTGCACGCGTGAGTAATAGCTTTCAAAATAAAACTTAAAGCGTGACACAAAAGCCAAGAAACATCCTATAAATAGCAGATATCCACATCAAAAACTCCTCCATACTCCATACCCCCAAAATCTCCACAAAACCCCCCACGAAACCATTTTCGCCTTTTCCTGTTTTATTCAGCAATTTATTTAATTATTTCAAGTATGGAGAAATTATCAAGATCGAAAACAAGCAGAGAAAGAGTTGCGCAGCGAAGCAACATGAATGGTCTGATGAGGAGTTACAGCAGTACTTGTGCTAAAAATCCTCCAAATCTTGATCACATGACTACTGTCAAAGAGGAGGCCAAAATCAAGAAAATAAATTCTTACAAGATTTTGGGTATTCATATGGAGCCTGAATTACAGAGGAAGACGCGAGTTGCAGGTTACAAAACTTATGATGTTGAGACCAAAATAAAGGGTTCTGTGAAAGCAAGTTTTAGATGGATTAAAAATACTTGCAACCAAATAATCAATGGCACTTGGTAAGCTAGCCTTCATCTTTTCTGGGTTTGTATTTATGTGTTTGCTCAAGTTCTTGATAGAGTGAGTGATCAACTATTTGTACTTTTGTTGTTTGATCAATTATTATTATTAGTATTTGTATTATTTTCAACATATTATTGTTATTATTAGTATTTAAGTTACAAGTGGTTGAGAAAGTCGAACTAATGGAATTGAAAGAAACACTACTTACTCTAAGAAATGATAAAGGCTTATAATATGGACAAGAAATAATGAAAGTACAGTTTCTTTGTAAGAATTGTGCATTATATTTGCTAACAAACAAATCACTTTCTTTTTCCCCATAATTTGCTTTTATGAGCTCCTTTCCATCTTATGTGAAAGGAATACAAAAACAAAATTACTATAAATACATAATTACATTGAAGCTCGGTTGTAAAAGTCGACCCACAAATGGCTAGTCTTCCGTCTACCGTCCGTTTATGATTTTCGACTAGATGTCCTTTTTTTTTTTTGAAACTTCTCGGCGTCGAAGTCCAATTCGATCAATCAATTACACTTTTTGAAGTGGAATCGGCACTTCGAACAAAATATGTGGATTTGCGATGATGTATAATTTTTTTGGTAAAATTATGTTATTTAAAAGGTGAAAATGAGATGAAATTTACATTTTTGTATTTTTCGACATTAATTTTTACTATTAAGTTTCAACTTTTGCAATCTTACATATACGGGACATGATTGTGATAAAATAAATATAAGTATTTTATGGTGGAGTCGATTAATATACACACTATCTTGCAAATTATGATAAATGTTCATAAATTAGGAACACACCTAAAAAGTAAGATACATTGCATTTGCCAATTAAATTTGAAATTTGACATATTTATAAATAATACTGTAATTAATATTTTAGGTTATGACACTTCTTGGTGTCTATTACTCTATTTTAGATTTTAAGATGTACTGCCAACTTTTTCATTTTTTGTTAATTGGTCAAACTCCATGATTTTTTTTTAAACTATCAAAAAAATTTGTGTGGGGTCATTTTTGCGTACATGGTATTCTGTTATTACCTAACTTCTTTAATAACCTAATTACTATTCTTCGTTAGCTAGGTTTGGATTTAATGGGATGATGGGTAGGTTTAATTTTTTTTAAATAAACGAACGTACTTGGATCTAACCTATTTATTAAAGGAACACCTATATGAACACTACAATCATAACATCATACAAGAGATGTTAAAATCGGCTAAACCGGTTGGATCGACCCACATCCACCTATAAAAAAGATAGATTGGGCCCGTTTAAAAAGTGGGTCCGTATAAACCAGACCGCATGGGTCGTGAATTTTGGCGGACTGGACCGCGGGTTTTTAATTATTTTTTTAAAATTGAATTGTAAGTAAAACTGTGATAACTAAAAAATTATGAATTCAATTCAACTTTAAATCAAGATTTAAAATCACAAAAATATTATACTATTAAACAAGGGTTGGTCTCCTATGGACTCGAGTGCATGTTGTGCACTCTAGTCCATATTGCATTTTTCAGTTGTACTGACTTCCACTTTTTCATGACTTACACTTTTTGGTAAAATGGTGTTGCACTTTTCAATTATTAAACTGTATAATAATATTTTTATTTATAGTGACTTACACTTTTTAGTAATATTGTGTTGCACTTTTCAGTTTAATAACTTACACTTTTCGCATTTCACTTTTAGTTATACTAACTTATACTTTTAGTAAATATGGTGTTGCACTTTTTTGTTATATCGAATTACATTTTTTTAGTAATTTTGTGTTGCACTTTTGATTGAATAAAAATTTTCCTTAAAATTTTAATTTAAATGGAGAATGTGTATATTTTTAAGTAAAAACAAAAAAAAGGGTAAAAAAATAAAAATAAATTAAATAAAAAGAAACGAAAAAAAGAAGAAGCTAAAAATGAATAAAAAGAGCTATTTTATATAGGTCATTTATTATAATAATAATAAATTGGACTAGAGTGTACAACATGAACTCAAGTGTATACTAGACTAAACCTTAAACAAGACTGAGATTTGAGAATTGGAATACACCATTGTCATCCATATATTCACATGACCATGAGAGATATAATAATTAATGTAGATTTAAATCTTTTTTTTTTTACTTTTTCTTTATCTTTATAAGAACATAATTATCATTAGTAGATTGAGAAAGAGTGTGGTTATAGTTGGGTTGATTTGTCAATTAATCTTTCATTTAATATTATATATTAATTCTACACAATAAGGATTTAAACAATTTGAAGGTTTAAATTTTAGTTCAATTGATTTGTTAATTAAACAAAATAATACAGAGTATATATTTGAGGTCTACTTTCTGATTATAAGAGATTAAAATTATTGATATCAATCAATGATTATTCCAAATTATTTATACAATTAATTTCTTTAATAAATGTGAAAAAGTAAAAAATTAATATATAATGAAAAAGCTCATGTGCTAGCCCGCAACTCATCGTGGGTTGGGTTGGGTTGGATTGAGTATTTTTCAGCCCGTCCCCGTTGTGAATCGACCCGCCAAAACCTGTAAAATAACGGATTGAAGTGGATTATGGACCGGCCCGCCCCGTTAGTCTGTTTTGACAACTCTACATCATACTCCGTAGGTCCAGATTTTGTAGATAAATGTTCATTTTTTTTTCTTCATACAAACTTAATATAGAGTATATCTTAAAAAGAAATTGATATTTATCCCCACCCTTTAAAGTATCATTTATTTACTCAAATTATCATTCACCTTATTTATATATAATCACTTTATTTATAAGGGAATTTCACGACACTTCATATGATTAATGTTGATCAGGTTTCCCATTTGAATTTACAATTCAGAAATCAAGTTACGGAATTTCACATGCAATAAGATGAAATAAAGAATCACCACTCTTTAAACTATCATTTATTTACTCAAATTGTCATTCACCTTATTTATATATAATCATTTTATTTATATACAATCCTGCAGCACTTCATATACACGCTAATTAATGTTGATCAAATTTCCCAAATGGATGTACGATTAGGGGATGTTTGTTTTGAGATTTTGAGAATATCGAAATCCGAATTTCAAAATCTAGTAGATTTCAAAATCCTAATATTTTTTATATTTTGTGTTTGTTTTGAGATTTAAATATGGTAGAATTTAACTTTATAGTATAGAATTATAGGTGTTTATATAGGTTTTATAGGCATATATAAAATTGTTTTTTTGTAGGGTTTATAGGTAATGTACGGTGGAATTTTAAAATCTTAAATTTAAATCTCAGATTAGAACATAGGTGGAATTTTAAATTCCAAATCCGAATTTTCCATTTCAAAATAAACATCTCCTTAAAAACTTAAAGTTACGAAATTTCATATGCAATGAGATGAAATAGAAGAATCATAATAATTTACGACACAATTGACATGTTGGAATGAAATGATCATTCCAATTCTATTTCAAATGTTCACAAAAACTTATATGTAATATTGCATACATGCAATATTGATTAATTAAGTCAATTGAGTTGAAAATATTGACTTATTAAGTCAATGGGCTGGAAATATATATTATTGGGTCACCATTAATTCATTTGGGTTAATTCTTAATTTATTGGTCAACTGGTTCGCTTGTGTTCTAATTTTGACAAAAACATTTAACCCGTTTATTTTGTCAATTTCTGTGATTTTTTTATCTTTTATTTTATTGACGAACGCGGGATATTAAATGTAGTAATTCAAATTGTAATATGTAGTAACACACATTATTTTATGTAGTAATAACACAAACTATTTTATATAATAATACAAATTCTTTTATTTAGTAACCCGTTTTTTTCTAGTGTTTTTGTTAATGTAGTAACTCACATTATAATACGTAGTAATATATACTATCGAATGTAGTAAACACAATAACCATGTTGTAATGCAAATCATTTGATAAAGTTACATACAGTAACAAACGCATATTTAATGTAGTAATTCAAATTGAAGTATGTAGTAACATATAATTTTTTATATAGTAATACCGATTTTTTTATGTAGTATTTTTTTCTAGAATTTTTATTAATTAAGTAACTCACATTATAACACATAGTAACATATATTATTGCATGTAATAATATAAAATAACCTCGATCCATAATAATAATTAAAGAATATTTAAAGAAATAGAACATATTTAAAGATTAAGGCCGTCGTAAATTGCAGCGTTCGGCCACGGCCTCGGGTGGCCGAAAACTGCTCGAAGAAGACGACTAAGTACAATTTCTGCTAGTGGGTGTGTTTATAAAAAACATTTCTGCTAGTGGATGTATATATAAAAAACATGGGTGTGAATTGAACTGAGTGGATGTATTTATAAAAAATGTGGATTAAACTGTCACTGTGTGTATTTATAAAGAATGTGAGTGTGAGTGACTGAAATGCATATATGCAATATTTCACGGGAGACTAGCCCTCAAATGTTATGATTAATAAGTTTTTTTACCAGGAATGTGGAATGACCAGTTGAACATTCCCCAAAATGTTATTTTTTAAAACATTTTACAAAAATGTTATAGTAATTTTTTTCAGCATTATTTTAATTCTAATGGTCAAAATAATAATAATATTATTTCAAAAATTAATAATGAATTAAATTTTGAAGAGTAGCATTTTAGTGCCATTTAGAGGGACCATTACCTTTTAGTGCTACTTTTTTTTTTAGTTTCATTTAGGTGCAAAATGATCCATGAGATTACTATTATATCCTTTCATTTGAATTTTAAACTTTAACCTTTTAAAATGGCCAAATAATCAATTTTATCTCATACTTTTTACTAAATCTAGCACATACTTTTCTTTTAACTAACTTATACCCAAACTTTACATTTAATTTGTTATCAAATTTAGCACAAACTTTTTATTTCATACCCATACTTTTCATTTTTAATCAAATATAGCACATATTTTTTATGTTTTACCAATTTTAGCACATGTTTTTATCAATTAATTTAAAATACAAAAAAATATAAAAATTATCTAATAATTAAAAAAGAAAAAAATATTTTAAATATGTTTAAATTAAAAAAATCAATTTAAAATATACAAATTTAAAAACAATTGATAATTGAAATTACCTAAAACTATTGGATTAAAAAGAGATTTACAAAATATATATATAAAAAAAATATAATAATTGAAATAAAATGAACTCTCTCCTCCATTCACCAAAAGTATGAACATATTTTTGGTGACAGAGGGAGTATATACTTTTTTAAATAATGTTTTGAAATTCTTTAAATAATTTTAAATTTTATATATTTTTTAGATTAAAAAATATTAATCCTCCGTCCAATTTTATAATTTCCATTTGGGATGGACACAAATTTTAAGGAAAACTGATTGTTTACGGTAAGAAAAATTGATTGTTTACGTTAAAAGTGAAAGGTGGGAGTGGAGAGAAGTAGAAATAAAGTAGTGTCTCGGAGTAATATTTCTTTTTTTGAAAATGAGAATGATGAAATTGGGTAGGCAAAAAAGAAAAGTGAGAATTATATAATTGGAAGAGTATAACTTTAGAATTTTTTTTATAAAGTAAGATATATTTATTATATTTATAAAAAGTATGAGTATAAATTGAATAAGAGTAAAAGAGTATGTGCTAAATTTTATAAAAAATGAAAAGTACGAGTATAATTTGGTTAAAAAAAAAAAGTATGTGCTAGATTTAAGAAAAAGTAAAAAGTATAGATATAATTTAATTAAAAAGAAAAATATGTGCTAGATTTGATAAAAAGTGTAAAGTATGGGCTAAAATTGATAATTTGACATTTTAAAATTTATTTTTATTTCTTTCAATCTTCCTCATTTTTTTTTATTTTACCAAATAATTTTAAAATTAAAAAAATAAAAAAAAATCTCAATAATTTTATTTTTCATTCTTTCACAAATTAACAAATAAATTTAAAATAAACTCCAAAAAAATAAAAATAACAACAAATACGAAAATAAATTCACAAAAAATACAAAAAAAAAATATATATATATAAAAATTACAAAATCAACAAATTCACAATAATTTTAACTTTCATTCTTTCACAAATCAACAAAATTATCAAATTAAACTCCCAAAAATAAAAACAACAAAAATTATGAAAATAAATTCACAAAAAATACAAAAATAAATTTAAAATTTAAACAATATATAAACAAAATATTCCATCAAAATTAAGAATTAACAAAAATTTTACCTAACGATCAATAAAATAAATTTGCATCAACTAACAAAACTTTGCACCAATAGTTCCCGTGAAGAAAACAGAAAAAAATAAATAAAAATGAACATATTTGCTTCTTCTTCTTCTTCAAGAATATTTCATCAATGTTTCATCCCTTACCTTTTTCTCAAACCCAAATGCAGTCTTACAGTTTTTAAAAAATTAGCAAGAAAATTAAAAAAAAATCCCCAACAAATTAGCAAACAAGAAATTAGTAACCAAGAAGGAGAAACTCAGCGGCGACGACAGTCATAAATCTGGGCTGCTCTTCTCGATCGGCTGCGGTGGAGGGCAGTTGTGGTCGTCCCTTCGTCTTCACAAACAACGACGACGACTAGGGCAACAGACAGATTGATCGACGGGGGCGACAACTTCGTCTTTAGATCTAGGGGCTAACGGAGTCGATCGACGACCACAACTACGAACAGAACAATTCGCGGCCGGCTAGGGCGTCTTCGTCTTCACGCACGGTGGCGGTAGGGCTAGTCTAGGGCGGCGACCAAGACAGATCGACACTGAAGACTTACACAAACCTTTAGATCGGTGGGGGCATGGTGGATGATGGTGGGATTTTTTGCAGCTTCGTCTTCGTCGTCTTCTTCGTCCGGGGCGGTTTGCGACGGTCAAGGCGGCGACGACGTTGTTCAAGGTAATGGAGGCTCGACGACCATGTCGAAGGTTTGCCGCCGACGTTCAAGGCGATGGAGGTTCGGTGACCATGGCGAAGGCCATCGTCTTCGTTGGGGAAAAGCTTTACAACGGCGATGACCATGGTGGTGATTAATGTTTAGGATATTAGGGGGTGTTTGTTTTGGGACTCACACGTCCGGATGGGGGGCGTAACGTCCCCCGTCCTGTTCTAGTTCGGGATTTCACATTCAGATTCCACCATCCAACTCCATCCACCCCTAATAATACATATATATTATACTATTATAATAATACAACATCATGCATTATTACACAATTGATTTGACATAAAGTTGCATTATATAATATTATAATACAATATCACCCACTATTACACAATTGATTTCACATAAAGTTACATCATATCCTACTCAAAATCTCTAAGGGCATGTTTGTTTTGGGATGCGAAATCCGAATTTGGAATTTTGAAACTCCACCCTATAAACCCTATAAAAGTCAACCATATAAATACTTACAAACCCTATATAAATACCTATAAAACCTATAATCCTATTCAATAAAGTTAAATCATACCCTACATAAATTCCAAAACAAACACAAAACATAAAAAACATTAGGATTTTAAAATCCATTAGATTTTGAAATCCATTAGATTTTGAAATCCGAATTTCAAAATACTCAAAATCCCAAAACAAACATGCCCTAAACAAACACGCCCTAAACAAACACGCATTATCAATATTTATCATAATTTTTTCATTCGAATTTCCCCCGTCTTACATAATTCCAAAACATACACCCCCTTAGGGCATGTTTGTTTTGGGATGGGAAATCCGGATTTAGGATTTCGAAACTCCACCCCCGTTACACTTTGGGATTTTGATTCAGGATTTCAAAATCCCACCCTATAAAAGTCAACCCTATAAATACCTACAAAACACCTATAAATACCTACCCTATCAACCTATAAATACCTACAAACCACCTATAAAACCTATAATCCTATACTATAAAGTTAAATCCTACCCTACATAAATCCCAAAACAAACACAAAACACAAAAAAGCATTAGGATTTTGAAATGCACTAGATTTTGAAATCCGGATTTCAAAATCCTCAAAATCCCAAAACAAACATGCCCTTAGGGTTTGGGGTAGAGATTTTAAGAAATGAGAGAAATGGGGTAAATGATTTGATTTTATAGGGGATAGTATTGGTATTTTACTATCAATTTGAAACCTATTTTAAAATTTTTAAATTTGTAGCACCTAAATGTAATGAGAAGGTGTAGATGTCACCTATGGGTAAAAAAACTCTTAAAATTGAATAATAATGTGAATATTAATAATAGTAATTCAACAATAATAATATTAATACAGTAGTTTAAAAAAATAAAAATAATAACAATAATTTTAATAATATAAGTAATAATTTCAACGTATTAATAAAAATAAAAATATTTTATAATAAAATATTATTATTATTAATTTAAAATAAATATACAAATTTTATTATTACTTAATACAAAAATATTTTATCATTTTATTATAAAAATAATAATATTATTAAAAATGTGCAAAATTTATAAATTTAATAATATTATTTTTATTTTAAAAATAATATCAATCTATATTACTAGTATTAAACATATAAGTATTATAAGTATAAATTATTATTAAGTAACATAATAATAAAAAATTAATATTATTAGAAATATATAATAATTCCAACCATTAAAGATAGAGATAGAAGAGAAAGTAAAGAGAATAATTAAAAAAAAAAGCGCAAAAACTTATATGCAATATTGCATACATACAATATGACTAATTAAGGTAATTAGGTCAAAATTTGTGGGTCAACGCGGGTCAACACGGGTCAAAGCGGGTCAACCTTAATTAAAATATTTATTTTCACTCTAATATATTATTATTTTACTACATGACCAAAGTTATGTTACTACAAGAACTAAATTTCGTCACTACAAGGTCAAAAGTGTATTACTACAAGTCCAAAAATATTCTGAACACTTATTTTTTTGGGGCAAAATTACTAAAATAATTTTGACTTATTCGGCTACTACATGACTAAAACAATGTTACTACAAGACCAAAATTTTATCACTACAAGGTCAAAAGTGTATTACTACATGTTCAAAAATATTCTGGAGACTTTATTTTTTGGTGAATTTTTCAAAATGTTTTGACATGTAGTATTAAATTTTTGGCCTTGTAGTGGTAATATTTTGACCTTGTAGTAACAATATTTTGGTCATGTAGTAAACCACCTGTTTTCAACCCGCGAATTTTCTGGGCAACCCGGATCCAGACCTATGACCCGCGAATTTTTTAAAATTGACTTAATTTGACTTTTAAACTTAGGGTTTTGACTTGCCTAATTGGGATGAAATGCATGTATGCAATATTTCACATAAGACTAACCCAAAAAAAAGTTAACTAAAGAGATTTCAAATTGCGAGATTTAGAATTAGTTAAAAAGTTAAAATTATTGATATTGAAATTTTGGTATACCAAACTCATACTAAAAAATTAAGGAATATACTCAAAAGAAAGAGAATAAAATAAAGTATGATAGCATATATAAAAATTTATCAATAAAATTATATTTAACAAATATATAACTCTATAAAATATTGATACATCAATAAATTAATTAAAAAATGACACACGAAAACGAATTAATGGTAAAAGTAAAGATAAATATCTGATGTGAGAGGAAATAATAATACTGTAATTCATTGGTTGCCCTAGCCACAATTTTATTTCAGTATAAAAAGGAGAAACCTTTACTAAGCCCCTATAATTTTGCAAACATAAAACCGAGAATTTGTTCACTCCTCTGGTTCTTCTCCAACTCCGCGGCGCAGATCTGAGGTGTTAGTCTGCATAATCATTCGAAATACAAGTTTTGATTTAGGCTCATAGGTTCGATTTCCTCATTGCTCTTTGGTTTTCTTCTGTTTATTTTGTGCGTTCTGTACCTTTTAATTTTATTCTGTTGGAATTTTTGTTGAACTCTAATAGGTGCGCCAATGTAGTTGATGATATCGACACCAGTGGCATTTGGATTGGATGTTGGACATATATCTTTAGCTTCAAAACGATATTTTTTTTCTGTGTGTGTTTACTGGCTCTTGTTTAGTTTGAGTTTGTCGAAGTGAATTTTTGGGGTTGAGGATTCTGTGGTGCTGTTATTTAGTCTTTGTTCTTGATAGGACCTTGCTTCTCCCCAAACATGGTATCAGGAGTGTTTAATGATTGCACTCCATAACCAATGGCTTGTTAGTAGGTGCTTTATGGGTCTTGTTTTGTAGCTCAAACTACTAATTTTGGTGTACCTCCTTTGAGATGTCTGAGGAGGGGTGCAATGATAAACAAAACATATAAGCATATTTTTGGGCAGATTTTTCAATGACAATGATTTGATGCTCTTATCTCTATGATAATCTGTTCTTGTAAATCATGGGGACAAGGATTGTCTGGAACTATTATTCAATGGCAATTAAATCATTGTTCTTGATAGCACCTCTCCGTTCCCCAAACATGGGAAAAGAAGTTTAATGCTTGTACTCCATAACCAATGGCTCGCGAGTTTGGCTCTTCTGTGACATTTTTTATCTTCAAAATACTAGGTGCTTGTGGGTTTTCTCTTTTTGCTTGAACTTGTAATTTGATTGTGCCCCTTAATCTTCAAAAATAAATACTTATTTTTTCGGATTTTTTTTGGTTTTTGATGGCTAAAGGTTTAATAGTCTCTCCGAGTAAATATTGGGGACAAAGATTATGTGGCACTATTATTCAATGACAATTTAGTCGTTGTTTTTGATAGTACCTATCCGTTCCCCAAATATGAGAACAAAAGTTTAATGCTTGTACTCCGTAACGAATGGCTTGCGAGTTTGGCTCTTTTGTGATATCTCTAATTTTTGAAAAAACAAGAATTTGGCCACTTTTGTATTTTAAGTTTTAATAGACTTTCTTTAAAAATATTGGTGACAAGGAGTATGTGGTGCTATTATTCAATGACAATTTAGTCGTTGATCTAGATAGTACCTATCCATTCCCCAAATATGTGAATAAAAGTTTAATGCTTGTACTCCATAACCAATGGCTTGCGAGTTTGGCTCTTTTATAATATCTTTTATTTTTGAAAAAACAATAATTTGTGTATCTTCTATCCCTTGCTTGAATTTCTATTTGGCCACTTTTGATTGTTAATTTTTGATAGCTAAAGGTTTAATAATCTCTCTTGGTAAATATTGGGGACAAAGATTATGTGGCACTATTATTCAATGACAATTTAGTCATTGTTCTTGATAGTACCTATCCGTTCCCCAAATATGGCAACAAAAGTTTAATGCTTGTACTCCATAACCAATGGCTTGCGAGTTTGGCTCTTTTGTGATATCTCTAATTTTTGAAAAAACAAGAATTTATGCCTCTTCTATCCGTTGCTTGAATTTCTATTTGTCCACTTTTGTATGTCAATTTTTTATGGCTCAAGTGTTAATAGGCTTTCTTTAAAAATATTGGTGACAAGGAGTATTTGGTGCTATTATTCAATGATAATTTAGTCATTGATCTAGATAGTACTTATCCATTCCCCAAATATGTGAATAAAAGTTTAATGCTTGTACTCCATAACCAATGGCTTGCGAGTTTGGCTCTTTTATGATATCTTTTATTTTTGAAAAAACAAGAATTTGTGTCTCTTCTATACATTGCTTGAATTTCTATTCGGCCACCTTTGATTGTTAATTTTTGATAGCTAAAGGTTTAATAATCTCTCTTGGTAAATATTGGGAACAAAGATTATGTGGCACTATTATTCAATGACAATTTAGTCATTGTTCTTGATAGTACCTATCCGTTCCCCAAATATGGCAACAAAAGTTTAATGCTTGTACTCCATAACCAATGGCTTGCGAGTTTGGCTCTTTTGTGATATCTCTAATTTTTGAAAAAACAAGAATCTGTGTCTCTTCTATCCATTGCTTGAATTTCTATTTGTCCACTTTTGTATGTTAATTTTTTATGGCTCAAGTTTTAATAGACTTTCTTTAAAAATATTGGTGACAAGGAGTATTTGGTGCTATTATTCAATGACAATTTAGTCGTTGATCTAGATAGTACCTATCCATTCCCCAAATATGTGAATAAAAGTTTAATGCTTGTACTCCATAACCAATGGCTTGCGAGTTTGGCTCTTTTATGATATCTTTTATTTTTGAAAAACCAAGAATGTGTCTCTTCTATCCATTGCTTGAATTTCTATTTGGCCACCTTTGATTGTTAATTTTTGATAGCTAAAGGTTTAATAATCTCTCTTGGTAAATATTGGGGACAAAGATTATGTGGCACTATTATTCAATGACAATTTAGTCATTGTTCTTGATAGTACCTATTCGTTCCCCAAATATGCAACAAAAGTTTAATGCTTGTACTCCATAACCAATGGCTTGCGAGTTTGGCTCTTTTATGATATCTTTAATTTTTGAAAAAACAAGTATTTGTGTCTCTTCTATCCATTGCTTGAATTTCTATTTGGCCACTTTTGATTGTTAATTTGTGATAGCTAAAGGTTTAATAATCTGGGGACAAAGATTATGTGAACAAAAGTTTAATGCTTGTACTCCATAACCAATGGCTTGCGAATTTGGCTCTTTTGTGATATCTTTTATTTTAAAAAAAATAAGAATTTGTCCATTGCTTGAATTTCTATTTGGCCACTTTTGATTCTTAAATTTTAAAAGCTAAAGGTTTAATGATCTTTTTTTTTTTTTGAGAATATACAAGGAGTATACAATATTCAATGATTACAAATCTCCTTAATATATTGAGGAATATCTTTTTCAACCCAATCAAAAGGTGCTGAAAAATTCCGAGCTTCTTGAGCCATCATGTGTGCTGCAAAATTGTTATCTCTGGTAATAACATCACAATCCCAAATTACCAAAGATTGCAGCAATTTCCTGATATCTTTGACCAAATCATTTTCCAATCCTTCAAGCCTCAAACAAGCATTAATAGCTCCAATTGAATCAGTAGAATCCATTCTAAGGCTTGATATCCGGATATTGTGCTTGATACAACATTCCATTCCTTGTTTTGCTGCAATTAATTCTGCTGCCACTACAGAACCTGGATTTTTAATGCGTGCACCACCAGCCAAAGTCACAACCCCCTTATCGTCAAATACCAAAACCCAACAGCAAAAAAATCTTCGTTAATATCAAAAGCTGCATCCGTAAAGAGTTTACCTTGGCCATGCTGAAAATTATCCCCTTTCCTCCCTTGACAATCACCAAAATCCAATTCCTTTTCCAAGCACCCCTTTTTTTGGAAATCAGACCAATAATCTAAAGCCCATTGTATTTTGAAATTAGCACATAAAGAAACAGATTGATTCTTAGCCTCATCCGAATGTAACCAACTGCATCTTTCTCTCCAAATAGCCCACGCAATAATAAGGAACAAAGAAAAGAACGTTTGATCAAATCGTTCCTTAATATAGCATAATAATTGAAAATAAGTACCTTTAGTTTGTCCCTTTATCTGTGCCCATATGCCTTGGTCCTTCCAGACTTGCTTAGCAAAAGTACAATGAATAAGAGCATGTAAAGTATCAGCCCAAAAAGCACCACAACATAAACACGAAGATGCCATTGGAATATGATGCTTAACCAAATTGCCCTCTGTTGCTAATGAATCATTCAAAGTTTTCCACCCAAAAATACGAACCTTAGGAGGAATCTTTAATTTCCACAGATACTTCCACAGTAACTGAGCATGATTTCTTCCAGATGTGCTTGGTAGGGAAATGAACCATGGTTGTGTTGAAATTCTGGAAATAAACTTATATCCCGAGGCCACTGAATAATTTCCCGATGCACTTTTCGGCCAAAATTGCTTGTCTTTTTGACAAACCCCAAACAAAGGGGTTTTGAGAATAACTCCCACTTCATTAGCCCAGAACGCTTGACGAACAAGAGCTTCATTCCATTCAGAATTTGGCAATATATATCGACCAACAGTAGAAGCACTAGCTCTCCTGGATTTAATCAAACCATTCCCAAGACCCCCAACCCATCGATCTTTAAAAATATGCACATCCAACCCATTCCCTATACGCCAACGAAGCCTTTTTCCAGTATTTCCTTACTCCACATCATAGATCTCCACACAAAGGATGGATTGGAGCCCACTTCAGCATTCATAATAGTCGTGTATCTAAAATATTTTGCTTTAAAAACCCTACTCACAAGAGAATCTGGACGAAGCAACATCCTCCAAACCTGTTTTGCCAAGAGGGCTTTATTGAACAAAACCAAATTCCGAAAACCCAATCCTCCATCCTCACGCGACTTACATAATTCACTCCATTTCTTCCAATGCAGCTTATTATGATTCTCCTCTGAACCCCACCAAAAATTAGCAATCATTCTTTCTATATCCCGACATATCGAAGTAGGAATCCTAAAACATGACATTGCATAACAAGGAATAGCCTGTAAAACGGATTTAATTAGAACCTCCTTACCACCTTCCGAAAATTTCTTATGACTCCACGAATTAATACGCTGTCTCACCCGGTCCACCAAATACCCAAACTGATGGCGCTTTGTTTTGATTGAAAAAGTAGGTAATCCCAAATAGATATCATGTCCATTCGTAGAACGAACGCCCAATACCTGCTTCAAAATATCTCGATTCACCACTTTAGTACAGGGGCTAAATGTAATGGCCGACTTCTCGAAATTAATCAATTGACCCGACGCCAATTCATAAGAGTGGAGACATTTTTTCAAAATCTCAGCTTGTCGTTGTGATGCCTTCAAGAAAATCAAGTTGTCATCTGCAAAAAATAAATGAGAAACGCATGGGGCATCTCTAGCAATTTTAATACCTGAAAAGGCTTTCTTTTCCATGGCAAACCGAATCAGAGATGACAACGCCTGAGCACACATAACAAACAGAAATGGTGATAACGGATCCCCTTGCCGCAGCCCCCTAGAAGGTATAAAAGATTCAGAAATCGATCCATTAATACAAACATTATAGGATATCGTAACATTATAGGATACCGACGATATACATCTGAAAATAAGTTCCCTCCATCTGGCAGAAAAACCAACTTGTTTCAAAACTTGTAATAAAAAAGGCCACTCCACCCTATCATATGCCTTACTCATATCTAATTTCAAAGCAGCATATCCTTCCTTACTCTTAGATGATCGGATCCAATGTAAGCATTCAAAGGCCACTAAGATATTATCCGAAATGAGTCGTCCAGAAACAAACGCACTTTGAGAAGGATCAATGATATCATTCATAACAACCTTCATTCTGTTCGTAATGACTCTTGATAGAATCCTATAGCTCACATTGCATAGACTGATAGGTCGATATTGTAAAACACTAACTGGATTTTTGACCTTTGGAATAAGAACAATTGTGGTATTATTCCATAAATTCAGAGGTTTCTCACTGTTTAAGTATATCAAAATTTGTTCACTAACCTCATCACCAATCGTACCCCAATTGCTTTGATAAAACGAAGCCGGAAATCCATCTGGTCCAGCAGCCTTCCAGGGATTAAGATCCTTGATAGCTTTACACACTTCCTCTTTAGAGAATGGAACATCCAGCATACTCATATGATCCCTAGTCAACTGCATATCCATCTCCTTTGTTGCTTCATGAAGTATTGAAAAACTAGGGTTACTTGATTTAAAAATATCTTTAAAATACTCAACAAACACCCTCTTGATTCCATCATCATTATACATCCATTCCCCATAGCCATTTTGAATTTTAGAAATACGATTCGTACTTCGTCGTTGATTAGCTCGACTATGGAAAAATTTAGTATTTCTATCCCCTTCTTTAATCCATGAAACCCTAGATCTTTGTTTCCAATACCATTCCTCTTGTGAGTACAAATTCTCCAAATCTTTTTCCAATCTCTTTACTTGATGCATATCCGGGATTAAGGATATTGATAAATCTATCTTCTTTTCCTTGACAGCCCAAATCTTACCAATTACTTTCTTAAAACTAGATTCTTTGATCCAATGATTTTCAAAACGAAATCCAATCCTTGAAGGTTCTGCAATAATAGCATTAGTCATATTACATGTAATAAGAATAGGGCGATGATCCGATCCCATGAAGTCAATCACTCTAACTTCATAGTTTGGGAACAACTTTATCCATTCAGAAGTAGCAACATATCTATCAAGTTTTTCTTGAATAAAGTCCATACCAAATCTCTTATTCATCCATGTAAATTTAGATCCTTTAACCTTCAAATCAATCAATTCATTATGGTCAAGAACCTCCTGAAATTGTAATAATCTGGACAAAGGCTTCTTAATTCCCCCCCTCTTCTCAAAATGAAACAAAGTTTCATTAAAGTCCCCACCCACAAGCCAGGCTTTGTTTGCAAATTGACAATAATTACCAAGCCTTTTAAGCAAATCCCATGAAAACTTACGGTCCTCCAATTTAGGATTCCGTTGAAAACCTGTAAATCTCCATTGGTTATCTTGAGATGAGATCACAGAATCAATATGTGCAGAAGAGTAAGAAACAATATCTAACACAATGTCCTTCCAAAACAACAACAAACCACCAGAAAAACCCCTTGCATTCACTGAAAAAAAACAACTAAAACCCAGTCTAGACTTCAAAAGATCGGCTCTAACCGATGTACATCGAGATTTAGAAATAAATAACAAAGATGGACGAAATTTAAAAACTAGACGACTAAGATTATTGAATGCCCGAGTCCCACGAACCCCTCGAGCATTCCAGCACAACACTTTCATTCCCCCGGGCGGGGCTGATTCACTTCAGCCTCCGCCTAATCACGAATCACAAGCGGCGCCCCATATGTTTCAAACATACTCCGAGCCCGCTTACAACTTGCTTCCACCTCCTTGATTACTTCGCCCTCAGACCAACCCTTACCATCGCCCCAAAAACCCATTACTGTTCCAGCAACTTCATTCCATGATCTCTTCTTAAACGGGACAACATAGCTATTAGCTGAATCCGCCTGACCCGTAACCTCCTTATCACGAACATCCCCATTATTGTCAGCTTCTGCATGCTCAGGTGAAGCTACCGTTTCATAAATCGGAGCAAAAGGTTTCTCACCATCATAAAGAATCTCAACATAAGAAGCATAATAAGAAGTGCTGAGATCCCTTCCCACAAAGTGTACAACACGATAATCACTTCCATTTTCCACACCATGCAAGGGTTCCTTCAGAAAACAGTGTTGAAAACCCATAGGAACAGTAAAAGAGATTGGTTCCAGATACTTACCTGTTCGTGGATCAAACCGCCCCTTCTCTTCAGGCAGACGGCTACAACGGCCCTCCTCCACTCCATTCTTCTCAGGCATAAGTTCCTCAAAATTCCTCACAATCTGCCTACGCTGCGGGCCAATTTCTAGCCTAGTCTCCACTTCCTCATGATCCACCACCACCGCCTTACCCTTCAAAACCCTTCTCTCCTCCTCCTCCACCTGAGAAAGCCCCTGAGCTTGCCCCCCATCCTCGTTTTGAAGAAGATGAAAAAATTGATTAAGCTCCTCCTCTGTAGGACTCTTCTTTTTATCTACCTGCAACCATAAAGGAAAGAACCTGTGCTCCTTGCACCACTCATCAGATTTGTCACATGCAAGTGAACATTCCTTCTCCGAATGATTCAGCATTCCACATACCGTACAGAAACCGGATAAACGCTCATACCTGAAAACCGCAGTAATCGGTTCATCCTCCACCGTTATGTAGAAAAACCTACAAAGAGGTTTAGTGACATCCAAAAGCACCCTAATGCGCAAACATTCCCCCCATGCCTCTAGACCCTCTTTAGCATCAACCTCAACAACTTCACCCACAATACTACCTATCTTAAGGCCCAAAACCTTACTCATAGCAAACAGCTGGAGACCATGAACCTGGATCCAAATAGGTACAAAGTTCAGTTTGAGTTGGCCTAACCTTTCTCCCCCATGCATCCTATCCAAAACCACCAAAGACCGACGAACATTCCATGGTTGTTGAAGCAGAATCTCCTTCATCTTAGCAGCATCCCCAAAAGTAATAAGAAAAAGGCCCTCCCCAGCACTCACAATCCTCAACGGGGAACGCATTCGCCACGCTCGTCCCAAGATCTCAGTCAGTTCAGCAATACTGATAGGTCTTCTTGCCACAAATCGCATGGCCACCGTATTCTGCGGAATCGCCAATTCATTCCGCTGCGCCACAAGGTGCGGGGCATTTCTCTGTGAAATGCGAAAGTTCT
Source organism: Galeopsis tetrahit (assembly GCA_963675135.1). Taxonomy (NCBI): domain Eukaryota; kingdom Viridiplantae; phylum Streptophyta; class Magnoliopsida; order Lamiales; family Lamiaceae; genus Galeopsis; species Galeopsis tetrahit. Next base: position 58,903,793 of record OY776127.1, read on the forward strand.
CCATCATTTGATTAATGGATTCCGCCATACAATTAAGAAAATAAAAAACCGAAAGTAAAGAGAAGCTTGTGTAAGAAGAGTGATTGAGAAAGGGAGCCTTCCACCCAATATATAAAGGAAGGAAACCCAAACGTTGGTGGTAAATAAAAAACCACACAACTGAAACCATCAGCGCCCCCAAAACCATCATTGTGAGTTATAGAAAAACCCCCTAAATTTGTTCGGCCAATCATCTTCTTTGCTTTCAAAAGTTGTCTCCAAAAAATGATGAGCCCTGACTCTCCCCCAATGTATACGCGAATATACTGCACAATCTGAGCAAACCAAATTCTCAACCCAAATCTAATGATTAGAGAATTTGTGATAACCAATACCAACAAAACCCAGTAATAGACGAAAAGTATTTGCACAATCCAAGAAATCCAAACAAGAATCAAGAACAAAAGCAGAATTCGAAGCGGTGGAAAAAAGTTTTTCGAGAAAAACTTCGGATATCAAAAACCCCTCTCTTAAAGGAGAGAGAAATCTTGTGGTGTTTTTTTAATTTGGAATTCCTTTGCTGTAACGCTAACACGTAAATAGGGAGTAGTAATAATTTGATAATCGAATAAGCTTAATTAATCACAAATTACAAAAGTTGCATCAAACTTTCCATTGATAGAATTTGCAACAACATTAGGATCCACTTCCACTCTCAATAAAGGTTTAATGATCTCTTTTGGTAAATATTGGGGATAAAGATTATGTGGCGCTATTATTCAATGACATCTTAGTCATTGTTCTTGATAGTACCTATTCGTTCCCCAAACATGGGAACAAAAGTCTAATGCTTGTACTCCATAACCAATGGCTTGCGAGTTTGGCTCTTTTGTGATATCTTTTATTTTCGAAAACACAAGAATTTGTGTCTCTTCTATCAATTGCTTGAATTTCTATTTGGCCACTTTTGTATTTTAAGTTTTTATGGCTCAAGTTTTAATAGAGTCTCTTTAAAAGTATTGGGGACAAGGAGTATGTGGTTAGGGGTGGGTAAATATACCGAAATTTCGGTATATCGAGCTTTTCATACCGAAAAATATCGAAATTTTCGGTACGGTATGATATCGTACCGAAATTTTTGGTACGGTAACAGTATGGAAAATGATCATACCGCGGTATTTCGGTATACCGAAATTTTTTCGGTATTCGTAATGAAATGGTATATCGATATACTGAAATACTGAAATCTTAATAAAATAATAATTTTATATTATTTTCAAATTAAAATAACTTTAATTATTAAAACATAAATAAAATAAACCTTAAATAATTAATTTCGGTATAAAACAATGCTTCAATATTTTTGATATGAATCGTTATACCGATATGGTACGGTATATCGATATACCGTACCGAAAATTCGGTATACCGAAACTACGGTACGATATCAGTATGAATTTTTACATACCGAAAATATTGGTAAATCGAAATTTCGGTACGGTAATGGTATGAATTTTTTCAATATCGAAATTTTCGGTATGATAACGGTATGATTCGATATGGTCGGTATACCGTATCGAACCACCCCTATATGTGGTGCTATTATTCAATAACAATTTAGTTATTGTTCTAGATACTACCTATCTGTTTTCCAAATATGTGAACAAAAGTTTAATGCTTGTACTCCATTACCAATGACTTGCGAGTTTGGCTCTTCTTTGATATCTTTTATATTTGAAATAGAACAAATTGTGGCTCTTCTATCCATTGCTTGAATTTCTATTTGGCCACTTTTGATTGTTAATTTTTGATAGCTCGAGGTTTAATAATTTCTTTTGTTAAATATTGGGGAAAAAGATTATGTGGATCTATTATTCAATGAAAATTTAGTCATTGTTCTTAATAGTGTACCTATTCGTTCCCCAAATATGGGAACAAAAGTTTAATGCTTGTACTCTATAACCAATGGCTTGCCAGTTTGACTCTTTTGTGATATTTTCTATTTTTGAAATGGAAAAAATTGTGGCTCTTCTATACATTGCTTGAATTTCTATTTCACTACTTTTGTTTGTTAATTTTTAATGGCACAAGGTTTAATATTTTTCTTGGTAAATATTGGGGACAAGGATTATGTGGTGCTATTATTAGATGATAATTTAGTCATTGTTCTTGATAGTATCTATCCGTTCCCCAAATATGGGAACAAAAGTTTAATGCTTGTACTCTGTTAAGAACCCATATGTAATTCTAGAAACTTGGAGCGCGACTCTCCAAATTACCCTAGCAACCAGTTTAGGAACTGTAGAAAAGAACTTAATTCTCATATATGCGTAAATCGTTTTTGACCCATCGAGGTCTTATTTATACAAGAGATCAATCAAATCAACTAAAAGGCCCAAGGCCTAGCGCCTAACTAACTACAGAAACCAACTGGGCCCTAGGCCCAACAAAACAAGTAAAAAGAAACAAACTGGGCCCTAGGCCCAACAAAACAAGTAAAAAGAATAAATTTCGGCCCACAGCCTGTTTCAACTAATTACGTCTTTCCTTCTTCGGTATACGTTAGTAATCGGTGGATTAGGGGTTGTGCTCTCATCATCACCCCCGGGCTGAAAACGAACCTTGTCCTCAAGGTTCAAGTCTGGAAATTGCAGGCGCAGATGTTCGACGAGGTCCCAAGTGGCATCTTCTGGGCCCAATGATTTCCAAAGAATGAGTGCCTCCCGCACCGGACCTTTTGGAGTGGTCTTCCAACGGTATTCCAAAATCCGTTTCGGTATTAGTTCTGGTGTGCCCTCGAGGGAGTACGGCGGTAGTGTTGGGCAAGTAGGGGTATCGGAGCCAGCCTTCCGGCGAAGTAACGAGACGTGGAAGACGGGATGAATTCTAGAGTCCTGTGGCAGTTGAAGGCGGTATGCGACTGACCCTATCTTCTCCAAAATTTGAAAAGGACCGAAATACTTACTAGCGAGTTTCTGATTGATTTTGCGGAGGACCGTTTGTTGGCGATACGACTGTAATTTAAGGTAGACCTAGTCCCCGATGTTGAATTCTTCCGACCATCTTTTGTTATTGGCGTACTGACTCATTCGGTTCATCTTGAGTGAGCTGTGGTGGGTTGTGTTATACTAGTATTCGGCCCATGCTAAATGTGATTCCCACTCTCTCGGCTTGTGGTATGTCATGCAGCGAAGATATTGTTCTAGGCAGCGGTTAACCACCTCCGTCTGTCCGTCGGTTTGTGGATGATATGCAGAACTAAATTGTAGTTTCGTGCCCAACAATTTGAATAAATCCTACCAAAAGTGGCTGATGAAGACCCGATCCCGATCGGAGACAATGGTCCTCGGGATTCCGTGCAATCGTACAATCTGGCGGATGAAGATTTCGGCAATGGATGCGACACTATATGGGTGGCGAAGGGCGATGAAGTGGGTATACTTCGAGAGGCGATCGACTACGACGAGAATAGTGTCCTTTCCGTGGGATCGGGGCAAACCTGTAATAAAGTCTATTGAAATGTCAGTCCATACCTGGTGAGGGATTGGCAAGGGGGCGAGAAGCCCGGCTGGGGTGCGACTGTCGGCTTTGTTTCGTTGGCAAGTATCGCATGCTTTGATGAACTGGATTACGTCCTGTTTCAAGTGCGGCCAATTAAACAACTGCTGAATCCTCTTTGTTGTTCGCAAGATGCCGGAATGGCCTCCAAAGGCGGAAGAATGAAAAGTAGTTATGAGCTGCTGGCGCATGTCCCCTTGTGGAACTTGAAATTTTCCCTCGTGGGCAACACATCCATTCCGTAATTCCCAGCCCAGTGGCACATCCGTCCCATCGACAATTTTACTGAGAATAGGGGCGAGGAAAGGGTCGGTTTTGGTAGCTACTGCAATATCGTGCCAAAGGCATGTGAGTGGACTAGAGTAGGCCATGAGTAGTTCGCCAGTCTGAGGTATTCTAGAAAGGGCATCGACGACGTTGTTTTCTTTCCCCGGGCGATACACAATTTCGTAATCGAATCCGACGAGCTTGGCTATCAACTTATGTTGTTCAGGTGTAGTGATGCGTTGCTCCAACAAAAAACGTAAGCTGCGCTGATTCGTAATTATCCTTAACCGCCTGCCTATCAAGTAAGGGCGCCAAGTGCGTATTGCTTCCAAGATAGCAAGCATCTCCTTCTCATTACTGGTGGAATCATGCCTGTGAGTACCCTTGTAAAACTTAAGCTCAGTGAGGTCACCATCGCCCTAGTTGTAGACTTGGATGCCCAGACTGTTTTCCAATTTAAATTAGTGGTTGTTGAGAGATTCTCCCCTCCCGAGGATGAGAAAGAGGAAGCAACTCTGTGGAGATTCACTGTCCTTGTCCCCACCGGTGGCACATCTTGGTTGATGAAATCTCTTGTGGAACTCATTTGCAGGGGTGACTCTTATGACTCTTGTGGAAATTGCCGATTTGTCTATGTCCATGGATGTGTGTACTGGGCTGATGAACCGAATTGCAGTCTAATCATGTTTGACGTGGAGAAGGAAAAGGCAAGAAGCATAGATTGGCCGCAATGTTCTGCAGAGGATAATGCATTCTTGTTCGGATCATCGGATGGACTGCTACACAGTGTAACTCAGGAAGATGAATTTGAAATCCATTCCTATGATCAAGTTGAGGACGAGTGGCAACTGAAGCACAAGTTTACAACTAATGTATTTGGCCTTGTGGTATTGCTTTGCAATGGTCAACACCTCTTGATTGCCGATGACCCTAAATGCTTCTTGCTTCCCAATGTTGATGAGGAAGCACTTCTTATGTATGATATCTTGAGCGATACATGGGAGAAGATCAGCCTAGAAGATTTCAGTTTCGACATTTATGATCCAAATACTTATTTTTCATTTGTGCCCACTCTTGCAAAGGTCTCGGACAAGTATCTGCAGGACCCTAGTATTGAATTTGCAGAAGTCTATTTACGAGGACTACAACGTCTCGTGACGCAGAAAACCTGAGAAATTGGATAGAAGAAAGAAGAGAGGTAATGAGGTACTTCTTTTGCTACTGCTCTATGTGATGACAATAGTTGAGTTGAGCTAGTATGTAAATATTTTGACAAGTAATGAAGAGACAAGGGCGGACCGTCAGCTTGGCTGGGGCGGGCTGTAGCCCACCCCAGTTTTTCTTTTTTTTTCTTTTAATAAAAATATTGTAGTTTTTGATTATGTATTTCAATTTTATTCCTTTTCTTTAGGAATTATTTCCTTTATTCACGACTCATTTATTTTATTTAATTCATCTTTATTTAATTTGCGTTATTCATTTTTTATGGAGATATTGATGAAAATCAATATCATCTATATTTAATTCTCCTTGTTCATTTTTTTATGGAGATATATGATGAAAACAATATTAATATTTGATTAAATATTTATGCTTATATTTAGGAGATTTATTTTGACTTTATTATATTTAGTATTTTTATGTTTCATATTCTTCAAATATATTTTATATTATAAATAGATAAGTTTTACCGAGTATATTGTTATTAGAGAGTTGAATTGATTAATAAGAAATTAGATTTTTTTTTAAATCTTTTTTTACATAAAATGACAAATATTATGAAAATAGTGAAAAACATTAGATTATAATGGAGGGAATATTTGATTTAGTAATAGGTAATGAATAATTATGTTATGTATTGTTATTTAATTAATTTTATGTTTGTTGCATTAATTATATTTGTATTTGACACTTGTGTTATTTGAAATAAAATGGAGAGTCATTATATATCCTATTAGATGTTATAATTGTCTATTTGAAAAGATAATTGTTTCAAAACATGATCTTATTATCGATGAATTCTATTGGATAAAAGATCGGACGACACAATGTTTATAATTTATGTAAACATTTTTTTGCAGTATATTTATTTTAGACTTTCATCCCGTCCTAAATTTTAATCCTGAGTCCGCCCTTGTGAAGAGAGAACTAGTTTGTTGTGGCTTAACTTTACCCCTTCCTGAAATGAAAATGTGTATTAGTTTGTTGTGTGTTTCCATGAATGCTGGTACTGCTTTCGCATAAATTCCAATGAATACTTTTGGCTCAGTCTTTGTTCTTTTATATTTACTCTTCTTCAGATTGATAGTCAACTCTTGTACTCGTTTTTTGTCCTCCCCAAATAACTTCTTGTATCACACGACATATCTACCAATAATTTATAGAGTAACACTAGTGGCATGCAACTATAATTTTTTAGTGAAATAAATAGTAAAAAATCATTTTTTTTACTAAAATAACTAATGCTATCTTTAAAAAAATACATGTTTTTGCAATGGGTTGGGCTGATGTGTACTCAAATACACCGTGTACTTGAGTACATTTGTAAACTAGGTCAAAATTGCGAGTAAATAGAATACTGCATGCTTAATTACACGGTAGCTGTTATAGCCTAGTGGTCGCCCCTTTAATTTTTTACCAAGTGCAATATTAAATAAGAAAATGTGTAAATTTATAATAACAATTTTAAAAAAAATAAAATTAGGAATAGTTTATCTAGATTATAAAAGTGCAAGTACTAATAATCAAAAGGTGTATCATTAATAGTCATAAAAGTGCAAGATTAAATAAGAAAATGTGTAAATTTAATAACAATTTAAAAAAAAAATAGGAACGGTTTATCTAAATTATAAAAGTACAAGTACTAATAACCAAAAGGTGTATCTTTAATAGTGATAAAAGTGAAAGATTAAATAATAAAATGTGTAAATTTAATAACAATTTAAAAAAAAAATTAGGAACAGCTTATCTAGATTATAAAAGTGCAAGTACTAATAACAAGAAGGTGTATCATTAATAGTCATAAAAGTGCAAGATTAAATAATAAAATGTGCAAATTTAATAACAATTTTTAAAAATAAATTAGGAACAGTTTATCTCGATTATAAAAGTGTAAGTACTAATAACAAAAAAGTGTATCATTAATAGTCATAAAAGTGCAAGATAAAATAATAAAATGTGTAAAATTAGTAACAATATTTAAAAAAAAAAATTGACACCAATTTATCTAGATTACAAAAGTGCATGTTTTAATAACCAAAAGGTGTATCACTCTAGTAAAAAAAGTGCAAGTAGAACTAATAAAAAAAATAACCATCACTTTTTTTTTTTCGAAACCGGGTAGGCTTAGCTTCGATTATTGCAAATGCAGGTTGGTGCGAGTAGCCCATCCACAAAGTTCGGAGGGTCTACCCAAGAGGCCGGGTTCTCAAAATCACGAGAAGCCCGTGCAAATTCATGTGCCATATAATTGGCACTTCTTTTGACAAAAGAGATAACAATGTTTGAAAAAGTAGCCTTCAAAGCTCTACAAGCATTTATAAAGTCTCCAAAGGTGGAGTTTAGGGCCTCCGTTGAATTGATCGCGTCAACCACTACTTTCGCATCGCCTTCAATAATGATGTTATCAAGCCCTTCTTCTTTAGTCCATGACAAAGCTTCGAAAAAACCCATTGCTTCGCCAACTTCCACGTCCACGCACCCTGTTTTGACTAGTGTGCGTCCCCCCTTAAAGTTCCCCATGTGGTCCCTTAAAACCATGCCAATGCCTGTTTGGGTTGTTTCGCGAAAGAATCCAGCGTCTACGTTTAGTTTTTGGAAACCATTTTGTGGGGGGTGCCAGGCTGCACATGTGGCATTAACATCCTCACATCCTGCTGGTCGTCTTGGGCCGCCACGCGCCTTCCTCCATTCTATCCAATAGGCGGCTGATGCATGTACCGCCTGATTTGGCGCTTTACATTCTCCTGTCCATACCTTTTCATTTCGTTCCTTCCACACTTGCCATAGAACCATCCCAAAGCTAGCGGCCACCTCCTTAATAGGGCTGTTCAGCATTGCAAAGATGAAGTCTGCAGTACTGGGTGCACTCAGGGCTGCACTCTCTATTTTCGAAAGTAGGCCTGCTATTCTCCCACATGTTCTTGTGTACGTACACTGGACAAAGAGGTGCCAACTGTCCTCCTGTGCAGTGCCGCATAGTGCGCAGCGATCGTCGATATCCACTCTTCTTGTGGTCAAGTTTGTCCGTGTGGGGAGACAGTCTCGAGCGGCTCTCCAAAGGAAGTCCTTCACCTTGGGTGGGGCATTCAGTCCCCAAATAAGTTGCCATTGCCCTTCCATTCTAAAATCAGGTTCAGTCGACGTCGAGGCGGCTAGAGTATAAGCCGTCTTGACTGAATAGGTGCCATTTCGAGATGGCTGCCATATCAGTGTGTCGGAGCTTCCTTCCGGAGGGATTGCCATGTTTATTACCCGCTGGACGTCGAGAGGTAATAGTTCTTCAATCAGATTAACATCCCACTCTCGTGTCGCTGGATCAAAAAGAGCAGCCACTTTCAAATCCTCCAAGCCCTCCATACCTTCTGACTCTACATAGAAGTTACCCTGCTCGTGTATCCAAGGCGTCTCCCATATCTTGATCGAGTTACCCGTTCCCAGTTTCCAGCGTACACCTGCTCGTACCAGATGTTGGCTGGCGAACAGGCTAGCCCATGTGTAGCTCGGGTTACTTCCTAGCTCAGCAGTGAGAAAATCACCTTGTGGATAATATCGTGCTTTCAAAATGCGACATACGAGGGCATCCGGTTCAGTGAGGAGTCTCCATCCCATCTTACCCAGCATAGCCAAATTAAATAGGTGCAAGTTCTTGAATCCCCGACCTCCTTCGTTTCTTGTCACACACATCTTTTCCCATTTTAGCCAGTTTATGCCTCTATTCGTATCTGAATTGCTTCCCCACCAAAATTTATTCATCATAGTATGCAGTTCCTCAAGAAGCGTTTTTGGTAGAAGAAAGGTTGACATACAGAAAGTTGGGATAGACTGCGCTGCCGCTTTGATGAGGATCTCTTTCCCTGCCTTTGATAGGTTCTTTTTTCGCCATCCTTGAAGCTTTGCCCATAGTCTGTCTTTGACATACTTAAATATCTCTTTTTTCTTTCTCCCTACGAGGGATGGTAGCCCCAAGTATCTGCCTGTGTTAATCGGGTTTGAGATACCCATTATAGTGTTAATAGCTTCACGCCCCTCTGCATTGATGTTTCCACTGAAAAATACCCCGGACTTTGCGTAGTTGATAGCCTGTCCCGAAACCCGTTCGTACTCATTAAGTATCGTCCTTAATCGGGTACATTCATCCACCTGTGCTCGACAGAACAGCAGGCTATCGTCAGCAAATAGCAAGTGGGACACCTCTGGAGCTCTTCGGCAGACTCTATTCCCGTGAATGGTGCCTGTTGCACAGGCACTGTTTATGGCTGCTGAGAGGCCCTCAGAGCATAAAATGAATAGGTATGGGGACAGCGGGTCGCCCTGCCGTAGTCCTCTACCCGGATTGATAGGGCCTACTGTATCCTCATTCACCAAGATAGAGTACTTGACTGACTTCACACACATCATCATCCATCCTATCCACTGTTCAGTGAACCCCAATTTTCTGAGAATATCTTCTAAGTATGTCCAGTCCACCCTGTCGTAGGCCTTGCTTATATCAATCTTAAACGCCACGTCTCCACGTCTCCCTGTTCTCTTATTTTTCATGGCATGGAGTGTTTCAAAGGCGATCAAGATATTGTCTTGAATGAGCCTACCGGAGACAAATGCCGATTGGGCCTTACTAATGAGACCCGGGAGCACATCTTTCAACCTGTTGCATAATACCTTCGAAACAATTTTGTACAGGACGTTACACAAGGATATGGGTCGTAGATCGCGTACCGTTTGAGGGTTCTCAGTTTTTGGAATGAGGACAACATTAGTGCTATTAAGACCCGCTGGGAATTCTCCTCTAGCCAGCCAGCTAGCCCCTTCTCTAAAAATATCCTCGCCTAACGTGTTCCAGTTATGTTGGAAGAAGGCCGGATTAAAGCCATCAGGGCCCGGTGCTTTATCTTTGTGCATTTGGCCGATGGCGTCGTCGAATTCTTCTTTAGTGAAATCTCGGGTAAGCCGATCGTTCTGGGTCGCTGTGATAACAGGTTCGATGCTCCCCAGGAAGTCAATATCATCCTCCCGGTCCGGATTAACCGTAAAAAGGCTGTTGAAGTAATTTCCCACTACTGAGCAAAGGCCCTCCTGTTGAGCGACCCATTCATCATTGTCGTCCAAGAGTTTGACGATTTTATTCCTTTTTCGGCGGGTAGATGCCGACTGATGGAAGAATTTTGTGTTGAGATCGCCATCTCTGAGCCAAAATATTTTAGCTCGCTGCCTCCAGTATATTTCCTCTTGTTTAAGTATCGCTCCTAACTCTCCTCTGGCTGTCCTATACCTTTGCCTCCCCATAGTACTCATATCACCTTGGAGCTTCTCAATTTTCAGTTCAAGCTCCCTTTTAGTCGCTCTGAAGTGTGCATCAGCCCTTCTCCCCCATACTGTCAAGGATTCACTAGTGGCTGTTAATCTGTCGGTTATGCGCAAATCACTGAACCCCGTCCAACAGCGTTGCACAACAGTAGCCAGGTCAGCCTCCGTGAGCCATCTGTTTTCGAACCTGAAAGTGTGTTTTCGGGCCCTTCCCATGCTAGGACAGGTGTCCAGCAAGATGGGGTTGTGATCTGACACGGGAGCGATGAGGTTAAGAAGCTCGGCTTGGGGGAATTGCATGTTCCAAGCTGGGGTAGCCATTGCTCTATCTAGCCTTTCTTCAATCGCAGTCTCCGGGTCTCTTCCCCTAAACCAAGTTAAGGGGTAGCCATTGAGGGGAATATCCGAGAGGTTGTAGTCGACAATTGCCTCTCTGAAGCCATTAATAAGGTGTTGGGGGTGTGCCACCCTACCTCTCTTTTCAGCTGTCGATAAAAGATCATTATAATCCCCTATACATACCCAAGGGAGGGTATCATAGGCTGCTAGTGTGCGTAGGAGGTTCCATGAGAGATGGCGTCTATTCCGTTCTGGGTACCCATAGAAACCTGTTACACGCCAATCACCCTCGTTGTCTTTAATAACTGAGTCAATGTGGTGGTTGGAGTAGCTCAAGATTGAACAATCAGTATTATTATTCCAAAAAACTGCCAGGCCTCCACTATGGCCTATACAATCAACTGAAAAGCAAGAGTCAAATCTAAGCCGAACACGAATGGCTTCTAATCTAATGCCGAAAGAAAGAGTTTCAAATAAAAAGATAACATCGGGCCTCCGAACTCGAACGAGTTCACTTAATGCTTGAACTGTAGTCGGCTGTCCCACGCCCCTACAGTTCCAACTTAGGATCCTCATATCTCCCGGCTGGCCTCCGAGCCGGGGCCTGCCGATAAAAAATGCATGTAATTTGGTGTTGCATCGGTATTAGAAGTCTCCATCTTGTTGACCAATCTCTTTCTTTTCTTGGGCTCCACTGATTCTTTCTCTACCTCCGCGTCTTCAGCATGATTGTCAGTCAACCACCAATTAGCCTTGGATTTCAAGGTATTAATTACCCCCTGTTTTGCCGAAATAACCTCCTTGACTGGGGAGGTGTGGTCAGTGTGTAACGGTTGGGGAGAGTGAAGTCCCCCGCCTCGATTTTTGCTAGTAACGGTTACAACCTCCCCAGATTTAGGTAAATCCTCCATCTTTTCTGTTCCCACTTCACTGCCATCAATTTCGGTAGCAATTACTTCAATCCCTGTATTGCCGCCGTGATTGGCTCCCTTATTTATTTCCAAGTTCTCTGCACTTTCGGGAGTGTCGGAGCCGGTGTTGTCGGAATCGTCGCTGTTGGTGGAGTCGGATGGTGGAGCGTGGCGCTCCCAATTTGCCCCCGGGGTGTTCGGTTTACTCCGATCCGGAGCTATGATAGATGGGTCCCATTTCAGTTCATCTGAGGCCGGGGAGACATCCAGCCGCTCCGGGCAGTGACTAACTGTATGGTCAAGATGCCCACAGAAAAAGCAGAACAAAGACAACTTCTCGTATTTGAAGCTTACCTCTATTGCCATTCCGTTCGCGAGCCGGACTTTGCTTGTTTTCTTTAGAGGCCGTGTGGTATCGATTTCCACTCTTATCCTCATGTAGCGTTTCCAAACAGAGCCTTTGAAAGATTTATCATGGGTGATGACTCTGCCCATGCCATTCCCAATAGCTTTGCCGAATTCCTCGGAGAAGTACCCCACTGGGATGTCGTGAATTTGTACCCAAAACTGAATGAGGTTGAGGGGAAGCCTATGTGGAACGTCTCCTATCTTGAGTTTATGGAGGAGTAGCATATGGAGTCCTACCGTCCATGGCCCTCCATCGACCACTCTCGAGAAGTCCATTCGATGATAAAGTTGAATTAGAAATCGGCCCTCGCCTATATCGTTGATCGATACTCCGTGGCTTGGTCTCCACATGCTCGCCAGTCGACTACGGATGAGTCGTAGTGGAAGATTAGTTGTCGTGAGGAATTTTCCGATCAGGCAGAGTTCAATCGCAGTGATTTGGGCTGAAGGATCTCCTGTTTCCAGGAGCGTTTCCTCCTCCTGTTCGCTGGATGAATGGTATTGCGCCATTGCTGGTAAGATGATTTTAGGCTGTTGGATAGTGGGCTTATTTAGTTTTGAATGGTGAGTTTGGGATTTGGGGATGTATCGCATAAATAGCAGAACTGGGGGACATAATCCCAGTAAATCTGCGTAAATTGGAAATCAGGGGTTCAATCAGATCAAGATAAGTATCAATCAAACATGGAGTACCAATTCTGGCCTGAGATTCAGGGTCGGATGATCACAATCGAAACCTTGGCTCTCAACGGAGGAGAGAAGTCAAGAAAAAAGTTTCATACGTTTCGCTCCAAAACAGACTAATATTCTGAAGTTAAAAAAAAAAAAAAAAATAACCATCACTTAGTAATACAATGTTGTACTTTTGCTAAAAACAAAAATGATCAGTAAGAAGTATAATCTAATAACAAACTTCACTTTTACACTCCCCCTCCACGTGGGATCGACCTCGTTCTTACTTCGCTACGATATACTACACCGTATACTTGCGGTCATATATTTTAGAGTTGTGAAATACGTGAACAAGTGTTCATCGAAATAAAATGGGGAGTGATTATCTATTAGATTCTATGGTCGTGTATATTGAAAGAAAATTATTTGAAAACTTTGATCCTGGTTCTATTATTGACTAAAAAATTGTAGAACGCAACTTATGTAAACATTTTTTTTATACGTGTATTCATTTTCGACTTTTAGTCCATCATAAAAAAAAGATCCTGACTATGCCGTTGCCTAGACCTGCACAAAGTGTCAATGACAAGAGTCTGACCCTTCCTCCGCCTAGCTTACTTGAGGTAAAGTTGAGAAATGTTGACAGGCTACGGAGACTTCGTCGGCGTATTTGGACACTGGGATCCTCTCATTTCAACATCGCAAGATCCCCTAAAAAAAAAAAAAGCCCAAATTTTTTTAAAAATTGAAGTCTTTTAAATTAATTAAATTCATCTAAAACTACTACAAGTAATAGTTGATTCCATCAACAAACATCATCGTCCAACAATTGACACACAACTCCAAGAACCCTTTCATTATCTTTCTGATTACCCATTTACCCAGAAAACCAAATTCTAAAATAGCATGCTACTTTTTTAAGATATAAAATTATCAATTAATTCAAAAAATTAATGTATGTACATGCCATCGTGCATTGTAACCTTTATTCTAGGCGAGTATCCAATGGATTTGACTAACGATCCAACCATCTAAATAATTTCTACATTTTTTTTTTAATATTTCAAGCTTTCAATTTTATTTCAAATTCTTCAATATGACTTGCATCCCCAGTGTATATTAAAGTATCACAAAATAGTGAAATTCTTAAATCATCAAATGAAGGTAATAAATAAATATATTTTAAAAAAAGTGTGGATGGTGGGGCCTAGGGAGAGGGAAAATGGGGCCAATGGTCTCCCATATGCATTGTTTGGGATGGATGGAATATTCGTCGAAGTTGGTTTTTTTATAAAATGCAATATTTGGGCCATCTGGGCTGGAGTATACAATGGACTGAGTATACATTAGGCTAGAGTACACGGTGTACTCAAAACATATGAGAATTTGGCTTTTGCAATTTATAAAGTTTGTGCTCAATTTAGAAATTCAATCATATTCTTTTGCTTATTTGCAATCTATTCTAAACTTTTAGATAATTATAAATAAATTTTCAGGTTTAAATATTGTTGCAATTAGACTTTTTGACAGCTTCATTTGTGTCTGAATTTGACGTTTCAAAATTAAATCAAATTAAACTGGTAAATTGGTAATGAAGAGTAATATGATTGTTTCTTACTTGTTTGGCTTGAAACTAGTCTTCCATGACCACATAAATATATGTTTTACCTGCATTTTTTTTTTTTTTGTGGATCCAGAAATTCGAGTGAGGGACTTAGTAATTTTTGATTTTCTACAAAATTCAACTGTGTCTTTATGTCTGATTATGATAATTTTTTCTCAAGTGTCTTTACCTGTTTATTGCTAAGAGAGGAATGAATGAGAAACGTGAGTTGAGATGTGTTTAATTCCTTGAAGCCATGAGCTTGGTTTCGTTTTGTTTAAGATATTTATCAATGAAACAAAGTGCGTGGATGCAATATAGCATGGAGTTGTGTTTTGACATTTAGAAAATTGAACTGTAGAAGTGTGATTATAACACAACAGGCTGTAGTTGAGATTGCCTATGTGATGCTAAGTTGGACTAACCTGGATTTTTTTATTATTTCTTCATTTTTTGAAGCATAGTTTCTTATTGAAGTTTGATTTTGCATCTCCCTCCCTCATGAATTTAGAGAAATCATCAGCAACGTCGAATCTGTGTATTTAGTTCCATTACTCGTGGAACCATGACCGTGGGTAACCTTGTTAAACTTAAACCCAGTGAGGTCACAATCGCCCTAGTTGTAGACTTGAATGCCCAGATTGTTTTCCAATTTAAATTAATGGTTGCTGAGAGATTCTCCCTCGTGAGGAAGAGGAAGAAACTGTGATGAAATTCACCGTCCTTGTCCCCTCCGGTGGCACATCTTCGTTGAAAAAGTCTCATGTGGAACTCATCTGCAGGGGTGACTCTCGTGAAAGTTGCCAATTGTACTGGTCTGTTGAACTGAATCACAGTATGTATAATCATGTTTTGATGTGAAGAAGGAAAAGATGAGAAGCATAGATTGACCACAATATTCTACACAGGGATTGTGCATTCTTGTTTGGATCATCAGATGGATTGCTACATAGTGCAACTATTTAGAGAAGATCTATCGAAAAGTCTTTAGTGCGGCAACTCTCCATCATCTTTCTTTTCTTTGGCTGAGCAGCATGTATTTTCATTGTGCTTGTTTTTTCAATTATGAAGCGTGGCTAAGTGATCCAACTCACATTAGGCTAAGTGCCCAGGTGATTTGGCCAATAGTGGAACAAAAAATATTGAACGGTGATGTGGGCGGGGATTTTAGAGGAATACAAATAACCTTTATTTTTTTTTAGATTTGGTGAGAATCCAAAATAACTAATGATTTACAGCTCTTTTGTACTCCAATTGGTGCATTGGTCTTTACTAGGGGTGGTTCGGTACGATATACCGATCATACCGAACCATACTGTTATCATACCGAAAATTTCGATATTGAAAAAATTCATACCGTTACCGTACCGAAATTTCGGTATAACATAATCTCGGTATACCAAAATTTTCGATATGTAAAAATTCATACCGATACCGTACCGTAATTTCGGTATACCGAATTTTCGGTACGGTATATCGGTATTCCGTACCATATCGGTATACCCATTCATATAGAAAATATTAAACCATCATTTTATATCGAAATACTGGTATATCAATTCATACCGAAAATATTGAAGCATTGTTTTATACCGAAATTAATTATTTATGGTTTATTTTATTTAAATTTTAATAAATTGAAGTTATTTTAATTTAAAAATAATATAAAATAATTATTTTATTAAGGTTCGTTATATCGATATACGGTTTCATACCGAAAATCGAAATTTTTTCGGTATACCGACATACCGCGGTATGGTCATTTTCCGTACGATATCATACCGTACCGAAAATATCGGTATACCGAAAATTTCGATAATTTCGATATTTTTTCGGTATGAAAAGTTCGGTATACCGAAATTTCCGTATATTTACCCACCCCTAGTCTTTACAGTGTTAATAGTTTTTACAGGCAGGGACGGAACTATGTGTATATTGGGGGTGGCCATGGCCCCCCTCAATTTTTTTTAAAGTTTTACTACTATATTTTTAATAATGAGTTAATATATATATAATAAATTATATTTATATTTATTGATTTGGGCTCCTACTTTACTAATGTGTATATGATATATTTTTTATTGGGTATTTGAGAATTGAGTCCAAAGATCAAGCCCGTCCAAATTGCATAAATATATAAAAAATTTGGTTCTACGTCCAATTTCTTTTTCTATTTATTACGTTATATTGTGCTTTTTTTTTTTAATCATTATATATTATTTAATTGTTTAGATTTATAAGATCCCACTTAATCTATATTTAAAAAAATTGCAAAATTCACACAACACATATGCATAACATGCAAGTGAGACTTTTTAAGTTTCAATATATTAATGTCATATTTATATATTTTAAAATATTTAATGATAAATGTTGATATATATATATATATATAATTTTATATAGAAAATATGTTAGTGTTAAATTGTAATTTTTGGCCCCCCTCGCCTCCAAATCCTGGTTCCGTCCCTGTTTACAGGTTGATTTCATTATTATAAAGTCACCTCAAAATTGACTTGTATTTATTAATTATGAAAAATAATTTTTTTTCTTTCAAAATGACTGGTTTTAGAGAGAAGGGAGAGCTTCTCTCTAGAGAGGTGCTCCTCCCTTTCTCCACCGGCCTCCGCCGTCGTTCCGTTGCAGATCCGTCGTTCACATTGTTAATCTTCGTTTTTGTCTCATTTGCTGTTCTGTCTTTGTTGTCCTTTCACCTTGATTTTCCGCTTCTCTTCGATCTCTTCTGTTTTTTTTTTTTTTTTTAATTTTCGCTAGATTTGAGTTGTAGATCTGCATATTTGAGTTGTAGATCTGCATGTTTGAATTGTAGATCTATTTCGCTTCTCTCCGATCTTTTCTGTTTTTTTTTTAGTTTTCGCTAGATTTTGAGTTGTAGATCTGCATATTTGAGTTGTAGATCTGTTGTAGATCTTGTTAGGGATCAACGTAGTTCTTGTTCATAACAGAGCCACGGTGACCGTTTCGGGTATTTCTTAGTTGATCCTATTTTACTGCTTTCTTAGGTAGTTTTGATGCTTGCTTAGTTCTTGTTTTAGTTACCGTTGGTTGTTTCTGTTGCGTCTTTGTGCGCTTCTTGATCCCGTTATGGGGCTTTGTTTTGGTTGTGAGACTTTTTTTATGGTTGGGCTCCTTGAGATTGACTCGAGAGCCCTAGTGTTCTGGTACTTTTAGATCGGGTACTCGTGGAACTTTGTCTGTTTATTCTGTTTCCTATTCTTGATATGAGAACATGGGGTTATCTCATTTAAAGATTGGAGACCTGGACACTTGTTAAGGCAAAATGAAACTCGTCTTTTCTCTTCACGCGATTGGAGTGAACGACAATATCCGTTTGGTTTGAAGATCAAGATCTTAAGCTCTAAGGGGATGTTTACTTTTGGTTTTAAAAACCAGGTTTTGGATTTCAAGATCCAAAACACGTTTTACTTCGGGATTTAAAAACCGATTTTCAAAATCCACTCAAAACCACCCCTATCAAACATATTGATTTGACATAAAGTTATATCTATATAATATTACTTCAATCATTATATTCTTTCTCAACAATAATATAATAATACTATAATAATATAATAATACAATAATATAATACATTTAATCATTACACAATCAACTAATCATTATAATCTCACAAAACAATAATATAATAATACAAACTCATTCAATCTTACAATTTGATTTGACATAAAGTTAAATTCTCCACTATTCCAAAACCCAAAAGAAACACTCATATTACTATTCATTGAGATTTTAAAAACCAGGATTTCAAAAACCCGGTTTTTAAAACCACCCAAAGCCCAAAGTAAACACCCCCTCATATTACTATTCGGGATTTCAAAAACTCGATTTTTAAAACCACCTAAAGCCCAAAGTAAACACCCCCTAAAGTAATAATAAAAGTATTTTTTTTTATTAATAATAGTCTGAAACATAAAAAAATATAATTATTTTAAAATCAGTTATATAATTAAAATACAAACAAAATATATCTTCCTTATATACTAATTCTGAATCTCTGAAGGCTGACGTGGCTTCACCAGAATTCTCATTTTCTAAATCTCTAATTTTCTGTAATTTTGATTCTTTTAAAATAATTTTCTCTTTCCTCTTTTTTCTCTCTCTTTTTCAACTGACATTTTTTAAATTATTTTTTCTTTCTAATCCATTCTCTCTTTCACTCTTCCACGGTCTAAATTTTTTAATTATAATTTTATTTAATAATTATATTAAAATTTATTAAATAATAGTACTTATTTTACCCGCGAAATCGCGGGTCTTTGAAACGATTGAAGCAATCGTTAGAAATCACACACGTGAATCGTAGAAATTGGAGGGAGAATTAGATAGAATTGAGGGAGAGAAAAACCGTTATTTCATTGAAACAATTCCAAATGTACATAATGGGTGGTTCATGGGCAAATCATGGGTTTATATACCCGACCCATGCCGAAAGTAAAGTCGCGAGTGCAACTTTGATTACAATATGCGAAATACAACTTCCAAATGCGTTTTACAAACTGAATTACAATTCCAAAGTGGATGAATACACCCCAAGCCCTAATCTGTTACAATTCATTATTCTTCAAACGACGTCGCTTCTCTTGTCTTCTTCCTTCTTCCTCTGTCTCGTAACATTACCTCCTCCTTAACACTTTGCTTGTCCCCAAGCAAAAATTTCAAGAAAACAGTTGCGGGTAAAGGCTGGAGAAGGTGGTGTAATCTTCCCAAGTGGCTTCTGAATCCGGAAGGTGAGCCCAACGAATCAACACCTCTGTAGCCGGAGAGTTGCCCCTTCTCACTAGGCGGCGAGCGAGCACCTTCAGTGGCAAGATAAGAACTTTCCCCTCTAAATCAAATTCAGGTAAGTCCTGCGAAACCAAATCCCCATTTCCCACTTTCTTTTTAAGCATGAAGACATGAAATGTAGGATGTAGTTTAACTGTTGTTGGCAGTGCCAACGTATAGGCAACCAACCCCACCCTCTGCACGACCCTAAAAGGGCCTGCAAACTTGGGGCTCAACTTCCACATGTGGCTCTTCCGCAATGTAAGTTGCCTATAGGGCTTGAGCTTCAAGTAAACCCAATCTCCCACCTGAAACACCCTCTCTGACCTGTTTTGATTAACATAGAAACACATGCGATCTTGTGCTTGGTATAGTACCTGTTTTAATTGCTGTAAAATGTGTTGATTAATGAACACAAGATCATCTACTCCCTGGACTGAACTCTGAAGTAGTGGGCCAAATGATAAAAACTTAGGACAATAGCCATATAGAGCCTCAAAAGGGGATCTTTTGATGGCTGAGTGGTAACTGGTGTTGTACCAGAACTCAGCCAGGGGTAACCACTGAGCCCATTGCTTGGGGTTTCTCCCACACATGCATCTCAAATAGGATTCTAGGCATTGATTCACCCTCTCAGTCTGTCCATCAGTCTGAGGGTGATAAGCTGTGCTCAACAGCTGCTGAATGTCTAGAAGTTTCATCAGTTGTTGCTAAAACTGACTGGTGAACACCTTATCCCTATCAGAAAAAATGGATGTTGGTAATCCATGCAACGTGTAGATCTCTGAAATAAAAATCTGAGCCAAGTCTGAGGCTGTAAAGGGATGTGAGAGAGCAATGAAATGACTATACTTTGTCAATCTGTCTACAATTACCCATATTGTATCTCTGTGATTAGATTTATGGAGCTTTTCTATGAAATCCATAGAGATGTCAGTCCATGCCTGATCAGGAATAGGTAGAGGCTGGATTAACCCTGGGGTTTTGAGTAACTCATGTTTGCAAAGTTGGCAAATTGAGCATTCTGAAATCACCTTATGAATGGTTTCCATCATCTTTGGCCACCAAAAAACTCCTCTCATCCTCTGAAAAGTAACAGCCTCCCCAGAATGCCCCCCTTGAGTAGAAGTGTGCACATGTACAACTAACTTCACCCTTAGTTCTGTAGTAGTGCCCACATAAACTCTCCCTTTATATCTTACAATACCTCCACTGTAAGAATAGAGTGATAGATTGTATGGAGTAGTAAGGCCATCAGTCATGACTTTAGAAACCAAGTTATCACCCTCATAGCTCTCTTGTATCTCCTCCACCCAATGAGGTTTCACCATAGATAGGGCAGTGCAAACCCCATGAGCATGATTTCTCCTTGAAAGGGCATAGCTACTATATTCTCATGCCCAGCCTTGTACTCAATCTTGTAGTCAAACCCCAATAGCTTAGTAAGGTATTTGTGCTGCAGGGGTGTGGAAATTTTCTGCTCAATCAAATATTTGAGGCTCTGGTGGTCAGTTCTTAGTATTGCCAAATGGATAATCCCAGGTTTTTAATACCCAAAGCCTTACTTAGGAAAGCAATAGGCATCTTGCCTTGTAATAGAACAACACCTACCCCTCCATAACATGCATCTGTCTCAATAATAAATTCTTTCTTAAAATCTGGCAACTGTAAGATGGGAGCTGAGATCATGACAGCTTTAAGTTGTTGAAAAGCTGCCTCTGCCTCCTCATTCCAAATAAATTGACCCTTCTTGGTTAAGAAAGTTAAGGGTTTAGCAATAATGCTAAAGTGCCTTACAAACTTTCTATAATAACCTGTCAATCCTAGGAATCCTCTCAGCTCTTTCAAAGATCTTGGTGCTGGCCAATCCTGCATCACTTTAATTTTACTTGGATCAGCTTTTATACCCTCATCAGTAATAATATGCCCCAGATATTCTACTTGATTTGCCCCAAATACACACTTAGAAGCCTTGACTTTTAAGGTGTTCTCCATGAGAATCTATAACACCTTTGTCAAATGAGAAATGTGTTCTTGCATATCCCTGCTATAGATAAGAATGCCATCAAAGAACACTAGGACAAAGTCCCTCAAATAAGGTGCAAAAGAGTTTGTTCATAATGGTCTGGAAAGTGGCAGGTGCATTAGTCAAGCCAAAAGGCATGACAACAAACTCATATAAGCCAAAAACAGTGACAAAAGCTGTTTTTTGAATATCAGGGGGGTGAACCCTGATCTGGTGATACCCTGCCCTCAGGTTAATTTTTGAAAATACCTTAGCCTGCCCCAATTCATCCAGTAAATCTTCAATCAGGGGTATAGGATAGCTGTCTTTGACTGTTATAGAGTTCAATTTTCTATAGTCAATACAAAACCTCAATGAGCCATCTTTCTTCTTCACCAATAACACTGGAGAGGAGTAGGGAGAGTTGCTAGGTTGAATGACCCCACTCTCTAGCATCTCAGAGACTAACTTCTCAATTTCTTGCCTCTGTAGATAAGGGTACCAATAAGGATGCTGCTTAATAGGCTTTTCACCTTCTTTTATGGCAATTTTGTGGTCTAATTGCCTCTTGGGAGGAAGTTCATTTGGGGGTGCAAATACCACCTGAAAGTCTTCAATAACAACTTCTAGTTCAGGTGCTACTGAGCATTTTTCAGACTTAGGATTCCCCTTCAGATAGCAGAGATATCCCATTCCATCACATTGTTTCCTCTTCACCATTTTCTTTAGCTGCTTTCCTGAGATCATGGTTATTTTGATCTCTTCATCTCTTGTCCCTTGCAAGGTGATGGTCTTTCCATTCTTCTGGAATTGCACTGTGTGCAATTTGAAATCAAATGTGACAGGTCCCAACTGACTCAACAAGTCTACTCCAATGACCATGTCACACCCTCCCAATCTTAGTATCCTAACTGGTGCAGTAAACTTGCAGCTCCCCATTGTCCATTCAAAACCAGAACATTTTGAATTACATTTAATTCTGCTACCATCAGCTATAGTCACCATCAATGAGTGTGTATACTCCACCACACACCCCAACCTCTTTGCAGTGTTAGGATCTAAGAAACTATGTGTGCTCTCAGAATCCAAGAGAACTGTGATCTCTTGATTCCCCACTTTACCTACTACCTTGATAGTATCTGGATGTTGATGTCCAGCCAAGGCATGTAGAGAAACTAAGGGTTCTATACCCACTTTTACTTCATCCTCCTCAAATTCCAGCTCCTCAGGCTCCTCAAGGTGTTTTAAAACCTGGTTTAAACACTTTCTCCCTGCTACTGACCACTTGTTCTTGCCTGATAGCCATCTGGACAGCTTGATTAAAATGAGTAGGTTGGAAAGCTTGAACTGCATGACTTATCTCCTCTTTCAACCCACCAATGAAGCTTTTAACAAAATATCCTTCTAGTTAAGAAATGATGTTCAACACTCACATATGACTTGACTTCCCCAAATTCTTTAACATATTTCCTCACAGTTGAAGTTTGCACAAGTCTATGAAACTTCCCCACTACATTCTCATCTTCAGGATTAGTGAACCTCTGTATCACCAGCCTCTCAAATTCAGTCCAAGTCAAATCATCTTTCCCATCCACATAATCTATAAACCAATTGTCAGCCCCCTCTTCCATATTTAATGCAGCTAACAAGATCTTCTCCTGATCTGTGAGAGGATTAAACATGAAATACTTGTGGCATTTTCTGATCCATGCCCTAGGCTTGTCACCCTTAAACTTAGGGAAATCAACCCTAGGTTTTCTAGCAGTGTTATGACTATCTTGAGATTTAGTAGCAGCAGTAGTGATATGAGGATAATGATGATTGTTCAACTCATTTTCTTCATCAAAATAATGCATCTTAGGGAAATTAGCATCATACCTTCCCCCATGCTTTGCTGCCATTTTTGGTATAGCTTCAACTCTAGATCTGCTATTAGAGTGGACATCCAAGCCTTTTGAAGCACCAAACTCTCCATGCTCTGGAATTCTGGTATGAATAGGTGGTGTTGGTAATATTCCATCGGCTTTTCGAGCTCTAAGATCATCATCACCATTCAACACTGTCTTAGAACACTCTTCTCCTTCACTCATCTTCGGAGGTTTCCCTTTACTTGAGCTCAGTTGCTTAAGCAATTCCACGAGCTGAATTTTCAGCAGCTCGGACTCCTTTGCTTATTGATCAAACTGCCTGAGCAATTCATTTCTACCTTCAGTTTGTTCATTCCGCAGCTCCGTGAATTGATCGCCCAGTGAATTCACTTGGTTTTCGACCGTACCAACCTGATTTTCCAATGAACTGATCCGATCTGTGTTGTTCACCATTTTTACAACAATTGCGCAGACTACGAGCGAGATCAATCTAGCTCTGAGGCCACTGAAACGATTGAAGCAATCGTTAGAAATCACACACGTGAATCGTAGAAATTGGAGGGATAATTAGATAGAATTGAGGGAGAGAAAAACCGTTATTTCATTGAAACAATTCCAAATGTACATAATGGGTGGTTCATGGGTAAATCACGGGTTTATATACCCGACCCATGCCGAAAGTAAAGTTGCGAGTGCGACTTTGGTGTGCTGTCGCCGGCACCCAAAAATAATTCCTTAACTACCCACTAATATAGTAGGGCAAGTAAGAGTCGATCCACAGGGAATGATGTAATTTAATCGAATTAATTTGTGTACGAAAGCAATGGGGGGGGTGGTTGGATTGGTGAACTAAAATCTACTAAATAGCAAAGAAATAATAATAAAGAGCAGGTAAAATAATATGTATTCAAATAATAAGAACGATCTAGCCCTCGGATAGTGTCCCCTCAATTCATTATACCAATTTAATCAACAAACCCGGTTAACTCAATTTATTCTCGAATCTTATCCCTAAACCAGTGGTACGACCAAACTAGTTCGAATTGCTTCTTATGTTTAATTAATGAGCAGGTACGACCCCCAATTAATCTATCCCTACGAATAACCCTAAAATATGTATCTAAGGTTCAACTCGAGAGACGCATTCAAAATTAAAACAATAGGATAAATTAGACCATGAATACGAGACACTCGTTTCATGCAACCTAAATGTTAATACCCCCTAAGGTGTTCTGCCTTAGTTGCTACAAAACCCAAAATATTATAACAATTACGGATTACAATTTATGGGATAACTAGAATTGAAATAGGAATAAAATTGGGTGATCAAGTCTATTAAACTCCTAACTCAAACATGCATAGCATATACTCAAGCAATAACAAAATCGAAATACAAATCAAAATCAACCAGAGATTATTTAATTAAACAGGCATAATCAATTAATATAAGGTTTCACGTCCTCGGCTAGAATAAAGAAATTAGCTATGCATAATAAACGAAACAACACAAATAGTTGATAAATTCATAATATTCAATCTCTAATCAAGAAAGAGTACATAAATAATCAAACCAAATGTAATATAGAAAATCCTCCTTTCTTGCATTCAGGGTGGCATGGCCAATTGCTCTCTCTCTCCTTCTTCAATGTTGACTTGCTACCCCAAAAAAATCCAGCATGACGGCCGCCGTTCCTACCTTCCCCTTAGCTAAGGGTTGAGGTATATACCCCTCCAGCTTTGTTTAATACACTCCCCCCTTCTATTTATTATTTCAAAAATATATACTCCCTCTGTCCACCAAAAGTGTGCTCACTTTTTTTTATATATGTTTTTAAAAAAATCATATTTTATTTATAAAGAATATATTTGGGATAACGAGTAAAGAATATATTTGGTAGATACTCAATCTTGTTATTAAAGTAAAAAGAACATTCAAAAGTGAACTATTTAAATAGAATAAACGTATTTTTTGTGGACCTAAAAAAATAAGTGAGCACACTTTTGGTGGACGGAGGGAGTATGAAATACCATATTTGCCCTTTAATAAAATATATAGATACATACACCCCCATTAATCCTATTTTCATCTTCTTCCCCAATCACTCTACCGCCTCCCTCCCTCGATCTTCTCCTCTCCCTTTTTTTCGTTTTCTACAGAGCCCCTCGCCGGCGCTCTCCACCTCCCCCCTCGCCGTCGCACTCCCCCCTCCCCATCGCCGTCGCACTCCCCCCTCCCACTCGCCTCGTTCGTCACCGCCGCTCTACTCTTTTTTTAAAAATTTTCTGTAACAAGCGGCGGCGCCGCCCCTCTCGCCTAGCGACGCCGCCGCCCTCCTTCGCCTCTAGCCGTCGCGGCCCGACGGCGCTCGCCCCCAGCAGTCGCGGCCCGCCAGCGCTCGCCGTCGCCGGCGAAGTACAGGTTTGTTTGTTTGTTTGTTTTTTTTTTTTACCGACCATTATTGGTCGCTCAAGAACACTCTCGTCGACGATAGGTCGTTGATGAGAGTGTTTTTGAGCAATCAAGAATAGTCGAAAATTTTAATTTTTTTTTTTAATTTCTTTCGAAATTTGGTCGACAAACCAGTGTCGACCGGAGTGTTTTTGGGCGACAAACCAGTGTCGACCGGAGTGTTTTTGGGCGACAAATCATTGTCTATTGAAGTGTTTTTGGGCGACAAACCAGTGTCGACCGGAGTGTTTTTGGGCGACAAACCAGTGTCGACCGGAGTGTTTTTGGTCGACTCTGGTTTGTTAAAAATACTAAGATTTTTTATTTTATTTTATTTGAGGCGGTGGTTATGGTGTCGATTGGAGTGTTATTGCTATTTTATTTTATCAAACATGTTCATTTTTGTGGGTGTTAGAATTTGTTTGTAGTGGTTGTGGTGGTGGTGGCAAAATTCTAGGGTTGGGGTATTTAGGGTGCAGCGGTAGAGAAGTTGGGGAAGAAGATGAAATTAGAGTCAGGGGAGTGTATGTATCTCTAACATTTATTAAGGGGTAAATATGGTATTTCATATATATTTTTGAATTACTAAATGGAAGGGGGAGTGTATTAAACAAAGCTGGAGGGTATATACCCCAACCCCTTAGCTAATCCAATTGGAGATTGTTCTCCCATTCCCTAAAGCCCACGGCCCAACTAATGTTTAAAAATGAATTAATTCTTAGCCCATTTTCTTCAATTAACTTGGTTGGATAAGTCCAAAAGCATTCAACCTAAAATTCTTTTCCTTTCGTCTCATCAAAATGCTCCACTTTACCTGAATTAAATTAGAAAATAAAAATATTAAGGTAATTGAAGGCATAGAATGCACTAAAATACCAATTTAATCCTCAAATAATATTCAATTAAAGCATAAAAATATACAATAAATCCGACTCATCAAACTTTGATTACAACATGCGAAATACAACTTCCAAATGTGTTTTACAAACTGAATTACAATTCCAAAGGGAATGAATACACCCCAAACCCTAATCTGTTACAATTCATTATTCTTCAAACGAGTCGCTTCTCTTGCCTTCTTCCTCTTTCTCGTAACAGTCTTGCACTAGTATTAATACTAAACGTAAATAAGAATTTTGTTAGCCGAATTTTACAATAAATTCACTGCAAAAATAATTTATTATTAATTCTATCACTAATTCTACTTAATTGAAAAAAAAAAAAACTAAAAAATTTTGAATTCAATAAATATATATATAGGGGGTTAGGTGGGGGGCAGCCGGCAGGGCCACCTTGTTGGGTTAAACGTGGCCTGATTACGGAGTATATGCACATGCAACGTTTTGGCGGCATCTTCTCCTCTGGCTATATTGCTTCTTTTTTTTTTTTTTTAATAGATGTACGAGGGTTTCGAGTGGTCTCCAGCAATCTTTTGAGGTAATCATTTCTCCTCCTTGCTACTCAAACACCATTAATTTGTGATGTTTTATTTGGATTATTTATTCTAATCGGATATACACATTAAACGATTGGGTTGAATTATGTCAGTTTTATTTGTGGAAAATGATACGATGAATTTAATTTTTTCCGTTTCTGTAGTTTGATAATCTTGACGAGAAGCTATTAATTAGTAGATTTCTGATATGCCACTATATTTCCTGCAATTACTAAATTGGTAATGAAGAGTTTGTTACTTGTTTGGCTTGAAACGAGTCACTCTCCCATGACCACGAAATAGATGTTTTACCTGCATTTTTTTTTGTGGATTTAGAAATTGGAGGGATGGAGTTTGTAATTTGTTGTAATTTTAGATTTTCTACAAATTCTACCGTCATCTAAGGTCCTTATTGTCACTGTATTTATGTCCGATTATGACGATTTTTGCTGAAATGTCTTGACCTTTTTTTGGCTAAGAGAGGTATTCATGAGGAATGGGAGTTGAAGATGTTTAATTCCTTGAAGCTATAAGCTAGGGTTCATTTTGTTTAAGGTATTTATCAATGAAACTAAGTGCGTGGATGGATGCAATATAGCATGGAGTTGTGTTTTGACATTTTGAAAATTGCCTATGATTAAGGGCGTGTTTTGAAACACAACTAACTGCTTCTAGAATCACTTATTTTCAAAGCTCACTCTCACAGCTTTTTAAAAAAAAAGTGATTCTGGAAGCAGTTTACAGAGTTTGCAAACACTCCCTAAATGTAGTACAACTGTAGAAGTGTTATTATTAGCACAACAGGCTGCAGTTGAGATTGCCTATATGATGCTAAGTTGGACTGGCCTGGATTTGTTGATTATTTCTTCTTTTTTTGGCATAATTTCTTATTGAAGTTGATTTTTTTTTTTTTTTGGTGTAGGGTATTGCAACAGCCTACCTGAGATCAAAATCTTGTAAAATTTACAGAACAGAACAAACCTCTGTTTTGCATCTCCCTCCGTCATGAATTCAAAGAAAGCAACAGTGGAGGTGTTGGACGAAGATATGATTATGGAGATTGTCGTGCGATTACCACTCAAATGTGCAATCAGTTGTACGGTTCTAAACAAGAACTTTTTTCGTTTAATTTCTCAACGGAAAAAAGCCCTTGTATCATCAGCGTATCCGGACATTGAAGGGAGCTTTTTTTGTCGCTACAACGACAAGACATTCAAAAGAATTACACCAGGAAGTTCTGCGATATCTGTAACCATACCTGAGAGGTACGATCCCGAGAATCCTATAATTTTGGACTCATGCAATGGGGTTCTTCTTCTGAATTTTCTCAAGCAGCGTCAAATCTGTGTATTTAATCCCATTACTGGCGGAATCATGCCCGTGAGTACCCTTGTTAAACTTACACTCAGCGAGGTCACCATTGCCCTAGCCGTAGACTTGGATGCCCAGACTGTTTTCCAATTTAAATTAGTGGTTGCTGAGAGATTCTCCCCTCCTGAGAATGATGACGAGGACGAAACTATGTGGAGATTCACCGTCCTTGTCCCCACCGGTGGCACCTCTTGGTTGATAAAATCTCCTGTGGAACTCATTTGCAGGGGTTACTCTTACGACTCTTGTGGAAGTTGCCGATTTGTCTATGTCCATGGATGTGTGTACTGGGCTGATGAACTGAATTGCAGTCTAATCATGTTTGACGTGGAGAAGGAAGAGGCAAGCATCATAGATTGGCCGCAATGTTCTGCAGACGATAGTGCATTCTTGTTCGGATCATCGGATGGACTGCTACACAGTGTAACTCTGGAAGATGAATTTAAAATCTATTTCTATGATCAAGTCGAGGACGAGTGGGAATTGAAGCACAAGTTTACAACTAATGTAATTAGCCCTGTGGTATTGCTTTGCAATGGCCAACACCTCTTGATTGCCGATAACCCTAAATGCTTCTTGATTCCCAAAGTTGGTGAGGAAGCACTTCTTATGTATGATATCTTGAGCGATACGTGGGAGAAGATCAACCTAGAAGATTTCAGTCTCGACATTTATGATCCAAATACTTATTTTTCATTTGTGCCCACTCTAGCAAAGGTCTCGGACAAGTATCTGCACGACCCTAATACTGAATATGAAGAAGTCTATTTACGAGGACTACAACGTCTCGTCACTGCAGAAAACCTGAGAAATTGGATACAAGAAGAGTGGTAATGAGGTACTTCTTTTGCTACTGCTCTATGTGATGACAATAGTTGAGTTGAGCTAGTATGTAAATATTTTGACAAGTAATAAAGAGAGAACTAGTTTGATGTGTCTTAACTTTACCCCCTTCCTGAAATGAAAATGTGTATTAGTTTGTTGTGTGTTTCCATGAATGCTGGTACTGCTTTCACATAAATTCCAATTAATACTTTTGGCTCAGTCTTTGTTCTTTTATATTTACTCTTCTTCAGATTGATAGTCAACTCTTGTACTCCATTTTTGTCCTCGCCCAAATAACTTCTTGTATCACACGACATATCATTATCTACCAATAATTTATAGAGTAACAGTAGTGGCATGCAACTATAATTTTTTAGTGAAATAAATAGTAAAAAATCATTTTTTTTTACTAAAATAACTAATGCTATCTTTAAAAAAATACATGTTTTTGCAATTTATAAAGTTTGTGCTAAATTTGGAAATTCAATCACATTCTTTTGCTTATTTGCAATCTATTCTAAACTTTTACATAATTATAAATAAATTTTCACGTTTAAATATTGTTGCAATCTAGACTTTTTGACAGCCTCATTTGTGTCTGAATTTGACGTTTCAAGATTAAATCACAGCCTCATTTGTGTCTGAATTTGACGTTTCAAGATTAAATCAAATTAAACTGGTAAATTGGTAATGAAGAGTAATATGATTGTTTCTTACTTGTTTGGTTTGAAACTAGTCTTCCATGACCACATAAATATATGTTTTACCTGCATTTTTTTTTTGTGGATCCAGAAATTCGAGTGAGGGACTTAGTAATTTTTGATTTTTTACAAAATTCAACTGTGTCTTTATGTCTGATTATGATAATTTTTTCTCAAGTGTCTTTACCTGTTTATTGCTAAGAGAGGAATGAATGAGAAACGGGAGTTGAGATGTGTTTAATTCCTTGAAGCCATGAGCTTGGTTTCGTTTTGTTTAAGATATTTATCAATGAAATAAAGTGCGTGGATGCAAGATAGCATGGAGTTGTGTTTTGACATTTAGAAAATTGTCTGAGATCAATTGCAGGACAACTGTAGAAGTGTGATTATAACACAAAAGGCTGCAGTTGAGATTGCCTATGTAATGCTAAGTTGGACTAACCTGGATTTTTTGATTATTTCTTCATTTTTTGAAGCATAGTTGATTTTGCATCTCCCTCCCTCATGAATTCAGAGAAATCATCAGCGGCAGTGTTGGTTGAAGATATGATTCTGGAGATTGTCGTGCAATTACTATGGTTCTCAACAAGAACTTGTTTTGTTTAATTTCTCAAGAGAATTTCCTTGAAGCTATGAGCTACTTCACAACACATTATAAATAATTACTCCAGGAAGTTGCCAATTGTACTGGGCTGATGAACTGAATCACAATATGTATAATCATGTTTTGACGTGGAGAAGGAAAAGATGAGAAGCATAGATTGGCCACAATATTCTACACAATATTCTTGTTTTTTCAATTAAGAAGCGTGGCTAAGTGATCCAACTCACATTAGGTTAAGTGTCCAGGTAGTTTAGCCATCCAACTCACATTAGGTTAAGTGTCCAGGTGGTTTGACCACTATGGGCGGGTGTTTTCGAGGAATACAGGTTGGTTCCACAATAAAACAATTTTTTTTAGCCCGAATAACTAATCCAATTAATTTATTTTCTTTATACATAAAATAAATTAAAAATTAGTCTTCAACACTTATAAATTTTGTAGAGTGTGCACAAAATCAAACAATTTTTTTTATTTTTTATAAATTTGAGCAATTATATATTAACGGTCATGTTAAAAATATATGGATTTATAAAATTCATAGAGTTCATGCAGAGTTCTTTTCTTTTTTTATTGATTTATATTCATAGACTGCATATTTTTTTTTTTATTGATTTATATGAATTTTTCTTTTTTTATTGATTTATATGAATTTTCATAGAGTGCAGAGTTCTTTTCTTTTTTTTATTGATTTATATGAATTTTCATAGACTTACATGATTGTAAAATATTTTTTTTATTGATTTATATAGATTTTCATAAATTCTTATGCAAAAGTTTTTTCTAATGTGAAGTGTTTTTTTTTTAAAAAATAATATTATATATATATATATATTATATAAAATATTTTACCAATAATATATATATACAAATAAAGTATTTTACCAATTCGGGCGGGTCGGATACCCGCGGGTCGGGCATAAGACCCAAACCCGACCCATACTTAATACGGGGCGAATCTGACCTGACCCAAAGCTTGTGGTTGGGGTGGGTATCTGCGGGTCGGGTCAATATTGCCATTCCTACTTCTGATCTTTCGTCTTCAGAGTTCTTTGAGATAATCCGTTGAAATCTCTTGTTTTTAGAAGAGATTTTGGATAGTGCAATTTATTTATATTTTTTGGTGAGAATCAAACAAAATTCATAGAGTATTAAAATCCATACACTATTGAATACCTAAAGATTTTAAAGACTTTTTAAAATGCGTATTAAATACCTCAAAATTTAAAAAAAAATTTTAAAATCCAAATTGAATACTCCCAAACTTTAAAAGTCCAAAAAAAATCCTACAAAATCCACAATCAATACACCCCCTTATTTTATAAAAAAGAAAAAAAAATTGCTTAATTTAATAAACTACACAAATTAAACCATTTGCAAGACACTCTTATACGGAGCTCCACATTATTAATTAGTTAAGCCATTTTTTTTTTTAAATATATTGAAACTCCATAAATTCTTTATTAGAATGTGTCGTACTAGTTTTTTTTGTCTAATATAAATAATACCCGCCATATACTTTTCACATACTTTTTAAGTACCCGACACACTTCTAATTTTTTAAAATTACTACAAAATTTACTACTCCCTTCCTCCCATTTGATGGGTAATTTTATAAACAAAAGAAATAAGTTGACTTTTGTGTTTGTATGGAGAAAAAGTAATGATATTTGTGTAAAATTGAGAATACTGTGAAGGTGAAGTTTATAAAAGTGTTTCCATTTTAAGAGTGTGAAATTTATTGTTGAAAATATCAAAAAGAAAAGTGTGAAAATAATTGAGGGACAAAGACTACTTATTTGTAACTTTTCTAATTACAAAACTTAAGAAGGAATGCGAAAGTAATTATTACACACACGGGCGGTTTGGAACCGTCGAACCGCCGGTTACGGTTAAAAATCGAAATGTAACCGAAAAATGGCGGTTCAATTATACTTTTACATTTGAGCAAACCACAAACCACCGGTTTGGCGGTTTTTTATTGTATAATACACAATTCTGCTATTTTCTATGTATAAATTTAAGTTATATAATTTTTATTTAATTCTAGTAATGTATTTTCTAAAAAAAGAGTTAAAATGAAAAAAAAAATGAGCGAAAACACGGAGTGAAAACGGAGATTTTTTTTTAGAAAAAAACCGTAATCGACGGTTTCTCGATTCAATTTCGGTTTCGATTTTCGGCAAATCGTAACCGCCGATTTTTAACTGTAACCGGCGGTTTTCGACGGTTGTGCATGTCATTACGGACATGAGCGGATCTAGAATCTATGGCTGGGGTGGTGGGTGGTGGGGGGTGGGGGGAATTTTTTAGTGATAAGGTTTCTCAAATGTACTCCCTTGGTTTCACCATGGGCATTTTTGTTTTGGAATTTTGAGGATTTTGAAATCCGGATTTCAAAATCTAGTGGATTTTAAAATCCTAATACTTTTTATGTTTTGTGTTTGTTTTGGGATTTATGTAGGGTAGGATTTAACTTTATAGAATAGGGTTATAGGTTTTATAGGTATTTATATAGGGTTTGTAGGTATTTATAGGGTTGACTTTTATAGGGTTTATAGGGTAGGATTTTGAAATCCTGAATCAAAATCCCAAACTATAACGGGGGTGGAGTTTCGAAATCCCAAATCCGGATTTCCCATCCCAAAACAAACATGCCATATAAGTTTTGTCAAGAAATTCCAGCCGATTAGACGTCTCCAACCAAGTAGAATACTTGAAGATATAAGAAATAACTGCTCTAGGATAGCAATTCCAAAAGTAATCAACAAAACAAACAACACACAAGAATTTAAGTGGTTTGATCAAAGTGATCTACATCCACTGGACCAGACGAGTACTTTTTTGATTGATCAATAATGTTTACACACTCATTCACTCGGAATAAACTATTACCTCACTTCACTCGTGAACTCACACAACTCAAAGATTACAATCGTACTTGTATCCAAAATCGTAACCTTTACAATTGATGTGCCAAAATTTGCACGAGAGGATTGCGTGTCCTCTGGATTGGATGTCCCACTCTTCGAACACGTACAATCACTCCAAGTATGCTGCCTTTACTCGAAATCTTCAAGAACCTGCAAAGAACACACCGGAGGGGGGTCCGGCGTGGACACTCCGATGCCTAAGTCAGTATAGGGCTTATAAGAATCTCCTAAGGATCTCGAGATCCTTGAAGTATCAAATCAGTTCTCAAAGAATATCGAAAAAGTGTTTTTGCGTTTTGTATATCAAGTTTGTAATATAAGAATGTCTAACCTGGAAATCTCCTTGGATTTACCTATTTATAGAGATCTTTCCTCAAGAGGAAGTCAAGTCTTCCTCTTCTTTCGGAGCTGCCCATAAGACTCGGCCCTGCTGAGTGGACGAAGTCTTCCCTTCTCTCCACTCCCCGAAGACTCGGCAACCTTCCTTCTTAGTAGACTTGGTTCCCCCATATAAAGGAGGATAAGGTCTGCCTTTTATCAAGTCTGAGCCGAAAATGGCGGAATCTCCCTACATTTAAGGCTCACGACCTTACATCAAAACTAATTCTTCCTGAAGCTTCTTTCCAAATGGAGCTCCCTCCAAAGGGATCTCCAGAGGGGATCTTTCATCAGAGAGTATTATATAATCTGATCCTTTCACTTTTATCTTATCCTCTATACACGTGTCGACTTCTTATTAGGTGACATTTTTAGGCCGCATCATCTACTCCCCCCTACTCTCGTAAAAGGGGGACATCTTTTGGGAGAGTAGAGAAATTTCCTAAAATCTAGTTCAAGGGTCCTTCTGGAGATACGTGTATCATTCCTGCTTTGGAGAGGAAGTTTCAAAACATGTCCTTCTCCGAAGACTTTTCCCGCCTCCAACTAAGGAGACTTTTCGGTTTCCACGCGTGGGCCCCACGCGATCGCTTTTCTCTCTCCTTTGTTATTCTCCCGAGAAAAGTTCTCGATTCCTCCCCACATCTTCTCTCATTTACTCCACACAACCGCCTCTTTTCTCTTCTTCCCTTTTTCAAATTTCATTTCCTCCCAAAAGCTTCATCTCGTCTTCATCTTTCTCCTTCAGTGTTCTTCCTCCGAGTTTTCGCCGTCGCCGGCCGCCCCGACCGATTCCGTAGTCTTCTTAATCAAGGTAACCCAGCTATCTTCCTTTTTTTTTTTCTTTCCACTTTTATTAGCACTGTAACTCGATGTCAAGCCCCCCTTCTCCGCCTGAAAATCTTAGCCCAAACTCTTCTGAATTGACTCCCTCTCTGATGGGGAGTCCAGAGAATAAGATTTCCCCTTCATCTCAAATCGACCATACTCATCTAGTTAGCCTTACTCATGCTTATGGTTTTCCATCGGAATATACCTTTCGCGCTCCTCGCTCAAATGAACGCCCAGATCTCTCCCAACCCCGGACTCTTGCTTTTTTCGAAGCTCAACTTAGGGCAGGACTACGATTTCCGATTCATCCCTATTTGGCTGCCATATCAAGTCGCATGCAGATCCCTCTTAACCAGTTTACTCCGAATGCTATCCGTACTATGATAGGCTTTTTCATCTTGGTGAAAGGGAATGGGGGTGACCCATCTGCCGAACTATTTCTGAGCCAACATTCTTGTAAAGTGAACGATGGCTTCTTTTATGTTAGTGGGCGAAGGTCCCGTGTTTGTAAGTTTCTGAAAAAACTTCATGAAGAAGACTCATCCTGGCGAGATTATTATTTTTTTGTTACAAGCCCCACTGATTGGTCATTTCCTCACGGGGATTGGATATTCCACAACCCAGGAGTACTTCCTCCTCCTTTGAAAGCTTATTCTGTTTCCAATCACATTGTTATGACTGATCTCAATACTCACATCCATCTGCGCGATTATTTCGATATTCCTGGTATTTGTAAAAATCCTCGCATCCTCTCCCACTTTGGCTTTTTCCCTCAAGACTTCCCTTTAGATTCTCGAGATGGTAAAAAATCTTTTATTCTTGTTTCTTACTTCTCGTATGTGGCTATTTTTCTACATTTTGAACATCTTCTTGGTTATCTGCAGCAATGAGTTGGCTAACTCACATCTCACGGGATGCCCCTGCCCTCAGCATAGTGAAGACCCTTGTATTATCCGCTCCAGAAGATCCTCCAAAAGCTCCTCCGTCTCCTGCTCTCGAGAGCTCAGCAAAGACCCCGACTCCAGGGAGCCCTTCAAAGGTTCCTCCTCTCCCCGGTTCATCCACTCAAGTTCCTGGTTCAGTTGCTAGGAGAACCCGATCAGCTGCCAATGCCTTCTTTTCTGACTGTGGCACCTCTAAGAAGAAGAAGGGAAAAGCGACCCGTGCTGAGAAGGGATCTCCTCCTCCTACTGTGTACGAGCCTCTCCACCGTCTTATCGACCGATGCCCTGCTCCTCCCAACGCTGAGTTATCCGACACGCCTCTTCCTGAAGATCTACTGCTCCGGGGGGCTCATCTTTTTTCTGAGGTACTTTCTATTATCTTCAGATCTCTGCCTTCTTCACATCCTAAACATTGTTTCTTTTTCTTTTGTAGTTTGGTCTTATCTATACTAAGATACTCGACCAAGGCGTTGAGATGGTGGCTGAGCTCGAACTTCTCCGAGCTGAAACATCTTCTCTCCAGTCAACTCTCAAAGGGATCACTACGGAGAAAGACAAAGCTCATAAACGAGCTCAAGCTCTGGCTGAGGAGTTATCTCTTCTACAGACTCAAAGCAAGCAGGATGCAGCCCGAATTAAATATCTGGTGCAGGAGGTGGGACGGATGGAACGCGAGCTACCAGACGTCGGAGTGCAGGCTTGCATTAAGTCTCTATTCACTTCCTCCTTGGGTCAAGAGTTCTTGGGGATTCTCCATACTCAGTGGCTGTCCGGCTTCCTAAAGAGCTCGAGCTTCTTATGAGCCATGGGGCCCCATATCCCTCATTTCATCGACCATGGCTTCAGCAATGCTATAGCCGAACACTCAGCCCCGGGGTTCGATGGGACCTACTCCCGTGAGTTCCACCTGGATCAACTCGCTACTTCTCCAAAATTCTTGGGGGATCCTAAGGAGAGCCCTGACAGTCCTTGGTGGTTGCCCGGCATGAATCAGGCCATCACCAAGTTGCAGGCTGCTAAGGTGAGCATGGCTGAGCTAAAGCCCCTGGAGCGTCTAGTTTATCCTTATGCCTCTGCTCCAGAGATGGCAACAAAGGTAGATGGAGGGACTGGCGTTGAAGATACCGTGAAAGGTACAGAGGGTCCAGAGGAGGGCGGAGGATCTAGCAACCATGTCGCTGAAGAGGAGGGCGCTGCTAGAGGAATTGAAGGAGTTGAGGTCGAGGGGGCTGTTGCCGAGGAAGCTGCTGCTGAAAAAGCAGTTTAGATTTCATATTTCCGGTGGTCACAATGAACAATTTTCTTTTCTTTCGTTTTGCTGCACTCTTTTCATTTTCTGCTCATAATACTTGTTCACATACTTCGTAGGGGACCCCACACTCCTAGATATGTGGGGGCTTTTGTAGTGATCGTATTGGCTTGATATTGCTTGTCTGTTGGCGTGTTTTTTCTTCTCTGTTTGCATGAGTAACTTACAAGACCAGCAAAGAATATGTTGGAGGTCTGCTCTCTTCCCCCCCTTTTGTTGGTCTTGTAGGCTACGTTGGAATCATCTCTTGGTTGTCCTATCTTTTGATTTCAATTGGCTTGGTTATGGGGGGACATCCTCCCTCTTCTCTTGACTCCTGGATCATAAAATCTATCCTTTTCATTATCTAGTCTTTGTAATTCTCAAGCATGGTGAGGGCTTTCTGGAGGATCTTGGTCTCTAAGCCTCTAAGCATTTCACTTTATTTTCACTTTCTTGTGCTTAAAAGACTTTTATTCGCAAAAAATCTTCTCCTTTCATTAATTAACCTTCTTGGGTTTCAAATACGATGAGGGCTCTCTGGAGCACCTCGGCCTCTAGGCCTCTGAGTGTTTCTCACTCGTATTCTTAAAAGATTTTAATTCATAAAATCTTCTCATTTCAGTAACCCACTTGGGTCTCAAGTAAGATGAGGGCTCTCTGGAGCACCTCGGCCTCTAGGCCTTTGAGTGTTTCTCACTCGAATTCTTAAAAGATTCATAAAATCTTCTCATTTCAGTAACCCACTTGGGTCTCAAGTAAGATGAGGGCTCTCTGGAGCACCTCGGCCTCTAGGCCTTTGAGTGTTTCTCACTCGAATTCTTAAAAGATTCATAAAATCTTCTCATTTCAGTAACCCTCTTGGGTCTCAAGTAAGATGAGGGCTCTTTGGAGCACCTCGACCTCTAAGCCTTTGAGTGTTTCTCACTCGAATTCTTAAAAGATTTTAATTCATAAAATCTTCTCATTTCAGTGACCTACTTGGGTCTCAAGTAAGATGAGGGCTCTTTGGAGCACCTCGGCCTCTAAGCCTTTGAGTGTTTCTCACTCGAATTCTTAAAAGATTTTAATTCATAAAATCTTCTCATTTCAGTAACCTACTTGGGTCTCAAGTAAGATGAGGGCTCTTTGGAGCACCTCGGCCTCTAAGCCTTTGAGTGTTTCTCACTCGAATTCTTAAAAGATTTTAATTCATAAAATCTTCTCATTTCAGTAACCTACTTGGGTCTCAAGTAAGATGAGGGCTCTCCGGAGCACCTCGGCCTCTAGGCCTTTGAGTGTTTCTCACTCGTCATTTTTTGTACTCATATATCGCATATTCAAATATGAAAAAGATAATCAAGACACAATAATTCTGAATAATTCTTTCTTCAAAAAGGGATAAGACTTCATTGATTTATTGTCAGTTTTCAACATAGGCCATAGATAACCTACGCCGGTCTCATTAAAAACCTCTTTACGGAAAAACCCCAGAGGGGAAACCCGTAGAGAGGGAAAAAGAGCTCCGGTGAAGCCACAAAATACATTAAGCAAAATATAAATCCATGCAAAAAATCACAAAGCAAAAGTCATAAATGGTCTCAAGACCTTACACTTTCTTCAAATAAAGAATCTCTTCAAATGGCAAACGTTCCAAGGTCTAGCTATATCGACCCCTTCCATGCTCTGTAATCTATAGGCTCCTCCCTTCAGTACCTGTGTGATTTTATATGGCCCCTCCCAGTTGGGCTCCAACTTTCCCGTATTCTTTAGGGCATCGACTCTTCTTAGTACCAGGTCCCCCGCTTTGAAGGACCTCGGGATCACCCTTCGGTCATATGCGGCTTTAATTCTGCTCTTATACCTTTCGGCACGTACTCTAACCATCTCTCTTTCTTCTTCCATTAAATCTAGGGCCTCTCTCATCAATCTTTCATTCTGATGTTCTTCAAATTGGGCAATTCGATGCGACTGCAACACGGCCTCTGGAGGCATCACCGCCGCGGCTCCGTAGACCAGCTGAAATGGGGACTCTCCAGTTGCTGTCTTTGGACTAGTTCTATATGACCACAGTACATTGTCTAACTCGTTTACCCATCCTCCTCCTATTTTCGTCAGTCTTGTTCGAATACCATCAACTATCGTTCGATTAGTAACCTCCACTTGTCCATTGGCTTGAGGATGAGCTACAAAGGTGAATCTCTGTATTATGTTTAGTCTTGCACACCATCCTTGTACATTTTCCCCGTTAAACTGTGTTCCATTATCAGAGACCAATATTCTGG
This sequence comes from Galeopsis tetrahit, assembly GCA_963675135.1. NCBI lineage: Eukaryota > Viridiplantae > Streptophyta > Magnoliopsida > Lamiales > Lamiaceae > Galeopsis > Galeopsis tetrahit. The sequence continues at coordinate 58,942,754 of OY776127.1, forward strand.
GTACTCCGAATCTGCAACAAATCTGTTTTCTCAAGAATTTAATCACATTTTCTTCATCTATCGTAGCCAGAGGAGCAACTTCCACCCATTTGCTAAAATAGTCCACTGCTACTATCAGAAATTTCCTTCCTCCGGAGGCTGGAGGGAAGGGTCCTACCAAATCGATTCCCCACTTAGCAAAGGGACAGGGAGAGTGCATAGCTCCCATCTCTTCCGCAGGGGTCCTTATCAATGGACCATTTTTCTGACACTTGACACATTTTTTCACAAATTCCCTAGCGTCTTTTGTCATGGAAGGCCAATATAATCCAGCCCTTAAAACTTTCTTCACCACTGCTTTGTATCCTTCATGACTAGCTGCATCACCTTCATGGATCTCTTTGAGTGTGTACATCGCCTCTCGGGTTGATATACACCTCAAATATGGTTGTGTGAACGATTTCTTGTATAAGTGCCCTCCGATAATACAATATTTGATCCGAAGGGCTCGGGTCTCTCTGGTGGTAGGGGCGTCTGCTCCTTTAGTGAGTTCCACCCATACGGCTCTTCTCCAATCATCTTCCTCCTCAATGGCACCAATGGGGTTCTCCAGGGTCTCTCTTTCTGCCACTACCAAGGTCACTGTTCCTTGTCCATCAAACTCTGTGGAGCTAGCGAGTTTGGAGAGGCTATCTGCCTGCATATTTTTCTCTCGAGGTATCTGGACTACCTCGCACTCTTGGAATTTGCCCATCGCTTCTTTGGCTCGTTCCAGATAGGCAACCATCCTACTATCTTTGGCTATATACTCCCCCTTCACCTGTTGAACAACTAATTGGGAGTCTGAGTATAGGGTTTGTTGGGAATAAAATGATTTTGATCTAGATACCAAAACCCCTGATTGATGATGTACAAGTTAGTTGAGATATGCTCAAAGTTGTGTTCAGGCAAGTTGTCCCAGAGCATTATATGTATAGTATGCTTAAGTTAAAATCTCAGAAAAGTTATGAGATGTTAGTGATCAGGATAGTTGTCCAAAGCTGAAATGTTAGGCAGCTTGATAGGTCTATAGGACAAAGTGACTGATCTACTCAAGACAAACTGATCAAATGGACAACCTGGCTGAAGAGTTCAAGTATGCTGAAACTGTGCTCATAAATGCAAAAGATCTAGGCAGTTGAAGTACAAATGATCAAGAGAATTAAATGTCAAAAGCCTACAGAAGATTCAATGAAGCATTTATTGCCAATCATGCCTGAACCAAGCATTAAAGACTTAGAGCATTAAAGAGTGAAGCATTGAATGAATGTTGGAACATTCTAAAACTGCAGCAGGAATGTTCAGGGAGCTTGTCCCATCTGACCGTTGGCTGTGTGTAAAGTTTGCCACAAATCAACCTAGGACAATGTGCAAAATTGGAAACTGACACAAGTCTTCCCAGCCGCCTTTGTCAGAAGTCAACACATTCATTCAAGCAACCATTGAAGACCTCTTTTACACAGTGGATAAAAGGATGTCAAGCTTCATAGCCGTTTCAATGATGCTGCAAATAGACATATTTGAATTACTAATCCCTCCAACGGTTAGCTGTTCAAATTGTCTATAAATACAGAAGTGATCAAAGGAATTCAATATCCAACTACAAGCTATCAAACTATCATCAAGCTTTCAACAGGAAACCAAGCTGTTCATTAGAATTCCAAGTTTCCTGAATCACTTCAAGTCAGCTAAGCCAACTCTTGTAAACATCCTAGCTTAGCATTGAGATATCCTATTCCTTTACATTGTTCTTATTGTAAAGGATATCTCTATTAGTTGGAACCAAACCTCAAACCTTATCTCATTTAGTGAAAGAGAGTGTTTGTTGTAGAAGTGAGGAGTTAAGGACTGTTAGTGTGAAACACAGTCTTAACTCAGAGAGATTGAGCACTAGGACTCAAGTCATCCTAGGGATCAAAACACTAAGAGAGTGTTGTTGATCAGTGCACCTTGGCACTATAAAACAAGCTAATTCCATTGAGAAGGAATTATCCTGTTCAATCAGGGAAAGTGGATGTAGGAGCTTGAGTCTCCGAACCACTATAAATTTGTGTCTCATTTACTTACTGCATTCTTAACTTCACTCTATTCAATCATATTTCAAAGATTCATAACTCAGTAAGTAAGAAAATCTGTTTTGGACAAAGTCCCTGATAACCTGTATTTTTCAGAAATCAACTTGGAGTATTTCTTTAAGTAAAGGCCAACCACATTCCGCACTTAGCAACTCTTTTAGATATTTAGCCAACTGATCACTTAATAGTAATCAGTAGGACAAGTATCTATCAAAGTTCACACTCAGGCCAGTTGTGAGACAACCTGCCTGATAGGACCAGTTTATCAAAAAGAAAAGAATTTGCATACACAGGTGCATTCCCCCCCCATACACTTGTGTTATACTCCACCAAGGACCAACAAGTGGTATCAGAGCAGGGGTTCAAAGACCACTGCTTCTGAAAATCTAACTGATTTTCAAAATCACATTTTTCTGTGGTCACTGAACTGATCCAAAATTTCTGAAAAACTCTTCTGTGTTCATTCTATATTACATTTGTTGAAATGGCTAACAATGCAGTTCCAGGAGATGCTGTCAACACCATCAACAATATGGGTCCAAACCAAGTCAATCATATTTCTCATCACAAACTGCCAATGTTCTCAATTGAGAACTATGATTTCTGGAAGATCAGGATGAGAGCACATCTTGCTTGCCAGCATGATGAGATGCTTAAAGTCATCACTAGAGGGCCATTCACATTCACTAAAGCAAATCCCAAGCTCACTGATGCTCAAAAAGCTGATCCAAGGGAGTTGCTGCCAAAAGATGAAGATGACCTTACAGCTGAAGAAAGAAAAAGGCACAACCTGAACTACATTGCAATGAACACATTGTACCAGACAATACCAGATGCAGTGATGGGGAGAGTGTACCACTGCACATCAGCTAAAGAGATTTGGGATACCTTAGCACTTATGTGTGAAGGTACCCAAAAGATCAAGGAGAACAAGATTCAAGTGGCTATCCAAAAATATGAACAATTCTCTATGGAGGCCAATGAAACTATTGATCATCTTGATGGCAGGTTCACTGACATCATGAATGAAATAAACTCTCTTGGCAAGTTCTATGCCAAAAGAGAGGTTGCTCTGAAGATCTTAAGAAGTCTCACATCCAAGTGGGACATATACTCTGTCATGATGCAAAATACCAGCAATCTTGACAACATGCCAATGCAGCAAGTATTCTCTGAACTCAAAGCATATGAGTTTGATCTCAATAGAAAGAAGGTGCATGAAGAGCCATCCTCTTCAAACAAAGGTGTTGCCTTCAAAGCTGCTGAAACAGAAAAGAAGATTACTCAAAGATCCTCTCAGTCTGTTTCAAAATCTGAAATAAAGGAGGAGCTGGCACTCATGGCTAGAAGATTTGAGAAGCTCAACTCCAGATTTGGTAGATACAAGAAGTTCTACCAAGATAACAGAACCAGAAGGAGATTCAGTTCTCCTGAACATAAATCAGAGGACAAAGTCTCTGATGAAAAGAAAGAAGACAGATATGCTGATAGGAAGAAATTCAGCAAAGGTGAGCCATCATCATCAAGAAGGAAGGAGTCATCAAGCAAGAAGAATGATGATGAAGATGTGTGTTACAACTGCCAGAAGAAGGGTCATTTTCAGTATGACTGTCCTGACCTCAGTGCAAAAGAAAGAAAGGAAAGGCAAAACAAAAGAGATAAAAGGCTGAACAACAGGAAGGCTATGGTAGCTGGAGATTCAGCAAGTGAGGAGAGTGTCTACTCTTCTGATGATGGGCTGTTCTCAAATAGTGACAGTGATGAGGACTGTCAAATGGCACTTGAAGATGAAGAGGTATGTTCAACTTCCAACTTGTCAATTAACACACATGAATCTAGTGAAATCCATCTTGACTTTGAAAAGTTGTTGGAAGATTTCACCAGAATGCAAGAGTTATGCAATATGGCTCTGAGAGAAAATGAACAGTTGAGGTCTAAAGTCAAAATGTCCAATCCTCCTGAATCTGAAGTTGACATTAAATCAACTGAGTTGTATCAACAGATTGTGAGAGAACATGAAAAAATGTCTCTCAAAGTCTCTGAACAACAAAAGCTGATTGATGAACAAAATCAGACTCTAAAGAAAAAGGATTTTGACTCTAGAACTCTACAAGCTAAATTTGACAATCTCTCAAGAGAATTTGATACTCTAAAATTAAGTGAGGGGAGCTTGAAAATGAAAATGTCTGCCTTGAACAAATCTGCTAAGGCAATAGAGGAAATTCAAGGGTTTCAAAGACCATTTGCTCAAAGGGATGGATTAGGCTATAATCCATGTGAACCCTCACCTGGTCTTAGTATTGCTTCATCAAGCAATTCTAAGATGACTTTTGTAAGATCAGTGGCACAACAAAATGAAATTGAAGTAAATCAACCACTGATCAAGGATAAGGGAAAAGGAATTCTTATACCAACTCAGGTAAACAATGTACCTAAACCCACACCTTTGGAAAAGGTTAAAGGCATTGCTTACAGGAGGAATGAGGTTCAGAAAGGTAGAAACAATGGAAGGCCAATCTATCTGAATCAACATCAGAGGAGTTGTCCCAAACCTGTTCAGAAGAGGCCAACTCAAATGAGGCAACCTCAACTAAATGGATTAAGGCCAATACCCTCTGATAGGTATAAAACATTCAGGAAGCCTGGACCTTACTTGCCAAATGGAAGAGGCCATCCAAAAACCTATCCTCAAAAGTCTTACCCAGCTGCACCTAAGCTTAGTAACTTCAGGAGAAATGTCCCAAAGAAATTTACCAACTCTCCTGAACTCTACAAAGCTAACACTTATACACAGAAGTCACCCAAGGCATTTAAGGGTCAAACTGTGTATGTAGATGTAAATGGAAACCAAGTCAGTCACTTTGAATCAATCAAAGTTATCAGGCAGATTTGGGTTCCAAAAGGTACAGCTAACCCTCTAGGACCCAACACTCAAAGGGTACCTAAATTTTGACTTTGCAGGACTGCAAGGACCCCAAAAGGAAGAGAAGCATCAACAAGAAAACAGCATGGTACCTGGACAGTGGATGTTCAAGGCACATGACTGGAAACAAGGAGCTTCTCTCAGACTTTATAGAAAAAGATGGTCCCTCAGTAACCTTTGGAGACAGCTCTCAAGGTATCACAAGAGGCTATGGTACATTAAACATTGGTAGTGTTAAAATTACTGATGTCTCATATGTTCTAGGCCTAAAATATAACTTGTTGTCTATAAGTCAAATTTGTGACAAAGGATATTGTGTTGAATTTGCACCAAATGAATGTACTATCAAAAACAAATCAACACAACAGGTGCTACTAACAGGGGTGAGAAAGGGAAATGTTTATTTTGCAGATTGGAGCAAAACCCCTGAAGCAGTCTGTCTTGTTGCCAAAAGCACAAATGAGCAAAGCTGGCTATGGCACAAGAGACTGAATCACCTGAACTTCAAAACCATCAACAAGATTGCAAGAAACTCTCTAGTTAAAGGGCTGCCAAATCAAGTGTTCACCAAAGAACATATATGCCAGCCATGTCAGGAAGGAAAGCAGATCAAAGCCTCATTCAAAGGAAAACCTGTCATTTCAACTGAGAGAGTCCTTCAACTATTGCATATGGATTTATTTGGACCAATAATCCCAGTAAGTTTAAATGGAAGAAAATATGCTTTAGTTGTTGTTGATGATTTTTCCAGGTACACTTGGGTAGTATTCTTGCTGAACAAAAAGGAGACCCAAGTCAAACTACCTGAATTGATGATGAGATTGAGCAATGAAAAGGGCCTAAGCATTGTCAAGATCAGATCTGACAAAGGCACTGAGTTCATAAACTCATACATCAATGAGTATTGCAGCAAGAATGGCATCACTCATGAAACTTCAGCAGCAAGGACACCTCAACAAAATGGGGTTGCTGAAAGAAGGAACAGGACCTTAAAGGAGGCAGCTAGAACCTTGATTGCTGAATCCAAACTGCCTAAAAGGTTCTGGGCTGAAGCCATTAGCACTACATGTCACACTCAAAACAGGTCCTTAATCACCAAAGGACAAGGTAAAACCCCATATCAAATATGGAAAGGTAGATTGCCCACTGTTGCTTATTTTCACATATTTGGTTGTAAGTGTTTTATTCATAATAATGGGAAAGAGCAATTGAAAGCTTTTGATAGCAAAGCTGATGAAGGGATATTTGTTGGATATTCACAAATCAGCAAGGCTTACAGAGTTTACAATTGCAAAACTCTTATTGTGGAAGAAACACCTCATGTTGTGTTTGATGAATCTATTAATGAGCTCAGGGATAGAAACCTGAATATTGATGAGATAACACAAAGAACAACCAGATTAAGGCTTCAAAGCAAGGAAACAGTATTTGTGGAAGTTGCCCAGCCTGAACTTCATGAAAATCAAAAACTGGACAACCTACCTGATAGCAATCAACCAGTAGACAACCATCCTGAAGGAGAAATTGAACTGACTGATCCCATCCCAGTTCAAAACCAGGTAACAACTACCAATGAAGAAGCAGGCAATGCTGAGGTAGTTAATGGATCCACTATTCAAGGGGGAACCAATGAAAATGTCAACTTATCTGACAATGAGGACAACACCCCTGAATATGATCCTGAACTTGATCCTTCAATTAACTTTCCTGAATTTAATGAATCTAGTGATCCAACTTCAGATGAGGACAATCCTCCTGAAAGGATCAGGTCTAGAAGGACTTGGTTGCATGACCACCCATCTAGCCTGATACTTGGTAATCCAAGTGAAGGGATCAAAACTAGAAGATTTCATTGAGAAAGTGCTCTGTTTTGTTGTTTTCTTTCAGAACAGGAACCTAAAGACATTGAGGAAGCACTACAAGACACCAACTGGATCATAGCCATGCAAGAAGAGCTGAATCAGTTTATCAGAAATGAAGTTTGGGAGCTGGTAGACAGGCCAACTCATCAAGATGTCATTGGAACTAAATGGGTGTTCAAAAACAAGAAAAATGAAAATGACATCATTGTAAGAAACAAAGCTAGATTGGTGGCCAAAGGATATTGTCAATCTGAAGGGATTGATTATGATGAGACTTTTGCTCCAGTGGCCAGACTTGAGGCAATTAGACTCTTCCTAGCATATGCAGCTCACATGAGATTCAAGGTGTATCAAATGGATGTGAAAAGTGCATTTCTCAATGGGGTGCTCAAAGAAGAAGTATATGTGGAACAGCCCCCAGGCTTTGAAGAAGGAGACAAGGTGTACAGATTAAAGAAAGCCCTCTATGGCTTAAAGCAAGCTCCAAGAGCTTGGTATGACACCTTATCACAGTTTCTTCTAGATCATGGTTTTGTCAAAGGCACTGTTGACAGAACCTTGTTCAGAATCTGTGAAGGAGATGATATTTTGTTAGTCCAAATCTATGTGGATGACATTATATTTGGATCTCCAAATGAAAAATTGTGTGAGAAGTTCTCTAAACTCATGCAAAGCAAATTTGAGATGTCCATGATGGGATTGATGAATTTCTTCTTAGGACTTCAAGTCACTCAATCAAAGAAGGGAATATTCATCAATCAGGCCAAGTATACAAGGGACATGATCAAGAAATTTGGATGTGCTATAAGCAAACCAGTCAGAATTCCTATGAATACTAACTGGAAGATGGATCCTGATGAAGGTGGAGAGTCAACAAACTCCACTAACTACAGAGGAATCATAGGATCACTGCTATATCTCACTGCAAGCAGGCCTGATATCACATTTGCAGTTGGAGTGTGTGCAAGATTTCAAGCAAATCCAAAGAAGAGCCATCTTGATGCTGCCAAGAGGATTCTAAGATATCTCAAGGGATCTGAGAATCTTGGATTATGGTATCCAGCTGATGATAACATTGAGCTTATTGGATATTCAGATGCAGACTATGGAGGATGTAGAATTGACAGAAAATCCACCTCAGGAACTTGTCAATTCTTGGGCAGCAAGCTTATCTCATGGTTCTCCAAGAAGCAAAATACAGTTGCAACTTCAACAACTGAAGCTGAGTATGTAGCTGCTGGAAGTTGCTGTGCTCAGATTCTATGGCTCAGGCAACAATTAAGAGATTACAAAGTAATCACAAATGAAGTGCCCATATTCTGTGACAACAATAGTGCAATTGCCATCTCACAGAATCCAGTGCTCCACACCAGATGCAAGCATGTGGACATCAAACATCATTTCATAAGGGATCATGTGGAGAAGAAAGATATCAAGCTTGTCAAAATTCACACTGATAAGCAAAAAGCTGATATTCTGACCAAGCCTCTAGCTGAAGCAAGGTTCTTGGAACTATCAGCTGAATTAGGGTTACTTGATCCAGGCAAGATGGACAAATGAGGAAAGTAAAACTCATATGAAAGGGAAAATTCATCAAAATGGAACTTCAGCAAAGTTGACCAACCTCATTGAAGCTGTCAGCCACAGAGGGAAACTCAGCAAGGTTGTCCCTGGAGTGATCAGCAATGTTGGTCAGGGGACTTGTCCAAGTGGGACCCAGTCAGCAACTTCGGGACCCACTCAGACAAAGTAATCAGGCAATTTGGTCCACACAGAAACCAAAGCACATCTCAGGATGTTTGTCCAAATTAATTGGATAATTATTGCTATTATTAGCATTGATTAGACATTTAAGAGGTTTCTTGGTCTAAGAGTAGGCCATTTTAGGATGGAGTGTGTTATAAAGATTTTTAAACCCAAAAAGGCAAATCAGCATTTAATGCAGAAATCTTGATAAGATTGCATGAATTCTTGAGCCTTCATCCAAACCATTAAATTGCATTCAAAACTCCATCGAACCATTGAAAGTCCACTACCCTACTATATTCAAACGGTTTTTCAAATTACCCACTGTTACATTCCATTACCCAACAGTTAATAAATCCCTTCCATATATAAACCTCTCAATTTTCACCACCATCCCTACGCACTCATAATTCCCAAACCCTTTGAAGTCTCAAAACCTCTAAACCTGCAACTTTTCTCCAAAACCTTCCTTCTCTCAAATCTATCCATGGCACCAAAACTCAAGAGAGAAGAACTTGTAGATTTCAATGATTCCTCCCTGGACATTGATTTCTCTTATCTCAGTAACCCAAACTCCTTATGGTTTGAAAAGCTGGTTGCTTTTGACAGCCTAGACAAGGAGGTTGAGCCAGTACTCCATTGGCTTAGGGAAGCAGGCCTAGAAAAATTTCTTGGCACCAAGCCTGACTCATGCCTAAATCCATGTATGGCAGAATTCTTTGCCCATCTAAGATGGAAGGGCAAGAAGGGGGATGTGTGCACAAAGCTCACATATGCTGAAGAAGATGAAGAAGAAGAAACTCAGCATACAATCATCTTCACTACAGAAGACCTAGAAGCTAGCTTTGGGCTACCTTCTGAAGGTATGAATCCTGAATTGTACAAGGAAGAAGATGATCAGGAGTTTTATTATTCTTGGATGATAGAACCTAAAAAGGTTGTGAGTGCTCAAAACAAAAACACATTAAAGCCAGTGTTTAGACATTTGTTTGATTGTGTTGTTAAGAGCCTATTGAGCCACTCAGGGAGTGTTGAACAAATCAGTATGCCCAAATTAAGAGTGATGGCTGCTGTGATTGACTCTGCTGAGAAGAGAGTCAAGTTCAACTGGAAGAAATTCATTCTTGACAAAATGATGAATGAAAAATTCAAGTTCAAGTAGGTGAAACACCACAAGGTGGTGGTTGAAGGAAAACTCCAGTTCTGCACAAGAGCAAGCCTACTCTTGGAAAGATTTGCACATTACACCCACCTCCAAGCTAAGCCAAAGCCTTTTCCAGCTCAAAAGGTTATGTTTAGGAAGCTGTCTTCTAAGTCAGAGAAGAGGAAGCAGGATGCAGCTTCAAAGAAGGCCATCACAACAGTACCAGCAACAAGAGCCTCTCCTAGAAAGAGAAAAGCCCAGCCACCAAAAGCTCAACCAAAAATGAAGAAGATGAAGAAGATTTTGCATGAATCTTCACCAGAGAATCAGTCAAGAAGTGGAGGAGCCACTTCTGAGGAAATAGAAAAGGTAGCTGAGGAAGGAGTCAACCCTCCTGAAGAGGGTGAAGTATTCAGAGAAATTATCCCCCTACAGCCTGAGAGCATAACTGAATTCAGAGACCTTGACCAGCCAACAAGGTATGAAAGAAAAAGAAGAATCATCAAGACCTCTGAGAAGCAAAGGTTGATGGAGGAAGAAAAGCAAAAGAAAGAGTTCTTCAAGGAGATTAGACAGGCCAGCACGTCTAAATCCAAGTCCAAACCCAACAGCCCTGAAGCCAACTCTCCTGATATTCAATCTCAAAGAATATCTCCAAGGCAAGAAGAAGAGGAGTGCAAGACTCCTGAAGATGCACCAATCATTGCCAAGAAGGTATACTCCCCTGAAGGTGCACCTGATAGATCAGGTATTGATGTGTTGGCTGATTTGGTCAATCTTGAAGATAGACCCTTTTCACCACTTGATCCAAGACTTCTCTCATATACCAAACTTCTTGAGACTGCTCTTCAAGAAGGTGATCAAGTTGGTTTCCCACCCATTCCAGCCATTCCAATTACCTCTTCAGGCACAATGCTCTCAAAAGCACCTGAATCTCAACTTGCTTTGATTTCTCCTGACCCCAACCCTTCTGAACCCAACTTACCTGAACCCCAGCCAAGCTTACCTGAATCCCATTCCAACCCTCCTGAATCCAACTCTTCTGAAGATGAAAGTGGTGAAGAATTCACTTATGAGGGGATGCTAAGGCAGATTGCCAAGGCTAATGTGGATGCACTTTACCCAGGGTTGAAGGACTATCCTAGACTGCAGCAACAGTTCTATGATCTCAGAGCTCTTGTTGAGATCAAGGATAGAACTATGGTGGAAATAGCTCAAGCTATTCAGGACAAAGGAGCAAGCTGGTGGCAAGTTGAAGAGAACAGGCTCTTAAACTTTGCAAATGTGAAGAAATCCAGTGTGTTAACCACTGAGGCCCTGTTTTGCACAATTGTCTCAGAAAAGGTGCAAGCTGAGAAAGAAAGAATTGCACAAGGACTCAGGCACCCTGATAGTCCATCTGATAATGATGATGATGATGATGATGATCACACCAATCCCAATCCCCCTGGTATCAACTCAGCTCAGGTACATTACTTAACTTTTCATTCTATAAAGGACTCTGATCATTCAGAGGAGTTGACCAAAGATGGTGACTCAGTCCAAGATGCATTGGCCAAGGATGGTTCCTTTGAACCTGAGGCACAGCTTGACAATGCTGAGACTTCCATAGGAGAAGCTGGTTTGGCTAAAGCCTCATCAATGTCAGGCCAGTTGGACATTGACCAGCCTTTAGTCATTCAGGATGACTCAGTGGACTTGGGATGCCCAAGCACTGTGATCTCCCAACAACTGCCCTCTGTGGATCCTGCTGAGGATATAGAGGTGTCAGGTTTTGAAGGAGTTGAAAAGGCTGAGAGTGCTAAAAAATCAGAGGGAGGTGATGATGAGGAGTGTGTGATCACTGGTTCCTTGAGTGCACCACAAATAGAGGGAGAGGAAGTAGAAATATTGGGTGCAGCCCAATATGAGAGTCAGGTTATTCTTCAAGTCAAATCTGAACTTGATGAATCCCTTGGTGAAAGGAGGCCTGATTCTCCAGTAAATGTGAGATTATCTATTGAAAAGGAAGAAGAAAAGAATAAAGTTGAAAATGAGAGAAAAGGTGCTGATGTATCAGACCTTATGGGAGAAAAAGAAATAGAGGGTGATGAGGGAGTTCTTACTAACCCTATTAGTTTTGCAGATTCAGTTGCTGTTACTCTTGAACAGATTTTTGCAGATGCCTCCCTGACATATATACCAGTTGAAGCTGCCACTGATCTTCAAGCAGTATCAGCAAATGTGTCCACACTTAACCAAATCTACTTTGAACAGGCCAACACCTCTGAGGCTCACTTTCAGATGGCTACTCAGACTGCATCCATCATTGAAGAGCAGTCAGGGAAGTTGGACACACTGGTCAGGAAAGTTGAAAAGGCTCATGCAACCACTGCTGATACCCTAGATGGCCAAGGGAAAACTCTAGCCTCTGTGGAGATGAGGCTCACAGGGTCTGAAGAAGTGATCTTACCTACTATTGATGCAAGACTTTGTGGAGTTGAAACTGGACTGCAAACAGTTTCAACTGAAGTAACAAAAGCCAAAGATGCTATGGGTATATTCACTAGATCTGTGAAGAAAGAGCAGCAGGGTCTCAAAACATTGTACAAGCACAATGTAAAGGCATTGAGAAAGACAATCAAGGATGCTTTAAGGCAGAGGACAGCAGCACAGAGAAAGAAGGCAGCAGAGTTAAAAGCTGCAATGGTGAAGGAAGCTGCTGAGAAGTTCACTGTTGAACTCATGGCCAAAGTCTCTGATCAAGTTGTGGCCAATCTCACTGAACAACTTCAGGCCAAACTTGATCAATCACTGAAAGCCACATTGGATGCCATAGTTTCCCAGAAGATGAAGCCTGTTCACACCTTTTTGAGCATGGCTGATGATAAAATGCAAAACATTCATGATGAGAATGTTTATCTACTGCAGGAATTGAAGTCACTCACCCATTCCCACTCACATCTCTCTGTCACTATGAGTGAATTGAAGCCCCAGTGTTTTGATAATGCCAAAAAGGGGGAAAGACAGAGAGCAAGGGCAAAGGGAACCTTGGTGATTGGTGAATCCAAGGGAAATGAGAAGGCCCCTGAAGTTGAGGAGGAAGCAGTAGAAGACATTGGGAAAGGCAAAGGCCCAATGAATGTTGAAGACTTAACTGAGGAAGAGCAGATTCAAATAGCTGTCAAGGAATCCATGGTATCAGCTATGGAAAGTCAGGCAAGAAAGCTTCAAAGGCCAGGTGGTGAGTCTACAGGACTTGAACCTCAAGAGAAGGTTGCTGAAGTGAGGGGGAAGGTGACAAGGTCATCTGAAAGAAAGAGGAAGGAACTGCAAGCCTTCAATGAATTCCCAACCAGCCTGACTTTGCCATCAGAATTTCAAACTGAAGAATCTACTCCAGCAAAGAAATCAAAGAGAATGAAGAAAGCAGTCCTGATGCCTGCTATTGAAGAAGTTGAAGAGGAAGTACAGGACAAAGAGCCTGAAGAAGTAGTGCCCAAGCTTGCTGATGATCCTTCCAAATTGTTTGAAGAAGGATTTGGGAAAGATCCAGAAACTCAGGAAAAGCTAGCTCTCTTGAGAGCCAAAGAAAAAATGGATCAGTTGGTTGAGGCCAACAAAGCAAGAGATGGGAGAAGGGCAAACTTCAAAGCTCCAAGAAGGAGGGCTTCATACAAAAGGCTCAAACCTCAAATGCTGCAAAGATGGGACACTCAGTACCCTCACCATGATAAGTGGGTTCCAATCTCACTGAATGATGCATGGGAGGAGGCCAAAAGAAGCTTTGTTTATGACTTCTATGTCATTGGAAAGTGGCTAGGTGAGAGTGTGGAGGAAATCTTTGTTCAGTTCATGTTTGAGAACCACAGGGACCTCTACCAAAAGCTGTTTGCAGCAGCTGAGATGGCAAGAGTGGAGTTCAAGGCCCCTGGTCCAATCATGTACATGCCTCCCAAGTTCAATGGGAACTTGATTGATGAAGGGAAGATTCTGGAGGAGTTCATCAACATCATGAAGATGGAGAAGATGAAGATAGGCCCTAAAGGCTCCAACAAGGATGTTTGGGAGCTGAAGAAGAGGGTCTGGGCTCAGTATGGCATTGCTCCTCAAGATGATGGAACTCTGTGAAGGATAAGTCCACTATTTTCCCTATTTTGCTGTTAAAATTTCTGTTGTTATTTCTGCCATTCTAGATTAGTGAGTCCTTTGATTTTCAGCCCTGTAATGGTTTATCACATCTATAAAAGGATCACCATGTTTCAATCAAAGAGATAACAACTCATTATCTCAACTAACCTAACCTGACATATATTACTTGATTTATTGTGCTAACAGTTTCTTTCAGGCAAGTTGACCAGTTCACTCTCCCTGAAGGTAATATTTAGTTTAAGTCAAGGTCCCTTTGTAATAGGTTTTGGCATCATCAAAAAGGGGGAAATTGTTGGGAATAAAATGATTTTGATCTAGATACCAAAACCCCTGATTGATGATGTACAAGTTAGTTGAGATATGCTCAAAGTTGTGTTCAGGCAAGTTGTCCCAGAGCATTATATGTATAGTATGCTTAAGTTAAAATCTCAGAAAAGTTATGAGATGTTAGTGATCAGGATAGTTGTCCAAAGCTGAAATGTTAGGCAGCTTGATAGGTCTATAGGACAAAGTGACTGATCTACTCAAGACAAACTGATCAAATGGACAACCTGGCTGAAGAGTTCAAGTATGCTGAAACTGTGCTCATAAATGCAAAAGATCTAGGCAGTTGAAGTACAAATGATCAAGAGAATTAAATGTCAAAAGCCTACAGAAGATTCAATGAAGCATTTATTGCCAATCATGCCTGAACCAAGCATTAAAGACTTAGAGCATTAAAGAGTGAAGCATTGAATGAATGTTGGAACATTCTAAAACTGCAGCAGGAATGTTCAGGGAGCTTGTCCCATCTGACCGTTGGCTGTGTGTAAAGTTTGCCACAAATCAACCTAGGACAATGTGCAAAATTGGAAACTGACACAAGTCTTCCCAGCCGCCTTTGTCAGAAGTCAACACATTCATTCAAGCAACCATTGAAGACCTCTTTTACACAGTGGATAAAAGGATGTCAAGCTTCATAGCCGTTTCAATGATGCTGCAAATAGACATATTTGAATTACTAATCCCTCCAACGGTTAGCTGTTCAAATTGTCTATAAATACAGAAGTGATCAAAGGAATTCAATATCCAACTACAAGCTATCAAACTATCATCAAGCTTTCAACAGGAAACCAAGCTGTTCATTAGAATTCCAAGTTTCCTGAATCACTTCAAGTCAGCTAAGCCAACTCTTGTAAACATCCTAGCTTAGCATTGAGATATCCTATTCCTTTACATTGTTCTTATTGTAAAGGATATCTCTATTAGTTGGAACCAAACCTCAAACCTTATCTCATTTAGTGAAAGAGAGTGTTTGTTGTAGAAGTGAGGAGTTAAGGACTGTTAGTGTGAAACACAGTCTTAACTCAGAGAGATTGAGCACTAGGACTCAAGTCATCCTAAGGATCAAAACACTAAGAGAGTGTTGTTGATCAGTGCACCTTGGCACTATAAAACAAGCTAATTCCATTGAGAAGGAATTATCCTGTTCAATCAGGGAAAGTGGATGTAGGAGCTTGAGTCTCTGAACCACTATAAATTTGTGTCTCATTTACTTACTGCATTCTTAACTTCACTCTATTCAATCATATTTCAAAGATTCATAACTCAGTAAGTAAGAAAATCTGTTTTGGACAAAGTCCCTGATAACCTGTATTTTTCAGAAATCAACTTGGAGTATTTCTTTAAGTAAAGGCCAACCACATTCCGCACTTAGCAACTCTTTTAGATATTTAGCCAACTGATCACTTAATAGTAATCAGTAGGACAAGTATCTATCAAAGTTCACACTCAGGCCAGTTGTGAGACAACCTGCCTGATAGGACCAGTTTATCAAAAAGAAAAGAATTTGCATACACAAGTGCATTCCCCCCCCCCCCATACACTTGTGTTATACTCCACCAAGGACCAACAGGGTTACCTTTGGAGCTCCCAATTCTAATGCCATCTCCATTCCTCTGATCAAAGCTTCGTACTCCGCTCCATTATTCGAGGTCATGAATCGAAACCTCACTGCAAATTGTAGGTCCTCTCCTCGAGGGCCCGCTAGCACAATCCCTGCTCCGCATCCGCTCAAAGTCACTGAGCCATCTACATATACCTTCCATCCCTCAGCTTCCTCTGGTTTGGTCGACTCTTGGATGAAGTTGGACAAAGCTTGGGCTTTTATGGCTTTCCGTGGCTCGAAATCCACATCATATTCTTGGAGCTCTATTGCCCATTTCACCATCCTTCCAGAGAGGTCTGCTCGCCCTATAACCTGTTTCAGAAAGTAATTAGTGCGGACCAGTATTTTGTAAGAGAGGAAATATGGGCGCAGCCTTCGCGCTGTAACTACCACTGCTAGAGCAGCCTTTTCAATCTCTGAGTATCGAGTTTCAGCCCCTTGCATGACCTTACTGACGTAATAAATAGGATACTGGAGAGATCCCTCTTCTTTAACCAAGGCGGTGCTTAGTGAGAATTCCCCTACGGAGAGATACAAAATGAGAGTATCTCCCGGAGAAGGCTTTGTCAGCTTCGGTAGCTGGGATAAATGATGCTTCAGGTCTTCAAAGGCCTGTTGGCATGTTTCATTCCATTCAAATTTGGTTCCTTTCTTTAGAATCTTAAAGAAGGGATGACTCTTTTCGGCAGACTTAGCTATGAACCTGCTCAATGCTGTAATCCTCCCATTGAGCGTCTGGAGCTCTTTCACGTTTCTCGGTGGCTGCATGTCCAATACAGCCTTCACCTTGGCTGGATTCACTTCTATACCTCTTTGAGTGACCATGTATCCGAGGAACTTCCCTAATTTTACTCCAAAAGAGCACTTGGCGGGGTTCAACTTGATGCCGTTCTCTCGAATTACTTGGAAAATTTCCTCCAGATCTTCCACATGTTGATCTGCCTTTACACTCTTAGCCAGCATATCGTCTACATATATCTCCATGTTCCTCCCCAACTGTCTCCGAAAGACAGCATCGACCATCCTTTGATACGTTGCTCCAGCATTGATTAATCCGAATGGCATTCGAACATAGCCGAACGTTCCACACGCTGCTATGAAGCACACTTTGGAGACATCTGAGGGGTTTAGCTGGATCTGGTGGTATCCTTGGTATGCATCCATTATGCTTAGCAACTCGAAGCCTGAAGTTGCATCTACTAACTGGTCTATCCTTGGTAACGGATAGTGGTCTTTAGGGCATGCCTTGTTGAGGTCCCTAAAATCGATGCACATTCTCCATTTTCCTCCCCCTTTAGGCACTAGCACAGCATTGGAGAGCCATTCTGGGAATTGGACCTTCACCACGTGTCCTGCTTTCAATAGCTTCTCGACTTCTTCTTTCACTATGTTATTCTTTTCAATTCCAAAATTTCGTAGTTTCTGTTTCACGGGCTTTGCCTTTGGATCAACATTAAGGCAATGTATTGCTATCTCCGGAGGGACCCCTGTCATGTTAGCTGGAGAAAATGCAAATATGTCTGAATTTCGACATAATGTAAAGATTACCTTCTCTGTGAGTTCAGGTCCCAGTTGGGTACCTATCTTAGTGGCAAAGCCGAGTTTCCCTGGGAAGAGCTCCACGCTCATCAGTTCCTCGTCTGTTTTAACATTCACCTGTTTAGGTGTTGCTCCCTCTACTTTCTTCCTCTTGACCTCAGGGTCATCTCCTCTCGTCCGCTCCAAGCCCTTAGTTAGGGCTCTGTCCGCCATCTTTACAGACTCTGCATAACACTTCCGTGCTTGATACTAGTCTCCTCTTACTTCTACCACCCCTGTGGCTGTAGGGAATTTCATTTTCATGTGAAATGTAGAAATGATTGCCTGAAAAAGATTCAGACTAGGTCGTCCCATCACAACATTGTATGATGAGGGGATGTCTACGATAAGGAACTCCACCAAGTGGACCTTCCGAGCTGGAGCGTCCCCCAATCCTACCTGTAACATTACTGATCCCAAAGGTTGGATGGCACCCCCGGAGAAACCATACATAGAAGTATCTACAGGACGCAGCTTCACACTCAACTCCATTCTCTTAAAACATTCAAAAAACATAATGTCAGCTGAACTCCCCGTATCTACGAAGATTCGAGCAACATCGAACCCAGCTATGTCGGTAGTGATCACCAGAGCATCGTTGTGATCTTCCTTAACTCCCTTCACATCCTCCGGCCCAAATCGGATATTGGGCGTCTCCGTCATACGTCCTACTTCTCTTAACTGACCCCCTTGCTCTGCTTTTAGAGCTCGGACACTCTGTTTTCTCTTCCGAAAGGAATCTCCATCGGCTGGTCCTCCCACAATCATGTGAATCACTCCTCTCTTCGGCGGTGGAGGGGGCATATCTTCGGCCGCCTCTCTAGTTTCCTTCTCTTCCGGTTTTCTTTCATGGTCTTTTCGCTTTTGCCCTCGAGGGCCCTGTCTGTCTTTAAATATAAATTCTTTTAGATGGCCCGCTTGGATCATCCTCTCAATCTCGTCTTTCAGGTGGTAACACTGATTTGTGTCATGTCCATATTCATTGTGAAATCGGCAAAATCGATCAGACTTAGGCTTCTGAGGTCCTCGACCTCTGGAATATGGGAATTTCAAGTCTGGATGATCTCCTGCTACCTCCAGTACTTCAGCAGGCTCAATCCTCAAGGGCGTGTATTTCTCAAACCTCCCGCGAGGGCCATACCGGGGACCTCCGGAGGGCTGGATATCTCTTGTTGATCCAGAGGTCCGAGGGACCTCTGGGCTGAGTCGTCTAGAGGGACCTTCTCTTCTTCTCTCTCGATCCTGTGGCCTAACCTCCAGTCTTTTGGCTTTACGGACCTCCTCCAGAGTGAGGTACTTCTCCGCTCTATGCAGCAACTCATCAAAATTCTTAACTAGCTTCTTAGCTAAGGAGGAGAAGAAAAATCCATCCCGTAATCCGTTGGTG
The DNA here is from genome assembly GCA_963675135.1 of Galeopsis tetrahit. Lineage (NCBI taxonomy): Eukaryota > Viridiplantae > Streptophyta > Magnoliopsida > Lamiales > Lamiaceae > Galeopsis > Galeopsis tetrahit. The sequence goes on from OY776127.1 coordinate 58,961,545, forward strand.
AGAGCGTTGATCTTCACCTCCGGAGAAGCTGTAGGGACCTCCAGATCTGCCTGATTGAATCTCCGGAGAAAAGTTCTCAAACTCTCACTCTCCCCCTGCCTCAGATTGAAGAGGGTCAAAGTGGCCCGTGGTTGCCTCCGGGCACTTGCAAATTGATGGAGAAATAACTCACTGAATTCCTCCCAGGATCGGATAGTATTAGGTTCTAGCTGAGTGAACCATTGCTGCACCGCTTTTGCCAGGGTGGTCAGGAACACCCTGCACTTGATTCCTTCTCCGTAGCGGTGTAATAGTGCAGCATTCTCAAATCTTACTAGGTGTTCATAAGGGTTAGCCGTACCGTCGTATTCGAAATTGAGGGGCTTGAAATTGAATGGTAGTTCATCCTGTAGTATGCTAGGAGAGAACTGCATCCAGAAACATACGCGGATCTACTTGCTCGATTATTCATCTGTTTTCTCATATCCTTCATCTCCTTCTGCAGGGCCTGTAGTTGATCACTAACTGGCCCTCCGTAGGTATCATCCGTGCTTTCTTCTGCTTCAGGGAGTTCTGTCTCTCGGGGTGCCAGATCTGCATTTCTTCTTGTATTCCGGAGGGGAATGGTTCTCTCCGCTCGGGAGGGCACCTTATCATCTTCTTCCGCCCGCATCCCCATTTATTTGGACAACACTTGGGAGGCTACAGGTGCCTCATCTTGGGGTCTCGGGGCAGGTACCTCCAGGTTTCCTGGTGCAGCTCTGGGGACCCGATCTCTTTGGTCCGCGAAGGCTCTCTCTACGGCTTGCTTAATGAGGGTGTTCAACTGATCGGGAGAGATCAGGAGTGGCCCCGAGTCTAGAATATCTTCTCGCTGAGGATCCGCTGTCTGGGACTCTGGGGCTTCAAGATTCTCTGTTACTTTCTCCCCGACCGGTAGGGGATGACTTTCGTCGCCCAAGCCTGGGGTATGCGCTAATGGCTGATTTGATCCAGAAAGAGTATGGATTGGATCTTTCCCCCGGCCTCCTCTTGATGGGGGATCCGTTGGCAAAGGGGAATTTTCCCCTTGAAGATTCTTCTTTCCCGAAGTAGATGTTTTGTTTCCGCCACCCATTTGCTCGAATAGGTAGAAATTCGTGAGAAAATCTTTCAACTCTTTCCCACAGACGGCGCCAGTTGATGTGCCAAAATTTGCACGAGAGGATTGCGTGTCCTCTGGATTGGATGTCCCACTCTTCGAACACGTACAATCACTCCAAGTATGCTGCCTTTACTCGAAATCTTCAAGAACCTGCAAAGAACACACCGGAGGGGGGTCCGGCGTGGACACTCCGATGCCTAAGTCAGTATAGGGCTTATAAGAATCTCCTAAGGATCTCGAGATCCTTGAAGTATCAAATCAGTTCTCAAAGAATATCGAAAAAGTGTTTTTGCGTTTTGTATATCAAGTTTGTAATATAAGAATGTCTAACCTGGAAATCTCCTTGGATTTACCTATTTATAGAGATCTTTCCTCAAGAGGAAGTCAAGTCTTCCTCTTCTTTCGAAAGCTGCCTATAAGACTCGGCCCTGCTGAGTGGACGAAGTCTTCCCTTCTCTCCACTCCCCGAACACTCGGCAACCTTCCTTCTTAGTCGACTTGGTTCCCCCATATAAAGGAGGATAAGGTCTGCCTTTTATCAAGTCTGAGCCGAAAATGGCGGAATCTCCCTACATTTAAGGCTCACGACCTTACATCAAAACTAATTCTTCCTGAAGCTTCTTTCAAGACGGAGCTCCCTCCAAAGGGATCTCCAGAGGGGATCTTTCATCAGAGAGTATTATATAATCTGATCCTTCCACTTTTATCTTATCCTCTATACACGTGTCGACTTCTTATTAGGTGACATTTTTAGGACGCATCAACAATGTACACAAACAAAAGTATATAAAGACCAAAGGTAGTTGCTGCTGTTAGGAACTGTTTTGAGTAGTTATCAACCGTTTGCAACCGCTTGTAACAACCCATGTGCTCTGTTATTGCCCAACTGAAATGGTAGTTATGCCCTCAAGTTGTTGTAACTGTAATACAGTTAGTTAAACTAACTAACTTTCATATCAAAAGACTTGTCCATAAAGATCAGAATAGTACTTAGTGTTCTGATACTCAACTCTCCTGTTCTTGTGATCAAAAGTTGACTCTGCTGATAGACTCCATACTGTGCTGATCTTTTACTGTGCTGATTTTACTGTGCTGATAGTACTATGCTGATATACCCTGCTGAAGTACTATGCTGATATACCCTGCTGAAGTACTGTGCTGATCTACTCTGCTGAAGTACTGTGCTGATCTACTCTGTTGAAGTACTGTGCTTGGTATACTCTGCTGAAGTACTGTGCTAATCCAGTACTGTGCTGATCTGACCAACTATGCTGAAATCTAAGCATCACCTCCTCAGCTGATTGAAAACCTTCAACTCATCTGATTTCGGCCTAAGTCATCTTATCTGATCCTATTAGCTCACTACTCACTTAGTGTGCTGACTATGAGATTATGAGATAACACTCACAATTCTCCACATTTAGCTCATAATCGAACTAATCTCCACCAAAAACAAAACAACAACACTATTCTCCTCAAAGAATAGCCTCAACTACTGATCTTCTACCACAAGAACAATAGCCTTCTCCTCTGAGGAATTAATGCAGTCCAATAAGTCTAAGACACAAGCCAAACTTCTCTTTTGGCAATGCCTTAGTGAACGCATCAGCAGGGTTCTCCTCTGTAGCAATCTTCACTACCTGGACCACCCCCTTCTCTACAATAACTCTTACAAAGTACAGCTTTACATCTATATGTTTAGTTCTCTCATGATACCCCTGATGCTTTGCAAGATGTATTGCACTTTGGTTATCACAGAAGACAGTCACACTTCTTTGTGATATACCAAACTCCTTCAAGATCCCCCTAAGCCACATGCTCTCCTTAACTGCTTCAGTCAAGGCTACATATTCTGATTCTGTAGTAGATAATGCAACTACAGACTGATGTATTGACCTCCACGATATAGCTGTACCAAATAAGGTGAATACATACCCTGTCAAGGACTTTCTTGTGTCTACATTGGCTGCATAGTCGGCATCAACATATCCCACAAGTGCTTCTCACTCATCTGATATCTTCTGAAATTTCAGACCTTTCTCAGCTGATCCCAGAACATATCTCATGACCCACTTAACTGTCTCCCAATGACTTAAGCCTGGACCACTCATGTATCTGCTGATTACACTCATTGCATGAGTTAAATCTGGTCTACAACACACCATATCATACATTAAACTCCCTACTGCACTGGCATAAGGAACCTTACTCATTTGAGCTCTTTCTTGGCTGTTCTTGGGACACATCTGATTGGATAGCTTCTGATACTGGCCAATTGGTGTAGAAACTGACTTAGCTTGATTCATCCTGAATCTCTCTAACACCTTCCTTAGATAGGTAGGCTGACTAAGCTGAATTGCTCCCTCAACTCTACTGATCTCCATCCCAAGAATCACTTTAGCTTCACCAAGATCTTTCATCTCAAACTCCCTTTTGAGAATCTCCTTAACCTGATTGATATTGTTAATAGACTCTCCCGCTATTAACATATCATCTACATACAGCAGAAGATAGGTAACTGAACTCCCAACTCTCCTGAAGTAAACACAACTGTCATACAAGCTTCTTGCAAAACCAGCTGAGCAAATGTACTCATCAAACCTTAAGTACCATTGTCTAGGGCTTTGTTTGAGACCATAGAGTGATTTTCTGAGCAAGCACACTCTGTCTTCTCCATCTTCTATGTCCAACCCTTCTGGTATTTTCATGTAGATCTTCTCATCTAAGGTCCCATGAAGAAATGTTGTGGTCACATCCATTTGATGCAACTCCAATTCATATTGAGCAACCATAGCCAACAAGATTCTGATGCTACAATGCTTTACAACAGGTGAGAAGATTTCATAAAGTCAATACCTTCTTTCTGTGTAAATCCTTTAGCTACAAGTCTTGCCTTGTACCTAATCTTGCCACCTCTCTGAGCCTCCAACTTCTTCTTGTAAATCCACTTACACCCAACAAGATTCTTGTTCTTAGGTCTCTCAACAATCTCCCAAGTCTGGTTCTTGTTCAGAGATAACAATTCTTCCTCCATATCAACTAACCACTTCTTTTTGTCATGGCAGTTTATGGCTTCTGTGTAAGTTTTAGGCTCCAAAGACTCCACCTCAAGAGCTGTACATAATGCAAATGATACTATGTCAGCTTGACCATACCTCTGGGGTGGGTGGACTTCTCTTCTGGTTCTGTCCCTAGTGAGCTGATAGTCATGAAGCTCAGTATCACTATGAGTAGTCTCCTCCTCATCTGGATCAATCTGATCTTCAGTTAGTCTTCTGGTGTCAACATGCTCCACCTCAACCTGTGTCTCATCTGGTTTGTTGTGTGCTGCACTTGAACTTGTCTATTCTTTCAATGGCATTCTACTCTCATCAAAAGTTATATTGGGAATAAAATGAGTTTTGATTATGATACCAAAACCCCCCTAAGACATGCCAAGTAGATAAATCAGAATACATGAACATGTTTCAGGATTGGGAACTCATGTTTAGAAGCTTATATAGAATAAGTCCCCTCAGGGCTCAGTTTTGGTGTGACCCCAAGTCTGCTGAAGGACAAGTATGCTGATCAAAGTCAACTCAGTATGAAATAACTTTTCTGAAGATCAACTAAGTGGAATAGATCATCATCAAACAGTGAAGATGTTGACGTGTGCAACATGGCCATAGAGGATGATGAGGTATCCTCTACTTCTAGCTCACCATCATTTCTTTCACAGAATACTAGTGAAGTCAACCTAAAGTTTTCTTTTGGAAAGTTGATGGAAGATTTCACTAGATTACAAGAATTTCATGACAATTGTGTGAGAGAAAATGAAAGGCTTTCAATTGAACTTACAAAACCTACTGAGACAGTAGTTGATATCAAATCTACTAAAGTTTATCAACAAGTCTTGAGAGAGCTTGAGGAAGCAAATCTCAGGATGGTTGACCAACTGCTTTCTCAGAAGAGAAAAGATTTTGAACTCAAAATTCTTCAAGCTAAATTTGAAAACCTCTCACATGAGTATGATATTCTCAAATCAAGTGAAGAGAGCCTGAAATTAAAGACGTCTTCTTTGAAGAAATCATCTAGAGCAATAGAGGAAATTCAAAGTTACCAAAGACCTATGGCTCAAAGAAGTGGATTAGGTTTTGATCCATTTGAATTTTCACCTTGTCTTAGTGTTGCTTCCACAACTAACACTAAGAAAATCTTTGTTAAGTCAGTGGCACAACAAGCTGAAAATGAAATAATTCAGCCACTGAACAAAGGAAAGGGCAAAATGAATGAGATGCCCACTCAAGTGATTCAGGAGACTAGGCCCAAACCTAAGGAAAAGGCCAAAGTCCCTGAGCATAAGAGGAATGTTGGTCAGCAGAGTAGACCCAATGGAAGGGCAACTCTCCTGAACAATGTTCAGAGGAGATATCCAAGGTTTGATCAGCCCAGGCCAACTCTACTGAGGAAGCCTCAGCTGAACAGACCTAAGGACAACTATCCTCAAGGGCAGAATAAATGAGACAACCAAAACCCTTCATGCCAAAGGGTAATGGTCATAAATATGCCTTTCCTCAAAGATTTCCTCAAGTAGCACAAAGAACTCATAAGTTCAGGAGATTTGACAACTCTCCTGAAACTTACAGAGTCAACACTTTCACACACACTTTCCCAAAGGCATTTAAGGGAAAAACCGTGTATGTTGATGCTAAAGGAAAACAACTTAGCCACCTTGAATCAATCAGGGTAATTAGGCAAGTTTGGGTTCCTAAAGGTACAACTAACCTCTCAGGACCCAAAATTCAAAGGGTACCTAAAGCTTGCTAATTGCAGGTACTCAAGGGCCACAAGAAGATGAGGAGTATGAGCAAAAAGTCAGCATGGTACCTTGACAGTGGATTTTCAAGGCACATGACTGGAAACAAGAATCTCCTCACTGATTTCACTGAAAGAGAAGGCCCAAATGTTACATTTGGAGATAGCTCACATGCAACAACAAAAGGTTATGGTACCTTGATAATTGGTAATATCAAGGTATCCAATGTATCTTATGTGGTTGGTCTCAAATATAATCTCCTAAGCATAAGTCAGTTCTGTGATAAAGGTTTCAATGTTGAGTTCTCAAGTGGAAAATTCTTAATCAAAGATAGAACTCAACAAACTCTACTGACTGGAACTAGAAAAGGAAATGTGTATTTTGCAGACTGGGACAAGTCTACTGATGCTGCATGTTTCATTGCTAAGAGCTCTAATGAACAAAGCTGGTTATGGCATAAGAGGCTAAACCACCTGAACTTTAAATCAATGAACAAACTTACTAGAAATGCATTAGTTAAAGGACTGCCTAATGAGGTTTTCATTAAGGAGCATGTTTGCAAATCATGCCAAGAAGGAAAACAAATTAAAGCCTCATTTAAAGGAAAACCAGTCATTTCTACTGAAAGGGTACTTGAACTATTGCATATGGACTTATTTGGACCAATTACCCCTACAAGCATAAATGGTAGAAAATACACATTGGTTGTAGTAGATGACTTCTCTAGGTTCACATGGGTAGTATTTCTCCTTAATAAGAAGGAAACACAAGTCAAATTCCCTGAACTGTTAAAGAGACTGTCAAATGAAAAGAGCCTTAACATAATAAAGATAAGATCTGATAAAGGCACTGAGTTCATAAATTCATACATCAATGAGTACTGTACACAAAATGGTATAACCCATGAAACTTCAGCAGCTAGAACTCCTTAGTAGAATGGAGTTGCAGAAAGAAGGAATAGAACTTTAAAAGAAGCTGCTATAACCTTAATTGCTGATTCAAATCTACCTAAGAGGTTTTGGGCTAAAGCCATAAACACTGCATGTTATACTCAGAACAGATGTTTGATCACTAAGGGTCAAGGCAAAACCCCTTATGAACTCTGGAAAGGAAGATTTCCTAAAGTGTCATATTTTCACATATTTGGTTGTAAGTGTTTCATTCACAACAATGGGAAAGAGCAGTTAAAAGCCTTTGACAGCAAAGCTGATGAGGGGATATTCCTTGGATATTCCCAAATCAGTAGAGCTTTCAGGGTTTACAACTGTAAACCCCTTATTGTGGAAGAAACACCTCATGTTGTGTTTGATGAATCTACTTCTGAGAACATGAATAAGAACCTGGACACTGAAGAAATCACACAAAGAACAACCAGATTGAGCCTAAAAGATAAGGACACTATATTCACTGATGTTGTCCAAGCTAATCCTCCTGAAAACATCACACTGGACAACAATCCTGAAGGCAACATTCCTGAGATAAACCCCACTGAAGGAAATGGTGAACTAAATGACCCAATCCCAGTTCACACTCAGGTAACAACTACCAATGAAGAAGCAGGCCCTGCTGAGGTAGTTAATGGATTTAATATTCAAGGGGGAACCACAAATGTTGAAAATACCAATGTCCCTGACATTGAGGACAACACCCCTGAATATGATCCTGAATTAGATCCTGCATTCAATTATCCTGAATTTTATGATACTAGTGACTCAACCTTGGTAGAGGACAACTCCACTGAAGGGATCAGAAAAAGAAGGACATGGTTATCTGACCATCCTACTGATCTGATACTCGGTGATCCAAGTATTGGAGTCAAAACTAGAAGATTTCATGGTGAAAGTGCTCTGTTTTGCTGTTTCCTATCAGAACAGGAACCAAGTGACATTGAGGAAGCACTTAAAGATGCTAATTGGATCACAGCAATGCAGGAAGAGTTAAATCAATTCACCAGAAATGATATATGGGAGCTGGTGGATAGACCTACACATCAAGATGTTATTGGAACCAAGTGGGTGTTCAAGAACAAAAAGAATGAAAATGATGTGATAGTCAGAAACAAGGCCAGATTGGTGGCCAAGGGCTATTGTCAATCAGAAGGCATTGATTATGATGAAACATTTGCACCTGTGGCAAGGCTAGAAGCAATAAGGCTTTTCTTAGCCTATGCAGCCCACAAGAGGTTCAAAGTGTACCAGATGGATGTCAAAAGTGCCTTCTTGAATGGAGTCTTAAAGGAAGAAGTCTATGTAGAGCAACCGCCTGGTTTTGAGGAAGGAAACCAAGTCTACAGACTGAAGAAAGCTCTCTATGGACTCAAGCAAGCTCCTAGAGCTTGGTATGATACACTGTCACAGTTCCTCTTGGACCATGGTTTTATCAAAGGAACTGTGGACAGAACTCTCTTCAGAATCACTGAAGGAGAGGACATTTTGCTTGTCCAAATATATGTTGATGACATCATATTTGGATTCCCTAATGAAAAACTTTGTGAAAAGTTCTCAAAGTTTATGCAGAGCAAGTTTGAGATGTCAATGATGGGGTTGATGAACTTCTTTTTGGGTCTTCAAGTCTAGCAATCAAAAGAAGGAATATTCATCAATCAAGCTAAGTACAGCAGAGAGATGATCAAGAAATTTGGGTGTACAACCAGCAAGCCAGTAAGGATCCCCATGAACACAAATTGGAAGATGGATCCAGATGAGAGTGGTGTTCCAACCAACTCTACTGAATATAGAGGAATCATTGGTTCACTCCTCTATCTCACTGCCAGCAGACCTGACATCACCTTTGCAGTAGGTGTTTGTGCAAGGTTTCAAGTCAATCCTAAGAAGAGCCATCTAGAGGCTACTAAGAGGATCTTAAGGTATCTCAAAGGCACTGAAAATCTAGGCCTTTGGTACCCTGCTGATGACAACATTGAGTTAACTGGCTACTCAGATGCTGACTATGGAGGCTGTTGAATTGACAGAAAGTCCACTTCAGGGACATGTCAATTCTTAGGGAACAAGCTCATATCGTGGTTCTCTAAGAAGTAGAACACAGTGGCCATCTCCACCACTGAAGCTGAGTATGTTGCAGCTGGAAGTTGTTGTGCTCAGATCCTTTGGTTGAGACAACAACTAAGAGACTACAATTTCAACTCTACTGAAGTGCCCATATTCTGTGATAACAACAGTGCTATTGCAATATCACAGAATCCAGTGTTGCACACCAGGTGTAAACATGTGGACATCAAGCATCACTTCATTAGAGATCATGTGGAGAAGAAAGACATCAAGTTGGTGAAAATTCATACTGATCATCAAAAAGCTGATATATTGACAAAACCACTTGCAGAAACAAGATTCATGGAATTATCAGCAGAATTGGGACTTCTTGATCCAGGGAAGTTGGACAAGTAAGTCCAAAGGAGTTGATTAATCAAGAGGGAACTGAAAGTGATATTCAGCAGACTTGGTCAAGTCTACTGAAACTCAAAAAATTGATCAGGACACTTGTCTATGGAAATTCAGGACACTTGTCCATAACATTTCAGGACACTTGTCCATGTGGGGTCAGATAAGTTGTCTTGGCTATCAAACCAAATCTTGGTCTGATAAGCACCTATTTTGGGTAATCATTGCCTATTTCGAAGGCTGTCCAATTCCTCTTCAAGCCATCACCTTTTCAAGGATTCAATTTGTCCCCTACCCAAAAAGTCACTTTCAATGCATTAAATGCCAAGATTTAATTCTTGTTTGCATTAAACAATTCGAGACATGATCTACCTTGGTAATCCCCCAGCTTTAAACTAACATTAAACTCCTTCCCACGTTTGAATAAAAACAGTTTTTCACTGTTCCATTGGTTATTAACCGTTGGATCAAAACTGGCCATCTCCCCTGAAATTGTTCTTGGCCGTCCAAACTTGATTTCCTCAATTGTAAACTGTTTGAATTGCCTTAAGACTCACCTACTCATTGACATACATTCCTTTTGGAATATTCACAAGTCTTAAGAAGCCCACAAAGTTCATTCTCCCCCACGCATTCAAACTTTTCTTGAAACCCTAGCTTTCATCTTCTCAAACTCTCTCAAAAACCTTACTGTTTCTTCAATGGCTCCCAAAGCTAGACTTGAAATGGTTGTAGATTTCACCAACAAGGATCTAGACCTTGACTTTGGTTATCTTAGCCACAAAAACAACCTCATATTCGAGCCAATCATCTCCTTTGAAAGTGATGATCCAGAAATTACTCCAACCCTGAGATGGTTGAGAAGGGCAGGACTTCAAAAGTTCATGCAAGAAAAGCCAGATTCTTGCCTTGAATCCTACATGGCTGAGTTCTTTGCATTCCTTAAGTGGAGAGGGAAGCCAGAGGGTGGAGAAGTTACAACAAGGCTATCCTACATAGCTGAAGGAGAAGAGGAAGAAAGATTTCACAGGGTGAAATTTTCTGAGGAAAAAGTAGATGCTGCTTTTGGATTGCCCTCTGAAGGAAGGAATCCAGAATTCTATGGCAATGGCCATGAGCAAGAAATTGCTCAAGATTAGCTCCTAGTTCCAGGACCAATCTTATCTACACAGCATAAAAGGACTCTCAAGCCCAAGTTCCTCAACCTGTTTGAGGTAATTACAAAGAGTCTTTTGAGAAATACTGGCAGTCTGGAGCAAGTGAGTGCTCCAAGGATAAGGATAATGGCTGCAGTAATTGATGCCAGTGATAAGGGCATCAAATTTGATTGGAGAACCTTCATCTTGTCTGAGATGATGAAGGAAAAGACAAAGTTTAAGGTGAAAACCCACCATAAGGTTGTGTTGGAGGGCAAACTCAAGTATTGCACAAGGGCAAGCATACTGATTGAGAAGTTTGCTCACTATTCTAAGATGCAAACATTTGCCAAGCCCCTCCCTGCCCAGAAGATATTGTTTTCAGAAAGCTAAGTAAGAAAACTGAACAAAGGAGAATGCAGCTGGCCAAACCTGCTGAAGAGAAGCAAGAGGAAAAGCCAAAGTTGAAAAAGAGGACAAAGGCCAGGGCTGTAAAAATAAAGAAATTGTCTCAACTACCCTCAGAAGAAATATCAGGAGCTTCAACTGAGATTGAAGAGGTTGCTGAAGAGGGAGTGCGAGTTCCTTCTGATCATTCAGAAGAGTTGAGGCAAAAGTACAATGAGACAAGGCAGAAGAAGAAGGGTGATAAAAGGCCCAGGGTAGTTGTCTCTGAAAAAGAAGAAGGAAGTGGGAGTAGTAGGGCTAGCAAGAGGAGAGCCAAGCCTACTGACAAAATTCTGGAGCTTCAGGAGGAAAGGACACTTCAAGTAGCTCTAAGGGAAAGTAGAGCAGAAAGCATGACTAAATCCAAGTCCAGGACCAACTCTTCTGGTTCTGGAACTCCTGAGTCCAAAGTCCCTGAGCCCAATCTTCCTGAAATCCAAAATCCTGGACCTAACTCCCCTAAAACCCATGTTACCCCCACAAACCAACCTATCACCCCTCTCAATCTTACAAAGAGGTACTCTCCAGAAGGGAGTGCACAAAGAGGTGCAATTGATGTGTTAGCTGATCTTGTTGTGGATGAGACAAGACTCCAATCTCCCCTTGACTCATCCATGCTCAATTACTCAAAATTCTTAGAAGCTGCACTTCATGAGCCAACCCCCCTGAGCAAAGCCCCTTCAGAATCATTGCTCTCAAAAGCAACTGAAGTACCTTCTACTGCACTCAACCCTTCTGAAGCCAACCCTCTTGAATTTAATCTTCCTGAAGCTGTTCTCCAACCCAATATCCCTGACACCATAGCCATCTCCCCTATAACCCAAAGTCCCCATTCAAGTGGAGATGAGGAGGAGTATACTTATGAGAGTATGCTCAGAGGTGGAGCAAAGGTTACAGTGGACAGTTTGTATCCACAGCTTGCAGAATTTCCAAGATTGCAGCAACAATTCCATGATTTAAGGACATTGGTGGATGTCAAAGACAAAACAATCATGGAGATTGCACAAGTTATCCATGATAAGGGTGCAAACTGGTGGCAAATTGAAGAAGGAAGACTACTTCACTTTGCAGGAGTTAACAAGACAAGGTTCCTCACTGATGAGGAAGTATTTGCCAAGTTAGTAGCTGACAAGATTGCTGAAGAGAAAGAGAGACTGGCTAAAGGGATCAAGCACCCTGACAGCAGCTCTAGTGATGATGGCAAAGATGATCCCTCAAACCCCTCTAAACCTTCTCAGACCAACCCTCCTGATCCCCCCCAGACCAATCTCCTTGAACCTCCCCAACCCAACCCTTTTGAATCCAGCAAGTTTTCAAACCCCCTTGTAACCTATCATAGAAAAGGCTCTGTATCTTCAGAGGTGTTGACCAAAGATGGTGACACAACCAAAGATGCATCTGCCATTGAAGGTTCATCTGAACCCAAGGCACAACTTAAAGATGTTGAGGCTCCTACTCTAGAAGCTGGTTTGATTAAGGCCTATTCAGTGTCAGGAGAGTTGGACACTGATCAGCCCTTAATCATTCAGGATGACTCAGTGGCTGCTGATGTAAGCACTGTGATCTCCCCACAACTGCCATCTTTGAACCTTGTTGAAGGTGAAGATGTTGCAGGTTTAGGAAAAGGTGTTGAAAAGGAGAATCTAGTGAAAAAATCAGAGGGAGTTATGGATGAAAGAGAGGTAGTTATCACTAAGATTGTGAGTGTACCACCAAATGAGGGTGGAATAAGTGAGGAAGGACAGGTTATTCTTGAAGTCAAGTCTGAACTTCAAGAATCCCTTGGTGAAAGGAGGCCTGTTCCTTTGTGTGAGGACACTAATATTGAAGAGAGTAAAAAACAAGTTGAAAATGAGAAGAAGGCTGCTGATGTATCAGAGTCTTATACAAAAAACACTGAGGGTGATGAGTGTTTATTTTCTAACCCTTTTGATTTTTCTGATATTGCAGGTATTTCTCTTGACCAGATCTTTGCAGATGATATTCTAACAGATGCTCCCATCCAAGTAGACTCTGGATCAGCACAAGCATTGCTTGGGATGCAATCAGCTAAGTTGGACTCCTTGGCTCATAAAGTCCAATCTGCTCATGCTGAAGCTTCTGGAACCTTGGATGAGCAAGGTAGAACATTGGCATCTGTGGAGATGAGATTAACTGGCTCTGAAGATGTGGTGCTACCCACATTGGAAGCAAGGATAAGTGGAGTGGAATCTGGTCTTCAAACCATCTCCACTGAGGTTCAAAAAGCAAAAGCCAGTATGGAATCTATCTCAAAAGAGGTCAAGAAAGAGCAGAAGCTGCTAAGAGACAACCACAACTCCAATGTCAAAGCTCTCAGACTAACTGTGAAGCAAGCACATGGTAAGAAAACAGCTATTCAGAAGAAGAGAGCTGAAGAGATGAGGCTAGCTATGGTGAAAGCTGCCTCAGAAAAGTTTTCCCAAGAAGTAATGGCCAACATTGCTGAGAGTGCAGTGGCCAATCTTACTGATCTCCTAAAGGCACACCTTGATGCATCTCTCAAAGCAACCATGGAAGAGGTTGTTGAGCAGAAAATGAAGTCTGTTCTAGCTTTCCTAAGCTTGAGCAGTGACAGGATGCAGAATATACATGATGAAAATGTATATTTGCTAGAAGAGATGAAGTCCCTGAACCAAGCCCAATCCTTGATGGCAACTACTATGAGTGAGCTCAAACCTCAATGTTTTGATGCTGCCAAAAAGGGGGAAAGGGAAAGAGCATGGGCCAAAGGTGCCTTGATAATTGGTGGTTCAGACAAGGGCAAGGACAAGGCTGCTGAAGACAAGGGAAAGAAGCAAGCAGTGCTGAATTTGGAAGAACTTGATGAAGAAGAACAATTGGCCATAGCAATGAAGAATTCAATGGCATCAGCACAAGAAGAAAAAGCAAGGCTTCAGCAGAGGCCAGGAGGAGAAGTCTCAGGACTAGACAAGTCCACTGAAGGGATTCAGACAAGATGCCAAATCAAGAAGGCTAAAGGAAACAAAAGGAAAGCTGAAAATTTTACAGACTTTCCTAACAGTCTTGATTTACCACTTGAATTCAGGATTGAAGAAGAAGAGCCTACCTCCAAGAAAGCCAAAGATGCTGAAAAGGTCAAGACTTCTGAACAAGTCAAGAATGCTGAAATTGTCAAGTCTTCTGAGACCAAGATTGCTGAAGGTGCCAAAGCCACTGGAAATGTTGAAGAGTTGTTTGAAGAAGGCTTTGGACCTGCACCAAAGAAAAGGACAACAGTGCTGATCAATGATCCATCAAAGTTGTTTCAAGAAGGTTATGGGAAGGACCCTGAAACACAACAGAAGCTGGCTATGATGAGAGCCCAAGAAAGGATGGATTTAATGGAAGAAGCAAACAGAGCAAGAGATAAGAGAAGGGCTGACTTTCAGAAGCCTAGAAGAAGGAGAGCAACCTACAACAAGATGAAGCCACAGCTGCTGATTCTAATGGACACCAAATATCCTCACTTGGATAAATGGGTACCTAAACAGCTGAATGATGCTTGGGAAGATGCAAATAGGGAATTTTTCTATGAATACTATGTCACTGACAGGTGGAATGGAAGGGATGTCAACTTCACCTTCACTGAGTTCATGATTGAGTTTTACAGGGAATTGTATCAACAATTGCTTGTGTTGGTCCCTGAACGAGTAGTGAATGGGATTAAAGTCTAGAGGGGAGGGGTGAATAGACTTTAAAAGTTTTTCAAACAGAGTTGGGAACCTCTTCTGATTGCTATGTCAACTGGACTGCAAGTCTGCTGGTCCAGATGACTATAGTGATCTGACTGAAGAGGTTGTGTGCGGAAATGTGGTGGCCCTGGTTTAGACTCGTTCTTATAACTTGTTTTACTTTGTGAAATTACTCAGCTGATGCTGGTTTGAAAGTTATGGCCCTTTTTGAAGAGTGTTGAAATCACAGTATGCACTATATAATAATGAATGTAAAAGCAGAAATGTAAAGTGCAGAAAGTAAATAACACCGGATTTATAGTGGTTCGGATATACGATCCTACGTCCACTCTCACGTCCTAACGTGATGTTTAATCCCTTTAATTTCCACAAATTACAAGGGTCTTGTCCTTTATAGTCCCAAGGTTAGGACTTTGAGATCTGAGCCGTCCTAACAGCTACGGTCTCCACAAGTGATTGTAAGCACTTGCACTTTGAGGGGTTTCAAAAACTTAAACCTTTCGGTGAGGGTTTGGGGTTTTTGAGATGTATCCAACTAATGGTTCAAGCTTATAATTTGCTTAACCACTATGCCTAAAACAATTGATATACAATATGAACAAGTTTCAGGTTCTTAAGGGTTGGATAAGAAGTACTTAAGAGCTATGGATAATCTAATGGATTTCAGGCTCTTTGAGAATTCTTAGAACAGTGTAGCTTTTTGCTTGATGGCTTGCTTAGCTTGTGAATTCTCTCTTGTGTTGCTTCTGTGTTCAACCTCTTGTATTTATAATGAAGATTGAGTGCAACTAGCCGTTGGAGTTGACTAGCCGTTTGAGCAATCTTCCCATAATAGCTTGATTCCTTGATTCCAGCCGCTTGATTGCTTCAATCCTGGGATCATGTCAATCTTCTAAATAAGGTAGGTCTTCGTTTAAATTGCAAGATGACTTGGGAATCAGCCGAGTCCTGGAAGAGCACATAGTCTTCTGATCTGTACTTCTAGTCTTCTGACTGCTCTTCTGGCCTTAGGTCTTCTGTCTTCTGATATCAGACGAGTACTACTCTTCTGATCTGGAAATTCTTTGTAATGCTTTAGGCCATCTTCAATCTGGGACTCCATCAGATAAGTAGGTATACAAGCACCTTAACATATCTGGTCTTCAAGGATCTTCTAGTCTTCATGTCTTCTACTCTTCTCATCTTGAGGATAGGCATGTAAGCCATGACTGTGCTGATCAGCTGTTATCAATACAGTTGATCACACAAGACTAGTCTAAGCTGTTCTGTACAAGTCAGCTGATCCTATTACATTTATAAACTCTAAGTGTTTTGGCCATCAAAACTATTCTAACATCAAGTGGGGCTTAGGGTGAATTTATATCCCAACAGCTTGCAACTGCTGATATTGCAAGAATTGAACTCACTGCCCCTAAACCAATCATCTACATGCCTCCCAAGAAGGAAGGCTTCATTGATCAATCCAAAATCTTTCAAGAGTTCTTTGAGATCCTGAAATTGAACAGAATGGTGCTAGGAACAAAGGGCACAAATCAAAAGGCCATGGAATTGAAGAAGAGAGTATGGGCACAATATGGGATGGTGCCACCTCCTGAAGACAGCCTCTGAATTGGCTAAGTCCTCTTGACCCTTATGTGCTGAAATAGATAAATGCCTGTCCTGGTTGCTGACTTGATAATATGTTCATCTATGCTGAAAGTTGCTCAAGTCTGCCAATATGAGAAGTTTGCTCTGATGATTTTTGCTCTGATACTTATGATCTATACTCTGATCATGTACCTTGTTAATTTATGCTCTGATGTAATGTTTCATGCTCTGATATGTTTGTTCAACTATCAACATGTTTGTAATGATCTTTAAATGAATGATAGTTGAACACATTTTGAATCAAGAAACAACATTACATAATTCTTACTTTTCTGACTTATCAACCTATATGCAATGAAAATAGAAAATACACTAACACATTTTCTTTCAGGGAACTTGACCTCAGTCACCTCCACTAAAGAAAAATGTAATAAATGTAGTCAAGTCACCTCTGCATAGATTGTATAGGTTTTGGCATCATCAAAAAGGGGGAAATTGTTGGGAATAAAATGAGTTTTGATTATGATACCAAAACCCCCCTAAGACATGCCAAGTAGATAAATCAGAATACATGAACATGTTTCAGGATTGTTGGAACATGTAGTCTAAGACAAGTAGAGAAGCTGATATGTTAGGTAGCTCTTAGATCAATAAATGCACTAAGTGAGGGGGAACTCATGTTTAGAAGCTTATATAGAATAAGTCCCCTCAAGGCTCAGTTTTGGTGTGACCCCAAGTCTGCTGAAGGACAAGTATGTTGATCAAAGTCAACTCAGTATGAAATAACTTTTCTGAAGATCAACTAAGTGGAATAGATCATCAAGATCAGGTCCACTGAAATGAATGTCAAGTTCAGAAGAGTTGTCCAGCAAGATTGTCTAAGCAAAATTGAACCAGATCAAAAGCTTTGAAGTTCAAGGCCAACCATGCTGATGAGGTCAAGTCCACTTATCTAATGCCATGAATGCTCAAAGAACGACTCCTAGAAGTCATGGAAAGGGAAAGAGCCAAGTCATCTGAAGAGCATGCCAACACTGCTGATAAGCAGAATCTGCTGAAGTTAATAAGCAGAATTGACCTAGTGATAAGGAATGTTGTCCTTATCTCAGGATCATTGATAAGAAGAGATGTCCATGTTTGACCAATGGAATCTTAAAGTCAGACATTGGGAAAAGTGTTGCAGAGTCAAGACAAAGTTGTTACAGCCGTTTATTTCCCAAATTAAGGACATGTCACTATCAAGAATCTGTCTTCCAGCTTGAAGAGTTCAAGGAAGACATTTATAGACATTTGAGGCTGCCTCTCCAACGGGCAAATCCTCAAATTTGTCTATAAATACAGAAGTGTGAAGACCATTTGAAGCATCCTTGAGCATCCACGGTCTATCCAACTATCAAGCTATTCTGAAGCTTCAAAGTCCTCAAAAGACATTCTTAGTCTTCAAACACTTCATCTAAGCTAAACCTCATTGTATATCTATACAAAACTTAGAGAGATATCCTATCCTTATACACTGAACTTCATTGTAAAGGATATCTCATTAGTTGGAACCAAACTTCAACCCTTATACCTTTCAAGTGAGAAAGTTAGAAGGTTGTAGTAGTAGAAGTGGAAGGAGCTGACTGTTGAGACGAAGAACAGTTCAGTTCTGAGTTGAGAAAGGGTACTAGGACTCTTGACATCCTAGGGATCAAGGCACCAAGGAGTGGTGTGGTTGATCAAGTGCACCTTGGCACTATAAAACAAGTTAATTCCAAGAGTGAAAGAATTATCCTGTTAAATCAGGGAAAGTGGATGTAGGAGCATGAGTCTCTGAACCACTATAAACTCTTGTGTTGATTTACTTTCAAGCATTAACATTCATTCAACACTGCACACAAACTGAACTTTCAAAGACATATTCACAAGACTGTGCAAAACAGATTTGGACAAGTTCCCTGAACTAGATAAACTGTTAAGGAAATTTCAGAATTAAAAAGGA
The DNA here is from genome assembly GCA_963675135.1 of Galeopsis tetrahit. NCBI lineage: Eukaryota > Viridiplantae > Streptophyta > Magnoliopsida > Lamiales > Lamiaceae > Galeopsis > Galeopsis tetrahit. The sequence goes on from OY776127.1 coordinate 58,979,725, forward strand.
GTTTAAACTAAAGGGCCTGTTGGAAATAAAATGATTTTGATCTAGATACCAAAACCCCTGAATGATGATGTACAGTTTAGTTGAGATATGCTCAAAGTATTGTTCAGGCAAGTTGTCCCAGAACATTTGATGTATAGTATGCTTAAGTTAAAATCTCAGAAATGTTATGAGATATTAGTGATCAGGATAGTTGTCCAAAGCTGGAATGTTAGGCAGCTTGATAGGTCTATAGGACAAAGTTACTGATCTATTCAAGACAAACTTACCAAATGGACAACCTGGCTGAAGAGTTCAAGTATACTGAAGCTATGCTCATAAATGCAAAAGATCTAGGCAGTTGAAGTACAAATGATCAAGAGAATTAAATGTCAAAAGCTTACAGAAGATACATTCAATGAAGCATTTATTGTCAATCATGCCTGAACCAAGCATTAAAGACTTAGAGCATTAAAGAGTGAAGCATTGAATGAATGTTGGAACATTCTAAAACTGCAGCAGGAATGTTCAGGGAGCTTGTCCCATCTGACCGTTGGGTGTGTGTAAAGTTTGCCACAAATCAACCTAGGACAATGTGCAAAACTGGAAACTGACACAAGTCTTCTCAGCCGCCTTTGTCAGAAGTCAACACACTCATTCAAGCAACCATTGAAGACCTCTTTTACACAGTGGATAAAAGGATGTCAAGCCTCATAACCGTTTCAATGATGCTGCAAATAGACATATTTGAATTGCTAATCCCTCCAACGGTTAGTTGTTCAAATTGTCTATAAATACAGAAGTGATCAAAGGAATTCATCATCCAACTACAAGCTATCAAACTATCATCAAGCTTTCAAAAGGAAACCAAGCTGTTCTCTAAAATTCCAAAGTTTCCTTAATCACTTCAAGTCAGCTAAGCCAATCTTTGTAAACATCCTAGCTTAGCATTGAGATATCCTAAGCCTTTACACTGTTCTTACTGTAAAGGATATCTCTATTAGTTGGAACCAAACCTCAAACCTTATCTCATTTAGTGAAGAGAGTGTTTGTTGTAGAAGTAAGGAGTTAAGGACTGTTAGTGTGAAACACAGCCTTAACTCAGAGAGATTGAGCACTAGGACTCAAGTTATCCTAGGGATCAAGACACTAAGAGAGTGTTGTTGATCAGTGCACCTTGGCACTATAAAACAAGCTAATTCCATTGAGAAGGAATTATCCTGTTCAATCAGGGAAAGTGGATGTAGGAGCTTGAGTCTCTGAACCACTATAAACTTGTGTGCCATTTACTTACTGCACTCTTTATTGCATTTATATTCAATCATTTTTCAAAGAGCAAAACTCAGTAAGCTAAGAAAACCAGTTTTGGACAAAGTCCCTGATAACTGTGTTTTTCAGAAATCAACTTGGAGTATTTCTTTGAGTAAAGGCCAACCACATTCCGCACTTAGCAACTCTTTTAGATATTTAGCCAACTGATCACTTAATAGTAATCAGTAGGACAAGTATCTATCAAAGTTCACTCAGGCCAGTTGTGAGACAACTTGCCTGATAAGACCAGTTTATCAAAAAGAAAAGAATTTGCATACACAAGTGCATTCCCCCCCCCCCCATACACTTGTGTTATACTCCACCAAGGACCAACAAGTGGTATCAGAGCAGGGGTTCAAAGACCACTGCTTCTGAAAATCCAACTGATTTTCAAAATCACACTTTCTGTGGTCACTGAACTGATCCAAATTTCTGAAAAACTTATCTGTGTTCATCTTATAGTACATTTGTTGAAATGGCTAACAATGCAGTTCCAGGAGATGCTGTCAACACCATCAACAATATGGGTCCAAACCAAGTCAATCATATTTCTCATCACAAATTGCCAATGTTCTCAATTGAGAACTATGATTTCTGGAAGATCAGGATGAGAGCACATCTTGCTTGCCAGCATGATGAGATGCTTAAAGTCATCACTAGAGGGCCATTTACATTCACTAAAGCAAATCCCAAGCTCACTGATGCTCAAAAAGCTGATCCAAGGGAGTTGCTGCCAAAAGATGAAGATGACCTTACAGCTGAAGAAAGAAAAAGGCACAACCTGAACTACATTGCAATGAACACATTGTACCAGACAATTCCAGATGCAGTGATGGGGAGAGTATACCACTGCACATCAGCTAAAGAGATTTGGGATACCTTAGCACTAATGTGTGAAGGTACCCAAAAGATCAAGGAGAACAAGCTTCAAGTGGCTATCCAAAAATATGAACAATTCTCTATGGAGGCCAATGAAACTATTGATCATCTTGATGGCAGGTTCACTGACATCATGAATGAAATAAACTCTCTTGGCAAGTTCTATGCCAAAAGAGAGGTTGCTCTAAAGATCTTGAGAAGTCTCACATCCAAGTGGGACATATACTCTGTCATGATGCAAAATACCAGCAATCTTGACAACATGCCAATGCAGCAAGTATTCTCTGAGCTCAAAGCATATGAGTTTGATCTCAACAGAAAGAAGGTGCATGAAGAGCCATCCTCTTCAAACAAAGGTGTTGCCTTCAAAGCTGCTGAAACAGAAAAGAAGATTACTCAAAGATCCTCTCAGTCTGTTTCAAAATCTGAAATAAAGGAGGAGCTGGCACTCATGGCTAGAAGATTTGAGAAGCTCAACTCCAGATTTAGTAGATACAAGAAGTTCTACCAAGATAACAGAACCAGAAGGAGATTCAGTTCTCCTGAACATAAATCAGAGGACAAAGACTCTGATGAAAAGAAAGAAGACAGATATGCTGATAGGAAGAAATTCAGCAAAGGTGAACCATCATCATCAAGGAGGAAGGAGTCCTCAAGCAAGAAGAATGATGATGAAGATGTGTGTTACAACTGCCAGAAGAAGGGTCATTTTCAGTATGACTGTCCTGACCTCAGTGCAAAAGAAAGGAAGGAAAGGCAAAACAAAAGAGATAAAAGGCTGAACAACAGGAAGGCTATGATAGCTGGAGATTCAGCAAGTGAGGAGAGTGTCTACTCTTCTGATGATGGACTGTTCTCCAACAGTGACAGTGATGAGGACTGTCAAATGGCACTTGAAGATGAAGAGGTATGTTCAACCTCCAACTTGTCAATTAACACACATGAATCTAGTGAAATCCATCTTGACTTTGAAAAGTTGTTGGAAGATTTCACCAGAATGCAAGATGTATGCAATATGGCTCTGAGAGAAAATGAACAGTTGACATTAAATCAACTGAGTTGTATCAACAGATTGTGAGAGAACATGAAGAAATGTCTCTCAAAGTCTCTGAACAACAAAAGCTGATTGATGAACAAAATCTGGCTCTAAAGAAAAAGGATTTTGACTCTAGAACTCTTCAAGCTAAATTTGACAATCTCTCAAAAGAATTTGATACTCTAAAATTAAGTGAGGGGAGCTTGAAAATGAAAATGTCTGCCTTGAACAAATCTGCTAAGGCAATAGAGGAAATTCAAGGGTTTCAAAGACCATTTGCTCAAAGGGATGGATTAGGCTATAATCCATTTGAACCCTCACCTGGTCTTAGTATTGCTTCATCAAGCAATTCTAAGATGACTTTTGTTAGATCAGTGGCACAACAAAATGAAATTGAAGTAAATCAACCACTGATCAAGGATAAGGGAAAAGGAATTTTTATACCAACTCAGGTAAACAATGTACCTAAACCCACACCTTTGGAAAAGGTTAAAGGCATTGCTTACAGGAGGAATGAGGTTCAGAAAGGTAGAACCAATGGAAGGCCAACCTATCTGAATCATCATCAGAGGAGTTGTCCAAAACCTGTTCAGAAGAGGCCAACTCAAATGAGGCAACCTCAACTGAATAGATTAAGGCCAATACCCTCTGATAGGTATAAAACATTCAGGAAGCCTGGACCTTACTTGCCAAATGGAAAAGGCCATCCAAAAGCCTATCCTCAAAAGTCTTACCCAGCTGCACCTAAGCTTAGTAATTTCAGGAGAAATGTCCCAAAGAAATTTACCAACTCTCCTGAACTCTACAAAGCTAACACTTATACACAGAGATCACCCAAGGCATTTAAGGGTCAAACTGTGTATGTAGATGTAAATGGAAACCAAGTCAGTCACTTTGAATCAATCAGAGTTATCAGGCAGATTTGGGTTCCAAAAGGTACAGCTAACCCTCTAGGACCCAACACTCAAAGGGTACCTAAATTTTGACTTTGCAGGACTGCAAGGACCCCAAAGAGAAGAGAAGCATCAACAAGAAAACAGCATGGTACCTGGACAGTGGATGTTCAAGGCACATGACTGGAAACAAGGAGCTTCTCTCAGACTTCATAGAAAAAGATGGTCCTTCAGTAACCTTTGGAGACAGCTCTCAAGGGATCACAAGAGGCTATGGTACATTAAACATTGGTAGTGTTAAAATTACTGATGTCTCATATGTTCTAGGCCTAAAATATAACTTGTTGTCTATAAGTCAAATTTGTGACAAAGGATATTGTGTTGAATTTGCACCAAATGAATGTACTATCAAAAACAAATCAACACAACAGGTGCTACTAACAGGGGTGAGAAAGGGAAATGTTTATTTTGCAGATTGGAGCAAAACCCCTGAAGCAGTCTGTCTTGTTGCCAAAAGCACAAATGAGCAAAGCTGGCTATGGCACAAGAGACTGAATCACCTGAACTTCAAAACCATCAACAAGATTGCAAGAAACTCTCTAGTTAAAGGGCTGCCAAATCAAGTGTTCACCAAGGAACATATATGCCAGCCATGTCAGGAAGGAAAGCAGATCAAAGCCTCATTCAAAGGAAAACCTGTCATCTCAACTGAGAGAGTCCTTCAACTACTGCATATGGATTTATTTGGGCCAATAATCCCAGTAAGTTTAAATGGAAGAAAATATGCTTTAGTCGTTGTTGATGATTTTTCCAGGTACACTTGGGTAGTATTCTTGCTGAACAAAAAGGAGACCCAAGTCAAACTACCTGAATTGATGATGAGATTGAGCAATGAAAAGGGCCTAAGCATTGTCAAGATCAGATCTGACAAAGGCACTGAGTTCATAAACTCATACATAAATGAGTATTGCAGCAAGAATGGCATCACTCATGAAACTTCAGCAGCAAGGACACCTCAACAAAATGGGGTTGCTGAAAGAAGGAACAGGACCTTGAAGGAGGCAGCTAGAACTTTGATTGCTGAATCCAAACTGCCTAAAAGGTTCTGGGCTGAAGCCATTAGCACTGCATGTCACACTCAAAACAGGTCCTTAATCACCAAAGGACAAGGTAAAACCCCATATCAAATATGGAAAGGTAGATTGCCCACTGTTGCTTATTTTCACATATTTGGTTGTAAGTGTTTCATCCATAATAATGGGAAGGAGCAATTGAAAGCTTTTGATAGCAAAGCTGATGAAGGAATATTTGTTGGATATTCACAAATCAGCAAGTCTTACAGAGTTTACAATTGCAAAACTCTTATTGTGGAAGAAACACCTCATGTTGTGTTTGATGAATCTATTAATGAGTTCAGGGATAGAAACCTGAATATTGATGAGATAACACAAAGAACAACCAGATTAAGGCTTCAAAGCAAGGAAACAGTGTTTGTGGATGTTGCCCAGCCTGAACTTCATGAAAATCAAAAACTGGACAACCTACCTGATAGCAATCAACCAGTAGTCAACCAACCTGAAGGAGAAATTGAACTGACTAACCCCATCCCAGTTCAAAACCAGGTAACAACTACCAATGAAGAAGCAGGCAATGCTGAGGTAGTTAATGGATCCACTATTCAAGGGGGGACCAATGAAAATGTCAACTTACCTGACAATGAGGACAACACCCCTGAATATGATCCTGAACTTGATCCTTCAATTAACTTTCCTGAATTTAATGAATCTAGTGATCCAACTTCAGATGAGCACAATCCTCCTGAAAGGATCAGGTCTAGAAGGACTTGGTTGCAAGACCACCCATCTAGCCTGATACTTGGTAATCCAAGTGAAGGGATCAAAACTAGAAGATTTCATGGAGAAAGTGCTCTGTTTTGTTGTTTTCTTTCAGAACAGGAACCTAAAGACATTGAGGAAGCACTACAAGACACAAACTGGATCATAGCCATGCAAGAAGAGCTGAATCAGTTCACCAGAAATGAAGTATGGGAGCTAGTAGACAGGCCAACCCATCAAGATGTCATTGGAACTAAATGGGTGTTCAAAAACAAGAAAAATGAAAATGACATCATTGTGAGAAACAAAGCAAGATTGGTGGCCAAAGGATATTGTCAATCTGAAGGGATTGATTATGATGAGACTTTTGCTCCAGTGGCCAGACTTGAGCCAATCAGACTCTTCCTAGCATATGCAGCTCACATGAGATTCAAGGTGTATCAAATGGATGTGAAGAGTGCATTTCTCAATGGGGTGCTCAAAGAAGAAGTGTATGTGGAACAGCCCCCAGGATTTGAAGAAGGAGACAAGGTGTACAGATTGAAGAAAGCCCTCTATGGCTTAAAACAAGCTCCAAGAGCTTGGTATGATACCTTGTCACAGTTTCTTCTAGATCATGGTTTTGTCAAAGGCACTGTTGACAGAACCTTGTTCAGAATCTGTGAAGGAAATGATATTTTGTTAGTCCAAATCTATGTGGATGACATTATATTTGGATCTCCAAATGAGAAGCTATATGAGAAGTTCTCCAAACTCATGCAAAGCAAGTTTGAGATGTCCATGATGGGATTGATGAATTTCTTCTTAGGACTTCAGGTCATTCAATCAAAGAAGGGAATATTCATCAATCAGGCCAAGTACACAAGGGACATGATAAAAAAATTTGGATGTGCATCAAGCAAGCCAGTCAGAATTCCTATGAATACTAACTGGAAGATGGATCCTGATGAAGGTGGAGAGTCAACAAATTCTACTAACTACAGAGGAATCATAGGATCACTGCTATATCTCACTGCAAGCAGGCCTGACATCACATTTGCAGTTGGAGTGTGTGCAAGATTTCAAGCCAATCCAAAGAAGAGCCATCTTGATGCTGCCAAGAGAATTCTAAGATATCTCAAGGGAACTGAGAATCTTGGATTGTGGTATCCAGCTGATGACAATATTGAGCTCACTGGATACTCAGATGCTGATTATGGAGGATGTAGAATTGACAGAAAATCCACCTCTGGAACATGTCAATTCTTGGGGAACAAGCTTATCTCATGGTTTTCCAAGAAGCAAAATACAGTTGCAACTTCAACAACTGAAGCTGAGTATGTAGCAGCTGGAAGTTGCTGTGCTCAGATACTTTGGCTCAGGCAACAATTGAGAGATTACAAAGTCATCTCTAATGAAGTGCCAATATTCTGTGACAACAATAGTGCAATTGCCATCTCACAGAATCCAGTACTCCACACCAGATGCAAGCATGTGGACATCAAGCATCATTTCATAAGGGACCATGTGGAGAAGAAAGATATCAAGCTTGTCAAAATCCACACTGATAAGCAAAAAGCTGATATTCTGACCAAGCCTCTAGCTGAAGCAAGGTTCTTGGAGTTGTCAGCTGAATTAGGGTTACTTGATCCAGGCAAGATGGACAAATGAGGAAAGTAAAGCTCATATGAAGGGGGAAGTTCATCAAAACTGAACTTCAGCAAAGTTGACCAACTTCACTGAAGCTGTCAGCCACAGCGGGAAACTCAGCAAGGTTGTCCCTGTAGTGCTCAGCAATGTTGGACAGGGGATTTGTCCAAGTGGGACCCAGTCAGCAACCTTGGGACCCACTCAGGCAATTTGGTCCACACAGAAACCAAAGCACATCTCAGGATGTTTGTCCTAGTTAATTGGATAATTATTGCTATTATTAGCATTGATTAGACATTTAAGAGGTTTCTTGGTCTAAGAGTAGGCCATTTTAGGATGGAGTGTGCTATAAAGATTTTTACCCCCCCAAAAAGGCAAATCAGCATTTAATGCAGAAATCTTAATAAGATTGCATGAATTCTTGAGCCTTCATCCAAACCATTAAATTACATTCAAAACTCCATCGAACCATTGAAAGTCCACTACCCCACTATATTCAAACGGTTTTTCAAATTACCCACTGTTACATTCCATTAACCAACGGTTAATAAATTCCTTCCATATATAAACCTCTCAATTTTCACCACCATCCTTACGCACTCATAATTCCCAAAACCTTTGAAATATCAACACCTCTAAACCTGCAATTTTTCTCCGAAAAACTTTCTATCTCTCATATTATCCATGGCACCTAAGATCAAAAGAGAAGAGCTTGTAGACTTCAATGACTCCTCCTTGGACATTGATTTCTCTTATCTTAGCAACCCAAATTCCCTTTGGTTTGAAAAGCTGGTAGCCTTTGATAGCCCAGACTCAGAAGTTCAACAAGTCCTCCAATGGCTGAGGGAGGCAGGGCTAGAAAAATTCCTAGGTACCAAGCCTGATTCCTGCCTGAATCCATTTATGGCAGAATTCTTTGCCTATCTCAGGTGGAAGGGCAAGAAGGGGGATGTGTGCACAAATCTCACATATGCTGAGGAAGATGAAGAAGAAGAAACTCAACACACAATCATCTTCACTGCAGAGGATTTAGAAGCTAGCTTTGGGCTACCTTCTGAAGGTATGAATCCAGAAATGTACAAGGAAGAAGATGATCAGGAGTTCTATTATTCTTGGATGATAGAACCTAAAAAGGTTGTGAGTGCTCAAAACAAAAACACTTTAAAGCCAGTATTTAGGCATTTGTTTGATTGTGTTGTAAAGAGCCTGTTGAGCCACTCAGGGAGTGTTGAACAAATCAGTATGCCTAAATTGAGAGTGATGGCTGCTGTGATTGACTCTGCTGAGAAGAGAGTCAAGTTCAACTGGAAGAAATTCATTCTTGACAAGATGATGAATGAAAAATTTAAGTTTAAGGAAGTAAAGCACCACAAGGTGGTGGTTGAAGGAAAACTCCAGTTCTGCACAAGAGCCAGCCTGCTCTTGGAAAGATTTGCTCACTACACACACCTCCAAGCAAAGCCAAAACCCTTTCTTGCACAAAAGGTGATGTTTAGGAACCTGTCTTCTAAGACAGAGAAAAGGAAGCAGGATGCAGTCTCTAAGAAGGCCATCACAATTGTACCAGCAACAAGAGCCTCTCCAAGAAAGAGGAAAGCCCATTCACCAAAAGCTCAACCAAAGATGAAGAAGATGAAGAAGATTTTGCATGAATCTTCACCAGAAAGTCAGTCAAGAAGTGGAGGAGCCACTTCTGAGGAAATAGAGAAGGTTGCTGAGGAAGGAGTCAACCCTCCTGAAGAGGGTGAAGTATTCAGAGAAATTATCCCACTGCAACCTGAAACAATCACTGAATTCAGAGACCTTGACCAGCCAACAAGGTATGAAAGAAAAAGAAGAATCATCAAGACTTCTGAGAAGCAGAGGTTGATGGAGGAAGAAAAGAAGAAGAAAGAGTTCTTCAAGGAGATTAGACAGGCAAGCAAATCTAACTCCAAATCCAAGTCAAAACCCAACAGCCCTGAAGCCAACTCTCCTGATATTCAATCTAGAAGAATATCTCCAAGGCAAGAAGAAGAGGAGTGCAAGACTCCTGAAGATGCACCAATCATTGCCAAGAAAGTATAGTCCCCTGAAGGTGCACCTGATAGATCAGGTATTGATGTGCTGGCAGATTTGGTCAATCTTGAAGATAGACCCTTTTCTCCACTTGATCCAAGACTTCTCTCATATACCAAACTTCTTGAAACTGCTCTTCAAGAAGGTGATCAAGTTGTTTTCCCACCCATTCCAGCCATTCCAATTACCTCTTCAGGCACAATGCTCTCAAAAGCACCTGAATCCCAACTTGCTTTGACCTCTCCTGACCCCAACCCTTCTGAACCCAACCTACCTGAATCCCAGCCAAGCTTACTTGAATCCCATTCCAACCCTCCTGAATCCAACTCTTCTGGAGATGATAGTGGTGAAGAATATACCTATGAGGGGATGTTGAGGCAGATTGCAAGAGCCAATGTGGATGAACTATATCCAGGATTGAAGGCTTATCCCAGGCTGCAACAACAATTCTATGATCTCAGAGCACTTGTTGAGATCAAAGATAGAACCATTGTGGAAATAGCTCAGGCTATTCAGGATAAGGGTGCCAACTGGTGGCAGGTTGAGGAAAATAGGCTGCTACATTTTGCAAATGTAAAGAAGACCAGTGTACTAACCACTGAGGCCCTATTTTGCACCATTGTCCATGAAAAGGTGCTTGCTGAAAGAGAGAGGATAGCACAAGGAATCAAGCATCCTGACAGCCCATCTGATGATGATGATGATGATCACACCAATCCCAATCCCCCTGGTATCAACTCAGCTCAGGTACATTACTTGACTTTTCATTCTGTAAGGACTCTGATCATTCAGAGGAGTTGACCAAAGATGGTGACTCAGTCCAAGATGCATTAGCCAAGGATGGTTCTTTTGAACCTGAGGCACAACTTAACAATGCTGAGACTTCCATAGGAGAAGCTGGTTTGGCTAAAGCCTCATCAATGTCAGGCAAGTTGGACATTGACCAGCCTTTAGTCATTCAGGATGACTCAGTGGACTTGGGATGCCCAAGCACTGTGATCTCCCAACAACTGCCCTCTGTGGATCCTGTTGAGGATATAGAGGTGTCAGGTTTAGAAATTGAAGGAGTTGAAAAGGCTGTGAGTGCTGAAAAATCAGAGGGAGATGATGGTGAGGAGTGTGTGATCACTGGTTCCTTGAGTGCACCACAAATAGAGGGAGAGGAAGTAGAAATATTGGGTGCAGCCCAATATGAGAGTCAGGCTATTCTTCAAGTCAAATCTGAACTTGATGAATCCCTTGGTGAAAGGAGGCCTGATTCTCCAGTGAATGTGAGTTTATCTCTTGAAAAAGAAGAAGAAAAGAATAAAGTTGAAAATGAGAGAAAAGGTGCTGATGTATCAGACCTTATGGGAGAAAAAGAAATAGAGGGTGATGAGGGAGTTTTTACTAACACTATCAGTTTTGCAGATTCAGTTGCTGTCACTCTTGAGCAAATTTTTGCAGATGCCTCCCTGACAGATATACCAGTTGATGCTGACACTGATCTTGAAGCAGTATCAGCAAATGTGTCCACACTCAACCAGATCTACTTTGAACAAGCCAACACTTCTGAGGCTCACTTTCAGATGGCTACTCAGACTGCATCCATCATTGAAGAGCAGTCAGAGAAGTTGGACACACTAGTCAGGGAAGTTGAGAAGGCTCATGCAACCACTGCTGATACCTTAGATGACCAAGGCAAGACTCTAGCCTCTGTAGAGATGAGGCTCACAGGGTCAGAAGAAGTGATCTTGCCTACTCTTGATGCAAGAATATGTGGAGTTGAAACTGGACTTCAAACAGTTTCAACTGAAGTAACAAAGGCCAAGGATGCTATGGTAAAATTCACAAGATCTGTGAAGAAAGAGCAACATGGTCTCAAAAATTTGTACAAGCACAATGTAAAAGCCTTGAGAAAGACCATCAAGGATGCTTTGAGGTAGAGGACAGCAGCACAGAGAAAGAAGGCAGAAGAGTTGAAAGCTGCTATGGTGAAGGAAGCTGCTGAAAAGTTCACTGTTGAACTCATGGCCAAAGTGTCTGACCAAGTTGTGGCCAATCTCACTGAACAGCTTCAGGCCAAACTTGATCAATCACTGAAAGCCACATTGGATGCCATAGTTTCCCAAAAGATGAAGCCTGTTCACACCTTTTTGAGCATGGCAGATGATAAAATGCAAAACATTCATGATGAGAATGTTTACCTACTGCAGGAATTGAAGTCCCTCACTCATTCCCACTCACATCTCTCTGTCACTATGAGTGAATTGAAGCCCCAATGTTTTGATAATGCCAAAAAGGGGGAAAGACAGAGAGCAAGGGCAAAGGGGACCTTGGTAATTGGTGAATCCAAGGGAAAGGAGAAAGTCCCTGAAGTTGAGGAGGAAGCAGTAGAAGACATTGGGAAAGGCAAAGGCCCAATGAATGTTGAAGATTTAACTGAGGAAGAGCAGATTCAAATAGCTGTCAAGGAGTCCATGGTGTCAGCTATGGAAAGTCAGGCAAGAAAGCTTCAAAGGCCAGGTGGTGAGTCTACAGGACTTGAACCTCAAGAGAAGGTTGCTGAAGTGAGGGGGAAGGTGACAAGGTCATCTAAAAGAAAGAGGAAGGAACTGCAAGCCTTCAATGAATTCCCAACCATCCTGACTTTGCCATCAGAATTTCAATTTGAAGAATCTACTCCAGCAAGGAAATCAAAGAGAATGAAGAAAGCAGTCCTGATGCCTGCTATTGAAGAAATTGAAGAGGATGTACAGGACAGAGAGCCTGAAGAAGTAGTGCCCAAGCTTGCTGATGATCCTTCCAAATTGTTTGAAGAAGGATTTGGGAAAGATCCAGAAACTCAGGAAAAGCTAGCTCTCCTAAGAGCTAAAGAAAGAATGGATCAGTTGGTTGAGGCCAACAAAGCAAGAGATGGGAGAAGGGCAAACTTCAAAGCTCCAAGAAGGAGGGCTTCATACAAAAGGCTCAAACCTCAAATGCTGCAAAGATGGGACACTCAGTACCCTCACCATGATAAGTGGGTTCCAATCTCACTGAATGATGCATGGGAGGAGGCCAAGAGAAGTTTTGTTTATGACTTCTATGTCATTGGAAAGTGGCTTGGTGAGAGTGTGGATGAAGTCTTTGTTCAGTTCATGTTTGAGAACCACAGGGATCTCTACCAAAAGCTGTTTGCAGCAGCTGAGATGGCAAGAGTGGAGTTCAAGGCCCCTGGTCCAATTCTGTACATGCCTCCTAAGTTCAATGGGAACTTGATTGATGAGGGAAAGATTTTGGAAGAGTTTATCAACATCATGAAGATGGAGAAGCTAAAGCCTGGCCCTAGAGGAACCAACAAGGAGATCTGGGAACTAAAGAAGAGAGTTTGGGCTCAGTATGGCATTGCTCCTCAAGATGATGGAACTCTGTGAAGGATAAGATCATTCTTTTCCTTATTTTGCTGTTATGATTCCTGTTTGTTATTTTGCTATTCTAGATTAGTGAGTCCTTTTTTATTTTCAGCCCTGTAATAGTTTATCACATCTATAAAAGGATCACTATGTTTCTATCAAAGAGATAACAACTCATTATCTCAACTAACCTACCCTGACATATACTACTTGATTTATTGTGCTAACAGTTTCTTTCAGGCAAGTTGACCAGTTCACTCTCCCTGAAGGTAATATTTAGTTTAAGTCAAGGTCCCTTTGTAATAGGTTTTGGCATCATCAAAAAGGGGGAAATTGTTGGAAATAAAATGATTTTGATCTAGATACCAAAACCCCTGAATGATGATGTACAGTTTAGTTGAGATATGCTCAAAGTATTGTTCAGGCAAGTTGTCCCAGAACATTTGATGTATAGTATGCTTAAGTTAAAATCTCAGAAATGTTATGAGATATTAGTGATCAGGATAGTTGTCCAAAGCTGGAATGTTAGGCAGCTTGATAGGTCTATAGGACAAAGTTACTGATCTATTCAAGACAAACTTACCAAATGGACAACCTGGCTGAAGAGTTCAAGTATACTGAAGCTATGCTCATAAATGCAAAAGATCTAGGCAGTTGAAGTACAAATGATCAAGAGAATTAAATGTCAAAAGCTTACAGAAGATACATTCAATGAAGCATTTATTGTCAATCATGCCTGAACCAAGCATTAAAGACTTAGAGCATTAAAGAGTGAAGCATTGAATGAATGTTGGAACATTCTAAAACTGCAGCAGGAATGTTCAGGGAGCTTGTCCCATCTGACCGTTGGGTGTGTGTAAAGTTTGCCACAAATCAACCTAGGACAATGTGCAAAACTGGAAACTGACACAAGTCTTCTCAGCCGCCTTTGTCAGAAGTCAACACACTCATTCAAGCAACCATTGAAGACCTCTTTTACACAGTGGATAAAAGGATGTCAAGCCTCATAACCGTTTCAATGATGCTGCAAATAGACATATTTGAATTGCTAATCCCTCCAACGGTTAGTTGTTCAAATTGTCTATAAATACAGAAGTGATCAAAGGAATTCATCATCCAACTACAAGCTATCAAACTATCATCAAGCTTTCAAAAGGAAACCAAGCTGTTCTCTAAAATTCCAAAGTTTCCTTAATCACTTCAAGTCAGCTAAGCCAATCTTTGTAAACATCCTAGCTTAGCATTGAGATATCCTAAGCCTTTACACTGTTCTTACTGTAAAGGATATCTCTATTAGTTGGAACCAAACCTCAAACCTTATCTCATTTAGTGAAGAGAGTGTTTGTTGTAGAAGTAAGGAGTTAAGGACTGTTAGTGTGAAACACAGCCTTAACTCAGAGAGATTGAGCACTAGGACTCAAGTTATCCTAGGGATCAAGACACTAAGAGAGTGTTGTTGATCAGTGCACCTTGGCACTATAAAACAAGCTAATTCCATTGAGAAGGAATTATCCTGTTCAATCAGGGAAAGTGGATGTAGGAGCTTGAGTCTCTGAACCACTATAAACTTGTGTGCCATTTACTTACTGCACTCTTTATTGCATTTATATTCAATCATTTTTCAAAGAGCAAAACTCAGTAAGCTAAGAAAACCAGTTTTGGACAAAGTCCCTGATAACTGTGTTTTTCAGAAATCAACTTGGAGTATTTCTTTGAGTAAAGGCCAACCACATTCCGCACTTAGCAACTCTTTTAGATATTTAGCCAACTGATCACTTAATAGTAATCAGTAGGACAAGTATCTATCAAAGTTCACTCAGGCCAGTTGTGAGACAACTTGCCTGATAAGACCAGTTTATCAAAAAGAAAAGAATTTGCATACACAAGTGCATTCCCCCCCCCATACACTTGTGTTATACTCCACCAAGGACCAACAAGTGGTATCAGAGCAGGGGTTCAAAGACCACTGCTTCTGAAAATCCAACTGATTTTCAAAATCACACTTTCTGTGGTCACTGAACTGATCCAAATTTCTGAAAAACTTATCTGTGTTCATCTTATAGTACATTTGTTGAAATGGCTAACAATGCAGTTCCAGGAGATGCTGTCAACACCATCAACAATATGGGTCCAAACCAAGTCAATCATATTTCTCATCACAAATTGCCAATGTTCTCAATTGAGAACTATGATTTCTGGAAGATCAGGATGAGAGCACATCTTGCTTGCCAGCATGATGAGATGCTTAAAGTCATCACTAGAGGGCCATTTACATTCACTAAAGCAAATCCCAAGCTCACTGATGCTCAAAAAGCTGATCCAAGGGAGTTGCTGCCAAAAGATGAAGATGACCTTACAGCTGAAGAAAGAAAAAGGCACAACCTGAACTACATTGCAATGAACACATTGTACCAGACAATTCCAGATGCAGTGATGGGGAGAGTATACCACTGCACATCAGCTAAAGAGATTTGGGATACCTTAGCACTAATGTGTGAAGGTACCCAAAAGATCAAGGAGAACAAGCTTCAAGTGGCTATCCAAAAATATGAACAATTCTCTATGGAGGCCAATGAAACTATTGATCATCTTGATGGCAGGTTCACTGACATCATGAATGAAATAAACTCTCTTGGCAAGTTCTATGCCAAAAGAGAGGTTGCTCTAAAGATCTTGAGAAGTCTCACATCCAAGTGGGACATATACTCTGTCATGATGCAAAATACCAGCAATCTTGACAACATGCCAATGCAGCAAGTATTCTCTGAGCTCAAAGCATATGAGTTTGATCTCAACAGAAAGAAGGTGCATGAAGAGCCATCCTCTTCAAACAAAGGTGTTGCCTTCAAAGCTGCTGAAACAGAAAAGAAGATTACTCAAAGATCCTCTCAGTCTGTTTCAAAATCTGAAATAAAGGAGGAGCTGGCACTCATGGCTAGAAGATTTGAGAAGCTCAACTCCAGATTTAGTAGATACAAGAAGTTCTACCAAGATAACAGAACCAGAAGGAGATTCAGTTCTCCTGAACATAAATCAGAGGACAAAGACTCTGATGAAAAGAAAGAAGACAGATATGCTGATAGGAAGAAATTCAGCAAAGGTGAACCATCATCATCAAGGAGGAAGGAGTCCTCAAGCAAGAAGAATGATGATGAAGATGTGTGTTACAACTGCCAGAAGAAGGGTCATTTTCAGTATGACTGTCCTGACCTCAGTGCAAAAGAAAGGAAGGAAAGGCAAAACAAAAGAGATAAAAGGCTGAACAACAGGAAGGCTATGATAGCTGGAGATTCAGCAAGTGAGGAGAGTGTCTACTCTTCTGATGATGGACTGTTCTCCAACAGTGACAGTGATGAGGACTGTCAAATGGCACTTGAAGATGAAGAGGTATGTTCAACCTCCAACTTGTCAATTAACACACATGAATCTAGTGAAATCCATCTTGACTTTGAAAAGTTGTTGGAAGATTTCACCAGAATGCAAGATGTATGCAATATGGCTCTGAGAGAAAATGAACAGTTGACATTAAATCAACTGAGTTGTATCAACAGATTGTGAGAGAACATGAAGAAATGTCTCTCAAAGTCTCTGAACAACAAAAGCTGATTGATGAACAAAATCTGGCTCTAAAGAAAAAGGATTTTGACTCTAGAACTCTTCAAGCTAAATTTGACAATCTCTCAAAAGAATTTGATACTCTAAAATTAAGTGAGGGGAGCTTGAAAATGAAAATGTCTGCCTTGAACAAATCTGCTAAGGCAATAGAGGAAATTCAAGGGTTTCAAAGACCATTTGCTCAAAGGGATGGATTAGGCTATAATCCATTTGAACCCTCACCTGGTCTTAGTATTGCTTCATCAAGCAATTCTAAGATGACTTTTGTTAGATCAGTGGCACAACAAAATGAAATTGAAGTAAATCAACCACTGATCAAGGATAAGGGAAAAGGAATTTTTATACCAACTCAGGTAAACAATGTACCTAAACCCACACCTTTGGAAAAGGTTAAAGGCATTGCTTACAGGAGGAATGAGGTTCAGAAAGGTAGAACCAATGGAAGGCCAACCTATCTGAATCATCATCAGAGGAGTTGTCCAAAACCTGTTCAGAAGAGGCCAACTCAAATGAGGCAACCTCAACTGAATAGATTAAGGCCAATACCCTCTGATAGGTATAAAACATTCAGGAAGCCTGGACCTTACTTGCCAAATGGAAAAGGCCATCCAAAAGCCTATCCTCAAAAGTCTTACCCAGCTGCACCTAAGCTTAGTAATTTCAGGAGAAATGTCCCAAAGAAATTTACCAACTCTCCTGAACTCTACAAAGCTAACACTTATACACAGAGATCACCCAAGGCATTTAAGGGTCAAACTGTGTATGTAGATGTAAATGGAAACCAAGTCAGTCACTTTGAATCAATCAGAGTTATCAGGCAGATTTGGGTTCCAAAAGGTACAGCTAACCCTCTAGGACCCAACACTCAAAGGGTACCTAAATTTTGACTTTGCAGGACTGCAAGGACCCCAAAGAGAAGAGAAGCATCAACAAGAAAACAGCATGGTACCTGGACAGTGGATGTTCAAGGCACATGACTGGAAACAAGGAGCTTCTCTCAGACTTCATAGAAAAAGATGGTCCTTCAGTAACCTTTGGAGACAGCTCTCAAGGGATCACAAGAGGCTATGGTACATTAAACATTGGTAGTGTTAAAATTACTGATGTCTCATATGTTCTAGGCCTAAAATATAACTTGTTGTCTATAAGTCAAATTTGTGACAAAGGATATTGTGTTGAATTTGCACCAAATGAATGTACTATCAAAAACAAATCAACACAACAGGTGCTACTAACAGGGGTGAGAAAGGGAAATGTTTATTTTGCAGATTGGAGCAAAACCCCTGAAGCAGTCTGTCTTGTTGCCAAAAGCACAAATGAGCAAAGCTGGCTATGGCACAAGAGACTGAATCACCTGAACTTCAAAACCATCAACAAGATTGTAAGAAACTCTCTAGTTAAAGGGCTGCCAAATCAAGTGTTCACCAAGGAACATATATGCCAGCCATGTCAGGAAGGAAAGCAGATCAAAGCCTCATTCAAAGGAAAACCTGTCATCTCAACTGAGAGAGTCCTTCAACTACTGCATATGGATTTATTTGGGCCAATAATCCCAGTAAGTGGATGTAGGAGCTTGAGTCTCTGAACCACTATAAACTTGTGTGCCATTTAGTTACTGCACTCTTTATTGCATTTATATTCAATCATTTTTCAAAGAGCAAAACTCAGTAAGCTAAGAAAACCAGTTTTGGACAAAGTCCCTGATAACTGTGTTTTTCAGAAATTAACTTGGAGTATTTCTTTGAGTAAAGGCCAACCACATTCCGCACTTAGCAACTCTTTTAGATATTTAGCCAACTGATCACTTAATAGTAATCAGTAGGACAAGTATCTATCAAAGTTCACTCAGGCCAGTTGTGAGACAACTTGCCTGATAAGACCAGTTTATCAAAAAGAAAAGAATTTGCATACACAAGTGCATTCCCCCCCCCCCCCCATACACTTGTGTTATACTCCACCAAGGACCAACAGGGCTAACCACCAATTCCGCACATATAACTCCCTTAGATAGTTATTCAACTAAGTACTCAATAGTACTTAGTAGTTTGATTATCTATAAAGAGTTAATCATATCAGTAGAGTTGTCCAAGACAACCTTGCTGAAGTCTGGTTTGATTAAAGTCCAAAAAGATTTGCATACATGTGTATTCCCCCCCCCCCCCCATACACTTGTTAAATACTCATTTCAGGACCAACAAGTTACATCTCTGCTGATAATACACTTCTGCATTCCAGCTTCAAGGCACCATAACCTATACCCTTTCACACCTGAAGGATACCCTACGAACACACATTTCAAGGCTCGAGGCTCAAGATTATCTTGCTTGACAACAACCATAAACTTTCAAATTACTATACTCAGCTGCATGGCCAGACCATAACTCTTCTGGGGTTTTAAATTGCACAGCTGAGGAAGGGCTTCTGTTTATCAAATAGGCTGCTGTTGACACTGCTTCTCCCCAAAATACTTTAGGTAATCCAGAGCTGCTCAACATGCACCTAACTCTCTCAAGCAAAGTCTGGTTCATTCTCTCAGCTACTCCATTCTGCTGAGGTGTACCTGGTACTGTTCTATGCCTCACTATACCCTTCTTCTTGCAGAAAACATTGAACTCTTCTGATATGAACTCCAGCCCATTATCAGTTCTCAAATGCTTGAGCTTCTTTCCAGAGACATTCTCAACCTCAGTGAGCCATTCCTTAAACCTTTCAAATGCTTCTGACTTGGATTTCAGGATAGTGATCCATACCTTTCTTGAGTAGTCATCTATGATAGACATAAAATATTTCCCACCACTTCTGGTCTGATTCCTAGCTGGCCCCCATAAATCTAAATGGACATAGTCCAAAATTCCTTTGGTAGAGTGTGAACTCTTTCTAAACTTCAATCTCTTGGATTTCCCAAGAATGCAGTGCTCACACAGATCAAGCTTTGTGATCTTGTCACCACTTAGCAATCCTTGCTTACTTAGCTCAAGTAGGCCCTTCTCTCCTACATGACCTAGTCTTCTGTGCCACAACATTGAGTTGTCTTGCACTCTTACCACATCTGATTTGCCAATAATTGTTCCTCCCTTAAGAAAATAAAGATCATTTCTTCTCTCACCTTTAAGAACAGTAAGCTCCCCCTTTGAAACTCTGAGCTCTCCATCTTCTGACTGGAATTTGTAGCCCATTGAATCCAGCATACCAAGAGATATCAAATTTCTCTTGAGTTCAGGAACATACCTGACCCTCTTGAGAATCCTCACTACTCCATCATACATCTTCAAGTGTACTGTACCTTCACCTTTGACTTTGCAAGTGTGATCATTCCCTAACAACACAGAACCTCAATTTTGATGCTTAAAATCATGAAACCAATCTCTTCTTGGAGTCATGTGGAAAGAGCACCCTGAATCTAAAATCCAATCTTGATGTTCTTTAGTGGAAGTGATGGATAGGGTCTGAGCTGACTCATAGCCCTTCTGCTCCTTATCTTCTTGGGTTTGATTTGCTTGATTCTTATCAACAGGGTTCTTGGGACCATATTTTCTCATAAGCTGTTTGTACTTGAAACAAGTACTCTTATAGTGCCCAGGTTTGTTGCAGTGGTGGCACACTACTTCCCCTTGATTTGACACTGCTGATTTTCCCTTATCAGCTCCCTTGGGTTGACTAGACCCCTTCTTGGAGGCAGATTTCTTCTGTCCTCCCTTGATTGCCAATCCTTCTCCATTGCTACTTTTATCTCCTTGAGATGTTTTATTATGTAGTAGCTTGGACTTGACAACCAAGATCACATCCTCCAATGTGATTGCCTCCTTTCTACCATACAAGATGGTGTCCTTTAGGATTTCAAAGGATTTAGGAAGAGCACTCAACAAGATCAGAGCCTTATCCTCTTCTTCAAGCTTGACATCCAAATTCTCCAGATCATCAAGTATCTTGTTGAACTCATCTAGCTGCTCCGTAATGGGTTTGTCATCTCCCATTCTAAAGGCATACAACTTCTGTTTCGAATAGAGTCGGTTAGCAAGAGTTTTCACCATATATAACTTCTCAAGCTTATCCCAAACCTCCTTCGCTGACTTCTCTTTAGCAACCTCCCTCAAGACCTTATCTCTAAGGCAGAGTAGGATCGTGCTTCGAGCTTTTCTGAGCAACTTGCTCCTTTCAGCCGCAGCTGTTGCAGTTTATTCTGCAATCTCTTCGGATTCTTCGAGAGCCTCGAATAATCCTTGCTGTTCAAGGAGGGCCTGCATCTTGACCTTCCACAACCCAAAATCTCATGTGCCTGTAAACTTCTCTATGTTGTACTTGGTAGAATTCCCCATCTTAGATCTGCAGCTACTTCAGTTTCCCACAGACGGCGCCAATTGTCAAGAAATTCCAGTCGATTAGACGTCTCCAACCAAGTAGAATACTTGAAGATATAAGAAATAACTGCTCTAGGATAGTAATTCCAAAAGTAATCAACAAAACAAACAACACACAAGAATTTAAGTGGTTCGATCAAAGTGATCTACATCCACTGGACCAGACGAGTACTTCTTTGATTGATCAAGAATGTTTACACACTCATTCACTCGGAATAGGATATTACCTCACTTCACTCGTGAACTCACACAACTCAAAGATTACAATCGTACTTGCATCCAAAATCGTAACCTTTACAATGTACACAAACAATAGTATATAAAGACCAAAGGTAGTTGCTGCTGTTAGGAACTGTTTTGAGTAGTTATCAACCGTTTGCAACCGCTTGTAACAACCCATGTGCTCTGTTATTGCCCAACTGAAATGGTAGTTATGCCCTCAAGTTGTTGTAATTGTAATACAGTTAGTTAAACTAACTAACTTTCATATTAGAAGACTTGTCCGTACTTAGTGTTCTGATACTCAACTCTCCTGTTCTTGTGATCAAAAGCTGACTCTACTGATAGACTCCATACTGTGCTGATCTTTTACTGTGCTGATTTTACTGTGCTGATAGTACTGTGCTGAAGTATTGTGCTGATCTACTCTGCTGAAGTACTGTGCTTGGTATACTCTGCTGAAGTACTGTGCTAATCCAGTACTGTGCTGACCCAGTACTGTGCTGATCTGACCAACTATGCTGAAATCTAAGCATCACCTCCTCAGTTGATTGAAAACCTTCAACTCATCTGATTTCGGCCTAAGTCATCTTATTTGATCCTATCAGCTCACTACCCACTTAGTGTGCTGACTATGAGATTATGAGATCACTCACAAGTTTTTCATTCTATTTTTAGAATATAATTTTTTCTCTCTCTAAATCCCATCACTTACTTTATCTATTATTTTATTTTACTTTATCACATATTCATTTATTATTTTATGACAAAAACTTATATACAATATTTCACAATAGCCTTATGGTGCAATTTGACTAATTCTTATGTTTTTAACCGGTAGCCAGTCTCCTTCTTTTTCAGCGAGACTTCTTCTCTCCTCCTCTGCGCGTCTCCTCTTCTTCTTCAGCTCTGCGCGCCTCCCTCTTCTTTCTTCTTCAGCCTCTTCTTCATTCACCTCTCTCTCATTCTCCCCTACACGTAGATCTCAACTTCAATTAAAAAAAAAAAACCTCAGAAAATTCAATCCTATCAATTCTACTGTTCAAATTTTCGATCCATTAATCTAGAAACAATGGGAGAAATTGTTATTTGTTATTTTGAATGAATTACTGAATGAAAAAAAATCAACAATAATAACACACAGATTTATTCCAATTAATTATTGATAGTTATGTCTTTGTAATTGTAGGGATTGATAAACTACTCACCATGGTTGTGTTTTTCGTGTTTTCAATTATTGTTCTTCGTCTTTTTAATGTGTGTATCTCATTCACTCTCAATAATAACGTTTTATTTATACAGTAACACATATTTATCTATAAAGTAATACACTTGTGTTTATATAGTAACACATTTTTCTGTGTTACTTTAAGGTCAAATATGTATTACTCAAAAGTCAATTGTGTGTTACTTGTCCTTACAGTAACACGTATTTGTTCGAACAGTAACATATAATTGTATTTATAGTAACACGGATTAAGAGCAAATTTTTTTATTTTATCCTTCCTTGAATTAATTTATATTAATATTTCCTGTGAAAAGTCAATTTATGTGTTATTTGTACTTACAGTAACACATATTTGGTCTTGTAGTAACATATAATTACCTTTATAGTAACACAGACTTGAAACCCGTTATCCTGTTAGCCTCCTGCGCGCGACTTTTGCGCGATTTTTAAGGAAATATCTGTTTGACCGGTCAAACCCGCTACAGATCCGCGAATTTTGACCCTTCCTTAAATATCCTAATATTTCACGTGAAATATTGCACATAAGTGCGGCCCTTATTTTATCTCTCATCATCACATCACTTGTACTATATCTATTATTTTATCATATTCTTTAATTAAAACACTCAAAAGAAAGAAAAACTTATAGCAGGATGAGGAAGTATATCATTATGTCTTTAATTTAAGACTAACTAATTGAATATATATATATATATTATTGCATTGAGTCAAAAAATGAACACCCAAATTATAGAATAATGAATTTATTATTTATTTATTTTATTTAATGTTATTTAAAATTAAAGAAATTATCAAATTAAATTATTAATCCATTTTTAATGGTTAAGCATTTTTTATTTATATAATACTACGAGTTAATTGTAAATATGTTTTAAAAACACTAAAGTAATCACAAAAGTAATATTTTTTTTACTAATAATAGTCTGAAACATAAAAAAAAATATAATTATTTTAAAATCATATATATAATTAAAATACAAACAAAATAATCATTTTTATATATTAATACTAAAAGTAAATGAATTTTGTTAGCCGAATTTTACAATAAATTCACAACAAAAATAATTTATTGAATTAATTTATTATTAATTCTACTTAATTAAAAAAAAAACTAAAAAATTTTGAATTCAATAAATATATATATAGGGGGTTAGGTGGGGGGGCAGCCGGCAGGGCCACCTTGTTGGGTTAAACGTGGCCTGATTACGGAGTATATGCACATGCAACGTTTTGGCGGCATCTTCTCCTCTGGCTATATTGCTTCTTTTTTTTTTTTTTTTATAGATGTACGAGGGTTTCGAGTGGTCTCCAGCAATCTTTTGAGGTAATCATTTCTCCTCCTTGCTACTCAAACACCATTAATTTGTGATGTTTTATTTGGATTATTTATTCTAATCGGATATACACATTAAACGATTGGGTTGAATTATGTCAGTTTTATTTGTGGAAAATGATGCGATGAATTGGATTTTTTTCGTTTCTGTAGTTTGATAATCTTGACGAGAAGCTATTAATTAGTAGATTTTTGATATGCCACTATATTTCCTGCAATTACTAAATTGGTAATGAAGAGTTTGTTACTTGTTTGGCTTGAAACGAGTCACTCTTCCATGACCACGAAAATAGATGTTTTACCTGCATTTTTTTTTGTGGATTCAGAAATTGGAGGGATGGAGTTTGTTGTAATTTTAGATTTTCTACAAATTCTACTGTCATCTAAGGTCATTATTGTCACTGTATTTATGTCCGATTATGACGATTTTTGCTGAAATGTCTTGACCTTTTTTTTGGCTAAGAGAGGTATTCATGAGGAATGGGAGTTGAAGATGTTTAATTCCTTGAAGCTATAAGATAGGTTTCGTTTTGTTTAGGATATTTATCAATGAAACTAAGTGCATGGATGGATGCAATATAGCATGGAGTTGTGTTTTGACATTTTGAAAATTGCCTATGATTAAATGTAGTACAACTGTAGAAGTGTGATTATAACACAACAGGCTGCAGTTGAGATTGCCTATATGATGCAAAGTTGGACTGGCCTGGATTTGTTGATTATTTCTTCTTTTTTTGAGGCATAATTTCTTATTGAAGTTGGATTTTTTTTTTTTTTTGGTGTAGGATATTGCAACAGCCTACCTGAGATCAAAATCTAGTAAATTTACAGAACAGAACGAACCTCTGTTTTGCATCTCCCTCCCTCATGAATTCAAAGAAAGAAACAGTGGCGGTGTTGGACGAAGATATGATTATGGAGATTGTCGTGCGATTACCACTCAAATGTGCAATCAGTTGTACGGTTCTCAACAAGAACTTGTTTCGTTTAATTTCACAACGGAAAAAAGCCCTTGTATCATCAGCGTATCCGGACATTGAAGGGAGCTTTTTCTGTCGCTACAACGACAAGACATTCAAAAGAATTACACCAGGAAGTTCTGCGATATCTGTAACCATACCTGAGAGGTACGATCCCGAGAATCCTATAATTTTGGACTCATGCAATGGGGTTCTTCTTCTGAATTTTTTCAAGCAGCGTCGAATCTGTGTATTTAATCCCATTACTGGCGGAATCATGCCCGTGAGTACCCTTTTTAAACTTAAACTCAGCATGGTCACCATCGCCCTAGCTGTAGACTTGGATGCCCAGACTGTTTTCCAATTTAAATTAGTGGTTGCTGAGAGATTCTCCCCTCCTGAGAATGATGACAAGGACAAAACTGTGTGGAGATTCACCGTCCTTGTCCCCACCGGTGGCACCTCTTGGTTGATAAAATCTCCTGTGGAACTCATTTGCAGGGGTGACTCTTATGACTCTTGTGGAAGTTGCCGATTTGTCTATGTCCATGGATGTGTGTACTGGACTGATGAACTGAATTGCAGTCTAATCATTTTTGACGTGGAGAAGGAAAAGGCAAGAAGCATAGATTGGCCGCAATGTTCTGCAGACGATAGTGCATTCTTGTTCGGATCATCGGATGGACTGCTACACAGTGTAACTTGGGAAGATGAATTTGAAATCCATTCCTATGATCAAGTCGAGGACGCGTGGCAATTGAAGCACAAGTTTATAACTAATGTATTTAGCCCTGTGGTATTGCTTTGCAATGGCCAACGCCTCTTGCTTGCCGATAACCCTAAACGCTTCTTGATTCTCAAAGTTGGTGAGGAAGCACTTCTTATGTATGATATCTTGAGCAATACGTGGGAGAAGGTCAACCTAGAAGATTTCAGTCTCGACATTTATGATCCAGATACTTATTTTTCATTTGTGCCCACTCTAGCAAAGGTCTCGGACAAGTATCTGCACGACCCTAATACTGAATTTGAAGAAGTCTATTTACGAGGACTACAACGTCTCGTGACGCAGAAAACCTGAGAAATTGGATAGAAGAAAGAAGAGAGGTAATGAGGTACTTCTTTTGCTACTGCTCTATGTGATGACAATAGTTGAGCTGAGTTAGTATGTAAATATTTTGACAAGTAATGAAGAGAGAACTACTTTGCTGTGGCTGCTTAACTTTAACCCCTTCCTGTGTGTTTCCATGTGGTCTTTGTTACACACATATCATCATAGTAGACAATGTTGAGCTCGTTTAACAACATACTTGTCTTTAATTTGTTTATATATGTATGAAGTCTGAGATTTGCCAAACTTTGTAGACTAAACTGGTTTGATTTTGGTACTGCTTTGACATATATTTCAATGAATACTTTTGGCTTCAGTCTTTGTTCTTTTATATTTACTCTCGCCCAAATAACTTCTTGTATCACATATTCACACGACATATCTACCAATAATTTATAGAGTAACACTAGTGGCGTTCAACTATGATTTTTTAGTGAAATAAATAATAATTTTTTTTACTGAAATAACTAATGTTTTTAAAAAAACACACGTTTTTGCAATTTATAAATTTTATGCTTAATTGTTGTAGGTCCTTAGTTGAGTAGTAAGATTGAGTAAGCTAGTAAAAGTCTAGAGGGGAGGGGTGAATAGACTTTTAAAAATCTTTCAAAATATCAAAGTACACAATGCGGAATATCAGATTATAATGAGCCCTTAAGATTTTGTACTCGATTAATATCATCGAAGAACACTGATCTTGTCTATTCTATATGCAGATTAATCAATTAAACAAGTAATCAATTAAACACAGATAAAACAGTAAAGTAAATCAAACACGAGATTTATAGTGGTTCGACAACTTGTCTACATCCACTCTCACAACTCCAGTCGTAAAATTCTTATTAACTCTTCTCTTCGAGTAGTGTGTTCTTGTGGCTTTAAGTCCCAAGTAATAAGACTTCGATCTTTTCGATTATACCACCAGGTATATCTTCGATCTAACAACTAGCTATTTTACAAGCAACTAGCAACTTGATTAACAACAAAACTGTAAAGAAAAACTTCTCTAATTCAGTAGTAGCCTCCTTGAATATAACTTGTCTTCTAGCTTAAACTTCTGAACTTCAACTCTGTGAGTTTCTCTTGCTTTGAATACTTCTCAATGAACACTTCAGTATTTCGAATTTCAGTAGTCTTCAACGCTTGAATTACTTCGCATATTTATAAACTCCAGAAATCAAGAATAGTTTGTTATCCAACAACTTTTCTTGATAACTAACTTCAAAACAGTTTCTTCTTATCCTTCAACGCATTTCTTCAGTTAATTAGTTATTTCCATAACTAACTCTTCAATACACGATCTTATCTTCATTCAGTTATTTCACGCGTTTTTCACTTGACTTGTCTTGCATCGATACTTAGAATATTTCTTCAGTCTTCAGTACTTGTCTTGTAACAGTCTTCTTCGAGTAGTAGACTTCTTCATGTAGAACTATACTAGTCCTATTAATCTAATCCTAACAAGACTATTACATTACTTTAAACTTTATATTTTCAGCTTAGTCACCTTATAAACTATACATCAATATTACATGAATATAAACTATGAGCTTCTATACAACAATTATATGCTCATCATAAAACCTATAAAACTTCCAACACTTAGTTTATTTTTTCCAGTACATATAAATCGTACTTGTCTTTTCTTTCTTTTGCACTCTACTGATTTTGTCACAAGATGACTTCCATAACTAGATCAGTCAATACTTAGAAATATATTCAAGTCTACTTTTGGCTTCTCAAAACTACTTCAGCATCAATTAGGACTTATATTAGGATTCATATCCCAACAATTTCCCCCTTCTTAAAAAATGTTTATCTTTTCATTCATAATCAGTAGATCAAGTAGATTACAAATACTTAGCAAAAATAATAAGAAATAAAGTAAACCCTTACAGTTTCTTCATTCCATGCTTCCACCACTTGGAGTGTCAGCATCAGAATTCGGAACTTGGAATGCTTCCAAAACATGTCGATGAATATCAGAAATATGATCTTCATTATCAATCTTCTCCTTCTCCAACAAATCTTCTTCAAACTTCTTGATTATGTTGAAATCAACACGTTTACCAGATCCTAACATAGGCGTTTCCCTCTTAGGAAAATCTGGACAAAGTATGTTGTATCCGACTGCAGTAGCAATGCGCATAATCAAATTCCACAAGTTGTTGTCTTCAACTTCCATGAATTTATCCAACATAGCAAACAACTCGTCTTTGCTATCTGCATCACCAAACTTGCGAATAATCCAGTGATCTACTTCCCACTTCAACTTGACAATCTTCCATGCTTCTCTATGTTCAGCATCAATGAATCTTTCAATGTGAGCATCTTCAATCACATCTGGATTTTCTTTCAGATCTTGGAACCTCTTGATATGTTTTCCAACTAGTCTTTTGTTGGCATATCGATCATCTTCTAGTTTCTGTTTCTTATGAATTTCTTCAATCTCTTTATCATCAAAACTAGCAAGAATCTCACCTAAGGCTTCCTTCTTAGTCTCAAGCTTCCTTTTAACTTGCCTTGCCTTGGTTTGACTTGAACTTCATCAGAAAAAATAGACTTGCCTTTTGACAACCTCAACTGCTCTTCCGCACTAATTTTCTCTAACTCAGCTTTCTTCACCAGTCTTCTTCTAGTTGATCGAACATGAATATCAGTAGCAGTAGCAGTATGAACATCAACATCAGCAGCTTTAACTTCCTCAATCTCTTCCCCCTTTTTGGCTTCATCACTTGCCTTAAGAGTGAAAAGAGAAGTGAATCTGGTCATCTCTTCTTGAATGGCTTGCTTCATCAGATTAGTAGCCTTCTCGATCTGTCTCTGATGACTTCCATCTTGACTAAGCTTTTCAAGACGATCAGCTGTATATTCCAATTTCTTGGATGAAAGATTGAACTCATTCTTGAAGTGAGTTGCAGTTAGCTTGATCAATCTATTTTCCTCCGTCGTTGTATTCAGAAGGGCTCGGGCATTCTCCAACCGTTCATGAGCCTCCTTCTTTGCTCATCTGCAATCTCAATCTTTACTCGATATACTCTTTCCATTTTCCTTGATTCTTTAGCTAAAACTCTAGCAAAATCAACAGAACTCTTCTCTGAGTATTCAACTTGATTTTGGATAAACAACTCAAGCTGATTGAACATTTCTTGCCTGAAATCAGTATCCAACTGATTTACTTCATTCAAAATCATTTCCTTCGAACTAGTAACCAGTGAATTGTTCTGGTCTAACAGAACCTTCTTCACATCAGATTTTAAGAATTCATCAATCGAAGATTTGATAACTTGCTTCAAACTATTTTTCAGCTCATCTATTGAAGCAAATGGAACGAATTGAGTTGTGTGAACAACTTCTTCATGATACGCTTCTTCCATCAACTCATCTTCTTCAGCCACAGTCACTTCAACCAACTGGTCATCCAGATCAGTAGCTAAGACCTCGTCTTCTACTACTTCTTCTAGAATAACACTTCCAGCTATGGTTTTCAAACTCAGCATAGGAGAGTAAGGTATGATTGCTAACCTTTCTTCCTTAGCCTTGCGCTCAGCAGCATCACATTCCTTTTTAACAATTTTAACTAACTTTGCAGTGTATGCACAAGTCTATGCAGTAAAGTCTTTCTCCACTTGTCTGGTTATCTGGCCAACATTGCATCTCGGACCATGAGCATGCTGTACTTGGAAATTGAAGATAATACCTCGAAGTTAGTCATAAATGTTTTCCAGATCAAGATTTGGATCAGATGATTCTGGCTCCTTGAAGTCGTCTTCCGAGTATTGAACACCAATACTTGGCCTGATTGAGCATAACACATCATCAGGAATTTCAAGCATCCTTTTCACAAGATCAGTCAAGGCATTAGCACTTCTCAATTCAGAATGCTTCTTGACTCCACTGATCTCTTTCTGCTCCATCTCCTAATCCTGAAAATTGGAGATTCCGCCCATACCAGATATAACTTCAAACAAATCTTCACAAGGTCCTTCTCTCAATTCCGCCCATACCAGATATAACTTTAAACAAATTCGAATCAGTTTCTCATATGCCTCTGAACTGGTATCAATTTCAACAGTTGGGAGCTTCTTCTTTAAGTTCTTAGTCATCTGTGCTCGGAGCCTCTTCTCCCTTGCGCACATAGGATAATTGACTAAGTTGGGAAATCTATTTATGGGAGGGGTCTGATTAAGTGGGGTCCTTATCTTAGTTGCTGAAGTGTCAGCTAATGGAGTTCCCACAATAGATGGGTTCGGCGGTTCAACATATTCTGTTGAGGATAGAGTAATTTGGGGTGTGGTTTCTTGGGGTTTGGATGGGGATTGAACAAGAATTTCATGTGAAGGTGCATCTTCAGCATGAACAAACACTGGGGCATCTTGAGTCAATAAAGAACTCAAGTGCTGAACAAATTTGGGTGTGGTTGACTGAACTGGTCTGGCACGAGAACGAAGTGTTCTTGCCTTCTTCATAATAGGACTAGATGGAGGAGATAAAGATGGAATGGAAGTATAAGTACTAACCATTCTTGCCTTTTTGGCAGGAGAGATTCTGTGCTGGTACTTTTCTTCAGTTTCTCTCTCAACTTCTGAAGACTCGTCTAATTCCGTTTCTTCAGAATCATCAACAGGCTCTATCAACGCCTCGTCTGAAACATAGTCAACTAATGCACCACTAGTTCCAGTTTGAACTTGCTCTTCTTCTTCCTCACTAGACGATTCAACCTCAATCATGGCATCTTTCGGATTGATCTGAACCTGCTTCTTCTCTTCTAGTCTGCCTTGGGTTTGCCTTTCAATAGCATCCTTCTTGAGATAGAACTTAAGAGGGTGAAATGGCTTGCCCTTACTCCAATTCTTCTTTGATGGTAACAAGTGAGGTAGAAGAACACTCAACTTGTTTCCAAAACTGACGGTAGCAGACACATTCCACTCACTTGAATCAGCATCCACCTTAACATACTTCGAAAAGTACATTAACCTATCCATGAACAACTTTTGCCAATTTCCTTCCGTTATGCCATCGTAGATTGCGGCCATAATTCTCGCCTTCTGAAGGGTTACTGAATCAAAACTTCCACTGGTACCAAGCAACATCTTGCTTGCAATGTCCAATAATGTCTTGTATTTTGGCAGGAGTTGTTTCTTCTTTAATGACGAAATCCTTCCATCGTTAGATAACTTGAGCTTTCGACCACAAAATATGCTCAAATATCTCAGTTCTTGGCCAACTACATAATTTTCAACATCAATTGATCCTGGATTTAAATGGAGCTTCTCATCCAGCATTTCTCTGGTCACCTTCACTCGCCTTCCGCTGATGAAGGACTCAATATACTCGCCTCTATGAGTAGCAGACGCATAAAATTCCAGAACCTCCTCTTCTAGCACCACCTCTGGATACAACTCCAAGAACGGCTTCAGACCGCAATTGTAGCACTTCATGAGAATCTCTCGATTATCATCTGAATGCCTTCCTTTGAAGAACAGACAACTCTCCACATGAACTTTGCTTTCGGCAGCAAACTTGCCGACATTGAACCTGGCTTGCATGTTAGTTTCAGAATCGAAAATCGAGATAATAGACATTTTCGATATGAAAGGAGTATAAAACACAACAACTTTGCAGGAGAATAGTAGGGTTCTTAAAGAAATTGAAAATTTAAGTAGAATAGTTATGAAAACGTGGGGAGTAATTTTTGGAATGAGGGATTTTAAGAATTTGGGGTTTTTTTTGAAACGTGTGGTTAGGATCGAGTAGATTGATCCAACGGTAACAAGAAAACCTTTGGAATTCAGTTGTGGAATCGAGAATATTATGCGATTTAGTATTGTAAATTTTGGAATCCGCCTTTGCTATTGGTTAGAACAGTAGGGTGTACTCATCTAACCTGTTGGGAATAAAATAACATATGTTTTGATTAAATACCAAAACCCCCTAAGACATGCCTAAGTCAAGATGATTGTGTTCTAAGATTGTTAGAACACATAGCATAAGGCTAGATGAGAAGCTGATATGTTAGGCAGCTCTTAGATGACTAGATGCACAATGTGAGGGGGAACCTATACTTTGAAGATTATCAAGAACAAGTCCCCTCAAGGCTCAAATTCTGGAACAATCACTAAAGCAAAGGAAAACTCTATAGAATATCAAATGCTCTGATCAGGAGAGTTGTCCAGAAGAGTTGTCTTAGCAATCAAGCCCAAGTGCTCTGAAAGGCTTGAGGTCAATCATACTAAAAGAATGATGACAACTACATCCTTAAAGAACTACATTGAATCATGCTAAGATCAATTTCAAGAGAAGCAAAGGATGAGAGCCAAGTCATCTGAAGAAGAGCTAGCCAACTTTGCTGATAAGCAAAACTGCTGATAGTGATAAGGAGAGTTGTCCATTTGATAAGGAATGTTGTTCTATCATTGGATCAATCTTCAGAAGCCATGTCCAAGTCCTAACAAGAAGTCAAACATTGAGAAAAGTGCTGCAGAATGAAGACAAAGTCTTAACAGCCGTTTATTACCCAAATAAGGACATGTCACTATCAAGAATCTATCTTCCAGTTTGAAGAAGTCAAGGAAGACATTTATAGCAATTTGGGGCTGCCTCTCCAACGGGCAAATCCTCAAATTTGTCTATAAATACAGAAGTGTGAAGACCATTTGAAGCACCAACTACCAAGCCAACTATCCTACAAGAATTCAAGTGCATTCAAAGCTTTCAAAAGAGACTATCTTAGTCTTCAAACACTTCTTCTAAGCTGAACTTACTGTATATCCATACAAAGCTTAGAGAGATATCCTAATGCTTATACACTGATCTTCATTGTAAAGGATATCTCATTAGTTGGAACCTTACTTCAACCCTTACCTCTTTCAAGTGAGAAAGTGAGAAGGTTGTAGTAGTAGAAGTGGTAGGAGCTGACTGTTGAGAGAAGAACAGTTCAGTTCTGAGTTGAGAAGAGGGTACTAGGACTCTAGACATCCTAGGGATCAATTCACCAAGGAGTGGTGTTCTTGATCAAGTGCACCTTGGCACTATAAAACAAGTTAATTCCAAGAGTGAAGGAATTATCCTGTTAAATCAGGGAAAGTGGATGTAGGAGCTTGAGTCTCTGAACCACTATAACCTCCTGTGTTGATTTGCTTTACAAGTACTTTCATTCATTCAAACACTGCACACAAAACTTATCTTTCAAAAGATACATACTCAAAGACTGTGCAAAACTATTTTGGACAAGTTCCCTGAAAACTGGACTGTATTGACAAATTGATTTCAGAAACTTAAGGAGTCTAAACTTAAAGGGCCAACCACTATTCCGCACATATAACTCCCCTAGATAGTTACTCAACTAAGTACTCAATAGTACTTAGTAGTTTGATTATCTTAGAAGAGTTAATCATCTTCAGCAGAGTTGTCCAAGACAACCTAGCTGAGCTCTGGTTTGATCAAAAGTTGAAAAGAATTGCAAACAAGTGTATTCCCCCCCCCCCCCCATACACTTGTTATATACTCCTTTCAGGACCAACATAACCTAATTGCAGTGAGTTTGGGCGGGAACTGGGTGTATACACCTCATTAAATGGAGTGTATAAATCCAGTTTTAAGGTTTCCAATTTTTCGCAATACAAAATTACATTTATACCCTTATATCAATTCCAATACTTAGTGAATCTAAACCGATTGAGAACTTATTTGGTCTGTTCGAGTTCATTAGAACAGATTAGTAGACTACTTCTCACTAGACGAGTTCCCCCTTCGACTGTGCTTGTCTGTCTGACTGTCGAACTTCATCAAGTACCTGTCTCATCTTGTACGACGAATGAGAGTAGATACGAGTGGTAGAGTAGAATAATTAAAATGAATATCAATCAAATGCAGTAATCAAGGTATCGATCAAGATGACTTTTAACAAACTTAAGAGTCAACATAAGGATATATAAGAAATCATAGATTCCCCCTTAAATGTATATTCTCTTAGTATTACCCTCAGCTTTACCAGCTTCCTCATCGGGTCGTTTGGTCATCTTGTCTGACCTTGTTTACCTGGATCTTAGTCGAGTCTGAATGTAATGGGACTTGTCTATGTTGTACTCGTCTATTCTGCGAATGACTTGCTTTTGAGTACATGTCTTGTTAGTACAACACTATGCAGTAGTAGGGTCTAGATCAATCAATCCTAAACTAATGCATAATTCTCTGAAACGAGCTTCAGGTAATGGTTTTGTATAGATATCAGCTCTTTGAATATCAGTGTGAATCTTCTCCATGTGAATGTTCTTATTTTCAACACGATCTCGTATAAAATGATGTTTCACATCTACATGCTTACAACGTGTGTGCAAAACAGGATTTTTTGTAATGGCAATATCACTGTTACTATCACAAAATATGGGAACATTAGATTCAATAATATTATAATCTCTAAGTTGTTGAATTAGCCAAAGTAATTGACTACAGCAGCTACCAGCAACCATGTATTCGGCTTAAGTTGTAGATGTAGCCACACTGGTCTGCTTTTTCGAAAACCATGAAATAAGCTTTGTACCTAGAGATTGACAAGAACCAGAAGTAGATTTCCTATCTATTCTACAGCCACCAAAATCAGAATCAGAGTAGCCACTTAGGGATAAATCATCATTCGAAGAATACCATATACCACGATTGATGGTTCCTTTCAAATATTTCAATATCCTTTTAGTAGTTTTCATATGACTCTCTTTTGGATTAGCTTGAAATCGAGCACATACGCCAACAGAGAATGCAATGTCAGGTCTACTAGCAGTTAAGTACAGTAATGAACCAATAAGACCATGATAATATGATTGATCAGCACACTTACCATGTTCGTCTGGATCCATCCTGTAGGTAGGTAGCATGGGTACTCTAGTAGATTTGCAAGTTTTAATACCATACTTGTCTAGAAGATTTCTAGTATACTTGGCTTGATTTATGAAAATCCCATCGGGTGTTTGTTTTACTTGAAGACCAAGAAAGTAAGCCATTTCACCCATCATTGACATTTCAAACTTACTTTGCATGAGTGTTGAAAAACTTTCACTCAGCTTTTTTTTGGGTGATCCAAAAATGATATCATCCACGTAAATTTGGACGAGTAAAATGTCTTTCCCTTCTTGTCTTCTGAACAAAGTACGGTCTAGTTTGCCCTTAGTAAAACCATTTTCTAATAGAAAGAGAGAGAGAGTATCGTACCATGCTCTTGGAGCTTGCTTCAGTCCATATAAGACTTTCTTCAATTTGTACACTTGATTGCCTTTCACCTCGAAACCTGGAGGTTGTTCTACATACACTTCTTCCGCAAGAATACCGTTAAGAAATGCACTTTTAACATCAATTTGATATACAGTAAACTTCATATGAGCAGCATATACAAGAAACAATCGAATGGATTCTAGTTTAGCAACAGGTGCATACGTTTCATCATAGTCTATGCCTTCAGCTTGTGAATAGCCTTGGGCTACTAGTCTAGCCTTATTCCTAACGACTACATCATTCTCATCTTTCTTATTTTTGAAAATCCATCGTATGCCAACTACATTATGGTGTTCTGGCCTATCGACAAGTTCCCAGACGTCGTTTCGAACAAACTGGTTCAACTCGTCTTGCATAGCGATGATCCAATTACTATCAGCCAATGCCTCTTTAACGGTTTTAGGCTCGATAGATGAAAGGAAACAACACCAGCAAAACATCGATGGACTTGTCTGTTCTTGCGACTCAAAGAGTTGTCGTCTAGTCTTTACACTAACAGTAGAGTCACCAATGATATTCTCAGTATTATGAGCAGTTTTCCATGTCTTTCTAGACTTATCAGGCATGTTATCATTATCTAAATCAACTACGGCATCATGCATTTCAACATCATTTGTATCAACAGTTTTAATAGGAGTAGACGAGTCAACTAGAGCAGGCATGTCAACTGGTCTAGTAGACTTACCTTTGTCACTTACCTTCACATCGTCATCTGACTTGAGGGCTTTCATGAATGGATTGTAGGCTTGAACAGATTCGTACACTTCTAATTCTTTTTCAGATTGAATCGATAAATCGCTTACTTTCTTACTGATCTGGTCAGTAGACGAGTCCTGTCGAGATTCATCGAAAACAACATGTGGTGTTTCTTCCACACAAAGAGTGGAGTAGTTAAATACTCTGAATGCTTTGCTAGTCGAGGTGTATCCTAAGAATATCCCCTCGTCTGCTTTAGCATCAAAGGCATTCAACTTACTTTTTCCATTGTTATGGATGAAACACTTGCATCCAAATATATGGAAATAAGAAATTCTAGGCTTTCTGCCTTTCCATACCTCGTAGGGCGTCTTACCTAGTGCCTTGTTGATTGCACTTCTGTTCTGGGAGTGGCATGCAGTATTAATCGCCTCTGCCCAAAACTTTTGGGGGGTATTATACTCGGTCAGCATGGTCATGCAGGCTTTCTTAAGAGTTCTATTCCGACGCTCAGCTACTCCATTTTGTTGAGGTGTCCTGGCTGCACTAGTAAGATGCTGGATACCTCTTTTAGAGCAAAAATCTTTGATATAGCAATTAATGAATTCAGTACCCTTGTCACTACGAATCTTGACAATGGACTGATTCTTCTCAACTTGTATCCTCTTCAACAGATCAGGTAGGAGAGTTTGTGTATCACTCTTCTTGTGTAAGAAGACTACCCAAGTGAACTTAGAATAGTCGTCTACCACAACAAGTGTGTACCTTCTACCGTTAAAGGTTGGAAGAGAGATTGGACCATGAAGATCCATATGTAGTAGTTCTAAGACTCTACTTGTTGAGAGAGTTGGAATGGATTTAAAGGAACCTTTTACCTGCTTACCTTACTGACAAGCATTGCATACACGTGACTTGAAATAGATTTCGTTGGGTATACCTTCAACAAGGTAATCTATTGCAATCTTATTAATTACCTTAAAGTTCATGTGACATAGGTGTCTATGCCAAGCCAACTGATCTCTTTAGAGTTCTTACTAAGAAGACAAGTATCCCTTGGACAGCTATTCCAATTCACGATATACACGCTGCCTTGTCTGATGCCAACGAGTAGGACAATGTGCGTCCTCTTGTCGATGATCTCGCATTTTGACTCTTGAATTGTACCTTATAACCATGATCACAGAATTGAGAAACAGATATTAAATTGTACTTCAAACCTTCTACGTAGGATACGTCTTGTATCTCTACATCTCCATTTCTGATGTAACCGAAGCCTTTTGTAATGGCCATTGAGCTGTTACCAAAGATTACCCTGGGTCCTTCTTGTTCGCAGTAGCTCGATAGAAGAGCCTTAGTACCCGTCATGTGGTGCGAACAACCATGT
The DNA here is from genome assembly GCA_963675135.1 of Galeopsis tetrahit. NCBI lineage: Eukaryota > Viridiplantae > Streptophyta > Magnoliopsida > Lamiales > Lamiaceae > Galeopsis > Galeopsis tetrahit. The sequence goes on from OY776127.1 coordinate 59,016,907, forward strand.
TGTAAAAATTTTACAGAGAAACTTTGACATCACTTTTTACTTTTAAAAGGTAAATCCAGGTCCATTTACTATAATCATCAACTATAGTGAGAAAGAATCTATGTCTAGTAATTGAATGCAAAATGAAATGGCCCCAAACATTACAATGTATTAATTGAAAAACACTAGTAGATACATAAGTACTCAAAGGAAAATACTTTCTCTTTTGTTCAGCTAGAGGACAGATCAAGCAATTGTTATGTGTGTCAGATGCTTTTACATGTATATCTGGAATATGTAACATGTATTTACTAGAGATATGACCTAGCCTTTTATGCCACAAATCAAAAGTACAAGAATTAGTATTGAGTGTACTAGAAAACACAAAATGTTTAAGAACATAGTTGTTAGAAGGGTGTGCATTTTGTAAAAGGTATAGGCCTCTAACTTGTTCAGCAGTACCAATCACCATCTTGGTTGTATTGTCCTGTAAAATACAGTGTGAGGACAAAAAACTCACAGTACAATTAGAATATCTAGTTAAATGGTTGATAGATGATCAATTGAATGTGAAATCAGGAACATACAAAACATTATACAATGTTAAATTCTCATTTATGACAATGTTTCCCATATGTGTAGTTATGGAGAGAGCATTATTAGGTATTGAAATCTTAATGTTAGCTCCATAGGGAGAAGTCGAAAACAAAGACAAGTCCAAGACCATATGTTCAGTTGCATCAGTATCCATAATTCAAGTAGAAACCTTAATGGTGTTCAAGAATAAATTGGAGATAGGGTTATGAAGCATACATGCATCCTTGGTGCTCTTAGCCTCCTCAATGTGTACAGTGGAGGCTCCTGCCACAGAATGTGGCATTTCCCTCCCTTCACTTGAGTTCTACAGCTTAGAAAAACTTAAAAAAATTGTCAAAAAGTTCTTGAGTGAAAAGAGGATTAGATTCCATGGAATTGTCCTTCTTAGATGGTGATCTAATGGAAACATTTGCAGCCTTACTAGACTCCTTACTCGTAGGACCTTTAGGGCCTCTCCAGCCAGGGGGAAACTCAATAATATGAAAACATCTATCTATGGTATGTGCTAAACCATCACAATGGCTGCACTTAAGGGGTTTCCTCTTGTCCTTATAAAACTTTGAATTCTTGGCTACATAACAATAGAATCAGGCTGGACAGAATCAGGAACAATGTTTAAAGCCCTTTGTGACCCTTCTTGAAGAAACAAACCATAGATTTTGGATAAGGGAGGAAAATGGGATTGCAACAAGAACTGACTCCTAATGGTGCTATAGGAATCATGGAGACCTACCAAGAATTTCATATGCTCTTGGGTTTTGGTCATTAGTTTAGGCAAATCACAAGTGCAACCATCCATAGCCCCACAAGAACACTTAACTGAAACTTAAGTACTCATCCCATAAGGAATTGAATTGATTGTAATAGCTAACTAGGGATTGAGTGCCTTGAGTAATTGTACTTAATAACTTTTCTAAATGATAAACCCCAGTGCCATCAGAGAGAGCATAATGAATGACCAATTCATCCCATTCTTTTTTTTAGCAAGAGAAAAGTATTTTAGGGTTCGTTTGATTTCAGATGTAATAGAGTTTAAAATTCATACTAAGACTAAATCATTTGCCCTTACCCAGGCGGCATGAGTGGCCGGGTCCTCCTCCTCTGTTGGAATGGTCAACGGACCGTCAATCAAGCGTGCTTTATTCTTCACGCTGAGGCTCCTCTTAATCGCATGGTTCCAAGAAACATAGTTGGTGCAGTTGAGAGGCTCGAGCATGATTAGTGTGAAAATTGCTTGAAATTCATGTGTTTATTTTGCATAATTTTGAGGATTTTGTTGCATTATTCACACTAAATTGACTAATTGCACTTGAATTGAGAAAGGTATGTGTTTTGCTATTTTTTAGGTAAATTGAGCTTATTTGAAAGAAAAATATGTGTCTGAGAATTCATGAAGTCAAGAATATAACTGCACCATTGGATGTGTCTTGAAAAAATGAGTGGAATGAAAAAAAGAATCAAGTAAATCGGAGGTCAGGAGCTCAAGATATGATCGAAACAAGAAATGTGAAGCTGCAACAGATTCCACTCGGGCAGCCGAGTCAACTCACTCGGTTGACCGAGTCAAATCTGCTTCCAGACCAGTTTCTGGACTTCCAACTCACTAGGTTAGCCGAGTCAAACCACTCGGTTGACTGAGTCAACTTGCTGATGCGCGAAAATTCGAGAATTTTAAAGGATTTCAAGGGCTTAATTGCAAATCTCGTCTCCAACACTCCTCCCAACTATAAGAAGCACCCCAAATCAGATTTTTTAGGGGGTTTGGCCTCACTTTCACACACTCAAACCCTAGTTTCACTATTAGGTAGATTTTTAACATATTTTGCAAGTTTAATTCCATAGATTAGCTTCAAATTTAGTATTTAGGTTGAGTTCTTGAAGATTTTGGCTACGTTCACTTGTAATATTCTAGATTGTTGAAGAATCATCAATGTGACTTCCACCCAAACTCTATTTTGTTATATTATTGGTATTTTTATGTTTATTTCAATTTCTTTTGTTGTTTTAGCCATGGGTGTTTTCTCAAACACCATGGGCTAAGCTTTTTATGCTTTGGGTGTTTGAAACCATGTGAATATTTAGTGTTCAAATTGTTTATGCTTTGATTATTGTTAATATTTGGATTGTTGCTTCTCTTATTGGGTTTTATTGGTGCTTTGTGTATTAACTTCTATTAATCCGTATTTTGAGGCATGTTTAGCGTAGACGAGAGTTACATGAACATGTTTAAATTTATGGTGTGAGTTGTTGGTATACAAATGCGTTTATTATACTTTTAATTCGTCGAGAGAGAGTTAATCCCATTAGAACCCCCATTAGAAGACATTAATTACTTGAATTGTTATTTGGGTAGTTGATGAGGATTAGGAAGATGTCTTATTACCGGGTTTGGGAACACCTTAGACGTAAGGCTATAGTACCCGAAGGAAAACGATTTTCATCCTAGCATCTTGATGCTCTTAGCAAATCCAAATTGAAGCATAAACAAAGTAAAAACAATTCCTCTCGATTTCACTAGGTAGAGAACACCCGAAGCATTCCCACAATTGCACTTCTTCGAATCTAGTTCGCAGTTGTTATTTGTTCTTACTTGTCATTTTCTTGTTTTGTTGATTTAGTTGTTGAATTACTTGTTAGCCTTTAGATTGTGTTTAGTTTAATTTATTGTCTTTAGATTATTGTTTAGCTTTAGTTTTGCATCCAACTCCCGAAACCGCAGCTACATTAGTTATGACAACATACAACTCTAGGGATCCATTGCACTAGCCCACCTCCCGTGGTTCGATACTACTTGGTCGAAATACTTACGTGCATACTACTACGATCCCTTATGCTTGAGGGGAAGTAGCTAGTCAAAACTTATTGCCTAAAATTCGTTCAAGTCAGAGCACAATGGACACCGCCGGATTGTCGTTTTGGTGGAGCGCCAAGGGAGAGAAGGGGTTCAAGGCCGGATTCAAGGAGTCGGGGTCAGTAACGGGAGGCGCCATGGCTGCAAACTGATGCGGCAAACAGAACAATCACCAAAGAAAATGAAGAATCGATTGATTGTGGAAAACAAAACAAAACAAATCGAAACGAAGAACCCTCTCAAAAATAGGGAAATAAGAAATTGAAATCAATATTAGAATCGAGTGATTTAAAGCAGAAGCGAAAGGATCAAATGTTTTGTCAATTTCATCAACAAACTGATACCATATTGAATTGAAGAAAGAAATTCCATTTTTGATTGAAAGAGGAATTTGGAAGTTTTACAAAGTTGAAAGAAGAAGATGAACGATGATTAAAAATGAAAGGAGTTAAGCTCCTTAATTTCTAAGCAGCTGTTAACTACTAATCTAACCGCTAATAACAATTGTTGATAACCACCTAACTAATTAATCTAAAGTTAAATACAAGGCAGGGTGTATCTACTAATACAAAGGGTGTATTAATCAACCCTTACAAGATGTTTAATTCCTTGAAGTTGTAAGGTAGGTTTCGTTTTGTTTATCAATGAAACTATGTGTGGAGTTGTGTTTTGACATTTTGAAAATTGCATATACGATCAAATGTAACACAAAAGGCTGCAGTTGAGATTACCTATATGATGCTAAGTTGGACTGGCCTGGATTTGTTGATTATTTCTTCTTTTTTTTAGGCATAATTTCTTATTGAAGTTGGATTTTTTTTTTTTTTTTTTATGTAGGATATTGCAACAGCGATCAAAATCTAGTAAAATTTATAGAACAGAACAAACCTCTGTTTTGCATCTCTCTCCCTCATGAATTCAAAGAAAGCAACACTGGCGGTGTTGGACGAAGATATGATTATGGAGATTGTCGTGCGATTACCACTCAAATGTGCAATCAGGTGTACGGTTCTGAACAACAACTTGTTTCGTTTAATTTCTCAACGGAAAAAATCCCTTGTATCATCAGCGTATCCGGACATTGAAGGGAGCTTTTTCTGTCGCTACAACGACAAGACATTCAAAAGAATTACACCAGGAAGTTCTGCGATATCGGTAACCATGCCTGAGAGGTACAATCCCGAGAATATTATAATTTTGGACTCATGCAATGGGGTTCTTCTTCTAAATTTTGTCAAGCAGCGTCGAATATGTGTATTTAATCCCATTACTGGCAGAATCATGCCCGTGAGTACCCTTTTTAAACTTAAACTCAGCGAGGTCACTGTTGCTCTAGCCGTAGACTTGGACGCGCAGACTGTTTTCCAATTTAAATTAGTGGTTCCTGAGAAATGCTCGCCTCCTGGGAAACAGAAAGAAACTCTGTGGAGATTCACTGCCCTTGTCCCCACCGGTGCTAAAGGATTGTAATTTCCGTAGTCATCTCATTGATAAGAATCAATCTATATACACATACATGACCAATAATTATGCACTCTATGCACTAATCATGCTAATGAAATCACTATCCATAATTACAGCAATTCTGTAAAGATAATACATCTATTACTCCCCCACAAGCGAAACGGGCGGCGGACCGACGTTGAGATTGTTTCGAAATTGGTCAAATAATAATTGGGTAAGGCCCTTCGTGAATATATCTGCAATCTGATAGCGAGATGGAACATGCAAAACCCAAACGTCCCCCTTCAAGACCTTTTCACGGACAAAATGGATATCAAGTTCGACGTGTTTGGTCCGCTGGTGTTGAACCGAATTTCCAGATAGATAGATGGCGCTAACATTGTCGCAATAAACTAAGGTAGCCGTAGATATTGGACAATGCAACTCAAGGAGTAGGTTCCGAAGCCAGCACGTATCTGAAACGACATTGGCAACGCCCCGGTACTCCGCTTCAGCGCTAGAGCGAGATAACGTGTTTTACCTCTTGGAAGATCATGAGAGAAGGTTATCACCCAAGAACACACTATATCCAGATGTGGAGCGGCGTGTGTCAGGACAGCCAGCCCAGTCCGCATCCGTATAGGCAACCATAGATGAAGTAGATGATGGAGATAAATGAAGGCCATAACGAGAGTGCCTTGAATGTAACGTAGTACACGTTTGACAGCCGCCATATGAGCCTCGCGAGGATCATGCATATATAGGCAAATTTGTTGTACCGCATACACAATATCTGGACGAGTGAATGTTAGATATTGGAGTGCGCCGGCTAAGCTACGATAAAGAGTAGGGTCGGCAACCGGCGGACTAGATGTGAGGCCAAGCTTTGGCTTCGTGTCCACCTGTGTATGCGCAGGTTTGCAAGAAAGAAGACCTGCTCGATTCAGAATGTCAATAGCATATTTTCGCTGTGAAAGAAATAGACCATTGTTATGTCACAAAACTGCAACCCCCAAGAAGTAATGAGCAGGTCCCAAATCCTTCATTGCGAACTCAGCACCAAGTTGAGAAATAAACTACTGACGAAGAGTATCAGAGGAAGCCGTGAGCAGTATATCATCAACATAAAGAAGCCAGTATGCTATTTGATCACCCTGACAGAAGACAAATAAAGAGTGATCACACCTGCTGCGTATAAAACCAAGAGAAGTGACAAAATCACAGAATCGCTTGTTCCAAGCTCGCGGTGCCTGTTTCAAACCATACAAAGATCTTTTCAACAAACAGGCATGATTAGGATGAGTGGAACTGCGAAATCCAACATGTCGGTGCATGTAAATAGTGTCAGTCAACGTGCCATGGAGAAAGACATTATTTCAGTCAATCGTAGCGAGTTTGACCACTTGGCTAAACGTCTCACCACAATCAATCCCTACTCTCTGAGTCTGTCCATCACCTACAAGTCGGGCTTTATGCCTCTCAAAAGAACCGTCAGAACGTTCCTTGTGGGTAAAAATCCACATGGAACGGATCACATTAACGCCATTAGGACGAGGAACCAACTCCCACGTCTTATTATTAATAAGAGCATTAAATTCATCCTGCATAGCTAACTTCCAATTTGGATCTTAGGCTACAATAGGATTTTTGGGAATGGGTGACTTGGCAACAGTAGTGAGTAAATTAAATAGGCGCTTTGGTCGAAATATGCCATGTTGGCTTCGAGTAATAGGCCTATCGGGAGGAGGAGGGGGAGGCTCGACCAGTACAGGCGGAGGATCGGGGTTCGGATTTATTGGAGAGACGACACCTGGTGTCCGAGGACCAGCCGACGCTGGAGGCGATAGAGGATGGGGTGTTTGAGTTAAGAGGTGGTGCAAAACATATGGAAATGGTGTATCCTCCAGAAATTCATAAGAAGAAGAAGTTGGGGGGCCAACATCAAGGAACGGAAATTGGGACTCATCGAATAGAACATGACGACAAACTATGATTTTTCTATTCACCATATCAAAACATTTGTACCCCCGATGGTTTGAAGGATACCCAAGAAATACGCACGGCGTAGAACGGGGCTGAAGTTTATGAATGGTAGAAGACGGATATAAGGGATAACACAAACACCCAAATATAAGAAGATGAGAATACGACGGTTGCTTGAGATACAACCGAAGAAGAGGAGTTTGATAGGACATATGTTGGCGTGGTAAGATGTTTAGGAGGTAAGTGGCCATATGGAGGGCGTGATGCCAGAAATAGGATGGGATAGCTGCACGAAACAAAAGTGTACGAATCATGTTATTTATTGTACGAAATTGACGCTCGGCTTTCCCATTTTGGGAGGACGTATATGGACAAGAAAATCTCATAATCATACCATTCTTTGAACAAAATTCAAAAAACATATGATTGTCAAACTCACCACCATTATCACATTGAAATGACTTAATATCTCTCTCAAATTGAGTTCGGACAAATGCACGGAAAGAGAGAAACATCGCAAAAACTTGAGATTTTCTAGCAATAGGAAATGTCCATAAGAAATTAGAGTAATTATCCAAAAAAATAACATAATACCGATGACCTATGGAACTCAAAACTGGTGATCTCCATAAATCACAGTGCACAATATCAAATGGATAATATGAAGTAGACAAAGACTTAGCAAAAGGAAGTTTTGTATATTTTCCAAGACAACAAGAATTGCAAAGGGAGGGAGTATGCAACTTATTACAAGAAATAAAATTGTTTCTACGTAAAGCATCAAAAACAGGTTTGCCCGGATGCCCTAGTCTATCATGCCACACCCCGGAAGACAACGCAGCAAGAGTTGTCAAAGTGGTAGAAGTGATAGGATAGAGCTCCCCCGTACTTTCACACCTCATTAGAGGACTCCCCGTTCGAAAATCCTTTACAGAAAAATCAAACAGATCAAATTCTATAGACACAGAATTATCTTGGGTGAATTGACGTACAAAAAAAAGATTTTTAATTATTCCAGGAACATGAAGCACATTACGTAGGGATAAAGGGGGGTGAGGGGAAGATAAATTAGCATGTCCAGTACCCGAAAGGCTGCACAGCAGTAGTAGGGGCGTTAAGACCGGAGCTTTTTGTAGTGCTAGCAAGAATGCAAGTGAATGAATCCCATACCCTAGCGACTTGTCTCAAACAAGAGAAAGAAAAAGTAAAATTATTTATAGATATTCAGATATGTTCCCTATGCTAACTCAGTTCTTGAACTCGGGTCAACAAACAATACGTTGACCACCATTACCAACAAGAATTGAATTAGGAATGCTCAAATTAACATAAGAGTTAAGAGTACCTGCCCCCGATGCCATATGAGACGTGTCACTAGTGTCCATATACCAACTGTTGTCTGGAGGTGTCAATCCAAGGGTGACCATTGCAGCTTCAATATCAGTGGGAGAAGGACCATTTTGCACTGAATAAGCTTGAGGTCGAGGACCCAGAAGACCTGGTTGTGTTGAGGGTTGTTGTTGGCGGTAGCCTGACGTGGTAGGCCGAGACTGAGGAGCCCAGGGCATAGTAGGGTACGGACAAGGCGACACGGGCCATGGAGCAGGCCATTGCCACGCCGGCTGGGTAGACCAAGGATTGGGCCACATGGGTGCATATGGACGCTGGGCTTGACAGTGTTGGGTTGGTCCAGAATATTGATGATGGACCTTGTTGCCCTTCTTCTTCTTTTTACCATGCCCAGTAGCAGTCAGATGAGAACCATGTCCAGTTGGCGGTGCACCTGTGGTCAGTAACGCCGTCGCCGACGAAGCTTTGTGAGCTAAGGCCGCCTCCTCAAGAACAAGCATCGATCGGGTTTGGTAGAATTTTGGCAGTGGATCACGTTGATGGATTAACGTACCGATACTGCCATATGCATCAGTCAGCCCCGACACCAGTTGAAGGACGAGTCGATCATTCGATACCGGTGCACCAACATTTTTAAGCTGATCGGACAAAACCTTAAGATTTTGACAATATGATGACGCATTTGGAAACGACTCTAAAACTGTATGGGAGAACTCCTATTCTAGGGAGACAACACAGGAGTTCTTATTATCTTCAAAAATATCCTTTAACCTGTCCCACGTCGTTACAACCTTCATCTCTGGTTCGATAATCGTTTGCAGCAAATCCGACGAAATGGTGGCAAAGATCCAGCCTAAGACCGTGGCATCTAGGGTTAGCCATATGTCTTTTTCATCACCGTCAGTCGGAATCGGCGTAGGTGGGTCAGTCGGAATGATATGATGCAGAACACGGTGAGAACGAGCATGAGTTTTGAAGAGCTCGGCCCATGTACCGTATTGCACATTCTCCATCTCAAGGATAATGGAGATGTGATTCTTGATATTGGAGACAGCCAAGGCAGGATGAAAGGAGTGCTTGGGAGTCGCCATCAGGAATCGCCGGAAATCACAGAGGAGAATGGAAGAGGATGATCAGAATTTGCAGCGGATTTTTAGGGAGGGTGAGGAACCTAGACTCGTGATACCATAAAGGATTGTAATTTTCGTAGTCATCTCATTGATAATTAAGAATCAATCTATATACACATACATGACCAATAATTATGCACTATATGCACTAATCATGCTAATCAAATCACTATCCATAATTACAACAATTCTGTAAAGATATTAACATATATACATCTATTAGGTGCCACATCTTGGTTGATGAAATCTCCTGTGGAACTCCTATGCAGGGGTGCCTGTTATGACTCTTGTGAAAGTTGTCATTTTGTCTATGTCCATAGTTGTGTGTACTGGGCTGATGAACTGAATTGCAGTCTAATCATGTTTAACGTGGAGAAGGAAAAGGCAAGAAGCATAGATTGGCCACAATGTTCTGAAGAGTATAGTGCATTCTTGTTTGGATCATCGGATGGACTGCTACACAGTGTAACTCGGGAAGATGAATTTGAAATCCATTCCTATGATCAAGTCGAGGACGAGTGGCAATTGAAGCACAAGTTTACAACTAATGTAATTAGCCCTGTGGTATTGTTTTGCAATGGCCAACACCTCTTGATTGTCGATTACCCTAACTTCTTGCTTCCCAAAACTGGTGAGAAAGCACTTCTTATGTATGATATCTTGAGCGATAAGTGGGAGAAGATCAGCCTAGAAGATTTCAGTTTCGACATTTATGATCCAAATACTTATTTTTCATTTGTGCACACTCTAGCAAAGGTCTCAGACAAGTATCTGCACGACCATAATACTGGATTTGAAGAAGTCTATTCACGAGGACTACAACGTCTCGTGATGCAGAAAACCTGAGAAATTGGATACAAGAAGAGAGGTAATGAGGTACTTCTTTTGGTACTGCTCTATGTGATAACAATAGTTGAGTTGAGCTAGTATGTAAATATTTTTTCAAGTAATAAAGAGAGAACTAGTTTGATGTGTCTTAACTTTACCCCTTCCTGAAATGAAAATGTGTATTAGTTTGCTGTGTGTTTCCATGTGGTCTTTGTTAGGGCAGCTGTACACACATATCCCAAACTTTGTAGTAAACTGGTTTGATTTTGATACTGCTTTGACATAAATTTCAATGAATACTTTTGTCTTCTGTCTTTGCCCTTTTATATTTACTATTCTTTAGATTGGTAGTCAACTCTTGTACTCCATTTTTTTTGTCCCCGCCCAAATAATTTATAGAGTAACACTAGTGGCATGCAACCATAATTTTTTAGTGAAATAAATAATTTGTTTTACTAAAATAACTAATATTTTAAAAAAAATACATGTTTTTGCAATTTATAAATTTATGTTTAATTGCAAATTCAATCTTTTTTTTTTTTCTTATTTGCAATCTAATCTAAACTTTTAGATAATTGTAAATAAATTATCAATTTAAAACATTGTTGCAATCTAGACTTCTTGACAGTCTCATTTGTGTTCGAATTTGACGTTTTGAGATTAAATCAAATTAAAAAGACAATGTTGTTTCATTAAGAAGGTGTAACGTCAACAATCAACTTTAGATTCGGACACAAAAAAAATTATAAGAAAAACTAATTTGCACCAATATTTAGAGTTAGTGATTTATTTATAATTATCTAAAAGTTTTGATTAAGTTGCAACTAGAGTACTAGATAATGTGAGGTGATTCCCATGCATTTATAAGAATATTTGTATATTATTGATTTCACAAATTCTTTTTCATTAAATATAACTGAGCTACTTATGGTTCGCTGTAGGATCAAACTAGTGTTTTTACAGCACTTGCTCTTGGTTCAACGGTTCAAATGATTCTATCTATTTTTTATCAATTTTATCTATATATTAAAAACATATGCATTTATAAGATTCATATTGAAATAAACATAATAAAATCATAACATAACAATACAAAAGTAAAAAAACTCGAAACAAAGCAAATCAAGGTATAAACTATAGTCCATACTCCATAATTCATATGTCAAATAAAAATATTAAAATTAGTAAAACTACAGAGTAAAACTATTTTGATAACTAAATATCTATAAAAGAAACAAGGGAGCTTTGCCGTCGTGGTCGCGCCGTCCAACATAAGCAGAATGAGGGATCAAGAAATTCAAATTAGGGCGAGAACGAGAGAAGTGAAGAAAAATAACGTGCAAAAATAATGTCAGAATAATTAAATAAAATGAAGATTTTATTTTTTTCAAAAAAAAGAATCAGTTTTTGACTGGTATTCTTTTTCTTTTTTTTATCGGTTCCCTTACCAAGATCCAGGGCATCCCAACGTTCAACCTTTAATACGATTTTTAAGTGGGATTTGACCGGTTCCCCGATTGAACTGGTCCGATTATGTAATCAAACAACTCTAGAATTGACACATTAAACTTTTATTGAAATAATTTGTACTCCTCTTGTCTCAAAACAAGCTTCTAACAAGAAGATTTTACTGAGTTTAAAGAGTATTAGTAATATAAAATGTGATGTAGTACAAGTGATGTTATTAAAAATAGATAAAATAATAAAATAGTGAATAGGGATGTAATACTTTTTTTTTTTTTTGACAGAAAGATGTAATATGTGATTGTTTTGAATATTTTAATAGATATTATGTCGTTTGAATTTATGTAAATAAATTAAAAGGTGAATATAATTATTTAATGCAGTGAAGTTAATAGGTTTAAAAAAAATAATATGACAAGCTTGTATTGAGAATTGTATTTCTAATCTACTCAATATGTGAATAAACTATCACACAAGTATTTCCTTATATGGTACAGTATCTCATAGTGTAAAAAGGCAAACCTTTTTCTTTTTTTTTTTTCGATACTCACAATCACATCGTGATTATGATAATAGACACAATTAATACCTAAAAATCATCAATTTGCCTAAAAAACAATAATCATAGTAATCTCTTTAAGAAAAGATAATGCAAGTGCTTTAAGAATTTGGGTGAAAATTTAAAGTAATGTCTAAAAAGACGTAAGAAACAAAGTTATTTACTATTCAGAATTTAAATTTTGCTTTAAAAAAAGGGCAGCGTCTAATTCACCTAAGCATGCTGAATTACAAGAAATGGGTCTGATTTTTGCATCAATGCTATTGGTTCACTGTTAAATCAATAGAATAAATTCCAAGACAAAAACACCAATTCCTGGGAGAAAGTCTTATGAAATGGACATTTTGACACAAGAAATCACTAGACGAAAGAATGTTGAATAAGCATCATCCCATATTGACAATAACTGGAAACAATTTTAGTTTCAAGTCACATAAAAATTGTATGACCACAAACCATGTTATAGACAAATCAATAAGTGGCACAGCACAAAGAGATCTAAGAAAGGAAGAAATCGAAGCATAATCTACGCTGATTTCACCTACTCTCTTTAATTGCTGATAAATAAAATAACCAAGTTTGATCCTCACCTCCATGCTGCATTTTTGGTGTATTTCTTTCTCATTTACCTGCTCTTTGAATAATCTGCATCGCGTAATAATATCAATATCCTTTGGCAGATTTCTGTACGTGCATAACTGACTGATTCCCGGGTGCTAATATGCATAGCATTCTGATATTTAGTTGGGTAAAAATCAAAAGGCCGGCTAATAATGTGCCCTCTCACCATGGCCGAAGTTGAGGCTCGAGATGCCCTTGAGTGTAGATTCGAGATTCTTCACGTTTGAGGTGTTTCTAGTGAAAGAAGAGCGCTTATTCTCTGATGATACGACTGGTGAACTTCTGTGTGAGGCACTGGGATTGTTCCGGGTTGTTCTTGGGCTAGGATCTGCATTACGGGAGGATGAAGTGATGTTATATCCAGAAACTTCTAGATCACGACTGCTCGAAACAGCTGGCTGTCTTGATGATCCGATTTGCCTGGAGACGCTAGATAACTGCAAAAATTGGTAGACAAAGTAAATAAATATACGAATGGATAATAAATTTCTTGAGAATCAGAAAAACATGTCTGTGTACCATCAACTTCTTTTTTTTCTTATCGATATCTACCGGGGAAATCAGAGTAAATTGCAAAATTGGTCTCGTATCTATTGGGATGTTGGCGATGTTTGTGGGATGATAATTAATTTGTGATTTTTGAAATTAATATGTTTGGGTTTCATTATGCCACGTAACCGATGTTAGTCTGGTTGCTACATGGAATTCCAGCAGCTCCCGTGAGCAGCAAAAATCCTGCAACCTTGTCAATAAAGGACTAAATTGCATCATTTTCAAAAGTTATGGGTTTAAATGAGAAAATTGATTCGTTTGGGATTAAAATCACCAACACCTAATAAATTCCAAGACAAAAACACCAATTCCTGGGAGAAAGTCTTATGAAATGGACATTTTGACACAAGAAATCACTAGACGAAAGAATGTTGAATAAGCATCATCCCATATTGACAATAACTGGAAACAATTTTAGTTTCAAGTCACATAAAAATTGTATGACCACAAACCATGTTATAGACAAATCAATAAGTGGCACAGCACAAAGAGATTTATTCAGGGAAATCAGCATTATCCCACGGTAGCTAAGGAAGGAAGCAAGGGGAAGAAGTACGTAAGATTGCCTTTCTTTTCATATCATTTTTTTGTTTTATTCGGGGTGGGGTGCATACTTACATCTTTAGCCAAGTCAGTCGAAACTGCACCTTTCTGTCTAGACAAGTTTCCAGAATTCAAAACGTTTCTGCCATTAGTTGCATTAGCAGACGAACCAGGGACCCTACCTTCTTCGCCCCCTGCAAAATTTTGATGAATTACATTTAACTCTAACCAAACAGATCATTGGCAAGCTTACTAACAGTGAGTAGTACAATAAAAAAAACAGTACACAAGAATCACCTGTTTGTCTATCAATATTAGCACGTTGTATCCCGGAACTTGTTAAACCAGCAGCTCCCTGTTAGGCGATTCATTAGGTTTGTATCTTCATAGTAAGAGGCAGCAAAAAAAAAATCAAAATCAAAATTTGAAGTTATTACTAACAAGAGCACGAGATGGAGGACCAGAAAGCTGTCCCTGCTGATATTTCAAGATTGTCCAGTCAAATACATAGTCCAATTGAAAACCTGCAACGAGAGAGAAAAAAAGGCTGAAGCAAGCATAAACAGAAATTAAAAGAACGAAAAAGTTGAGTATAAAAGCAGGAAACAAAAGGTATGTTGAAAAACCTTCACGAATATAGAGGTCCCGGAAAGTCCTCTTCAAATACGCATAATCCGGTTTATCATCAAACTTAAGTGAACGACAATAATGGAAGAAAGATGCGAACTCAGTAGGATATCCTCGGCACAGAGACTGTAATAAGATTAAAGTCCAAAGTCAGTCTCGCGCTATTGGATATATACATCATCCAGACCAGAAGCGGAATAAAATGTTGTATACCTCAATAGAGGTTGAAACTTTTTTCTCACTAATTTTATCGTATTTCTGTTTCTTAGTTCCAGCTTTCAGCCCCTGCCAGGGAAGGCTGCGTATTTTCGAGAAATTAGTAGACGAATCGCAATACGCCAAAGTAGAAAACTACAGAAATTTGGATTACCTTCCTCTTAGGAAGTACATGAGAACATATCCAAGTGCTTCTAGATCATCCCTGCGACTTTGTTCTACGCATTTTTAACATAAAATCAATGCTTAGTCAGATTGTGTGCGATTAAAACTGAAAAAGCTACTATAAGGTCTTGTGCATACCAATGCCAAGATGTGTATTCATGCTTGCATATCTTGCAGTCCCAGTCAAATTTTTGTTTTCACTACAATAGACAATACAGTCTTAAATTGCTTACAATTTGACTACTCCTACTAAATATATATATTGAAGGCAAGCATACCGATAAGGAATGTGTTGGTGAGTTGCTGAGTCCCTGTACTTCTTGGCAAGTCCAAAATCAATGGCATAAACCTACACATAATTGATGAAATTGCAACTCTAATATATAAGCAAAAAGTTGTAAAAGGCATTGAGCAACATAACTCGAACGAACACAAAAAAAAACACCTGATTTGCCCGTCTCCCCAATCCCATGAGAAAGTTGTCGGGCTTAATATCGCGATGCAGGAAAGATTTAGAGTGGATAAACTCAACACGATTTATCTGAAAAATAATCAAAGTTTTCAGCCAGGTACATGAGAAAATGTCTATTATAAGCTTAACAAAACACAAGCATATGGATCACCATACCATCTGATCTGCAAGCATGAGAACAGTCTTCAAAGAAAGCTTCCTACTACAGAAGTTAAACAAGTCTTCAAGACTAGGTCCCAACAAATCCATCACAAGAACATTATAGTCTCCTTCAACTCCAAACCATTTAACATTTGGAATTCCATCTACCAAAGTAAAAAAGATTTTCAAATCATGAGTATTCGAAAAATATAATGATGTGTACAAGAAGATCAAAGATCATTACTCCCTCCTTGAAGCAATTTGTACAACTTTGACTCGTACAATAATTGAGGATGTTTTGTCTTGATATTTTCCTGAGCAGATTCAGATAGGTGAATTGCATGATAGTGGAAGTGAGCAAATCAACAATAAAAAATAAAAAAACATTTCACCCAAAAAAGAAAAGGAGTATCAAGATTCAAGAACACATCAAGCCCTTTTTAAACTACTTACAAGCTTAATTGCAACTTCTTCATTGGTCTGAATATTGGTACCTAAAACAAATCAAACAATACCCCACAATTCACCAAATCAAGAAAATATCAAATTCAAACAATAAATTAGCCCCAAAAAAAGAAAAAAAACGAACCTAAATAGATTTCGCCAAAGGAGCCGCTCCCAATTTTCCTTCCCAAACGAAACTTATTTCCCACTCGGGGCTCCATCAATCAAATAATAGAAAACACAATTCCGTCCTCCCCCTTTTCTTCAAGAACTAAATCAAATCAAGCTAAAACTTGCACAATTTTAGAGAGAAAGGTCGAATAAAGAATCAGCATTTTAATATATGGAAAAAAAACATCATCGGTTGCTCCTCTTAGCGTCGATCCAATCAAGAAATTGGCAGATTTTTTCGGTTCGCACAAACCTAAGTTGCAATAATTTATTTATGGTAATCCGCTCCTTTTTAATTCTATTACTTTTGTTGGGTCTCTGTTTGTTGTCTTTTAAAACAACAAGATGGGAACATACGACGTCGTATATGTCAGCATATGATTATTCGGCCTCTTACATCACCATAAAATTAAAATATTACTGTAATATTAATGTGTGATGAAATTTTAATATTACAGTATACTCTACATCTCTCTTAATAAAACTATTCTTAGCTTCCTCTCTATGAATGAATTTTCTATTCTAATCCTTTTTTCATGAGCCATCAATATAAAATAATTTTTAAATTAATATTAATATTATATTTTAATATGATGTCTAGCATGCACGGGTCACATCACATGTGTATTATAATTCATACTAGGATTTTAATAAGCAAATACATTAAAAATAATCAAATCACAATCTTTTATTTGAATTTATAAAAAGACCCTATTACTAGGGACTGAACAACTTCAGAGTTTGTTAACAGGATACTTCACTTTGTAATAATGTTATTAGTTCCATTGAATTTTGTCTACAGACTACAGAGACTTTATAAATTATAATATATATATATATATATATAATTGAATTTTTATTAGAGAGCTGATAATCCACTTTAGCATTCCATTTTTTTAAGGTTTAATATTACATCTCGTACAACATGTTATATACTCCAAACTAGAGAATAAAATGCACAAGGAAGAGGGTTAGGTTAAATGAGGTAAATATGTACACAAATTTTTACATTAAGTACCCTTACTAGCGCTTCGGCTTTTAACTTTTTTTTTTTTTTTTTCTTTTCTTTTTTTACCTCAGTAAAAGTCACTGTGCAGGGCAAATTGAGTGTGAAACCAAAATGGCCCCCAAAACACAACCACCACCACCACCACCTAAAACCTTAAACCTATCAAGAATGTGGAACTAAAAATAATTAAAAAGGAGAAAGAATGAAGAATTATGGTCAAGAATCCTAGTTCTGTATCTTGTACTTGGCCCCTGAAGATTTTTTCTGCACTCTCCCTCTCAACTGCCTGATTTTGGCGTCGACCCTTGCTGAAAATCCGATCTTCGTCTTTTGTTTCGCCTTGGACCTCTCCCGAGTCCACATATGTCCATCCTCAATGTCTTTCCTATAGTACCTGATCTCTTGAATGATGTGATGATCCAATGGGTTGAACGATCTTTGGAATGTGATGTGAATGAGATACGGGAGATTACAGATGACAGTGACCAAGAGCGTCGTTGTCCAGTAGATAGGAGCCGGGGCCAAGGTTTCTGAGAAGATCCTAAACGCGTTCATTTCAAGCGCGAGGGACATCTCCCCGTAGACCATAAGAAAGAGGTACCAAGTGGCTATACTACCACAAATGAAGAAGTGTTGTATCCATGTGAAGTGGCTCATTGTTAAAGCTATCTGGACGTTGACTGCCCAAATAACACACGTCATCATAACTGTCCCAACTGCACTCATATCAGCCGTTTGGCCACTAATACGGAAAGCTTGGTCGTAGAAGATGATGATGGTGAGGAAGAAGATGATGAGGGAAGTGTAGAGCCCGTTTGCCATCCACCCGAGTATTCTTAGCCAGCTGAAGAATAAATTCCTTGGTCCTTGTTGATACAAAGCTGGGAACTAGATCGTACAGAGCTTAAATAGATAAGATTTTAATATTAACTAACATTCAAGATCAAAAGAGTACAACTAATAATTTCTTATCAAATAATTAGGTGATTATTAACATATCTATTTCTTAGGAATTTTGTCAATTCAAGATCTGAAATATTGTAAAACTATAAATTAGAGGTTGGAAAGATTTTTCCTATCAATTCTAGACCTGGCAAATAAGAAACTGTCCATTTCAGGCCTGAAAGATGGAAACTATTGAGTTAAGACTTACAAATTTTAATAGTTTTATACTACTATAAAATATCAAACATGGTCTTAAAATGTGAGAGCCCTAAATTGATAGTTTCTATCTTTCATGTCTCAAATTGATAGTTTCTTATTTTCAGGTTTGAATCGATATGAAAAATCACTCAGTTCCCTAATCGATAGTTTTACTATTTTTCAGATCCGAGATTGATAAAACTCTTAATTTCTTATAGATTGTGATTCATCGAGTGAAAATCAACTACGCGGGTCCAGAATACAACTAACCTGCAAGCACACTTCAGAATCGACGTCCTGTTCAAACACTCCAAGTGAAATAACAGGCAATGAAGTGAGAACAACGTTGAAGAGGAGCATGTACCAGTCGTCATATACCGATTGTCCAGAAAAACCAGAAAACACCTCAAAATAAAATATGGTAAGGCCAAATGCAATGTTCTTGTAGAAGAAATAACAAATCTGCATTAAAAAAGATTTGCAGTTCAAGTTAGAACTAATTGAAGATAGCAATAGCATGAAGGTAATCATAACAAAATGTTGACTAAGTCACCATATAGGATTTATTGATTACAACTCATATGGATTACCATCTGAGCTATTCTTTTGTAACACCAGTGTCCATGTACAACCAGAAGCCTCTCCAAGAAGCGAAACTGAGCAATAGCAAAATCGCTAGACATCACAGCCTGCAAGCAACTGATAATAAGTCAAGCCTGTTTTCGATCATATCAATGCAATCACACGGTAATGAATGAAAAAAAAATCTCAACTATTTAAACCTCTAAGATGGAATCAGAAGATCATTCCATCAAACAAACTTCATACAAAAACGTGTTGAATTAAGAAGGTGGAATTGCTGATTTGAAAAAGACCAAGGGGGAGATAGTACCAGAGCAAACTCTCTCTTAAGTATATTAACGCAAAATAATTTCAGCTATTCCCTAGATTCATCACAGACCTGCATTCCTTCACATCCACTGATGCCAACACCAATGTCAGCTTCTTGAATCATGCCAACATCATTCGCACCATCACCAATTGCTAATGTGATTTTCCCAGTTCCTTCTTTAACTAATCTTGTTACCTAGCCACCAAATAACGTAAGCATGAAGGGGAGTGAAAACTCAAAAAATCGTATTAGCCAACAGAATAGTCCTAATGATTGTGAACAGACCATTAGAAGAAGAATGTAGTTTGTTTGATATATATATATTCTGTGAAGTATCTTACCAGAGCTTTCTGCTTGGGCGAGACTCGGCAGCATATGACAGAGGCACATTCAACGGCTAAATTCAAAAATTTATGCTTCATGTCATCCTCCAGTGCAAAAGTCAGAGTTTTCCCATCAATGATCAATGCAAATGCAGCATTAGGATCATTTTCTTGCTTGATCATTTGGGTTGCATCAGTAATTTGCATTAAGATGTCCTCCTTTGTAGACTTCTAGAAACAGTCAATTTGAAGGCCACCATGAATTAGACCAACAATGCCAAATGTCATTCAATATTCATTCCTACAGAAAACTACCTGTTTGGAATCTTGGGCTGATGCATCTGCATGTATTGCAATACATATTTGCTTCATACCTTGTCGAAGCAAACTGCAAGAAAACCTGCACCATAATGATGAAATTTAAGTTTGGAACCCAGAAATCTTTGAGAATAAAACAGGGGATGACATAAACAAGTAAAGCCAACAAACCCTATATTAATTGCAGTTTCCATCTTATCACCAGTTAAGACCCAGATCTTTAGACCAGCTTGTGCCAGTTTGTCAATGCACTGAGGCACCTGCAGAGACGAAATAAGAAAAATAATGAGGGAAACGATAAAAATCTCAACTAATAAATTCAGAACATTAAAAGGTTCAACATACTCCTTTCTGTAATTTGTCCTCAACAGCAGTTGCACCAACAAGTATCAATTCCCTTTCCATCTTATCAGATACTCTTTCAAGATTTTCCTCCCTATCGCTGCCAAATGAGGTTTTTGCATTGGTGAACTCTTCATTCCAGGCAGCAAACTCTGCCTCATCAAGTTTCTTGTAAGCAAGTGCAAGAGTCCGCAATCCAGCCTCCCCATAGTCATTTAAATGCTTGGTGGTGGCTTCCTCATGTGTTCTCCCATTGCTTGCTAATCGATCAAAGATGATGCTGCAACAAACAAATGCATGAAATGCAAGAGCAAAAAGATATAGCTCAGGATGAGACTTTCACCTGCTCTTAAACCTTAACTCAATCAAAATTTATCATACTTAGGGTAAAAGGCATGATGAAAGAAAATATGAAATCATAGAACAACAGTGTCTATGGTGCAACTGATCATAGACACTTTGTCCATATTTTTTATTCTATTCAACTAATTAATTTTTCTGTTGGGAGATGAGAGGTTTAGGCAACTAAGGCAAGGATCTTCAAATAGAACCCAACTAACAAAGCACATATGAGTAGTAACTCACGTATCAGCTCCTTTGCACAGGAGAAGAATCTGATCATTCTCATCCCTAACAATTACAGACATCCTCTTTCTTTTGCTGGTGAAGTCCAACAAATTGAGAACTTTGTACTCCCTGTAATTTACAGATAAATATCATGTGTCAGAAGACTCAGAACCTGGTTAGGCATAAACAAATTTTCTAAGCGATGCTTGGAACTAATTGTTTGTTCCCTCACTTTTCAATAGGCTCTTGATACGAAGGATATCTCTCGCGTACATATACACTTGACTGTGTTCTTTTACAAAACTCAAAACCAAATTCTCTGGCAGCAACGAGAAATGCACCTTCATCGGGTGACTCCGCTTCATATGTAAGAGTTCCTGTCTCCTCGTTCTGCTCTGGAATTGCAGTGTGGCAAATTGAAAGTATTCTGAAAAATAACAAAATTTCTTCAACATTGGGTTCATTCATCCAATTCCCTGTCATGAGTCGGCTATCCTCAAAGCTGAACCCCTTTATCGGAGATTTAAGTACACCATCTTTCGAAGTAACAACCGTTTCCAATTGAATTTCTGATCCCAAAAATTCATTTCCACCTTTCCCGGGCGTGCCATTTGGGCCTTGGCTATCCAAATCCATGACCATTTGTTCTGCAGCAGCAAGTTCCACATCACTAGGACGAGTGCCATATGCAGTACCAGCAATGGAGCACTTAATATAGTCCATTTGGTTGCAAGTAAGGGTGCCAGTTTTATCTGATAGGATTGTGTCAACCTGCCCTAATTCCTCATTTAAGTTTGATGTTCGAGCTTGAGCTGGTGTTCCGGTGTCTTCATCGTACATCTGAATATCCTTGTTTATAAACAGTGCTTGAAGGACCTTTACAACCTCTATCGACACATAGAGGGATATTGGTATCAGGTATCCATATAACATAAGAGCAGTAATAAGATGATAAAACCCCGACTCTAGTGGTCTGCTAGGATCATAGAGATGTTCACTATCTGGAACCTGTAAATACCACCATTTTGGCAAATAATATTTGGTCTTCACAATAAAACCAACAGCACTAATGAGCGACATAAGCATCAGAACAATGAAAAGGGTGTATATTATTTTGTCCATTTGTTTCTCGATCCTACTCCTTTTAGAAGGAGATTTTGTCGAGTTTTGCATAACTTTGCTGTCATGACCAGTGAATATAACCACTCCATAGACATAGGCCGTATTCCGAAGCTTTGAATCTCGGAGGAGAATCTGACTTGGTTCAATAGGATACACCTTATGATCATATTCCAATCTGCCCACAAAGGTGTAAAGATTGGGATTAGGATCCTCACATTTTATGGTTGCAGTAAAATCCTTGAAAGTTGAATCGTCATTGAGGGGTAGCGTTGTGTCCTGGGCTCGCTTCACCTTCAAATTTGTCTCCCCGTCTAAGTTCATAGTTTCAACATAACAAATTCCATCATCATAACTTGAAGATAGAAAAAGTAAATCAGCTGGGAAGAATTGATCCTTTTCTACTTTTACAATATCACCAACCTGAATTTGCATCCAGGGTTTGAGATCAAATTCACCATCATTCTTGTGCACACTAGCTTTCCGTGAGTTAACCTCCATATCCTGCATAAACCGTCGCCAATCTTCCAAAGCCTCTTTAGCCATACTCAATCCAACCACAAAGGCCAACGGAGCAATCATACTCAGTGGAGCAAATGGTGATACAGGAGTCAGAGATAAGGCTGCAGCTAGGAGAAAGTACAAATTGGCAACACGTCGGAACTGTTCAAATAACGCCTTGGGGACGAAGGTAAGGAAATTGTATTTAGTGGTGGAAATATAATTTGTGCAGTATCTGAGAGGTTTTATATCGTGCAAGTGAGGCTGGTTACAGTGAACAACTCGTGAGAAACCAGGTCCTTGCAAATCTTTTGAATTATCTTCCTCAGTAGTACGTGGCTTGGTGCAAGCAAATGTATACAGATTGCTCCTAGAGAACTTCGCCCTTATTCTTCCCTTAGCCATTGGTAAATATATCGAAGTTCAATGCTACTTTGCTCTATCAACAATCATGTAAAGAAAATCCACAGCACTTGCCTTTACCAGGCAAGTGAAAGGCTTGTTGACAAGAATATTATCCCGGCAAATTGACATGCCCAACTGAAAATTTGCCTAAAGTCTGCATTAAAGAATCACAGCAATGTACCACCTAGAAGAAAGATTAAAATCATATGTTACTTGTTGTAAGCCCCAGGTATACTATAAATCAACTCTTTAAATTTATCTCCACGATTCTTCTTTATACGAAATTACCAGATAATTAACTATGATTTCAGGATCATTAACATAGTTAAGCCAATCACACGCATCACATCTCAAAATTCAAACTAAATGGCATGATCATTGCAAATATCATCATTAAACTTAAATCCGCCATGGAAATAAAACGCATTCAGCCATAAATTGAAAATAAATGAACTCGCCAATTCTACATTGTCCTAAAAAAATAACGGAAAATGATGGCGCCAGCAATATCAGGGAAAACGACAAAATTTAACAAGATGCACATTAACAATTGCCAGCTAAAATTCCTCCTCTGCAACTCCAGATCATAACGATAAATAATTTTTTTTTTAAAAATCAAAATCATTTGGCATATGCATATAAATCACGATAAAACACAATTAACACACACATACACGCACGCACGCATGAGCACAACGAATTAACCCCTTTTTACCTGAGCAAATAATGATCAAATGGTAATGTGGGACAAACGCAGATGGAATACCAGCTGACGGACGAGGAGAGAGAAAGGGAAAAATAAGTCGGAGAAGAGAGAGGCCGAGAGATTTTTAGAGAGAGAGAGAGATGCGAAAAAATAGTGTCTTCTCTATTCTGTTCAACGCCAGTTTTCACGCCGTTTTCTCTCTCCACTTAAATAAATGGCACACTTCCACTATTCTGTAATCTTAATTTTCACAAATTTTGCTTTTATACAATTTATTTATTATTATATTAAAAGTAAATTAGATAACTTCTTTATTAGTAAAAAATAAGCATTGTGGAGTTTTTGTCATTAAAATGTATACCATATGTTTAAGTTAGGTTAATATTAGGGATAACAATCGGACTAGTTTGTTCAGGATAGACCCTTCCCTTTCTGTATAAGGATCTGTAAAATTTAATTAGTCCTGACTAAAAAAAACGAGTGGAAGCATATGAAAAAAAAAATAACATATAGATTTTATCTAAATAAAAAAGTGTGTTTGAAAATTTATAGATTCTTCACAGTAAATAAATTAGTACTTAATAAGAGTTGAGAAATAAATAACAGTAGTCGATCGATAACTTGTAAAATATTGCTTTCAGTATTTTTTTTTTTTTAAATGTATTTCAAAGAAACGTGATTCTCACATTTTTGGTATAATTTGGTACTTTTTGGGCAATTACTTGGACAATAAGAAATGAAACTTGAAAATATACGTGGAGAAGATCATGGTCATGAATAAGATTTATTAAATAAATTAAAATATTTGAATTCATCCCAATTCCACTATATAGTAATAGGATTTTTTTTGATATGGTGAATATTTACCATATTTAACCTTTTAAGGGAGTGTTTATTTTGGGCTTTGAGCGGTTTTAAAAATCGAATTTTTCCTGGTTTTTGAAATTTCAATAAGAGTAATATGAGTGTTTCTTTTAGATTTTGAAATTATGTCAAATTAAATTGTAAGATTGAACGAGTTTGTATTATTATATTATTATTTGGTGAGATTATAATGATTAGTTGACTGTGTAATGATTAAATGTATTATATTATTGTATTATTATATTATTGTTGAGAAAGAATATAATAATTGAAGTAATATGGGCAATTCTTACTTTAGTCACTTTGTCGAATCGCGCCACGTGGCGTCGTAAACGTCGTAACGATCTACTACCTGTTATACAGGTTTAAGTTATTTATATCATTTTTTAAATTGTATTTTATTATTTACTATATTAACCTTCTTTTATTTAAATTATTTTTAATATATATATATATATATTAGGTAAAATTATTGTTCTAACATTTTGTAATACAATTATTCTTATTTTAAAAATTAATGAAATCAATCCAAATAATAATTAAAAAATAGATTTGTTAAATTAGTAATTAGGTTGTTTGTCTTCCCCAATTCAGTCCGGCACATTCTTAAGAGTTTTCACAAATTCGTGTGATCCTTGTCCTTTGATTCGCCATTATCAAGCAGGTTTGAAGCATCAGGTTTGAAACAATAATGGATCTTTCTCATTGATTCTACTTCTCCACTCTACAATCGAACTCGTTCACTCCAAGAACAAGAAGGGGCTTTTCTTCGAGGGTCGCTCAA
The DNA here is from genome assembly GCA_963675135.1 of Galeopsis tetrahit. Lineage (NCBI taxonomy): Eukaryota > Viridiplantae > Streptophyta > Magnoliopsida > Lamiales > Lamiaceae > Galeopsis > Galeopsis tetrahit. The sequence goes on from OY776127.1 coordinate 59,042,016, forward strand.
TTAAATCCGTCTTATCCTTGATTCAATCCATTATCAGGTTTGAAGCAAGAATGTTCTTCAATTTACAATCTCGACTCGCTCACTCGAAGAAGCAACAAGGGGCTTTTCTTCGAGGGTCGCTCAATTCCAATCGTAAACAAAATCAATCAGAGAAAATAGAAAATACTAACCTGATTTTCAAAATCAGTGCGGCTGGCAGGCGGCGCGGCGGGCAGGCGGCGCGGCGGGCAGGCGGATGATAGCAGACGCGGATGGCAGGAAAAAAACAATTGAAAACACATGCTAGGTTCTAATGAATTTAATTCCTTTAATTATAATTTGATTTGTTTTTTATTAATTAATTGATTTGATTTATTCTTTTGTTATTAATTTTATTAATAACATAAAGGTAAATTGGTAATTTTAACATTACATATTTTAACTACATTAACAAAAATATAATGAATTATTTTATTGTATAAGGATAAAAATGTAGTTTTACAATAATATATTTTAATTAATTTAATTTAATAGAAAATACAAATTTATGACACATTACGATAATACATACCGTAAAATTTACAACAGGTCGTGGGTCATCAAATTTAAGCCTTTAGATTAGATTTTTAATGGCTTAGATTAATTGACTACGGTAGTCATTACGACACCTTACGACACTCTGACTACATGTAGAAGGTCCCAAGTAATATTATATAGATATTGATAGGGGTGGTTTTGAGTGGATTTTAAAAACCTATTTTTAAATTCCGAAGTAAAACAGGTTTTGGATCTATGTCACATACAATTTTGTTTCTTAATTTTTTATTTAGATTTTATTTTTAATGATTTAATTAGCTTTTTACTATAGTTGCAGGTCTATATTAATTATACTAAGGAGTACTATATGCTAATAGGGAATTTTTTTTGTTAATGTGTTTTCTTCCTCTTAATTTTGCTGCTGAATATTTACTATGTTTAACATTAATAATTTTAAAGGAAAAATGACATATTTAAGGAATTACTAAATTATTAAATTATACTAATAAATTAGTAAATAGATTATTAAATTTAATTCATTAATTTTTTTATTTTTTTACAGCATTTACTTCATTAATTTTAAAAGATAGAAAATTATCTATCACATTCAATTATGTTTCTCAATTTTTTTTTATTTAGATTTTATTTTTTAAAATAATTTAAATGTACAATGTATTATAAATACTACAAAATAATTTTTATTAATATTCCACGTTTTCATATTAAATAGTTTCATTCATAGTTTCATACATATATTATCCAGCTTGAATAATATCATTTGTCGGGTCCACGTTACAGCACTCGAATTGAAGTTGTTGAAAAGCCCATAAAACCCTACGAGGGCCCATTTAAGAATACTTTGGGCATTACTCAAAAATAGATTTTACTTCAAAATAGGTTTGACCATTTACACCTCTATTTCGGATGGATGCACACCCCCAATCAATTTATTAATATAATAATAATGCAAAAAAAATAAAAATAACCTTCAATAAAATATACTCCCTCCGTTCCACAATAACTTTCACACTTTCCTTTTCGGAACGTCCCACAATAACTTTCACACCCTTAAAATGGAAAATCTTTTATAAACTCCACCCTCACAATAACATCAATTTTACACAAATGCCACTACTTTATCTCCACACATACACAAAAGTCAACTCATTTCTTTACTTTATACATAAAGTTTTACAAAATTACCCCTCAAAATTCCACTCATTATTACACTTTCTTAATTTTCGTGCCCATTTACCTATGAAGATTAATATGGGACGGAGGGAGTATCATACTAGATGCACCCTCGTACTTGACGCATTTTTTATTGTCATTTCTTTCACCTTTTCCCTAAACCACCACTTTCGACCATCGCCGCCATCATTTCCGGTGACCACCAAATAAAAAAAATACTTAGAAAAATCCAAAATATTTTTTATAAATTTCGACCAACCAGTGTCGATCATATACACTCTCGTCAACAATAATTTATTGAAGAAAGTGTATATGGTCGACACTGATTGATCGGAAAAAAAAATTGACCATTTTAGGTTTACCAAATACACCCTCGTCGACAAATTGTTGTCAACGAGGAATTGTCGACGAGGGTGTATTTGATCGACCTAAAATGGTCAACAAATTTTCTTTTTTTTTTTAAAGGAAAAATAAAAAAACATAAAAATGAAGAACATTAAAAAAATGAAGAAAAAAAAAGCAAAAAACATAAACATCCAAACTTGGGGCCTAGGCGGCGGTGAGTGTGTGGGAGGCGACGCCGATGGATGGGAGATGGGGCGGGCAGACTGGGGCGAGAGGAACGAAAAACACAAAAAAAAAAAAAAAAGGAGAGAGGGAGGGGTCGCGACGACGGGGGTAGTGGTTGCGGCGGCTGATTGGCAGGGGCGAGGTTGGGATGTTTTCTATTTAATTTTTTTTTTTTACAGAGAAGGAGAGAAGATGGGGAGCAGCGACGACCGAGGGAGGGGGCCGCACTAGTGAAGAGAGGGAGAGTAAGAGGCCACCGCACCGGGGGTAGTTGCCGGCTAGGGGTGGCGTGCGGCAGCGGCTGGTGAAGGGTGGGAAATGGAAGAGAGGTGAAGGTTATGAATTAGGGTTTGGGGAGGGTGTGGTTAGTAAATGTGTATTTTGTAGAGAAAATGAAGAAAATTGTATATATGACAATTAGGGGAAGGTGCATCTATCCTAGTTAAATTTTTGGGGGTGCATCAACCGGGTGTGTTCTCTCAACGCAAATGGGGGTGCATTTAGTCAGTCCCCTTCAAAATATGACTTATGAATCTTGTAACAGTATAAGTTAATACTTGGTATACCTTATACCACTTGTTATCTAATAAAACTCCCTTTACTGACCAAAAAAAAAAAAAGTTAATACTTGGTTAGAAATTGTGGTGGACTGAATTTGAATTGAGATTGAAAAGAGTAGATTGGGTCATCCATAAATAGTACTCCATCCATCCACCAAATGTAGTCCCATTGTGGTGGGGTACAAGTTTTAAGGAAAAGATAGATAAAGTAAGGGTATTATAGGGTATTGTGTGGTCCATTGTGAATAAAGTGATTGTTTGTGAATAAAGTTGATGAAAAATTGAATAATTAAGTGATAGTTGAAGGGTGATTGTTTCCATAAAGTGTATGAGACTAAATTTGGTGGACAAAGAATATATGACAAATGGGACTACATTTCGTGGACGGGGGGAGTAGTAATTATATATAAATTGTGTTTGAATAGAGATTGAGAAGTAGATGTGAATGTAGGGGTGTGCATCCGTTTAAAACCGGACTGGAGCAGGTCCGATTTGGACCGGGACTGGAATCTACTCTAATGAGTGGACCGGAGATCGGACCGGTTCAGTTTGGCTAGTAAGTTCTGGTTCGGTCCAGGTTTGGACCGTTTCAGACCGATTTTTTTTCAAGTATATATTTTTAAGTTTATGGAATTGAGAACAAGAATGATAAACTTGTGTGTGAAAATTAAAGTGTTAGTTCTTCATTGGAGATCAATCTCCGCCAATGTGAATTTTATTTACAATTATTAATGGTCTTTTGACACTAATTAAAAGTAAATTGAATATATTTTTTTTAAATTATATACTTGAAAAAATATAATAGATCTCAATACTTTTACCTTATATCCTCACCAATTATTTGATTCTAAACATATTGCGTTTCTATTATTTTTTCAGAGTCTTAATGGAAGAAATATTTTAGAAGTTTTCTAGTTAACAAACCTTGATTTTATTTAGTTAAGAATAATTAAAGATGTATTATTAAAAAAATATAAAGAATATACATAAAAATTATTTTAAAAATTTTAAAAATTCAGCTTTCCGGCTCGAACCGGTAAATTTCGGTCTAAACACGAATCGGATCGAAAACTCGGAATTCTAAAATTTAGTGGACCGAGGACCGGACCGAAAACTAACTGGTCGGTTCGGTTACAATCTTTTTAATTTTCAGTCCGATCTATTTTTGCACACTTCTAGGTGGATGTAGTTTTATGTTAAATCAAAAGTGATGTTGTAATACTTTATTAGTGGGTATAAAAATAATAGAAAAGAGAGTAAGTGTATGAAAGAAAAGTAGAAGAGAGAATTAGATTAAAAAAATGGTGATGTAATTGTATGAAAATAGGTGTGTAGAAGTATTATAAGAGTGGATTGTTATTTGAATTTATATTTGGATTGTGAGAGATCGAAAGAGATTGGATTGAGAATGGTCAATCCAAATCCTGATTGACCAATCCTAAACCAAACACGACCAAATGACTCGAGCTGAAATCTGGTTTAAACTTATTTTGAAATATTATCAAACTTTAAGAAATTTGTTTGAGTTTGTGTGATAATTAAAAGAGTCGAGTTCGAATGGATTTTAATCTAGACGAACATGAGTCGTGCTAAAGTAATTTGACATTTTTTTACTTTTTTTTTACATATCGAGCGCTTAAGTCGATCGAACTTTAAATTGTACTGAACATAAATTTATTTTCAAACTTATTTGATTTTTTATGTTGAATCGAACTTAAACAAACTTTTACGGATCGATTTTGAATTGAGTATCAAATATCTTAATTTGATTTTTAATCCTTTATTTAAGGTGTCATTTAATTAAATATTTAGGAAATTAATTAGGAATCAATAAAAGTATGTACTGCACATTAGTTTTACTCTGCCAGTAGTTTACATTTTGTGTATTAACTACTACACATTTAAGCTCTGAGAGCTTTTAGAAGGGCTCTCCAAGTGGGAGCTCTCCAAGCTAAATTGCACTTGGAGAGCCCTTAAACTTGGACAGCTCCCACTTGGAGAGCTCTTTTCAAAACTCTCCGAGCTTAAATGTGTAGTATATTTTAAACAATAATATTAATTATTTCATTAAATATATATACATAAAAGTTTAATATTGTAAATTGTTTTATTTAAAAATAATCGTTACTCCATAGTATTTTATTATAAAACAATAGTTAAAATTGGAGTATAACATATAAGAGCAACACATAAAATTAGATTCTCTAAAAAAAAAAACACATAAAATTAGATTAAACAAGTTAAAATACACAAATAAAGTTCATGATACAAAAGGTGGTACTGGTGATACCACTAAGTAGAAGAAGTAATACAAAATGCTTGAATGTGAATTAAGGGCTGTAGAAGGAAGGGCCACACTTGCATTTCCAGCCTTCGGGTTCATAATTAGTGTAGAGAACCCCCAAATGACTGGTAGTGGTAGGCACCTGAATGGCTTCACATGGCATGCATCCATTGCATTTGTGGTCACACCTTGGTGGCTTTGACCCTATTTTCTTGTATTTCCCTTCTTTCATGTGAAGAAGAGAGTAGTGTTGATTTTTCAGGAGTGAGCCTGAAGCTGCAGTCACATATATATTTAGTTAGTTAATTCCCATATACATGTATATGTTGACATGTTGTAGTGAGAGAGAGAGAGAGAGACCTTGAAGATTGTTAGCAGCAGCAAAGACATGATGATGATTAGGTGGAAATAGTGTGCTTGAAACTGAGACACCAACCAAAGTAAGCAAGACAAGAATTATGCAACTCATGTAGAATCTTGCACACATTATCAAGAATGTATTAGACTGATGATTCAAATGATTGTGGTGATAATGAGAGGAGTCACTGAACTAGGTAGCTCAATGAACAAGTTTTTCTAGCATCCCCTCTCTCTTAAATAATGAGAAAGTTAAGCTCCTCCCATTTCCCAAAAACTTATTGCATCTCTCTCTCTCTCTGATTAATGGGCAGATGTAGAGTATAGTGTAGGGCTTGCTTTACAAGTAAGTGAAGAAAAAACTTATCTCAAGCACCACTTTTTCTAGATTGACAAATGTAGCTAGCTGCTATCTGTCTGACACAGATCAAGAATCAAGAGCTACGTACCCCTTTATCTTAAATTACTTGAATTATCAATACAAGTAATTCCATATATGACTATGTCAATCTATGCAACAGCTTAATTTCTTTTGGAAGGTAGAATATAGACTGCAGACCTATAATTCTATCTGCCAAAAAAAAGGTGCAAAAAATAAAATAATAAATTAATCAAACATTTTGGAAATGTGTTCTTTTGATCGCAACCTCATTTATATAATTTGAGACGTAAAAGCTAATTGGTTTAAAATTTTAATAGTATAGTGAAGAGGAATTACTATTGTTTTCTTTATTTGTGCAGACAAACATTTGTGTGTAATTTAATTCTTGATTTTTAGTAATTCGAAATATGTGAATTAAACTTCAGCTAATTAAGTATTTATGCATAATGCATGGATGATCCTCCAAAACCCACAATTAATTTAAAACTTATTACTCAGCTCCCCCATATAGTGAAAATCCAAAATGTACTCTTACATTCTTGTTATATCTTTATTTGACGTTGATCAAATAGTGCATAATGCATGAGGATATTTGTATTGATTTTATATCTTTATTAGTATTTTTTTTTTTAGACGGATGAAATTATTATTTTAGAAAATATCAAATTATTTCCTCCGTCCTAATACACAAATTAAGAAAAATTAAATTAGTGAAATTTATGATCAAATAAATGATCGAGAGAAGTATTTTAAACAATTTACTGAAGTATTTAATAAGGTGTGATATAAAAAGTGAGTTCGGTGACCATTTAAAAATAAAATTATGTTGTACTCCCTCCGTCCGCCTATAAATTTTTAGTTACTTTTTGGCACAGAGATTAAGAAAAGTGATTAAATAATAAATATAGTACAAATGATGTGATTGGAAGAATGAGAGAGATAAAAAGAAAAAGTAAGATATAAAGTGATATGTAAGAAAAAGTACCTACAAAAAAAAAAGGGTATGGAAAACTTATAGACGGATGGACCAAAATGGTAAAATGGGAAGCTTATTGGCGGAGGGAGGGAGTACAGTATTCCGGCCGTTTATACTTTATATTGAGAATGTGCAAATCATAGGATCATAGATAAAAAAATGTCTAAATTAAATAATCGCAGTATATATGGAGGAGGGAGTATAGCATATTCATGATGCAAGAATGAGGAGCCAATGATCAGATAAAATTTTGTTTTCACTGTAGAAGAAGAAAGGGTATGAACTGTGACAATATCTAAACCTGGCTGGCATGCAAGATTAATAAAGATTCAAGAATTAAAGCTGAAAAAGCCATTCATGATTCAAGATTTCAACTCTATCTTTTCACCAACACATGAAATTAATGTAAGCCCCCAAAATATACAATTAATTAGGGTTCTTGGGATTAGTGAATTTAGTCTTATATCAAATTTGGAATGGGTGTTGACATTTTAATTACCAAAAGAAGGGCCCCCCATATTTGATGGATCAAAGCATGAAACATTACTGTTTTTAGTTTTTTAAATGGCCGGAGGTATATATAAATAGACTCAAATTAATGATAGTAGTATTTATCTTGCTTTTTTTTTTTTTTCTTTTCTTTTCTGTGTGATTTCATTATAGTAAAAAAAAAAAGTAGTGGGGAATTGAGGGGAGTCTGAAATGTCTTTCAGTGATTGAGGTGTGTGTCGTACATACACTGATGAGGGATTTGATCACTCACTGAATCATACATGCATGCATTCTACACTTTGACTCAGGAGTAGTAGTACGTACTACATTAGTACTAAACTTTTTCAATAAATTACTACTTACACAGTTACACTTAAACAAAACATGACTCCCTTCTATATTTTTTTTCTTTTTAAATTAATTTATATGGGGTTAATTAATTTTGGTTTTGCAATGAAAAGTGGAATGTTTCTGACAAAAAGATTTTGAGTTAAATCCCTGCTGGTCATCTGCCAAATAGTATATGTGGTGGTACGGTGTTGACTAGTATTAATTACACGTTGGGAACCAAATAAAATACGTAATTTATTTTCTTCTACTTGAGAGGTTTGTCTCAAGACTATATTTTCAACTTTACAATCTGAAACTCCCGCTTTGTTTCACAACTTAATGTAAGGAGTTTGAAAATTTTTTCTCAATACAATTTTATTATTCTAAACTTTTCTTTCCTGATGGTTCAATTTCTTTATACTTATTCACTTTTAGAAACAATAATATTTATACTACTAAATGTATTAAACACTAATAAATCTAGTATATATATGCATAATAATACTACCTCTGTCCCCTTCCAAGCTTGATACAAAATTTTGGCACACATATTAAAAAATACTCCCTTCGTCCACGAAAAGTAGTTCCATTTACCTTATATTATTTGTTCACAAAATGTAGTTTCATACCCTTTATAGAAACTATCACTCTTCAATCATCACTTAATTACTCAAATTGTCATTAACTTTATTCACAAACAATCACTTTATTCACAATGGACCCCACAATACTCTACAATACCCTTACTTTATCTACTTTATCTACATTTTTCTTAAAACATGTGTCTCACTCTAATAAGATTACATTTCATAGACGGAGGGAGTATAATATTAAATTGGTAATATGTAATTGAGGTAGAGAGATATAGAAAAATTGTATTGAGAATTTTTTTTTCTTTTTTAAATTTAGACACACCAGAGTCGATTATATAATTTGTCGACGAGAGTGTATATGGTCGACCCCGGTGTGTCGAAAAAAAAATCGACACACCAGGTTCGACCATATACACTCTTGTCAATAAATTGTTGTCGAATAAAGTGTATATGGTCGACCCTAGTGTGTCGAAGATTTTAAATCTAAGATTTCCGAGTTTTTAATTTCGAAGTATATGGTATATGGTCGATAGGGGTGGAAATGGGCTGAGCTAGGTTACACTTTACATGAAAAATTTTGGGCCTGGTTTATAAATATTGGGCCTAAGCCTGACCTATTATCTATGATAGACTTTTTTTATATACTTGGCCTGACCTTTTAAGTAAATAGACCAGGCCTACGAGCCTTAGAAACTTATTAAAATATGTTCAATATGAAACGCAGTTCAATATTCAAAGTTGCAAATAAAATTCACAACAAAAACAAATGTATTACAAAGATGAGTTTAAATGCAAACACGATTTCTCAAGTACTAAAATAAATTTAACTTGCTTTTAATATTAAGGTTAGTACTAAATTTTAAGAATTACTTACCGATCTGTTAGACTTATAAATGTCTTACATAAAGTCTAAAGGGGTGTATTCAATTGGGATTTTATTGGATTTTTTAGGATTTTAAAAAGTACGTGGATTTATAAAATCCATAGAGTCTATGCAGAGTCTGATTGACTTTTTTTTATTAATTTATATGGATTTTCATAGACTTGATAGGATTGTGGAATATATATTTTTTATTGATTTAAATACATTTTCATAAACTCCGGTATTGATTCGATTAGTTTTTTTTTTTTAATGTGAAGTATTTTTTAAAAAATTAATATTATATATATATATATATTATACAAAGTATTTTTCCAATAAAAAAATATATATAAAGTTTATACTCCTATATTAATTCGGGGCGGGTAAGATACCCGCGGGTCTGGCATAAGATCCAGACCCGATCCATACCCAATACGGGGCGGATCCGACCTGATCCAAAGCTCGTGGGTGGGGTGGGTACTCGCGGGTCAATAGTGTCATCCCTACTTCTGATATTTTGTCTTTAGAGTTCCTTAGAGAATCCGTTGAAATCTCTGGTTTTTAGAAGAGATTTTGGATAGTGAAATTTATTTATATTTTTTGAGGAGAATCCAACAAAATCCATAGACAGTTGAATACCTAGAGATTTTTAAAGACTTTTAAAAATTTGTATTGAATACCTCAAAATTTTGAAAGACTTTTTAAAATCCAAATTGAATGTCCCCAAACTTTGAAAATCCAAAAAAATCCTACAGAATCCACAACCAATACACCCCCTAAGTCTAGCCTACTTAACTAAATAGACTTTTTAAAAAGTCTTAGTCCGACTCATATTATAAATATGTCGGGCCTGAAAAAGTCCTTAATAGGCTAGGCCGTAGGCCTCTATCGGGTGGCCCAATCTATTTCCACCCCTAATAACTTTGGTGAGTTTTTATTTTTTGGCATTGTTTGAATGGTGGAGTGGATCGGTGGCGGGACGGCGACGGTGATGATTGTGTCATTAGGGTTAGAGCTTAAAAGTTGAGAGGTGTATTTAATATGTGGTATTTTATTAAAATGGTAAATTGGGTAATTTGCATAAATATTACTCCATAAATTAATAAATGTAAAGGGGAATATATTTAACAAGTATGGAGGGTATATGGCCTGGCCTTTTTATGTAGGGTTGGGGTATATACCCCTCCAGCTTTGTTTAATACACCCCCCTTCATTTTTATTAATTCAATATATATAAAAAATACCATTTTTGACCTTTTACTAAATCAGGTTAGATACATACACTCCCACCTACCATTTAAAACACAGTCCTAACCCTAGAATTAGACAGGCGTCGACGTCACCACCGCCGATACCGCCACCGTCACCCTAGCTATTTGGAAGAGTTCAAAACTTCAAACTTTTCAAACTCTGCCACCTAACATAACATAGCTATTTGAATCAGCAATTTAATGCTAAGCTCAAGCGTGATAATGAAAGAACATATCAGCCTGAACAAAGCCTCAAATCATTGAAATCTGGCACCTTGATTGAATTGAAGGGTGTTCTAGCATTCAGAAAAAAAAATCTTAGTTTTTTTAATAAACACTCCGGTCGACACTGGTTTGTCGACCAAAAATACTCCGGTCGACACTGTTTTGTCGACCAAAAATACTCCGATCGATATTGGTTTGTCGACCAAAAATACTCCGATCGACACTGGTTTGTCGACCAAAAATACTCCGGTCGACACTTTTAAAAATTTCGACCATTATTGATTGTCCAAAAACACTCTCGTCGACAATAGGTTATCGACGAGACCAATTTGGGGCGATCAATAATGGTCCCAACAAAAAAAAAAAAAAAAAACCTGGGGGTGGGCCGCGACGGTTTGGGCGCTAAGGGTGGTGCGCTGGAGTATTTTATTGGTAGGGCCGCGACGGTAGAGGGCGAGCCGGAGCGGCGAGCGCTGGGGGTGGGCCGCAACAGTCGACGGAGAGTCGGAGCGGCGTCGAGCGGAGCGAAAGAAGAATTAAAAAAAATAAGGAAGAAGATGGACGGTGGTGGAGGCAAGGGGGTGGAGAGGGAGTGCGACGGCGAGGGGAGAGTGAGGGGAAGTGCGACGACGAGGGGGGTGGAGGGGGAGAGCGACGACGAGAGGGAGGGGGCAGTGCAGAAAACGAAAAAAAAAAAGGAGGAGAAGAGAGAGGCGACACAAAAAAGTTGGGGAAGAAGATGAAATTAGGGTTAGGGGACGTGTATGTATCTATAATATTTATTAAAGGGGCAAATATGATATTTCATATATGTTTTTGAATTAATAAATGGAAGGGGGAGTGTATTAAACAAAGCTGGAGGAGTATATGCCACAACCCTTTTATGTATTCATTGTAAATACTATACACATTGGGCCAAAATCTGACCCAATTAGATCATATTCAACTTTTCACAACTAAATGGGCCCGTAATAGTTGGCCCTCTAGCTGAGTGCAAAATTCCGATCTTTGAAATTCACCCAAAGTTACACTACAAAAAAAGCTGCTTTTAGTGAGAGTAAAAACAGTGGCTAAAAGTTGAATTATTGTCATTGATAACTTTTAGTGACGGGAAATTTACTCTCATGGCCTCTAATTACTGCTTCTCTAGTTAAAAGTCAATAGTGACGGGATAGGGTCCCCTCACTAATAAGTATATAATTAGAGTAAATTTACTCTCACTAAAAGATTTTTAATGATGGAAATTCCTCTCACTAAAACATCATTTTACTCTCACTATTAAGTACATTTAGTTACAAAAATTCCCCTCATTAAAATTCAATCCCCCATCACTAAATGTCGGTAGTATCCATATTTGACAAAATATAACATGTTGTGGAAATCCCCTCTAGCTTTTCATTCAGATACATTACATCTAATTATTTAACCAATTGATATAAATGACCAACCAATAACACAATCATAAAGGTCTCATACAAAAAGTCTCATAATCAACAATAAAAGGTTCAACATGCAAAGAGAAATAAATATATCCCCAAAATTGTCACTTATACAACAAATTATTACTTTAATGAAACAATATTATGGAAACTGCAACCTTCTCATCATTGAAGATCTCCCACCCACCATTTTTGTAAATATGAGCAACATAATGCCCACATTGTGTAGATGTCCTGATGTGGCTTACTAATCGAATAACCGACATCCTGAACATATCACAGCAAACCATTAGCACACAACGCTAAAACTGTCAGCAATCAAGCAGTGACTCTACCTAATGTGCTAAAATACAATTAGAGAAAGATATTTAACTCAAAGCTTATTCACAAATTGGTTATTTTTCAACATCAATCAACTTTAGTCCTGCAACTTTAAAATTTTGAGATAGTGAAAGTGTTCAGCAAGCATGCAACTACATCATTAATTAAATAATAATAGTATGCAATCTGATTCTATTGAAATGATGCAGCAGTAAAAAAAACACAGCAAATTATTTAAGGAGTTCGAAGAACTGACTTCCTTGACCATCAGGCAGAGCAGCATCGACCACATTTCCACTACTACTAGGTGTAGTATCCATATTTGACATAGTAGGAGGAGAATTAAATATCCATTCAGTAGCTTTTTCAATATCACCATCCTGTAAAGAATCAAGTATTGGTTATTACAACAACATTCCACTTGACATGCACGAATTCCCATTAAAAAAAAGTGAAAGTCTCATAATAAGTGCATTACCGATGGCTGTCACTATGCCAAATAAGCTGATAGACAGCGGTTAAAAACCGCTGTAAATTGGAATCTGTAACCGCTGTGGTAATAAGGGCTGTAAAAATGGGGTGCTGATAGACAGCGGTTATTAACCGCTGTCGTATCTATATACAACAGCGTTTAATAACCGCTATTATTCCATCAAAACCGATGTGGTATGTGCTCAGTTTGAACCCCTTACAATATTTACGATAGCGGTTTTATTTGTTATGACAGCGGTTATGAACCGCTGTTGTTTGAATTTACTTCAGCGGTTTTTAACCGCTGTTGTTTGGAATTACTACAACGGTTTTTAAACGCTGTTGTTTTGAATTTCTACAGCGGTTTTTAACGGCTGTTATTTATTAACAACCGTTGTTGTACTTTCTCTATAACAGCAGTTGTATTAGCTATAACAACGGTTATTAGCCGCTGTTGTATATATCCAATATTTAAAAAAAAAAATGAAATTTTCATTTGCTAAATTAATAAAAATAAAATACAAAAGCTAAAAAAATTTTATGTATTAGCTATAACAACGGTTATTAGACTATTACAATAAATTCGTTAATTAGCAATCCCTCTCACTTTGTCAATTTGAGCTTTCAAATCAATCCCGTTAAACTCCCCATCTTTATTCTTATGTCCTTCAAGCTTGTCAATGTCGTTATCTATGGTAAAAATGATTAGTGATGATTAGTGTAATTAGCATATAATATAATACGATCATTAAAAATGATTAGTGATGATTAGTGTAATTAGCATATAATATAATAAAAATGATGGTTGTAATTACTTACATTCTCCGCCGCATATTGCTACTCAGCTCCTAAAGTCAAAAAATGAAAGTAGATACAATATGAATATGAGTGATGTTAATTATAAATATTATTTTTATGTACAATACAAGAATCTTACCTTGAATTTAGTGAATTTAGTGGACACTCAAATTATGAGTGAACATTCAAATTATGAAAAAGTCTCTCCAACCAAGATCATTAATTCGTATGCCAACTTTCTGTGTGTCGACTCGTAGACAAACTCTCTCGTGAGATAATTTTTGAAGTTCCTCGTCTTGATCCTGGTTCTTCTTTTTATGGTCAACATTAAATGTCAACTAAGGGTATATACCATAAGCATATAAGATACTAACAAAAAAAATCATAAGAGGATGTTAATGTACTTACAAACACAACGTTCCATATACATGAATCTTGTGTTCCTTCCATACATGAATCTTAGTGAAGAAGGCTCGCTTAAATATGTGGAATAAAGAAGGGAACAATGTGGAATGAAGAAGGGAACAACTGTGCGAGTATATGGACTGCACACGCGAATGAGACGCGAGAGATTTAATTAACCGCACACTCTCACTTAACATATACAGGGGTGGTTGTACGGGTGCTGAAATTTATATTTTAATTAACCATACACTCTCACTATATACAGGGGTGGTGGGACGGTTATATATAATATAATATCTACTTGATAATATTCATTAAATAACTAATTAAATTTATGATATATATAATATATATATATATATATATATATAATATTGTACGTATTACATACCAATCTTAAAAACCCAATAAAATTTATATTTACATGAGAATAATAAAACCTAAAAATTATTTTAAATAAATATCAAATTTATTTTATAACCATATAATAATTAAATATCAAATTTATTTTATAACCATATAATAATTAAATATCAAATTTATTTTATAAGCATATAATAATTAAATATGAATTATTTTAAAACTTATTCGGGATTAAATAAATTTTAGGATTTTTTTTTTTTTTAATTCAACTCAGATTCAAATTCTTTATTTTATTTTTATTAATTAATCATATATATTAATTTTAACTGCTATATATAATTTATATATAATTTTATATATAATTTTTAGGGATATTTACTATTATTACGTTTTTCTCATGGTGAATTAAGGATGTAGGTGGATGTAGGTTGAAAGTATTGTGCCTTTCCAAGAGAGTCAACCTTTTTTTTTTAATAAGATATATATTTCAAATGGAGCAAATATACTATATATGATTAAGACATAATAATAGGCTTTAGAGAAAGAGAATGATTAGGGGAGTTTTTATACATCTTCCTTTTTTATTTGTTTATGAACTGCCGTGATTTTCTTTCTAGATTTTTCATAATTCTTTAATTTATTTTTTATGTTTTTCTCTAACATTTTAGAACTATTCATTGATTTCATGAAATCTAACAATCAATTTCCACACCAACAAAAAAAAGAAGCAATGAATGATCAATTTATTTCTCCTTACCGTGCGACTACGAACAACGGTGGGTGCAATGCAGGCGAAAAATGTGTCTCAAAGGCCGTTAGACTTTCATAAGGTATGCCAAGGCTTCCCCCCATTATCCGGATTTGGCCCCCTTTTATCCTGAGGAGAATGGAATCTGGACTGACGGCGACCCCTCTCACAGAAAGAGGGGCGCTTGGGGAAGATAAGAAAAAATATTAGATTTTCTTAATTTGTTTAATAATAATATACTCCCTCCGTCCCACAACTGTTTGCACACTTACCTTATTTGTCCGTCCCACAATTGTTTGCACACCCATAAAAGGAAACTTCTTCATAAACCCCACCCTCACAATATTCACATATTTACACAAAATGCCATTACTTTTACTCTCTTTCCAATCACCTTTTTACTTTATTCATATAACTTTACAAAATTACCCCTCAACACTCCACTCATTACACTTTTTTCTTAAAAAGTGTGCCCACTTTGTGGTGCAAACACTTCCGGGACGGAGGGAGTAATATATAGGACTGATATTTTATAGATTTTCTTGATATTTTTAAACTTATATCTTTGTTTAATCAAAATCGTATATTGTGTTAATCATTATATATTTCTTAATTGATAAAATTTAAAAAATAATAAAATTCTTTATAAATCAATAAAATCTTAAAAATATGAAATAATCAATACAATTTTGAAGATTAATTACAAGATTTATTTTTTTAATTGATTTTTTTAATATATTTATTCTTGAGAATTTAATCGTATTTCATAAAAAAATTAAGTAATTTAAAAAAAAAATTATCATATTTTTTTTATTTAATTATTTTTAAATATTAATTTGATTATATTCCATAAGAGAAGCTATTACAGCGCATAACTAAAACATATCACAGCGGTTACGAAAAACCGCTGTCTATCAGCGCACAAATGGAACCTATGACAGCGGTTCTGAAAAAAGATGCATATGACAGCGGTTTTTGAAGTTTTAACAGCGGTTTTAAAAATAACCGCTGTTATTCAACTGCTGTAAAATGCATATTTTGGCATAGTGTGTATAGCCTTACGAGCAATTTCTTCCTCAAAACCAAAGGATACGAAGTCTCCACTTTTGATGGATCAACAGACGGAGAACTCTTACGTGTTTTAGCAATTGGTTCATCAATATTTGTGGTGGGGGAGGAAGATTATCAAATGGAGGCCATAACCCAAGGAGAGTATTAACTTAAAATAATCTTTACAAGTCCAATCATAAATATGAAATACCTGGATCATTCATGTGGTCAAGTAACCAAGTCATTGCTTCTTCCACTCCAGTATTGGAGGTATTGATGGCAGCTTTTTGACCGTGAAGATTTTGAAATACCATAGCTACAAGTTGCTGAACAATATCCTCTTTAGGATTCATCCCATCATCCTCAGCAGCTGAGCACATATCTAAGAAGCAAAATAACAATCTTTAGGGCACATTTTATTTTATTTAGAGGGGGTGGGGGGTGCTGTCTAACAGAATATAACAAGTTTTGGAAATCCCCTCCAGCATTTAAGTTAGATACATTACAACTAATTATTTAACCAGTTGATATAAATGACCAACCAGTAACACAATCATAAAGGTCCCACATAGAGTCTTCTAATCAACGATAAAAGGTTCAACATGGGAAATAAATCTATCCCCAGAACTGGCGCTTATATATAACAAATTATTACTTTTAACAAAACTATATTATTCAAAAATTACTTTTTATCAAAACATTTGAGGGTTCAAGACATCAAATAGCAAAACTTTTAGATTATAAACCGAACAAAAAAGGTTGCACTTTAAAGCATCAAGAAGCAAAAGCCTAATTATAACAGAAGCGACGTGATAATAAATATTATGCACCAATAAGACAACCCCAAATTATCCCAAGTTGAGAAGGATATAAAAGAGCATATACCACCAACAGGTAATAATTCCTCTCCTGGTTGAAGACCTTTGCTGCGCATATTGCTAATGTCAATGGTATCAGGAACATCTATATAGACATCTAAAGGACAAAACAGGAGGAACCCAGGAAAATGTGTTATTAAACAATATCCCTATAAATTGCTTCATGAAATAGAAACAAGCTTAGGTCAGTACACACCAAGTTTTTTTGGGCAAGAGGAATTTTCTCATGTGCAAGACCAGATAATCAGGAAATGAAGTCAGACCTGTAGTCCTGCAACAACATAAAAATTTAAGTTAGATTTGGTAAATGAAGAGAAAAGGCCGTATTTAAGTACTGTGGAGAGAAAAATTCAAGTTACATTTCTTGTTTTCTCATGAAGGTTTACACTTTGAGGAGGAGAATACTGGTCACTTTATTGCAGTTGTCTTGGTATTTAATGCACTGTTGTAGAAATCATGCAACTCTTAAGGAGCAGCAAAGCAATCCAAACAGTCCATCAAAGGTACTATTGGGCGAACAATTTCATCAGAAGACCTGTTACAGAAGATATCTGAAGCAAAAGATGGAACAAAATAAACATATACAAGGATGACAGGGTATCAACTCACAGTTCTTCTCCCTTTGCGTCCTTCTCAGCTTTTAGTTTCTTGAAATCTTCTAATTCAATCGATCATTGATAAAACACACCAATTTCTTGCTAGGTGCCATCTAAAAAAATATTAATATAACAATATTTATTGTGCGTGAACATATGAGCGAGTATTAATCATTATAAGTAGATATAAAGGTTAAATAAACACATAATATAAAAGGCAAGGATTGAGAAACATACTTGTTTCAAAGAAGAAATTGTCCACTACTAAGCTAAGAATATATATCTTGCAACATTGTACCGTAGTTTCTCAGGCCAGGAAGCAGAGAAAGCTCTCTTGAAAATTTGTTTTATATCAGCTGAATTAGATTGCAGGCCTGTAGTTCACAAGAATTCAGCATAATATATTATTTGTTATATACACTTCAAGAAAAACAAGGAAGGTAATACATATTGATTACAGATTATTACTGAGATTATAGATTTTTTTTCCTGAATCAGATCACTAACTCTCCCAGTTTATGGTTATACATATAGATTACAAATTTGACAGAAAAAGAGCTTCTTAATTAGAAAACATAAAACTGATGTTTCCTAGGCCCTCATCATTTCTAAAGTGTAAAAGCATTCAGCAACTAAAGATGTATTTCAGCAATTTAAAGATAAAAAAAGAAGAAAGGATGAAATGATAAATTTAGTAGGTATATGTATTAACAAACTACAGATTTTTGGGGTTTGGTTCATGTGTTGTCATAAAGGTCATTGGGTTTCAGTTCTCTTGATTGATCTTTGTTTTTCTAGTTTAACTGAAAACTATAGCAATACCAGTTTGCTGAGATTTTATGATGAGTTATTACTTATTAGTTATTACCAATTGGGGCTTGCTGGTGTCCAGACATGAGAGTTAGTTGCTTACTTGTTTGGAGTGCAACTGAGTTTTATGGAGCTATTGTAAATTTGCTTTTTTCTTATCTTTTAATTTTGATACATGAAAAATCAGAAAATAGTGGTATTTGTGTGCAAACCAGAATATTTGAAGCAAACATAATTTGCTGATATTCCAAAGAAATAACTTCAAAATCTCCACGTAGTTTTGTAATTTATAAATTATTGAGGTAAAGTTGTAGATATTTCATCTTGCTCATTTGTGCTCAGATCCTCTAATTTTCCTCATCTCTTGGAAATCTAAAGGTTAGCAATTGATATTCTTGGGAGCTAGCTCTAGCCCTAGCCCCTAGGTTGAGCACATTCTTAGAAAACCTAATCAAAGTCTATAGACAAGCCTTGAAAATTCAGTAACATTAACCAAATTAAATGTCCCCAAATGGATAGAAATTTGTAGTAACCTTCAATATAAAGCCATTACCAATATAAGGTCCTCAGAATCACTGATTTGTTTTTTTAAAGCAAACACCATACAGATAGCCAAGACAAGTACCTTTAGATTGATTGCTCGTAGCTGAGGATCAGTTGGGGGAAGGGAATTCTACTTTCCTTCTAAATACTGGTAGGGTGGAGAAAAGATGTTTGTTGATTAAACAACAAATTAATTAACAGAACTGGATAATCGTATGTTTGGAGCAAGTAACGAACCATTAAAATTGCATATGAATCTGAAACAATTACATCTCCATCAACCAAAACTGGGACATAGTGAAGGGGATTTAATCTCTCAAATTTTGTGTGTCAAATCCTAAAACAAAAAGAGGTTTCATTTCATATATAAGGTATTCAGACAAACAAGGATAAAGTCATAAACAAGAGTTTCTACATTGCTGCAACTAATGAACAGAAACTTAGAGATTTGCTGTATTTAAAATTCACAATTAGATCAAGATTGCCCTAGTCTACCAGTAGTCAATCAAACTAACTTATTTCATTCTCCAGTAGTCAATCAAACTAACTTAGTGATACTGTGATACCAAAATAAAAAAACAGAGTAGAGCAGAGATCAGAATGTTATTCGTGAATTCTACTAATTACAATTTAAACAATAAAGGAAAGTCAGATAAAAAACATCCGCAAGACACCTCCATCTTCAGAATTAACATCTTCTTAGACTACTAACATCACATAGACACAACTTGAATGTATATATATATCCCTTTAGAGAAACTCATAAACCAAATAATATCTCAAATAACTATAAAAAACTAATGATTTGTAGATATTAAATCAAAGTATTGCACTTAAATTTTAATCAAGGAGCTAGCCCTAGCCCCTAGGTTGAGCACAGTACTCTTAGAAAACCTAATCAAAGTTTAGACAAGCCTTGAAAATGCAGTAACATTAACCAAAATAAATGTCCCAAAATTAAATAGAGAATAACACAAGGAGAAAGAAACATTGATCGAGAAGAAATGGTACCTGCGCTGCTGCCAATCTCTAATTCAGAAAGTTATGCAACTCAGCATTAAAGTAGTTTCCACTAAAATCAACAGATTTCAACAGCAGACAGTTTCCAACATTTTCAGGTAACCAGCCAATAAAACTGTTCATACTTAAACTAACGACTTTCAATTCAGATAAACTCTCGATCCCTCCAGGAATCTCACCGTCTAACATATTATCAGATAAATCGAGTGATCAAAGCGAAGTGAGAGACCATAATCCAAAGAATAATTGACATGTAAGGCGATTGGACGAAAAATTCAGCCTCTGTAAATTGGAGCATGAAGCCAATGTCTACTGGATTGAGCCTGTGAGATTGTTCTTAGCTAGTGAAATCACTCAAAGGATCAATGGTATGATCTTCGAGGCTTAAATCATGAATTGGAAGAAAATGAAGAGCATTATATCGACTAATTGCTGCAATCTGAACGGATGAAATGATGAATTGAATTGGGGATAAATCTGTTCTTTTGTGCGTGTGAGTGTGAGAGGTGTGAGAAAACAATTTCCTTTTTTGCCCGTAATTAATTGAGGGTATGATGTTTTTATAAATTAGTTTTTTATTTATGATATAAATAAATATATGAACTTTTAAGTTAAAAATATAAAATTATTGAAATACATTATTTATATTATTTATATTTTATTTTATCACCTTTGATTATATATATTTTTTTATGATTTTAATGAGAGTATTTTTTTACCCTCACCAATGCTTGTAAAATTCACATTTAGTGAGGGTACATAAAATTTCCATACTAATATTAAGATTTTGATGACAGTATTATTCTACCCTCATTAAAAGTAAACAATTATCACATTTAGTGAGAGTTTATCATACCCTCATCATTTTTTTTGTCACTAAAAGTGATATTTCTTGTAGTGTTATTTTTTTTGACATATTTAATTCTTTAGCATTAATTTGCTACTTTCTCCGTCCCACAATAATTTTCACACTTTTCTTTTCCGGATGTCGTATAATAACTTTCACACCTTTAAAATGAAATATCCTTTATAAACTCCACCCTTACAATATTCTCAATTTTACATAAATGTCATTACTTTTTCTTCACACATACACAGAAAGTCAACTCATTCTTTTACTTTATACATAAAAGTTTACAAAATTACCCCTCAAAACTCCACTCATTATTACACTTTTTTAATATATGTGCCCATCTACCTATGAAGATTATTATGAGACGGATGAAGTATTTTTTTTTCTCTCTCATTATATTCTTTTTTATTTTCTTACATTTTTTCGACAATCTTTAATGATAATAAAAGATAAATTTATAAAAAATATATATATTTCTTAATTCTATAAAAAACAACAAAAGTGATAATCATTCGGAAGGAATGATTAGCCTATAGTAGCTTAATTACTCTAGAGAAACGTAACAATATTCAATCATATGGTAAAATTTAATAACATGGTTACATTAATTTTAACTAGGAAGAAAGTAATTAGTTAGTAGCATTGTACTTGAAACTGATATAGGTTCCATCATTGTGTTGTGTGTGCATTGTAGGACCACTCAAAAATCATATTATTGCAAACTGGGTGGGTTAGGGAAGAAAATTCGTTATGGGGTAGTATTCTCAAGTCTAGGTATGGGTCTCTTTATTTGAATGAGAGTGAAGAGTCTAGGTGTTCTTTGTGGTGGAGAGATTTAAAGAAAATTGCAGGAGGTGTGGAAGGGGAATTATTTGTTGATAATTTGAAGTTTAATTTGGGTAGGGGATCTAGAGTTAGATTCTGGCTTGACCCCTGAGTTGATGATAGAAGCTGTTTGAGTGAGAGATTTAAAGCATTGTATAATATTTTGGATAATAAGAATGGGAGGGTTTCATAATCTTTTCAGATGCAGGGGGAACTTGGAATTTTAGTTGGATTAGATTTCCTAATGCTAATGAAGTCTTGGAGTTTGCATCTTTGTGGGTGTGTATCTACAGGTTTAAGCTGGACCCGGAGAGAATGGACACCTTGTGCTGGAAAGGAACAAAGGAAGGGATTTTTAGCACTAAAGGAATGTACGATATCATCGCAAAAAATGTGGATCCAGGCGCTAACCAAGTTGTCCAGTGGCCGAAGATTTGGTGGAAATGCATCCCCACGAAGGTTTCTGCTCTGTCTTGGAAAGTGTTTCATGAAAGAATAGCAACAGCGGATAATCTTTTGAAAAGAGGCATCAACCCGGAAAGCTTAAGCACTACATGTACTCTTTGCATCTCAGCTCCGGAATCTGTGAGGCATGTATTCATTACATGCCCTGTGGCGCTTAAGGTGTGGTATGTTATTTGTGGATGGGTGAATAGGCCTTTGGTTTAATTATTCCAATTCTTTGGTGGCACACTGAAATGAATTCTGCAACAGTGAGCAGAAAGCAAACAGGAGAAAGGTTTTGGGCCTCATTTAGCAAGGCTCCATTTGGAAATTATGGAAAAGTCGTAACGAGTCGATTTTCAACGAGAAGACAATTTTGGCGGAGGAGGTAGCGGACAACATTAAATTTTGTACGTGAAAATGGTTAAAGGCACACAAAAAGGTTAATTACTCGTATCATGATTGGGAAACAGATCCTTGACTGTGCCTCGATGCTTAGATCTAGACTTTGATTGTGTACGGATCAGGAAATAAACCATCTTGTAACTGGATGGATCATAATTAAACTTATCTTAATTAGAGCAAGTTAATCATCTCGATGTATCTATTTTATCCTGTAATAATTATGATACTTATTATGGGAAAGCCATTTTGCGAGGGTTGGTGTATGTTGACACAGTTGCATGTTTTATATGTTTCCTAATTAAGATCAACTAATTGATGACAACGTGCTATTGTAAAATAAAGATCTCTATATTATCCTATTTATTGGACTTTGGCATTTTGAATTTTATTCAAATACATATAAAATTATAATAATATCTCACACATTTCAAATTAGCTAGCAAATATACAATTTTTTTTTTTTCAAATTTCTTGTGAATTTAGCTGATCAGTCGATTTATAGCCAGGCTTCATGAACATCGATTGAAGTCATGTGTTTGTAAATGACTTTGTGACTAATATGTAATTTACTAACAACTAGGGAGTAATCTGTCCTAGTTCTATTTCCTTTCTCTTTTCTATTACTACTTCTTATTGCATCACGTGATGAGTCAATACCTATAGCTATTCAAACTTAAATCAAATTTACGTACGTAAATTATTCCAAATTAAAAAAATATATATATATGTAATAAAGGACGTCAACTTGGTTTAACATATGGTCGCCTAGCCTGCTTTTTCTCCTCGTAAATTTGGTATATGAATATGATGCTGATAATATGGTTTCAGTTATTCCTCGTAAATTTCATTTTTTAAAATATATACTAACTAGTGTAAGAATTCTTTCTTTTTCTCTTCCCTTGAATGGAACCTAGGACGTGTGAGTGTGAGTGTGAGTGTGAGTGTGAGACTCTAATACCATAAATTATTTTTGTCTCCTCAATAGATTTAGCTATGAAATGATTTTTTTAAAGTAAGATTGTAAATAGAAAACTTTCGATAAAGACTTTACATATAATATAATGTATGTATATGAAAAAATTTAATCTCATCTTAAAGAACAGTTTAATATGAATTGTTTTCAGTAATTAATTTAATATTATCTAAAAGTCTGAACTTATATATATAGAAGTTTAAATTAACTCATTTATGTTAGGAAATCTAGTACCAAAGTAATATTTTCGGTGGAACAAACAAAAACAAACTAATATTTAAAGAAAAGAGATTAAAAAATGAAATCACCGGGCTCAACACCTAGATTCAAGTGGAACGTCACACGATGCAGGGAAACAACATCTAGACCTTCCTCTCTCACCGCATTCTTTCTTTTAGCCCTCGCATAACCCCTAACCAATTCTTGGGCAAGAAAAATATTATCAGTGATGTTTCTTCCTTTATGTGCTGTTTGGTTAGAAATTGTGGTGGATGAGTGTGACTTGTCTCGTTTTTCAACACTTTTTAAGTACTTTACAATTCGAGCCCCACAAGCGTATGGGTCCGATTGTAGTACGTAAGTACGACCAAGTAGTTTGTTCGTTCCAAGGATTTAATTGAGTGCAAGCGAATCCCTAAAGTTACGAGTATGCATGCTATTGTAGTAACTACACGTGTTTGTTTGGATTTTTGGAAATAAGAACAAAAGTATTAAACTAGATTAACTAAAGTAATGAGAACTAGTGACAATAACAACAAGCTATCTAACTTTCGTTGGAAATTGCAAGAGAAATGTATTGCCTCGGGTGTTTCCGTTTTGTGAGTAATTAATGAACTAGTGAACCAATTACATGAATGAGCTATGAATTCGGATTAAGCTAAAGGCTATCACATATATGTGCAAACCCCCTCGAAAGGCATAGGCTAACAACGTGCATTGATTAGCAATTATAGGATCTAACCAAATACCATAAGCGCATAAGATAGTGTTTTATAAATACTTTCAACACGGTTACTAATATTCATAAAACGTCCTCTCACCAAACTCCTAGACGACCTCTAGTCGTTTAGGGCACGTTTGTTTTTGGATTTTGAGGATTTTGAAATCCGGATTTCAAAATCTAGTGGATTTTAAAATCCTAATGCTTTTTATGTTTTGTGTTTGTTTTGGGATTTATGTAGGGTAGGATTTAACTTTATAGAATAGGGTTATAGGTTTTATAAGTATTTATATAGGATTTGTAGGTATTTATAGGGTTGACTTTTATAGGATTTATAGGGTAGGATTTTGAAATCCTGAATCAAAATCCCAAACTGTAACGGGGGTGGAGTTTCGAAATCCCAAATCCGGATTTCCCATCCCAAAACAAACATGCCCTTAGTGTCTAAAGTTGTCGGTCTAGCAAATAACCCTATCTCGGTTAAGCTAATTACTACTTAACTTCTATTCAATTGATCAAAACTCACACTCACACCCTAATCATGCAAACCCAACTCTCGTTGCAATTAACATAATCGAAAATGCTTGTTAATAGGGTTGATCAACCAAATGAATCAATAGAAACACAACTCTAGAAACATATACCCCAAATTCCAAGCTAATCATGCAATTACTTCACAATTACACTAAATTCCCATCAAAACATCCACATCCAAGCAATTGGAGATTAGCCCATATCTAAAATAACAACTAGAATAAAATTCATGTAAATTAAACTACAAGACATGAATGAAAATGAAATTACCAAATTAAATTTGCAATAAGAAAAATATCACCTCTATCTACAAAATCTTCAATACCAACATTAAATTGAAACACTAAATTAAAATCTATCTAAGAAATGAAATAACTAATCTATTGAGTGAAAGTGTTTGGAGGAGAGGGAGTTGCCCTGTTTCCCAATTCTCGCGTCTGTGTGTGTATCTTCCTATGGAATTGGCTACTGTCCTCCAGCCAATATTGAATTGAGCTCCCCTCAATTATGAAAATGGGCCTCCAAATGAATAAAAACAATGTGGGCTTGATTAATTTATGCATAGGGCCTCTCAATTCCAGTGACTGGTCCCTCTTGCTAACTTAGTTGCCCTCCGACGAATGATTGGAAACTACTGCATTCGGATTTTATAATTCAAATGGGCTATTGATTGATCATGGGCCTCAATTAGTGGATGGGCTGAATTCTTCTATATGGGTCACTGAAAATGATTTAGAAGCTCAGAAATTTGGACTTTGATTTTTCTTTTCATGTCTTGAGCCCAATCATTTTCTCCACTTCTTGATTTATTCTTTCGATTGACTCTATAATATAATCGAAGCGCGTTTTGCATAAAAAATTCTCATTTTTCCTATAAAAATAACAAAACACATACCTTTTTCATTTCAAGTGCAACGAGTCAAATTAGTGTAAATAATGTATGAAATCCTATCAAAAGAAGTAAATTAAATACATGAATTTTAAGCAATTTTCACACTAATCAATGAGATGGGGATGGGAATTGGAAAAATATGGATGGGGTAATCCATGAATAGTAATTGAATAATAGTTGTATTTGGATAGAGATTGAAAAATAGGTGTGGATGGAGAACTTTATGTCAAATCAAGTAGGAGAGGGAATAAATGTGTGAAAGAAAGTATAAGAGAAAATAAATGTGTGGAAGAAAGTAGAAGAGAGAATAAATGTGTGGGAGAAAGTAGGAGAGAGAATAAATGTGTGAAAGAAAAGTAGGAGAGAGAATGAGTGATTAAAAGAAAAAAAAAAGTGATGTGATTGTATAAAAATAGGTTTGTAGGTGTATTATAGAAATGGATGAGTATTTGGATGGAGAGGGATGGGATGGGGGATGACCCATCCAAATTCGGATGGGCCAATCCCAAACCAAACACACCCTTAATGAATGCCACTTGGGCAGGATTCAATATCAGTGGAAGAATCGCCCCATGACGATCAGAAATGATCTTAGTGATAATTTTGTATATGACATTGCAGCATGCAATAGGTCTAAAGTCACTCACCGAAGGAGAGTGTTCAACTTTAGGAATCAGTGAGATAATAGTGTTGTTGAACTGCTTGAGAATCTTACTATTCTTGAAAAATTCAAGAACGGCTTCAGTCACAAGCTCACCAACGATATGCCAAGATTTTTTGAAGAAGTGAGATGAGTAGCCATCCGGCCATGGAGCCTTATCATCACCAATAGAGAACAAGTCTTCTTTGATATCGATGTCAAGAACAAGTCTAGTTAAGAAGGAAGAATCCTCCTCACTAAGATAATATCCTTCCCTAAAAACTGAATGATCAGTAGGGGAACAGGGTAGCTCAGTACCAAATTACTCCTTGTAGTACTCAATGAATGCATAAGAAAGCTCGTGAGGAGACGTAGACAATCGACCATCATTCATAACAATGGAATGAATATGGTTCTTAGAGTGATTCCGTTTCACCAAGTTATGGAAAAACTTGGTGTTGCGGTCATTCAAATTGAGATAATGCCCTTTAGCTTTCTGGGCATAGAAACCTTTCTCAGCCCCTTTCAGAAAAAACACACGTTTACGCAATGAGTGAGCCTCTTCAAAGAGAGGGGAGTTAGAAGGATCAAGATGAAGAGACGAAAGAGTTCGCTCAAGCTCATCCTTCAGTTTAGAAGCGCGGGCATAAATGTGACTAATTAAAGTGTTTAACATTAAGATCTTTGAGCTTACATTTAAGCGCTTTCAGATTCTTGGCAAGAATGAATTGTTTAGTACCACTCAAGCCAGAATTCCAATTGTTCTCAATCGTGGGAAGGAAAACAGGGTTCTTAGACCACATGTTAAAGAACTTAAAAGCTCTTTTCTTGGCCACAACAGGTTGGATGAGATTGGTAATGGAAGGTGAGTGGTTAGACCACGCACCCGCATTAAGAAACTCAGCATGACAAAACATATTACAAAACAGATTGGACGGGGTACCTTTACAATCAATTTTTGTATATTTATAATTAAAGTGGTATAACTTTTGGTAGCATGTAATTAACTTATATATTTGTGATGATATTTCATATTTTTGGTGTATATTGGACGTATGTATGTTTATTTTTATTTATTTGATGTTTTGGTATTTGACGTATATATATTGTAGTGGTATAAGTTTTGGTTTTATATAAACATGATTTTTAAAATATAAAATAATTATTAAAAAAAATATTAAAAAATATATATATTAAACAACAGTTTAAAACCGCTGTCTAAGTGAAATGCATTAAAATATATATATATATATATTAGACAGCGGTTATGAACCGCTGTCCAAGTGAAACACTTTGGAATGCGATTAATAACCGCTATCCAAGTGCATCACTTGCAATGCGGTTAATAACTGCTGTCTAAGTGCTGTTAGAATCGTTGTCTAAAGTTCTTTTTAAGAGTTGTGCAAAGCCAAATATGTAATGTACTGAATGTTATATAAAATATATTCCTATATAGCTAGCTGTTATATCTAGCTCTATTTCCTTTCTCTTTTCTATTACTACTTCTTAATATTGCATCACGTGATGAGTCAATACCTAGCTATTCAAACTTAAATCAATTTTACATACGTAAATTATGCAAAAATATTAAAAAAAAAAAAAAATATATATATATATATATATATAATAAAAGCACGTCAACGTGGTTTCAACATATGGTCGCCTAGCCTGCTTTTTCTCCTTGTAAATTTGGTATATGAATATGATGCTGATAATATGGTTTCAGTTATTTCTCGTAAATTTCATTTTTTAAAATATATACTAACTAGTGTAAGAATTCTTTCTTTTTCCCTTTTCTTGAACGAAACCTAGGACGTGTGAGTGTGAATTTAAAACTCTGATACCATAATTTTTTTTTGTCTCATCAAATTGAACTTTTATAAAGATAGTGTGAAATTAATTCATTTATATTAATTCCTCAACAAATTTAGCTCTGAAACGATTTTTTTAAGTAAGATTGTAAATAGAAAACTTTCGATCAAGACTTTACATCTATATCTATATCTATACTATCTATAAAGCGTGGATATGTGAAATATGTCCGGTATCCTGCCGGTTACAAGTAAAAAAAACGCTTAGGTGTCCATTTAACAAGAGAAAAGGGCACGTCTCCATCAATTTGAAATTACTGTTCTTCTTCCTTATCGCATTCTCTGAAATGCAAGCTTTCTCTCACTCTCCTTCACATCTCTGCGCAAGCTCTCTCTCACTCTCTTCCACATCTCTCGCGTAATACACCCAACTCTTCCCCCAAATTGTGCAGAAGGAGGCCGTATCAATCCCGTGTCACCCAAACTTTCTCACTCACTAGGAGGCTCAACGCTAATCTCGAATCCCCAATTTAAATCCCTAATCAGGTATAATAATCACTGTTTTCTGTATTTAGAATTTTGTGAAACTCATATGTGTTAATTTTCTGAAACTCACAATTTGTTGGTGGACAAGAACAATGAGAGATAACTCCCTGTAGCAAAAAACAGTCATAAAAAGGGGGGAAAAGAAACTCCCAGTAGCAGAAATCAGCCATAGAAGTCATTTTCTTTTGGGTATTTATATGCACACCAACTGCTTGAAAAAAGGTTTGTTGAGAAAATGCACATGCAGCAGAGTTTTTCTGTGAAAAAGTTTATGAATAACCTACACAATTCACTACAAAAAAGAGGTGTTTTACCGACGGTTATGCCGACGGATATTCAGTCGGTATTGGCTCTTACCGACGGAATTACCGACGGATTTTATCAGTCGTCAATGAATTGGTCGGTAGTGGTTACTGACGGAAAATATGCGTCCGTCGGTATATGCCGACGGATTCCCGACGGATTCAAACCAACCCGTTTTCAAACCGGGTCGCCTATACCGACGGATTCAATTCCGTCGGCAGTCAAGCTAACCCGTTTTCAAACCAAGTTTTCAAACCGGGTCGCCTGTACCGACGGATCCCAAATCAATTTTTCGTCGGTAGATCCGTCGGTATATTTTGGACTTAAATTTTATTATTTTAATTTACCGACGGAATTTTCCGTCGGTAAGTATTAAATTTTTTTTAAAAAAATGAAATTCCGTCGGCTCGCCCGTCGGTATTACCGACGCTACACCGACGGAATAGTCCGTCGGTAAGTACCAAAAATTTAAAAAAAAAAATTTATTTTCGATCGGGATCCGACCCGATCAAAATTGCTTAAATAATTCAATACACGATCAAAATTGCTTAAAAAATTCAATACACAAATCTACATTACATCCAACAGAATAAACAAAATCGTCGTCCTTTGCTTGAGCAAACAACAAAAACTTGATGATGTAGACCAGAGTGCTAAGGCATCGAATGGTGTTCCGGAATTGGCAGAGGATCGATCAAGTAAGAAGCAAATAGAATTTTGCTGCTAATTATGACAACTATACCCCTCACTAGAATGCTTGAAAAAGCTCTGTAAAATATTAAAACAACGTAGTAAACATTAACAAAAACTTATATGAGAAATAATTTAACAAGAATGTGAGTATATTAATACGTACCGTGGAGTATATTAAATTGTCCTTCGCTGACTCGACTGCATCCCTGCCATTTTAAAATCAATTCCAAAGAATCAAGATTCAATTGTCATTTTATATATTTAAACATAAATTAAATTATCATAAAAATTGAACATACCTCAACAGAGATCAAGTAACTTCATTAGGCTCGCATAGTTTCGGTCATGCTGGTAGTTCAAAGATAAGAGATTTAGAGTACAATAAATAAATCAATAATTCAAATTTGTTAAGGCTTTTC
Source organism: Galeopsis tetrahit (assembly GCA_963675135.1). Lineage (NCBI taxonomy): Eukaryota > Viridiplantae > Streptophyta > Magnoliopsida > Lamiales > Lamiaceae > Galeopsis > Galeopsis tetrahit. Next base: position 59,072,324 of record OY776127.1, read on the forward strand.
TTTTTTTCTTTTTAATTTGTGTTTGCAAGGGATAGAATTATTTTTTTTTTAAGTCGTTCCCTCAAAGCTTTTTTAAAAACAGATTAAATTTTAGAAAAGAAATCGGACACAATAAAATTTTCGAACAAATACAAAAAAAATTCAAAACCCTAATTTTTTTTGACTTTACCCCAAAAAATTTCAAAAAAAAAAATCACACATAAAAACTGGAAAAGAATCGAAAATTATTCCAGAACATGTTACCATACATCCCAAATCAAAACAAAAAGAACATGTTACCATACATCCAAATATAAAACTAAAAAAACAAAGAAGGGATGTGCTCACCTGACTTGGACGGCGGTGTGTCGGGGAGGGACGGTAGGGTGTCGCGGACGGTGGGGATGGGCGAACGGTCGCAGCGAGGACGGCCGGAGAAGGGGGTGGCGCCGCTGCGAACGTGGGCAAAGGGCAGCATGTGGCGGAGGAGACGGTCGGAGTGGGGGAGAGGGAGAGGGAGAGACATAGAGAGAGCCGGTCGGAGTGGCGGAGGAGACGGTCGGAGTGGGGGAGAGGGAGAGGGAGAGACATAGAGAGAGGGATGGAAAATACGCGTGAAATGAGAGAAAGTTACATTTATATTCGGAAATGGCGACGGAAATGGCGACGGATATTTCGGTCGGCTTTGGCTCGTTGCCGTTAGCGACGGAAATGGCGACGGATATTTCGGTCGGCTTTGGCTCGTTGCCGTTAGCGACGGAAATGGCGACGGATATTTCGGTCGGCTTTGGCTCGTTGCCGTTAGCGACGGAAATGGCGACGGATATTTCGGTCGGCTTTGGCTCGTTGCCGTTAGCGACGGAAATGGCGACGGATATGTTCCGTCGCCATTGGATTTTTATAACCAAATGATAAATAATTAAATTATAAGTTAATTAATAAAATAACCAAATGATAAATAATTAAATTATAAGTTATAACCAAATGATAAATAATGAAATCTTATAAATTGTACAAAATAAAATAGCTAGGTTACATTAATTTAATATTCATCTTCATCTTCATCTTCGTCTTCATTTTCATTATTTGCCACATCTTCCTCTTCCTCCTCATCTTCTTCATCCTCCCCCTCGTCATGTTCATCCTCCTCCTCATGTCCACTATCGTTTTCAATAACAATCAATTGTGGATTTGCAGCCGTCAAGTCTACCGAAAGATTAAAATCTCCCGAAAACACTTCAGTTTGATTCTCTATTTGTTCCATTTGAAACGGAGGTTCATCTTCATCGTTGTTTTCCTTTTGGGGGACCTCCACCATTGACCTTGCCTTCACTTTGCAAACAGCGTGTCATTCTGATCTATTACGTTTTCCAGCTCCTGGATACGTGCAGTAGTAGACATGAGATACCTGAGAGGCAAATACAAACGGATCATCCCCGCTATACTTCCTTTTCGAATTAACATCCACAAGCTTGTACTCCGGATGAATTTTGGTTCCTAAAGGGGATGTGTCAAACCAATGACACTTGAACAACATTACGGTTTTCACTGGATATCCCGGATATTCAATTTCAACGACTTCGTGCAACACCCCAAAGTAATCACTTGCATCTGCATTGTAATTCGCACCCCTAAGACAAACACCACTGTTGTTAGTCGTTCTTGTTGATGCATACTCTGATGTATGAAACCTGTAGCCTTTCACAATATAGCCGTTGTAAGTCCTCACACGCCGTAGTGGTCCTTGGCTGAGATCCTGTAAGAACCGGCTCTGAAAATCGTGCGATTGTCCCTATACGTATAGTTAAAATTAACATTAATCAAAACAATTATTTGTTCACGTAAAATTCAATTAATGATACTCACATAACGTTGGAACCATCGGGCAAATTGACGTTGAAGACTAGTATCTATGTCTCTATCTGAGATGTTTTGATCTGCATGTCGTAGTTCTTGTGTATACATCCTAATAATTCACAACACAATTAAATGATAAATGACGCACGTTTAGTGCTATTTAATTAGATGATAAATATATGAAATACTTACTCAATGTAAGGCTGAACTTCATCACAATTCAATAACACGTACGTTTGTGCTATTTCAGCCTCTGTGTGTGTTGACCAATATCGTTCAGTGGCTTTTCCTATAGGTCGCCCCTTAGACTTGAATACAGAGAGCATGCCATCGACTTCTTGTTGCGTACCTCTACCATCGAAGTTACGTGGTTCATTCCTGATCCTCGTGTTGACATGGTCTTCAAAATAATATGAACAAAACATGCCAACCTCTTCATTCAAATACGCATTAACAATCGATGCTTCGACGTTTGCCTTCTGTTTAGCATTGCGCTTCAAGTTGTGGAGATACCTAAAATTATAATAGTTAACAAATTAAAATAAGGCTCCATATACTAAAAACTAATTAAATGAGAGAAATAGAATTGTTCACCTCTCAAATGGGTACATCCACCTGTACTGCACTGGACCACAAATCCTAGCTTCATACGCTAAGTGAACAGGTAAGTGTTCCATCGAGTCAAAGAAGCTAGGTGGGAAAAAACGTTCCAACTTACACAAAATAACTGGAATGTCTCGTTCCAAACGATTCATATCATCAACCTTGATTGTTGTAGACGTTAAATCTCTAAAAAAGAGACTTAATTCAGTGACAGCCCTCCACACATTCAGAGGAAGAAATTCTCGAAACGCAATAGGTATCAAGCGCTGCATAAAAACATGACAATCATGACTCTTCATCCCTGCAACTTTGCCTTTTGTTGTGTCTACGCATCGACTCATGTTTGACACGTAACCGTCTGGAAATCTTAACTCTTTAATCCACCTACACAATTCCTGTTTTTGTGCCTTATCTAGTGTGTAGCAAACCTTTGGATATTTACCTGTACGGGTATCCTGTTCCAACTCATCACGGCGACAGATAGTGTTCAACTCTTCCCTGGACTTTGGAGTATCTTTCGTCTTGCCTTCTGTGTTCATGATTGTGTGAAACACGTTGTCAAACACATTCTTCTCAATGTGCATGACATCCAAATTGTGTCGGAGCAATAGTGAACTCCAATATGACAAGTCCCAAAAAATACTCTTTTTCTTCCAGTTACCTGGGATTCCTTTGTTGTGTTCTTCTGCATTTTCCTCCGTAGTTTTTTTCAAACCCGTCCACTCAATCTCATGTAACAGACTTTGTCCTGTACGATTAATAAATGTTAGAATAAATGTAACTCAAAAAAACATGTTAAAATAAATGTATAAAATACCATTTCGAAGGGGCGGTCGATTGTTTGTGACTGTTCTATTCTTCGTGAAGTCCACCTTATTCCTTCGAAATGGATGATCTCGAGGTAAAAACCTTCGGTGATTATCGAACCATGAAACTTTTCTACTCTTCGGGAGACTGAAAGCTTCAGAATATTCCATACAATACGGACAAGCTTGCTTTCCGGCTGTACTCCACCCGGACAACATAGCATATGCAGGAAAGTCGCTAATGGTCCACAATAAAGCAGCACGCATCGTGAAGTTTTGTTTCCTAGAAACATCATACGTTTGGACTCCGTTATCCCATAGGAAGATCAAGTCTTTAATAAGAGGCTGGAGATAAACATCAAGTTTATGCTTTGGATTCGACGGACCAGGCACCAATACAGTCCGAAACATTGTTTGAGGTTTCATGCACATCCATGGAGGTAGATTATACGGAGTCAGTATCACCGGCCACAAAGAATACTTCTTTCCATAACTCCCAAACGGTGCAAAACCATCAGTACTCAAGCCTAATCTCACATTCCTCGGTTCACAAGCAAATCCTGGAAACACGTTATCAAGGTGTTTCCAGGCTTCAGAGTCGGACGGATGTCTCATATCCCCAGCCTCAGTATCTTCAGAATTTCTTGCATGCCACGTCATGTGTTGAGCTGTAGCACTATATTGAAACAATCTCATTAAACGAGGAATGATAGGAAGATAATACATCCTCTTGTGTGGCACTTTCTTTTTTGTCTTGCTTGATTGACCACCTGGTCCCTTCCGTCGTGGCTCTTTGTACCGGGGATGGCCACACATTCTACACATAAGAAGATCGCTATCGTCATCACCCCAGTATAACATGCAACCATTCACACAACAATCAATCTTCTCAACCGGCAAACCCATATTCTTCATCAGTTGTTTGCTCTGATGAAACGTCGCAGGTACTTTATTATCGACAGGACAAATCTCACTGCATAATTGTGTCATTTGCTCATATGCTCTGTTAGATAGCTTGTTCTCCGTCTTGATAGCCATAAGTCGAGCATTAAATGACAACTGAGAATGAGAATCACACCCTGGGTACAAATCTTGATCGACTAATTTGAGCATCTCATAAAACTGAAATGCTTCATCCGTTGGTTCCTCCTCTATATTTGACATACCGGCTTCCATCACCATTGTTTGATACATATCGGGTTCTTCCACCCCAAACTCTTGATCGTTACTGGTGCCGACATGCTCAACGTGTACTGGTTGTTCATAAATTGCAGTAGTGTAATAGTACAAGACTTGATCAAAATTATAAGGCCACCGTTGTTCGCCATGACTTGTCCAATTATGGTAATTATCAACGAACCCATTCATAACAACGTGGCATAAGACTTCATCAATGCTTTTAAATGATCTATTCTTACATTTCTTAGCATTACACGGACACCTAATACAATCCTCAGACATGTAATGTGGGTGTAGCTTTGCAAATTCAACAAATGACACGAGTTTATCATAAAATTCAACATTCACATTTCCTAAAACGAGCCTAGGAGTACAATACATCCACCGACGATCCGGCAATTCCATCTGTTAAACAATTTGACCAAATTAAAATTACACACTAAAAATTAAACACTAAAAGTAAAAATTATGTAGTAAAATTACACACTAAAAAATTAAACACCAAATTAAAATTACACACTAAAAAACATACCTTAAATTTTCGCTCCAATCCAAATTTTTCCCTTAATTTTTTGCTCCACACTAAAAATTTTCGCGTGTTTTGAGGTTCTGGAACATTTTTCAATACTACATGCCGACGGAAATGTCAGTCCGTCGGTATATCACGCGCCAAAATTCCGTCGGTATTGGCACTACCGACGGAAAATATCAGTCGGTACCAAAGATTTGAAATGTATGTCAAATCAGTCAGATTCCGTTTACCAATTTTCAGTCGGTATTTACATTACCGACGGAATTTCCGTCGGCATTGAACATGTGTCAATACCGACGGAATCACTATCCGTCGGTAAAGACGCGTATAAAAAAAATTAAACTGCGTATTCTTAACACTCCAACCACACTCAAAACAACCTACTTCTTCACAAACATCAAAAATTAAAAAAATACAGAAACTCATGTCTTCATCTTCGACATCCATGAAAATTGTGGTATGCCATTGTGGAAAAGAAGCTCGTGTGTGCATGTCGAAGCAAGAAAAAAGTAGAGGTAGACTATTTTATACTTGCCCAGATTCACTAAATGGTAATGGATGCTCCTTTTTTGTTTGGGCCGATGAACACGAAATTCACGGACAAGGAACGAGTTCACACGGAATGTTTCCGGGCATGGTGAGGAGAATTGACTCACTTTTGCTTGAAAATCAAGAGCTCAACAACAAGTTGAATCATGCGCAACTAGTTGGGGATATGTATAAGGATACATCTGACCAACTAACCTCAGAATTAGGATTTGAAGCTGGAAAAGTTGAAGAGCTAAAGAAGCAGAGGAACTTTCTTGTTGTGGCCATAGTATTCTGTGTTCTACCCTATGTGTTCAAGTTTATAGGTTGGATGTAATCCTAAGTTTATGTCTCTAATATGTATTGCTAAGTTTATGTAATGTTAAGTGTATGCATGTAATGTAACCACAACAACAGCCTTTCTTCAAGGCAATTTTCAATGAAAATGTTGTTTATCTATCACATAAAACATCCAAATTTAAATATACACATTCTTAACACATAAAACACACATAACTAAAATTAAACAACTGATACTTAAACATAAAAGTAAATAGTTCAACAAAAATGCAAATAAAAAATAAATAGTTCTACGAGACATAAAAGTAAATAGTTCTACGAGACATAAAAATAAAATTGTTAAACACATAAAAAAAATAAATTGTTCAAAGTCACTCAATCACCATAGAGGAATATATCAATGTCATCGTTGCCAACGTACTGCTGACCCATGATGTCATCATCGTGCTGCATGGTCGGGACATAGGCTGAGGGGGCTGAGGGGGCTGGGGGAACAGGCACGTTCACGTTGGTCGTCGGTGGAGGAGCTTGCATGGTTCTCCGATAAACCTCCTCGATCTTCTCGTCCGACCACCCCATCTCTCGACCCATATTCACATGCATCACATGCATGTAATGGTTGAATTGTGCCATCGTCACATCAGGAGTTGGGGTGGAAGATACGGAACCCTGCGATGCCGTCTGGGACGGACCAGCGCCGGAAATGACATCAGCGCTCATACGACCAAGGCCCAGAACTCGTCCGCGGGTGGTGGGGGCAACTTCCAAATAAGCCCGGTCCATCTCCTCGACTGTAGGGGCACTGCTGGTTCCGGCTTGAGTAGGGTCGACTTGAGTTCCGATCTCGGCAATCCTCCGGTTCATCTCCAACTACATAATTAATAATTTTAAATTAATAGAATAAATTATAAAAAATGTATTTAATTAAACAATTTTATTACTTACATGGAGGTTAGTTGTGCGCCCGTATGTGGATTGCTGTGTATCAGCATTAAACGGATGAGCAATGCTCATCCGGTCCAAGTGAGTGGGTACACGCCCCGTATCCCGTTCCTAATAATTAAATTTATGTATTATATATATTAAATATATAATTAAATTTATTGAAATTAATTAAAAAATTAATAAACACTTACAATGACCATCGACTGCTCAAGGATGGACCGGGCTCCAGTCCGATGCCTGGACATCCCACCCCCATCGTCGGATCTCCGGTTGGCCTTAGCAATCTCACACTTCCTGATGTACTCCGGATCCAGCCACTCCCTCGTCAATGAATCCCACAACACAACATCATTATCATCCTTACCCAAGCTCTGCGTCGTCCCATCGCTCCGCCATGCCATTCTCCATTCGTACATTAAATCCTTATACCGCTGTTGCGCCGATTTACAGAAATACTTGAACATAGCCTGGTCTGAGTACATATTCCGATCCCAAGTGGTTTGTTTCTGCACATATAATAAATTGTTTATTATTGAACAAATTAACAAACATTAATTAAATAATTAAGTAATTAATTACTACCTGAAATTCCTCGAAGTACGCCAACTTTTTTTGTTTTGGGACCTTCGACTAGGTAATTGCACCCGCAGAGATCGGTAAAGAGCCAAAAGCAACCGTGCATGCCCTGGAGACCTCGTTACCAGGTAACAATCTGTGACATTAATTAACAAACAAAACACATTATAAATTAAAACGAATGTGAAATTAATTAATTATTAATTATTAAACAATAAAAGTATTTAATTACTTACACTCCTCCACTTGTAGCCCAAACGCGCTCCCGGCCATCCCGAGCAGGAACAGCAGGATGGTCCCGGACAGACGAATGAGACGACGACTGATCAGGCGACGGGTGTGGAATGGGTGGCGGAGGCGACGATAATGGTGTTCGTGGCAGTGTAGGCGCCGGCGCCTCGGGTCTAAGTTTGGATCGACTCTTCCTCGATCGGCTACGTGACCCGGAGGCCCCGTGAGATCCCGAGCCACCAGAGGCACCAGCACCATTTCCAGTCATCTATTTAATTTAAACATTTAAATTAATAAATTATATATATAATACTAATTAATTAATAATAAATTTTTTAATTTAATAAAAAACAATAATCTAATAAATTAAAATTTAATCCCTAAATAATAACCTATTTTAAGAAATAATAACCTATTTTAATAAATAATTTTTTATTCAATCAACAATACCTAATTTAATCAATAATAACCTATTTTAATAAATAATTTCCTATTTTATTCAACAATAACTAATTTATTCAATAATTTTCAACTTTAATTAACAATTTTCTATTTTAATTAACAATCTATAACCTAATAAATTTAGTAACAATTTTTTCTAACTTTAAAATAACAATTTCCTAATATAATTAACAAAGCCCCTAATTTAATCAATAATTTCATAATTAGTAAATCAACAATATTAATCTAGCTAATTATAACGTACAATATCATAATTTAATTATGTAATTAACTCCACTCCAACGTATATGCAAATTCAACAATAATATCAATTATATATATAACATCAATTATGCAAAACATGCAATATCGATCTTAACAAATCACATCAATTTATTATAAATAACTATATACATCAACTAGCTATACATATAGGCAATTATCCACTTACAATATCAACTAATTAATTAGATATATCAACTACATACATTCAAAATAATTAACTATATACATCAACTACAAACAATTAATTTCATATTAATCTATATAACAATTTAAATTAACACATGCAATTTAATTCATAATTATAGGCAATACATATATAACTTAAAAATTAATTACTAACAAATTAAGAAAGCGTACCGTATAGATTTTCTAATCGAGTCGAGAGATCACCTCGGCCGAGCCTCTTCTTCGCGCGATGAAGATGAAGACGGAAAGAGGGAGGAGGGAGGAGGGAGGGTTTCTGTAATCTGTTCTTCAGTTTATATACAAAAAAAAATTGCCTTTACCGACGGATATTTCCGTCGGTAATGACCAGATTAATTTTGGTAGTTAATGCGGGTCGGTTACCGACGGAAAAATGACCACATTTAATTTTGGGAGTCGATCAAGAAGGCGGTTAGTTAATGCGGGTCGGTTACCGATGGAATATTTACAATACCGACTGAACAATCCGTCGGCCGGTGACCCAAAAACGACACCGTGTAGAGAGTTTTGAGTGTCCGTCGGCATATCCGTCGGTATCCCGTCGGGAAAGCCGACGGAAATTGAATTCCGTCGGCAGAGTCTTCTGACTTTGAATTCCGTCGGTAATCCGTCGGTACAGCCGTCGGAAAGGAAATCCGTCGGTATACATCCGTCGACATAAACAAGCATTTTTGTAGTGATTGCTAATAAGAAACTTGCCACAAACACATAATAATTTTGTTTTTCCAATTGACAAGTATTAACTGATGGGAAAACATGCATCTAAGTATTATATATTCAGTAATTTTTAATGATCAGTGGAGCCTTTGGAAGACTAAGAACAGTCTAGAAAGTGAAAACCTTAATTACTCAACCAAATTATGAAAAAGGATACTTGTATATGTGTGGCCCTGTTTTAACTTACACTCTTGACAACTCATTCTAGCCCCTTGAGAGGTTTTTAAACAAAGCTTTAACTTGCTGTTTGTGGTATCTATACAAATTTGTTGAGAAAATGACAATTGTAGTACTTGCACTTAGAGTCTGTTATTTGCTGATTTTTCTTTGTTTTTTGTTAAATTTCACAAACACATGACAAGTATTAAAAATTATTTAAACTAAAAACCCTCCAACTCAATTATAATTCGAAAGAACAGATAGTATCTTGTTTATTTTCTTTGTGTTCCTGAGGTTTATGTCTATTCCAAGAGATTCTATTTACAAGTCACTCTTTTTTCTTTAAATTTTTTGTACCTCCGTCTTCTCTACTGTTTCCTTGAAAAACATTAAATTGAAACATATTGTTTCTACTTGCAGCGGGTATTCACACTGAGGTTCGCGAGTTTCAATTACAGGTATAAATTAAAAACATGTATTCTTTGAAATTTTAGTGTAACATATTGCTTACATTATCTGAACATCCAATGCGGCTCATGTGTCAATCTACGGTTGTCTTGAGTTTTGTGTGGTTTTCTAAACTAAGGCCTGGTCTATGAATTTTTTGGTGGGTAGATGGTGATAAACTGGTTGTTTGTGTAGGATATTCTCAATATGTTCTTATATGCAGGTTATAGACTATTGTAGTTTGGGTTTTTACACGCACACCAACTGTTTGATATATTGTTGTTTGGGAAAATGCTAATTTTATTCTTCAGGAGTTGTATACAGTGTCATCCTTGTTTATTTTATTTGGGCTTGCTATTATATCTTTTGGTAAAATGTTCTACTTACTCTACTGTGTTTTTGAATTTCTTCTCTTTACTTGTCGTTAGTACCTCATCATCTCTCATGTTTTCTACCTAATCTTGTGTATCTGGTTTATGAATTTATACATGTTTTCTTCTCTGCTTAGCTCTAATTGACTCCTCTAGCTAGCTCAGGTTTTAAGCATCTCTTTAGTTGTTCACACAAATTTTTTTAGTTCATACCATTAGTGAGGCCTGTTTCTGATATAGTAATCTGTCTTCTAATCACTCTCTTTAGGAGATATTGTGCGAAAATTCAGAGAGGGACCAAGGATCAAACCACTAAACCATAGCCAAAATTTTGGGTATTTATATGCACACCAACTGCTTGATAAATTGTTTGTTGAGAAAATGATAATTGTAATACCTACTCTTGAATCTATCATTTGCTGCCTTCTGTGATACTATCTATTTCAATTTGAAAGTGATCACACCCAGATGCAAAAAAGTTTATTATGCCTAGACTTCAAGATGCCTTATTCTGTTTATTTTGGTTTATTTATTTGGCCTCGACATTTGGTAAACAAAAGGAAGAGATATTTTGTTCTCAATGTGGTAAGGAAGGTTGGGCACATGCTTGTAAATGAATGTTTAAGCTATTGATGAAGGAAATGAGTTAAGCAATTGTAGTTTGGGGGAGAGATAAACAACAAATAATGGACATAAGTTTGCGTAGTTGTGGAATAATAAATCTTTAGCCAAATAAATATGTTTGATTTTCATATTTCACAGGTCTCGTGTGAAAGAATATCTTCCGGTGTGAAAGAATATCTTCCGATGTGTGTACCAAATGTTATAAATTTGTTTGTACTTGTGTTATACTTTGTTATTCTTTTTTTTGCAACATTATACTTTGTTATTCTTAGATGTAAGAAGTTTTTACAATTTCAAATGCAGTATGGTGTTTTCTTTTTTCTACTCTGTCTTCATTCATTAAAAGTTTTCCTTTCACATGCAGCTCCTTAGTCTCATTTCTATACATATGTATCATGATTCACTTATTTTGCATACTTGGAAAAAAAAATGAAGTAGCTTAGACAAATCTTTTTTGTCGATAACCTCAGACCAATCAATCGAATATTGATTAATACGTAATCGATCGAACACTATTTGAAAACGACTCTTCTGCTGAGAAATGAAATGTTCCAAATACCCTTTGTTCAATGGTCAAATTCTACATATTGAGGAAGAAATAAATGTTAATCAATCGTACACATCAAAATCGCAGTGTATAATAGCATAATATTATAATAATTACTTTGTAATATTAGAAACATGTAGTTGTATATTATAAACTCTTGTTTAATAAACATGTCTTTCTCTTTAAAAAATACAAATATGTAATAATTTAAACACAAATATCCGGGTTAACACCTCAATTTTGAGGTGTGCCCTACCTAGTATAATATAATGTATGTATATGAAAAAATTTAATCTCATCTTAAAATTCAATGCGGTAGCTTGAATGTTGTAGAATCAATTCATTAATATTAGTTATTTAATACTTTCCTTCACTCTCTTTGTTGAATTCTCAACTCTACCTTTCAATATAGATCAATCGAGTGAACAGTTTAATTAATATGAATTGTTTTCAGTAATTAATTTAATATTATTTAAAAGTTTGAACTTATATAGAAGTTTAAATTAATTCATTTATATGAATTAACTAATAATTTACCTTTTTTTCATAATAGTATACACATACACATGATACGAAAAGTTTAGATTCGTTGTATATTTTTTTATACGGACGATCATGGTTTTCTTGGCATTATTTGTGACGTTGATTACATACTTAGAGCATGTTTGATAGCATAGACTAATTATTTAAGATTAGGATGATAATTAAACTTTATAAATTTTAAAGTATAATCTATCCTTAATCTAAGTTATCAAACAACCAATAAAAATGACATATAGTTAATCTATGTTTAATTTAAGCTATCAAACATGGCCTTATAATATGTCGAACCATTAAGAAAAATTAAAAAGAAGCTGGATCCAATGTTTATTTATATACTGATTTTAAAATGGAATATCAGAAGTGTATTTAAAATTGGTCGAGTTTCGAAAAGAAAGAGGCGTAGGTGCAACCTCGGGAATGCCGAGGTTGGGCACTGACAGAGGATGCGCGGGTTAAAGTAGCGCTTCCTGTAAACGTCACGCATACTCGTCTGACAATGACCGGCAAAAGCAAATCTTCGCCTATATATACATACAATATTTTTTGTATATTTTCCAATTTTTTTTATGAATTGTGACTTATAAAACCGTGGGTGCCGCGACTTTTCTATAAGTGCGGGTGCCTCTGCTTAACTAATTTCATAAAGACTTAGATCACTACATTTTGGGTTATAAATGGGCAAACATACAGTAGAAATGGGCAAACATTTATATAGTGCCCCATGACAACATCAATACTCACGCGGCACAACATTAAGTAGCAACGTGCGTCATTTAGGAAATTTGGAATACTATTAGGAAATTTGGATTACTAGAAACGAGTTGAGGTTTAAAGGAACGAAACAAGGTAGAAAAAAAGTAGTGGAGAAAATAAAGATTAGTGTGTGGAATTGGTTTGGAGGTAAGAACTAAGAACGCCTTGGTCCCCAATTCATCTCTATCGACCTGGTTGTGCAACCCACATTTGTGCATTATTGAGTAATTTCTACTGGATCTCAAAACTATGACTTTATGAGTCTATACTCTCTCTGTCCAATTTTACTATGCCCACTTCTCCAGGTACGAGTTTTAATGAATATTGATTACTCCCTCCGTCCCACAAGTGTTTGCACCACAAATTGGGCACACTTTTTAAGAAAAAAGTGTAATGAGTGGAGTGTTGAGGGGTAATTTTGTAAAGTTATATGGATAAAGTAAAAAGGTGATTGGAAAGAGAGTAAAAGTAATGACATTTTGTGTAAATATGTGAATATTGTGAGGGTGAGGTTTATGAGAATGTTTCCTTTTATGGGTGTGCAAACAATTGTGGGACGGACAAATAAGGCAAGTGTGCAAACAGTTGTGGGACGGAGGGAGTAGTTTATTGATAAAGTAGATAAGTTGAGGGTATGATGGGGTATTGTGGGGTCCATTTGCAAATAAATGATTGTTTATGAATAAAGTGAATGACAAAGTGGGTAAATAAGTGATGATAGGAGGATGAAGATAAAGTAGTATGAATAGTATTGTTTTCAAAAAGGGTATGAGCATAATAAAATTGGACAAACAAAAAAGGAAAGTGGGAATAATGAAATTGGACGAAGGGAGTATATCATACTTGTAAATATCTAGGTTGAGTACCCTTCTATTCGTGATTAATGAAACATCTTTTTACTGTTAAAAAAAAAAATCACTACATTTTGGATACTAGATTTTAAATTTAGAATATTTAAAAAAATATACCAATATTTTCCTTTTTTTCAAAAAATTAAAATTTTGTGTTGATAAATATATATTCTTCGTCCCACTTTAATTATCATATTTTTCCCACACAGATTAAAAAATCAGTAATATTAATAATTATTTGAAAAAAAAAAAATCCACTTATTGGTTATAACTTCAAGGGTATTAGGAATTAATATACAAGAATTAATTTTTCACCTCTCTACAAGTTCGAACTTTTAGATAAGACAATTTTATTTTATGGTATCAGAGCCTAAAGGCTCACGCCCACACATCCTACGTCCCCACATTCTGAATTCGATTCCTGTTGAAAGCAACTCCAACCATTTAAATTGTTCACTCGATGGACCTTCTTCCCAAAGGTTAAAAGGTGATAATTCGGTCCACGAGTGAGGGAGAGTATTAGGAATTAATATACAAGAATTAATTTTTCACCTCTCTACAAGTTCGAACTTTCATAGTATCAGAGCCTCCAGACAAACAACCTGAGTTTGATTATTGTTGGAAGCAACTCCACCCATTTAAAATTGTCCACTCGATGGGCCTCCTCCCCAAATGGTATAGGTGATAATACGGCCCACGAGTCGGACTTTTAGACCCATTTAAAATTGTCCACTGGATGGGCCTCCTCCCCAAATGGTATAGGTGATAATACGGCCCACGAGTGAGGAGGAGAATTAGGAATTAATATACAACGGACTTTTAGATGAGACATAATGGTATCGGAGTCTCCAAGCAAACGACATTCACACCAATTTTAATTTTTTATTTATATTTTATCTGCACCCGCTCATTTTATGAGTTCACCCCCAAATCATTTCCTTTTATCACGATTATCTACACCCGCTCATTTTATGAGTTCATCCCCAAATTTTTTTTTACTACGATTATCTGCACCCCTAATTTTATGAGTTCACCCCAAAATATTTTTTTAAAAATAATTACATTTAAAAAATTATATTATCCTTTTATTAATTTACACAAAATATAATAAAATCAACCTTAATTTGTATATTTACAATATGCAGCCGAGTCATTGTCGAGTTACCGTTGATTCACCACCAAGTCACCCATATTATTTGAAAAAAAAAATAGTAAAACATAATTTAAAAAAAAAACTATCGAAATTAACCACAAATCTCGTTTTTTCTTCCCCCTCCTCTTTTCCTTTTTTCTTCCCATTTTCAGTTTTTATTCCAAACCTTTAATTTCTTCGTTTTTTTTTCCTTTTTTCTTTTTAAATCTTCCTGCCTTTATTTTCCATTTTTTTTCATATGTATTTTTTTAAATTTTAATACAAAATAATATTATAGGTATGATTTTATTAGAGTCGGTAATACAATAAATAATAACTAGTCATACCATAAATAGTAATCAGTAATACCATTAACAATAATTAGTATACAATAACAAATAATTCCACGTCTCTAATTATATTCAGTAATACAAAAAATAATTATTAGTAATGCCACGAAAAATATTAAAAAAATACTATGAACATTAATCAGTAACATTTTATACCATAACAAATAATTCCACACATCCAATTGTATTCAGTAATACAAAAAATAATTATCAGTAATACCATGAACAGTAATAACATGAATAGTATATACAATAACAAATAATTCCACGCGTCTAATTATATTTAGTAATACAAAAAACAATTATCAGTAATACCATAAATAGTACTCCCTCTGTCCCGGGATAATTTGCATAGTTAGACCGGCACGTTGTTTAATAAAAGTGGATTTAGTGGTTGATGATGTAAGATAAATGAGGGGTATTTTATGTAATTTGATGATGTGTAAAGTGGATTTGATGGAGAAAATGAGTGGCAAATTTGAAAATAAAATGATGTTGTGAGATTATTAATTTTGTGGGGTATTTCCATATTAAGAGTGTGCGAGTAATTTTAGGACGTCCCAATAAGGAAAGTGTGCAAGTAATCACGGGACGGAGGGAGTAATTAGTAATACCATGAACAATAATCAGTAATCAATAGTCGGTTATAATACGCACACACAAGATTATAGCATACACCCCGTACGATTATGACACACCCCATGAAAGACCGAAGATACCTTTTTCCTACATAACCATAATTCCCTCTTTATTCTCTCAAACCATAAAGCGTGAAAAACAAAATACACTGCTTGGAACACCCACTCATCTCCCAATTTTGCCGGTTGCCGCTCAAAGCCTCGTTGTCATAGTCTTTCATTGTTGCCGCACAAAGTCTCGCCACCATAGCCTCATTTGTCGTGACCGCATTTGTTTCGCTGATTTCACGACATCTGCTTCGTTATTCGTCCAGGCCTCACCGTCCGTCCGTCCAAGGTTGCGTCCCAAGTTGTCGCCGTCTGTGGCTACGTCCCAAGCCCCCGCCGCTTCCTCCTCTTTCCGTCGCGTCCCAAGCCGTCTGTCCCTCTTTCGATTATAAGTTAAAAAAACAGATTTGTTGCCTCCTTCTCGTTTCTACCACCCCTCTGTCGTCAATTTTCTTCTAACACCACAAAATAATTGCAAAAAGGCGACGGGGAAGGCAACAAATTCCCCCTCACTAATCATGAAGGAAACGGCAAAGGCAACGGATGTCTGTCGTTGCCAATATGCTCGTTGCTATTTTATAGGCAACAGATTTGGGGAAAACCGTTGCCTTTTGGCGAGGGCGACAGCCGTTGCCAATTCGCAACGACAATAATCCGTTGCCTTTTGGCAACGGGGCCCACGACCGTCGCCTTTTGGCAACGGGCCCACTGCCGTTGCCATTTTGGCCGTCGCCTTTTTATTAACTTTTAAAAAATGCGAACCTGGGTTACGAACCCAGGTATCGAGGCCACCAACACCTACGCCCCACCGCTGGGCCACCCCAATTTTCGGAAATTTCAGAATATATGCTTCAGGCGGGGTTCGAACTCGGGACCTCTCAGTCTCGAAGGCTTTTGGGCGCCCTCTGTGTGCCGTTTAGGCTAGGAGCTTTAGTCGACATGTTGTGAATGCAATTAATATATATTCAATTTAATTCTAGTTTTTAATTCTTTAATTCAATCCATTCTAGTTTTTAATTCTTTAATTCAACCCATTCTTTAATTCAAAGCATATCATATTTATTTCTAAATGAGAATTAACTAAATTATGTGTTTCAAATTAAATAATTTAATTACGGTATCAATTCACACTATTTAAATTTATTCTAATTGTTGGGATATGAATCCTAAAGACAAGTCCTAAATGATGAAAAGATAAGATAAGTTTTGATAAGCCAAAAAGAAGACTTGAATATTTTCTAAGTATTGACTGATCTAGTCTAGTTAAGAAGAAGTCATCTTGTACAGATCAGTAGAGTTCACAAGACAAGTACTAGTTCACAAGACAAGTACTGAGTTTTACAAGTATAAAAGAAAAGACAAAGTACTTATAATATGTTGATACTTTGTATAAGTGTTAGGATTTATACTGAGCTATATTAAAAGTTGTATAGAAGCTCATGTTTTACGATTTATATTTGTATATTTGATGTATAGATTCTTAAGTTGACTAAGCTTTATAATAAGAGCTTAATGTAATGTAATAGTCTTGTTAGGATTAGATGCTAGGACTAGATTAGTTCTATGTTGAAATCTACAGAAGATGTCTACTGCACAAGACAAGTAGAAGACGAAGTCTACTACTGAAGGACAAGACAAGTGTGCAAGACAACAAGACAGGTCAACAAGAAGACTGAAGTTAGTTACAAAAACGCGTGTTGAAGATAAGGATTGAAGAGTTAGTTAAGGAATAACTAATTAACTGGTTAAACGCGTGGAAGAATAAAGTTTGGAAGTTACAAGTTAGTTTTCAAGAAAAGGTTGTTACACAACTGAAAGTTCTTGAATTGGAAGTTTATAAATACCGCAAGGTATTCATTCATTAGTGACTACTGATACTACTGCATATTGAAGTATTATTGAAGATTCAAAGAAGCAAATTGCTCTCAGAGTTAAAGTTCAGAAAGAAGCCAGAAGACAAGTGAAGAACAAGAAGGCTACTACTGAAGACAGAGAAGTTTTATTCTGTTTTTGTTATCAAGCTGCTAGTTACTTGTAAAATAGCTAGTTAGATCGAAGAGGCACTTGGTAGTGTTTTCGAGAAGATCTGAGTCTTATTTCTTGGGACTTAAAGCTACAAGAACACATTACTCCATTGGACGAGTTAATAAGAATATCACAACTGGGTTTGTGAGAGTGGATGTAGACAAGTTGTCGAACCACTATAAATCTCGTGTTTGATTTACTTTACTGTTTTGTTTTGTCTTGATTGATTAACTGTTTATCTCCATAATTGAACAAGACTAGTTGAGTAAACACTAAAACAGAGTTCTCGAAATAAGTTGATTATAAACTACTTGGGCTCATTGATTAATTTCGTTATTCCGCATATTGTACTTTGATATATCGAAAGATTTTTGAAAAGTCTATTCACCCCCATCTAGACATTTTCACTAGCTTACTCGTTATTAAACTCAACTTGGGACCTACAAGTGGTATCAGAGCAGTAGTTTACGAACTGCTGTTTCTTGATAACCGACTTAAGGCTTGGGTAAAGTCTTGGTCCGTGATTGTACGTGCTCTTACGTGTTCTTTATCGCTGTTCTTGAAAATATCTATTTCATAATACTATACTGTGCTATACGTATCTTCTTGAATCATGTCGCTCGAAATTAGTGCTAACAAGTTACCGAAGTTCCAGGTTTAGGACTATGACTATTGGAAGCTGAGGATGGAAGCCATCTTCAGTTCCACTCACGATTTAATGATCTCTGTAATCACTGAAGGTCCAATCGTGACCATGATCCCCAATACTGCTGCCCTCGACAAGGACCAACCTGTGGGTACTCTCGTCAAGAAACCCAGGTCAGAACTAACCTCAGAAGAAATGAGGCAGAATAATTTGGATAGCTTGGCCAAGAATTACATCTTACACACTCTTCCTAACAAGTATCTAGGAAAAGTGTTAAAATGTAAAACTGCCAAAGAAATGTGGGATCGCTTAGCTATCATTTGTGAAGGGACATCCTTAATCAAAGAAAGTAAGCTTTCCACAGCAGTCCAAAGATTTGAATCATTTCATATGAAAGCTGGTGAAACAATTGACCAGTTGGATACTCGTTTTACCAAAATCATGAATGACTTGGAAGTCCTTGGTAAATCATATACTCCGCGTGAAATCAATCTTAGGATTCTCAAAAGCCTTGATAGTCGATGGAAAGTGGTAAAAATGCTTGTTAAGAATACCCAAGATATAGACGTGTGGACTGCAGAGACCATGTTTCAAACTCTAAAGGCCCATGAGTTTGATTTAGATGAAGATGAACCCATAGCAAGTAGTGACAAAGAACATGCTGTATCTAAGAACGTTGCTTTTAAGTCTAGTTCGTCTAAGGTAGACAGGTCAAAGTCTAAGACTAGGTCTGCTTCTGTGAAAGACGAGTTAGATACTGATCTTAGTCTGAAGGATTAGGTAAGCCTCATGGTTAGAAAGTTTGATAGGCAGAATAAACATTTCAGAAGATATAAGAAGTTCTATAGAGATCATAGAGGGTCTGCTTCTAAGAACTCGTCTGAGACCAGACGAGACCGAAACTCGTCCGAAAGGAGAGACGAAGTCTCGAAAGGTAACATACAAGATAGAGAGTCTGATGGTAGGAAGATTACTCGTTCTGATAGACGTGATAAACGAAGGAATAACTCTCCTATTAAAAAGGCTACTAATGATCTCTTGTGCTATAACTGTGAGAAACCAGGTCACTACATATATGAATGTCCAAACCTGAGCACTGATGATCGAGAAGAACGCAAAGCACGAAGGGAAAGAAGATACAACCGTGGCAAGAAGGCAATGATGGCCAATGATGACTCTGATTCTGACTCAGACGAGTTGCCATCGTCCTCATCTAGCTACCCGTCTGATCCAGATCACGATGAAGCCTTCATAGTAGATGATGGTCTATGCTGCATGGCTAAAATCGACCAAGAGGTATCATCTGCTACTTCCTTTCAATCTTGTGATGAATCGGACTCTGATGAAAGTGATACTGCCAGTAGCAAAGTAGGGAGTAGCCTTCAGCACTCTACTAGTGCAGTTGAAGACGACCTCCTACTTGCTAACCAGGCATTCATTGAAGTCAGCGACGAGAACATTGCATTAAAACAAGAAATCATTGATCTTAAGGAAGCTCAGTCTAAAGTAGATCCTAATGTAACAGTCCTAAATGAACGCTTGACTGAAGAGTTAAGTCAACTCAAAGAAAAGTGTGCATTGACAGACAGGTTATATCAAGACCTACTTAAGACACATGCAACTGAGAAAAATGAATTCAATGTTTTAAAAAGTAAGTGCAAAAAGCTTGAAGAACGTAATAAGTTCTTAGAAACCGAGGTTGTCACTCTAGACCTTAAACTTACTGACCTGGTTAACTCCTCTAAGGCTAACCTTGAATTGTCAGATAGGTATAGGGCTCCTGCTGACAAGACAGGCATAGGTGCTGAAACACCTAGCTCGTCTACTCAAGTCCCTAAGAACCCTACTATTTTCATCTCAAGCTCTTTGACTAATGATAAAGGAAAAGGACCAATGATATACGATATTGGAACTCCATCTGAAGGCACTGTACCCAAACAGACTCAAGTTAACACTCCAATTACCAAGGGAGGTAAAAAGAATGTTAACAACAAGGCTGTTCCGTTTAAGACAAGTCAACAAAGGACTAGAAATCGTGGACGACCTAATCAGGTCAGATACGAGGACTGGTATCCTGAGGAGACAAGTACTAGACAAGTACAAACTAGATGGAAAGAGCCTAGACCTCCTTTCATAAGGCAGTCTCAGCTCTACTCGTCTAGGCTTAGGAATATAGCTCCAAAATATCGTATTCAACCCGTCTTATATCCTCCGCCTGAATCGTATGATATCGAAGGAGAAGAAAGACCTAAACATGTCTATAAACCGTATGTCCCCAATGCATACAAGCTCTACTCTGACTATCACAGACCGATGCCTACTCAAGTAGAGGTTAAGTCAAAAGGCTACCTCAGACGAGTAGACCCAAGGACTGAGGATAGGCCAGACAAGGACAACAGGGTCTTATTTTGCAACAAATATGGTCGAAAGCTTAGAAGATCAAACTTGTTC
Organism: Galeopsis tetrahit; assembly: GCA_963675135.1. Classification (NCBI taxonomy): domain Eukaryota; kingdom Viridiplantae; phylum Streptophyta; class Magnoliopsida; order Lamiales; family Lamiaceae; genus Galeopsis; species Galeopsis tetrahit. The sequence goes on from OY776127.1 coordinate 59,093,092, forward strand.
AGAACTCCAATGTACATTTGGATTCCATTGAACTCGACTAACCCCCCAGGACCCCAATAAACAAGGAGGGTACCTAAATTATGAAATATCATCTAATGCAGGGTCGACTCGATCTATACAAGAAGGGTGGCTCAGTAGGAGAAACTTGGTACATAGACAGTGGTTGTTCGCACCACATGACTGGTACTAAGGCACTTCTATCAAGCTACTATGAGTAAGAAGGACCAAAGGTTATATTCGGTGACAGCTCTACAGCCATCACAAAAGGCTTTGGCTATATCCGAAATGGCGACGTAGAGATACAAGATGTATCATACGTAGAAGGTTTGAAATATAATTTATTATCTGTTTCACAGTTTTGTGATCGAGGTTACAAAGTGCAGTTCAAAAGTCAAAAGTGCGAAATCATAGACAAGAGGACTCATACCGTACTACTCGTCGGCATAAGACAAGGTAGTGTGTACATTGTGAATTGGAATAGTTGTCCGCGGGACACTTGTCTTCTTACTAAGACACCCAAAGAGACCAGTTGGCTTTGGCATAGACGCCTTTGCCACATGAACTTTAAGGTGATTAATAAGATTGCAAGAGATTACCTTGTTGAAGGTATACCCAACGAAATCTATTTCAAATCACATGTATGCGATGCCTGTCAAAAAGGTAAACAGGTAAAGGGTTCCTTTAAGTCTATTCCAACCCTCTCAACAAGTAGAGTTCTTGAACTTCTACATATGGACCTACATGGCCCAATAACTCCTCCAACTTTGAACGGTAGAAGGTACACACTTGTTGTGGTAGACGACTATTCTAAGTTCACTTGGGTAGTCTTCTTACACAAGAAGAGTGATACACAAACACTCCTACCTGATCTGTTGAAGAAGATACAAGTTGAGAAGAATCAGTCCATTGTCAAGATCCGTAGTGACAAGGGTACTGAATTCATTAACTGCTATATTAAAGAATTTTGTTCTAAGCGTGGCATCCAGCACCTTACTAGTGCAGCAAGGACACCACAACAAAATGGAGTAGCAGAACGAAGGAACAGAACTCTTAAGGAGGCCTGCAGGACCATGCCGACAGAGTATAATACTCCTCAGAAGTTTTGGGCAGAAGCGATCAATACTGCATGCCATTCCCAAAACAGAAGTGCTATCAATAAAGCACTGGGTAAGACGCCCAATGAGGTATGGAAAGGTCGAAAACCCAGAGTTTCATATTTCCATATATTTGGCTGTAAGTGTTTTATCCATAACAATGGGAAAAGCAAGTTGAATGCATTCGATGCTAAAGCAGACGAGGGGATATTCTTGGGATACTCCTCGACTAGCAAAGCATTCAGAGTATTCAACTACTCTACCTTATGTGTGGAAGAAACACCACATGTAGTTTTCGATGAATCACTACAGGACTCGTCTGCCGACCAGATCAGTAAGAAGGTAACTGATCTATCGATCCAAACTGACCAAGAATCAGAGGTTTATGAATCTGTTCAAGCCTATAACCCGTTCATGAAAGCTCTCGAGTCTGATGATCAGGAGAAGGTAAGTGCTCAAGGTAAATCTGCTAGACCAGTTGACATGCCTGAGCTAGTCGACTCGTCTACTCCTATTAAATCTCCTGATGTAAATGATATTGAAATGCATGATGCTATAGTTGATCTAGATGATGATAGTATGCATGCTAAGACTAGAAAAACATGGAAATCTGCGCATAATACTGAAAACATCATTGGTGACTCTACTATTGGTGTGAAGACTAGACGACAACTCTTTGAGTCACAAGAACAACCTAGTCCATCTTTGTTTTGCTGGTGTTGTTTCCTCTCATCTATCGAGCCTAAAACCATCAAAGAGGCATTGGCTGATAGTAATTGGATCATCGCTATGCAAGACGAGTTGAACCAGTTTGTTCGAAATGACGTCTGGGAACTTGTCGATAGGCCTAAACATCATAATGTAGTTGGCACTCGATGGATATTCAAAAACAAGAAAGATGAGAATGATGTAGTCGTTAGGAATAAGGCTAGACTAGTAGCCCAAGGCTATTCACAAGCTGAAGGCATAGATTATGATGAAACATATGCTCCTGTTGCTAGACTAGAAGCCATTCGATTGTTCCTTGCATATGCTGCTTATATGAAATTTATCGTATATCAAATGGATGTTAAAAGTGCATTTCTTAACGGTATTCTTGCGGAAGAAGTGTATGTTGAACAACCTCCAGGTTTCGAAGTCAAAGGCGACCAGGTGTACAGATTAAAGAAAGCCTTATATAGACTAAAACAAGCTCCAAGAGCATGGTATGATACACTCTCTCTCTTTCTGTTAGAAAATGGTTTTACTAAGGGCAAGGTCGATAGAACCTTGTTTAGAAGACAAGAAGGGAAAGACATTTTACTCGTCCAAATTTACGTAGATGACATCATCTTTGGTTCACCTAACAAAAAGCTGAGTGAAAGTTTCTCAACACTCATGCAAAGTAAATTTGAGATGTCTATGATGGGTGAAATGAATTACTTTCTTGGTCTTCAAGTAAAACAGACCCCACAAGGGATTTTCATAAATCAAGCAAAGTACACTAGAAATCTTCTAGACAAGTATGGGATTAAAACATGTAAGTCTACTGGCGTACCTATGCTACCTACATACAGGATGGATCCAGACGAACAAGGTAAATGTGCTGATCAAACATATTATCGTGGTCTTATTGGTTCATTACTATACTTGACTGCTAGTAGACCTTATATTGCATTCTCTGTTGGCGTATGTGCTCGTTTTCAAGCTAACCCAAAAGAGAGTCATATGGAAACCACTAAAAGGATATTGAAATATTTGAAAGGAACCATCAATCGTGGTATATGGTATCCTTCAAATGATGATTTATCTCTAAGTGGCTACTCAGATTCTGATTTTGGTGGCTGTAGAATAGATATGAAATCTACATCTGGTTCTTGTCAATTCTTAGGCACAAAACTCATTTCATGGTTTTCGAAAAAGCAAACTAGTGTGGCTACCTCTACTACCGAAGCCGAGTACATGGCTGCTGGTAGCTGCTGTAGTCAACTACTTTGGCTCATGCAACAGCTTAGAGATTACAACATATATGAATCAAATGTTCCTATTTTCTGTGATAGTAATAGTGCAATTGCCATTACACAAAATCCTGTTTTACACACACGTTGTAAGCATGTTGATGTGAAACATCATTTCATTCGTGATCATGTAGAAAAGAAGGATATTCACATGGAAAAGATTCATACTGATTTTCAGAGAGCTGATATTTTCACAAAACCATTGGCTGAAGCTCGTTTTCGTGAGTTATGCATCAGTCTAGGACTAATTGATCTAGACCCTACTTGCCTATAGCTATGTACTAACCAGACAGGTACATCAAAGAAATAAAGAGACAAGATCACTGGAACAGAGCACTCGTCTACTCACCCAACAGACAGGTATACAAGGTCAGACAAGATGACCAAACAACCCGATGAGGAAGCTGGTAAAGCTGAGGGTAATACAAAGAGAATAAACATTTAAGGGGGAATCTATGATTTCTTAAAGAGCCTTATGTTGACTCTTAAGTTTGTTAAAAGTCATCTTGTTCGAAACCTTGATCATTGCTTTAGATTGATATTCATCTGAATTATTCTACTCTATTACCTGTATCTCATCTAATGTGTCGCACAAGATAAGATAGGTACAAATAGTCGTTCGATGTTCAAAATAGACAAGCACAGTCGAAGGGGGAACTCGTCTTGTGTGCTTGAGTCTACTCGTCTGTTCTGAATAGACTCGAACAGACAAGATAAGTGTTATGATTCAAATACTCTAAGTGTTTAATCAATTTGAATTAAGGGTATTATAATAATTTGACAATTTTAAAATTGGAAAACCCTAGAATTGGATTTATACACTCCCATTTTAATGAGGTGTATACACCCAGTTCGCGCCAAATCCTACTATCTAAGGTCAGATGAGTACACTCCTCTGCCTTAAGCAATAGGAAAGGCGGATTCCAAAATTTTACAATATCAAATCGCGTAATATTCTCGATTCCGTAAACTGAATTTCAAAGGACTTTCATATCTGTCCATCGGATCAAAACTTTTGATCTCAACCATTGATTCAAAACTCAAGGTTTAACAAAACCCAAACTGTTCTTTCTTCAATCTCTCACAATTTCATAACCTCTCGATTTTCATAACTTCTCAAGTATTCAACTCTCTCAAAACCGATCGATTTTCATAACCCCTTCATTATGTCAATCGTCTCTATATTCGATGCTCGCACTAACATGCAGGCAAGGTTTGATTTAGGGAAGTACATCACAGAGGGTAAGGTGCATGTGGAAGGGTCTGTATTTTTCAAAGGAAACCACACTGATGACAATAAAGAAATTCTCATGAAGTGTTGGAGATGTGGTTTAAGGCCGTACTTGGAAGCATTTCCTGAAGTGGTTCTAGAAGAGGAAGTTCTTGAATTTTATACCACAACTACTAGACAAGGCGACTCTATTGAAGCCTTTGTTGGAAGAAGACGAGTAGAGATTACTCGAGAGATCGTCACTGAGGCATTGAAGCTGCCGTCCGGATCAATTGACATTGAAAGGTATGTCGAATGTCAAGAGCTGAAGTATCTGAGTATCTTTTGTGGAAAGAAACTCAAGCTGAATCGAGAAGGAAAGATTCCAGCTGTCAAGAAAAATCAATTGCTCTATAAATTCAAAACTCTGTTGGATATTTCCTCAAAGATGTTGCTTGGAGTCACTGGGAGTTTTGACTCTGTGACACTGCAAAAAGCAAGAGTGATGGCCGTAATTCATGATGGCATCACTGAAGGGAACTGGACTAAGCTCTTCTTGGATAGGTTGATGCATTTTAAGAAGAAGGTGGAAGTTGACACCAGTACAGTCAACTGGGTTGTGACTGCGAATGTGAGCTTTGGAAACAAGTTAAGTATCATCCTACCCATCTTGTTGCCAAACAAGACTAGTTGGAGTAAGGGAAAGCCATTCCACCCTTTCAAACATTATCTGAAGAAGGAGGCGCTAGCAAAGCAAGCTGCTGGAAGAACTGCTGCTCCTAGGCAAGTTCAAATCAATCCAGATGACGCCATGTTTGAAGCTGCCTCGTCTAGTTCTGAGGAAGACGAGTCGGGCAGTGGAAGTTCTGAGAAAGCTGAGGCTGGAACTAGTGGTAGACTAGTTCAGTATGTGCAAGAGGAGGCCATGTTTGAGGCTGCAGGAGATTCGGAAGAAACTCACTCAGACAAGGAGCCTGAGAAGAAAGAGGAAGAGTTGCAAGTATATCGACTGGTGAGAGTCGAGTCAAGTCCGTCATCAGACAAGTCGAGTGCGGAAAAGGTTGGTACTTCTTCCCTACTTTTGTCAATTCCTCTATCTCTCCCTGTTAAAACCAAGGCAAGATCACTCCGATCTCGTGCTAAACCTATTCCCAAATCTTCATCGGTGTTGGCAGTGCAACCACTAAGAGCCAACATAACCCAACATACTAATATATTTGATACAGTTGATACTTCTACAACTGTCGAACCAAACCTAGCCACATCAAAGCCCCAAGAAACCACCACCCCAAATATTCCTACCACAACAGAATATGTTGAACCCATCAACCCATCTATTTCGGAAACTCCACTAGTTGCCACTGCAACAACTGAGACAAGGACCCCACTTGTTCAGACCCCTTCCGAAACTAGATTCGAATCCCTTGTTTATTATCCGATGTGTTTAAGGGAGAAGAGGGTTCGTGCTAAAGTCAGAAACAATTTGAAAAAGAGGCTCTCGTCTATTGAGATAGACACCTCATCAGAGCAGTATGAGAAACTTCTTCGGATCTGCACGTGGGTTGCATTGAAGAAGTCCTCAATAGATGATCTGTTTGAAGTCATCCAAGGAATGGGAGGAATCTCCAATTTTATGGATTGGGAGATGGAACAAAAAGATAATAGTGGAGTTCAAGACTATTCAGAACTTCTTCCATCACATGTTCTTACAGCCTTGGTGAAGCGGATGCTGAATGTTTCTGATGATGTTTTACCTTCATCTCACATGTTTGATATCGGAACTCAAACTGACCTACTGGAAGAAAAGTTGACAGCAGAGTTAGTTGATGTTGCTGTTCAGACTGATCATCTGGAAGAGACTATTGAAGGTGCTGAAGAAGAAGCTAATTTGATCGAACTTGGTGAAGAAGATGATGAGTTTGTTGAAGCCATCATGTTTGATGAAGATGAGCTTGTTGAAAAAGTTCAAAAAGACGTTATTGCTGAAGCTCAATCGTCTACTCAAGCATTTCCTGACAGCTATCTAGAAGAGTTGAAGATAGACTTGAAGGATGTTGTTAAGACTGCTATAGATGAGTTCTTACACTCAAAACTGAAGGATGTGCTGGTTGAACAGAGTCAGTCACTTGTTGACACCTCAAGAGAATTAATTGTTGGAGAGGTCAACAAGATGGACTCATCTTTTCGAGAAGAAATGTATGCTGAAATTGAGAATTTCCTGAAGAAGCAAGTTGATTTCTCAGAAAAGCGATCTATTTCTTTTGCAAGATCTTTGACTGAAGAGTCAAGCAAAATGGAGAGACTCTACAGAGTAAAGATTGAGATTGCAGATGAACAGCGTCGTGAAGCACAAGATCAGTTGATGCGTGCTAGAACTGTTCTTACCGAGTTAACAGATCAGAACAGGCTGCTCAGACAAACAGCTACTCATTTCAAGGACGAATTAGTCATTAATTCAAAGAAGTTGGAGTCTACTGCTGATCGACTAGACAAGATGAGTCGTGATCAAACACATCAAAGGCAGATAGAGCTAGCTGCTGAAGCTATGAAGGAAGCAGTTAAGGAAGAAATGACTCGATTTACTAGTCTTTTCACTCTTAAGGCAAGTGATGAAGCCAAAAAGGGGGAAGAGACAAGTAGAGTTGAAGGAAAGTCAAGTGCTGAACCTGAAATGAAGGAAGCTGCTACTGCTATGTAAGATCTCAAAAGGCCTAAGAGAGGAAAGTTAGTGAAGAAGGCAGATCTTGAAGAAGCCAGAGCAGATGAGTTGAAAAGATTAGAGAAAGGCAAAAATGTTGCAGTTGTGTCTCCTGAAGCAGAGGTTCAGACAAGACAAGTAGCAAAAAGGAAGCTGGTGATTGAAGAACCAGAAGAAGAAACTGCTGAAATCGTGAAGAAGCAAAAGCTAGTTGAGAAGACTGATGATGAATCTCACTATGCTAACAAGAAGAAGTTGGGTAAGCATATTAGAAGACTGCAGAAGCTGAAAGCTAATCCAGATCAAGTTGAAGATGCGTTCATTGACAACCTTATTGATGATGAACATCGTGAAGATTGGTTCAAAGTCAAGTTGCAATGTGAGTTAGATCACTGGATTGTTCGTAAATTTGGTGAAGCTGATAGTTCTGAAGAACTTTATGCTATGTTTGATAAATTCATGGAAGTTCAAGATCGGAAGCTGTGGAATCTGATCTTGAAGATAGCTGCTGCTGTGAATTGCAACATTCTAGTTCCTATTTTTCCAAAGTGGATTACTCCGATGTTAGGTTCTGGAAAAAGGATCGACTTCAACCATATTAAGAAATTTGAAGAAGACCTGCTGGATAAAGAGAAGATCGAGACTGAGGATCATATGTCAGTGATTCATAAGAGACTACTCGATGCGTTCTGTGTTCCGAATCCAGAAGGAGGTACTTTATCAGATTAGTTTTTTTTGGTACTTAGTTTTTATTTTGATTAAGTATGTGTAATATCTACTGATCTATTTTGGAATGAATGAAAAGATAAGTACTATTTGATGTTTAAGACAAGATAACTACTTAACTAGTCTACTACTGTGAAAAGATTCAAGTAGTTTTGGCTTCATCAAAAATGGGGAAATTGTTGGGATATGAATCCTAAAGACAAGTCCTAAATGATGAAAAGATAAGATAAGTTTTGATAAGCCAAAAAGAAGACTTGAATATTTTTTAAGTATTGACTGATCTAGTCTAGTTAAGAAGAAGTCATCTTGTACAGATCAGTAGAGTTTACAAGACAAGTACTAGTTCACAAGACAAGTAATAGTTCACAAGACAAGTACTAGTTCACAAGACAAGTACTGAGTTTTACAAGTATAAAAGAAAAGACAAAGTACTTATAATATGTTGATACTTTGTATAAGTGTTAGGATTTATACTGAGCTATATTAAAAGTTGTATAGAAGCTCATGTTTTACGATTTATATTTGTATATTTGATGTATAGATTCTTAAGTTGACTAAGCTTTATAATAAGAGCTTAATGTAATGTAATAGTCTTGTTAGGATTAGATGCTAGGACTAGATTAGTTCTATGTTGAAATCTACAGAAGATGTTTACTGCACAAGACAAGTAGAAGACGAAGTCTACTACTGAAGGACAAGACAAGTGTGCAAGACAACAAGACAGGTCAATAAGAAGACTGAAGTTAGTTACAAAAACGCGTGTTGAAGATAAGGATTGAAGAGTTAGTTAAGGAATAACTAATTAACTGCTTAAACGCGTGGAAGAATAAAGTTTGGAAGTTACAAGTTAGTTTTCAAGAAAAGGTTGTTACACAACTGAAAGTTCTTGAATTGGAAGTTTATAAATACCGCAAGGTATTCATTCATTAGTGACTACTGATACTACTGCATATTGAAGTATTATTGAAGATTCAAAGAAGCAAATTGCTCTCAGAGTTAAAGTTCAGAAAGAAGCCAGAAGACAAGTGAAGAACAAGAAGGCTACTACTGAAGACAGAGAAGTTTTATTCTGTTTTTGTTATCAAGCTGCTAGTTACTTGTAAAATAGCTAGTTAGATCGAAGAGGCACTTGGTAGTGTTTTCGAGAAGATCTGAGTCTTATTTCTTGGGACTTAAAGCTACAAGAACACATTACTCCATTGGACGAGTTAATAAGAATATCACAACTGGGTTTGTGAGAGTGGATGTAGACAAGTTGTCGAACCACTATAAATCTCGTGTTTGATTTACTTTACTGTTTTGTTTTGTCTTGATTGATTAACTGTTTATCTCCATAATTGAACAAGACTAGTTGAGTAAACACTAAAACAGAGTTCTCGAAATAAGTTGTGTATAAACTACTTGGGCTCATTGATTAATTTTGTTATTCCGCATATTGTACTTTGATATATCGAAAGATTTTTGAAAAGTCTATTCACCCCCCTCTAGACATTTTCACTAGCGTACTCGTTATTAAACTCAACTTGGGACCTACACTAATCTTCAATTTACAACATTTAAATTCATTCTAATTTTCAATTCACAACATTATAATTACATACAACATTGAGTATAATTATTTTCACTTATACATTTAAATTTATTCTAATCACATCATTTAAATTCATTCTAATTTTCAATTTACAACATTAAATATAATTATTTTCACTTATCCATTTAAAAATATCAATTCACTTATCCATTTAATTAAAAATATTTTCATCTATTATAAAATCATTCTCAAGTCCATTTTCAATTAAAATAACATCACAAACATTAACATTAATTATAATCATTAGCATGTTCACGTCAATTAAAATAACATCACACACAACATTAAAATAAAAATTAATCCTCAACGTCAATGTAATATAATAACATCACACATAATAAAGTAATATAAAAACGTATCACTCCTTATCACCACCATCATCCTCAGTATCATCCCGATACTCAACCTGGCTACGATCATGAACGTTGTGCTACGCCCCCGATGGCCTCGGCGCCCCACCCATCTGACCCACCTGACCCATCCCACCCATCTGACCCATCATCGCTGCCATCTGATCCTGAAAATGCTTGAGTAAGCGCTCCTCCGTCTGCTGCATTTGTAGGAGTAAGCGCTGCTCTCTCTCCTCATTGACTCTCCGTTCTTTAACAATAGCATGGTCAATGTCGGCCTGGGTGAATCGTCCATAAGCCGTACCACGTGACGTCTCGCCAGGACCGGAGGAGACCCGTCTGTTCTTGCCTACTTGTCCAAGGCCCCTAACACGTCCATGAGATCTACCGACCTTCTTCAAGAACAAATCAGACATGTCGGGTATAGGTGGGCCCTAGGAACCATCCTCTGAAGTAGGTTCATCTGACGGTTCTCCTGATTGATTGGTCAACTCCTCCTGTATCTGGTCCTATACGTGCACATTTAGAAGTGGGTTAATACATTTAAGTAAAATTAAATATATATTTGTTATATAATGTAATGTATATATATATGTACACACTGACAAGTATATCACCCATATAAAAATTAATTAATATAATTCCAATTAAATATATTCTAATAATTATTCTAACACCCTAATTAACAAATAAATTCATATATAGACATAACACAATATAATTCTAACACCCTAATTAACAAATAAATTCATATAAATTAATTAAAACATACATATAAATACATGCATAACACAATATAATTAACAATTAATTTCTAACAATTAACACATGCATGCATAAAAATTAACAATTCTAACAATTCTAACAATTTTATATATATATATATATACATACAACATTTATGCATATATATACTAAAAATATATATATACATATAACTTCAAATTTAACCAATTAAAACGAAAAAAATTACCGTAGAAATGCTCCCGTCGAAGTGTAGAACACAAATGGCAAAAAACCGAGTTCAATCCGCAAACGAATGTGAATTTTGAGTATGGAGGTGTAAAACTCGAAGCTCTAATGGAGGTGTGCGCCGCTGTTCTGGAAGAGAGGGGGTATGAGCGAATTTATACTCAATTAGGGTGACGGTAAAGGCAATGGGCCCACTGCCATTGCCATTTAGCGAGTGGGGTCCCGTTGCCATTTCGCAACGGGCCCACTCCCGTCGCCTTTTCGCAACGGTCGTTATAAACCGTCGCCTTTTTGCAACGGGGCCCACTCTCGTTGCCTTATCTGTTGCCTTAAGGCAACGACACCCGCCCCCATCGCCTTTTTTCTGCCCGTTACCAAAGTTGTTGCCAATTGGCAACGGTAGCCTGCCCTTGCTAATCGCCGTTGCCTTTTGGCCAATATTTTGTATTGTAAATCTTTCAACATCAAAATTCAGATATGTAAGTATTTTTTTTTCTTCTAGAATTCTCAATCTCAAAATCATTGATTTGTAAAACAATTTGGTGAGTGTCCACATCAATCTTGTGTGTGCATATAATCGTGGCCTTTCATTAGATTTGTGCAACCTATTAATTGTTTGCACCGAAAAAGTAAATTAGGCTCAAACTTTTAATGAAATTGAAGAGTGTTTATACACGCGAGTGTATATAGGAATTTACCTATACAAATTAGGATTTATTGTATTATATTTTGTTTAAATTAATAGAAGGGATCTATAGTAATTTTAGGTGTATTTATTTTTAAAAAATAATTTAGGGGGTGAAGTCAACAAAAGCGTGGTGTAAATAACTGTGGCCAATTATATATATATATATATATATATATATATAAACTATGATTGATTGTATTATATTTTGTGTAAATTAATAGAAGGGCATTATAGTAATTTTAGATGTAATTTTTAAAAATAATTATTATTGGGGGTGAAGTCAACAAAAGTGGTAATGTATATAAATTAGGATTGATTGTATTATATTTTGTTTAAATTAATAGAAGGACACTATAGTAATTTTAGGTATAATATTTAAAAAATAATAATTTAGGCGGCGAAGTCAACAAAAGTGGGGGTGTAAATAATTGTGGTCAATTGTTTATATAATTTGTGGGGGTGAAGTCAACAAAAGTGGGGGTGTAAATAAATGTGGTCAATTGTTTATAGTATAATATATTTTTGGGGGTGAAGTTAACAAAAATGGGGGTGTAGTCAATCATAAGATTGAAATTGAAATTAGGTGTGTACGGTGCATGTGAGTGTACGAGAGAATTTGGCCATTTAAAATTGTCCACTCGATGAGCCTCCCCCCCTAAGGGTAAGAGATGATAATTCGACCCACGAGTGAGCAACTCTACACATTTAAATTATCCACTTGATGGGCCTCCTCCCCAATGGGTAAGAGGTGATAATCCGAGAGTATTTGGAATTAATATACAAGAAATAATTATCCACCTCTCTACAAGTTCGAACTTTTAGATGAGATATAATTCTTTTATGGCATTAAAGTCTACAGGCTCACGCCCATACGTCTTGGGTTCGATTCATTTTGGAAGCAACTTCACCCATTTAAATTGTTCACTCGATGCTCCCCCCCCCCCCCAAAGGGTAAGAGGTGATAATTCAGTCCACGAGTGAGGGAAAGTATTAGAAATTAATATACATGTAGTATTATTTATGGTCATGATCATATAATTTATTACTCCTTCTGTTTCATAATGTTATCGATTTTATTGTTTTATATAAACTTAAGGAACATATTTTTTTTACAAATTTACCTTCCAATAATGTCATTGAAGATTGAGAGAAAGGGGGAGGGGAATGATAAAAAAATAAAAGAGAATGAGTAATAATTTGCTTCAATAATTAAGAAAGAAAGATGCAAAAGTAAAGCAATAGAAAAAATGTAGAAATTTACATGGGCAATTCTTACGGTAGTCACATTTTACAAAGTAACTACACAGTCACTTTGTCGAATCGCGCTATATGGCGTCGTAAACGTCGTAACGACCTGCTACCTGTTATACATGTTTAAGTTATTTTTAGCATTATTTAAATTTTATTTTGTTATTTACTATATTACCCTTCTTTTATTTAAATTATTTATAAGAAAGTTTAATTTATTAAAAATAATAAAATTACTATCCTACCATTTTAATACAAATATTAATAAAATTACTATCCTACCCTTTTAATACAAATATTATAATTTTAAATTTAAAAATCAAATAAACAAATTCCAGAATAATGCATTAGGGTTCCTTTCCGGTTCCCTTTTCTTCTCCACATCGATGTTATGTTTCTCCCCCAATTCCATAATAATACTTGAAATTGAAATTAGGGTTCCTTTCTCCCAACTCCATTGTTTATAATTTACAATTTAATAATTTCCATTATTCATCATTGAATAATGTCAACCAAATGGCCCCTAAAAAATGTGAGTATATTAAAAAGAATAAAAATTGGAAGGATAAAATCAAACCAAACACTCCTCGATTTGTTGGTTTTATATTTTGTTTCTCTTAATTAAAAATTGACATTAAACCAAATGAATTTTTCTTATTAAACAGAGGCATAATTGGAAGAAATACTACCACCAGCACTAGCTTTATTAAGAAGAAAATTGCAAATAACTCCACAAGTCTATTAAATAGAGGCAGAATCAGGTGTATTATTTAAGGTTAAAAGGAGAGTAAAATTAAATTAAATCAACCATCCACAATTTAAAATTTAATCAGTAGCACCTAGACTTTGTGCACCGCTCTGTAACTTTAGCACACACAACATTCTTTTCGCATTGCCTCCTCCCTCCCGCTCTGTTAGTTTTATTTCTCCCCCAATTCCAACGTTCCTAAGTTGCAAAGTGAATTCGATTATCCTAAGTTACAACGTTTATTTCTCGCTCAATTCCCGATTTTCGCCGACGACCGCTGACTCCAAGAAGGCGGACGGAGATATTCGCCGACGGCCGCTCACGCCAAAAAGCAGGACGAAGATATTCGCCGACGGCCGCTCACGCCAAGAAGCAGGACGGAGATTTCCTCCGACGGTTGCTGCGGCTGAAAGGCGGCAGCGGTGGCTGAAAGGCGACAGCGATGGTGGGCAGGCGCGGAGGCGATGATAGCAGAAGGCACGAAAAGAACAATTGAATGCTAGGTTTTAATGATATTAATTCCTTTAAGTTATAATTTGATTTGTTTTTTATTAATGAATTGATTTGATTTATTCTTTTGTTATTAATAACATAAGGGTAAATATGTAATTTCATACGTTACATATTTTAATTATATTAAGAAAAATATAATAAATTATTTTATTGTATAAGGATAAAAATGTAAATTTACAATAATATATTTTAATTAATTTAATTTAATAGAAAATACAAATTTATGACACATTACGACAATACATATCGTAAAATTTACAAAAAGGTAACACAATAAATATCTTGTCATACCTACACTATCATAATTCTTAAATAGTGACTTGCACTTTTTAGTAAAATTGTGTTTGCATTTTTCAATTATAATAACTTACACTTTTTATTAATATTTTGTTTCATTTTTCAGTTATACTAACTTGCACTTTTTAATAAATATTGTGTGGTACATTTCAGTAATATTATGTTGCACTTTTTAGTTATAATTACTTACACTTTTCATTAATATTGTGTTGCACTTTTCAGTTATACTAGCGTTTTAGAAAATATTGTGTTTCACTTTTCAGTTATACTAACTTATATTTTTAGTAAATATTGTGTTATACTTTTCTTTTATATCGACTTACATTTTTCAGTAATATTGTCATGCAATTTTTGCTGAATAAAAATTTTCCCTAGACCCTATCACAATTAAGGATAAACAATTAAAACATTACAAATAAGGTCAACTTAGTATCCAAAAAAACCCAATATACCCTTTCTTTTCAAAATCAAAATTTACATTCATTTTCAATTTTTATTTACGGTTATTCCACAATTTTAGCTCAATTCCTTTTTATTTTGTTTGACATTCAATTCTAAGATTCATTTCAAACTTAATTTATTATTCAAAAATTTAGAATTTTTAATGAGATTTTTATAAAATTTTTTTTTATAAAAAAAATTCCTACTTAAAGGACGTAAATTGAACTTTTAGGCCAGGATTTCAATTCGTTCTTAAATTTTCGGTGAGTAAAATGATATAAACTAGATTAAGAAATGAGTAAAATAAAAATTCTAAAAAATGAGTAAAGTATAAAATTTCTACAATTCAAAAAATGTGTAATTTGAAAATTAAGAAATTTAAAAATCTCATTAATTTTTTAAAAAATGGTTAGACTAAAAATTACAAATTTTAAAAATCTAATAAGAATAATAAAAATTATTAATATTTCATTAAAAATCAGGTTTTAATTGCTTGAACTCCTAAAAATGTTGGGTCCCACGAGGTTTTCCTACTCATAGTTGAGGTTTATTGGAAGTTCCACGCCTTGATCAATTATGGAACCGTCCCAAATTCATTTTAATGAGATTTTTAGAATTGTAGAATTTTTAATTTTTATTTTAAACAATTTTTAAATTTTAATTTATAGATTTTTTTATTTTTAGAATTTTATATTTTTATGAGATTTTTAGAAAAATTATATTTTTAATTTACATATGTTTTTTTTTTTTCAGATTTTTCGAATTGTAGAATTTTTAATTTTTTATAGAATTTTTATTTTACACAATTTATAAATTTTAATGAGATTTTTAGAATTTTTTAATTATTAATTTCTAATTTTCAAACATAAAGGATGTAAATTGGACTATTTGACTGAAATTCTAATTTTTCGGCGAAAAGGATGTAAATTAGACCGAAAATGACGTAAATTGGACACCCTAGAGCGTAAATTGAAAAAGTGAAAACTTAAAGGATATAAATTGGATTATGCCCAAATTACATGATGTAAAATGAAAATTTCTCTTTTATAGAATTTGTTATTTTTTTAATTTACACATTTTTAAATTTTTAGAATTTTTTATTTTTAAGATTTTCGAAATTTTAGAATTTTTAATTAGATTTTTATAATTTTTTTTTTTTAAATTTCAAACTTAAAGGACGTAAATTTGAGTTTTTGGCCAAGATCTCAATCCATTCTTAAATTTTCAGTGAGTTTAAGAAATATTCGGCGAAAATGACGTAAATTAAAAAGTGAATATTTAAAGGATATAAATTGGATTAAGTCTAAGTTACGAGAAGTAAAATAAAATTATCTCAATTTCTTTTGTCCAATTTATCAAATTGGAAATTTCATAATAAATAATTTGTCAAAATTACCAAATATATAGAATTATAGTACTCCCTCCAATAAAAAATAAATATTTTTTTGAATCAATGGACGTATATAATTAATAATATAAATGATTTATTTCTATGCTCTTAACAAATGATTATCTATATATAATAAATAGATAAAACCTTGCCAATTTAATTTTCATCAAAATGTTATACCAGGATGGTGATGAATCAAAAGATTTAATCAAACCTATCCTATTCAATTTTCATTTTCAATTGTAATTAAAATTGAAAATTAAAGAAAAAATTATTAGTTTCACACTTAATCAGGAATATCATTAAATAAAATAATAATGTCAGGTTTATAATAAATAAGACTATATTTATAAATTAAAAAATATTTGTCTTATCATTTAATTTTGATATTTTTATTAATAGTATTATTTTGATGGTCATATGATTTGAATTTTGCAATCTTGAGTTTTCCATTACAAACATTTTAATTGATAATTTTGCACGTGTGTTTTAAATTTATCTTGCAAAATTTATATCATGCACCTAGATAAACAATGGTTATTTTTACTATAATTATTGTAAAATAAGTTTAAATCATTTTAAATATACTTAAAAATCAAATATAAAATCCAATCATGACACAATTATGACAAAATTTATTTAATTTCGATCATTAGTTAAATTTCGAATTTAAAATAAAATTTGAGTTGAACATAACTAAATTTGTAGAAATAATTGAATTTTGATTGCTACGTTAGTTAAAGGGTATAATTGTCTTAGATTTTTAACTAAATTTTGAGTTGAACATAACTAAATTTTGATTGCTACGTTAGTTAAAGGGTATAATTTCGATCATTTTAAATTTTGATTGTTTCAAATTAGTAAAAGGGTATAATTGTCTTAGATTTTTCAATTTGACTCTATTGGACAAGAAAATATGATGTAGGTTTTATTAGATAAAACTAGTAGTGAAATGACCTTATTAATAATTTACCGTTATGAGATTATTGTCTAATAAGTCCACATTTAATCACTTTTCTTAATCTCTGTGCCAAAAAGTAACGGAAAACTTATAGGCGGACGGAGGGAGTATATAATAGAAATAAATATCAAGAATTATCGTAATTATTAATTAAGAAAAAAAATTAAATAGAGATATTATAATTATTAATTGTATAATATATTATAAACTACAATTATATACATATATATTCAACAATTAATTCACTATAACAAATTTTTTTATTACAATATACTACATTATGTTAATTAACTTATAAAAAATAATGTATAACATTGCAGTTTGTAAATAAATTACAGTTATGAGATTAGCTCAACTTTTATTAATATAAACAAATTTACAACATTGTTTATTCACAAATAATCTTATTTTCAAACTCGTATATATTAATATAGTATAAATATTGTTTTTGTATGTACAAATAATTTAACATAATTTACTTTTTACATGCATCAACTTAATTGTTTTTTTATAGACAAAGTTGGATAGCTCAAGTGGTTAGAGCATTATTACGTTGTACTAAGTGGGTTCGAATCCTGAAAACGGAAAATGGAGGATATATATTGTTTTTTATATTTATAATTTATAAATATAATATTTAAAAATAAAAAATGGCGGGCGCTAAAGACCGCGGCCAAAACGGGCCGGCCCGCCTCCTGTCTTGGAAAATCGCCCGTTTTGAGGGCTCTACTTGTATGTATGCAATATTTTGCATATAAATTTTTGTAATTTTTAAAATCGTAATAATTAATTATATTTTCAAATTTGCTTAACTCGAATATAAAATATTAGTAGAATGCTTTAATGAAATTTAAAATATTTAATGAAAATTATATGAAAGATGTTTAAATTATTTTAATTGTTGATTGGTTGTTGTGCATTTTCCACCTCTCATATATTATTTAATACAATATTTTCTTAATAATTGAAATGTTAGTTTTAAAATTAACTTAATACTAATATATATTTGTCATAGTTGTGGCAAGAGAAATGAGTCAAAACATACGTTCAAAGTAATTAAATCGTAATTAAAGTCCTTCCTAATTATGATTATCGGTTACAATAAAAAAAGTCTATAAAATGAGAGAGAATAAAAAAAAGAGTTTCATCATCAACATTCAACATATATATATATAAAATCATATTCATGGCGTCTTTAATTAATAGTTTCCTCCTCCTGCCGCTATTTTTCTTTTTCCTCACGACCGCTGCGCCGGTGGACGATATCTGCCGGCAAACGAAAGATCCGGCGCGTTGCGTAAGAGTTTTGAAGTCTATCGATGAACGGACGGGGACGGCGGCACTCCCGCTGCTAGAATATATCGCGATTGAGGCGGCGATGACGGTGACCGGGCAGAACAAAATAACGGTTCATAATCTGGGTATATCCACAAAGGATCCAAATCTGAAGGGGATTTACAGAAATTGCGAGGATCTGTATCTTGATGCTTTGGATGAGCTCAACTTTGCGCAGGGAAACTTGGAGAAGCGCCTGTTTGGTAAACTTGTAAATGCCGGGGGGCTTGTTGAGCGTGCGGTTGCTGGTTGTGCCGCGGCCGCCAAAACCAACGCTGAATTAAATAGCGGGAATGCAGATTCTGGTGTCACCGGTCAAGCCATTGCTATTATTGCTAAAAATTTGCACTGATCGAGAATAATTAATATATACTCTAGTATTTAATTTCAACAAGATGGAGCTAGTATAAATTAATCACAAATTTTTGAGTTCCAGTGTCTCACAAAAATTAAGTTAGTTGATTATTAGTCGATCTAGAATTTACAACGGCTAGCTGATGATGTTAAAATGATTTAAGTAAAATATTACAGTATAGTTTTCATTTCAAAGGTAGAAAATCATCATCGCAAATGATCAAACCAACAAAGTCAACACAATTTGTCCAGAGAGTGATAATTTTCTAGTGGGACTTAGGAGTATGCTCCTCTCTAGGTCTCCCGTTCGAATTAAGAGCTAGGTAGTTTTTGAATTCAAAGTTGCACGTTTCAAAATGAGTAATTAATGCATAAAAAAATATCATTTTAACTAAAAACTTCATCATTTTTCACTATTAAGAAAAATGATAATATGCTATAAGTGAAAATTAAGTGGTAGTTGTAGCATTCAAATCAATGTATCACTTTTTAACCAGAAAAATATCGTAATGTTCAAATAATTGTAGCTTAGGTATCTTTTTAGAAAAAATGATGAGATAACTAATACTCCCTCCACTTTTAAATAAGTGTCATTTTGCCATTTTAATTATTTTTATAATAAGTGTCATTCTATGTTTTTTTCTTCAATTTTGACAATTTTACCCTTATAAAATAATTTGCCTTCAATTTCAATTAATGTAGTAGCATAAATCATGGAAAAATCATAAATATTGTACATATGAATACCACATACATTCTTGACCACATTCTTTATTAAACAAAAATTTAATATCAAAATTATTTATCATTAATGAAGGGTAATATTGACCACAATTTAATATCTTAATTTGTTGAAAAATGTTAAAGTGACACTTATTCAAAAATGGAGGGAGTACTAATATATAACGGTGCCGTCAATTGCGCCCCCCATCATGCAGTAACTGCACCTTAATGGCTCCATCATCGCAAGTCCGGCGCATCTCCGGTCATCCCCATCATCGTCCACCTTCCTGTTAGTTCGAACTTCTAATCTTCTATGTACATGCTTTACATTCCTTCGTTGTAAGCTGATGTTTATTTACTCTCCCTTTGTTGGAGCCTTTGAGTTTTCCCCTGGCTTGTTGAGGGTCTTGATTTATCTCTCTCTCATTGGGGGTATTGTTGTGTAATTGTGTTTCATCCAGTTGAGCCTGTTGACTGGGCTGGAAATTTAGTTTACGAATGCAAATTTCAGTTTCAGGATTCACTTGAACCTATGATAGTGCTCAGTTGAAATTGTAGGGAGTTGGGCCAACCCGCTACAATTCTAGCCATTTGTGATATGTCTAGGGCTCGGAGGCCCGACGTTATTTTTCTTACAGAAACATTATCGATTTCAAGTTTCCAATCTTGCCTCGCCATTGAATGTATTGGGCACAGTGGAGGTCTAGCCATCCTGTGGAGAAACGAGAGTACATGCACGGTTTTGAGTTATTCCAGAAACCACATTGATGTTTTAATTTCGGATAATTATGGAGATTGGCGGCTAACGGGATTCTCACCATTGATACTCGTTCTGGGACCAACAAGTAGTATCAGAGCAGTAGTTAATTCTAACGAGCTACTGTATCTGTAATCCTTGACTTCGAATGAAAAGTGCTTGTAGCTCACTAGAACAGATCTATTTCGAAAACCCTATTTTTCATAAAACTCATACATCTTCATTATGGGTTCTGATTCTTACACTCATAATTTGCCTAAGTTTTCCATAGATGAATATGACTTCTGAAAGGCATGGATAGAGGTTCAGTTCAGCCAAATCCATGACTTGATGTGGGATGTGATCATAGCTGGACCAATCACTTATTATGCAGCCACAGGCAATCCCGAGATTCTTGTTGGTCAGCTTGTGCCAAAGCCTAGAGTAGATCTCACACCAGATGAAACAAAGCAGAACAGCCTCGACCGTATAACTAAGAATATGATTCTCACTTCTGTTCCTAATGAATATGCTGGTAAAATTATTCGTCTTAAATCTGCTAAAGAAATGTGGGATATGTTGTACGTGCTTTTGAGTGGATGATCTGGATGTGGACTTCGTAAGCACTAAACAATCATATAATATTATCGGGGTTATTACGTGGATTAAAGGATTAAAAGGAGATGATTCGTGATGAACAAATGAAGAGCAAAAATGAAGATATTATGTAGCTTCTTGGAGAAGCTTAAGAGCTATGGGAGCTTTTGTATTGTATTGCCTCGGTCATTGTGCAATAATTCTAACTTGTGTTTACATTGTGCCTCTTGGGGCTTATATAGTAGGTTTTTTGGCTGCCCAGCCTTTACACGTGGCGGGCTTACATTGGCCTTGAGATCCCATCAGAATAGGTGATGGGATATCGCATTTAATGCTTCTTGGAGGTCTTTTCGATGTTAAACCGCCTCTCTGGTGGTCGTCCTCGCCTTCAACGAGGAACTGGGGCCACGATGGTCGCCGAAGAACTGGTCGTCATGGCTTCTCCATGGGAGTTGGTCGTGCTCACCCACTCTCGAAGGACTATATTTACTTGTCTTTTCTAGACAACTCTACACGTGCTCGTCAATAGCTCTGGGGAGAGCACACATTTATATTTTCTCATTACAATGTTGACTAGTCGTCGCACAAATTGGTTGACTAGTCGTCGCCACGCAAGTTGATGACTAGGATTGACTTGTCAAAGATTGACTTCTTTGACCTGGTGTAACATTTGCCCCCTGGTCACCTTTCTTCGTGCTCGAAATAGGAAGGCGGGCAGTGTGATCGTCTTTGATTGATATGGACTTGTCTTCGACATTTAAAACTTGGAAAATCTTTAAAGATTTGTCAAGGCGGTCGCCTCGTATTCCTCAAAAAAGAGACGTTTCCCTAAGCACTTTAATGACGTCAGGCGCCGTCGATGTCAGGTGCGTGAAATGGCACGTAAATTTTGAAATTCACGCGTGCGGGCTCTCAAAGGTCGCGCGTGATGCCCAACTTTACGCCTCGATTTCGGAGATGGCCCCAAACTTTTGGGGAAATTGCAAAATTTACCCCGTTTTTTTTACACTTTGGTCCCTGGACACTTATGTCTATAAATAGGACTTCTCTCCCTCTAAAAACACTTTCGAAACTTTGGAATTTTTTAGAACTCTCGAGTCTTCTTCTTCTTCAAGCTTCCTGTTTAGCAAAGTTTGTGGTTCTTCGACAACTCCGGCGATTGATCTCCGTGCTTCCGGCTTGTAAGGTAATTTGAAAAGTTTCATTTCTTCTCTTCTCTTTTATTTTCTTCAAAAAGACATAAATGGTGAGGGTTTAAAGTTCCGGCGAGTCGGGGGCATCGCCGCAGACGGATGTGATGGACTCCTCCGATGTTCCGACATCAAGGTTGGGTCGAAACCTTGGGAAACAAGTCGTGACCTCTTCGAGTTCCGGTGGATTAGAAAGCCCCTCTCGGACGATTTATGTCGAGGCTCTCGGTGCTCGCTACTCCGAAGATAGTACCATGAGAGAGTTAACTCGAGGTGAGGAATTACTCTCCGATGACGGCGATAGTCATGATGGTCGGGATGATGAGGGGAATGATCCCGAGCATGAAGACGAAATGGATGATCACTCTACTAGCTCGGACATGGGCGAACTGGGTCCAGATGTGGAGATGGGTGCTGAAATTGATCGCGAGACTGCCCAGAGAAAGATTAGTGGTAGTCTGCGCGAGTGTGCCGATGAACTCATTCGTTACAAAACGAGCATTGCGGATTTCCTTTCGGGGCGAGAAAGGCCGGGCGGGGACGACCTAATTAGGAGGTCGCACGCTTAATATGTTTCAGAATACGACTTTCCTCCTCCTGCTCGTCAATACCAGACTGCCTTCCAATCGAGATATGAGGCTTGCGAGCATCCGAGCACGGTATCCTCGGCACAACTTGAAAATTCGAGGAAGAAATACCTCGTGCCACAAGATGTACATTTCTTCATTCCGAGGGAGGATGAAAGAGTCGATCAACCTCCGGAGGGTATGGTCGCCGTGAACAATGGGATGATGGAGGCCGGATTGAGGTTTCCCCTCCATCCGAACATCAGCTTTTACTTGAACTACTTGGGCGTGGCCCCGATGCAGATTACCCCAAATGGATGGGCTACCATCATTGGGATTTTGACGGTGTTCGGCTTGGAGAGCCCTGATCTAAAAATCTAAAATTTATGCTAACACTTGATGAAACTTAAAACTTGGCATGTATTGAAACGATTCTAAATACAAACTATACACATGTACGTACGAAAATAAAACTTACTGATAATATTTCTTCAATTTGACCGCGTTCCATGGGTACTGGCTCGGCCTTCCATCAAGATCTTCTATCTCATACGATCCGTTTGAGTACGTACGCGTTATGCGGTATGGGCCCTCCCAAGTCGGGCCAATTATGCCTATTGATTGCTCCGTTGCCCGTCGAAGTACGAGTTGGCCAATGATAAATTGCCGAGCTCGCACTTTGGTGTTGTAATAACGCTCTGACCTTTGCTTGTAAACTATGTTTCTCTCGTTCGCTGTTAGTCTCACTACAAGAAATTTGAGAAATCGCGACGACAACAATTTATCACAAAAGCATCATTTTTCGTCACAAAATGTGTTTGACGACGAATTTCTTCTGTCGCAGAGATGGTCACCGTATGTGAGTCGCATTATGTAAATGTGACGTTATTTGAATTCGTCATCAAAAGTCATCATTTGGTGACGCTAATGTCCACCGTCGCTATAGCAGTTCATCTATGGTGACGAATAAAGTGTCACATTTGACATCAAATTTTGCCCCTAAATATGATATTTCGTCACTTAAAACTCAAATTTACATGACGTTTTGATTTATCGTCACTAAAATATAAATATTTAGTGACGACTATCAATTTTCTATCAACTTTTTCAAATTTTAATGACAAAATTCTCGTCACAATTAGATTAACTATTCCCCCATGTGGACAGTGCCCATATTATTAACAAAAGAAAAAATTAAATAGACATGTGAAAAAATTTAAGATAGGATGATGTGGCAGATGACATGGCATTTTTTAAATAAATTTTCCTTACCAAGTCAGCGCTTTAATTTATTAGAAAGATAAAGGATTAAAATTGATGTAAAAAGGATTAAATTGAAAGGTAAATGACGTATTTTGTAAAGTTGAAACTTAAAGGATTTATTTTGGAATGTATCAAACTTATAGGACTAAAACTAAAATTTTCCCGATAATAAGTGGTAGTTGTAGCATTCAAATCAATGTATCACTTTTTAACCAGAAAAATATCGTAATGTTCAAATAATTGTAGCAGGTATCTTTTTAGAAAAAATGATGAGATAACTAATACTAATATATAACGGTACCGTCAATTAGGCCCCCCATCATGCAGTAACTGCACCTTAATGGCTCCATCATCGCAAGTCCGGCGCATCTCCAGTCATCCCCATCATCGTCCACCTTCCGGTTAGTTCGAACTTCTATGTACGTACATGCTTTACATTCCTCCGTTGTAAGCTGATGTTTATTTACTCTCCCTTTGTTGGAGCCTTTGAGTTTTTCCCTTGCTTGTTGAGGGTCTTGATTTATCTCTCTCTCATTGGGAGTATTGTTGTGTTTCATCCAGTTGAGCCTGTTGACTGGGCTGGGAATTTAGTTTACGATTGCAAATTTCAATTTCAGGATTCACTTGAACCTATGATAGTGCTTAGTTGGAATTGTAGGGGGTTGGGCCAACCCGCTACAGTTCTAGTCCTTTGTGATCTATCTAGGGCTCGGAGGCCCGACGTTATTTTTCTTAGAGAAACATTATCGATTTCAAGTAAACTCTAGGATGTTAGAGTCAAACTTGGTTTCCAATCTTGCCTCGCCATTGAATGTATTGGGCACAGTGGAGGCCTAGCCATCCTGTGGAGAAACGAGAGTACATGCACGATTTTGAGTTATTCCATATATAAACCACATTAATGTTTTAATTTCGGATAATTATGGAGATTGGCGGCTAACGGGATTCTCACCATTGATACTCGTTCTGGGACCAATAAGTAGTATCAGAGCAGTGGTTTTAACGAGCTACTGTATCTGTAATCCTTGACTTCGAATGAGAAGTGCTTGTAGCTCACTAGAACAGATCTATTTCGAAAACCCTATTTTTCATAAAACTCATACATCTTCATTATGGGTTCTGATTCTTACACTCATAATTTGCCTAAGTTTTCCATAGATGAATATGACTTCTGAAAGGCATGGATAGAGGTTCAGTTCAGCCAAATCCATGACTTGGGGGATGTGATCATAGCTGGACCAATCACTATGAAGGCTCCTAATTATGCAGCCACAGGCAATCCCGAGATTCTTGTTGGTCAGCTTGTGCCAAAGCCTAGAGTAGATCTCACACCAGATGAAACAAAGCAGAACAGCCTCGACCGTATAACTAAGAATATGATTCTCACTTCTGTTCCTAATGAATATGCTGGTAAAATTATTCGTCTTAAATCTGCTAAAGAAATGTGGGATATGTTGTACGTGTTTTTGAGTGGATGATCTGGATGTGGACTTCGTAAGCACTAAACAATCATATAATATTATCGGGGTTATTACGTGGATTAAAGGATTAAAATTAAAGGAGATGATTCGTGATGAACAAATGAAGAGCAAAGATGAAGATGTTATGTAGCTTCTTGGAGAAGCTTAAGAGCTATGGGAGATTTTGTATTGTATTGCCTCGATCTTTGTGCAATAATTCTAACTTGTGTTTACATTGTGCCTCTTGGGGCTTATATAGTAGGTTTTTTGGCTGCCCAGTCTTTACACGTGGCGGGCTAACATTGCCCTTGAGATCCCATCAGAACAGGTGATGGGATAACGCATTTAATGCTTCTTGGAGGTCGTTTCGATGCTAAACCGCCTCTCTGGTGGTCGTCCTCGCCTTCAACGAGGAACTGGGGCCACGATGGTCGCTGGAGAACTGGTCGTCATGACTTCTCCATGGGAGTTGGTCGTGCTCGCCCACTCTCAAATGACTATATTTACTTGTCTTTTCTGGACAACTCTACATGTACTCGCCAATAGCTCTGGGGCGAGCACACATTTATATTTTCTCTTTACAATGTTGACTAGTCGTCGCACGACTTGGTTGACTAGTCGTCGCCACGCAAGCTGATGACTAGGATTGACTTGTTAAAGATTGACTTCTTTGACCTGATGTAATAAGATACATTAGCTATCATAACCATATTCTTCTGATCACTGAGACAGTTTCATACCAGCAACCAAAAAGATGATTTCGTTTTGAGAATAAATGGCTTACGGAAGATGATCTACCTCTAGTTGTGAACAACGCACGGCATGAGTTGGATGGATTGACACTCACTGACATACTATCCGCTACCTCGGATACTTTGCACGAATGAGAAAATATAATGCCTTGCGAAAGGAAAAGAAAGATTTGGAGGCTGCTATAGAACGACTCCAGGGACGGACAAATGTAGGATCCGTTTTACGCGGGATTTAAATAAATTTATAATATATTTTAATTTTAATTTATTAATTAAACAAATAATCTTCAATGGTGTATAAATTGATAAATTTGTTATTTTATTAAAATATAAAAAATAATTGTGGCAATTAATATAGATTATATATATATATATATATATAATTTTATTGATAAAAAATCAATATAAAAAATTATAAATTACGAAAAACTTTTTTGTTGACAATATTTGTTGTACGTTTATATAATTTTTTTAATTGAACTCGGACAAAAAAAATCAATACACTCTTGCTCTTGACTTTAAAAGCTGCAACATATATACAATTGTTTGTGTGTAAACACGGGTTTTGAAAGGTATACAACTACTGTGGAAAGGGACTGACATTGACTTTTATTTATCGCCATTTATTTAATAAAATCATTCAAACATAAAAATATAATTCGTACACGATAAATTCAACAATCAACTTCTTTTTAAAAGTATATCATTTTACATTTTCTCGCATGTCTTTTGAAAAACCTAGTTTGCACAATTCATACTTGATGATATAAGTAGAATTGAAAATAAATTTATCAGATAATGAATTGATGCCCAAAAACTTGCCTCCATTATTGCATCAAGATATCACCTAAAAATCTCACTGCATAGCAAACATCTTTGAATTAAGGGTATACTACATTTTCAATCGTTTTAATATTTCCATGTGTCTTTGAGCACTTATTGTGAGGTATTAAAAAATCTAAGTATTGTTGTTCATCAGCTTCTAGTGGAACATAATTCAATCTTTCCAATGAAAATCTACTACCCTTTCTACGAACTCACCTACAATCTTAATTATTTCAAACATGCCTAAAGGAAAATTCAATATACGTAATATCCTTTGCATATTCATTTCCCGTATTGAATTATATACAGGCTAAAAACATCGAATGTTGTGTAGAAGGTCTTTCTAGAACATTCTCGATATATTCCTATAACAAAATTATATCGCGAAAAAAAAAGTATAAAAAATAATAATGGGTGGCCTTCTACGTTTTTCCAAAAGTATCAATCTTTTAACCATTCTGGCATGCTTAGAAGTATTTACTGAAAAATTAGTCGAGAATTAAAACCCATATATATATATATATAAATTAAACGATTGTGTGCATCTTTATAGCTAATTGAAGATAAAAAAAAATACCAAAAGAATAAAAGAAAATATAAATTTACATATATAAAGTTATATAAAATATATGTTACCATAACTAACCCTTTCATATGCATTGTAAACTCTGCAACTAAATCATGTAATTTAAAATCAATGTCATTGCCTAGTATTTATACAAATATGATACGATCAACATTCCCAAATTTATGAATTTTGTTGTTGCTATGCAAGAACAATAAAATGGTGGTATGGTATAGTCACCTCTTTTGAAATTCAATTGTGTGAAATTATTAAAATTAAACTAAATTAAAGATAGCAATATATATAAATAATAAAAAAAAATTATTTGCATTCTTCAATTTTACCAAAAAAAATTATTTTCCTTAAAGCTCTTCCTAAGTCCTAACTCTATCAAGCTTTAACAGTAAAACTAAATAATAAGAAGTAACATTTGATATTATTTACAAATAATTTCGTAATTAATATATATTTATAAAAAATGATTAATAACAATGTATATAAACGTAATTGTTGGGTCGAAATTATAGGTCAACATATTTCATAAAACTACAAATATTTCTACAAATTATACATTTAGTACTCTGTAAAATTATACACCACGATTTCTTGCGGCCTAAGTATACATATATGAGTCATTCTAATGGTTTTTATTTTAGTAGGTTTAATATTATATTCATTGCAATTTTGGAATACAATAATTAGAAGTAAACTAATCTCAAAATTAAAGAGAATTCAAGAAGTAATGAAAAAAAAAAAATCTCGCCAACCATTGTAAAATAATAAAATTTTTTTGATATTTTTCATTCAATCTAACAAAATTCTTCTTTCCAATGTGGATCAATGAAGAAGCAAGAGAAAGATACATAATATACACATAGATGGGTGACTAAAATTTTGACATTGTACATAGAAGCAAGAAAAGAATATATAATATATCATATATGTGCGATGCTTAAGTGATGACCGGAATTGATGGCCGAAATTTTTTGACCGGAATTGATGGCCGAATTTTTTTGTCTGATCGAAAAAATTTATCGACAAATTTTGAAGAGGACATATTCAATAGATTAAAACTTGAGTGGTTGAGATGAGTAAAAATGAGTTGAGAATTGAGATTTTATAGGAGCAAAAATAAGGATGAAGGGTTGAGATTAAGAGTTAAAATGGAGGGTTGAGATCGATTAAGAGTTGAAATGTTAGAATGAGGTTTGCATATATTTAATCTTGCTACATTAGGTTTGTATTATAATTGATTATTCTTTATCTCATTTTTAAAATAAATTGTTACAGTTTCCATCTGAGAATGATATTGATCGCATCATTTCTGCTGAGTTACATGATAAAGAAAATGATCCACAATATTTTAATGATTTTTGTGATTTAATGATTCATGGTCCTTGTGGTGCTGCAAATCCAAGTTCTCCTTGCATGACCGATGAAGGTTCATGTACAAAACATTTTCCTAAAAGATTTGTTTCAGAGTCTTCTATTGATGAAGATGGTTATATCTAATTTATAGGCGAAGGGATGATGTAAGGACTTTGAATAAGAAGGGTTCTGTTTTGGATAACACACACATTGTTCCCCATAATCGTTATCTTCTTTTAAAGTACGGTGCACACATCAATGTTGAATGGTGTAATCAATCACGATCCATAAAATACATGTTCAAGTATGTCAACAAAGGACATGATCGTGTTACTGTATCGTTCTTTGAAAGTAAGGAGCAGTCTGATGGTAAAGCAGATTTGAATGAAGTTAAAATGTACTATGACTGTAGGTACATTTCTCCATGTGAAGCTGCTTGGAGAATTTTCGGGTTTGAGATTAATTACAGAAATCCTCCAGTTGAACGTTTGGGATTTCATCTTCATGATCAACAGACTTTTTTATTTGGTGATGGTGCATCTTTGGAATCGATCTTGGAAAGACCATCGGTAAAGTAAATCATGTTCTTAGCTTGGTTTGAACTCAACAAAAATTCTTCTAAAACAAGAAATTTGACTTATGCTGAAATACCACAATTCTTTGTATGGAAGCCGAAAATTAGAGTGTGGGTTGAAAGGAAGAGAGGTTTTTCAATCTGACGTATTTGTTATGTTCCTCCTGGTTCGTTGGGTCGACCTTATGATGTTTGGGAAAAGTGTTGGAGACATCTCTTTGATAATATTCTTTATAATAGACGTAGAATTATGCATTTTTCAGGTATATTTAATTATTTCCTTTCTTAATTTAATGGCATTATAATTATTCAATTTCACTAATATGCAAGTCATTTTAAGTCAGTTAACTTTGATTGATTATATTATTTTCACATAATTTGCTTTGCACAAATTTATCAAAATTCTAAAAGATACAACTATAAATTTTAATTAAATTTACTTTAAATTAACATGCAACTCTAAATTTTGATTACTTTGCATAAATTCATCACACTTTTACTTATTAAAAAAATTAAAATTTTATATTAATTTATGTTATCATAATTAACTAATATAATTTTAATTGTAATTTCTAGTAAAATTAAGGATGACAGATGATGAAATCAACAATTGTTGTTCCATAGAAATTGATAATTTGTTGCAGGCTCTTGGTAATTTTTTGCAAGATTTTGAAGGCATGCCGGTGGTAAACCATGATCCGAACTTTTCATCTAGAAATAAATTGATTTTGAATGAGTTTACGTACAACAGGGCTGATTTGAAGTTAAAGTTTGAGGATTTAATTACCAAATTTAGTGATGAACATCGTGGTGTGTACGATAAAATAATTACCTCCATTTAATTTGTTAAGGGTGGTGTGTTTTTTGTTTATGGATATGGTGGAACAGGTAAAACTTTTATATGGAAGACTTTGTCAGCATGTTTAGGTCTAAGGGCAAGATTGTAATTAATGTAGCCTCGAGTGGTATAACTTCACTTCTTCTTCCAGGTGGACGTACTGCTCATTCCAGATTTTCCATTCCAATTGATATTACTGAAGATTCTACATGCAATATTCATCAAGGAAGTTCTCTTGCTGAGCTCTTGATTAAATGTGATATTATAATATTGGATGACGCGGCAATGGTTAAAAGATATTGTATTGAGACTCTTGATACCACTTTGAAGGATATTATGTAGCTCACAGATCTTTTGTCATTTGAACTGCCTTTTGACGGTAAGATTGTTGTGTTTGGAGGTGATTTTCGTCAGATATTACCCATTATTCCAAAAGGAACTAGGCAAGATATCGTACACGCTACTATATATCATCCAATTTATGGAATGATTGTACTCTTCTGAAACTCATTAAGAACATGAGGCTTCAACACCTAAGATCCGATTAACTTCTACATGAATTGAATTCTTTTTCTGAATGGATAACATCTATTGGAGATGGTACTATAGGAAAAGAAACTGAGTACGGGTCTGATATACAAATTCCTAAGGATATTTTGCTAAAGTGTGTTGATGATCCGATTTCTATTATTGTTGATAGCATTTATCCCAATTTTAACAATATGATGGATGATCATGAATATTTACAAAGTAGAGCTATTTTTGCACCCACGTTAGATGTTGTCAAGTCAATAAATGAGCACATGATTCAGTTAAATGAAAAGGAATCACGTACTTATTTGAGCTCCGACAGTTCTTACAGATCTGATCTAAATTTTGATAATTTGGATAATGTTCATACTCCAGAATTTTTGAATAGTTTGAAGTGTTTTGGTGTACCTGATCATGAATTGAATCTGAAAGTTGGAACGTCGGTAATGTTATTGAGAAATATAGATCACTGAAATGGCTTATGCAATGAAACCAGGTTTATGTCTTTTATTTTTAGCAACTTTTTCTTTATTTATTATTATTTTATTTTTTATCATTTAAAACTTTGCATTTGTTTTATCTATAATATTTTTTTTTTCTATTGTTAGGTTGGGTTGGGTGATAAAGTTATTGAAGCTAAGGTTCTTACTGGAAGTAGCTGTGGAAACCTGGTATTGATACTGCGACTTACGTTGCACTACAAGAAAACTGCAATTTAGCAGCGAAAAAATTTGTCGCTAATTCTAATATTTTCGTCGCTAACGTGAGTTAGCGATGAAATAATTTTGTCGCAGAATTTGTTGCTATACACCCGTCGCTAACGTGTTTGTGACAAAAAAAATTAATTTTATCGCAAATATTAGCGATGAAAATTTGAGTTTCATCGCAAAATATTAGCGACGAAAACATGAGTTTCATCGCAAAATGTTTGCGAGGAAAATCAAACATTTGTCACAAACACGTTAGCGACGGGTGTATAACAACAAATCATGCGACGAAATTATTTCATCGCTAACTCACATTAGCGACGAAAATATTATAATTAGCTACAATTTTTTTTCGTGTCTAAAATAGTAGCTCCTTACATCATTACTATTTTTTTGCGATAAATATTTTAATTTCGTTGCAAATGTTAGCGATGAAACCCATATTTTTGTCGCTAATATTTGGCTATGGATATCCGATTTACGAATTGTTCTCTAAATCCACTTCAACACTCGACCAACCCGACCCACACGCGCACCCAACCTAACCCAACCCGCACCCAACCGACCCACACCTGCACCTGACCCAATCGAAACGCATACCCCTCCCCATTTTATTTAAATAACCGACCCACACCCGTACCCGACCCAACTGACCCCTAACCCGACCCAACCCGCATACCCCTCCCCATTTTATTTAAATAACTATTTATTTGGTCTTTGTGGGAATTGATCCCAGGTGGATAGGCGCCCATAGCTGGGCGCCCACCACTCGAGCAGACAGCTCTTTGGTTCAGTTTTTAATATTAATTATATATGTATTCAATTGCTACTAATTTAGTTAATTTACTTATTTAATTAATTTATTTCACATATATTAATTGCAATTGATTAATTTTTAACTTGTAACAATTATATAAATAATAAAAATAATTCCAATTTAATATTTATAAATATTGATTAATTTATAATATTTATAAATATTGATTAAATATTGATTAATTTATAAAAATATTTTTAAATATTGATTAATTTTTTACATATATTAACTTGTAATATTTAAAACAATTTCAATTCACTACAAAAAATTGCTCAAATAACGAGGGGAATTGGCGAGGGGTATTTCACCCTTGCTATTTGGCGAGGGATTTAAAGAGGGGCACAAATAAATATTGATTAATTAAGATTGTTAATTGATGAAAGTTATAAAAATTGTTAATTGTTATGAATGTGTTAATATAATTATTGTTATGTTTTATATATATATGCATGTATATATATGTGTTAATTGGGAGAATTAATGTTATAATTAATTGTTGGAAATAAGTGAAATTAAATCGATGTTGGAGGCCGGGATGAGTTGTTTGTTTGTTGTAGATTGTGCGTTCCGACTTGAGTAATTTTACTCGAGTCGGAAATGGATGCACTAGGAACCTAAATATTTGGTGATACGATAGATTTAGATGAAACTCTGCCGAAATTTTTAAAAATATATATATATATATATATATATTTATATTAATTAGAACAGTATAGCTAGTAATCAATGTTTAATTTCCAAAATACATTTGAAACAGATCGATTAACATGAATTATTCAAGTCGTAGTTGGATGTATAGCCAAAGATTGGTCAATGGGATTATGAGCCCCGAATTTATTAGTGGTGTAAATGGATTTATTGAAGCTGCCACTAGTAATCCGAATTCGATTTGGGAAGGAAAAATTAGGTGTCCTTGCTCGAAAGCTAGATGTCGAAATGAGAGTTATAGAGATCCTAATGAAGTGAAGTCTCATTTATATCGAAATGGGTTTACACGAAATTATTATAATTGGATTTATCACGGTGAAGAGAGTTGGGGTCCACGTCCATTTCAAAACACTAGTGAATTTGCGTCAACTTCAAATGAAGTTGACCCTATGGGACCTAGCTCGTACCACACTATGGTAGAAGAATTAATGGGTGACCCAAACATTGATTTTGGAATCAACGCGGAAGAGGAGGCACATAATGAAGAACCCCCTAACGAGAATGCGTCACAGTTCTACGACATGCTTCGTGCAGCGGACGCAGACTTGTATCCCGGTTGTGAATCTCATTCGCAATTGTCGTTCAATTCCAGATTGTTGAATATTAAAACCGAAAACAGATTGTTTGAAAGGGGATACAATCAAGTCGTTGAGTTGATTCGTGAGATTTGTCCTTCAGAAAATAAGGTTCCCAAGAAATTTAACGACACCAAACACTTGATGAGTGGAATGGGTCTTCCGGTAGAAAGGATTCATTGTTGTGCACAGAACTGCATGTTATTTTGGGGTGCAGACAGCGAACTAGAGTTCTGTAAGATTTGTGGTGGATCACGGTATAAGCCGAGTAGGGTTGATGTAGATGGTCGGTTGAAAAAGAAACGCCCGGTTAAGGAGATGTTCTACTTTCCCATAATTCCTCGTTTGCAAAGATTGTACATGTCCAAGGCCACTGCGAAGGATATGACATGGCATGCCTCGTGCAGTTCTGATGACTCTGGTGTTATGCGTCACCCTGCAGACTCGTTGGCTTGGAAGCATTTGGACCGTTCGTATCCTGATTTTGCAGCTGAAATTAGGAATGTTAGGTTGGGCTTGAGCACAGACGGTTTTGCACCGTTTGGAATGACGGGGAAGCAATATTCGTCATGGCCAGTTATTCTTACTCCGTACAATCTACCCCCGTGGTTATGCATGAAAGATCAATTCATGTTTCTTTCGATTCTTGTGCCCAGGCCAAAAAGTCCGAAGGACAAGCTTGACGTGTTTTTACAACCTCTGATAGTTGATTTGAAATTTTTATGGGAAAATGGGGTGCAAACGTACGACGTCTCTAGGAAGCAAAACTTTTTGATGAGAGCTGCACTGATTTGGACCATTAGCGACTTTCCAGCGTACTCAATGTTGTCTGGTTGGAGTACAGCTGGAAAGCTTGCTTGTCCGTATTGTGGGGAGTACACCGATGCATTCAGTTTGAGGCTCAGTCGAAAGCAATCGTGGTTCGATAACCACCGAAAGTTCTTACCACCTAATCATACATGGCGAAAGAACAAGACGGCATTTAGGGCTGGAGTAGCAGTCACAGATGATCCGCCGCCTATCCGAACAGGTGCGAGTCTCCTATACGAAATTGATCATTTGGTACTTAGAAAGGTTACAGAGGAAGGTGCTGAGGCACACAACAAAAAAATTGACGGAGGGTGGAAGAAAAAAAGCATTTTTTGGGATTTGCCTTATTGAAGTACTTTGTTAGTTCGACACAATTTGGACGTGATACACATTGAGAAAAATGTGTTCGATAACGTGTTCAACACAGTGATGAATGTGGAGGGGAAAACAAAGGACACATCAAAATCAAGAGATGAGTTGAATGAATATTGTCGTCGTCCCTCTCTCAAGAAATGTCCACGTACAAATAAGTATCCCAAGGCTTGTTATGCGCTTGATAAGAAAGAAAAAGATGTTATCTGTAAGTGGATAAGTGGGTTGAAGTTTCCCCATGATTATGTGTCTAACATGTCTCGATGTATTGACTGGACGAAGTTGAAATTGTATGGAATGAAGAGTCATGATTGTCACGTGTTTATGCAGAGACTACTACCGATTGTTTTTCGTAATATTCTGCAGACTGATGTGTGGAAAGCAATCACTGAGCTTAGTCTTTTTTTTAAGGACTTAACTTCTACGACCATAACAGTTGACAACATGACTCGGTTGGAAACGGATATCCCAGTAATATTGTGCAAGTTGGAACGTATCTTTCCACCCAGCTTCTTCAACTCCATGGAACATCTACCTGTGCACCTTGCATAAGAAGCAAAAGTTACTGGTCCAGTTCAATACAGATGGATGTATCCATTCGAGAGGTATTTTAAGGAATTTTAAGATATAATGATCATATTCAATGTTTTTATTATCATAATCACGATCCTTGAATTCTAATTATAGGTATCTTCGCACCTTGAAACTGAGTGTAGGTAACAAAGCACGTGTTGAAGCTTCGATTGCAAATGCATATTTAACTAGAGAGGCGTCAATGTTTTGTTCTCATTACTTTGAGGATCATGTTATGACGAGGATACACAATTTACCTCGTAATTACGATGGTAGTGGAGATGTACAACAGTATGTGGATGGTACATTTTCCATATTTAAGGCGCCTGGCAAGCGATTTGGGAAACCAAAGAAGAGGTGGATTTTGGATGAGGAGAAAAAAGTTGCTCATACGTACGTGTTGTTGAATTGTGATGAGGTGCAGCCGTATGTTCAGTAAGTGAATCTGGCCAGAGTATAAAGATATATTGGTTAGTTTTGAGATGTCTTATTAATCAAAATACGTATGTAGGCTATTCATGCATCAACTTCAAGTTGTTGAACCAAATCTCTCGGCCGCTGCATCGGACAATAGGCTACAAAATGAATTTGCTTCGTGGTTTGAAGAAATTGTAAGTCATATAATTTATACAAATATATATATTTAATAGCAATAACGTAAATCTCACATAGAGTCGACTTATATAGGTGAAGATAAATCCCGTGGAGAACAAGTTTATTTACGATCTTTCTGCAGGTCCGTCTGGTCACGTTCTTACGTACTCAGGGTATTACGTGAACGGGTACAAATTTCACACTATGTCTTATGTTGCATCTAGAGAAACATCAAACAGTGGGGTTTGTATCAAGGGAAAAAACTATGATGCAGATGAAGGGGATTTCTACGGGAATCTCGAGGAAGTAGTCGAATTGGACTACCAGGGGTACCACGAGAAGAAAGTGGTTTTGTTCAAGTGTCAGTGGTTTGATAACTCAGCCAGTGGTACAAAAATTGATCCTAACTACAAGCTTGTGGATATTCATCAGAGGCGACGATACGGTCGGTACGATCCATTCGTACTAGCAAGTCAAGCCACCCAAGTCTACTATTGTTCGTACCCTGGACCCCGTACTGATTGGATAACTGTATGCAAAATCAAGCCGAGATCCTTCTTGGACGCACAACAGTCATCCACTACTGACGATGAAGCAGATGTTCCCGCGTTCCAAGAGGAAAGCATAGAACATCAAATGATTGTGCAAGTAGATGATGATCCTGTTATATTAATTGATACCACTGGTACATTGATGGACGTAGCCGGAGACGAAGAACCAGAAGAAGAACAAGAAGAAGAAGAAGAACAAGAAGATGAGGATGAAGATGAAGAAGATGATGAAGAAGAATATTACTAGAGTGTTCATGTATATGTTATATTATATAAAGAATGTTGATTATGACTCGGTTTCAGTGTTCTTAATGCATGTTTATGATTCAGTTTGAGTGTTCATAGATGTTATTATATCAAGAATGTTAATTTATTAATTGTTATATTTTAATATTTATTTTTACAGATGAGTGGATATGGGGGTCATGGACAGCGTTCTGGTGGACATGGTTCTGGTAGTCATGGTTCTGGTGGTCAGGGTTCTGGTGGTCAGGGTTCTGGTACTGGGCAGGATTCGGGTGGTAGAGGTAGAGGTAGAGGTGAGACGCCGCCTGTACCTATACCACATCATCCGGGTTTGTATTTGCCAGATATGACTGGGATCATGCAGATGCCCCAGATGCAGGGATCGACCCCCTATCCGTACTACACGCAGGTTCCCCAGATGCCCCACATGTATCCAGCGCAGGAGGATCCACCGATACCGGACCCAGTCGGACGTGCGTCTGTCGAGACAGCGGCCAGCCAGGCGACAGACGCAAACGAGAGTCGTATTCGTCTTACGATCTATCGTGGAGCGTAAGTATTACATATCTTATAATTTTCATTATAATGAATTACATAATTATTCATTTTCAAATTAATTATGTGTAACAACATGATGATGCCTTCGGGTCTAATCTCGACCACCATCAGACATATCATGTACCGGAATATGGAGGTTGGCGCACACACATTCGGCTTGGTATCCCCAGGTGTACTTCAACGGTGGTGGGATACATTCCAGGTATAATTTAATGATGTGTAACATATCTATTCATTCACATTTTGTTATAATTAATCAAATTTTTTTGGCAGAATGAGGTTACGTGGGATCTAGAGACTGTTGACACTGCATTAGTGTACAAGCTCTTTCTTGAGAGAGCAGCAAATCGATACAGTGACATGTTGAACCACTACAAGGGAAAGTGGGAGGTGGAGAAGAAGAAGCCGCAATGGGACAACGATGTCTGGGAGCACTTGGTTCGCCACTAGAATGATTCGGACACAATTAAGAAGAGCGAGCAGTGTCGGAAGAACCGACTTTCAGAGCCTGGAGGCCCGGGTACCGGTTTTGCTAGACATAAAGGGGGATCTCGTGGGGCAGCCGAGGTGGCCAGACGGATTGTAAGTATTTATGTTCAATTATAAGTGATTTGAGTTCATTTTAATTAATTTAATTTTATGTTCTTCAAAATATAGGAGGAGATGACGGGACGACCAGCTTACGACTGGGAGATTATCGAATATTACCACCGTTACACTAACGGAACGTACACATACTCCCATATGGGTGATATTCTGGTAAGAGTATACATATATTATATTAAATATAATATTTAATTGTATTGACATGTATATTAACCAAATTTTACATATGCACATATAGGATCAGGTGCAAGAGGAATTGTCACATCTCACCCAGCCGTCATCTGATCATGATCCTTCAGATGATGGTTCCAGCAGCCAGACCCCACCCTTGCCGGAAATGTCTGAGTTGTTCGTGAAGAAAGTTGGAAGATCTCACGGCCGCGTGAAGGGTCTTGGGCAACTAGGAAAGAACAGACGTGTCACTTCTGGTCCTGGTGAGACATCTTCCGGTACGTCGTTTGGACGATTTAGCCAGGCCGACATCGACAATGCTCTTTTGGAAGAGCGGAGGGCTAGTGAAGAGAGAGAGCGTCTCTTACGTGAAGAACTGCAGCAATCAGTCACTCAGACGGAGGAGCGCTTACGTCAAGAGTTTGCGCGTGAGATGGAATCACAGATGGCATCAATGATGAGCCAGTTCAGAGGGGGGTCGGGTAACGGTAAGGGTGCTAGGAATGATGATGATGATGATGGTGATGATGACGCTGCTGGTGGTCGATGATTGATACATTTTAAGTTATGTTGTCTTGTTGGATTTTAAAAAATTGATGAAGTTGTTTGGGATTTTTTTTTATGTTGTGTACTTGAATTGAAGTGAACGTACGAGACAATGTTTTATTTTAATGGTTTTAATTCATATTTCTTGTGTGTGATTAATTAAGTATTGATCTAATATATAAATGAATTGAGTTAATAGCATATAGTTGGTAATTTATTAAATAAATTGAGTTAATTATAGTTGGTAATTGAGTTAATAAGTTATTAAATTTAGTAATGAAGGGCTTTTGTTAAATTAATTAAGTGTTGAGCTAATATATAAATTAATTGAGTTAGTAATTTATTCAATTAATTGACTTAATTAATAATAAAAGAATAAAATTGAGTTACATACATAAGTATAAATTAAATTATTAAATTTAGTATTAATGAAGGGATTTGTTAAATAAATTGAGTTAATTAATACATATATAAGTTATTAAATTTAGTAATGAGGGGCTTTGTTAAATTAATTAAGTATTGAGCTAATATAATTAATTGAGTTAATAACATATAGTTGGTAATTTATTAAATTAATTGAGTTAAAGAATAAAAACAGAAATTAAAAGGGATAAATATATAATGCATTTAACATATTACGACTAAAGCGCCTAGCCTAATTGGCACACGGGGGCGCATAAACTCTTCACATCCGGGAGGTCGCGAGATCGACCCCCCATGCGCGCGCCCAGCTGGAATAAAAAGGATTAATGGTGGCCTGGTGGTGAGGGGTAAGAAAAGTAGCCTTAGAGACCTGGGTTTTTTTTTTTAAATACAACGTATTGGCGAGGGGGGAGGATGGGCTGTTTTTTGTGGTGATTGTAAAAAATCACTGTTACTTTAACAATTCCAAAAAAATAATAAATATTACATCTAATCTTCATCCTCTCATCTTTATTTATGTCCATCTTCATTTGCATCTTCATATTTATAAATATTTTTATATACATTCAAACTGATTTATATAAGATACAAAATTTGGGAGAATTATTAAACATTTAAACCGATTGTCTAGATTTAATATGCATAGTTGAAGTAGTATTCTTCCCTCGTGCTTAGTAGAAATAACAACAAATAATTAATGAAATCAAGATAACAGAAAAATATAAAACAAATTATACATAATGAAATCAAGAAATTATACCCCAAAATAAATCAAACAAAAAACTTAACATGTCAAATTAATGAGTGTAAATGAAATTATATTGATCATATTATTTCAAACATCATAGTGTTGGAATCGTCTCTATTGTTTCACACTATGCATGCACTCAAACTTTTTTCCTTTGTTATGTTTAAACGACAACCATTTTTAATTCATGAGAATTAAACATGAATTTTTTATTTAATCACTAAAATATTAGAGACGAAATATAATTTTCATTATTGTTCTGATTATTAATAATAAAATAAAATATTGTTTTGCTAATAAGGTGATGAAATATTTTAATTTTCTCGCAAATGTTAAATCCGCAAAATTAGTCATACAAATTTTTGATTTTGTCGCTAAAATATTAGCGACGAAATATAATTTTCATTGTTGTTCAGATTATTAACAACAAAATGATGCAATTCGTTGCTAGTATAGCGATGAAATATTTTAATTTCATCGCAAAAAATTAGCCACGAAAATTTCCATTTCATCGTAAAATATTAGTGACGAAATATAATTTTCATTGTTCTGATTATTAACAACAAAATGAAGCAATTTGTTGCTAATATAGTAATGAAATATATAAATTTTGTTGCAAAAATTAATTTCGAGAAATTAGCCACGAAATTTTTTATTTCATCGCAAAATATTAGCGACAAAATATAATTTCCATTGATGTTTTGATTATTAACAACAAAATGAAGCAATTTGTTGCTAATATAGCGATGAAATATATAAATTTTGTTGCAAAAATTAATTTCAAGAAAGTAGCCACAAAAATTTCTATTTCATCGCAAAATATTGGTGACGAAATATAATTTTCATTGATATTCTGATTATTAACAACAAAATGAAGAAAATTGTTGCTAATATAGCGATGAAATATATAAATTTTGTAGCAAAAATTAATTTCAAGAAATTAGCCACGAAATTTTCTATTTCATCGCAAAATATTGGCGACGAAATATAATTTTCATTGTTGTTTTGATTATTAACAACAAAATGAAGCAATTTGTTGTTAATACAACGATGAAATATATAAATTTTGTTGCAAATATTAAATCTAAGAATTTAGCGACGAAAATTTCTATTTCGTTGCTAGAAAATGATTTTAGCGATGAAATTTATATTTGTTGCAAAATTTTCGTCGCTATTCCCCATGTGTCTTGTAGTGTTGACACCTTCTGATCCTAGATTGTCTTTCAAGTTTCAACGTACACAATTTTCGTATGACACCTTCTGATCCTAGATTGTCTTTCAAGTTTCAACGTACACAATTTTCGTAACTTTCAACATACACAATTTTCGTTGATTGTGTCGTATGCTATGACTATTAATAAAAGTCAGGGTCAATCATTTTCTAAATCAAGTTTCAACGTACACAATTTTCGTAAGTTTCAACGTACACAATTTTCGTTGATTGTGTCGTATGCTATGACTATTAATAAAAGTCAGGGTCAATCATTTTCTAATATAGGTGTTTTTTTTTAAAATACTTGTATTTAGTCATTATCAATTATATGTAGTTGTATCTAGAATAGTTTAATCAGATTACATAGAAATAAAAATAAAACTCCCGCTTCTTCTTCTGGGTTGTATGTAATGTAGTGGGCGACAACAAAAATCAAATATATATGTTTAAATCATTTTAAATATACTTTTTTTTTATGGAAGTTATAAATACACCACCTTTAGTCTTAGTATCAATTTAATCAGATTACATAGAAATAAAAATAAAATCAAATATATATGTTTAAATCATTTTAAATATACTTTTTTTTTTATGGAAGTTATAAATACACCACCTTTAGTCAAAATTTTGTTTAAATCATTTTAAATATACTTTTTTTTTTATGGAAGTTATAAATACACCACCTTTAGTCAAAATAAAATTCTTGCTTCTTCTTCTGTGTAAAATTCTTGCTTCTTCTTCTGTGTTGTATGTAATGTAGTGGGCGACAACAAAAATCAAATATGTTTAAATCATTTTAAATATACTTTTTTTTTTTTATGAAAGTTAAATACCCATCCCTTTTTCCCCTTCCCATGACTCGAACCCAGGACTTAAGGCCTAGGTAATGGTGCTCTAACCACTTGAGCTATCCCACTTTGTCATTTTAAATATACTTAAAAATCAAATATAAAATCATTGCATGACACAATTATGACAAAATCTATTTAATTACGATCATTAGTTAAATTTCAAATTCAAAATAAAATTTGAGTTGAACATAACTAAATTTGTAGAAATAATTGAATTTTGATTGCTACGTTAAGGCTTGTATGTAGACTTTTCAAGACGGGCGGGCGGGCGGGGCAGGGCGGGACGGGCCAAAACCGCAAAAGCCCGCCATTTGGCGGGGCGGGCCAGCTCGTTTGCTAGGCGGGCTGCCAAAATCTCAACCCAACCAAAAAATGGGCGGGCCGCGGGTTTCGGCGGGCCAATTTTTTATTTTACAAAAATATTTATTAAATTATTTAAGAAACATAAAAAATTACAGTAATATATATATATATATATGATAGAAATAAATATCAATATTTCGAGATCCTCTCTTAATCAATAATTATGGTATTTAGTTGACCTATTAATTTGAATTAAGAAATTCAAATTGTTTCAAATTAGTAAAAGGGT
Organism: Galeopsis tetrahit; assembly: GCA_963675135.1. Taxonomy (NCBI): domain Eukaryota; kingdom Viridiplantae; phylum Streptophyta; class Magnoliopsida; order Lamiales; family Lamiaceae; genus Galeopsis; species Galeopsis tetrahit. The sequence goes on from OY776127.1 coordinate 59,135,354, forward strand.
ATAATTGTCTTAGATTTTTCAATTTGACTCTATTGGACAAGAAAATATGATGTAGGTTTTATTAGATAAAACTAGTAGTGAAATGACCTTATTAATAATTTACCGTTATGAGATTATTGTCTAATAAGTCCACATTTAATCACTTTTCTTAATCTCTGTGCCAAAAAGTAACGGAAAACTTATAGGCGGACGGAGGGAGTATATAATAGAAATAAATATCAAGAATTATCGTAATTATTAATTAAGAAAAAAAATTAAATAGAGATATTATAATTATTAATTGTATAATATATTATAAACTACAATTATATACATATATATTCAACAATTAATTCACTATAACAAATTTTTTTATTACAATATACTACATTATGTTAATTAACTTATAAAAAATAATGTATAACATTGCAGTTTGTAAATAAATTACAGTTATGAGATTAGCTCAACTTTTATTAATATAAACAAATTTACAACATTGTTTATTCACAAATAATCTTATTTTCAAACTCGTATATATTAATATAGTATAAATATTGTTTTTGTATGTACAAATAATTTAACATAATTTACTTTTTACATGCATCAACTTAATTGTTTTTTTATAGACAAAGTTGGATAGCTCAAGTGGTTAGAGCATTATTACGTTGTACTAAGTGGGTTCGAATCCTGAAAACGGAAAATGGAGGATATATATTGTTTTTTATATTTATAATTTATAAATATAATATTTAAAAATAAAAAATGGCGGGCGCTAAAGACCGCGGCCAAAACGGGCCGGCCCGCCTCCTGTCTTGGAAAATCGCCCGTTTTGAGGGCTCTACTTGTATGTATGCAATATTTTGCATATAAATTTTTGTAATTTTTAAAATCGTAATAATTAATTATATTTTCAAATTTGCTTAACTCGAATATAAAATATTAGTAGAATGCTTTAATGAAATTTAAAATATTTAATGAAAATTATATGAAAGATGTTTAAATTATTTTAATTGTTGATTGGTTGTTGTGCATTTTCCACCTCTCATATATTATTTAATACAATATTTTCTTAATAATTGAAATGTTAGTTTTAAAATTAACTTAATACTAATATATATTTGTCATAGTTGTGGCAAGAGAAATGAGTCAAAACATACGTTCAAAGTAATTAAATCGTAATTAAAGTCCTTCCTAATTATGATTATCGGTTACAATAAAAAAAGTCTATAAAATGAGAGAGAATAAAAAAAAGAGTTTCATCATCAACATTCAACATATATATATATAAAATCATATTCATGGCGTCTTTAATTAATAGTTTCCTCCTCCTGCCGCTATTTTTCTTTTTCCTCACGACCGCTGCGCCGGTGGACGATATCTGCCGGCAAACGAAAGATCCGGCGCGTTGCGTAAGAGTTTTGAAGTCTATCGATGAACGGACGGGGACGGCGGCACTCCCGCTGCTAGAATATATCGCGATTGAGGCGGCGATGACGGTGACCGGGCAGAACAAAATAACGGTTCATAATCTGGGTATATCCACAAAGGATCCAAATCTGAAGGGGATTTACAGAAATTGCGAGGATCTGTATCTTGATGCTTTGGATGAGCTCAACTTTGCGCAGGGAAACTTGGAGAAGCGCCTGTTTGGTAAACTTGTAAATGCCGGGGGGCTTGTTGAGCGTGCGGTTGCTGGTTGTGCCGCGGCCGCCAAAACCAACGCTGAATTAAATAGCGGGAATGCAGATTCTGGTGTCACCGGTCAAGCCATTGCTATTATTGCTAAAAATTTGCACTGATCGAGAATAATTAATATATACTCTAGTATTTAATTTCAACAAGATGGAGCTAGTATAAATTAATCACAAATTTTTGAGTTCCAGTGTCTCACAAAAATTAAGTTAGTTGATTATTAGTCGATCTAGAATTTACAACGGCTAGCTGATGATGTTAAAATGATTTAAGTAAAATATTACAGTATAGTTTTCATTTCAAAGGTAGAAAATCATCATCGCAAATGATCAAACCAACAAAGTCAACACAATTTGTCCAGAGAGTGATAATTTTCTAGTGGGACTTAGGAGTATGCTCCTCTCTAGGTCTCCCGTTCGAATTAAGAGCTAGGTAGTTTTTGAATTCAAAGTTGCACGTTTCAAAATGAGTAATTAATGCATAAAAAAATATCATTTTAACTAAAAACTTCATCATTTTTCACTATTAAGAAAAATGATAATATGCTATAAGTGAAAATTAAGTGGTAGTTGTAGCATTCAAATCAATGTATCACTTTTTAACCAGAAAAATATCGTAATGTTCAAATAATTGTAGCTTAGGTATCTTTTTAGAAAAAATGATGAGATAACTAATACTCCCTCCACTTTTAAATAAGTGTCATTTTGCCATTTTAATTATTTTTATAATAAGTGTCATTCTATGTTTTTTTCTTCAATTTTGACAATTTTACCCTTATAAAATAATTTGCCTTCAATTTCAATTAATGTAGTAGCATAAATCATGGAAAAATCATAAATATTGTACATATGAATACCACATACATTCTTGACCACATTCTTTATTAAACAAAAATTTAATATCAAAATTATTTATCATTAATGAAGGGTAATATTGACCACAATTTAATATCTTAATTTGTTGAAAAATGTTAAAGTGACACTTATTCAAAAATGGAGGGAGTACTAATATATAACGGTGCCGTCAATTGCGCCCCCCATCATGCAGTAACTGCACCTTAATGGCTCCATCATCGCAAGTCCGGCGCATCTCCGGTCATCCCCATCATCGTCCACCTTCCTGTTAGTTCGAACTTCTAATCTTCTATGTACATGCTTTACATTCCTTCGTTGTAAGCTGATGTTTATTTACTCTCCCTTTGTTGGAGCCTTTGAGTTTTCCCCTGGCTTGTTGAGGGTCTTGATTTATCTCTCTCTCATTGGGGGTATTGTTGTGTAATTGTGTTTCATCCAGTTGAGCCTGTTGACTGGGCTGGAAATTTAGTTTACGAATGCAAATTTCAGTTTCAGGATTCACTTGAACCTATGATAGTGCTCAGTTGAAATTGTAGGGAGTTGGGCCAACCCGCTACAATTCTAGCCATTTGTGATATGTCTAGGGCTCGGAGGCCCGACGTTATTTTTCTTACAGAAACATTATCGATTTCAAGTTTCCAATCTTGCCTCGCCATTGAATGTATTGGGCACAGTGGAGGTCTAGCCATCCTGTGGAGAAACGAGAGTACATGCACGGTTTTGAGTTATTCCAGAAACCACATTGATGTTTTAATTTCGGATAATTATGGAGATTGGCGGCTAACGGGATTCTCACCATTGATACTCGTTCTGGGACCAACAAGTAGTATCAGAGCAGTAGTTAATTCTAACGAGCTACTGTATCTGTAATCCTTGACTTCGAATGAAAAGTGCTTGTAGCTCACTAGAACAGATCTATTTCGAAAACCCTATTTTTCATAAAACTCATACATCTTCATTATGGGTTCTGATTCTTACACTCATAATTTGCCTAAGTTTTCCATAGATGAATATGACTTCTGAAAGGCATGGATAGAGGTTCAGTTCAGCCAAATCCATGACTTGATGTGGGATGTGATCATAGCTGGACCAATCACTTATTATGCAGCCACAGGCAATCCCGAGATTCTTGTTGGTCAGCTTGTGCCAAAGCCTAGAGTAGATCTCACACCAGATGAAACAAAGCAGAACAGCCTCGACCGTATAACTAAGAATATGATTCTCACTTCTGTTCCTAATGAATATGCTGGTAAAATTATTCGTCTTAAATCTGCTAAAGAAATGTGGGATATGTTGTACGTGCTTTTGAGTGGATGATCTGGATGTGGACTTCGTAAGCACTAAACAATCATATAATATTATCGGGGTTATTACGTGGATTAAAGGATTAAAAGGAGATGATTCGTGATGAACAAATGAAGAGCAAAAATGAAGATATTATGTAGCTTCTTGGAGAAGCTTAAGAGCTATGGGAGCTTTTGTATTGTATTGCCTCGGTCATTGTGCAATAATTCTAACTTGTGTTTACATTGTGCCTCTTGGGGCTTATATAGTAGGTTTTTTGGCTGCCCAGCCTTTACACGTGGCGGGCTTACATTGGCCTTGAGATCCCATCAGAATAGGTGATGGGATATCGCATTTAATGCTTCTTGGAGGTCTTTTCGATGTTAAACCGCCTCTCTGGTGGTCGTCCTCGCCTTCAACGAGGAACTGGGGCCACGATGGTCGCCGAAGAACTGGTCGTCATGGCTTCTCCATGGGAGTTGGTCGTGCTCACCCACTCTCGAAGGACTATATTTACTTGTCTTTTCTAGACAACTCTACACGTGCTCGTCAATAGCTCTGGGGAGAGCACACATTTATATTTTCTCATTACAATGTTGACTAGTCGTCGCACAAATTGGTTGACTAGTCGTCGCCACGCAAGTTGATGACTAGGATTGACTTGTCAAAGATTGACTTCTTTGACCTGGTGTAACATTTGCCCCCTGGTCACCTTTCTTCGTGCTCGAAATAGGAAGGCGGGCAGTGTGATCGTCTTTGATTGATATGGACTTGTCTTCGACATTTAAAACTTGGAAAATCTTTAAAGATTTGTCAAGGCGGTCGCCTCGTATTCCGCAAAAAAGAGACGTTTCCCTAAGCACTTTAATGACGTCAGGCGCCGTCGATGTCAGGTGCGTGAAATGGCACGTAAATTTTGAAATTCACGCGTGCGGGCTCTCAAAGGTCGCGCGTGATGCCCAACTTTACGCCTCGATTTCGGAGATAGCCCCAAACTTTTGGGGAAATTGCAAAATTTACCCCGTTTTTTTTACACTTTGGTCCCTGGACACTTATGTCTATAAATAGGACTTCTCTCCCTCTAAAAACACTTTCGAAACTTTGGAATTTTTTAGAACTCTCGAGTCTTCTTCTTCTTCAAGCTTCCTGTTTAGCAAAGTTTGTGGTTCTTCGACAACTCCGGCGATTGATCTCCGTGCTTCCGGCTTGTAAGGTAATTTGAAAAGTTTCATTTCTTCTCTTCTCTTTTATTTTCTTCAAAAAGACATAAATGGTGAGGGTTTAAAGTTCCGGCGAGTCGGGGGCATCGCCGCAGACGGATGTGATGGACTCCTCCGATGTTCCGACATCAAGGTTGGGTCGAAACCTTGGGAAACAAGTCGTGACCTCTTCGAGTTCCGGTGGATTAGAAAGCCCCTCTCGGACGATTTATGTCGAGGCTCTCGGTGCTCGCTACTCCGAAGATAGTACCATGAGAGAGTTAACTCGAGGTGAGGAATTACTCTCCGATGACGGCGATAGTCATGATGGTCGGGATGATGAGGGGAATGATCCCGAGCATGAAGACGAAATGGATGATCACTCTACTAGCTCGGACATGGGCGAACTGGGTCCAGATGTGGAGATGGGTGCTGAAATTGATCGCGAGACTGCCCAGAGAAAGATTAGTGGTAGTCTGCGCGAGTGTGCCGATGAACTCATTCGTTACAAAACGAGCATTGTGGATTTCCTTTCTGGGCGAGAAAGGCCGGGCGGGGACGACCTAATTAGGAGGTCGCACGCTCAATATGTTTCAGAATACGACTTTCCTCCTCCTGCTCGTCAATACCAGACTGCCTTCCAATCGAGATATGAGGCTTGCGAGCATCCGAGCAAGGTATCCTCGGCACAACTTGAAAATTCGAGGAAGAAATACCTCGTGCCACAAGATGTACATTTCTTCATTCCGAGGGAGGATGAAAGAGTCGATCAACCTCCGGAGGGTATGGTCGCCGTGAACAATGGGATGATGGAGGCCGGATTGAGGTTTCCCCTCCATCCGAACATCAGCTTTTACTTGAACTACTTGGGCGTGGCCCCGATGCAGATTACCCCAAATGGATGGGCTACCATCATTGGGATTTTGACGGTGTTCGGCTTGGAGAGCCCTGATCTAAAAATCTAAAATTTATGCTAACACTTGATGAAACTTAAAACTTGGCATGTATTGAAACGATTCTAAATACAAACTATACACATGTACGAAAATAAAACTTACTGATAATATTTCTTCAATTTGACTGCGTTCCATGGGTACTGGCTCGGCCTTCCATCAAGATCTTCTATCTCATACGATCCGTTTGAGTACGTACGCGTTATGCGGTATGGGCCCTCCTAAGTCGGGCCAATTATGCCTATTGATTGCTCAGTTGCCCGTCGAAGTACGAGTTGGCCAATGATAAATTGCCGAGCTCGCACTTTGGTGTTGTAATAACGCTCTGACCTTTGCTTGTAAACTATGTTTCTCTCGTTCGCTGTTAGTCTCACTACAAGAAATTTGAGAAATCGCGACGACAACAATTTATCACAAAAGCATCATTTTTCGTCACAAAATGTGTTTGACGACGAATTTCTTCTGTCGCAGAGATGGTCACCGTATGTGCGTCGCATTATGTAAATGTGACGTTATTTGAATTCGTCATCAAAAGTCATCATTTGGTGACGCTAATGTCCACCGTCGCTATAGCAGTTCATCTATGGTGACGAATAAAGTGTCACATTTGACATCGAATTTTGTCCCTAAATATGATATTTCGTCACTTAAAACTCAAATTTACATGACGTTTTGATTTATCGTCACTAAAATATAAATATTTAGTGACGACTATCAATTTTCTATCAACTTTTTCAAATTTTAATGACAAAATTCTTGTCACAATTTTAATTTACAATTCTATCCCTTTGTGATATGTCTAGGGCTCGGAGGCCCGACGTTATTTTTCTTACAGAAACATTATCGATTTCAAGTTTCCAATCTTGCCTCGCCATTGAATGTATTGGGCACAGTGGAGGCCTAGCCATCCTGTGGAGAAACGAGAGTACATGCACGGTTTTGAGTTATTCCAGAAACCACATTGATGTTTTAATTTCGAATAATTCTGGAGATTGGCGGCTGACGGGATTCTCACCATTGATACTCGTTTTGGGACCAACAAGTAGTATCAGAGCAGTGGTTCTAACGAGCTACTGTATCTGTAATCCTTGACGTTATTACGTGGATTAAAGGATTAAAAGGAGATGATTCGTGATTAACAAATGAAGAGCAAAGATGAAGATGTTATGTAGCTTCTTGGAGAAGCTTAAGAGCTATGGGAGCTTTTGTATTGTATTGCCTCGGTCTTTGTGCAATAATTCTAACACGTAGCGGGCTTACATTGGCCTTGAGATCCCATCAGAACAGGTGATGGGATATCGCATTTAATGCTTCTTCGAGGTCGTTTCGATGCTAAACCGCCTCTCTGGTGGTCGTCCTCGCCTTCAACGAGGAACTGGGGCCACGATGGTCGCCGGAGAACTGGTCGTCATGGCTTCTCCATGGGAGTTGGTCGTGCTCGCCCACTCTCGAAGGACTATATTTACTTGTCTTTTCTGGACAACTCTACATGTGCTCGCCAATAGTTCTGGGGCGAGCACACATTTATATTTTCTCATTACAATGTTGACTAGTCGTCGCACGACTTGATTGACTAGTCGTCGCCACGCAAGCTGATGACTAGGATTGAGTTGTCAAAGATTGACTTCTTTGACCTAATGTAACAGGATACATTTGCTATCATAACCATATTCTTCTGATCACTGAGACAGTTTCATATGGTTTCGTTTTGAGAATAAATGGCTTACGGAAGATGATATACCTCTAGTTGTGAACAACGCATGGCATGAGTTGGGTGGATTGACACTCACTGACAGACTATCCGCTACCTCGGATACTTTGCGCGAATGAAAAAATATAATGCCTTGCGAAAGGAAAAGAAAGATTTGAAGGCTGCTATAGAACGACTCCAGGGACGAACAAATGTAGGATCCGTTTTACGCGGGATTTAAATAAATTTATAATATGTTTTAATTTTAATTTATTAATTAAACAAATAATCTTCAATTGTGTATAAATTGATAAATTTGTTATTTTATTAAAATATAAAAAATAATTGTGGCAATTAATATAGATTATATATATATATATATATATATAATTTATTGATAAAAAATCAATATAAAAAATTATAAATTACGAAAAACTTTTTTGTTGACAATATTTGTTTTACATTTATATAATTTTTTTAATTGAACTCGGACAAAAAAAATCAATCCACTCTTGCTCTTGACTTTAAAAGCTGCAACATATATACAATTGTCTGTGTGTAAACACGGTATACAACTACTGTGGAAAGGGACTGACATTGACTTTTATTTATCGTCGTTTATTTAATAAAATCATTCAAACATAAAAATATAATTTGTACCCAATAAATTCAACAATCAACTTCTTTTTAAAAGTATATCATTTTACATTTTCTCGCATGTCTTTTGAAAAACCTAGTTTGGACAATTCATACTTGATGATATAAGTAGAATTGAAAATAAATTTATCAGATAATGAATTGATGCCCAAAAACTTGCCTCCATTATTGCATCAAGATATCACCTAAAAATCTCACTGCATAGCAAACATCTTTGAATTAAGGGTATACTACATTTTCAATCGTTTTAATATTTCCATGTGTCTTTGAGCACTTATTGTGAGGTATTAAAAAATCTAAGTATTGTTGTTCATCAGCTTCTAGTGGAACATAATTCAATCTTTCCAATGAAAATCTACTACCCTTTCTACGAACTCACCTACAATCTTAATTATTTCAAACATGCCTAAAGGAAAATTCAATATACGTAATATCCTTTGCATATTCATTTCCCGTATTGAATTATATACAGGCTAAAAACATCGAATGTTGTGTAGAAGGTCTTTCTAGAACATTCTCGATATATTCCTATAACAAAATTATATCGCGAAAAAAAAAGTATAAAAAATAATAATGGGTGGCCTTCTACGTTTTTCCAAAAGTATCAATCTTTTAACCATTTTGGCATGCTTAGAAGTATTTACTGAAAATGATAGCAATTAATACATAATAAAATATAATTATGGAATAAAATAAATTTATAATAATATGTCCATCTTTAGACATATAATCATCTTTTATCTATCGATTACTAACAATAGTTCTGGAAGCTCTATTAGGACATTTGTTGATATACTTGAATAGATATTTGATTTATTTGTGTTTGTTGCACTACTCGACTTGTATATGGACTTGATACCTACCCAATAAGTTGTCCAAATTCAAACCCCTTATACTAATTGTACCACCATCGTTCCTTATCCTAAAAAAAGGTATTCGTCCTCGTCAAATGTAGTTGCTTATTTGTATTTATTTGAGAATCTTTTACTACAACTGTTATTTACCATGTAAGGATTGTTCTGGTTGGCAGTTCCACATGGTCCATGCATTGTAAACTCTGCAACTAAATCATGTAATTTAAAATCAATGTCATTGCCTAGTATTTATACAAATATGATACGATCAACATTCCCAAATTTATGAATTTTGTTGTTGCTATGCAAGAACAATAGAATGGTGGTATGGTATAGTCACCTCTTTCGAAATTCAATTGTGTGAAATTATTAAAATTAAACTAAATTAAATATTGCAATATATATAAATAATAAAAAAAATTATTTGCATTCTTCAATTTTACCAAAAAAATTATTTTCCTTAAAGCTCTTTCTAAGTCCTAACTCTATCAAGCTTTAACGGTAAAACGAAATAATAAGGAGTAACATTTGATATTATTTACAAATAATTTTGTAATTAATATATATTTATAAAAAATGATTAATAACAATGTATATAAACGTAATTGTTGGGTCGAAATTATAGGTCAACATATTTCATAAAACTACAAATATTTCTACAAATTATACATTTAATACTCTGTAAAATTATACACCACAATTTCTTGCGGCCTAAGTATACATATATGAGTCATTCTAATGGTTTTTATTTTAGTAGGTTTAATATTATATTCATTGCAATTTTGGAATACAATAATTAGAAGTAAACTAATCTCAAAATTAAAGAGAATTCAAGAAGTAATGAAAAAAAAAAAAATCTCGCCAACCATTGTAAAATAATAAATTTTTTTTGATATTTTTCATTCAATCTAACAAAATTCTTCTTTCCAATGTGGATCAATGAAGAAGCAAGAGAAAGATACATAATATACACATAGATGGGTGACTAAATTTTTGACATTGTACATAGAAGCAAGAAAAGAATATATAATATATCATATATGTGCGATGCTTAAGTGATGACCGGAATTGATGGCCGAAATTTTTTGACTGGAATTGATGGCCGAATTTTTTTGTCTGATCGAAAAAATTTATCGACAAATTTTGAAGAGGACATATTCAATAGATTAAAACTTGAGTGGTTGAGATGAGTAAAAATGAGTTGAGAATTGAGATTTTATAGGAGCAAAAATAAGGATGAAGGGTTGAGATTAAGAGTTAAAATTGAGGGTTGAGATCGATTAAGAGTTGAAATGTTAGAATGAAATTTGCATATATTTAATCTTGCTACATTAGGTTTGTATTATAATTGATTATTCTTTATCTCATTTAAAAAAAAAAAAATTGTTACAGTTTCCATCTGAGAATGATATTGATCGCATCATTTCTGTTGAGTTACATGATAAAGAAAATGATCCACAGTATTTTAATGATTTTTGTGATTTAATGATTCATGGTCCTTGTGGTGCTGCAAATCCAAGTTCTCCTTGCATGACCGATGAAGGTTCATGTATAAAACATTTTCCTAAGGGCATGTTTGTTTTGGGATGGGAAATCCGGAATTGGGATTTCGAAACTCCACCCCCGTTACAGTTTGGGATTTTGATTCAGGATTTCAAAATCCCACCCTATAACCCTATAAAAGTCAACTCTATAAATACCTACAAATCCAATATAAATACCTATAAAACATATAATCCTATACTATAAAGTTAAATCCTACCCTACATAAATCTCAAAACAAACACAAAACATAAAAAGTATTAGGATTTTGAAATCCACTAGATTTTGAAATCCGGATTTCAAAATCCTCAAAATCCCAAAACAAACATGCCCTAAAAGATTTGTTTCAGATTCTTCTATTGATGAAGATGGTTATATCCAATTTATAGGCGAAGGGATGATGGAAGGACTTTGAATAAGAAGGGTTCTGTTTTGTATAACAAACACGTTGTTCCCCATAATCGTTATCTTCTTTTGAAGTACGGTGCACACATCAATGTTGAATGGTGTGATCAATCAAGATCCATAAAATACCTGTTCAAGTATGTCAACAAAGGACATGATTGTGTTACTATATCGTTCTTTGAAAGTAAGGAGCAGTCTAATGGTAAAGCAGATTTGAATGAAGTTAAAATGTATTATGACTGTAGGTACATTTCTCCATGTGAAGCTTCTTGGAGAATTTTCGTGTTTGAGATTAATTACAGAAATCCTCCAGTTGAACGTTTGGGATTCATCTTCATGATCAACAAACTTTTTTATTTGGTGATGGTGCATCTTTGGAATCGATCTTGGAAAGACCATCGGTAAAGCAAAGCATGTTCTTAGCTTGGTTTGAACTCAACAAAAAATCTTCTAAAGCAAGAAATTAGAGCTCGTTGGGCTATTAATGAGTTGAATCTTGATCTTAAGGCATACGGAGAAAGAAGAAAGATGATGCTTAATGAGCTTGATGAGTTTAGGAATGGAGCCTTTGAGAACTCCAAGATTCACAAGGAAAGGGCCAAGAGATTCCATGACAAGATGATTGAGAGGAGGGAATTCCAAGTTGGAGAACAAGTCTTATTGTTCAACTCAAGGTTGAGGCTATTTCCGGGCAAGTTGAAGTCAAAGTGGTCGGGACCCTTTGTGATTAAGAATGTGACGCCCATGGGAAATGTGGAACTTATTGGTAAAGATGGAACAACCTTTGTGGTGAACGGTCAAAGAGTGAAGCACTACTTTGGAAACGAGCAACTTCGAATGGTGGAGTAGCTTCGCTTGGATGAGGCTTGAGAGTAAAAAAAGCAACCGTCCGGCATAGGACGTTAAAAATAGAGCTTCTTGGGAGGCAACCCAAGGTTTTATTGCTTTCATTTTTTTTATTGCTTTGATAGTTTTGATAGCTTAGTTTATTTTGTAGGTGAGGATGAGAAGCATTTTGGACATTCTAGCTTGAAGAATGAAGAAGGAAGGAAAACCAATTTTGGAGAGGGGAAGCAAGTGTTGCAATGGTGATCTTTGAAGACCATTGGATGTGCAAGGAGGGAGGTAACAACTTGTAGCCCCAAACTTAGAATTTTTACATAGTAAAATTCTAAGTTTGGGGGAGTTATTTTTCTTTTATTTTTCTACTAGTTGTTACCCTTGCACCGTTTCATCATTCTACTTGTGTTACATTTTGCACCGGCGCACACTTTGCTTTCATATGCTTATTGTTGTTAAGTTGGTTTTGATCATATGTTGGGTAGTGGATCCTTGGTGAAATGTGAGCATGAATAGTCATTGGAATCCATGGTTGAGTAGTTGTGGTGATGTCTATTTGCTTTGAATGTATGCATAATTGGTGTTGGAGAATAGTATCATGTTGTGTTCATATTTGTGATCTTTGATGGCATGAATGCATGATGTGTTGTTGTTTGGGGACATTTGATGATTGTGAGAGTCCTATTGAATAAACCGTTGAGAATATAGCCCTAAATCAAACATGTAATCCGGTTTAGTTCACTTGAGAGTGGACTAGGTTATTGCTAGTGATCCTAGAACTTGCCTAAGTTCTTGTTTGAAAGCATGATTGTGTGAGATGATGTGATATGATATAGGCCATCTTGTTCTAAAAGAGTCACTTAGCCAAAATTTCCCAAAACCGAAGTAATCTTCCGTAGTTAGCCCCTTGAGCTTATTTCCTCATTTTCTTGGCAAACTACAATGTTCACCACTTAGCCGTTTTGAGCCTTTCATACCTACATCTAGTGGGGGATAAAAGACAAAGTGGAGAAACATGTGCTTGAATATCTTTGGTGAAAAGAGAAATTGGAAAAGTTGAAGGAAAAAGTTGAAAAAGATGAAAAGAAAATCAATGGAAAAGAAAAGAGGGACAAAGAGCCCCAAAAGCTTGAAAAGAAAAAAAATGGTTCAAAAAGATGAGGTGATGAATGCTTGAAAAGGAAAAGAAAAGGAAAAGTGAGGATGGAGTTTGTAAACATTGAAAGTAAAAGCACACATTGTAAAACAACAAGCTTTGTCCTCCACTAGAGGAGTCACAAATTTCCAAATTCATCACACCTTGTCCAAAAAGCCAATGTTACATCCTTGATTAAGCCCTATTGATCACATTGTTGAACATTTGAGTGTGTAAAAAGTAGAAGTTGGGCAAGCATATGGTGATTGCATAGCATAACTTGGTTGATGAGTGCATTAATATCCTTAATTTGTTTGTGTGTTTGAGAGAAACACTCCATCATGTGAGTAGAGGACTTGAGCATTTGGATTATGTTTCCCATTCACAATGTGTTGTGTGTTTGTACATTCTTTGATTCATGAATGTGAATTGCAATAATGAGCCTATGATCTTCATTGAGAAATACACTTTGAGAAAGATATATCACTACATTCTTACTTTGCATGTGTGATTTGCATTGAATATTCCATTGTAATCATTCCACCCTCATTGCTCTAAGTGTTTAGTTGTTTGAGGACAAACAACATTTTAAGTTTGGGGGGTTTGATTCGGGTGGAATTTACACGTTTTAGAGGCACATGTGAAGTGTATTTTGAGGTGAATTTCATTGATTTATGCATTGAATATGATTGTTTAAGCCGAAATGAGAGAAAGGTTGTGTTTTGTCGATTTTGTAGGAAATACGATGGAATTTGGAATAAAACACCAACCATACTTCACTGGATCGAGAATAGGAGTGTACCATTGGATCCGGCTCGAAAAATGGAGTGGAATAGCAAAAAGAATCGAGTCGATCGGAGGTCGGAAGCTCAAGATACGGAGGGACGAAATTTGAGGACGAAAACGAAGGATGGAGCCAATACGAAAGTTTGGCCCGGCCGGGCCACATTACCCGCCCCGCCGGGCGGCCAAGCACCAGAATTTTGGCCAAATACGAAGTTTTGGCCCGGCGGGTGGCATCACTCGCCCGGTCGGGCGATAAAATGCGAATTAGAGGCCAGTTTACGAAGTATTGGCCCGGTCGGGTGGCACCACTCGCCCGGCCGGGCGGTCGAATGCTCCAATCCAAGTCCATTTACGAAACTTTGGCCCGACCGGGCCACATCACCCGCCCGGCCAGGCGACTCAACCCCTATTTTTCTTTTGGCCGACTAACACTCCCGCCCGGCCGGGCCACTTTTCCACCCGGCCGGGCCAACCTATTTTCGGTGCCAAACTTACATTTTCTCCATTTTCAAAGGACCAACTTGCAATTCTTACACCCCAACACTATAAATACCTCACTTCTTAAATTCAAAAGGATCTTACCTCTCCTTCAAGCATTCTCACACACACTTGGAGGTTTTCATCATCTACTTCTTCAATTCTTCATCAATTCATGCAAGGAGGCCACCATTAGCTTGGGAATTTGATTCTTCACCATACAATAGTCTAAGCTTTCTTTTCTCTTCACTTTTTATTGCTTTTACTTTAGTTTTCTTTGTAATTGGAGTATGTTGTTGATAGGCTAGAACACTTTTGGTTCTAGAGCCTTGTAAATACTATTGTGAGATAATTTCATTTTACGTCCTGTAACTTAGGCCTAATCCAGTATATATCCTTTAAGTTTTCACATTTTCAATTTACGTCTTAGGGTGTCCAATTTACATCCTTTTCGGTCCAATTTATGTCCTTTCCACCGGAAAATTGGAATTCCGGTCAAATAGTCCAATTTACATCCTTTATGTTTAAAAATTATAAATTAATAATTAAAAATTTCTGAAAATATCATTAAAAATTCAAAAATCTCTTTAAAAATCTGAAAATCTCATTAAAAACTTATAAATTGTCTAAAATAAATATAAAAATTTAAAATTCTAAAAAAATTATAAATTCTGCAATTCTAAAAATCTGAAAAATGTTTGTTTTTCTAAATCCTAATAAAAAAAATCTATAAATGAAAATTTTAAAAATGTTTAAAATAAAAAATTCCAAAATTTTAAAAATATTGTGAAAATGGATTTGGGACGGTTCCAAAATCGATCAATGTGTGGAACTTCCATTCAACCTCGACGGTAAAATTCCGAAGTTTTTAGAAATTTCAATGAGATTTTGAATTTCTTAATTTTTAAATTACACATTTTCCATTCTTTTAATTGTATAATTTTTTATTTTTTGTATTTTCAAAATTTTAGAATTTTTTATTTTACATATTTTATAAATTGTAATGATATTTTTAGAAATTTTAGTGAGATATTTTAAATTTTATTTTATACATTTTATAGTTTTTAATTTTAAGGAAATTTTTGGATTTTTAATTATACTTTTAGATTTTTTAAATTTTTAATGGGATTTTTAGAAAATAATTTAATTATTAAATTTTAATTTTCAAACTTAAAGGACGTAAATTGGACTATTTGGCCGGAATCCCAATTTATTCCCCACATTCCGGTGAGTTTTAAAATTTTCCGGCGGAAAGGACGTAAATTGGACCAAAAAGGATGTAAATCGAAAAACTAAAAACTTAAAGGATATAAACTGGATTAGGCCTAAGTTACAGGACGTAAAATGAAGTTTTCTCTACTATTGTTGAAGTTTATGAATTAATGTTTTGCTTAATTGGTGTTTGTGTGGCTTAATTCTATTTGGATGCTTGATTTTCATTACAAAGCATGTCATTAGTGTACAATGATGATGTGTTAATCCTAGTTAGTTGAATTAGGTTGAGAAATCTACTTTGATTAATTGATTGCAAGCATTTGACCTAATTTTATTGTGAGATTGAAAGATGAACAATGATTAGGAAGATGTGTGATGATCTTAGGAGCTTGATTGGGTTTTATTGTGCAATTTAGGTAGAGATACTAAGTTGTGTGATATCTCCTTTGGATTAATTGGATCGAAAGAACTTTTAATTCATTATTATGTGATCAATCTTATAGACAAAGCATGAACACCAATTAAGTAGATAGTTAATCATAGATGGATTCATTAGTATTGCATGTGCTTTAGAACCTACCTTCTCATCTTTGAGTTTTCATCCATTTTACTTCGTTTTCGTGATTGCATGCTAATTGATTGATTCTTTGTTACTCTTTATTGCTTATTTGTGACAACTTGATAGGCAACTTTAGGGTAATTCACTACAATCACTTTATCGATCACCGTCTATTTAGAATTCCGTCAACAAACTACACTTTTACACTATACCTCCCTGTGGGATCGACCTCGTACTTACTTCGCTACGATAGACACCGTATACTTGCGGTCGTTTATTCTAGTGTTGTAGAATACGTGAATCAGTTGTGGAAACCTGGTATTGATACCGCGACTTACGTTGACAACTTATGATCCTAGATTGTCTTTCAAGTTTCAACGTAAACAATTTTCGTTGATTGTGTCGTATGCTATGACTATTAATAAAACTCAGGGTCAATCATTTTCTAATGTAGGTGTTTTTTTTTTTAATACTTGTATTTAGTCATGATCAATTATATGTAGTTGTATCTAGAATCACCAATCGTCGTGGTTTGAAGATCTTGTTATGTCATGATAACAATCGTGATTGTAATATCACAAAGAACGTAGTTTTAAGCTTTATGAGTTTTTAGGAATGTTTGATTCTATAAGGGCATGATTGGTATGTGGTAATATGTTGGGAATGGAATGAGCATTCATGGGCCATTCCTAATCTCACGATTGGTATATTTTTTTACGCGGAATCTCAATTCCTTAAGGAATGGTGATTCCCAAAAATAAAGAATTTTGATTCCTCTCCATCCCCCTGTCTTTCCCCATTCCATTCTGTGTGGAATCGAATTATATTTTATTTTATTTTTTAAAATAATCACTCCAATTTTATTTTTACATAATTATCCTTTTCAACAATTAACCCACTTCTCCAACCCTAATTCACAATTAAATACGCCATTTAATATTCAACATTCTTCAACCCTAATTCAAGAGAGAAGACGTTGAGAAAATAAATTTTGTATTGTTTTTTCTCTCTATATATGTGCAAAGAGAAGACGTCGTCACTCTTGTTCATATTTGTTAAATTAATTGAACAATCGATGTCCTCTATAGATATAAACTGATTTTCATTTTAAAAAAATCCTGAATTAAATATGGGAGTGGGGGACGACATGAAGGTCGGCGGCAGAAAGGTGGGAGACGACGGCGCAGAGTTACAATTGGGAGAGAAGAAGAACCGTGTTTTTTTTTTAATTTAATTTACTTAATTTTTAGTTATTTTTACTTTTAGTTAATTAATGACTAATTCAAATCAGAAAAAGGATATACATGAGCGATAAAAATGATACTTTCCTTATATTTTAATTATTTTATATTTATTAATTTATATTATTAGTAGAGATGAACAATGCAATTATTTCATACGGAGTACGTTGGATCAATGATTCAATGATATTTAATGAATGAACAACGAGTTTAAATAAACAATTATTTATGTAAATTTTGTTATTAAAATAATAGCATATTCATTAATTTAATATGTTTTATAAAATATATATTGAAGGGTATTTTAGTCATTTAAGATAAAATATATACATTATTTTGCATTTCATTTTAGTATACCAATCATGAGAATGGAATCAATCAAGGAATTGTTTTTCTATTCTTAATCAATATCAATCATGGGAATGGTTATTCAGATCTCATTCCATTCAAACCTTCATTTCATTCTTGAGTTCATTCCATTCAACCTCAAATTCATTCAATCATACCAATCATACCCTAATAATTTAATTTTTAAGTTTTATAAGTTTTAAGCTACTTATTTTTTATGTTTATTTCTATTGTTTATTTTAAGATTAATAATTTATGAACATCTTATCAATGTTTATTTTATTATTTTTATAAATTCGATATAGTATAATAAATAGAGTTAATTATAAATAAATACATCACCTTTAGTTTCAGTATCAATTTAATCACGATCTTTACGATTTTTGTAAAAAATTTCAACCTTTCATCGTGTTGCAATTAGATACACATATTTTTTCTCCGGCCAACAATTGATGACGTGGTTTGCCGGCCACATCAGATTACACATATTCTTTTTTATTTTTTTTATTTTCCACATCAGATTACATAGAAATAAAAATAAAACTCACGCTTCTTCTTCTGTGTCATTTCTAAAACTCAATATCAATTCTTCTTCTTCATCCCTTGAATATTCAAGCATATCAGAATGACATTCAACCCTTGAATGGTAAAAGGATATGGGCCGATGGGAAACCAATCAAATCGCCCCCTTAAGAAAATGCCTAGAAAGACCCAAGAAGATGAGGAAGAGAGGTCCTGAGGAAAATTTAGAAATTCTACAAAATCGACAAGACATGGGATACAAATGACTTGCTCAGTATGTAATGTAGTGGGCGACAGCAAAAAAAAGTTGTCTCGTGCAAAGGACCCAAACTTCAAAAGACCAGAGAAATTGCATATATAGTGATTTAAAATGTCATGTTATATGTTTGTTATGTTTGAAGAAAAATGGCAAACCAAGGCATGGGTGTATTGATTTGCGAAGCCTCTTGAGTTTGAGAAACTGAGAAGACGCAGAAGAAGCGAGAGTTTTATTTTTATTTTTATAAAGTGTAATATGATGGGGAAAAAAAATATATATGTGTGTGTACTCTGACGTGGCCGGCAAGCTCCGGCAAACCACGTCATCAATTGTTGGTCGGAGAAAAAAAAATTGTGTATCTAATTGCAATACGATGAAAGGTTTGAATTTTCTACAATAATCGTAAAGGTCGTGATTAAATTGATATTTAGATTAGAGGTGGTGTATTTATTTAGAATTAACCCTAATAAATACAGTATTGGTTAACAATAATTAATTTTTTATTTATGATAATGTATATATTTTAATATAAGTTAGTTGTATTATTATAAAATTAATTCACCCTATAAATAATATTTAAATTTTAATGTTGTCACATTTTTTAACACACTTGTCAAAACAGTCTCATTCTAGATTATTCATATAATAAATAATCATAAAACTAGCTATCACATTCTTTCTAACTCCTTACCCTTCAAACATCTTTTATTTAATTAATTATCACACATGTTACTATGAACCCCGCATCAAATACACTCAACTTTAATTAATTAATTATTTTCCTACACATAATAAATAACATTTACATTAAAATTCGTTTCGAAAATAAATGGATAAACATGTATGAGTTGAACGGAGTAATATCTCTTGAAAAATAAAAAACAACATGGGTTTTAGAATAATTTTTTTAAAGCGATATTTAAAGTGGAACAGAGAAAGTAATTAATTACAATTCACATCCCTCGAAAATTTTGAAAAATTGTAAAATCCCTTCATCGGTCAGCTTGCTCTACCTCAATCCCCTAATTTTGTATTTTTTTTATTTATTCGTAGACAATAGTGAGTGAGATATATATAAGGCAAAATTTTGATGAGTTAGTCCTATGTAGCATATATCTCTGTTAGATACCATTGCGAAGTTCCTTTTTTTTTTTTTGGTTCCTTTTAGTTTTGATACCTTGCCAAATTTTTGAACGTATATCAAAATGAGTTACCTCTGTAAATAAATATAAGTTGTGATGATGAATTACATATATAGGGGTGTTGTTAAAAAATTATAGAGTACTAGTTTTTAAAACTCTAAATCTAAATTTTGTTTGTAATATTTGTCCTTTAAACTATTTTTTTTTTTCATTTCTTTATGTCATGCTTTATCATAACTTTCATATACCATAAATTATTATATCTTTTAATTCTTCGATTATCTCTTCCATCATTGTGGTAAAAATGTAAAAGTTTAAGTTTTTTTATTTTTTTTCATAAATTGCTAAAAAAAACACAAAATTTGAAATGGAGTCATTTTATGAAAGTAACTTAATTTAGTGATTGTGAGAAAATTTATTTAATAGTAAAAATGTGATCATGTGTTAGCAAAATTTGTAGAAGATAGAACATTTGTGTGAAATATTTTACAAATATAATATGTCTAATTAAGACAGTTTTTAAAAATTTATTGCATTTACCTGTGAATTATATATGTATCAATTTACATTAATTATCTATATTTCACGTATGAAATATAAAAATTTACGGAGTATTATTTCTTACACCAATTTTCTTAATAAATACTAACGGTCATTTGGTTGGTCGTTTTCTTTTTACCGTTTTTTTTTTTCTAAAACGTGTATATTAAAAAGTGCAAGTTATTATAACTAAAAGTGCAAATAATATTACTCCCTCCGTTCGCCTATAAGCTTCCCATTTTACCATTTTGGTCCGTCCGTCTATAAGCTTCCCATTTTACCATTTTGGTCCGTCCGTCTATAAATTTCCCATACCCTTTTTGGTAAGTACTTTTTCTTACACATCACTTTATATTTTACTTTTTCTCTCTATCTCTCTCCTCTCTCAATCACATCACTTGTACTATATTTATTATTTAATCACTTTTCTTAATATATGTGCCAAAAAGTAACGGGAAGCTTATAGGCGGACGGAGGGAGTACTAAAAAGTGCAACACAGTTTTTAATGAAAAGTGTAAGTCATTATAACTATAAAGTGCAACACAATATTACTGAAAAGTGCAACACAATATTATTAAAGAGTGCAAGTCAGTATAACTAAAAAACACAATATTTTAATGAAAAATGTAAGTTATTATAATTGAAAAGTGCAACACAATATTATTGAAAAGTGCAAGTACATATAACTAAAATGTGCAATATAATAATACAAAAAAGTGTACGCCAATATAACTGAAAATATTATTTAAATGTGTAAGTTACTACAATTGAAAAGTGAAAAAAAAAAAAAAAAAGTCAACGAGGGTCAATGATATATAGTTGATTGGTCAACTCAGTTTCTTAGATGAATCAAGACTACAGAAGACCAATCCCTGTCGTTTTGTAACTATAAGCTTTTTTTTTTTTTTTTTGAACAGTAAAAAATTTATTGCTCACGAGTACTCGGGGTACGACAAAGTGGGATAGCTCAAGTGGTTAGAGCACCACTACCTAGGCCTTAGGTCCTGGGTTCGAGTCATGGGCAGGGGAAAAAAGTGATGGGTATTTAACTTTCCATCAAAAAAAAAAAAACGAGTACTCGGGGTACTCAACCCATATAATTACAAACTTACATCAAGGTATCGTGTGTTCCCCTCTTTCCTTTAATTACCCAAGCATATATATGGGTCGCAACACTAAGCTGAAATAGACGAGTTGGGTATAATCAGTTTTCTCCACCTAACCAGGTCCATAAATTTATCTTGATATTTTCTATTGCTTTCTTCGTGTCCGATTTTTCTCCATGGAAGTGTGCTTCGTTTCTGGTCCTCCATATCTCCCACACCACTGCCACCCATAAACTTGCTGCCATCTTTTTTCTTATTTTTCCCTTGCCAAAGACTTCACAAAATTGGAGGAAGTGAGTTGATATATTATTGTGTGGGACGTGCTGCACTTTGGTCCATCTCAAGCACTCCCACCACAGTTGACATGAAAAATTGCAGCCGAGCATAAGGTGGTTATTCTCTTCACTCTCTTCCATACACATCTTGCATTTCGCCTCCTCGTCCGACATTTGTATTCCCCGTTTCCTTAGATTATCAGTGGTAGCCAATCTCCCTCTCAGTGCCTTCCAAATTATGGTCTGTATCCTCCTCGGTGCTAGACAGCTCCATAAGGGCGGAAACTCCTTCCCCGACGTCGCTGCTATTTCTATTTCTTGTACGTTGCTGCTGTTTCAGCAACCTCCTATATGCCACACTCGTTGAATAAATGCTCCAGCTCCAAATATCCTCAAAGCCTTGTTTGATTTTGAACCTGCTAAGATCAGACATTAAAGAGTTAATAACAGTACTTCTGTCCCTCTCCCCTACCTCCAACCTCCACTCCAGACCCCATTCCCAAACATTGTCACCCCACCTCCCCATTTCGCTAATACGTGCCTCTTTTTTGGTGCTATATTCGAAGAGTTTAGGGTACTTTTCTCTCAAGCTCTCCACCCCCTCTCCCAGCCATTTCCCACCACACGTTCGATCTCCTTTTTATACCCCTCTCCGTTCTCCCCCTCATACAACTTTATAATCTAGCTCCCTCCACCATTAAGTATTAATAAATAAGGGTGCAATCGTCTTTTAATATCTTAATTAATACAAAAGTAATTTGTGTAAATTGATGGTAAAATCAGACAGATAATTAAAAACGGAAGTGGTAGGAAAAGATTTGAATAAATTATTATATATATATAGTGAGAAGTTGAATTGGTAAAAAAAAAATATAAGTTGAATCTCATCTTATAATTTTTGGAGTCTAGAAGATTAATTTAAATAATAACACTATATTTAAAAACACTCTAAAAACTTTTGCTTCACAGAAAAACTGAAATTATAAGGTTGTGTTCAGTTGAGTCGATTACATTTGAAAAGGTATTTTAAATTAAATGATTTAAAAATAGATGGATTTCAAATGATATGGTTTTAGTGAGTATTTAAAATTGAGAGCTTCATTTGGATGGAGGGATTTGATCTATGGATTTTTAATCCACCATCCAAATCCACTCCACTTGTTTAGATTATGAATGGATTTTAAATACTTAAATTTTTGCTCACACACTTTTTAGTTAAAATTGAGAAAATTTTAAATCCTCACCTAAACCATGTCCATCTATTTTTAAAACTTTTCATTTAAAATACCTTCTCAAATCAAATCCCTCCATCCAAACACAACCCAAGTGAATTTAGCAAAAACATCACCATAACATGTTGTAGCTAGGTTTGAATCATGGAGCAACTCTTTTTTGGCATACAAATGTATAGGCCTTAAAAATGAGGGTTAGATACCCTATTTTCAATAAAATATATATCTCATCTTAATTAGATAAAAACTTTTACATAATCTCATCTAATAATATTGACATCATTTTATTTTCACCATCCAACCTCATTTATATAAATAATTATATTCACTTTATTCATAAACAATTATTTTATTTATAAGTGGATCCACAACATCCTATCGTACCCTGACCTCACCTTATCTATTTAATAAAAACTTATATGAAATATTTCATACATGCAATATAGATAATTAGAGTAAATTTGAGGTCAAAATTTATGGATCAAACTCGGGTCAACACGAGTCAATGCAGATCAAACTTAACTAAAAGATATTTTTTCCCTTTCAAGAATTGTTTTACTAGTCCAAAACTATGTTACTACATGACTATAATATTGTCACTATAAGGTCAAACATGTATTACTAATTTACTATAAGTCCAAAAATATTTTGAACACTTAATTTTCTTGATAAATTTACCATAATTTTTTTGACATGTAGTAATACAATTTTGATCTTGTAGTGATAATATTTTGACCGACCCGATACAAAATCTAGACTTTTGACCCACAATTTTTGTTGTTTTAATTAGATATATTTTATGTATGAAATATTTCACATAAGTGTTGCTCTATCTATCTTGTACATAAATTAATCGATATAAATTAAAACTCGTATTCGAATAAATTAGCAATTTAAACAGATAAAATATTATACTCCCTCCATTTTTAAATAAGTGTTACTTTGCCTTTTTTAATATTTTCAAAATAAGTGTCATTCTACACTTTTTTTCTTTAATTTTGACAATTTTACCCTTATACATTATACTCCCTCCATTTTCTTTACCTTGATTTAAGTCTTTTCCCTTTTGAATATATAGTGCTATAGCATAAATCATGGATAAACCTTAATTATTGTATACATGAATATCACCTACAATATTGGTCACATTCATTACTAAACATAAGTTTAATATTAAAATTAGTTATCATTAATGAAGGGTAAAATGGTTCATGATTATATATCTTAATTTGTTGAAAATTGTTAAAATGACACTTAATTAAAAGTGGAGGTAGTATGATCTTGGGTTGTGAGGCTTATTTCAATCATATTTTAAAGGAAAGTTTTAGGAAAGTTTTATACATATGTCTTATGTACGAGATCAAAACTACTTCATCTGGTGTTCAATTGTTTTAAAAAGGAAAAAAAAAAATTGTGACTCAAATGGATAATTTTTTAGTGCAATTAATTTAATTACAGCGAGGACACTTACAGTTAGGCTTTAAACAGCTAGCTCTCAACAAGACAAAAACTCCCCACGATATTTACGCAAGCCAAAATGGCTGTACGTGATTGAATACTCCTGTGCACAACAATACATTAATGGACCACATATAATATTTTAAACTCATCATTAAATACAATATATACATACACAAAATCTGTATATATATATATATTTTCACACACACACGTGCATGTATGTGCAGTTGTGCAACATTCATATATTAATTTTGCTTTAATTAATTATTATAAGGGCTCAAATTGTTCTTCATTACTGGTTAATTATCTTCACCAGTTTTTGGTGTGTTTGAAAATGGTTCCTGATTTTATAATATGTATAATTGGGTATGCAAAAAAGATGAAGTTGTGCATTGACAATTGTTTCAAAAAAAATGAAAGTAGTACTCTTGTCCAAAGCTAATGAATTAAAGGTGATGATGTTTCAAACATTTATGTTCATGAAATTTCTTTAGAGAGGGGTAGTTGCGAGGATGAACGTGATGAATGCAACAAAAAGAAAAAATAAAGTCAGATATTGTGCATCAATTGCACCGTGAAATTAAATACTGCACCGGCCGGACACAGAATTCGAGGTTAGACGGAGAAAAAAATTAATGATGTGAAACACTAAATATCAAAATACATTAATATTACTCCCTCCGTCCCGGAAGTGTTTGCACCACAAAGTGGGCACACTTTTTAAGAAAAAAGTGTAATGAGTGGAGTGTTGAGGGGTAATTTTGTAAAGTTATATGAATAAAGTAAAAAGGTGATTGGAAAGAGAGTAAAAGTAATGACATTTTGTGTAAATATGTGAATATTGTGAGGGTGGGGTTTATGAAGAAGTTTCCTTTTATGGGTGTGCAAACAATTGTGGGACGGACAAATAAGGTAAGTGTGCAAACAGTTGTGGGACGGAGGGAGTAATTAGGTTTGTAAATACATTAATATATCTTTAATTTGTTTGACTAATTAATTGAATATATACATATATATTAGAAATGATGATGTTGACTTATAAGAAAAAAATATTGATGTTGTAGTGTGTTGTCTAATATTGATAATTGAAAAAATAAATACTCAAATTATTGAGCAAAAAAGAGGTTATTTATTTATTTATTTTAATGTGATTTAAAATTAAAGAAATTAACAAATTAAACTATCAATCATATTTTCTTCATCAATCATTTTTTAAATGGCTAAGTTTTTTTATTTATATAATACTATATGTATTAATTGCAAATATGTTTAAAAAAAAGGTAAATGCTTGTTTGTACCAGTTTACATGTATGTAATTGGTACTACTTGATCCAATTTTCTAAATGGGTGGATGTTACCCATAAGTTATGACAAATACAATATAATATCAGTTCAAATAGAATATAGTATTAGTTCGTTTTAGTTTAAATACAATATAGTATTAGGTCACATATTATATAGTATTAGTTCAACTATTAAATAGGAACAGGTTACATGTATGTAATGCTACACAAGAGTGCAACTCATTAAAAAAAACTAAAATAGTCTTTCTTTTTATCAATAATAGTCTCAAACATTTAAATATTCTTTTGAAATCAATTAAAATACATACAAAAATAATTACTTTTATATATAAATATTAAAAGTGCAATAAAAACTTCACTTGAGACGACTTTTGCAATAAACATACTAATAAAATAGTGTATTAAATTCACTGTACGGAATAATTACTTTTATATATATATATTAAAAGTGCAATAAAAACTTCGTTTGAGACGACTTTTGCAAATAAACTCACTAATAATAGCATATTAAATTCATTAATAATTAATTAGTATATTATTAATTTTTATTATAGGTAGGGTGGGGTGGGCCCTATTTGGGTTGACCGTAGATTTTTGAATGAAACGTGACACTATTTTTAATTGAAATGCGTAAATGCAATTTAACAATATTAATTTATATAAACAATCACAAGTGAAATAAAAAAAGTAACACTAGTCTTGACTGAAATGTGTTAAAATTTTAAATTGGATATGAGTGCACAATATTAATCTAAAATTCCTGGGGATATGAGGCCAGGTGAAAAAAACGTTTTACCTCTTTTGTTTTTTATAGAGGAAATCCAGGTAATTTAATTATGCATAAATCAGGCTTTATATCAGTATTATGTATATATGTACAAATTATTTTTCTTCGAGTTTAAATTTTATCACCTAGTATTTGCTTTTCTACTGTTTGTATAATTAATTCAAATTCAGAGAGGCAAAAATCAATAAATACAGAAAATTGAGGTAATTTACGTATAGCTGGTGAAGTAATTAAATGCAGTTTTCCTTCACCTCAACTAATCAAAGATCTTGATGGCAGATCCCTAAGCACATATTCTTAATTATACCTCGATCTGATTACACACAAATTAAAATATAAATGATTAGAATATTAAAAGAGTACTCCCTCCACTTTTAAATAAGTGTCATTTTGCCTTTTTATTTATTTTTATAATAAGTGTCATTCTATGTTTTTTTCTTTAATTTTGACAATTTTACCCTTATAATTAATTTGCCTTCAATTTCAATTAATATAATAGCATAAATCATGGAAAAATCATAAATATTGTATATATGAATATCAAATACATTTTTGACCACATTCTTTACTAAACAAAAATTTAATATCAAAACTATTTATCATTAATGAAGGGTAATATTGACCACAATTTAATATCTTAATTTGTTGAAAAATGTTAAAATAACACTTATTCAAAAATGGAGGGAGTATAACATTCTAATTATTTATTACTACTAATGGATGATATTAATAAGGTCATATTTTTAGATTGTTACTCTTTCATAAAGTTTGTTGCATTTCTCATTTTGTATAGAATTAAAGAACATATTGTTTTGATACATTTACCTGTCATTAATTTTTTTATTTTTTCTTTTCTTTTTCCACCTCCCTTTTCCATTCTTCCTTTGACATTTCTTTCAATAATATATTTTTTAAAAAAATAGGTATTAATAGGGGTAGTTCGGGAAAATCATTGATAAAAATAGAAAAAAATGACAAACTTTCTGAAATAAAATTTAAGATCAAATGCGATAAACTTTATAAATTTATTAGGAGTACAATATTTTATTGACATTACCAAAGTGTGGCATATAATTAGAAACATCAATTTGAATAAAATCAAGTAGATAATTAGCTAGGGACAAATGTAGTACATTATTGCATTTCAAGAATTAAATCCAATTCAATAATGTTTCTATTAAACCTTTAATCACACAAGTTAAGGTTAGTCTCAATATATATGTATATATAAATTTGCATTTACAATCCATAGATTCCATACTACATTGTATGTACAAGTAATTTATGTACAAATAATTTATGCAGGAGTCAACGTTTCGCACGTGACCTAAACGGTATCATTAATTACTCTCTCTCTCTCCCTCTAAATTGCATAATTAAGAGCTCAAATGTATGTCAACTCTGAGGATTAGTATAAAAAATAGGAGAAAAAGAAAAAAAGAAAGAAGTGTCAAGAAATGGGAGCCTAAAAACTGCATGGCTGACTCGTGGAGTTTACTAGAGTCCAATTGATTCTATTTAACACTCCCTTGTATCCCAAAAGCTTGTTGCAGCTTTATCATTTCCCCAATTACTCTCTCTCTCTCCCCTCTGGTATCTCTTTAATTCTCTCTCTCATCAAAAATAATTTTATTCTCCACTGAAAAACCATCTGTGCCTGCTGCTATTCTTTCAGTTAGTTAATTTTGTGACACATTTGCAGGTGCATAAAAAATGTCAATGGTTCATACTTGCTGCAACAAACAGAAAGTGAAAAGAGGGCTCTGGTCCCCTGAGGAAGATCGCAAACTCATCAACTATGTTGCTGCCTATGGCCATGGCTGCTGGTCCACTGTTCCCCGCCTTGCCGGTTTCTCTCTCTTCTCTCTCTCTCATGCATTAATTAATTAATTCATTCATGCATATAATTAAATAAGTGAAATTACGATTTCAGGGCTGCAGAGATGTGGGAAGAGCTGCAGACTGAGGTGGATCAATTACCTGAGGCCGGATCTCAAGAGGGGCAATTTCAGTCCTTTGGAAGCTGCTCTCATCATTGAGCTTCACAGACTTCTAGGAAACAGGCCTGTTTATTTATTTTAATTTCTATTTTATTTATTTAATTCATGAAGGGTGATGACGTCATTTTAGGGCATGCAAAATGACAATCTCTCTTTCTTTCTTTCTTTGCGGGTGCAGGTGGGCCCAAATAGCGAAGCATCTGCCCGGTAGAACAGACAACGAAGTCAAAAACTTCTGGAACTCTACCATCAAGAAAAAACTCTCCATTAACCGCACCTTCTCTCAGCTCGTTGCATCAACCTCCCGCTATCTCTACAACAACCCGCATCTCCTCCTGGATCCTCCGAACCCGAACCCGCTTAACAACCCGGATCCGATCGCTGCCATGTTGGCCCTAATGCCTCAGCCTTCTACTGTTGTGCCGCCTGCTGCTCCTGCTCCTGCATATCCCGACAACTCATGGCCTAATTTCTCTTATCAGGTACTTTTTCTTTCTTTTTTTAGTATTTTTTTTGTTGTATACTTTATAGTAATTAATATTGACTATTAATGGCTTAATTAATTTCTTTTAATTATTAGGAAACCCCACTCTTCAGGCCGCCGGAGGAAAGCTCAATGTACGGCTTCGATTACTCGAACGGGCCTCTCCACACCTCGCCGCCACCGATCATGCCGCCTTCCTATCAGGATTCCGCCATGTTCGACACCCTGATGCCCGAGCTCGGGCAAGACATGTCGAAAATGGCCGAATTCGGAATGTACCCGCCGCCGCAGCAGCCGGCTCTTGATCCACTCGCTCCACTCAATCACATCAAGAATATTGAGACCCTCATGGCCTCATTCGTGCAGCAGCCGCCGCAGGCGGCAGCTGCACCTGCTCCCGTCTCCCTGC